>CM040453.1:12084846-13405955 GCA_022749755.1 Azadirachta indica
TGTCTTTTCAGCATCTAACACAACTATGGGTATGTAACTGTGAGAAATTGGTAAACTTGGTAACATCAACCACAGCAAAAAGCCTGGTGCAGTTGGTGAACATGGAAGTTTCCGTATGCAGGGGAATGACTGAAGTAATAGTAGCAGCAGGAACAAGTGAAGAAGACAATATTATTTTCAGCAAATTGAAGAGTTTGACTCTTTGTAATTTAGAAAGTCTTGCAAGCTTTTGCTTAAGGAATTGTACATTCAAGTTTTCATCCTTGGAAGAATTACTTGTGATTGGTTGTCCGAAGATGAAGATTTTCTCCAGGGAAGGATTAACCACACTGAGAGTAGAAGTATGGTATTGCAGAGGAGTGGATGAATGGTGTTGGGACAGTGACCTTAACACAACCATAGAACAATTACATGAACAAAAGGTAAGGATAGTTTTCTAGAGTGTTTTTGGTATATTTTTTTACACTGTTTATTTGGGTACAGTTTTTAAAGAAAAGGTAAAAAGAAAAATGGTATGTATCTTTTACGTAATAAAGTCTCTAATAGCCTAGACTACCCTAGAAATCTACCCTCATCCTCGTATATCTACCCGCACATACATAGAAAAATTGTATACCCTCATATACTCGCACATACAGAGAATAATTTTTTTAAAATCCTTTACTAAATGTATTTTTGTCACATACAGAGAATCATTTTTTTAAAATCCTTTACTAAATGTATTTTTATCAATTTTATTTTTGAAAATTAAGAAGAAATTTGAAAGATAATACCTAATGCACCCGAATCTAATTTTACTTTCATTGTTTTCTCTTTGTGCTTTTCATTTTTGTTTTCTAATATCTTTGAAAAACACTATTTTTGTTTGAAGGAGTATTATCACATACCTCTCTTGAGGTATTCAGAAGTATCACTTAGATAGGAAGTATTAGGAATGTATCACTTACCTCCCTTGCTATTTCATTTGACTGTTAGTTGACCATTAGTTTTAAGGGCAAAATTCTAAAAGCGAATAGAATTAATGTTTTCCTAGTTGTTCGAAGAAAGCAAAGACATTATGTCATTTGCACACGCTATCTTTGTGAAGAGGTGAGGCTTGAAGTGGTTGATTTAAAGCAAAATCAATCAAAATAGAAATGGGATCAAAATTAGGAGGGAGGGAGTTTCCTGCACTATTTTGCTCTATTGTTACACATATATATGAAGATACTGAAAACCCAGTTTGGTTTCAGAAGTTCTTGGCTACATTTCACACAAAAAAATGAAGAAAATTTTCACAGCATAACAAAAATGAAGAACCCAGCTTCAATTGCTCAAGAAAATTGCAATGAGTGTCAGGTATGTGTTAATAGTTGGGGCATTTCATTGCATGCATGATTTGTTAGAGTTGTGGTTGCTTGAAACGTTAAATAATCTTGTATCCACTTTTTCCTCTTATTTACAATATATTCTTGGGTTTTTCATTCTTGATTTTTGGTTGGTATGGTGGTTTACTGTTTTATGTGGTGTTTCTGGTTGTGGGTATGTATGTATTTATATGTTCTCATTTGGATTATTGTGATTGAATATGTAACTGTATGCAGCAGTTTGGCTTTGAATTTTTGATTTGTTATTGGGTTTTAATAAAAGTTATAATTGGTTTTGCCAATATCAAATAATTTTTTCTGTTCTGTAAGAAACATGTCTATGCGAAGAATTTTTTGAATTTCAATATTTTCTAATTTTTTTTGGCTAATTTGTTATAAAGAGCTTGGAAACACCACATTTTCTTTTGTCAGTCACTCAATTTCCCTTATTCTGAGAAAATGATATTGACACTCTTACTCTCTTATTAGAACATATAAGTATCATGTCAAAATTTCTTGTTTATCAATATACACTTATAATTAGATTTCTAGTCCCAAGCTTACAGATAAGTTTTTCTCTTATATGCAAAATCCTCATTCTTAAATTGATTTAACGATTGGAAGATGTGTGAAGGGATAGGCTCATTAGGAGTAGATCCCTGTAAATCTTTTTCTGTACAAGACTATTCCGACCAACAACATATTTGCAGAGGAATTGTTACTGCCAAAAAAGATTGTTGCAGCATAGATCAAACCATGAACTGACAGTATTGTTTATTATTATATTAACCCCATTTTGAAACTATGAAGCCAGGAAGTTTTCTCACATGATCTATTGAAGATTCATGCTATTTACACCCCATTTTTACTTATCAAACTCCTGTTGTCACAAAACTTTTGATCGTTAAACTCTTGAAAATGGGCTTTTAAGTTCATTATCACTGTAAGCAATGTGCTACAGACCTAGCTTAACAGCAAAATAGAGAAAGTGATGATACTGAAATGCATTGCATGAACGGTTGAATTGATGATATGAGTTGCTATATTGCTTGAATGAATTTTAGATAATGTTGACAGTTTTTGGCTGATTTCAATGGTCTTTTTCAATGTTAATTTGTGGACAGATGTTTTCTTAGTTATTATTTATGCATAAATTTTCTCATTAATTCAAGATATGCAACCTGATTGCATAACGTTTGCCCCATAAATTTTGTCTATTAGCCTTACTAATCTACATTCAATTCTGAATCACTATGATCATTCACCTTTTCATATTTTATTTTGCAATTTCAATTATGAAGAAGAACATTTAGGTGATTTTTATTTGTGAACTCACTTGAATGTGTGTTGCACTTATGCTTGTGCTATATAAAAAAACTCATTAAATTGTGTTAAATATAAATTATTTGTTGCTTATTTTGATTTATTGTCATATTGTCTAAGGAGGATTGATGTGTGTTGCTGTGTTACAAGCGAGAATTTGCAGTTCCCTTGTTTTTGGTTGCTGGAAGTTTGTTGAGATGCAGTGCTATGTGGCTACCTGTGTTGCGGTACAATGGTTACAGATTGTTGGGATGAACTGAAGAAGATTATATAGGATTTTGATAGCACTTGTTTTAAAGCTTGAATATATGTTTCAGGGTCATAGAGTCATTATCAATGATGGGAAATGTAACCATTGGGTTCGGTCCAGCGGTCATGTAAAATTTAGAGCTAGATATTTGTAAATTTCTCAAATATCAAAGAGCATAATTTCTTTTCATCATTTTTGCAATTGTACAATTTGTTGACAACCAACAAGCCAAGTCCCATGCATGTTATATATCGTTTTGCAGAAAAAGAAAAGTGCGAGGTTAATTTTTAAATAAGAGGGAGAGAGTTGAGGACATTTCAGTAATTGTAGTTTTAATTGTTAGTCAAATAATATATTAGTTAAATAATGAAATTTTCAAAGTAAAAATTATATATGTCCAATATTTAAGAAAAATAATTTTATTTTATTGAATATTCAAATTTAGATTTTATTTATATTGTTACATATAAATAATATTCTAATATATTTAAGATATTTTTTTTTTATAAATAATATAAATAAATAAGAAAATGACAAAAATATGTAGAACGGGAAACGAATTTTGCTATCTTCACTCCATTTTGAATAATTGAAACTAAAAAAAAATTCATCCCACCATTTGTGTTCTGAGCTAGTAGTACTACTGCATTAATCAACGTAACTAAATTGTGTTTTGTCCTTTTGGTTGAATGATATGGCCTGTGGTAGTTGATTCTGTATTTAAATATGTAAACTGGTGAGAAGAATAAACAAATCTTTCATTATCAAACTGAGAGCACGATTACCCCTGGATGATTATATTCACATTTTAAGAAGAACAAGTCTTTCTTTATGTTTTATTGTTCCAGCTTTTCCACAAAGTTGTTGGCTTGCCTTGGCACACTTCTTGTGTTTGTCCTTTTAGTTGACTTGAAGAATGGAGTTGTTGATTTCATACTTTCTGTGCATCAAAGACTTTGAATCTTTGATTATTACACAAATCACTACATATTTTGCTGTCCGATCCACCCAATTTTGCATTTCAGTTCTATCAGAAAACTCTTCTATTTTCATGTTTTGATTTCAAGAACACTTTGTTTTGCTGCTACATTTTTTTTTTGTTTGTTTGTCACTGGTGTTCTGTTATTTAGTTTTGCTCCAAAGAAGTTTTCCTGTTGTTTTCCTTTTCGTTCTATCTCAATTTAATTTGGTTTGATTCACTTCTTCTTTTATAAACCTTAAGAAAAATTTAAAAAAAAAAAAAAGAAGGGAAAGGGTAGAAGGGGTTGAAAATGGCTGACATTATTGTTACTATTGCTATGGAAGTTGCCAAGTGTGTGTTGGGTCCTATAGGACGTCGACTAAGTTACTTCCGGAACTACACTAGCAACTTTGAAGATCTCAATAATGGAGTCGACAAGCTGACTGATGCGGGAGAAAGTATGCAGAATAAAGTTGCTGCTGCTCGGAGAAGAGACGAGAAGATTGAAAAAAGAGTTGAGAAGTGGCTGATTAATGTGGAGAAGAAGATTGATGAGGCAGATAATCTAACTAAAAAGAGTTGAGAAGTGGCTGTTTCAGGGGGCTCTGTCCCAATCTGAAGAAGCGGTATCAACTTAGCAAGAAAGCAGTAATGGTGCAGAAGGAAGTTGTTGGTCTCAAGGAAGAAGCTGAGAAATTCGATCGGATTTCCTACCGTGCTGTTCTAGAGGAGGCATGGCTTTCCTCTGTCAAGGGTTATGAGGCCTTTGACTCCAGAATGTCAACTTTAAGAAATATACAGAATGCATTAACCGATCCTGACATCAACATCATTGGGGTGCACGGTATGGGTGGGATTGGTAAGACAACACTTGTAAAGGAAGTTGCCAGGCAAGCCAAGAAGGACAAGCTCTTTGACGAGGTGATTTTCACAGAGCTATCCCAGTCTACTGACACGAAGAAAATTCAAGGGGAGTTTGCAGAGAAGTTGGGTATGGAATTGCGTGAGGAAACTGAATCTGGAAGAGCAAGTAGGCTATTTGAACGCCTGAAGAATGGGAAGGTCCTTGTTGTTTTAGATAATATGTGGAAACATCTTGATTTGGAAAGTGTGGGAATTCCTTACGGAGATGATCATAAAGGATGTAAAGTATTGTTGACAGCAAGAGATCGTGATGTACTGTTAAAAATGGGTTCGAAAGATAATTTCTTTATTAGTGTCTTAGATGAAGAAGAAGCTTGGAGATTGTTTAAAAAGATGGTGGGTGATGATATTGAAAACCGTCGTTTAAAATCTATAGCAATGAATGTAGCCAAGGAATGTGGAGGTTTGCCTGTTGCCATAACTACAATAGCAAGGGCATTGCGAAATAAGAGTATGCCGCAATGGAAGAATGCCTTGAGAGAACTCCGAACGCCATCATCAGAAAACTTCAAAGGAGTGCCGGCCGAGGCATATTCAACTATTGAGCTGAGTTACAAGTATTTAAACAGTGAGCAACTCAAGAAAACTTTTCTGCTCTGTAGTCTAATGTTAAATCCTGCTGTCACCTCAGACTTGTTAAAATATGGGATGGGTTTAGGTATATTTCAGGGAGTTAATACGATGGAAGATGCACAAAATAAATTATATGCATTGGTCCATGAACTTAAAGACTCTTGTTTATTGCTTGAGGGTTGTTGTAGTGAAACATTTTCTATGCATGATGTTGTTCGTGATGTTGCCATATCAATAGCATGCCGAGACCAACATGCTTTTGTGGTGAGAAACGGGGGTTTGTGGAAATGGCCGGATAAGGATATACTTGGAAAATGTACTACAATCTCTTTAACAGAGAGTAATATTCATGAGCTTCCTCAAGGATTAGAATGTCCGCAACTTGAATTTCTTTTTATAATAATCAAAGATTCTTCTATTGAAGTCCCTGAAAACTTTTTCACAGGGATGAGAAAGCTCAGAGTCTTAGATTTGACAGGAATGCAAGTAACATCAATACCATCATCACTTGATGTTCTTGAAAACCTCCAAACACTCTGCTTGGATAATGGTGTATTTGAAGATGTAGCTATTATTGGGAAGCTCAAGAATCTAGAAATCCTTAGCTTTGTCCAGTCTGATATTGTCCACTTGCCTAAAGAACTAGGTCAATTGGCAAAGCTAAGGTTGTTAGATTTAAGCCATTGTTACAAATTGAAAGTTATTGCACCCCATGTCATATCAGCCTTAACCCGATTAGAAGAATTGTATATGAGTAATTGTTCTGTTGAATGGGAAGTTGATAGATCGAATAATGAAAGAAGGAATGCTAGCCTTAATGAGTTGATGGATTTGCCTTATCTGTCTACTTTAGAAATAGATATTAAGAATGAGAATGTCTTACCAGAAGGCTTGCTCTCCAAAAAGCTGGCAAGGTACCGAATGTCAATAGGAGATGGATCGTTTGAGTATCATTTGCTTTCGCGCAACTTTGGTTATTGGTATAGGTTTAACAGACGGTATGATTTTGATAGGCATGGGATTTCAAGAATATTGAAACTTAGGCTTAATTCTACAAGCATTTGCTCGGAGAATTTGCAGGGTGTCAAGGACGTTGAATACTTATATTTGGACAAGTTGAATGGTGTCAAGAATGTTGTTTTTGAATTGGATATAAAGGGATTCACGCAATTGAAACATCTCCATGTCCAAAATAATCCTGAATTTTTGTGCATTGTTGACTCAATGGAGAGGGTCTGTTGTGATCCCTTCCCACTCTTGGAGTTGCTGACTCTGAATTATTTGATCAACATGGAGAAGATATGTCGTGATGAACTCAGAGCGGAGTCTTTTAATGAGTTAAATACCATAAAAGTAAACAATTGCAGTAAGTTAAGGAATGTCTTCTCGCTCTCTTCTACCAAGTGCCTCCCAAAACTTCAAAAGCTTGTCGTGATTGATTGTGAGAATATAGAAGAGATCTTTGCCATTGGAGGAGAAAATGATGCCAACAACAATCAAGTTCATGAGAAGGTCGAGTTTGCTCAATTGACCTCCTTGAGTCTAGGAAGTCTTCCACAGCTTACATGCTTTTGCAAAGTAGCAAAGACAGAAGAGAACTTGATAACTAGTAGTTCTTCACAACTTTTCAGTGAAAAGGTGCATAAGTTAATAGTAATCTGGTTCTCTATCGCTTCATTTATTTGAAGAAAAAAATTATAACTTCTTTAATTTACTTGATTTTTCTGCAGGTATTGTTGCCTAACTTGGAGGCCTTGGAGCTGTATGAAATTAATGTGGACAGAATTTGGCACAATCAACTTCCAGCCTTGTCTTCTTCTTGCTTTCGTAGCCTAACGCGATTGATTGTATGGCGTTGTCAGAAATTAAGATACATATTTTTGTCTTCTATGGTTAGAAGCTTTGGGCAGCTCCAACACCTTGAGATATGTGGCTGCATGGCTTTGGAAGAGATCATTGCAATGGAAGAAGGAGCAGAAATGGCAACTAGTTTTGTCTTTCCACAAGTGACCACCCTCATACTCGCCAAACTACCAGAACTCAAATGCTTCTATCCTGGAATGCATACTTTAGAGTGGCCTGTATTGGAAAAGTTGGAAGTCTCTTACTGTGACAAAGCGAAGATATTTGCTTCGGAATTACATAGCTTCAAGCAGGAGATTCAAATCCATAATATCACAGTGCAACAGCCCCTCCTTCTGGTTGAAAAGGTATGAAATTTATCTTTTTCTTTTCTAATAAAGAAAAGAAATTATCATAAGAAAGATTTCTAATAAGTTGATGGATTTACGCCCTGTGGAAGCTCCAGATTTAGATGGATGTTAGTCATAATTAATTCAAATTCTTTTAATAGACTCATTTGATAAGAAACATTCATAAACATTTCGAAGGGAAATTAAAAACAAAAAATAAAATAAGAGACTTTCCTAAGTAATCCAATCAGTTAAAAGTTTTCAAAAACAATTTTGATGGGAAAAATTTGGTGGGTTGCACAGACACGCAACAACTTTATTATACACTGAACTTCGTTTACAATTCAAATCATACGCTACAATTTTCTTTCCCACAATCAATTTGATATTTTCATCTTTGTTTTTCTCTATGAAGTATATATGAATCCCCGTATATCATAGCATATATTGATTTCAACTTGCTTTTGTATGATTTGTTTTTAGGTTTTTCTCAACTTGGAGGAACTGACACTAAGCGGAAAGGACATAGCAATAATTTGGCAGTGCGAGTTTCCAAAGAACTTCTTAAGCAAAATTAAACTTCTTCGTGTTGTGAACGATGAATCCGAAAGTTTTCCACTCGTATTACTCGAAAGATTTGACAATCTGGAAACGCTGGGGCTGACCTCGAGTTCATATAAAGAGATATTCTCAAACAGACAAGTCGACAAACATTTTGGTAAGCTTGCAAAGATAAAAAATCTAGACCTGCACGGACTTAATGACCTTAACCAACTGTGGGAACAAAACTCCAAAATCGATGCCATTTTCCAAAATCTTGAAATTCTAAAAGTATGTTCTTGTGGGAATGTGACGAATCTGTTGCCATCCTCGTCATCTTTTCAGTGCCTAAAGGAACTAAATGTAGGCAACTGCAAGAAATTGGTAAACTTGGTAACATCAACCACGGCAAAAAGTCTGGTGCAGCTGGTGAGTATGACAGTTTACGGATGCATTGGAATGACTCAAGTAATAGTAGTAGCAGCGGCGGCGGCGGCGGCGGCAGCAAGTGAAGCGGACGATGTTATTTTCAGCAAATTGAAGAGATTGACTCTTCGTGATTTAAAAAGTCTTGCAAGCTTTTGCTCAGGGAATTATACTTTCAAATTTTCATCCTTGGAAGAATTAGTTGTGATTCATTGTCCGAAGATGAAGATTTTCTCCAGAGGAGAATTAAGCGCACCGAGAGTAAAAGTGCAGTTCGGCAATGAAGTGCGTCGGGATAGTGACCTTAACAAAGCCATAGAAGAGGTATATATGAAGAAAAGGTAAGTGTAATTTTATAGATTGCTTTTTGTATTGTTCTTTAAATGGTATTTTATGAGTTCGGTTTTTAAAGAAAAAACAAATGGTGTTTGTGTTTTACATGATAACTCTAATAACCCTCCTTACCCCAAAAAATCTACCCTCATTCTCATATATATACCCTTACATGCATAAAAGAAATGCCTAACCACATATACCTTCGCATCCAAAGGGTAATTTTTCTAAAATTCTTTACTAAATATATTTTTGTCATTTTGAAAATTAAGAAGAAATTTGAAGAACAATACCCAATGCTCTCTAAGCTAATCTCACTTTTCTCGTTTTCTGTTTATGCTTTTCATTTTTGTTATCTAATATCTGCATTTAAAAACACTATATTTATTTGAAATTTAATGTCAACTGCAGCAACAGAGATCGTCGTCGTCAATCGAGAATTCCTAAAGCCACTCCCTGAAGCCTGAAGGGTCCTTACTAGCTGGAGTTGTGAATTTGAAGAATAAGCTTACCTCATTAATTTTCTTTTATTTTCTTTTCTTTGAACTCGTGGGTTTATGTTTTGTTTTATTAATAATACTAAGGGCGTGTTTCTTTGTTTGACTTAAATATTAATAATCTTATTAAGATATTTAACAGCTGTTTGCTTTTTAATTTTGTATGAAAACTTGTTAAAAAATTTGAATTTGATTAACTTAAAAATTTTAACTTAAATCTAAATAATCATATTTTTAAATGAATTAAATATATTTTATTTATAATTAATATTTATAATTTATTATTTATTATTTAACATTTATATATATCAAGTAAACATATCAGTTTTAGAATTTTTAGGATATACATGTATCATTTAACCAACCCCCCTCCCCCATCCCCATGCAAAAAAAATTAGTTTGGCCTCCGCCACACTCATAATTGGTCAATAATGTCGCTTGAATTGTAAAATATTATAAGGGGTTTTAACGGATACCTCCCTTGAGGTCAATAATGTCGCTTGAATTGTAAAATATTATAAGGGGTTTTAACGGATACCTCCCTTGAGGTTTGGACTTTTAACACATAAATACAAAGTTTAAGGAATGCACATATACCTCCTTTATACTATCAGTTGACTTACTTTGGTCGTTATCTCACTGTTAAATTGAGGGATATTTTGGTAAAATAATACATACTTTCTTATTTCAAAGACACTTGTACTCAGATAAGTAAATAGGTTTCAAGATTAATATCAAACTCTAACAATGGTGGTAGAGGATTAGGGTCAAAACTAACACGTAACACTCTACCCACCACTATTCATCTCCACCCATCTACAATTTTAGCAGATTTTGTCTTTAACTCTTTCCTTCTCCTTCTCTGCAAGTTGTTCTCATTACTTATTTCTCTAAAATCACTCCAAATAGATATATTTATTTTCTTTCTTTTATTTGACGTTGACAATCATAATGATGGCTTCCTTTTTGTTAAATCTTCTTTCAAGATTGTCCTTCTTCAAAGGTAGATCTCTCTCAATTTTAAACGAATTCCTTATCTTTTTGTCATATTGTTGGAGTCAGATTTCTTTTGGTAATTGTGAGGGAAGAGGTTGGTTTGCTTGGCATCAGATTTGGCCACAGAAGAGGCAATGATAAACACCCATTCAATGTAGAAAGAAGAAGCCATGAAGAAGAGTAAAGAATGTTTTTTGAGTTCTGCCAATATAGTGCTTGGCTTTGGAAGAAGATAAATTAAAGAAAAAATGGAGGAAAATTGATGAAGAGGGTTTTGGTAAAAGGTTTGCAAATACATGGAGTATGAATTTTCATCCATGGTTTGCCAGGTTTATGAGGAAATGCTTGAAGAATATTTGGATGAAAAGAAGATATTTTTAAGTTTTGATTTTGTTTTGTTTGTGGGTTGAATAAACAAAAAAAGGGTATTTTCATATAATAATAGAATTTTCACCATCTACTAAGTTTGTTAATGATGTATATCTAATTTAAACATTATTTTTTATTTCAAATCTCATTTAAAGGCTCAAAGTGCATTATTGTCATTTCAACAAACAGTGTTAGTGAACTAATAGTGTAAGGGAGGTATGTGTGTCTTTTCCCAAACTTTCCATATGTGTGTTAAAAGTCCAAACTTTGGGGGAGCTATTCGTTAAAACCCCAATATTATAATAAAATATTTTAAAATTATAAAAATTTATGAACCAAATGATGAACTGCATGTTGCTTAGAATGAAAAAATGAAATGAAATGAATTTACATTTGAGAAGTATATTATTATTTTTATTATTTTATTATTAATTTAAAATTAAATTTATGTTTGTAAATATGTTTTGAGCTTACGTGGCATCAATGAAAATATTTTTTAAAGATATTAATTAGTTAAATTAGTAAAATTCTTTACAAAGGTACCAGATATGTAGCTTGAATCTTCTTCGTATCATGATTATATTAATTAGAAAAGGATGTGATTATTTCATTTTATATCATTTAAAATATATACTCTTTAAGAAAGCAATATATAACCACAATTTATAATCGTACTTAATATATGAGTTTAACTTTACATATCAAAGCCAATTTCATTAGACTTTGTATTTAAACACCCATGTAATTATGATTGCCTATAGAATGTGTCTTTCTATATGTTGTAAAATTTTTGTGGCTAAATTCAATTTAAGAACAATTTGTGTGAGATTTGTATTTTTCTTTTTTAAAAAAAGAAAAAGTCTCAAATCATAATTCATTCAAGTTACCAATTATGGATGCTAGTTAATTCAACTGATTAGGTAATACAACAGATTTTAAGTTCAAATTTTGCTCACACCGAGTTAGAGAAGAAGTTTGGGCATTTTTTTTTTTGTAATATTTACAAAGAAAATTAAAAAAAAAAAGGAAAAGAAGAGAAAATTTTATTATGCTCTTGTTCAAACTAATAATAAGATTATCAGGTTTACCCAAACTATATTGATGTGTCGAACTCTTGCATCTTGTTACTTTTTAGCAAAACCATAAATAAAGGACACTCTTTGACCGTTTATATCAATAAGTCCTTGGAATGATAGAATCGTTTATATCAAAACAATAAACAAAGACCAATCTATTTCAAATGACCGAAGTATGTCCTTCTTTTAAAAATTAGGACCTATCTGTTAATACCCCATCCATAATTGGAAGAGTTCCATCTTTTTAGGTGGCTGAGAATGTTACAAAACTTGCAAATATGCTTGTTACGAATAGATTTATAATGATAAAAGTAGCATTTTACGAAGGCTAAAAACAGAAGAATATGACATGATACCCTTAACTATTGTGATCAAATTTCGTTTGATGTAGAAGGCGCACCAAGAAATTCTGATCTCAATTGCATCAGCAGCCTGCCCAGATAATTAAGGCCTTCTCCTTCACGACCTCCACCCCAAAAAAGATTATGAGGTGAAGCCTCAAGAAGTACTGAGCCGGCAGGTCCACAGCAGCATGGAATTCAAATGAGGATAAAATGAGAATTTGCATTTTAATGCTCTGTACAACACATCAGTCTTCACGCTCTCCCAGTCACTGCTCACCTGCAGTCGACAATAGAGTTAACTCGCAACAAATCACAAAGATGTAAGATATTCAACCGAACAAGCACATCATCCCAAAGAGTTTTGAAGTTACATACGTTATCTGTTTATTACAAGGGTACATGAGAATAGGAAATATATGGGTAATTATTCATTATAATTCTCTTTCTGAAAGTTACAGGCTCTAGTTGAAAGAAATTTCCTCTGACAAAAATGAGCATGGAAGTCACAAAATAATTCCTAATGTTATTTTATCTGATATTACCAGCAATGTAGTTTATTTATATCAATATGGTTATGATATTGGAAAAGATAACATGATAATCATTTGTGCAACCATGGTTCACTGGAAGTTACAATTACAAGAAGTCATTTGATTTGCTTCCGCAACCATGATTCAAATATTTGATTTTCATCAGAAGTACAGATGGCCATACCAGATCAGGCCCGTGCCTCTGCATGGACCTTCCTATTCGTGCTGCTTCCTCCGGACTATCAGCAATGTAGTCGACAAGCTAACTGACGCAGGAGAAAATATGTAGAATAAAGTTGCTGCTGCTCGGAGAAATGGCGAGAAGATTGAAAAAAGAGTTGAGAAGTGGCTGATAATCTGACTAAAGAGGCATAGGAAGCAAATAAGAAATGTTTCAGGGGGCTCTGTCCCAATTTGAAGATGCGGTATCAACTTAGCAAGAAAGCAGTAATGGTGGAGAAGGAAGTTGTTGGTCTCAAGGAAGAAGTTGAGAAATTCGATCAGATTTCCTACCGTCCTGTTCTAGAGGAGGCATGGCTTTGCTCTGTTAAGGGTTATGAGGCCTTTGACTCCAAAATGTCGACTTTAACAAAATATACAAAATGCAGTAACTGATCCTGATATCAGCTCTTTGATGAGGTGATTTTTGCCGAGCTATCTCAGTCTTTGAACACGAAAAAAATTCAAGCGGACATTCAAGGGAAATTAGGTCTGGAATTGTATAAGGAAACTATGGGAAAAATTAAACATAGCAGAAACAATAAAATAAAATTAACAAGGGAATACCAATATTTTTAGCATGAAAAACCTTTAAAGAAAAAAATCAAGCGGAAAAAATAAAATAAAATTAATAAGGGGACACCAATATTTTTAATGTAAAAATTCTTAACGGAAAAAATCACGAGATAACAGTAAACCATCGAAACAAAATAAATTTTTACTCTATCAAAAAGTGGATATAACAAAATTTCTTAAGTGTTACAATAAAATTTAAGTAACATACTCAAAATAATATAAAATTATTTTGGAACTCTTTGTTCTCTCCTTCACTCTCTCTATTTTTCTCCCTTTTTGGCTTTCTTGCTTGCATTCTGAGGCACCAAGGACTTCTAATTTATAATTGAGGAGAGAAGGTCTTTGGCATTAATCATGCCAATAGATGCTGCACCGAAAATCAATTTTCATCCTTGTTGAAATCCACATGCACGGAATTGTCAATATTTGCACATCAAAACTTTGTCAAATATCAAATGTATTGA
The DNA here is from genome assembly GCA_022749755.1 of Azadirachta indica. Classification (NCBI taxonomy): domain Eukaryota; kingdom Viridiplantae; phylum Streptophyta; class Magnoliopsida; order Sapindales; family Meliaceae; genus Azadirachta; species Azadirachta indica. Next base: position 12,098,786 of record CM040453.1, read on the forward strand.
AAACAATTTCATGCTCTAAAATCTTCTGTCAAAGCTCACTCACATGCATAAAAAATTTGGTTGAAAAACTTAGTATTCAATTTGCATCTGCCTCCTCATGGGTTTGAAAAATATTCCCATTAGAGACTGAATCTGGAAGAGCAAGTAGGCTATATGCAAGATTGAAGAACCAGAAGAAGGCCCTTGTTTTACATAACATCTGGAAACATCTTGATTTGGAGAAGTTGGAATTCCTTACGGAGATGATCATAAAAGACGTAAACTATTGTTGACATCAAGAGATCGTAATCTACTATTGAAAATGGGTTTGAAAGATAATTTCTTTACTAGTGTTTTATGTGAAGAAGAAGCATGGAGATTGTTTAAGAAGATGGCTGGGGAAGATGTTGAAAACTAGAAGTTGAAATCTACAGCAATGGATATCGCAAGGGCATGTAGAGGTTTGCCTGTTGTGATAACTACAATAACAAGGGCATTGAGTCATAAGCGCGTGCTTGAATGGAAGAATGCCTTGCAAGAACTTCAAACACCATCATCAGGAAACTTTGAAGGTGTTCCAGCAGAGGCATATTCAACTATCGAGCTGAGTTACAAGTTTTCAAAAGCCCCTCCTTTTGGTTGAAAAGGTATGAATTTTCTCTTTTCTTTTCTGATTTAGTATAAAAACTTTTTCACACGAAAGATTTATAATAAGTTGAAGGATTACTCCTTGCGGCAGCTTCAAATTTAGATTTTTTTTTTCTTTTGGAATAAGGTGATCTCTAAGAGCAACTCTTAGAGAGAATTAATATTAGTTAAAAGGAAGAGTGTAATACAAAAGAGCCAAAAGAACGGGTTTCAACAAAAGCAGACATAAAATCTGCTCAAAGAAGACGAACTAAAATGAAACTAAGGAACTGCAACCCCAAGCAAGGAATGCAGGCAACAAACTGCAGATCATTGCAGCAGTAGCCAGCAATAAACAACAGTAATATGCAGCAGGAAACAGAGTAGCAGCAACAGTATTGTAAAATTTAGATGCATGTTAATCATATTTATATTCAAATTCTTGTAAGACATTCATTTGATTAGAATAAAATAAGATAAAATACAAAATAAGAAATAAGAAACTCTCTTAAGAAATTCAATTGCTCAGATGTTTTGACGGACAATTTTAAGGGGAAAAATTTAATGGGCTGCACAGACACAGCAATTGTATTGTAAAATTGATGATTTCAAGTATGAAAAGGGAGGAAATTGTTATGCTACAATCAATTTGATATAGTTCGCTTTTCCTTTTCTATGAAGTATATCATATCATACATTGATTTCAACTTGCCTTTGTATGATTGATTGTCAGGTTTTTCTCAACTTGGAGGAACTGAAACTAAGGGGAAAGGACATAGCAATCACTTTGCAGTGCGAGTTTCCTGATAACCTCTTAAGCAAACTTAAATTTCTCGAGGTTGAGGATGATGAATCTGTAAGTTTTCCGCTTGTATTACTCCAAAGATTTCACAATCTGGAAAAGCTGAAACTCTTCAGGAGTTCATATAAAGAGATATTCTCAAACGGACAAGTGGAGAAACATGTTGGGAAGCTTGCAAAGATAAAAAGTCTTACGGTGTTTACTTGTCAAAATCTGACGAATCTACTGCCATCCTCGACATCTTTTCAGCATCTAACAGAACTATGGTTATATAAGTGTGAGAAACTGTTATACTTGTTAACATCAACCACAGCAAAATGTCTGGTGCAGCTGGTTAAGATGAGAGTTTCCGGATGCAGTGGAATGACTGAAGTAGTAGCAGCAGCAGCAACAAGTGATGCAAGTGACGGAGACAATATTATTTTGAGCAATTTGAAGAATTTGACTCTTTATAATTTAGAAAATCTTGCAAGGTTTTGCTCGGGGAATTTCATATTCAAATTTTCACCTTTGGAATATTTAGATGTGTTTAATTGTCCGAAGATGAAGATTTTCTCCGAAGGAGAATTAAGCACACGGAGAGTGGTACGCGGTGGCCTCGGAGTGGATAAATCGCATTTGGAGAGTGCCTTCGACAGAACCACAGAAGAGTTACATGACATGAGTTGGATTATTAAGCACAGCGAGATTAAGAATGCGCTATGACCGCGGAGTGGATAAATAGCATTTGGACAGTCGGCTTGAGAGAACCACAGAAGAGTTACATGAACTGTGTTTTCTGAGTTCGTTTCTTATAAGGGAAAAAGAAAAATCATGTTTGTCTGTTATATAATAACTTCAATAACTCTCTCTAACCAAGAAATCTACCAGCACCCTTCTGTACCTACTCAAAAGTGATGTTTGTTTTTCTACATAATAAGTCTAATAGCTCTGCTTATTCAAAAAATCTATCCTCATCCTCGCATATCTACCTCACATACATGTATAGAAGAAATATCTACCTTCATATCCCCTCACATATCAAGGATGATTTTTCTAAAATCCTTTACTAAATATATTTTTGTCATTTATATTTATTTTTGAAAATCAAGAAGAAATTTGAAAAACAATACCCAACTCATTCTAATCTAATATCACTTTCCTTGTTTTCTCTTTGTGCTTATTTCATTTTTGTTTTCTAATTAAAAGCACTATATTTATTTAAAATTTAATCTCAACTGCTACAGAGGTGGTTTTCCTCCATTATGAATTCCTAAAATCACTTGCTGAAGAGTTGTGAATTTGGAGAATAAACCTACCTTAGAAAATTTTTCTTCATTTTTTGATGCCATACTTTATCTAATATTTTATTTTATTAACAATAATACCAAGTATATTATCTCAATTTAATCATCTTCACAGTGGCAAAGTTAGCTAAAATTTATTACAAAGGATTAAAATTATAAACTTATAATTATTTAACCTCTAAAATTTTTTATATGTATAAAGAATGGTCTAAGAATGCTCAATAATTCTTCGCATTATCAAGATAGTCATGCCAAAGCATCAAAATATTTGGATCGAAGATTATCTAACTAATGACTGTATAGTTTTCAATTGTATTTATTGTCGTATAATATAACCCAAAAGAAAGAGCGAAAAGCTTCTCTAGCATATATTCTTCTATCATAAGACATGAAAACTAATACACAAATATTCTACATCATTCTCATTTATAGTCTCAATATATAATTTATTACAACAAATGACTTTTAAACTTATCAAATTTCTTCAAGATCTTGGTGAATATAGAGCCACATGAAAACTTAGTTTAGTTAATTCCATTTGCTAATAGGATTGCAGCCATCACGGAGCCTTCAATGAGGTCAACAAGGCCATATATTATGCTAACTTGATGACTTCTGAAAATGTCATATTTGAGAAATATTTGTGATCTCGAAGGAAGGATCGTATGTGTATATAATTGCACTGTCTACTAGACATCAATCATCTCCTCTTTCGAAATAGTCAGATCAACACGAAGAAATTAAAGAAATGATGCAGTATCTACTGAATTTTAATTATCAATTGCTGACCACTTTATATATGCTTTATTAATTGTTAATTGTGCTTTACTTTATTCCAAGCACCGTATCATTCTGCGCTTTATTGTTAATTTTCTTTTAATTTCTTTGATTTATTCCATCCATCATTTCTTCTTTTGGTTTTATATATACTATTCTTTCACTTATCATATTCACCATATACTAAACACCCAAGCTCAACGAAGAGCCGTGGAAATTGTTTCTGCACGAAGCTATGAATAAATATTACAATATTGCCAATTTTGATATATCAAATTATATTATAATATAAAACTTTGTAGATATAACATAATAATTGCAAGAAAATAAAAATTACAAATGATAAGTTGACATTAATTAAGTTATCAAAACAAACATCAGTCTCATAAACTCACACATAATATAATGATGTAAGTGTAAATTAATATCAAATTGGTAAATTAGTTAAGAAAGAAGATAATTTAATTAACGTATATTTTAATTTAAAATTATTGTAACAAAATTAATTTAGGCTTACAATGAATAGTACTATATTTATCATGTAACTTTTATCATGCTATTAATTTTTATTTTCAACATTTTCTTACTATAAATTATAAAATTTAACTTTAATAAATTAAATAATATATTAACTAATGAAAAAAATACTTTATTACTTAATTAGTTGGTTAAATGTATCAATTATTCAAGTAACTAATTGGTTATAATTAATTATTTCGACCGAAATTCAGGCATCTTTTTTAAATTTCTTACAATTTTGTAAAGACCATGTTCAGGCCGCTGAAATAATGATTTTTGTATTTACATGTTTAAAGCTAATATATAAAAAGGCTTCATTAAAATATATACATCTTTTTTGCATATTTTAAAAGATTAATATTTGGTTTATAAAAAAAATTCTCTTACATGTAAACGATAAGAACTTGATTATCAGTATTATTTTCTTTGGTTAAAGATTAAAATTAAATTTGTTTTAATGATTATAATCATGATTAAAAAGCTACTAATAGAAGCTTTAAGGAGTGTCCCGAGAAAGACAAGAGGACTCTTCCTGGGCTGAAGTAGGGCATGCCAACTGACACAGAGGACCCAAGAAAGTTGTGGGCTTGGCATGCTTTCAATATTGTTTGTCCTTTTAGTTGAATTTAACAGTAGAGAGTCACTCATTTCATATCTTAGCTAATTCTGAGTCAGCCAAATCACTTCATATTTTTCCATCTCATTCTATACGCCTATTTTTATTTCAATTTTATCAGAAGACTCTTACTTATTTTCATATTTTGATTTCACAACACTTTCTTCGGTTTGTCACTACTGTTTTCCTTTTGTTGTTGTCAGTGGTGGTATTCTGTTATTAAGTTTTGCTCCTTAGTAGTTGCCCTGTTGTGTTCCCTCTTGTCCTATCTTGATCTGGTTTGGTTTACTCATCTTTTATAAACCTTCAGAAAAATCCAAAAATAAAAGGGAGAGAAGAGAAGTTGCCAAGTGCTTGTTAGAAAGCCCACTATCAAATGACAACGACTTTAATTTCCATAGCACAAAGCTTCGAGATGACATCTTCTTAACCTAATTCTAATGTGGCAAAGTTAATATAAACACATCCACTAGGTTTTATTATCAAATAATGATAATTAAAAAGTTACTTGTAAACATTTAAGAAGTCTTTCAAGTTTTACCCGATGAATTTCTGCAAACGTTAGAACTGCACATATCGGTGAATGAGAGTGAAATTTCCAAATAAATCTTATTAAAGATAAAAAAAAAAATTACATAAGATATATGTCAATGGAATAATGCTATCACATTAATTTATATAGTATAATTTATATGCAAGTAAGCTATGGGGACGACTGAAGAATGAGAACAAGGTCTTTGTTGTTTTAGATAACATGTGGAAACAACTTAATTTGGAGAATGTTGGAATTCCTTTCGGAGATGATCATAAGGATGCAAAATATTGTTGGCAGCAAGAGATCGTAATGTACTGTTAAAAACGGGTTCGAAAGATAATTTCTCTATTAACGTTCTAAATGAAAAAGAAGCATGGAGATTGTTTAAGAAGATGGCTGGTGATGATGTTGAGAACCGAAATTTAAAATCTACAGCAATAGATGTAGCCAAGGCATGTGGAGGTTTGCCCGTTGCCATAGCTACAATAGCAAAGGCATTGAGGAATAAGAGTGTGCCTGAATGGAAGAATGCCTTGCGAGAACTCCGAACTCCATCATCAGGAAACTTTGAAGGTATTTCAGCAGAGGCATACTCAACTATCGAGCTGAGTTACAGGTATTTAAAAAGTGAGCAACTCAAGAAAACTTTTCTATTCTGTAGTTTAATGTCGAATCCTGATGCTTACACTTGGACTTGTTCAAATATGGGATGAATTTGGGTATATTACAAGGAGTCAATAGGTTGGAAGATGCACGAAATAAATTATATACATTGGTCTATGAACTTAAAGACTCTTGTTTGTTGCTTGAGGGTGATAATAGATTAAAATTTTCCTTGCATGATGTTGTTCATGATGTTGCCGTATCAATTGCCTGTCGAGACAAACATGCATTTGTGGTGAGAAAGAAGGATTTGTGGAAATGTCCAAATAAGGATATAATTCGAAACTGTACTGCGATCTCTTTAACAGAGAGTAGTATTCATGAGTTTCCTGAAGGGTTGGAATGTCTGCAGCTTGAATTTCTTTATATGGATATGAACGATTCTTCTGCGAAAATTCCTGAGAATTTTTTCAAAAATATGAGAAAGCTCAGAGTCGTAGATTTGACTGGTATGCAATTAACATCACTACCATCATCACTTGATGTTCTCACAAATCTCCAAACCCTGTGCTTGGATTGTGGTGTATTTGAAGATGTAGCTATTATTGGAAAGCTAAAGAATCTAGAAATCCTTAGCTTTTTTAGGTCTGATATTGTCCAGTTGCCTAGAGAAATAGGTCAATTGAGAAAGCTCAGGTTGTTAGATTTATCCAAATGTTCTAAGCTGAAAGTTATTGAACCCTATGTCGTATTAAGCTTAACCCGACAAGAAGAGCTGTATATGAGTAATTGTTCTCTTGAATTGGAGATTGAAGGATCCAACGGTGAAAGAAGCACAGCTAGCCTTAATGAGTTGATGCATTTGCCTAATTTGTCAGCTTTAGAAATAGATATTAAAAATGAGAATATCGAACCCGAAGGCTTGCTCTCCAAAAAGCTGGCAAGGTACCGAATATCAATGGGAGATACATGGTCTTGGTTTAGTGAAGGTGAGCAAAATACTTCAAGAATGTTGAAACCTCAGCTTAATTCCACAAGCATTTGTTCGGAGAATTTGTAGGGTGTCAAGGATGTTGAATATCTATGTTTGAATGAGCTGCAAGGTATCAAGAATATTCTTTTAGAGCTGGATACAGAGGGTTTCACACAATTGAAACGTCTCGATGTCCATAATAATCCTGATATTTTGCGCATCGTTGACTCAATGGAGAGGTTACCTTGTGATGCCTTCCCACTCTTGGAGTCACTGAATCCTTTTCATTTGATCAACTTGGAGAAGATATGTCGTGATGAACTCAGAGTTAAGTCTTTTAGTAAGTTAAATACCATAAAAGTCGAAAGTTGCAATAAATTGCACAATATCTTCTCGTTCTCAACTACTGTCTCCCAGGACTTCAAAAGATTTATGTGTTTCGTTTCGAGAATATGGAAGAGATCTTCTTCATTGGAGGAGAAAATGATGCCAACGTCAATCAAGTTCATGATAAGATGGAGTTTGCTCAATTAAGCTCCTTGAATCTAGGAAGTCTTCCACAGCTTACATGCTTTTGCAATGTAGTAAAGGCACAAAACTTGAAAACCAGTAGTTCTTCACAGTTTTTCAGTGAAAAGGTGAAACTAGTTACAGTAATTTGGTTCTCGGTTGCCTCAATTCTTCTTTAATTCACCTTATTTTTCTGGAGGTACTGTTGCCTAACCTGGATAACTTGATTCTAGGTGGAATTAACATGGAAAAATTTTGGCACAACCAACTTCTAGCCATGTCTTCTTCTTGGTTTCCAAGCCTAATGCTATTGATTATGAATGATTGTAATAAATTAAGATACATATTTTCATCTTCTATGGTTAAAAGTTTTGAGCAAATGCTATTTATCTACTAATAGAAGCTCTACAGAGTGTCCCGGGAAAGACAGGAGGACTCTTCCAGGGCTGAAGTAGTGCATACCAATTGACGTAGGGGACCCAAGAAAGTTGTGGGCTTGGCATGCTTTCAATATTGTTTGTCCTTTTAGTTGAATTTAACAGTAGAGAGTCACTCATTTCATATCTTAGCTAATTCTGTGCACCAAACACTGAGATTTTCACCCAGATCACGTCATATTTTTCCATCTGATTCCATACGCCGCTTTGCGTTTCAATTATATCAGAAAACTCTTACCTATTTTCATATTTTGATTTCACAGCACTTTCTTCAGTTTGTTACTACTGTTTTCCTTTTGTTGTTGTCAGTGGTGGGATTCTGTTATTAAGTTTTGCTCCTTCGTAATTGCCTTGTTGTGTTCCCTCTTGTCCTATCTTGATCTGGTTTGATTTACTCATCTTTTTTGAACCTTAAGAAAAATCCAAAAATAAAAGAGAGAGAGGAGAAGGGGTTGAAAATGGCTGACGCTATTGTTAATGCTCCTACAAAAGTTGCCAAGTGCTTGTTAGAAAGCCCACTATCAAATGACAACTACTTTAATTTCCATAGCACAAAGCTTCGAGATGACATCTTCTTAAGCTAATTCTAATGTGGCAAAAGTTAATATAAACACATCCACTAGGTTGTATTATCAAATAATGATAATTAAAAAGCTACTTGTAAACGCTTAAGAAGTCTTTCAAGTTTTACCCACTGAATTTCTGCAAACGTTAGAACTGCACATATCGGTGAATGAGAGTGAGATTTCCAAATAATTTTTATTAAAGATGAAAAAAATTACATAAGATATATGTCAATGAAATAATGTTATTTCATTAATTTATATAATATAATTTATATGTTTAATATTATTATTGGTCACAATTATAATATTTTTAATTATTAACAAATTTAAAATCATTCTTGTTCCATTTATATGTGTGTCTAATTAATAAAAATATATAATAAAAAATATAATTCCATTAAGTGAGTATATGGGTGTACCAATTTTTTTTTTTTCCAAAAATTCTAAATATCAATAATGAGTTTAGAATTTATTGAACATTATTAAAAGTGAGACTAATTTATGTTATATAAAATAATATGATTGTATTGTAAAATTAGCCAAATATTAAAATCATCCTCTCATAGTAAGTGAAAAAATGTTTAAGAATACTTTAAGACATTTAAGTGTGGAATACAATAGACATTTTAGTCTTTTTACAAAATTTTGAATAATCAACTAACGGTTTAAGAAAAGTAAGTGTGAGTTTCTTCAAACTTACTATCTAAGTGTGAATTTTCCAAACCTCAGAAGAGGTATATGTGAATTTCCCATAATTATTTTAAAGTTTATAAAATGTGCCATTCAAACCATATATTGCTTAAGATGTAAAATATATAAATATACATGCATATATATGTGTGTGTATGCTTGAGAAGTGAAGTTGCTACCATCCATCCCTCATTGTCTGCTGCTGAATTTTTAAAATTATTATAAATAACATTAAATTTTTTGTTAAAGACTCTACCCACTAGTACATTAATTTTATTATTATTTGATCAATCATTTATCATAAATTTGGATTTGAGTTTTAGACTAAAAATTAAAATTTAGATGAATGACAAATGATTGCTCAAATATTAATTGAGATTGGAGCATTATGTAGAGTGATTAATAGGATTTTAATAATATTTGCAGTGATTCAAATAAATGACAGTTAGCGATGACCACAGAAGTGAATAACGGGTAAGTGTTTGAGTTTTTAAATTAATGATAAAATATTATTAAATAATAAAATAACATAGATAAAAAATTTTTACACACGAAAAAAAAAAAAAGGAAGTTTATAGTCAAGTTTTGCAATCTCTCACCACAATGATTTTACTTTTCATGCAGCACAGTTCACAGTAAAAAGGATTTACCAAACATAGTACTAAAAAAAAATTGCCACTAAAATTTTTGTGAGTCATCATTCGGCCCAGACATTTAGCTGTCATTCTTATATTAACTCTAATTAACGATATTGTCGCTCGTGAATATAAACGCACGTAAAAAAATAAAATGCTCTTGAAAACAATGAGACTGACCTCAATTTTTGTATTACATTGATAGACCATGCAGAGCCATTGAGGAGATGAGAATGGGGTTATTGGGGAGAGTACCCTAGGAAAAGACATAATATTTGATTGACGTTTATTTTGATAACTTAATAATGTCGACTTATCATTTTTAATTTTTAATTTCTTGCAATTATTATGTTATATCTACAAAATTTTATATTATAATATAATTTGATATATCAAAATAAAAGAAAGGGAGAGAGGGAAAGGGATTGAAAATGGCTGACATTATTGTTAATGTTGCCGTAGAAGTTGCCAAGTGCGTGTCGGGTCCTATAGGGCGTCGATCAAGTTACTTGCAAAACTACGCTAGCAACTTTGAAAATCTCAGAAAAGGAGTCAAGAAGCTGACTGATGCAGGAGAAAGTATGCAGAATAAAGTTTTTGCTGCTCGGAGATTAGGGGAGAATATTGAAAAAGGAGTTGAGAAGTGGGTGGTTAATGTTGAGAAGAGGATTAATGAGGCAGAGAATCTAATTAAAGAGAAAGAAGAAGCAAACAAGAAATGTTTCAGGGGGCTCTGTCCTAATTTGAAGAAGAGGTATCAACTTAGCAAGAAAGCAGTAACGGTGGTGAAGGAAGTTGTTGGTCTTAAGGATGAAGCTGAGAAATTCGATCAGATTTCCTACCGTACTGTTCTAGAGGAAGCATGGCTTTCCTCTGTCAAGGGTTATGAGGCCTTTGATTCCAGAATGTCGACTTTAAGAAATATACAAAATGCAGTAACTGATCCTAATATCAGCATCATTGGGGTATATGGTATGGGTGGCATTGGTGAGACAACACTAGTGAAGGAAGTCGCTAAGCAAGCCAAGATGGACAAGCTCTTTGATGAGGTGATTTTCGAGGAGCTATCTCAGTCTGCGAACACAAAAAAAATTCAAGCGGACATTGCAGAGAAGTTAGGTATGGAATTGGACGAGGAAACTGAATCTGGAAGAGCAAGTAGGATATGTGCACGACTGAAGAACCGGCAAAAGGTCCTTGTTGTTTTAGATAACATCTGGAAGCATCTTGATTTGGAGAACGTGGGAATTCCTTATGGAGAAGATCATAAAGGATGTAAATTGTTGTTGACAGCAAGAGATCGTAATGGACTGCTAAAATGGGGTTCGAAAGATAATTTCTTTATTAGTGTTTTAGATGAAGAAAAAACATGGAGATTGTTTAAGAAGATGGCTGGTGATGATGTTGGAAACCGAAGCTTGAAATCTACAGCAATGGATTTAGCCAAGGCATGTGGAGGTTTGCCTGTTGCCATAACTACAATAGCAAGGGCATTGAGAAATAAGAGTGTGCCTGAATGGAAGAATGCGTTGCGAGAACTCCGGATAGCATCATCAGAATACTTTAAAGGTGTACCGGCAGAGGCATATTCAAGTATCGAGCTGAGTTACAAGTTTTTAAAAAGTGAACAACTCAAGAAAACTTTTCTGCTCTGTGGTCTACTGCCATATTGTGATTTCAGTACTTAGTCAAATGTGGGATTGGTTTGGGTATATTTCAACGAGTCAATACGATGGAAGATGCACGAAATGAGTTATATGCATCGGTCCGTGAACTTAAAACTCTTGTTTGTTGCTTGAGAGACTATCGGTTTTCAGGTTTTTCTCAACTTGGACACACTGATACTCAGCGGAAAGAAAATAGCTAAGAATTGGCAGTCCAAGTTTCCAGAGAACCTCTTGAGCAAAATTAAATTTCTTGAGTTCGTGCATGATGAATCTGAAAGTTTTCCACTCGTATTGCTTGAAACATTTGAGAATCTGGAAAAGCTGAGCCTGGCCTCGAGTTCATACAAAGAGATATTCTCAAACGGACAAGTCGAGAAACATGTTGGGAAGCTTCCAAAGATAAAAGTCTGATGCTGCCTGGACTTAATGACCTTAACCAATTGTGGGAACAAAACTCCAAAATGCATTCCATTTCTCAACATCTTGAAATTCTAGAAGTATGGGGTTTCAAGAATCTGACGAATCGGCTGCCATCATCGGCATCTTTTCAGCATCTGAAGAAACTAGAGGCATGGGACTGCAAGAAATTGGTAAACTTGGTAACATCAACCACAGCAAAAAGTCTGGTGCAGCCAGTGGAGATGAGAGTTGACGTATGCAGTGAAATGATTGAAGTAGTAGTAGTAGCAGCAACAGCAAGTGAAGGAGACAATATTATTTTCAGCAAATTGAAGAGTTTGAGTCTTTGTTTTTCAGAAAGTCTTGAAAGCTATTGCTCAGGGAATTGCGCATTCAAATTTCCATCCTTGGAAGAATTAGTTTTGATTGATTGTCCGAAGACGGAGATTTTCTGCAGAGGTGAATTAATCACACCCAAAGTAAAAGTGCGGTACGACAATGAAGTGCGTTGGGAGAATGACCTTAACAAAATCATAGAAGAGTTACATGAACAAAAGGTAAGGACAATTTTCTAGAGCGCTTTCGGTATTTAAAAAAGAGAAAGAACAATGGTGTGTGTTTTACATCTATAATAACTCGAATAGCCCTGTCTCCCCCCGAAATCTACACTGATCCTCATACATCTACACTCACATACATACAAGAACTGCCTATCCTCACATACAAAGTATCATTTTTCTAAAGTTCTTTACTAAATATATTTATGTCATTTTTACTTTTGAAAATTAAGAAGAAATTTAAAAAATATTAACTAATGCACTCTAAGCTAATCCCACCTTCCTTAATTTCTCTTTGTGCTTTTCATTTTTCTCTTCTAATCTCTGCTTTTAAAAACACTATATTCTTTAGAAATTTTATCTCAGCTACTACAGAGGCCATCTTCCTCCAGTGAGAATTCCTAAAGTCTCGCGCCAATGGCCTCTTACTAATTGGAGTTGTGAATTTGAAGAATAATCTTACCTGGTAATTTTCTTTTCTATTTTTGTTTAATCTCATGTTTTGTCTAATATTTTATTTATTAACAATCATACTAAGTATTATGTGAATTTAATCATTTTAAATGATGTGTCTGTTACAGTGGCAGAGTCAAGCAAAATTTAAAATAAATAAGTATAAATTTATGATTTTATAATTGGACAATAATGTCACCCGAACCCAAGTTGGTAAAATATTATTTTATTATTAATTGTGAAATTAATTTATGTTTGTAAATATGTTGAGCTTACGAGAGACAACGAATTTTTTTAAAGATATTAATTAGTTGAATTAGTAAAATTCTTTTAAAATGTACTATGTATGTAACTTAAGTCTCCCTGGTATCACGATTACGTTGATTAGAAAAGGACGTGGTTTATTTCATTTCATATTGTCTAAAATGATACTCTTTGAAGAACACTTGACAATGTAACAGTAGTTCATATAGGAGCTTAACTTTACACATCAAAGCCAATTTCATTAGATTTTGCGTTTAAACACCCTTGTAATCACAATTGCTCATACAATGTGTTTTTCTATAAGTTGTAAATTTTTTGTGGTTAACATTAGTTTTAAGAACAATTCATATGAGATCACTTATGTTTTTTAAAAAATTATCTCAAATCATAGTCCAAATCAAGTGTTAACTTGTGGGTGCTACTTAATTCAAACAGATTAGGGGATACAACATATCTCAAGTACACTTTCAAGTGGTGCAAAACCATATTGATGTGTCGAAACTCTTGTAACTTGTTATGTTTTAGCAAAACAATAAATAAAGGACACACTTTGATCATTTATATCAAAAAAGTCCGCAAAAATTGTTATTACGTTTTAAATTGATCCTTGACAAAGACCAATCTATTTATTACAAATGACCGAAGTATGTCCTAGTAGCTGAGAATGCTGCTAATATAGAAGAGTTCCATCTTTTCAAGTAGCTGAGAATGCTACAAAACATTGTAAAGACTGAATGTTACAAATAGATTTGTATTTATCTTGTCAATGTAATAATGATCAAGTAACATCTTACAAATGGTGGAAACAAAAGAATATGACATGGTAAGTGAACCTTTAACTATCGTGATCAACTTTCATTAATTTTTCTCCATTCATAGAACTGACAAAGTGCTTTCATTTGATGTAGAATACTAGTCAAGAAATTTTGATCCCAATTGCATCAATAACCTGCCCAGATAATTAAGGCCTTCTTCACAACTTCCATCCCAGAAAAGGTCGTGAGGTGAAGCTTCAACAAGAACTAAGCCAGCAGTTGAGAGCAGCATAGAATTCAAATGAGGATAAATGGAGAATTTGCATTTCAATGCCCTGCACATCACTTCAATGTTCACACCCTCCCAATCACTTCTCACCTGCATCAACACTAGTGTTAATTCACAACAAATTGCAAGCAAGATGTAAGATAATCAAATGAACAAGCATATCATCCGTTCATATGCTATCTGTTTATTACTTGTGAAACATGAGAACAGGAAATGCATGGATAATTATTCATTATCATTCTCTTTCGAGAGTTACATGCTCTAGTTGAAAGAAATTTCCTCTTACAAAAGTCAGGATGGAAGTCACAAAATAATTCCTAATGTTATTTACTCTGATATTACCAGCAGTGTAACTTATTTATATCAATATGGTTATGATATAGGAAGAGGTAACAAGATAATCTTTTATGCAACCATGCTTCACTCAAGTTACAAGTACAAGAAGTCATTTGCATTTGCTTCCCACAAATATTTGAGACATAACATAGTCCTTAAATTAATACTCCTAGGAAATTTCCAAAAGCATACTGACAAAGGGGAGAACAACTGAAAAGTTAAGGGGGAAACATCATAGTCTTTATTCAGTAGTCTCAAAATCTCCAAGTTTGCTTTAGAAGTAAAACTAAGGCCCTATTTTTATTCGTCAAAAACCTAAACATAAGAGGAAATAGAAATCTACTTCCTATTAAAACATAAATCCTATTTTAACACGAAGAAGGAAAGTCCAACCAATTGAAACAAATAACACAAATAAGACTCTAATCAAGACAATCAAATATAATTGAAATGAAATAACAACAATACCATTAACCCTAAAACTATCTTAGCCTGTTCTACATCACATGTTAACAAAATGGAGTAAATTCACCTTGCCATCTATCATATTCATTGTAGAAGCAGAAAAAGAAATTTTAACCTATGAGTAACAGTGTGAGTAAACCCAAAATAAATGGTGCCCTCAGCAGTATACTCTATTGCAGAATGAACAACAGATATGAGAAGTGTTGATAAAGATCATTCGCAAGTGAAAACAATAGAGGACGACAGTCTGACAGGAGGACAGGGACAAACAAAAGAAGGAACAACAATAAGTTCCAGTGGCATGCAACAATGGTGAAAAAGGATTCTATACAGATGCAACTATGCTAACATCATCGAGTAAGATTTCATAGATTAATTTGATTTCCATCAGAAGTACAGATGGCCATACTAGATCAGACCGCTGCCCCTGCATGGACCTTCCTATTCGTGCTGCTTCCTCCGGACTTTTAGCAGTTTTTATCTTTTCAACACAATCTTGTGCTGCAGGATCATCCGCTGCAATGAATTTGTGTGCCCAAAAATTCAAGAGAACTTCAAAACATTATCTGCAGAATTTACAATGAATAATTTAAGATGAACTAGGAAAAAGATAACTACCTGGTATTAATGCTCTACACTTGACCATGTAACATAATCACCATCAAAGTTTGGCATTTGAATTGGATGAGGAGAAAAATTTGAAAAAGCACCATAAGGGTCCCATGTTTTGTAAAAGTATATGATGCTTGATTCATATGGACTGGCAGTAGGATCAATTGCAAAAGTTTCGTTCTCTGATGGGATAACAGGTATTAGATCTGATATGGGCTGAAGAAATCCACTAATCAGCATATCAGGTCCAACCTGAAAGTTTGCATCCCATATATGATTGGGGATCTTCCTAAGGAAATGAAACAGGTGATACTTATTACAATATATTGCCCACCTGTTTCTAAATGATAATAGAATCTAAGAAACAAAAACAATAAATAAAAAACAAAAGAACGTCGGGTTAGCATAGGATATGAAGCTGATGATCAGACCAAATGTTTCACACTCAAATGAAACTTGGATCAAGACCAATACAAGCAGATCTGATTGTGATAAACATTCAGCAATTTACAGGCAATGTTAGTTTAGAAACACAAGTTGCAAGGCCTAGGGTTTAAAACCTAAAATGCTAATTAAAAGGTATCAAAGGAGTAAACCATCAAATCTATTGCTTTATTTATCGGAAACCGTCTCCCACTAAAGCATAGACACTTAAATCTGCTCCTTACATTTTTCAAAACCCATTTCTTTTTCACAAAAGAGAGAAGTAACATTCAGAACTGTATTTGAACAATAGAATTTTAAGGAAAAAAAATTTAAAAAAAAGTTTGTACTCCAAATACTAGTGCTGAACTAAAAAAATGATCAAAAGACATTTTATGAATTTTTCTTAACAGGATTTCTGAAGAACAAAGAACTCAACTCCTATTATTCTATAATATTAGCACTAAACATGTTTTAACCGTTTTCATAGCCAGAAAATAATACATTGCCTAAAGTATTCTCCCTTTTTTGGTTAACTAATACATTACCTAAAGTACTCTCTCTTTTTAGCTTTTTGGTACAAATCTCAAATTTCATTTATGAAATAATGGCTTTTTAAATACAGTTTTGCACTCAAAAAATAATACATGTCCTTAAATCCTTGTTTGCTTAGACTCTTGTAAAATCAAAACGATATAGGCCTTGTATTGGAAAATAAAATCCTAAAGAACAAGATCTTCCCGTAACACTTGAACAAAGGAGTGGAATATGCACCTACATTCTCCCTTGACCCCACTTTCACCTTCTGCAAAACCAGCAAGCCACTTCATTCTCCAAAATCAAGACCAGCTATAGCTCTACCTGCTCCATAAGCTCTACAGCTGGGCCATCATTTCTTTTTCTCCTATCCAGCCCCAAAAGACATTTATTTTCTTCTTGTAAAACCAGTCTTATTAATTTTCATATCAAACTTATTTATAAACCCCCCTTTATCAAACTACAAATGCACAAAAATTACTCATACAAAAGGACTGTTATAGAAGATTTTAGATCCATGCTTGATTGCAGCATTCCACAAAGCAACACATTCAAAGTTGTATTTGAGCTATGTAAACCAACATCAGGTATTAAAAAGAAAAATTGTATCGCAAAAAAGGTAAAATGAAAGATTACCACCAACCTGCTCATAGCAAACATCAATCAGATATAATGCCTGTGACATATCAACCATCCCAAGTTCACCCACAGTAATTGGTGCATTCTTTCCACCAATAATTTTAGGGACAACAAAAGCAAAAACCTACATCAAATAACTTTCCATAAATGAAAAACTAAGCGAATTGACAACCAGCTGCAGACAACCAGCTGCACCAACATCTACAAAACTAGTCAGAATTTATCCAAACAAAATGAATAAATAAAATAAGATTGAAAGGTTAATGCAATAATTAAAAGGTGGATAAGTCTTTCATACCATAAAAGATCACACAGAGAGAATAATGAAATGGTAAATTTGTCCTTCTAAGATTGAAAGCCACGCTGCACAGATTTGTCAGACTTTTTTCTTTCTTTTTTGAAAAAGCAGTGCATAGCATGGTTGGCTCATGGTAGGTTATGGCATTAGTTAATACCTGATTACAAGATCAAAAGCAGAAATCATAAGTGATGCATAACAAATCAGCTCAATGCATTAAGTTTAATAGAAAAATGGCTAATCTCATTAACAGAAGCCAAAAGATATAAGGATATTGCATATGTCCAATATTTCCTAAAGAATTAATGGAGAAAGATGATTCCAGCATTAGCCTTTTATCCCTTCTGTCTGAGGAGAGAATGACAAGATCCTATGCTAGCATTTTATTGAACAATGTGGGGACGTATGAAATATTACATAAGCCTAAGGGAGAGAATATAACAAATAACCTTGTGAATTACACCAGGTGAGATGGCAGATGCTGCCAATCTTTCTCCACACTCCCACAAAATAGAAAGACACCCACGGTCATGAAAATATTCCAGAACATCTCGAGGGTTTAAGATGTCAAACTCCATTACTTCAACTCCTTTAGATGCAAGAAAATTTTGAAAGCTCCTCCTAGCTCCTCTTTGCATTAGAACTATGGTAGATACATCAGAAACATCCCAAAGATTAGAGGAAGAGTTTGTGTCAACAGAATTCTCATGAGCATATGCCCACCTCCATGTCTTGCAGTAAGCCGTGGATCTACTAAAGAGAAAAGAATAGAACAATCACATCATACTTACTAATGACAATGACAATATTAAGATCAAGAAAAACAACATATTAATTATTATGACAACGTAGTCATAGAAAGGATACTTACTGTCCCTATGAACAGTATTTCCCCCAACTATAACCGCATCACTTCTACCCCACAGATCAAAAACTCGGTCTCTAGATGTTTTACTGCTAATCCACGCTGCATGTCCACTACTTGCAGCCATTTTTCCTGTTGACATTAAAGACCTATGCATGTATATGTGTGTGTGTGTGCATGCATAGAGTAAAAAATTCCTGTTAATTTATAAATACTCACCATCTAGGTTCATAGCATACTTGAGAACAGAAAAGGGAACTCAAGAAGTAGCTGTATGGATCACAGGAGCGTTGACAAGGAGGCAAGATTTTCAAGCTTCCTACAGTAAATCATTAAAAAATAAAAATAGCACCTAATATTGATTATGATTTTGTTAGGAAGCAAACAAAAAGGAATTTTCCTATTTGTGAAATTAACCTTAATGTGAACTTAAGAAACAATAGGTAAATTTAAAAGCAGATTAGAATTAAAATTACATAAAACCTAAGAGGCCAAGCTGCCAAGAGAAGTAACTATACCTCCATAATTTTGCTTTGTAAATCCTCTCCAAGAACATGGTCCTGCAACCCTTGACTTCTTAACGCATGCACAGCTTTACCTCTAAGATGCTGTAAAGCATGCCTGATTCCAACAACTCTGGTAATTCCTGCCTCGTCTACAAAAAGGTCAAATATCTGGATGATGACAATAGTCAGACAGAACAATGTCGTATTACTTCAAGTTTTTACATTGATTAAAATAGAAGTCCAATCCACAGATTATTAAAGTGTAACAATAATCATGAAAAATACAATATAAATTTAGAAGTTCAAGGAAGAAAAATTAGAAAATTCATTTCTGCCTTCTAAAGCCAGAAAACAAAATATTTGTACTGTGTGCAGAAATTTTGCAAGAGCAAGGAAGCAACACCAAGAACCAAAAGAAGTAACACAAAAAATTCTGTAATGCACTTGAAGATGACTGACAATTTTCAAGAGATATATTGTGGAATAAAAGTTCTGCAGTTCAGGTTCAACAAATTGCACCAATGCAATTTACCCATGTATCTGTAGGAATGCCGATAAGGAAAACACATCAAATAAGGTATTTCCTTCAACTTGTATTCTTAGAAGTTCACTAAAGGCTGCAACCTCCTTCACAAAATCTCTCACTTTCAATTTCTGTTTCCCTGTAGGAAAAAATTCCTAATTCATATTATTCTTTTCCTACGATGTTTAAGTTGTAGCCCACAGCCTAACTCGAAACCAGGAGTTATTTCTGTATAAATTAATGTCAAAATAAACCATTTTTTAGTAAGAAACTGGAAAATTCTATTACCACAAAATAAAATACAACATAGGAGACAAGCTGTCCATGAAAAACAAGTATCACTTGGGCCTTTGGAAAAGGAAACGACACAGAAAGTAGCTCCACTCCCACATATAAAGACAAAAGAAAACAAAAATACTCTTATGCGTAAAAGATGAAGGTATTCAGTTGCATTGCTTGCTATGCAAGATATCGGAGGGAACTAAACAGAATGCAGTCAATATCAGTTATTTTAGGGCATGTTTGGGATTGAATAGTTATAGCTTTTAATTCACAATTGCTGTAAAGCAGAATCACTAGACGCCAAATTTAATGAAAATGATAGTGGTAAACAATAGCTACACTTCAGTTATTCCCCTTTCAAAGTCCTAAACAAACCTTAGTCCCCTCAATTTGATACTCGTGATGAAAATAAACAAATAAATGCAGGCACGAATAGGTATCGCATTTACCATCATAATTATTGAGCTGCATTGAAGGCTTGTAAGCTATAATGCTACAATAAATAATTAACAAAAGAAACGTAATCTTGACAAGAAAGCAAAAACGACAGAGAAAACAAAAAGGCACAGCAAACCTGAACAAGAGCAGAAACTGCAGTGTGGTCCCCGTGGCAATCTCCAGGTTATATGTTGAGACAGGCCGTGAAACCTCTGCACAACGGGCCGCCGGCTGCACCTCCGCCGGCCTCGTCCCCTGAGCATACAAGTATCCTTCAACGGCAACCTTCCCAGTCCACGTGGCTACCACGCATCCGAAGTTCGCGTGCGGAGAGGTGAAAACGCCTGTCGGATCTACGCGGCTTCTTTAGCGTGTCTGCATTTGAAGAGAACGGTAGAGGAGCGAGGCACTAAAGAGAACGTTATTTTTAATTTGATTCGAACAACATTCAAAAATTTAAAAAAAAAATATTCAATCAACGACCCAGTAATTTCAAATTTGCAGGGAAAGAAATCAAGGGGTCGTTGATTGAATTTTCAATCCTGCAAATTTGAAATTATTCTCTTCCTTTTACCCATATCTGGACGAGGGCTTAGCATATCTTCTTCGACCCGTCTGTTTCCCGGTCGACCGGATACCCGATGGTGAAATTTGAAAATGAGATAATAACATTACGATCCCCTCATTTATATATTTTTACAACAAAATGTATAGTTTGCTCATTTGAAAATGCATTTTTGTTCACATGATTATGAAATTTATTTTGTATCAAAGTAATTCTTGATTAATGGTCGATGGTCAATAAAAAGTAATCAAACTTTTCCATGCGCTACTCTACATTAACTTTTCAAAAAAAATTCGCTCATATATAATTATTAAAAATAAATTATGAAATATAAAGATGAAATTACTTATAAAAGAAGGAATGAAATTAATCAAGAAGTGCAATGACGAAAAACGGTTGAAAATATTTTTTTTAAATTTTTTTAATGCTTAAAAGAATTTTTTTATTTCTAACATCGTTAATTCTAACAAATAATATTAACAAAAAGATTTATAATTAATAATAACAACTACATATGAACTTTAACAAACATACATAATATGAAAGAACAATTTAGAGTGAATGTTAAGGGTGAGAGATGAGTTATTAATTCAAAGAGGATAGAGATATTAACAAAAAATAAAATATTATTTTGTTAATAGAGTTAAAATATAACTAAATAATTGTAGATAGAGTTTGAATATAAGTAAATAAAAAGCTTGGAAATAATAATTCACCGTTTTCTAATTTTACACTGCATTAAAAAATTTTATCCGAGAATAATTTTTAAAAATAAAGTAATTACAAAACCTATTTTTGTAGTTTTCTTTAGAAATTGTTTTGAAAATAAAGTTGTCAAATACATTTTTTCAATATGGTCAAATAATAACATGGCATGGACAATGCATAAGAATGCAAATTTTTATTTTTTTTTATTTTTGCAAGATTTAAGATTTTATTGATGCATAAGATTTTTTTTTAAAATATAATTAACTAAAATATTTTAAACTTAGGCTGAATTTTAGTTGTTGGTTTGCTTTAAATGTTTGTTCTTTTAGTTGATTATAATTAACTAAAATATTCTAGGCTGAATTAACTAAAATATAATTAACTAAGATGTTTGGTAAGAAAAAAATAGTTGTGCTTATCAACAAAGTTGTTGGTTTGCTTTCAATGTTTGTCCTTTTAGTTGACTTGCACAGTATATTCAAAGATTACTTCGCTCTTCGCATTTGAGTTTTATCAGAAACTCTGACTGATTTTCATATTTTGATTTCCAGAACACTTTGTTCAATTTGCTGCAACTGTATTTTCCTTTTTGGCTGTAACTGGTGTTCTGTTATTTAGTTCCTCTACTTGTTATTTGTCCTGTTGTTTTCTCTTTTGTTCTATCTGGATTTCGTTTGCTTTATTCTTCTTTTATAAACCTTCAGAAAAATCAAAAAGTAAAAAAAAGGGAGAGAGGAGAAGTGGATTAAAAATGGCAGACATTATTGTTACTGTTGCTATGGAAGTTGCCAAGTGCGTGTCGGGTCCTACAGGGCGTCGACTAGGTTACTTGCGAAACTACACTAGCAACTTTGGAGATCTCAGAAAAGGAGTAGAGAAGCTGACTGACGAAAAAGAAAGTATGCAGAATAAAGTTGATGCTGCTCAGAGAAGAGGGGAGATGATTGTTAAAAGAGTTGAGAAGTGGCTGGTTAATGTCGAGAAGAAGATCGATGAGGCAGAAAAGCTAATTAAAGAGGAAGAGGAAGCAAATAAGAAATGTTTCTGGGGGCTCTGTCCTAATTTGAAGAAGCGGTATCAACTTAGCAAGAACGCAGTAACGATGGAGAAGGAAGTTGTTGGTCTCAAGGATGAAGCTGAGAAATTAGATCCGATTTCCTACCGAGCTGTTCCAGAGGAGGCATGGCTTTCCTCTGTCAAGGGTTATGAGGCCTTTGACTCCAGACTGTCGACTTTAGCAAATATACGGAATGCAGTAACCGATCCTCACATCAGCATCATTGGGGTGTACGGCATGCCTGGCGTTGGTAAGACAACACTAGTGAAGGAAGTTGCTAGACAATCAAAGAAGGAAAAGCACTTCGAAGAGGTGATTTTAATAGAACTATCTAAGTCTCCAGACGCGAAAAAAATTCAAGGGGAAATTGCTGAGAAGTTAGGTCTGGAATTGTACGAGGAAACTGAATCTGGAAGAGCAAGTAGGCTAAATGGACAACTGAAGAACCAGAAGAAGGTACTTGTTATTTTAGATAATATGTGGAAACATCTTGATTTGGAGATTGTGGGAATTCCTCACGGAGATGATCATAAAGGATGTAAAGTATTGTTGACAGCAAGAGATAGTGATGTACTGTTAAAAACGGGTTCAAAAGATAATTTTAAAGTTAGTGTTTTAAATGACGAAGAAGCATGGAGATTGTTCAAGAAGATGGCTGGTGACGATGTTGAAAACCAAGAGTTGAAATCTACAGCAATGGTTGTAGCCAAGGCATGTGGAGGTTTGCCTGTTGCCATAACTACAATAGCAAGGGCCTTGAGTCATAAGAGTGTGCCTGAATGGCAGAATGCGTTGCGAGAACTCCGGACACCGTCGTCAGGAAACTTCGAAGGTGTACCGGCAGAGGCATATTCAACTATCCAGCTGAGTTACAGGTATTTAAAAAGGGAGCAACTCAAGAAAACTTTTCTCCTCTGTGGTCTGATGCCATATCCTTCTTATACTACACACTTGTTAAAATATGGTATGGGTTTGGGTATGTTTCAAGGAGTCAATAGGATGGAAGATGCACGAAATAATC
The DNA here is from genome assembly GCA_022749755.1 of Azadirachta indica. Lineage (NCBI taxonomy): Eukaryota > Viridiplantae > Streptophyta > Magnoliopsida > Sapindales > Meliaceae > Azadirachta > Azadirachta indica. Next base: position 12,122,000 of record CM040453.1, read on the forward strand.
TATATGTATTAGTCCGTCAACTTAAGGACTCTTGTTTGTTGCTTGAGGGTGACAATAGTAAAAAACTTTCTATGCATGATGTTGTTCGTGATGTTGCTATATCAACTGCATGCCGAGACCAACATGCATTTGTGGTTAGAAATGAGGATTTGTGGAAATGGCCAGAGAAGGATATACTTAGAGACTGTACTGCAATCTCTATAATAGATAGTAGTATAAATGAGCTTCCAGAAGGATTGGAATGGCCGCAGCTTGAATTTCTTTGCATGAGTATCAAATATTCTTCTATCGAAATTCCTGAAAATTTTTTCTCAGGGATGAGAAAGCTCAGAGTCATACATTTGATTGGCATGCATTTAACATCACTACCATCATCACTTGATGTTCTCGTGGACCAACTGCAAACACTGTGCTTGGAACAATGTGTACTTGAAGATATAGCTATTATTGGAAAGCTGAGGAATCTAGAGATCCTTAGTTTTTTTGGGTCAGATATCGTCCACGTGCCTAAAGAACTAAGTCGATTGACAAGACTAAGGTTCTTAGATTTACGCAATTGTTTCAAACTGAAGATTATTGCACCCCATGTCATATCAGCCTTAACTCGACTAGAAGAGTTGTATATAACTAATTGTTCTGTTGAATGGGAGGGATCCAATCATGAAAGAAGCAATGCTAGCCTTAATGAGTTGATGGCTATTCCTTATCTGTCTGCTTTAGAAATAGATATTAAAAATGAAAATATCTTACCAGAAGGCTTGCTCTCCAAAAAGCTGGCAAGGTACCGAATTTTAATAGGAGATGGATTGTTCGAGCATGATTTGCTTTCGCACCAATTTGGTTACTGGCATAGGTTCAATCAATGGTACAAATTTGATGATCAGAAGACCTCAAGAATTTTGAAACTTAAGCTTGATTCTACAAGCATTTGCTTGGAGAATTTGCAAGGCGTCAAGGATGTTGAATACTTATGTTTGGACAAGTTGCAAGGTATCAAGAAAGTTGTTCCCGAATTGGATAAAGAGGGATTCACGCAATTGAAACACCTGCATGTCCAAAATAATCCTGAATTTTTGTGCATCATTGACTCAATTGAGAGGGTCCCTCCTGCTGCCTTCCGACTCTTGGAGTCGCTGACACTTCACAATTTGATCAACTTGGAGAAGATATGTCATAATGAACTCAGAGGGAAGTCTTTTAACGAGTTAAATACCATCAAAATAAACCAATGCTATAACTTAAGGAATATCTTCTTGCTCTCTACTGCCGAGTATCTCCCACGACTTCAAAAGATTGCTGTGATTGATTGTAAGAGTATGGAAGAGATCTTTGCCATTGGAGGAGAAAATGATGCTAACGATAATCAAGTTCACGATAAGCTTGGATTTGCCCAGCTAACCTCCTTGAGTCTGGGAAGTCTTCCACAGCTTAAGTGCTTTTGCAAAGTAATAAAGAGACAAGAGAACTTGATAACTAGTAGTTCTCTGCAGCTCTTCAGTGAAAAGGTGCAACATTAACAGTAATCTTGTCCTCTGTCACTTCATTTGATTGAAAAAGAAAAAAAAAACTATTACTTCTTTAATTGATTTTTATTTTTTTTGGCAGGTGCTGTTGGCTAACTTGGAGGCCTTGGAGCTATTTAAAATTAATGTGGAAAAGATTTGGCACAATCAACTTTCAACCTCGTCTAGCCTAACGCGATTGATTGTGTGGAACTGTCATAAATTAAAATATATATTTTCATCTTCTATGGTTAAAAGCATTGAGCAACTCCAACACCTTGAGATATGCAACTGTATGGCTTTGGAAGAGATCATTGCAAGTGAAGATGGCGCAGAAGGTGCAACTAGTTTTGTCTTTCCACGGGTGACAACCCTCAGACTCACCAATCTACCAGAACTCATATGCTTCTACCATGGAATGCATACTTCAGAGTGGCCTGTATTGGAAAAGTTGGAAGCCCATTCTTGTGACAAAGCGAAGATATTTGCTTCAGAATTTTTTAAGTTCAATCAGGAGAGGCATATTCATAATATCACAGTGCAGCAGCCCCTCTTTTTGGTTGAAAAGGTATGGAATTTCTCTTTTTCTTTTTTAACTAAGAAAATAACTTATTCATATGAAAGATTTCTAATAAGTTGAAGGATTTACTACCTGTAGCAGCTTCAGATTTAGATCCATATTAGTCATATCAGATTCAAATTCTTTAAATAGACTCATTTGATTAGAAATATTCATAAACATTTCGAAGGGAATTAAAAACAAATAATAAGATAAGAAACTTTCCTAAGAAATTCAATAAGTTAGAAGTTTTCAAAAACAATTTTTAAGGCGAAACGTTGGTGCAATTATCTTGTAGACTGAACCTCATTTACAATTGAAATCTTATGCTATAATACTCTGTTCTACAATCAATTTGATATTTTCACTTTTTTGTCCAAAGTATATATGAAACAGTGTATAACATAGCATACATTGATGTCAACTTGCTTTTGTATGATTGGTTTGCAGGTTTTTCCCAACTTGGAGGAACTGAAACTAAGTGGAAAGGACCTGGCAATGATTTGGCAGGGCGAGTTTCCAGAACACCTCTTATGCAAAATCAAACTTCTTCATATCGTGAATGATGAATCTGAAAGTTTTCCACTCGTATTACTCGAAAGATTTGACAATCTGGAAACGTTGGCACTTTCCAGGAGTTCATACAAAGAGATTTTCTCAAGCGGACAAGTAGAGAAACATCTTGGGACGCTTGCAAAGATAAAAAGTCTAGAGCTGTCCAGACTTAATGATCTTAATCAACTGTGGAAACAGAACTCCAAAATGGAGTCCACTGTCCGAAATCTTGAAATTCTAAAAGTATTGAATTGTCTGAATCTGACAAATCTGCCCTCGTCATCTTTTCAGCATCTAAAGGAACTACAGATATCAAGCTGTAACAAACTGGTGAACTTGGTAACATCAACCACAGCAAAAACTCTGGTGCAGCTGGTGAAGATGAGAGTTGACAGATGCATTGGAATGACTGAAGTAGTGGTAGCAGCAACAGCAGCAAGCGAAGCAGACAATATTATTTTCAGCAAACTGAAGAGTTTGACTCTTGAGAAATTAGAAAGTCTTGCAGGCTTTTGCTCAGGGAATTGCACATTCGAGTTTTCATCCTTGGAATATTTACGTGTGATTGATTGTCCCAAGATGAAGATTTTCTCCAGAGGAGAATTAAGCACACCGAGAGTAAAAGTACGGTATGGCAAAGAAATGAATGAATGGCGTTGGGACAGTGACCTTAACACAACCATACAACAATTACATAGAACAAAAGGTCAGGAAAGTTTTCGAATCTAATTTTTCTGTATGCTTGTCATTTTTTTTTCTTCTAATATCTACTTTTAAAAATACCATATTTATTCGAAATTTAATCTCTGTTTCTATACAGGTCGTCTTTCTATTGTGAATTCCTAAAGTCATTGGCTGAAGGGTGCTTACTAGTTGAAGCTGTGAATTTGAAGAATAAACTTACCTTAGTGATTTTCTTTTCTTTGATCTCATGGTTTGCCTAATGTTTTGTTTTATTAACAAGAATATGTATTATCTCAATTTAATCTTTCCAAATGATGTGTCACCCAAATGGCGAAGTCAGGTACAATTCAAATAATAAGTATAAATTTATGTTATTTTAATACTTTAAATAAATGTTTACCATTTGAACATCTAAGATTTTTCTTATGTATCTATTAACCCCGATATATTAGTTCTGCCTCTGCCCTACTCATTTATCAATTGGACAATCACGACACTTGACTAGTAAAATACTATAATAAATATTTTAAAAATTATAAAATACTAATTAACTAATTGATAATATTTATGACGTCTTCTTGGAACGAGGGCCCAGGCATCTCGTGTAGGCCTTTGGGGACCAAGCCGTTAAGGCCCTAAACTTTTCATATATGGACCTGACCCAATAAGGAATTCCTCCCTAATGAGGAATTCTAAATTTATTTATTTAACTGAATAAAATTAAAATTGTATCATAATTAGAATTCTAAGTTAAATTGCGAAAAAAGAAATTAGTATATAGGGAATGAAAAAGAAGACGCTTACTTCAGAAATTCATAGATGTATATTTTAATATTGATATTGCTTGAAGTCATTGTAAAATTATAAGGAATTATGTTTTTACTTTAATAACATTAACTTCAGGTTATATATGATGAAATTTTGTACACTATAATTGAAACTTTATGATGAAACAAAACTTTTCAAACAACCTATTTGTTGCATGGAATAACCCTTGAGGTTGGAGTATTGGAATTAATATTATAAAATTTTTTATTATTCATAATATAAAATAAAATTTTTCACTAAACAAAAATAATTAAATATTTAATAATTAAACTTGAATTATTATTTGAATACTTATTTTAAAAATTGAAATGCATTATAATTTAATCCAATCCAATATTACATTAAGCACACATGACATATTTAAAATAGAAGTCAACAAAATAATAATAATAATAATAATAATAATAATAATGTCATTTCAAAGTATAAATGTATATGTTGACAATATTTAATAAAAATAAAATTCTATAATTTATAATTTTTTTTTTTAATGTTATTAAGTATTTAAATATAAGTTTTTATATATTATTATATTTTAGTAATAATGCTATAATATGTTAAATAAAAAAATGAGAAAAATATGTTAAATACATGAAATCTGTAAATTTGCTACCACTATTTTGAATAATTAAAAGTTAAAAAAAAAAAAAATTCATCCCACCGTTGACCGTTCTTCATCTTCAAAGGCAGTAGTACTACTGCATTAATCGGCAATGCCAATAAGGCCATGTACAACCATGTCCTCCAGGTTTTATTATCATTAAAGCTACTAATGGAAGCTTTAAGGAGTCTTCCAAAGAGGAGAGGAGAAATGTTCCAAATGTTGGAGCTGCGCATACCAGCTGTTCGGTGAAATGCCCAGATGACGAGGAGGACCGACGCCACAGCTTCGGCTATCCAAAACGTAGCCGAAGACTAGTCAGATTAGATGCCAAAAGAAAATTTTGTTGGATGCTAGCTATTTGTGTTTGGTCTTTTCTGTTGAATGACATGGTTTACCGTAGTTGATTCTGTATTTAAATATATAAATTGGTAAGAGAGAATAACAAATCTTTCATTAATAAACTGAGAAAAGATTACCACTTGATGATTATATTCACATTTTAATACTTTAGTCTTCAAAATACATATTAGGAAGGCTTTGCCCAAGTCTTTCTTTATGTTAGATTGTTTCTGCTTTTCCACAAAGTTGTTCGCTTGACTTGCTTTCCGTGTTTTTCATTTTAGTTGACTTGAAATAGAGAGTTGTTGATTTCATAGTGTCTGTGCATCAAAGACTTTGATAATTCCCCAAATCACTTCATATTTTGCTATCCGATTCCATCAGCTCTTTGCATTTCATTTCTATCAGAAAACCATTCCTATTTTCATATTTTGATTTTAAAAATACTTTGTTTGGCTGCCACAGTTTTTCTTTTTGTTCACTGGTGTTCTGTAATTTGGTTTTGCTCCTAAGTAGTTTTCCAGTTGCTTTCCCTTTTGTTCTATCTCAATTTAATTTGGTCTGATTTACTTCTTTTATAAACCTTAAGGAAAATCAAAAAATAAAAGAAAGGTGTGAGGAGAAAGGGATTGAAATGGCTGACATTTTTGTTAATGTGGCTATAGAAGTTGCCAAGTGCGTTTTGGGTCCTATATGGCATCGATCAGGTTACTTGCGAAACTGGACTAGCAGCTTTCAAAAACTCAGTAACGAAGTCGAGAAGCTGACTGATGCAAGGGAAAGTATGCAGAATAAAGTAGTTGCTGCTCAGAGAAAAGGGGAGAATATTGAAAAAAGAGTTGAGAAGTGGTTGACTAATGTCGAGAAGAAGATTGATGAGGCAGAGAATCTAATTAAAGAGGAAGAGGAAGCAAATAAGAAATGTTTCAGGGGCCTCTGTCCTAATTTGAAGAAGCGGTATCAACTTAGCAAGAAAGCAGCAATGATGGAGAAGGAAGTTTTTGGCCTCAAGGAAGAAGCTGAGAAATTTGATCAGATTTCCTACCGTCCTATCCTACAGGAGGCATGGCTTTCCTCTGTCAAGGGTTACGAGGCCTTTGACTCCAGAATGTCGACTGTAAGAAATATTCAAAATGCAGTAACTGATCCTGAAGTCAGCATCATTGGGGTATATGGTATGGGTGGGATTGGTAAGACGACACTAGTGAAGGAAGTTGCTAGGCAAGCCAAGAATGACAAGCTCTTTCAAGAGGTGATTTTTACAGAGCTATCTCAGTCTGCAAACAAAAAAAAAATTCAAGGGGAAATTGCAGAGAAGTTAGGTCTGGAATTATGTGAGGAAACTGAATCTGGAAGAGCAAGTAGGCTATGTGAACGGCTGAAGAACCAGAAGAAGATCCTTGTTGTTTTAGATAATATGTGGAATCATCTTGATTTGGAGAGTGTGGGAATTCCTTATGGAGATGATCATAAAGGATGCAAAGTGTTGTTGGCAGCAAGAGATCGTAATGTGCTGCTAAAAACGGGTTCAAAAAATAATTTCTCTATTAGTGTTTTAAATGAAAACGAAGCATGGAGGTTGTTTAAGAAGATGGCTGGTGATGACGTCGAAAACCGAAATTTGAAATCTGTAGCAAGGGATGTAGCCAAGGCATGTGGAGGTTTGCCTGTTGCCATAACCACAATAGCAAGGGCATTGAGAAATAAGAGTGTTCCTGAATGGAAGAATGCCTTGCGAGAACTTCGAACACCATCATCAGGAAACTTTGAGGGTGTGCCGGCAGAGGCATATTCAACTATCGAGCTGAGTTACAAGTTTTTAAAAAGTGAGCAACTAAAGAAAACTTTTCTGCTTTGTAGTCTAATGTCATGTCATGCTTTCAGTACTTTAGACTTATTCAAATATGGGATGGGTTTGGGTATATTTCAAGGAGTCAATACGTTAGAAGATGCACGAAATAAATTATATGCATTGATCCATGAACTTAAAGACTCTTGTTTGTTGCTTGAGGGTGATAGTAGTAGAAAATTTTCTATGCATGATGTTGTTCATGATGTTGCCATATCAATTGGATGTCGAGACCAACATGCATTTGTGGTGAGAAATGAGGATTTGTGGAAATGGCCGGATAAGGATATGCTTGGAAACTGTACTGCAATATCTGTAACCCATAGTAATATTGATGAGCTTCCTGAAGGATTGGAATGTCCGCAACTTGAACTTCTTTTTATGTATATCAAAGATTCTTGTGTTGAAATTCCTAAGAATTTTTTCACAGGGATGAGAAAGCTCAGAGTCCTAGATTTAACTAGAATGCAATTATCATCACTACCATCATCACTTGATGTTCTCACAAACCTTCAAACACTATGCTTGGATCAAGGTGTAATTGAAGATATAGCTATTATTGGGAAGCTGAAGAATCTAGAAATTCTTAGCTTTCTCAAGTCTGATATTGTCCACTTGCCTAAAGAACTAGGTCAATTGACAAAGCTAAGGTTGTTAGATTTAAGTGATTGTTTTAATCTAAAAGTTATTGCACCCCATGTCATATCAAGCTTAACCCGATTAGAAGAATTGTTGATGTGTAATTGTTCTGTTGAATGGGAGATTGAAGGATCCAGCGGTGAAAGAAGCAATGCTAGCCTTAATGAGTTGATGCATTTGCCTTATTTGTCAGCTTTAGAAATAGATATTAAAAATGAGAATATCTTACCGGAAAGTTTGCTCTCCAAAAAGCTGGGAAGTTATCGAATATCAATAGGAGATGGACTGTTTGAGCGTTATTGGGTTTCACACAACTTTGGTCATTGGTATAGGTTTAACAAATGGAACAATTTTGATGAGCAGAAGACTTCAAGAATGTTGAAACTTCAGCTTAATTCTTCAAGCATTTGCTCGGAGAATTTGCAGGGTGTCAAGGATGTTGAATACTTATGTTTGGACAAGTTTCAAGGTGTCAAGAATGTTGTTTTCGAATTGGATACAGAGGGATTCACGCAATTGAAACATCTCCATGTCCAAAATAATCCTGAATTTTTGTGCATCGTCGACTCAATGGAGAGGGTCCCTCGTGATGCCTTCCCACTCTTGGAGTCCCTGACTCTTGACTATTTGATCAATTTGGAGAAGATATGTCGTGATGAACTCAGAGCAGTGTCTTTTAATGAGTTAAATACGATAAAAGTAAAAAAGTGCAATAAATTAAGGAATATCTTCTCACTATCCACTACCAAGTGTCTCCCACGACTACAAAAGATTGCCGTGATTGATTGTGGGAGTATGGAAGAGATCTTTGCTATTGGAGGAGAAAATGATGCCAACAACAATCAGGTTCATGATATGATTGAGTTTGCTCAGCTAACGTCCTTGAGTATGGGAAGGCTTCCACAGGCTATGTGCTTTTGCAGAGTAATAAAGATAGAAGACAACTTGATAACTAGCAGCTCTTCACAGCTTTTCATTGAAAAGGTGCATAAGTTAACAATTATCTTGTTCTTTATCACATTGTTTATTTGAAAAAAAAAATTACTACTTTAATTTACTTGATTTTTTTTTTCAGGTGTTGTTGCCTAACTTGGAGTCCTTGGAGCTGTATAAGATTAATGTGGAAAAAATTTGGCACAATCAACTTGCAACCTTGTCTTCTTGCTTTCGAAGCCTAACACGATTGATTGTGCGGAAATGTCATAAATTAAGATACATATTTTCATTTTCTATGGTTAGAAGCTTTGAGCAGCTCCAACACCTTGAGATCTGCAATTGTATGGCTTTGGAAGAGATCATTGCTACGGAAGGAGCAGAAACAGCAACTAATTTTGTCTTTCCGCAAGTGACCACTCTTGTACTTGCCAAACTGCCAGAACTCAGATGCTTCTACCCTGGAGTGCATACTTCAGAATGGCCTCTGCTGGAAAAGTTGGATGTCAGATCTTGTGATAAAGTGAAGATATTTGGTTCAGAATTATTTAGCTTCAATCAGGAGAGCCAAATTCATAATATTACAGTGCAACAGCCCCTCCATTTGGTTGAAAAGGTATCAGATCTCTCTTTTCTTTTCTTTTCTAATTAAGAAAAAACCTAATTTATATGAAAGATTTATAATAAGTTAAAGGATTTACTACCTGTGGCAGCTTCAGATTTAGATGCATGTTAGTCACGGTTAATTCTAATTCTTTTAATAGACTCATTTGATTAGAAATATCCATAAACATTTTGAAGGGAAATTAAAAACAAATAATAAAAATAAGAAAATTTCTTAAGAAATTCAATCAGTTAGAAGTTTTCAAAAACAATTTTCAAGGGGAAAATTTTGATCGGTTGCACGGACACAGCAACTGTATTGTAGACTGAACCTCATTTACAATTCAAAGTATGGAAAGCGAGGGGAAACCTTGATCTATAATTCTCTGTTCATAGCATACATTGATTTCAACTTGCTTTTGTATGACTCATTTTCAGGTTTTTCTCAACTTGGAGGAACTGAAACTAAGCGGAAAGGACATAGCAATAATTTGGCAGTGCGAGTTTCCAAAGAACTTCTTAAGCAAAATTAAACTTCTTCGAGTTGTGAATGATGAATCTGAAAGTTTTCCACTCGTATTACTTGAAAGATTTGACAATCTGGAAACGCTGGCACTTCTCAGGAGTTCATACAAAGAGATATTCTCAAGCGGACAAGTTGATAAACATATTGGTAAGCTTGCAAAGATAAAAAGTCTAAAGCTGTCCGGACTTAATTACCTTAACCAACTGTGGGAACAAAACTCCGAAATGGTTTCCACTTTGCAAAATCTTGAAATTCTAAGAGTATCCAAATGTAAGAATCTGACGAATCTGCTGCCATCCTCGCCATCTTTTCAGCATCTAAAGGAGCTACATGTAGGGAAGTGCAGGAAATTGGTAAACTTGGTAACATCAACCACAGCAAAAACTCTCGTGCAGCTAGTGAAAATGACAGTTTACAGATGCAGTGAAATGACTGCAGTAGTAGTAGCAGCATCAGCTGCAAGTGAAGGAGACAATATTGTTTTCAGCAAATTGAAGAGTTTGAGTCTTCGTTTTTCAGAAAGTCTTGCAAGCTTTTGCTCAGGAAATTGTGCATTCAAATTTCCAGCTTTGGAAGAATTAGTTGTGATTGGCTGTCCGAAGATGGAGATTTTCTGCAGAGGAGAATTAACCGCACCAAGAGTAAAAGTGCAGTACGACAATGAAGGGCGTTGGGAGAGTGACCTTAACAAAGTCCTAGAAGAGTTACATGACTAAAACCAATCGTACAGAGCTCATCTTCCTCCTTTCAGAATTCCTAAAGTCACTCCCAAAGGACTCTTACTAGTTGTTGTGAAATTTGAAGAATAAACTTACCTCAGGTAATTTTCTTTTTCTTTTCTTTTCTTTTCTTTTCTTTTTTTATCTCATGGTTTATCTAATATTTCACAAATGTATGATTTCAAACTTTTATAATAATTTTTACTATTTTAACCTCCAAAAATTATTTATATGTATAATTTGACCCCTAAAACGTTACTTCCGCATCCTCCCTACTCATGTATAATTAGGAAAATGATGTCACTTGAATGGTAAATATTATAATAAGATATTTTAAAATTATGATAAAGTAGCTACAAAACATTGTAAAGATTTATATTTATAGTTTTAATGTAATAATGATAAAGTAGTATTTTACAAAGGGAGAAAAAAAATGGCATGGTGAGTGACTCTTTAAATATTGTGATCAAAGTTCATTAATTTTTCTCCATTCATAGAGTTGACACAGCAGGAAATTCTGATCCCAATGGCATCAGCAACCTGCCCAGACAATTAAGGCCTTCTCCTTCACGGCCTCCACCCCAAAAAAGATCGTTTGGTGATGCTTTGACAAGAACTGAGGCAGCAGTTGAGAACAGCGTAGAATTCAAATGAGGATAAATGGAGAATTTGCATTTCAGTGCCCTGTACATCACATCAATCTTCACTCTCCCAGTCACTTCTCACGTGCATCAGTCGACTCTTGCGTTAATTTGACAACAAATTGCAAGCAAGATGTAAGATATTCAACTGAGCAGGCGCATCATCCCCAAGAGTTTTGAAGTTCATGTGCTATCTGTTCACGACACGAGAAACATGATAATGAATAGGAAATACAAGCTTAATTGTTCATTATCATTCTCTTTGGAAAGTGACACGCTCTAGTTGAAAGAAATTTCCACATTTGGAGGCAATTAATTGTACTTGTACACTATTATTTCATTTTTAATTTCATGCCGAAAACAAAACCTACGATTAATTGTGCTTTACTTAATTGATTCCAATTAAGAGCTTAAAAGTTTGGGAATCAAGTTAAGGGCCTTGTCAATCTTTGCTTTATTATTGTTAATTTTCTTTTAATTTCTTTGCTTTATTGTCTAGCAACTTGTCTTGTTTGTTCATTATTCCATCCGTTAATATTCTTCTTTTGGTTTTATATATACTATTCTTTCACTTATAGCCATGGAAATTGTTTCTAGATAAAGTTATGGATAAATATTACAGTTGTAAATCAAATTATATTATGATACAAAACTTTGTAAATAAAACATAGTAACTGCAAAAAATTAAAAATTAAAAATAATAGTCGACATTAAGTTATCAAAATCAACATTGGTTTCATAAACTCACATAAAAAATCAAAATAATATATGTAAGTATAAATTAATATCAAATTGGTAAATTAATTAAGGAAGAAGATTATATATATATATATATACACATATAATTAAAGAATATTTTACTCAAACTATTGTAACAAAATTAATTTACGATTACAATATATAACATTATATTTCACATGTAACTTTTATCATGCTTTAATTCAATATTTTCTTATTATAATTAAGCTATAAAAATAACATTAATAAATTAAACAAATAAATTAAAAAAACATAAACATTTGTTTTTACATATTTTAAAATTTTAATATTTATTTTGTACGAAAAGATAAGTATAATTCTTCGCTTACACGTAAAGATAAGCAACTTTGAAAATCTCAATAATGGAGTCGAGAAGCTGACTGATGCAAGAGAAAGTATGCAGATTAAAGTTGATGCTGCTCGGAGAAAGGGGGAGAAGATTGAAAAAAGAGTTGAGAAGTGGCTGACTAATGTTGAGAAGAAGATCGATGAGGCAGAAAAGCTGATTAAAGAGGCAGAGGAAGCAAATAAGAAATGTTTCAGGGGGCTCTATCCTAATTTGAAGAAGCGGTATCAACTTAGCAAGAAAGCAGTAAAGGTGGAGACGGAAGTTGTTGGTCTCAAGGATGAAGCTAAGAAATTCGATCAGATTTCCTACCGAACTGTTCGAGAGGAGGCATGGCTTTCGTCTATCAAGGATTATGAGGCCTTTGAATCCAGAATGTTGACTTTAAGAAACATAAAAAATGCATTAACCGATCCTGATATCAACATGATTGTGGTGCACGGGATGGGTGGCATTGGTAAGACAACACTAGTGAAGGAAGTAGCTAGACAAGCCAAGAAGGACAAGCTCTTTGACGATGTGATTTTCACAGAGATATCTCAGTCTGAGTACACAAAAAAAATTCAAGGGGAAATGGCAGAGAAGTTAGGTCTGGAATTGCACGAGGAAACTCAATCTGGAAGGGCAAGTAGGCTATATGAACTACTGAAGAAGCAGAAGAAGGTGCTTGTTGTTTCAGGTAACCTGTGGAAACATCTTGACTTGGAGAATGTGGGAATTCCTTACAGAGATGATCCTAAAGGATGCAAAGCATTGCTCACAGCAAGAGATCGTAATGTACTATTAAAAACGGGTTCAAAAGATAATTTCTCTATTAATTTCTTAAAGGAAGAAGAAGCATGGAGATTGTTTAAGAAGATGGTTAGTGGTGGTCTTGAAAACCGTAAGTTGAAATCTACAGCTATGGATGTAGTCAAGGCATGAGGAGGTCTGCCTGTTGCGATAACTACAATAGCTAGGGCATTGAGAAATAAGAGTGTGCCAGAATGGAAGATTGCCTTGCGAGAACTTCGATCACCATCATCAGGAAACTTTGAAGGCGTGCCAGCATAGGCATACTCAACTATCGCTATGAGTTACAAGTATCTAAAAAGTGAGTTAACTCAAAAAAACTTTTATGCTCTGTAGTCTAATGCAATATCATGCTTTCAAATCAGACTTGTTCAATATGATGCAAGATGCACGAAATAAATTATATGCATTGATTCGTGAACTTAAAGACTCTTGTTTGTTGCTAGAGGGTGATAGAAGTGCAAAATTTTCTGTGCATGATGTTGTTCGTGATGTTGCTATATCAATTGCATGTCGAGGCCAACATGCATTTGTGGTAAGAAATGATATGTGGAAATGGCCGGATAAGGAAGTACTTGGAAAATGTACTGTAATCTCTTTAAGAGATAGTACTGTACATGAACCTCCTGATGGATTGGAATGTCCGCAGCTTGAATTTCTTTATATGAATATCAAAGGTTCTTTTGTCGAAATTGCTGAGAACTTTTTCTCAGGGATGAGAATGCTTAAAGTCGTAGATTTGACTAGAATGCAATTAACATCACTACCATCATCACTTGAAGTTCTCACTAACCTACAAACACTGTGCTTGCATCAAGGTGTATTTGATGACGTAGCTATTATTGGAAAGCCGAAGAATCTAGAAGTCCTTACCTTTGTCGCGTCTGATATTGTCCACTTGCCTAAAGAATTAAGTCAATTGACAAATCTAAGGTTGTTAGATTTACGCAATTGTTTCAAACTAAAAGTTATTGCACCCCATGTCATATCAAACTTAACTCGATTAGAAGAATTTTTTATGACAAATTGTCCTGTTGAGTGGGAGGCTGAAGGATAAAATAGTGAAAGAAGCAATGCTAGCCGTAATGAGTTGATGCAATTGCCTTATTTGTCACCTTTAGAAATAGATATTAAAAATGAGAATATTTTACCTGAAGGCTTGCTCTTGAAAAAGCTGGCGAGGTATCGAATATCGATAGGAGAAGGATGGACTAGATGGTACGCTTTTGACGAGCAGGAGACTTCAAGAATGTTGAAACTTAAGCTTAATTCCAAAAGCATTTGCTTGGAGTATTTGCAAGGTGTCAAGGCTGTCGAATATTTATATTTGGGCAAATTGCAAGGTGTCAAGAATGTTCTTTTCGAATTGGATGCAGATGGTTTCACACAATTGAAACATCTCCATGTCCAAAATAATCCTGATATTTTGTTCATTGTTGAGTCAATGGAGAGGGTGCATTGTGATGCTTTCCCACTCTTGGAGTCACTGAATCTTCACTATTTGACCAACTTGGAGAAGATATATCATGATGAACTCACTACCGAGTCTTTTAATGAGTTAAATACCATAGATCTCGGAAATTGCAGTAAATTACGGAATATCTTCTCGTACTCAACTATCAAATGTCTCCCACAACTTCAAAAGATTTCGGTGTTTGAATGTGTGAATATGGAAGAGATCTTTGCCATTGGAGGAGAAAATGATGCCAACAACAATCAAGTTCATTGTAAGATGGAGTTTGCTCAAATAACCTCCTTGAGTCTACATATGCTCCCTCAGCTGGCATGCTTTTGCAATGTAATAAAGACACGAGAACTTGATAACTAGTAGTTCACAGCTTTTCAATGAAAAGGTGCACAAGTTAGCAGTAATTTTGTTCTCTGTCACTTCATTTATTTGATAATGAAATTATAACTTCTTTAATTTACCTGATTTTTCTACAGGTATTGTTGCCTAACTTGGAGTCCTTGGAGCTGTATGAAATTAATGTGGAAAAAATTTGGCACAATCAACTTTCAACTTTGTCTTCTTCTTGCTTTAGAAGCCTAACGCGACTAATTGTTTGTTTATGTGATGAATTAAGATATATATTTTCATCTTCTATGGCTAGAAGCTTTGAGCAGCTCAACACCTTGAGATATGCGACTGTATGGCTTTGGAAGAGATCATTGCATGGGAAGGAGCAGAAGCGGCGACTACTTTTGTCTTTCCACGAGTGACCACCCTCGTACTCGGCGACTTGCCAGAACTCAGATGCTTCCACCCTGGAATGCATACTTCAGAGTGGCCTGCATTGGAAAACTTGGAAGTCTATTCTTGTGATAAAGTGAAGATATTTGCCTCAGAATTATATAGCTTCAATCAGCAGAGCCAATTTTATAGTATCACAGCACGAAAGCCCCTCCTTTTGGCTGAAAAGGTATGAAATATCTCTTTTTCTTTTCTAATTAAGAAAATAACTTATTCATATGAATGATTTCTCGTAAGTTTAGGGCTTTACTACTCATGGCAACTTCACATTTAGATGCATGTTAATCATAAGTTTGATTCAAATTCTTTTAATAGACTGATTTGAGTCGAAATATTCATACACATTATATTTCAAAGGGAAATTAAAACCGAAAAACAAAACAAGAAACTTTCTTAAAAAATTCAATCGGTTAGAAGTTTTCAGCAACTGTACGTATTGTGGACCGATCGTCTGTTACAGTTCAAAGTATGGAAAGAGGAGGGGAATCTTTTGCTATAGTCGCCTGTTCTGCAATCAGTTTGATATTTGATATTTTCACATTTTCATTCATCGATTTCAACTTGCTTTTGTATGATTGGTTTTCAGGTTTTTCTCAACTTGGAGGAACTGAGAGTAAGCAGAAAGGACATAGCAATAATTTAGCAGTGCGAGTTTCCAGCGAACCTCTTAAGCAAAATTAAATGTCTTCAGGTCGTGAATGATGAATCAGAAAGTTTTCCATTCATATTACTTGAAAGATTTGGCAATCTGGAACAGCTGGGACTAGTCTGGTGTTCATACAAAGAAATATTCTCAAACAAACAAGAGAAACATGTTGGGAAGCTTGCAAAGATTAAAAGTCTAGGGCTGGACGGACTTGATGACCTTAACCAACAGTGGGAACAAAACTCCAAAATGGATTCCATTTTTCAAAATCTTGAAATTCTAAAAGTACAGGGTTTTTATAATCTGACAAATCTGCTGCCATCCTCGCCATCTTTTCAGCATGTAAAGGAACTAGAGGTAGTGCTCTGCAACAACCTGGTAAACTTGTTAACATCAACCATAGCAAAAAGTCTGGTGCAGCTGGTGAAGATGAGAGTTCGCAAATGCATTGGAATGACTGAAGTAGTAGTGGCAGCAGAAACAGCAAGTGAAGGAGACAATATCTTTTTCATCAACAAATTGAAGACTTTGATTCTTGTTTATTCACCAAGTCTTGCAAGCTTTTGCTCAGGGAATTGCTCATTCAACTTTTCATCCTTGCAAGAATTACTTGTGATTGGTTCTCCGAAGATAGAAGATTTTCTCCAGAGGAGAATCAACCACACCCATAGGAAAAGTGAGGTACGGCAATGAAGTGGGTGAATGGCGTTGGGAGAATGACCTTAACAAAGCCATAGAACATTTACATGAATAAAAGGTGAGGATAATTTCTAGAGGCGCTTTTGGTATTGTTTTTAAAACTATATTTATGAGTTTGGTTCTTAAAGTAAAAAAAAAGAAATTACATAATAACTTTAATAGCCCTGCTTACCCTAGAGGTTTACTCTTGTATACACAAGAAGAAATGTCTACCCTCGTATACCCTCACATACAAAGGTTCATTTGTTTTTTCAAAAATCCTTTACTAAATATATTTTACTCAATTTTATTCTTAAAAATTGAGAAGAAATTTGAAAAATAATACCTAACGCACTCTAATCAAATTTTACTTTCCTTGCTTTCTCTTTGTGCTTTTCATTTTTGTTTCTATTATCTGTTTCTAGAAAACTATATTTATTTGTAATTTAATCTCAGCTTCTGCCATTGATGCCATTATCCTCCATTGTCTCCATTGTCGGTTTTCCTTCATTATTTCCGTTGTGAATTTCTAAAATCACTCGTTGAAGAGCTCTTACTAGTTGGAGTTATGAATTTGGAAGAATATAAACTTACCTGGTAATTTTCTTTTCTTTATTTTTTTATTCCTGGTTTATCTAATGTTTTATTTTATTAACAATAATAGTAAGTAATATCTCAATTTAATCATCTAAAATGTTGTGTCATTCACTATAGCAACGTTAGATCAAATTTAAAATAAATAGTTAAAATCATAAATTTTATACTTATTTTAGCCTCTTAAATTTTTTATATTTACGTATAATTTGACCCCAAAACATTAAGTCCGCCTCTGCCCTGCTCATTTTATAATTCGCCATTAATATCACTTGAATGGTAAAATATTATAATAAATATTTAAAAATTATAAAAATTTATTAATACCAATCGATGAATTCCATGTTATTTAAAATGAAAAAATGAAATAAAATGAAACTATACTTGTCAAGTATATATATTATCGACCTTATTATTAATTTTGCAATTAATTTATGCTTGTAAACATGTTAAGCTTATTAGGCATCATGAAGACTTTTTCTAAAGATATTAAATATTGAATTAGTAAAATTCTTTTAAAAATTTCGAGATATATATAGCTTAAATCTCCCTCATATCACCGATTCTATTAATAAGAAAAGGATGTATGTGATTTATTCCATTTTATATCATTTAAAAAAAAATAATCTTTAAGGACACTTAGCAATGTAATTGTTGTTAATATATGAGTTTTTAACTTATACACATCTAAGCCAATTTCATTAGATTTTGTGTTTTTGTGGCTGAATTTCTTTCAAGAACAATTGTTGTGAGACTTTTTTTTTAAGAAAAAAATCTCAAATCATAATGCAAAATGCTAACTTGTGGTGTTAGTTAACTCAACTAATTAGGTAATACAACAGATCTTAAGTTCAAGCACTGCACAAACGAGGTAAAGAAGAAATTTAGTTATTTTTTAATATTTATAAAAAAAATTAAAAAGAGAGAAAGGGGGAAGAACTAAGGTACCAACTTGCGTGCAAAATTAGAATTGTTATTTTAAAAATCTGGACCTATCTGTTAATATTCCATGCAAAATTAGAAGAGTTTCATCTTTTTAGATGGCTGAGAATGCTACAAAAGATTGTAAAATTATATCACTGTTACAAAATAACAAAAAAAACACACTAAATAGAAGATAGTTTTTATTTTTTAAAACGGTTTTAGAAAAAATTATCTTTTATTATAAATAAAATAGAACTATTATGTATAAATATTCTCTAAATTATATATTTAAAGGACAATTTTAATAAATCAGATTTTAATTTTAAAAGATAGAATATAGTTTTTAAACTGTCTTTCTTTTATAAATTTTAAAGGATAATTTTATTAAAACTGATTTTCTTTCTTAAAAATAAAAAGCAATTTTTAAGTTGTCTTCTTTTTATGATTTTTAAAAGACATTTTTATTGAAATTGACTTTACATTTTAGAAATAGAAAACAATTTTTAACTATATTCTTTTCTTAATACTTAGACAATAGTTTTATTAAATTGACTTGGATTCTAAAACATAGAAAATGGGTTTTAAACTGTCTTCTTTTTCTTTGAAAAAGAAAATAAATTCTGTCCTATTTAGTTTTTTTAATAAAAAATTATTTTTAATTATTAGTTTTATTTTTATTCAATTTTTTATAAAAAAAAAAAATATTAATATCTCCGCCGAATTTTTTTAAAAAAATTACAAAAGAAAAATGACTGCAAATTATAATATTTATTTAAATATAGAGTTAGTTGTGTTTAATATAAATCTAATATTTGCAAATACTATATATATTAATATTTGAAAATATAATTGTATTATCTTAAATATGTAATATTATAGTAGTGTATGTTAATGTTAAAAATAGATTTATATTTATCTTTTCAATGTAATAATGATGAAGTAGCATTTTACAAGCAGTGAAAACAAAAGACGTGATAAGTGATCCTTAAAGATTTTGATCAAATTTAATTAATGTTTCTCCGTTCATACAGTCGATAAAGCATTTTCATATAATGTAGAAGACTCACCAAGAAATTCTGATCTCAATTGCATAAAATTCATATTTTTGTTTCAAAGGATATAACCATGTAAATTGTGAGTAATCAACAATGAAGAGTTTATAATAATTAAAACCTGGATTAGATGAGAAACTACGTGTACTTTCTTATGCCCTTTCTTATGTCCCCTCGCTATTATCCTTCGATTTTCACTTCTAGAAAAATAACTTTTTAGTATCCTTGATATGTTTCAAAGAAGGACCATAAGAATGTTCAATAAATTTTCGCAGCATTGTCAATCTAGGATGTCCAAGACGGTCATGCTAAAGCATCAAAATATTTGGATCAGAGAATACATATCTGACTCATAATTGCATAAGCTTCCAATTATATTTATTGTCGTGTAATATAACCAAAAGAAAAAGCGGAAAGCTTCTCTAGTATATGCTTCTGTCCTGAGACATGAGAATTAATATATAAATATTCTACGTTATTTTCGTTTATAGTTCAATATAGAATTTATTACCATAAACGACTTTGAAGCTGACCAAATTTCTCCTGGATGTTGGTGAATATAAAGCGTCATGAAAACTTAGTTTAGTTTCATTAGCTAATGGAATTGCAGCCATCAAGGAGCCTTCAATGAGATCAACAAGGCCAGATATTGTGCTAACCTTGCTGACTTCTGATAATGTCAAATTTGAGAAATATTCGTGATCTCGAAGGAAGGATAGTATGTGTATATACTTGCACTGTCTACTAGACTTATATCATCTTCCTCTTTCGAAATAGTCAGATCAACATGAAGAAAGGAATGATTGCACTAAACCACATGAAGAAAATGATAAGCTTTAGAGACACAGAGAGAGAGAAAAAAAAAAAAAAAAAAAAAAAAAAGGAGAGAAGCACAAACAAACTAAAGGCTATTTTTCACTTTAATTATTGCTGACCACTTTATGCTTTATTAATTGTTAATTGTGATTTACTTTATTCCAAGCACCGTATCATTCTGTGCTTTATTGTTAATTTTCTTTTACTTTCTTTCAATTATTCCATCCATTATTTCTTCTTTTGGTTTTATCTACACTATTCTTTCACTTATCATATGCACTGTATACTAAACACTCATGTATAGCCACGAAAACTGTTTCTGCGTGAAATTATAAATAATTATTACAATATTGTAAATTTTGATAAATCAAATTTTATTATAATATAAAACTCTGTAAATATAACACAATAATTGCAAGAAATTAAAAATTAAAAATTAAAAATAATAAATGGACATTAAATTATCTAAATAATCATCAATTTCATAAACTCACATAAAACATTTAAGTATAATAAGGTAGGAATAATTAAATTAATATCAAATTGATAAATTATAGTTAAAGAAGAAGATATATTTAATGAAAGTATATTTTAATTTAAAATTATTGTAACAAAATTAATTTAGGCTTACAAATACTACATAACACTATATTTACCGTGTAACTTTAATCATGCTATTAATTTTTATTTTCAATATTTTCTTACTGTAAACTATAAAAATTAACTTTAATAAATTATACAAATACATTAACAATATATTAGCTAATGAAAAAAATAATTTATTACTTAATTAGTTGGTAAAATGTATCAATTATTCAAGTAACTAATTGATTATAATAAATTATCTCGACCAAAATTCAGGCATCTATATGTAAACGTATTAAAATTTTGTAAAGACCATATTAAGACCACTGAAATAAAGATTTTTGAATTTACATGTTCTAGAGCTAATATAGAAAAACGCTTCATTAAAATATGTACATCTATTTTCACATATTTAAAAAGATGAATATTTATTTTATAAAGAAAAATTCTCTTACATGTAAACAATAGGAACTTATCAATATCATTTTCTTGATTAAAGATTAAAATTAAATTTGTTTTAATAATTATAATCATGATTAAAAAGCTACTAATAGAAGCTTTAAGGAGTCTCTCGGGAACGACAGGAGGAATCTTCAAGTGCTGACGACTGTAAGTAGTGCATGCCAACGAACCAGAGGAACCGATAAAGTTGTGGGCTGGGCATGATTTCAATGTTTGTCCTTTAGAGAGTGTAAATGCAAGAAGAAATTGAATGTATGTGTGACTTTACTTTCAGTGGAAGCATCAATCACACAATATTTAGTTGTCTTTTTCAATCATCATCTCTTGTGACAATCATTCATGGCCGACAAGATATTCCCCCACCCCTTTATAGCCTAAACTAAAAGTAAAATACCTAATTCTTTCCACTGAAAATACAGCCACCATGCATTTTCTTTAATTTATATATCTTTTGTATTCCAATCCAAATTTTGCTTTCATGGCTAGCTATAAAATATTTAAAATAAAAAAAAACAAATTTACAAAAATTCAAATTACTAACTAATATTAATTAAAAATATTGGATCAAATTAAGAGTACTTTTAAGACTTAATTGATTAAAAACCCAAAAAAAAAAAACTTTGATCTCAACCGAAATTACACATGTTCATACATAGCAACATTCACTAGCTCGATCGTTCTTTTTTTTTTTTAATAACATTTTTCAAAAACTTAATCTTTATTTGCTTTTATTATATATAAAGAAAACTTTTTTGTTTCAGGTAAAACTGATCATTATCACCAAAAGAAACTTTATCTAGGGACTCGTAGAAGGCAACTTAAAGCGTCACTATTTGTATGTAGACTAGAGTGGTACAATAATGAAAATGATCTCACATATAACAAATTAACGCACAGCACAAAATTATTCGCTTCGAATAGAATTCAATTGGCCAAGGCTAAAACACATGATAGAAGCCCCTTCCCTCAATTTTGAAGGTCCAATGCGCAAATATTGACATTTGTTTAATTTATCTCAACTAGTTTTGAACAATTTTCAACCCGTCACTACAATTTCTATAAGTCCTCGTGTCCCTCCCCAAACCTTCAACTTTGATTGTTATATATTAGAATGGACCCTAATTGATATGCACAAGATAATAATGTCCCTCGTGAATATAAATAAAAATACAAAATGATTGAAATAACCAAAAAAAATTAAACAAGCAATGCAATAATTATGGGTTTATATTTTTTTTTGGTTTAAAATGCAATTATTGCAAATATTTAATGTTTAAAATAGAATAAAAGTATTGTTAAATTATTTCTGCCTTCAAACTTACGATTATTCTATTTCAAGTAAAAAAAACGAATGGTTATTAGAATTTCGTATTCAAGATATTATTTAGATAGTTTTAGTCATTTTACATCTGCATTTATATTCACGACAGAGGCAAATTATCTTTGTGCAGAGATTCCCTACGGACGCGTAGAAAATCGTCCATATTGGCGGCTTAAATAGTAAAGTCTGTAGGTCCCAACTTTATTATTTGTGTCTTCAAATAAGGTCCATGAAGTTGACTTGAACTGTAGAGAGTCATTTGATTTCATATTATAGCGTCTGTGCACCAAAGATTCTGATTATTATCACCCAAATCACTTCATATTTTGCCATTCCGTTACATTCCCTCTTTGCGTTAAAATCGATCAGAAGACTGTTACTTATTTCCATATTTTGATTTCGAAAACACTTTGCTTAATTTGCTACAACTGTTTTTTTCCCTTTTTGCTGTCACTTGTGTTCAGTTTTTTAATTCTGCTCTTCAGCAGTTGTCCAGTTGTTATCTCTTTTGTTCTATCTTGATTTGGTTTGCTTTACTTTGTTTAATTTGTTGTCACCGGCGTTCTGTTTTCTAGTTCCTCTTCTTAGTAGTTGCCCTGTTGTTTTGTCTTTTGTTCTATCTTCATTTGGTTTGGTTTACTTCTTTCATAAACCTTAACAAAAATCAACCAAAAAAAAAAAACAGAGAGAGAGAGGAAGTTAAAAATGGCTGAGATTATTGTAACCGTCGCTGTGGAAGTTGCCAAGTGCTTGTTGGGTCCTATATGGAGCCAATCAAGTTACTTAAGAAACTACACTAAAAACTTTGAAAACCTCAATAATGGAGTCAAAAAGCTGACTGATGCAAGAGAAAGTATGCAGATTAAAGTTTATGCGGCTCAGAGAAAAGGGGAGACGATTAAAGAAAGAGTTGAGGAGTGGCTGACCAATGTCAAGGAGAAGATCGATGAGGCAGAAAAGCTTATTAAAGAGGAAAAGGAAGCAGACAAGAAATGTTTCAGGGGGTTTTGGCCTAATCTGAGGAAGCGATATCAGCGTAGCAAGAAAGCAGTAATGTTGGAGAAGGAAGTTGTTGGTCTCAAGGATGAAGCTGAGAAATTCGATCAGATTTCCTACCATGCTGTTGTAGAGGAGGCATGGCTTTCGTCTGTCAAGGGTTATGAGGCCTTTGACTCCAGAATGTTGACTTTAAGAAAGATACAAGATGCATTAAACGATCCTTATATCAGCATTATTGGGGTTCATGGCATGGGCGGCATTGGTAAGACAACACTAGCGAAGGAGGTTGTTAGACAAGCCAGGAAGGACAAGCTCTTTGACGAGATGATTTTTGCCGAGCTATCTCAGTCTGTGGACACAAAAGCGATTCAGGAGAAAATTGCAGAGCTGTTAGGTCTGGAATTGAAGAAGAAAACTGAATCTACAAGAGCAAGTGAGCTACGTAGACGACTAAAGAATGAGAAGAAGGTCCTTGTTGTTTTAGATAACGTGTGGAAACATCTTGATTTGGATAATGTTGGAATTCCTTATGGAGATGATCATAAAGGATGCAAAGTATTGTTGGCAGCAAGAGATCGTAATGTATTGTTGAAAACGGGTTCGAAAGATAATTTCTCTATTAATGTTCTCAATGAAGAAGAAGCATGGAGATTGTTTAAGAAGATGGCTGGTGATGATGTTGAGAACCGAAATTTAAAATCTACTGCAATGGATGTAGCCAAGGCATGTGGAGGTTTGCCCGTTGCCATAGCTACAGTAGCAAGGGCATTGAGGAATAAGAGTGAGCATGAATGGAAGAATGCCTTGCGAGAACTCCGAACACCATCATCAGGAAACTTCGAAGGTGTGCCAGCAGAGGCATATTCAACTATCGAGCTGAGTTACAGATATTTAAAAAGTGAGCAACTCAAAAAAACTTTTCTACTCTGTAGTCTAATGAGGAATCCTAGTGCTTACATTTCAGACTTGTTCAACTATGGGATGGGTTTGGGTATATTTCAAGGAGTCAATCGGCTAGAAGATGCACGAAATAGATTATATGCATTGGTTCATGAACTCAAAGACTCTAGTTTGTTGCTTGAGGGTGATAGTAGTTTAGAATTTTCTATGCATGATGTTGTTCGTGATGCTGCCATATCAATTGCATGTCGAGACAAACATGCATTTGTTGTGAGAAATGAGGATTTGTGGAAATGGCCAGATGAGGATATACTTGAAAAATGTACTGCAATCTCTTTAAGAGATAGTAGTATCCATGAGCTTCCAGAAGGATTGGAATGTCCGCAACTTGAATTTCTTTATATGGATTTCAAATATTCTTCTGTTGAAATCTCTAAGAATTTTTTCACAAGGATGAGAAAACTCAGAGTCGTAGATTTGACTAGTATGCAATTGACATCACTACCATCATCACTGGATGTTCTCACAAGTCTTCAAACCCTGTGCTTGGATAATGGTGCATTTGAAGATGTAGCTATTATTGGAAAACTGAAGAATCTGGAAACCCTTAGCTTTTTGAGGTCTGATATTGTCCTGTTGCCTAGAGAACTCGGTCAATTGACAAAGCTAAGGCTGTTAGATTTATCCGATTGTTCTAATTTGAAAGGTATTGCACCCCACGTCATATCAAGCTTAACCCGACTAGAAGAGCTGTGTATGCGTAACTGTCCTGTTGAATGGGAGATTGAAGGATCCAACGGTGAAAGAAGCAATGCTAGCCTTAATGAGTTGATGCATTTGCCTTATTTGTCAGCTTTAGAAATAGATATTAAAAATGAGAATATCGTACCCGAAGGCTTTCTCTCCAGAAAGCTCGCAAGGTACCGAATATCAATAGGAGATGTATTTTCTGGATGGTACGATTTTAATGAGATTTCAAGAATGTTGAAACTTAAGCTTAATTGCAAAAGCATTCGCTTAGAGAATTTGCAGGGTGTCAATGATGTTGAATGCTTATATTTGGACAAGTTGCAAGGGGTGGAGAGTGTTGTTTTTGAATTGGTTACAGAGGGTTTCCCACAACTAAAACATCTCCATATCCAAAATAATCATGATATTTTGTACATGGTTGACTCAATGGAGAAGGTAGCTTGTGATGCCTTCCCACTCTTGGAGTCGTTGAATCTTCAGTATTTGATCAACTTGGAGAAGGTCTGCCGTGATGATCTCACAGCTGAGTCTTTTAATGAGTTAAATACCATAAGTGTCCAAGGCTGCAACAAGTTACGGAATATTTTCTCGTTCTCTACTACCAAGTTTCTCCCACGACTTCAAAAGTTTGCCGTATTTCTTTGTGAGAATATGGAAGAAATTGTTGCTATTGGAGGAGAAAATGATGACAAAAACAATCAAGTTCTCGATAAGATTGAGTTTCCTCAATTAACCGACTTACGTCTAACAAATCTTCCACAGCTTACAAGCTTTTGCAAAGTAGTAAAGACACAAGAGAACTTGATAACTAGTAGTTCTTCACAGCTTTTCAGTGAAAAGGTGCATAAGTTAACAGTATTCCTGTTATGTACTACATTTATTTGAAAAAAAAAAATACTTCTTTAATTTACTTGATTTTTTTGCAGGTGCTGTTGCCCAACTTGGAGGTCTTACAGCTGTATGAAATTAATGTGGAAAAGATTTGGCACAATCAACTTCCAATCCGGTCTTCTTCTTGCTTTCGAAGCCTAACAAGATTGATTTTGCATAACTGTCATAAATTAAGATACATATTTTCCTCTTCTATGGTTAGAAGCCTTGAGCAGCTCCGAAAACTTGAGATATGCGATTGTAAGGCTTTGGAAGAGATAATTGCAAAGGAAGGAGGAGCAGAAGCAACAACTAATTTTGTCTTTCCACAAGTGACAACCCTCAGACTCCGCAATCTACCAGAACTCAGATGCTTCTACCCTGGAATGCATACTTCAGAGTGGCCTGTATTGCAAAACTTGGAAGCCTATTCTTGTGACAAAGTGAAGATATTTGGTTCAGAATTATATAACTTCAATCAGGAGAGCCAAATTCATAATATCACAGCACAACAACCTCTCTTTTTAGTCGAAAAGGTATGAAATTTCTCTTCTCCTTAACTAAATAAGAAAACAACTTATTGATATGAAAGATTTCTAGTAAGTTGAAAAATTTAGTACCTGTGGCAGCTTCCAGATTTCGATGCACGTTAGTCATAGTTCAAATTCTAGAAATATTCATAAACATTTCTAAGGGAAATTAAAAACAAATAATAAAAATAAGAAAATTTCTTATATCAGTTACAAGTTTCCAAAAACAGTTTTCAAGGGGAAAAATTTCTTATGTTGTAATTCCCTGTTCAACAATCAATTGGTGTTTTAACGTTTCTTTTTCATTATAAGGTATATATGAATCATCGTAAATCATAGCATACAATGATTTCAGCTTGTTCTTTTATGATTGGTTTTCAGGTTTTTCTCAACTTGGAGGAACTGAAACTAAGCGGAAAGGAGATAGCAATAATTTGGCAAGGCGAATGTCCAAAGAACTTGTTAAGCAAAATCAAACTTCTTCATGTCGTGAATGATGAGTCTGAAAGTTTTCCGCTTGTATTGCTCGAAAGATTTAACAATCTGGAAAGGCTGGAACTTTTCTATAGTTCATACAAAGAGATATTCTCAAGCGGAGAAGTTGAGAAACATGTTGGTAAGCTTGGAAAGATAAAAAGTCTAACGCTGGAAGGACTTAATGACCTTAAACAACTGTGGGAACAAAACTCCAAAATGGATTCTATTCTACAAAATCTTGAAATTCTACAAGTACAGTGTTTTGAGAACCTGACGAATCTGCTGCCATCTTCGTCATCTTTTCGGCATCTAAAGGAACTAAAAGTAGCATACTGCAAGAAACTGGTAAACTTGGTAACATCAACCACAGCAAAAAGTTTGGAGCAGCTGGTGGAGTTGGTAGTTGTCGGATGCGGAGGAATGACTGAAGTGGTAGTAGCAGCAGCAAGCGCAGGAGACTATATTATTTTCAGCAAATTGAAGAGTTTGACTCTTGTTAATTTAGGAAGTCTTGCAAGCTTTTGCTCAGGGAATTGCACATTCAAATTTCCATCCTTGGAAGTATTAACTGTGATTGGTTGTCAGCAGATGAAGATTTTCTCCAGAGGAGGAGTAACCGCACCCAGAGTAGAAGTGTTCTATGGCATCGGAGAGGATGAATGGCGTTGGGGGAATGACCTTAACAAAACCATAGAACAGTTACATGAACAAAAGGTAAGCATAATTTTATAGAGCACATTTGTTCGGTTTTTAAAGGGAAAAAAAAAAAATAGTGTGTGTTTTACATAATAACTCTAATACCTCTTGTCTTCCCTGAAATCTACCCTCATCCTCATATATCTGAACTCACGTACATGGTAGAAATGTCTACCCTCTTATGTCATCACATACGAAGGGGCATTTTTCTAAAATTCTTTACTAAGCATATTTTTGTCATTTTTATTTTTGAAAATTAGGAAGAAATTTGAAAAATAATACCTAACTCACTCTAATGTAATCTCACTTTCATTGTTTTCTCTTTGTGCTTTTCATTTTTGTCTTATAATATCTACTTTTGAAAACATTATATTTATTTGAATTTTAATTTCAACTGCTACAGATGTAGTCTTGCTGCAATTGAGAATTCTTAAAGTCTCTCGCTGAAGCCTGGAGGGCCTTTACTAGCTGGAGTTGTGAATTTGAAGAATAAATTAACTTCAGTAATCTTCTTTTATTTTATTTTATTATTATTATTATTATTATTTTTTTTTGGAACTCATGGTTTGTTTATGTTTTGTTGTATTAATAATGCTATATTATCTTAATTTAATCATCTTCAATGATGTGCTATTTACTGTAGCAAAGTTAGGTAAAATTTAAAATAAGTAGTAAAATTTATTAAAAAATTTTTATATGTATATTTTGACCCTAGAAACGGCGAAAAATCACTTCCGCCTGCCCTATTAATTTATAATCGGACAATAATGTCACTTGAATGGTAAAATATTATAATGAAAATATTTTAAAAAAATTATAAAAATTTATAAACCAAATGAGGATGAACTCTATGTTGATTGGAATGAAAAAATGAAATGAAATTATTTTTAAGAAAGATATTATTAATTTTGAATTGAATTTATAATTGTAAACATGTTTTGAGCTTACGAGGCATCGCCGAACATTTTGTTTTTTAAAGATTGTAATTAGTTGAATTAATAAAAGCCTTTTGAGAAGTACAGACATGCAGCTTGAATTTTCCTCTATATTAATTAAAAGGGATGTGATTTATTTAATTTTATATCGTTTAAAAGTAAACTCTTCAAGGATACTTAAAAATGTAACTGTAGTTAATATATGAGTTTAACTTTATACATCAAAGCCAGTTTCATTAGATTTTGTGTCTGAGTAGCCTTGTAATTGTGATTGCCCATAAAATGTGTATTTTTATGGTAACGTTTTTTTTTTCATCTAAATTCTTAAATATAACTAAAATTTGAATTTAACGAAAACTTAAATTTGAACAATTTTTTTTAACATGTAAAAATAATTATTAAATCGTTTGTTTTTTATAAAATTAAAAAATTTAAAAAATTAATATTTTTACGTATATATATCCTAAAAATAAAATATTATTTACTTATCTTCACTCAAAATGTTGATAACATCATTGCCTTAATGCCTTTTGAAATTCTTACAGGTTTCATAATTTCTTTCGTAGTTAAGAATTAACTATAACGGTAGCCATTATCATAATAATAATCCCATAATACAGATTGTAATTTTCAAACTCCCAAATAAAACACATATTATATTATACATAAAAAAATTCTTAATTAAATAAGAGGAAAATTAATTTACAAATAAGAATTGAGAAGAGAGTTGAAGAGACTGAGAGAGACCAACATCAGGAAAGGAAAATTAATTTATAAATAAGAATTGAGAAGAGAATTGAAGAGACTGACAGAGACCAACATCAGGAAAGAAGCATGCCAAAATTAGTTAATTAAAATTTTAATTTTATTTATAAATAAAAAATAATAAAATAGGAATATTTTTTTTAAATAATAAAAATTATTAAATTATTTAAATATTTAAATATTTATTCATTTAAATTTAAATTTAAATTTTTTATTAATTATATTTAAATATTTTTAATCAATATTCAAATATAAATTAAAAAATAAACAAATATTGAACGTTTAAATACTTATATTCAAACTTTAATAAAAAAATAAAGAAGTCCTAAATGTAGTAAATTTTGTGATAGAATTTAATTTAGAACAATTCATGCGAGATTTCTTTATTAACAGAAAAAAAAAAACTTGAATTATAATACAAATCAAGTGGTAACTTGCGGGTGCAAGTTAATTCAACTGATACGGCAATATTCAAACGCTGCTCATAACTACAAGTTCGAGAAGAACTTTTGGTATCATTCGGTAATATTTACAAAGAAAATAAAAGCAAATGAGAGAAAAGAAGAACAAAGGTGCTGACTTTCAAGTGGCTCAAAACCAATCTCCAACCTTGCAGCTCTAATTGTCTAAGCAAACAGAAATTTTATCATGTTCTTGATCGATCAAACTAATCATAAGCTTACCAAGTTTATCCAAACCATATTGATCTGTCAAACCCTTGTAGCTTGTTTAGTCCTTTAGAACTGTTATTTCGTTTTAAATTGGTCCTTAAAAAAGACCAATCTATTACAAATGACCGAAGTATGTCCTTATTTTAAAAATCAGGTGGCTGAGAATGCTACAAAAAATTGTAAATATTTATGTTACAAATAGATTTACATTTGTCTTTCAAACGTAATAATGATAAAGTGACATTTTACAAAGAGAAAAAATAAAAGAATATGACATGATAATTGACCCTTAACTATTGTGATCAAATTTCATTTGATGTAGAAGACTCACCAAGAAATTCTGATCTCAATTGCATCAGCAGCCTGCCCAGATAATTAAGGCCTTCTCCTTCACGACCTCCACCCCAGAAAAGATCGTGAGGTGAAGCTTCAACGAGAACTGAGCCAGCAGTTGAAAGCAGCATAGAATTCAAATGAGGATAAATGGAGAATTTGCATTTTAGTGCCCCGTACATCACACCAATTTTCACACTCTCCCAATCACTTCTCACCTAAACATTTGACACTAGTGTTAACTCAAAACAAATTGCAAGCAAGATGTACGATATTCTACAGAACAAGCATATAATCCTAAAGAGTTTTGAAGTTCAAATGCTATCTGTTTATTACACAAGAAACATGACAATAGGAGTTGCACGGATAATTATTCATTATCATTCTCTTTGGAAAGTTACATGCTCTAGTTAAAAGAAATTTCCTCTTATAAAATGAGCATGGAAGTCTCACAAAATAATTCCTAATGTTTTACTCATATTACCAGCAATGCAGTTTATTTAGATCAATATGGTTATGATATAGGAACAGATAACACAATAATCTCTTTTATGCGAGCATGGCCCACTCGAAGTTACAAGTACAAGAAGTCATTTGTATTTGCTTCCCACAATGTTTGAGACAAGGTAATCCTTTAACCTAAGAGTAACAGTGAGTGGACTCTACAGCGTAATGAACAACAGATATGAGAATTGTTAAAGATCATTTCCCAAGTGAAAAGAATAGAGGATGAGGCTCACAGGGGGATAGTGACAAACAAAACAAGGAACTTGAACAGATCTATTAAGGAAAATGCAAAGATAATGAAAATCACGTAATAGAAAATAAAATTCAAGGAGTCTAAGATGCAATACTTTGGCAGGTTAATGGGATCCTTGACTAAGAATAAATATTTTATTATTCAATAACCATTTTCAAAGCAACAACAACAAATAATTCCAGAGATCAGTAAGTTTTCATAGATTAATTTGATTTCGATCAGAAGTGCAAATGGCCATACCAGATCAGGCCGGTGCCTCTGCATGGACCTTCCTAATCGTGCTGCTTCCTCAGGACTTTTAGCAGCTTTTATTGTTTCAACACAAACTTGTGCTGCAGGATCATTCACTCCAATGAATTTGTGTGCCTAAAAATTCCGGAAAACTGTGAAACATTATCTGCAAAATTTGCAATGAATAATTTAAGACAAACTAGGAAAAGATAACTACCTGGTAGTAATGCTCTACACTTGACCACGTAACATAATCACCTTCAATGTTTGGCATTTGAATTGGATGAGGAGAAAAATTTGAAAAAGCACCATAAGGGTCCCATGTTTTGTAAAAGTATATGATGCTTGATTCATATGGACTGACAGTAGGATCAATTGCAAAAGTTTCATCCTCTGATGGGATAACAGGTATCAGGTCTGGTATGGGCTGAAGAAATCCACTAATCAGCATATCAGGTCCAACCTGAAAGTTTTCATCCCATATATGATTAGGGGTCTTCCTAAAGGAATGGAACAGGTGATACGTTTTACAATACATTGTCCAACTGTTTTGAAATGATAATATGAATCTAACAAACAAAATAATAAATAAAAACAAAAGAAAGTCGGCTTAGCCTGGGGTATGAAATTGATGATCAGACCTAAAGTGATGATACAGGTATTAGTTATTAAAATATGATGTCCACCTGTTTCCAAATAATTATATGAATATAACAAATAAAAACAAAAGAACATCAGTGTTAGCCTATAGGGTATAAAACTGATGATCGGACAAAATGTTTTTGGACCTGAATGAAACTTGGATCAAGACCAATAGAAGCAGACCTGACTGTGATAAATATTCTGCTATTTAAGGAAAAAAAAATTGTCATGTTTTGTTCTTTTAATAATACTAAGTATTATCTCAATTTAATCATCGTAGATGATGTGTCATTCGCAGCGACAAAATTAGTTAAAATTTAAATAAATAGCAAAATTTATTATAAATGATTAAATCATAAATTTAATATAGGCAGGTCAAGTCAGGTTCTGTTGTGCTGTACTAATAGTTTCCATTTTTATCCAGTGCAAAAGAATTTGTCAAACATTATACAGAAATGGGCCAGTAATAGAAATGATGCCCGCCAGCCAAATACACTTAGTGATTTTCAAAAAATTAAATTAAATTAAATACACCCTTAGTGTAATAATTATTTTAAAATTTATAAACATATGTCATAAGAACCCTATATTGCTCGAAATGGAAAAAAAAAAAGATTATATTGGAAAATTACTTTATTGCTAATTTTGAAGTGAACTAATATTTGTAAACGGATCTTGAGCTTATGGCATCAATGAAGATTTTTTAAGGATATTAAACAGTTCAATTAATGGAATTTAGTTAAAAAAAATTTAAGGTGCTCCTATCACAATTTAGAGAGGGGTATGATATATTTCTTGTAATATGGCTGAAAAAAAAGACACTCCTAAATAACACTTAAAAATGTACTTGTAAATCATAAATGAACTTAACTTTAGTTAATTTTATTAGCTTTCGTATTCAAATCTTCCCGTAATCGTGATTGCGTATAAAATATATTTTTGTGCATGTAATAAATTTTCGCTGGTTGAGTTAATTTATGGACAAGCCATTAGCCAAGTGAGAGAGCATGTTAGAATTGAAATAATGTTGTTAATTTAAAAAATTGAATTATAAATGTAATAATATAAGTGCAATAATTTATCAAATTGATAAATTAATTAAAAAAAAAGATATTTTAATTTAAAATTATTCTAACACTACAATAAGAGGTAAAAATTTATTGATAGTATGTTGGATCAAACAAGTCTCGCCTACTATAAATCCTATACGTGTCTCATAACTTAAAAATCCATAAACTTGATTGCCATGAGAATACTGTTTAGTTGCCTTGTTATTTGTTTGAACAACCTCTCTTAATTTTGTCTTTTTTAATAACAATCAATACGATTTTGATAAAAATAAGTCTATAATTAATATATAATTTTTATGATGATATTAATTTTTATTTTCAATACTTTCTTACTATAAACTACAAAACATAATTTTAATAAATTAAAAATAATTTGAAAATATATGAACTAATGAAGAAATAATTTAATGCTTTATTAATTGGTAAATGATAGCTTTTACTCAATTAACTAATTTATCTTGTAAGAGATGTGTTATTAATTTGTCAGGAAACGAATATCTGAGAGTGTGTTTGGCACCATGTACCAGACTCCATTCAAATAAATGTAATAGATTGTAATGGATTAGATTAATAAAATTTAATGCAGTTGTATGTTGTACGTCTCTTGAATTTTAACTTATATAAAAATATATAAAATTATTTTTCATTATTCATATATTTTTTATTAACAAATATATTAAAATTATTCTTTTTATTATTAAAGTATTATTTTCTATATATTTATTTAGAGGGAGGGTGGGGGTAACTCCGTAGTAAAACCATTGTGAAACATTGTATAAAATTAAAATCATCTTTGTGCAGCCCAATTGGGGTAAATTACTAAATAAAACAATGAAAGTGAATGGAGTGGGCCGGTATCATGAATTACAAAATCTTCCAGGCTTTTGAATAATTTCTTTAAGCAGTTCCAGGTGTCAACAAAGACTTAGTCCAATTCTTTTTTCCTGCTTTTCCACAAAGTTGTTGGCTTGGCTTGGCTTGCTTTCAATGTTTGTCCTTGTAGTTGACTTGCACAGTGGAGTCGTTCATTGCATTTCATAGATTCCATCCCTCTTCGCATTTTAATTTTATGAGAAAATTCTTACTCATTTTCATATTTTGATTTCAACAACACTTTGTTTAATTTGCTACTATTGTTTTTTCCTTTTTTTGCTGTCACTGGTGTTCTGTTATTTAGTTCCTCTCCTTAGTATTTGTCCTGTTGCTTTCTCTTTTGTTCTTTCTCGATTTCGTTTGGTTTATTCTTCTTTTATAAACCTTCAGAAAAATCAAAAAATAAAAGAAAGGGAGAGAGGAGAAGGGGATTGAAAATGGCTGACCGTATAGTTAATGTTGCTAGAGAAGTTCCCAATTGGTTGTGGGCTTTTATATGGCATGAATCAAGTTACTTGCGAAACTACACTAGCAACTTTGTAAATCTCAGTGGTGGAGTCGAGAAGCTGACTGATGCAAGAGAAAGTATGCAGATTAAAGTTGATGATGCTCAGAGAAAAGGGGAGAAGATTCATAAAAGAGTTGAGAAGTGGCTGGTTAATGTCGAGAAGAAGATCGACGAGGCACAGAATCTAATTAGAGAGGAAGAGGAAGCAAATAAGAAATGTTTGGGGTTCTGTCCTAATTTGAAGAAGCTGTATCAACTTAGCAAGAAAGCAGTAATGGTGGAGAAGGAAATTGTTGATCTCAAGGAAGAAGCTGAGAAATTCGATCAGATTTCCTACCTTACTGTTCCAGAGGAGGCATGGCTTTCGTCTGTCAATGGTTTTGAAGCCTTTGACTCCAGAATGTTGACTTTAAGAAAAATACAAAATGCATTAACCGATCCTGATATCAGCATCCTTGGGGTGTACGGTATGGGTGGCATTGGTAAGACAACACTAGTGAAGGAATTGGTTAGGCAAGTCAAGAAGGACAAGCTCTTTGACAAGGTGATTTTCACCGGACTATCTCAGTTCGCAGACACAAAAGAAATTCAAGCGGGAATTGCGGAGAAGTTAGGTCTGGAATTGCGCGAGGAAACTGAATCTGGAAGAGCAAATAGGCTATACGATCGACTGAAGAATGAAAAGAAGGTCCTTATTGTTTTAGATAACATCTGGAAACATCTTGATTTGGATGATGTGGGAATTCCTTGCGGAGATGATCGTAAATTGTTGTTGACAGCAAGAGATCGTAATGTACTGTTAAAAACGGGTTCGAAAGACAATTTCTCTATTAACGTCTTAGAGGAAGAAGAAGCATGGAGATTGTTTAAGAAGATGGTTGGTGATGATGTTGAAAACCGTAAGTTGAAATCTACAGCAATGGATGTAGTCAAGGCATGTGGAGGTCTGCCTGTTGCGATAACTACAATAGCAAGGGCATTGAGAAATAAGAGTGTGCCTCAATGGAAGACTGCCTTGCGAGAACTCCAAACACCATCATCAGGAAACTTTGAAGGAGTGCCAGCAGAGGCATATTCAACTATCGAGCTGAGTTACAAGTATTTAAAAGGTGACCAACTCAAGAAAACTTTTCTCCTCTGTAGTCTAATGACATATCCTACTTTCACTTCAGACTTGTTAAAATATGGGATGGGTTTGGGTATATTTCAAGGAGTCAATACAATGGAGGAGGCACGAAATAAATTATATTCATTGCTGTATGAACTTAAAGACTCTTGTTTGTTGCTTGAGTGTGATAGCAGTACAAAATTTTCTATGCATGATGTTGTTCGTGATGTTGGCACATCAATTGCTTGTCGAGACCAAAATGCATTTGTGGTGAGAAATAAGGATTTGTGGAAATGGCCAGATAAGGATAACCTTGGAAAATGTACTGCAATCTCTTTAAGCGATAGTAATATTTACAAGCTTCCTGAAGGATTAGAATGTCTGCAACTTGAATTTGTTTTTGTGGAAATGAAAGCTTCTTCTGTTGAAATTCCTGGGAATTTTTTCATAGGGATGAGAAAGCTTAGAGTCATAGATTTGACTAGAATGCAATTAGCATCGCTGCCATCATCATTTGATGTTCTTACAGACCTCCAAACACTGTGCTTGGATCAAGGTGCAATTGAAGATATAGCTATTATTGGAAAGCTCAAGAATCTAGAAATCCTTAGCTTTGTTGGGTCTGATATCATCTACTTGCCTAAAGAACTAGCTCAATTGACAAAGCTAAGGTTATTAGATTTAAGCAATTGTTCCAAACTAAAAGTTATTGCACCCCATGTCATATCAACCTTAACCCAATTAGAAGAACTGTATATGAGTAATTGTCCTGTTGAATGGGAGGTTGAAGGATCCACTAGTGAAAGAAGCAATGCTAGCCTTAATGAGTTGGTGCATTTGCCTTATCTGGCTGCTTTAGAAATAGATCTTAAAATTGAGGATGTCTTACCAGAAGGCTTGCTCTCCAAAAAGCTGGCTAGGTACCGAATATCAATAGGAGATGGACCATTCGAGTATTATTTGCTTATGTTTAACTTTGGTTATTGGTATAGGTTTAATGAATGGTACAATTTTGATGAGCAGGAGACTACAAAAATGCTGAAACTTAAGCTTAATTCTACAAGCATTTGCTCGGAGAAGTTGCAAGGTGTCAAGGATGTTGAATACCTATGTTTGGACAAGTTGCATGGTGTCAAGAATGTTCTTTTCGAATTGGATACAGAGGGATTCGCACAACTGAAACATCTCCATGTCCAAAATAATCCTGAATTTTTGTGC
Source organism: Azadirachta indica (assembly GCA_022749755.1). Taxonomy (NCBI): domain Eukaryota; kingdom Viridiplantae; phylum Streptophyta; class Magnoliopsida; order Sapindales; family Meliaceae; genus Azadirachta; species Azadirachta indica. Next base: position 12,158,543 of record CM040453.1, read on the forward strand.
ATTGTTGACTTAATTGAGATGGTTCCTTGTGATATCTTCCCACTCTTGGAGTCGCTGACTCTTCACCATTTGATCAACTTGGAGAAGATATGTCGTGATGAACTTAGAATAGAGTCTTTTAACGAGTTAAATACCATAAAAGTAAAAAATTGCAATAAATTAAAAAATATCTTCTCACTCTCTACTACCAAGTGTCTTCCGCAACTTCAAAAGATTGCCGTGATTGATTGTGAGAATATGGAAAATATCTTTGCCATTGGGGGAGAAAATGATGCCGACAACAATCAAGTGCTTGATAAGATTGAGTTTGCTCAATTAACATCCTTGAGTCTAGGAGTTCTTCCACAGCTTACATGCTTTTGCAAAGTTGCAAAGACAAAAGAGAATTCGGTAACTAGTACTTCTACACAGCTTTTCTGTGAAAAGGTGCATAACTCTAACCTTGTTCTCTATCACTTCATTTGTATAAGGAAAGCGATCACTTCTTTAATTTACTTCATTTGTTTGCAGGTACTGTTGCCTAACTTGGAGGCCTTGGAGCTGTATGAAATTAATGTGGAAAAAATTTGGCACAATCAACTTCCAGCCATGTCTTCTTGCTTTCAAAGCCTAACGCGATTGATTGTGTGGAACTGTCATAAATTGAGATACATATTTTCATCTTCTATGGTTAGAAGCTTTGAGAAGCTCCGACACCTTGAGATATGTGACTGTATGGCTTTGAAGGAGATCATTGCGAGCGAAGGAGTAGAAGTGGTAACTAAATTTGTCTTTCCTCAAGTGACCACCCTCATACTCTTCAAACTACCAGAACTGAGATGCTTCTACCCTGGAGTGCATACTTCAGAATGGCCTGTTTTGGAAAAGTTGGAAATCTATTCTTGTGAAAAAGTAAAGACATTTGCGTCAGAGTTATTTAGCTTCAATCAGGAGAGCCAACTTGATAATTTCATAGTACAACGGCCTCTCCTTTTGGTTGAAAAGGTATGAGAATTTTCTTTTCTGTTCTTTTCTGCAATTAAGGAAAAAAAAATATATGAAAGATTTCTAATAAGTTAAAGGATTTAAGACTTTTGGCAGCTTCAAATTTAGGTGCTTGTTAATGATTTTAGATTCAAATTCTTTTAAAACACTCATTTGGTTAGAATTTTTCATAAACAAGTTTCAAAGGGAAATTAAAATTAAAAATTTTTTTTGAGAAATTAATTTGCTTAGAAGATTCCATAAACAATTTTCAAAGGGAAAATTTTGATGGACGGCAAATGTATTATAAACTGACTTCGTAGCAAATTCAAAGTATGGAAAGGGAGGGAATATCTTATGCTATAATTCTCTATGCGACAATCAATTCACCATTTTCTCTTTTCTAATGAGCTATGAGTCACTGTGTACGATAGCATTGTGGAAAATTTTTTGAAGGAACATTAATTTCAACTTGCTTTTGAAACGATTGCCTTTCAGGTTTTTCTCAACCTGGAGGAACTGAAACTAAGCGGAAAGGACATAGCAATGATTTGGCAGGGCGAGTTTCCAGAACACTTCTTAAGCAAACTTAAAGTTCTTGAGGTTGAGAATGATGAATCTGAAAGTTTTCCACTCATATTACTTGGAAGATTTCAAAATCTGGAAAAGCTCGGACTGGCTTGGAGTTCATACAAAGAGATATTCTCAAGTGCACAAGTTGAGCAATATGCTGGGAAGCTTGCAAAGATCAAGAATCTAAAGCTATCCAGACTTCATGACCTGAACCAGCTGTGGGAACAAAACTCCAAAACAGATTCAATTTTTCAAAATCTTGAAGTTCTAGAACTAGTATTTTGTCAGAATCTGACAAATCTGTTGCCATCCTTGGCATCTTTTCAGCATCTAAGAGAACTACAGGTGTGGAACTGCAAGAAATTGGTAAACTTAGTAACATCAACCACAGCAAAAAGTCTGATGCAGCTAGTGAAGATGACAATTTTTGGATGCAGTGGAATGACTGAAGTAGTTGTAGCAGCAGCAGCAAGTGAGGGAGACATTATTATTTTCAGCAAATTGAAGAGTTTGTCTCTTCTTAATTTAGAAAGTCTTGCAAGCTTTTGCTCAGGAAATTGCACATTCAAATTTTCATCATTGGAAGATTTACTTGTGATTCATTGTCCCCAAATGAAGATTTTCTCTAAAGGAGTGTTGAGCACACCGAGATTAGAAGTTCGGTATGGCAAGGGAGCCAATGAATGGCGTTGGGATGGTGACCTTAACACAACCATACAACAGTTACATCAACAAAAGGTAATTGTTTTGGGCTTGTTTGGTATAGTTTTTAAAATGGTGTTTTTGAGTTTGTTTTTTAAAATAAAATACCATGTTTGTCTATTTCTAATCTGAATTGTTTTCAAAATTATGATTTAAGTCACTGCTCTTCCCTTATGTACTAGTTAATTAACATGTATCTAGATTTTTTTCCTTAATATAATGAGAGTAGATATAGCCTCAAGGGGTCTAAATATTTAGATCATGCTATAACGAATCCAATATAGGAAGAGCTTTACGGATATTTACAGTTCTAATAGGTTTTTGATCAGAAAAATATCTGTAATTTAACAGACTATTAGAAGAAAGGAATGTAAATGCCACAATTGTTTGACCAAAAAACTGTTAATAATTTGGTAGAAAATTTAAGATGTAACATAATAGTAGAAAATGAGAAAAGTAAAATGTTTCTACTTTTTAACTTTTCTTGAAAAAAAAAATCCTTTTTTTTTTTTTTTCCAAAAAACTCCTTTATTAAATATGTTTTTGTCATTTTTATTTTTTGAAAATAAAAAGTTAAGTTTAAAAAACAATACCAAACACGCTCTGACCTATCTCCTTTTGTCTGCTTTCTCTTTTTGCTTTTCATTTTTGTTTCAATATATCTGCTTATGTAAATTTTATATTCGTTTGAAATTTTATCTCAGCTGATAGAGAGATCAATTTCCTCTATTGTGAATTCCTAAAGTTACTGTCTGAGAAGGGCATTTACTGGCTGAAGTTGTGAATTCGAAGCATAAACTTGGTAATTTTCTTTTCTTTTCTTTTCTTTGATCTCATGCTTTATATAATGTTTTGATTTTATTAATCATCCCAAATGATGCGTTATTCATAGTGGCAGAGCCAGCTAAAGTTTAAAAGATAAGTATGTATTCATGATTTTAATCCTTTATGATCAATATTTATTATTTAAACCTCTAAAATCTTTTATGTTTATATTTTGACCCCCAAAATACTACATCTCATTTTCCAATTGATCAATTATGTCAGTTGAACGATAAAATATTATAATAAATTATTTTGAAAATTATAAAAATTTATTAACCAATTGAGGACCTTCACATTGTTTAGAATAAAAAATAAAATAAAATAAAATTATACTTGAGAAGTATATTACTGCTTTTTGTTCCATTTGAAATGAATGTATATTTGCAAACATGTTTTGAGCTTACTCATCATTGAAGACTTTTTAAGCATACTAATTAGTTGACTTAGTAAAATTTTTTTAAAGTATTAGAGTTATGGAGCTTGAATCTCGCTTGTATCACAATAATATTAGAGAGTGATGTGAATTATTTTACCTAGTATCATTTAGAAAAAGAAATATACTCAGGAAGAACACTTAAATTATAATTGTAGATAATATATGAGTTTAACTTTACACATAGAAGTTAATTTCTCGTGGTTTGTGTTCATCCATCCCCCTTGTAATCATGATTTCTGATAATTTTTTTTTATATATGCTTTAAATTTTTTTCCTGTTGAATTTAATTTTTTTTGAATAATTCGTGTGAGAACTGTTACTTTTTCTTTCCCGAAAAAAAGAGTTTCAAATTGTAGTAGTGCTAACTTGTGAATGTTAGTTAGTTAAACTAAAATTTTTTTAAAGGTAATACAAATCCTAGGGTCAAACTCTCGTCACACCAATTACCAAGTTAGAGGAGAGATTTGAGTTATTTTATTGTAGTATTTACAAAGGAAATTTAAAAGAAAAAAAAGGGAAAAAAACAAATTTGCCAACTTCAAACCGGTACAAAGCCATTTTAAGACCTAGTAGTTCTAATATGTCTATGCAAGCAGAAATTTTATTATGTTCTTGATCAAACTAATAGTAAGCTCGTCACGTTAATCCAAACCGTACACACTTTGATCGTTTATACCAGATAAGTCTCTGGAGTTGTTATTTGATTTCAAATCAGTTTCTGATATGTCAGAGACCAATTTATTACAAATGACCAAAGTATGTGCTTATTTTTTGTTTGGCCAAAAATCAGGAACTATCTGTTACTACCAAATTCAAATGAGAAGAGTTTTTCTTTCTAGGTAGTTGAAAATGCTACAAAAAATTTTAAAGATGTATGTTACAAATAGATTTAGCATTTTGCATTTTACAAAGGAAAAGCAAAAGGAATATGATATTAAGTGACCTTTATACCATGTGATTAAATTTCATTAGCTTTTCTCCATCCATAAAGCTAACAAAGCATTTTCATTTGATGTATAAGACTGGCCAAGAAATTCTGATCTCAATTGCATAAGCAGCCTGCCCAGATAATTAAGGCCTTCTCCTTCATGGCCTCCATCCCAGAAAAGATTGTTTGGTGAAGCTTTGACAACAACTGAGCTGGCAGTTGAGAGCAGCATAGAATTCAAATGAGGATAACTGGGGAATTTGCATTTCAAGTTCAGATTGTGTTCCTGAATTTGGAGATCTTACAACTATCGGATATCATATTTGGAAAGATCTGGTGCAGCTAACTTCCACCAATGTCTTACTGCATAAAAAATCTAACACACTTGATTGTGAATTGTGATAAACTGAAACCTGTATTTTCATGTTCCATGTTTTGTAGTTTGGTGCATCTTCAACACCTTGAGTTATGCAACTAACGCAGTTTTAGAAGATATTGTTGCTAATGAAACAGAAGTAGAAGCCTTTGCTATGTTTGTCTTTCAGTGGGTAACCTTCTTGATTCTCTGCAACCTACCAGAACTTAGAGCTTTCTACTCATGGTTACATGCTCCGCAATGGCCTGTGTTAAAGCAATTGATATGTATGGCTTCAGAACTTCATGGCTTCCAGGAAACTAATGAAATGGGACAACTTGATGTTAAAGCACAACACCTCTTCTTGGCTGAAAAGGTATCAGACACATCTAAAGAAAAAATAGAGAAAAACTGTGAAACATTTTAATTTCCTGAGGAATTGAAACTAATTGTTAACTTTCTTTGCTATCAGGTCTTCCAACTTGGAGGAATTAAGTTGATGGGGAACAACATTCATTTCTCAGATAAAGAGACTGATGAACTTGTTGGGATGCATGTACAGGTTAAATATTCGGAGCTGTTTGATCCTTATGATCTGAAGCTCATGCGGACAGAAAGAAGGCTCCTCAATGAACTTGATTATTCAAAACCTTGAAATTCTTAGGAGTATGGTGGCATGACAGTTTGGTTGACCTAGTTCTCCAACATGAATGCTTTTTACAGGCGCTTTGAGCACACCTCTCTTACAAGAACAGCAAAGCAGCAGCAGCAAAATAACAGCTGCAGCAGTAAAACAGAAAAACAGAAGGAGAAAATTTGTAGCATTGGCAGCAAAAGAACAACAGCGAATAAAGCAGCAGTTGCAGCAAAACAAAATCTGTAGCAGCAGCAGAAGCCAAAACAGCTAAAATAGGAAAATCTGCAGCAGCAGCAGCACAGCATGCTGAAAATTATTTGACTTCAAGCACCAAGGAAATAACACTGGTATGGGGGGAAACCATTTGCATACTCTGTAAGCATCTTTCGAATTTCCATTGGCAGAAGCTCCCACTAAGTCAGCCCATCACTTTAGAGACCCAAGTTAGCTAGTTGATTTGCTACTCTATTGCCTTCCTTGAAAATATGTGGACAACAGACATGTAGATTGTAGAGCAACATCGACATTTAATCCAACTGTGCCACCTTTTTCTATTAGAATACATATTAAAAGGCGTCACTTGAAGGTGCCTTTTTGGAAGCGACATATCCTTCCAATTTAATTGGGGAAAAAAAAAAAAAAAAAAAAATTAACTCCTTACCGGTGTTGTTTCATTTCCAATTAGTATTGGTTCATTTTGAATTACTGATCAAACTCAAATTTATCTAACGCTTTTAATTGAAAGGGTACTATGAGAAAACATTTCTTAAACGAAGGGGTACATGCGTATTTACAAATAAGGCCTATGTTTTGGCCATAACAACTGCATTAAAATGATCCTCCGCCTCTCCTAAATGTCATTATCTTGCTAACAAATTTCAACATTATTTCTTATTTTTAGAAATCAAATCTTCAAGGTTTTGTTTATATGCAAAAATAAAACATTGATTCTTGGCAAGGTTAGCAACATTTGTTTGTTTTTGTCCATGCAAAACCTAAACAAACAAATTAAGTGCTTCATTGTGTGTTGGAGGCGTATTTGCTTTACTCATCTGCAACACTATATTGGTGGGACAAATGGTGGGAAAAATAGCACCCTTTCAGCAGTTTTTTGAATTCTTTTCTACTTACACATTTCTACACATTTTTATTATTTTTCTCGTTTATTTCATCTTTATCTCGAACAATCTTGAAAGGCTATTAGTTATATAACAATAACACCTATTCGGTAATTACATTCTTAAAAACTGTTTAAGAAAAACACATTAAAATGTATTAAAACTAATGTATAAGTGCTTTTTATTAAGATAGTCTAATAAATCTCAAGTAAAATATAAAAATACTCCAAAAAGTGAGTTTAAATATTAATGAATATAATAAAACACTAGCTATCATAGATATTTAGTGCGTTAAATGTGAGTACGGAAACTTTTAATATGACATAATTATTTGAAATATATATATATTAGTAAATATAAGTAAAAGAGAGAATGTTTATTATCTTCTGTTTTTTTTTATTTAATATTTTATTTTTTTTTTATATATTTTTTAATATTTTTTTTTTTTTATTTTATCATTCAATTTAATAGGTTTAAAAAATAATAAAATTAAAAATATTTAAATATTAAAAGATAAAATCAAAACTCAAGAAAATGATAAAATATTAAGAAAAATATAAGAAAATAATAAAGTATTCATTAAAAAAACAGTGCTAATGAACATTTTCTGTAAATAAAATAAAATTATATTTTTGTTACGTAAAAGTATAAGGTGACTATTTTTTGGGACCCGCGTAATTACTCGGATGATTTTGTAAAAGCAGTAGCCGTTAAGTTAATTAACCGCCAGAATAATAAAGTATTTTTGAAACATCGGGTGTTGGGCAATTAGGCAAAAACTAGAGGGGCTGTCAAACATTTTCTCTTTACATAATATTTCTTCACATGCCGGCAGCAATGGGGAGATTTTCCTCGGGCTGTTTAGACTTGCTCTCAGTTTTTCACAAGAATCAACAAGATGCATTTTTAGTAATCTCAAATCTTGTGGGCACAGAATATGGTGAGTTTTCTTCCTTACATGCAACATCTAAGTATTGTGGTAAGTGCATCTGTTTTTCTAAGAGATTGCCTTCCACATGTTTGAGAAAATGACTGATTGAAAAATTGGTAGTTGGCTTTGGCGTTGATCGAAAGTAATGCAGCTGGAGGCTTTTGGCGTTGATAAAATTTCTTATCCGGACAATATGAGAAAGAAAGACTGTAGGGCTGCCTTTCAATCTAGGAATGTTGATAGATATGCTTATTATTTTGACGTCAAAATAGTTGAGGTTTTCGGCATGGGCGGAGTTGGCAAGACATACCAGTCAAGGAAGTTGCTAGGAAAATTTAGAGAGGAAATTTGACCTGGTAATTTTTGTAAAGAAATAAAATTGGGTGATTTTTGATTTGGAGGTCTTAGGAATTATTTTTGAAAATTATTGTTTGAGCACCAGATACAAGTATATATCGCCAAAGAATAATTCTTAACAAAGTTTTATCATTGGTGTTTGGAGTTAAATAACAACTACTAATACCCTTAAGTTTGGGACGGTTTTGAGTACTTAGTTAATGTTAAGGAATATGTTTTTAAGCATTTGGGATCACCACTTATAATCAAAACGGGTTACCCCTTCCACTGTTTTGGGCCAAAACTTTCACCACGGAATGCCAACGGTTGTTCGTGCCGAGATCTAAAAATGGTTCTGCAGTTGATTTTTGTGCTTGTCGGAACTTGGAATAAGGACAAAGCTCGGTTTTGTAGTGCAAAGGTAATAACCACTCAAATTTTCAATTCTTTTAGTGTATGAAGCCTTGACATTGTATCATTACATGATTGCATGCTGGAACACTGGATTTGAACTCGTTATTGTATTTGCTCAAAGATAGACGAATGTGGATTAGTGTTTTTTATTATTTTTTTGTGCTTTTTAGTTTTCAGTTGATAAATGTGAAATTGATGCATAATATATTGTAAATGTGTGATTGTGGGGTGATCAATTGCGAGCATGATGGCTTTTTTTGTTTACACTAAATTTTGATTATGGTTAGGGTTTATAGTGTTGGTTATCTTGAGAACTTAATTGAATTTCAATATCTTCTAGTTGTATTCCAACGTCTTCTGTGTGAAATTGGCAGAAAGTATTGCTGCATGTGGATTTTGTTGCTCAAAAAGTTGTGTTCAGATGTTGCATGCTGGTGGTATATGTTGAACGCTTTGTGCATTGAAGCTTATTCATGCGTTGATGGTATATCTTGATGTATTGCATAGTGGCTTCAACTTTTTGGTTATATTTTGATACATGCATGGACTTATTTGATATTTACTTTTAAAATGATTTTGTATATTATACAGAATGTTGATGTTTGCAATATTTGTGGGAATGCTTCGTGAGAGGATTAATGTAGGCGTTAGGAAAGCTGAGTAATATCCTTGAGGAAGGATGTTACAGTTGCTTGTGATGTGAGTGTCGTTGTTCTAGTGGAGTGGTAAAGATGTATAAACGGATGCTGATTTGTTGGGTATACTTGAGGTGTTTGAAAGAGAACAAGTTTTGGAGGTGGTTTTCATTGTTAGAGTAGATGATGCACCACCACCTACCGGTGCCTTGCCTTGAGAAAACTGCCCACATTAAGAGCACAGAAGACCCTGCCCTGACATCAGAAAACTCCATTCAGGCCTCCTAGAAACCAACTGTCAATGACAGTCCTTCCATTTATACCATCATCAAGCCCCTCAAACACTTTCCTTTCATTAAGATCACCTATAAACCAACACTTGAACCTGCTTTCACCAAACAACTCAGCACTAATCTCTCAAACATCAACCTTACTGCCACCAAACAACTGACCACTACCCTCTTATATCTCAAACACACTAGCACCAAATAAATCACCACTGTCCTCATCACGAATTATGTGTTATGCTGATTTTTACGGTGAAGGAGATGAAGTAGATGTGACAGGTGTTCAGGGGGTTTGATTATCTAAGTGCTGGTGGGGGTGGTAGATTGTGGTCATTTGGGTGCAGATGCCGACTATGTTGAATCTGATGGTGTTAGTGGTTCGGATGTTGTTGAGAGTGCTGGTTTAGTGGCTGGTCAATATGTTGAATTTGGTGGGTTGGATGGTGTTGAATGTGATGATGTGGGTGATGGAATTGATGCTGAGGACTTTAAGGTTACAGAAGACTAGAGTTGCATCCATGTGATTCTGTTGATGAAGAGGATGGAAGGTGTGATTCTGACAATGATGAGTCACCCGTGGAAGTTATGCATAATGATTGATTTTCGATTTGGAGGCAAGTTCAGTTGACGACAAGAAGTGAAGATGTATCGTCAAGGAAGATTTTGTTTCAGAAGATGACAGTTGATTATAGTGAAGATAGTTGAATTGAAACCTATAACAACAAATCTATTAAAGGAATGCGCAGTTTTATCCTTCCTCAGTGAACTTTTACAAATTAAATTCACATGTTATAATTTATTATTCTTGTTTTATTTAAAAATTTTGATTTTTAAATAATATAATAACAATAAAGCTAACATTCACCAAAAAAATTATTGAAATTGGATACTATGATTATTTTCTTCATCAATTTAACTCTTTTGAATTTTTAAAAAATAAAATACATATTAATTTAATTTAGTGTATGAGAGAAAAAAAAGAAGAAAGAAGAAAGAAGATTTATAGCAAGTAAAAATTAAAAAAAATTAATATAAAAACTAATTAATTATATGTATAATATGCGGGCATAAACAATGTTTAAAATAAAATCAATATATAGTTTAATTAAATCTTTTTTGCAATTCTAGTTAATGTTAAAATTATAAATAAAGAAAAAGATTTTAAAAGAGATTTGAACAAAAATAAATTATAATGTAAAAGTTGTAAGTAAAAAAATATATATTTGTAAAAGTTAAATTAAACATTAAAATGGCCATCATTTTAGATGGAGTAAAAAATTAGGATAATATTATGAAAAACAATTTAGTACACATAATTAATGAGATTGGAAACAGTTTAAGACTCATCATTCTTGCTACTCCATTTCCTATATATATATATATATATATATATTAAATATATTTATTTTGCAGAAACAGATTATTACAAAATTTATAACAATTCTAAACTAGTCCGAAGACTAATAAGATTAATAAAATGAATAAAATCTTTTTACAATTACTGCAAATATTTAATATTTAAAATAGAATAAAATATTATCGAATTAATTTTATGATAATTTATATATTAAACTTATAATTATCCTATTTTAAAAAAGAGCGATTATTAGAATTTCTTGTTTAAAATATTCATTTGGGTTGCTTGAATCATTTTATATTGGCATTTATAATCATGAGACGTAAAATGATTTTTGTGCAGATTAATTAGGATAAATTACTAAACATAATAATGAAAGTTTAACACCTAACTGTGGCGATATAATGACACAAAAAAATCTCTCATAGAAGCTTAGAGAATTGTCAGAGAGATTTTTAACAGTAACTAAATTAAGAATTTAATTTTTTAAAATAATTATTATTTAAAATATATTTTAAAAATAATGTATTTGAACTAAAATATTCTTATAAAAGATGTTTGAAAATAATTAGTATTCACTTTAAATAGAAATATTTTCATTCAAAATTTAAGTGAATCATCTTGTAAATAAATTTTAAATAATAAATATTATAAAAAATTTATCCTAAGTGTTGACTATTTTTATTAAATTTCTCGAATTTATAAATACTGGTGGGTTACATCATAATAGAGCTTGTAGGTCCAATCCAAAAAAACCATGCGTTTGAATAATTTGCTTTAAGGAGTCTTACCAACTGCCAAAATGACATGGAAGACCCACGCCGAAGACTCCCTATTCCAAAAAGACTTCTCATCCACAAAGTGGTTGGCTTGGCTTGGCTTGCTCTTCTAAATCACTTACATATTTTCCCATCCGATTCCCTCCATTTCAGTTCTATCAGAAAATCCTTACCTTATTTTCATATTTTGATTTCAAGAACACTTTATTTAATTTGCCAAGTCTGTGTTTCTTTTGCTGTCACTGGTGCTGAGTAACTCTCCTTATTATTTGTCCTGTTGTTTTCTCTTTTTTCCTATCTTGATTTGATTTGGTTAATTTTTCTTTTATAAACCTTAAGGGAGAGACGAGAAGGGATTGAAAATGGCTGAAATTATTGTCAATATTGCTATAGAAGTTGCCAAGTGTGTTTCGGATCCTATAAGGCGTCCATCAAGTTACTTGCAAAACTATGCTGGCAATTTTGATAATCTCAGAAAAGGAGTCGAGAAGCTGACTGATGCAAGAGAAAGTATGCAGATTAAAGTTGATGCTGCTCAGAGAAGAGGGGAGAAGATTGAAAAAAGAGTTGAGAGGTGGCTGATTAATGTCGAGAAGAAGATTGACGAGGCACAGAATCTAATTAAAGAGGAAGAAGAAGCAAATAAGAAATGTTTCAGTGGGCTCTGTCCTAATTTGAAGAAGAGGTATCAACTTAGCAAGAAAGCAGTAATGCTGAAGAAGGAAGTTGTTGGTCTCAAGAAAGAAGCTGAGAAATTCGATCAGATTTCCTACCGTGCTGTGCTAGAGGAGGCATGGCTTTCCTCTGTCAAGGGTTATGAGGCCTTCGACTCCAGAATGTCAACTTTCAGAAATATACAAAATGCAGTAACTGATCCTGATATCAGCATCATTGGGGTATATGGTATGGGTGGCATTGGTAAGACAACACTAGTGAAGGAAGTCGCTAAGCAAGCCAAGAAGGACAAGCTCTTTGATGAGGTGATTTTCGCGGAGCTATCTCCGTCTGCGAACACAAAAAAAATTCAAGCGGACATTGCAGAGAAGTTAGGTCTGGAATTGCATGAGGAAACTGAATCTGGAAGAGCAAGTAGGATATGTGCACTACTGAAAAACCGGAAGAAGGCCCTTGTTGTTTTAGATAACATGTGGAAACATCTTGATTTGGAGAATGTGGGAATTCCTTACGGAGATGATCATAAAGGATGTAAAGTGTTGTTGACAACAAGAGATCGTAATGTACTCTTAAAAACGGGTTCGAATGATAATTTCTCTATTAGTGTTTTAGATGAAGAAGACGCATGGAGATTGTTTAAGAAGATGGCTGGTGATGATGTTGAAAACCGAAACTTGAAATCTACGGCAATGGATGTAGCCAAGGCATGTGGAGGTTTGCCTGTTGCCATAACTACAATAGCAAGGGCATTGAGAAATAAGAGTGTGCCTGAATGGAAGAATGCCTTGCGAGAACTTCGAACACCATCAGCAGGAAACTTTGAAGGCGTGCCAGCAGAGGCATATTCAACTATAGAGCTGAGTTACAAGTATCTAAAAACTGAGCAACTCAAGAAAACTTTTATGCTCTGTAGTCTGATGCCATATCGTGCTTTCATTTCAGACTTGTTAAAATATCGAATGGGTTTGGGTATATTTCAAGGAGTCAATACGATAGAAAATGCACGAAATAAGTTATATGCACTGGTCCATGAACTTAGAGACTCTTGTTTGTTGCTTGAGGGTGATATTAGTACAGAATTTTCTATGCATGATATTGTTCGTGATGTTGCCATATCAATTGCATGTCGAGACCAACATGCATTTGTGGTGAGAAATGATGATTTGTGGAAATGGCCAGATGAGGATATACTTGGAAATTGTACTGCAATCTCTTTAATAAATAATAGTATTCATGAGGTTCCTGAAAGATTGGAATGTCGGCAACTTGAATTTCTTTGTATGGGTTTCAAAGATTCTTGCGTCGAAATTTCTGAGAATTTTTTCACAGAGATGAGAATGCTGAGAGTCGTAGATTTGACTGGAATCCAATTAAAATCACTCCCATCATCACTTGATGTTCTCACAAACCTTCAAACATTGTGCTTGGATTGTGGTGTATTTAAAGATGTAGCTATTATTGGAAAGCTGAAGAATTTAGAAATCCTTAGCCTTTGGAGGTCTAATATTGTCCAGTTGCCTAGAGAACTCGGTCAATTGACAAAGCTAAAGTTGTTAGATTTATCCGATTGTTCTGATCTAAAAGTTGTTGCACCCCATGTCATATCAAGCTTAACCCGACTAGAAGAGCTGTATATGAATAATTGTTCTGTTGAATGGGAGATTGAAGGATCCAACGTTGAAAGAAGCAATGCTAGCCTTAATGAGTTAATGCATTTGCCTTACCTGTCTGCTTTAGACATAGATATTAAAAATGAGAATATCTTACCAAAAGGGCTTGCGCTCTCCAAAAATCTGGCAAAGTACCGAATATCAATAGGAGATGGATCGTTCAAGCATCATTTGTTTTCGCTCAACTTTGATGCGCAGGAGTGTTCAAGAATGTTGAAACTTAATCTTAATTCTACAAGCATTTGCTCGGAGAATTTGCAGGGTGTTAAGGATGTTGAATACTTATGTTTGGAAAAGTTGCATGGTGTCAAGAATGTTCTTCCCGAATTGGATACAGAGGGTTTCACACAGTTGAAACATCTCCGTGTGCAAAACAATCCTGATATTTTTTGTATCATTGACTCAATGGAGAGGGTAGCTTATGATGCCATCAGTCTCTTGCAGTCACTGAAACTTAACAAATTGATTAACTTGGAGAAGATATGCCGTGATGAATTCAGAGTAGAGTCTTTTAATGAGTTAAGTACCATAAAAGTAAAAAGTTGCAATAAATTAAGAAATATCTTCTCATTCTCTACCACCAAGTGTCTCCCACGACTTCAAAAGATTTCCGTGTTTTATTGTGAGAATATGGAAGAGATCTTTGCCATTGGAGGAGAAAATGATGTCAACAACAATCAACTTCTTGATAAGATTGAGTTTCCTCAATTAACCTACTTGAGTCTAAAAGGTCTTCCACGGCTTACATGCTTTTGCAAAGTAGTAAAGCCACAAGAGAACTTGATAAATAGTAATTCTTCACAGCTCTTCAGTGAAAAGGTGCATAAGTTAACAGTAATCTTGTTCTATATCACTTCATTTATTTGCAAAAAAAAAAAAAAAAATTCCTCTCTAATTCATTTATTTTTCTGCAGGTAGTGTTGCCTAACTTGGAGGCCTTGGAACTGTCTGAAATTAATATGGAAAAAATTTGGCACAATCGACTTCCAGCATTGTCTTCTTGCTTTGGAAGCCTAACGCGATTGATTGTGTGTAGCTGTCATCAATTAAGATACATATTTTCATCTTCTAGAGTTAGCAGCCTTCATCAACTCCAAGAGCTTGAGATATGCGCGACTGTGTGGCTTTGGAAGAGATTATTGCAAGGGAAGGAGCAGAAGCAGCAACTAGTTTTGTCTTTCCCCAAGTGACCACTCTCATGCTCCGCAATCTACCAAAACTCAGATGCCTTTACCCTGGAGTGCATACTTCAGAGTGGCCTGCGTTGGAAAAGTTAGATGTCAGATCTTGTGATAAAGTGAAGATATTTGCTTCAGAATTATTTAGCTTCAATCAGGAGAGCCAAATTCATAATATCACTGTGCAACAGCCCCTCCTTTTATTTGAAAAGGTATGAGATCTCCTTTCTCTTTTCTAATTAAGAAAAAAAGAAACTAATTCATGGGAAAGATTCTTAATAAATTGAAGGATTTACTACCTATGGCAGTATGAATTAGATGCATGTTAATCATATTAAGATTCAAATTCTTTTAAGACATCCGTTTGTTTAGAATTTTTCATAGACAAATTTCAAAAGGAAATTGAAATAAAGAATATATTGAAAAAAATTTCAATAAATTAATTTGTTTAGAAGTTTCCATAAACAATTTTTGAAAGGGAAAATTTTGATGGTTTGCACGGAGACGGCAAATGTATTGTAAACTATAATTCTCTAGCTACAAGTAATATAAAAGGGAGGGAAAATCTTATACTATAATTCTCTATGCCACAAGTAATTCAAGTGTGAACTGTATGTATGAATCAGTGCATGTGATAGCATTGTGGAGAATTTTTTGTAGCAACATTGATTTCGACTTGCTTGTGAAACGATTGGTTTTCAGGTTTTTCTCAACCTGGAGGAACTGAAACTAAGTGGACAGGACATAGCCATGATTTGGCAAGGCGAGTTTCCAGAACACCTGTTAAGCAAACTTAAATTTCTTGAGGTCGAGAATGATGAATCTGCAAGTTTTCCACTCATATTACTTGAAAGATTTCACAATCTGGAAAAGCTCAAACTGGTTTGTAGTTCATACAAAGAGATATATTCCAGCAGACAAGTCGAGAAACATGTTGGGAAGCTTGCCAAGATAAAAAATCTAACGCTAGAAGGACTTCATGACCTTAACCAACTTTGGGAACAAAACTCCAAAATGGATTCCAGTTTCCAAAATCTTGAAATTCTAGAAGTCTTGTATTGTGGGAATCTGACGAATCTGCTGCCATCCTCACCATCTTTTCAGCATCTAAAGGAACTACGGGTAAGAAACTGCAAGAAATTGGTAAACTTGGTAACATCAACCACAGCAAAAAGTCTAGTGCAGCTGGTGAAGATAACAGTTTCCGAATGCAGTGGAATGACTATGTAGTAACAGCAGCAACAGCAAGCGAAGGTGAAAATATCATTTTTGGCAAATTGAAGAGTTTAACTCTTCTTAATTTAGAAACTCTTGCAACCTTTTGCTCCGGGAATTGTACACTCAAATTGCCATGCTTGGAAGAAGTAGCTGTGTTTAATTTTCCGCAGATGAAGATTTTCTCCAGAGGAGAATTAACCACACCCAGAGTACAAGTGTGGTACGGCCATAAAGTGCGTTGGGAGAGTGAGCTTAATAAAGTCATAGAAGAGTTCCATGAACAAAAGGTAAGAATTATTTTCTAGAGCACTTTTGTTTTTGGTTTTTTAAATCGTATTTTATGAGTTCGGTTTTTAAAGAAAAAGAAAAATGGTGTGTGTGTTTTACATAATAACTCTAATAGCTCTGTCTCCCCTTGAAATCTGCCCCCCTCTTCATATATCCACCCTCAAGAAACGTCTACCCTCAAATACAAAGTGTCATTTTTCAAAAATTTTTCACTGAATATATTTTTGTCATTTTTGCTTTTGAAAATTAAGAAAAAAATTTGAAAAATAATAACTATTGCACTCTAAACGAATCTCACTTCTCTTTATGTTTTTCATTTTTGTTTTCTAATATCTTCTTTTAAAGACACTGTATTTATTTGAAATTTAATCTCAACTGCAACAGCCTCAATTGAGAATTCCTAAAGTCACTCCCAAGTGGACACGTAGTAGTTGGAGTTGTGAATTTGAAGAATAAACTTATTGCACTCTAAACGAATCTCACTTCTCTTTATGTTTTTCATTTTTGTTTTCTAATATCTTCTTTTAAAAAAACACTATATTTATTTGAAATTTAATCTCAACTGCAACAGCCTCAATTGAGAATTCCTAAAGTCACTCCCAAGTGGACACGTAGTAGTTGGAGTTGTGAATTTGAAGAATAAACTTACCTCGGTAATCTTCTTTTCTTACTTTTTCTTTTGTTCTCATGGTTTATATAATGTTTTATTTTATTAATAATAATACCATGTATTATCTCAATTTCTTTTTGAAGAGAGTATTATTTCAGTTTAATCATCTTAAATGATGTGTCGGTCACAATGGCAGAGTCAGATAAAATTTGAAATGAAAAAGTATAAATTTACGATTTTAATCTTTTACAAAATTTTTAGTATTTTAACCTATAAAATTTTTTTTATATGTATAATTTGACTCTCAAAACATTACTTCTGCCTTTTCCTGCTCATTTATAAATTCCATGTCACTTGAATGGTAAAGATATTTTAAAAATTATGACAAAGTAGCTACAAAACATTGTAAAGATGTATGTTACAAATAGATTTATATTTATATCTTCAATGTAATAATGATAAAGTAGCATTTTGCAAAGGGTAAAAAGAAAAGAATATGACATGGTGAACCTTAACTATTTGCGATCAAATTTCATTAATTTTTCTCCATTCACAGAGCTCACAAAGCGCTTTCATTTGATGTAAAAAACTCATCAGAAATTCTGATCTCAATTGCATCAGCAGCATGCTCTTATAATTAAGGCCTTCTCCTTCCTGGCTTCCACCTAGAAAAGATCATGAAGTGAAGCTTCAACAAGAACTGAGCCAGCGGTTGAGAACAACATAGAATTCAAATGAGGATAAAGGGGGGATTTGCATTTCAATGCCCTGTACATCACATCAATCTTCACAATCTCCCAATCACTTCTAACCTGCATCCGACGCTAGTGTTAATACACAAGCAATTGCTAAGATGTAGGATACTCAACTGAACATGCACATCATCCCAAAAATGAGCATCTATTAAGTCTATATATTTATTCATTATTATTCTGTTTGGAAAGTTCCACGCTCTGGTTGAAAGATATTTCCTCTTACAAAAATGAGCATGGAAGCCACAAAATAATTCCTAATGTTATAGCGGAATGAACAACAAATATGAGAAGTGTTGATAAAGATCATTCCCAAGTGAAAACAATAGAGGATGATAGGCCGACAGGAGGATAGTGACAAACGAAAGAAGGAACTTGAACAGATCTATTAAAGAAAATGCAAAGATAACGAAAATCACATAATAGAAAAATAAAATTCAAGGAGTCTAAGATGCAATATTTTGGGAGGTTAGCGGGGTCCTTGGCTAAGATGGAATCAGCATTTTATGAGTCAATCACTATTTTCAGAGCAACAATAAAATCCATTGGCATACAACAATGGTGAAAAATCATCGAGACAGGTTCAAGTATGCTAAAATCATCGAGTAAGTTTTCATAGATTAATTTGATCTCCATCAGAAGTACAGATGGCCATACTAGATCAGACCGGTGCCTCTGCATGGAGCTTCCTATTCATGCTACTTCCTCTGGACTTTTAGCAGTTTTTATCTTTTGAACACAATCTTGTGCTGCAGGATCATCCACACCAATGAATTGAATTTGTGTGCCTAAAAATTCAAGAGAACTTTGAAACATTATCTGCAGAATTTGCAATGATTAATTTAAGACGAACTAGGAAAAGGTAACTACTTGAGAGTAATGCTCGACACTTGACCACATAATCACCATCAACGTTTGGCATTTGAATTGGATGAGGAGAAAAATTTTAAAAAGCACCATAAGTGTCCCATGTTTTGTAAAAGTATATGATGCTTGATTCATATGGACTGACAGTAGGATCAATTGCAGAAGTTTTGTCCTCTGATAGGATAACAGGTATCAGCTCTGGTATGGGCTGAAGAAATCCACTAATCAGCATATCAGGTCCGGCCGGAAAGTTTTCCATCCCATACATGATTAGGGATCTTCATAAAGGAATGAAACAGGTAATACTTTTTACAATATACTGTCCACCTGTTTCGAAATGATAATATGAATCTAACAAACAAAAACAAGAAATAAAAACAAAAGAACGTTGGCTTAGCCTAGGATATGAAACTGATGATCAGACCTAAAGTGATGATACAGGTGTCAGTTTTTAAATATGTTGTCGCCTGTTTCAAAATAATTAAATGATTATAACAAATTAAAACAAAAGAATGTCAGTTTAGCCTGTAGGGCATGAAACTGATAATCAGACAAAATGTTTTGGATCTGAATGAAACTTGGATCAACACCAATACAAGCAGAGCTCACCGATGAATATTCTGCAATTTAGAGGCAACATAAGTTTGAAAATAGAAGTTGCAAGGCCTAAGGTTTAAAACCTAATATGTGCTAATTAAAAGGCATCAAAGGTATAAACCATCAAATCTATTGCTTTATTTATCAGAAACTGTCTCCCACTAAAGCATAAACACTTAAATCTGTTCCTTACATTTTTCAAAACCTGTTTTATATTTGACAAAACAGAGAAGTAACATTCAGAACTGTATTTGAACAACAGAATTTTAAGAAAATTTTCTTTCAATAAAAAGACTGTACTCCAAAAACTGGTGCAAAACTAAAAAATGGTCAAAAGACATTTGATGAATTTTCTTCACAGGATTTCTGAAGAACAAAGATCTCGACTCCAATCAATCTAGAATATTAGCACTAAACATGTTTTCACCGCTGTCATTGCCAGAAAATAGTAAATTGCCTAAAGTATTCTCCCTTTTTTGCTTAACTAATACATTACCTAGAGTACTCTCATTTTTTAGCATTTTGGTACAAAACTGATTCTGTTTTCTAGTTTCATTTATGAAATAATGTTTTATTAAACACAGTTTTGCACTAAAAAAGAATACCCTTCCTTAAATCCTTATAGGCCTTGTAATGGAAAATAAAATCCTAAAGAACAAGATCTTCCCGTAACACTTGAACAAAGAAGTGGAATATGCACCTACATTCTCCCTCAACCCAACTTTCACGTTCTGCAAAATCAGCAAGCCAATTCATGCTCCAAAATTAGGACCAGCTCTAGCTCTAACTTCTAGATAAGCTCTATACTTGGGCCATCATTTCTTTTTCTCGTATCCAGCCCCAATCAACAGTCATTTTCTTATCGTAAAACCAATCTTATTAATTTTCATATCAAACTTATTTATAAACCTTACTTAATCAAACTACAAATGCATAAGAATATTCAAACAAAAAGACAGTTATAGTGTATGTTAGATCCATGATTGATTGCAGCATTCCATAAAGCAAAACACATTCAAAGTTGTATTTGAGCTATATATGCCAACACAAGGTATTAAAAAGAAAATTGTATCAGAAAAGTAAAATGAAAGATTGCCACCAACCTGCTCATAGCAAACATCAACCAAATCTAATGCCTGTGACATCTCAACCATTCCAAGTTCACCAACGGGAGTTGGTGCACTTTTTCCACCAATAATTTTAGGGGCAACTAAAGCAAAAACCTACATCAAATAAATTTCCATAAATGAAAAAATAAGCCAGTAATAACCAGCTGCACTAACGTCTATAAAAACCAGTTAGAATTTCTCCTAACAAAATGAATAAATAAAAGAGGATTGAGAGGTCAATGCAATAATTAAGAGGTGGATAAGTCTGTCTTACCATAAAAGATCACACAGAGAGAATAAAGAAATGATAAGTAAATGAACCATGCTGCAAAGATTTGTAAGAATGTTTTCCTTCCTTTTTGAAAAAGCAACTGATAGAATAAATGGCTCATGGCAGCTTATGGCATTAGTTAATACATGGTTACAAGATCAAAAGCGGAAATTAGAAGTGATGCATAACAAAATGCAGAGTTTCAGAGTATATAATCAGCACGAACATGAAGCTGCAACTCTTGACTTCTTAATGCACGCACAGCTTTGCCTCTAAGATGCTGTAAAGGACGCCTGCTTCCAACAACTCTTGTAATTACTGCCTAATCTACAAAAATGTCTAATATCTGGATGCTGACAGTAGTCAGACAGAACAATATTATATTACTTCAATTTTTTTTTAGAATAAAATTCCCAATCCACAGATTATTAGAGCATAACAATAATCACAAAACATACAACATAAATTAAAGAAGTTCAAGGAAGGAAAACTAGAAAACTCATTTCTGCTTCCTATAGCCAGAAAACAAGACACTTGTACCGTGTGCAGAAATTTTGAAAGAGCAAGGAAGCAATGACGAGCTAAAAGAAATAATAAAAAACTTTCTGTAATGCACTTGAATGTGGACTGACAATTTTCCAAGAGATAATATTATGGAATACAAGTTCCGCAGTCAGGTTCAACAAATTGCAACAATGCAACTTACCTATTTATCTGTAGGAATGCCCATAAGGAAAACACGCCAAAGAAGGTATTTGCTTCAACTTGGTTTCGCAGAAATTCACTAAAGACTACAGCTTCCTTCACAAAATCCCTCACTTTCAATTTTTGTTTTCCTACAGAGAAAAAGAATTCCTAATTCATATTATTCTTTTCTTACTATGGTTTAAGTTGTAGCCCACAGCCTACCTAGAAACCAGGAGTTATTTTTACATAAACTAATGTCAAAATAAACCTACGTTTAGTAAGAAACTGAAAAATTCTATTAACACAAAATAAAATACAAAATAGAGGACAAGCTGTCCAAAAATTGGAAACTATATAGAAAGAAGCTCCACTCACATGTATGCAGCCAAATGACTACAAAAATACTGTTAAGCTCTAAAGATGAAGGTATTTGTTTGCTTTGCTTGCTAAGCAAGATATCGAGGGAACTAAACAAAAAAATGCAACAATCAATATCAGTTCATTTAGGACATAATTGGTATTGAATTGTTATAGCATTTAATTCACAACTGCTGTAAAACATAACCAATAGACGTCAAATTTAACTAACATTTTGGTGGTAAACTTTACCTACACTTCAGTTATTGCCCCTTTCAAAGTCAACAAACTTTACCGTCGGATGTTCGCGATTGGCGTGGCCGAATTTGTTGACAACGGGAGAATAACGAGGTACTAAAGATAACTTCATTTGTGATTTGATTCGAACTAAATTCAAGACTTTAAAAATAAAAAAAAAATAAAAAAACAAAAGAAGAAACTGAATCATCGAGTCTTGATCTTTCTCTGCAAATTTGAAATTACTCTCTTTCCTTTATCTTTCAATCTGTATACCTGCAATTTGACTGGACCGTGAACTCAGCATATGTTATTCGACCCGTCGGCTTACGGGTCGACCGGATAACCGATGGTGAAATTCGAAAATGGGATGATTTTAATTAAGGATATATTTATAATTAAAGATATAGTTTCGTCCTTTGTATCAAATAGGTAAACCATATAGTAAAGAAACTTTTGATCAAAATAAAATGGAAACACTAAGACTGATAGAATGAATGATTTTAATTAAACGGTCAATGGTGAAAATTTATTCCTCTTGAAATCCATCGCAATAAAGCATAATTTGATTATTTTAATAAATATAAAAGACAACTAGAACTTCATGATATAACTTATTTAACTTATAGGTTTCTTAGTTGAAATTAATTATTAAACACAATTTTTATACTTTTTTTTTTCAGTTTTTGATCTTATTAACCAACAAATTGATATAAACAACCCTATATTGATAAGCATATTAATATAAATAACTGTCCGTCCATATTAACCAATACAATAACGTAAATACTTTTATTTTATTTTAAATAATTGAAAAGTTAATTAAAGAATAAGATATATCTAATTAAAGTATATTTTAATTTAAACTGATTGATTCTCTGCATATCCATAAAGTTGTGGCCTGGCTTGCTTCAATGTCTGTCCTTTAAGTTGACTAACAATTAATAGTTTCTCGACTGCACCAAACACTATGATTATCACCCAAATCAATTCATATTTTCCCATCTGATTCCATTCGTTAACCTGTTTATATACTTGGGAAATGGCTCGTGTTGAAGCACTTGCAGGTATGTGCATGGTTGCGAAAGAGTAAAAATGTTCACTTTAGAAATTCATAGCTTCCAGGTAAAAATAGAAATGGTCACATATGTCTCTAGAGAAGAAACTGATATATGTTTTAATTAGTTGATATTATATATGAGTTGATTGTAAAATTTCATCCATTTATGGGTTTACTTTGCAGTAGTTAGCTTCAGGTTAAGATCCATTTTAATCTTTAGTTATATATTTTCGTTCAATATAAAAGTCTATATATAATTGTATCTACAACTTTGTTAGAAATAAATTACCCATTATTTTTCATAATGTTTTTGCCACTAATTTTGGAAGTATGAATTAACTTTGAAAGAACGCCTGAATACGAATATTGTCAAACATGTGTGCGCAAGAAATATTGTCAAACGCGATCGTTTGACAGAGATCGATGAGAACAATAACGGAAGCTGCTGTGGAATCTTCTGGGGCATTATTGCTCGAAGGCCAAGCTGAGGGCAGACTCCATGGCAATAAAATGTGCTGTGGAGCTCCGAATATAGCTGACATTATGCACTCTCATGGCCGCCCTATCATTCTCTCCCAAATAGCTTCATCCATTGACGACTCATCATCACCCTCCTCCACGGGGATGTCTCTTACCTCCATCGCATAATCGGATTGTTAGTTCGCAAGAAGATTTTCAGCGTTGAACATCCATCAGACGGTGGAGATGAGAGTCTGTACGGACTGACAGACGGCTTTTGCATGAGTCTGATGATCATGATCAGTTAAGTCTAGCGCCAATGATAATCATGCAGAACCATCCATGGAACATGGCTTCATTGCATTGTTTCAGCCAATGCGTTAATGAAGGTTATGGTATTCCTTCCAAGATGGCTCATGGCTGTGAGATTTGGGATTTTGCCTCCCAAATCCTGAATATAAACAAAATCTTCAACGACGGCTTGGCCTGAACGTCCCAGATCATTTCCAGGGCAATTATCTCAGGATACAAAAGACGGGTTCGGTAGCGAATCTAGCGACATTGGATCATTGTTGAATGTTGGAGGTGGGATCGGAGAGATCATGTCTGAGATTGTGAAATCATATCCACACATCAAAGGTATTAACTTTGATTTCCCACATGTCATCGCCACAGCACCCAAATATGATTGAGTCTTCCATATGTGAGGTGAATATTTGTATACACGCTAAACGGTGAGTGAATATTTATATGTTTGTGTAGATTAGTTTTGCACATTATTTTAGAATTTAATTTTTGCTAAACGGGACATAATTTAATTAATATGTATGTTTGTCAAAAAGGTTGAAATAAAAAAAAATGTTAAAATTTATGAATTCTTATGTCAAATAATTATGTTAATAATGGTTTATTGTTAGTGTTATTTATTTATAGATGTGATTTGTTAATTTAGCATTTTTTTTTTTTTTTTTTTTTATCGAATCTAATGGTAAAAAATACAACTAAGAAATTTTGTTTAGAAATTGAAATAAAATTAGTATTACAACAACTTGAAGACTTTATTATATAACCAGTCCATTCATCTGATGGGAGAAACTTGCACTAACAAACAGGAATTAGCAGAATTGAGCTAATTTGGTTTTTATACGAAAATTTTTCTTCATCAAACACAAAATATCCGGAACTGTGGACCTTTCTTGTGGTTGGCTTTGAACAACGGTAGCGCTTTCGTGTTGCTGTATACCCAATAAAACTAGTCGTATTGTGCTCCAAAAGAGGGATATCTAGCAACAATACCCTATTACCCACAAGCCACTGTAATCTGGTTGTGGCTTCTTTTTAATTGTTTTACCATTGTACTAGAAAAATTTTATTTTACGATCGATCAAATTAATACTTTGCAAGTTTCTAAAACGTAAGAAAATGACAATAAAATTCATGTCTTTGTTTTAAAGAATATAACATATAAATTGTGAGTAATCATCAATGAAGAGTGCATGTCATCTAAAACCTAGTTTAGATGACAAAGAGGCCCCCAAAGATCACAATGACTAAGAGTAAATGAATTGAAAATTTTTATGGAATCTATTTAGAAGTAGTTTACCTCTCTTTCCCATTTGACAATTAACACATAAAGAGGTTTAGTTATCCAACAGGTGACATCAATTACTTTCACTTCCATCAACAAAAATAACAACTTTTAAATAGGGATGGTTTTACTATCTCATCTTGTTGCACTCAAAGCCTCTTCAGAAACTACATCTAGTACATATAGTTGCTCTTTTCTAATCCCCCTCACTATCACATTCTTCGCTTTTGGTCCTTAACAAAAAGGCTAAAGAAAGTGAACTAAAGAAAAAAGTATTTTTAGAAAATTTCCCAGGTGAATATCGATTATTATGAAAATTTAGTTTAGTTTCACTTGCTATTTAGAATGCAGCCTTTATGGACCCAAAATGAGGTCAACAAGGCCAGACATTCTACAAATCTTAGCTTCTGATAATGTCATATTTGAGAAATATTTGTGATCTAGAAGGATTTTATGTGTACTTGAACTATCTACTAGACATATATATATCATCATCCTCTTACTTCAAATAATTTTTTTTCAAAATCTTTCACTTTAAGTCACAGACTACATTTCTGTATTACAATATTCTTTCTTTAGCTTTTTTTTTTACAAAATCTTTCTTGAATTATGATATAGCTTTATTTAATTATTGTATTTATAATTACGTACTTAAAATTACATAAAGGATATTATAAGAGCTTAAAATTTTGGAACCAAGCTACCCCTTTAATATTATGTTTCAATTGTTTTGAAACTTTTGTTATGTAAAATATAGAAAACAAATTATTTTGGAGCTGATTTGATTTTCCATTTAAAAATTGCTTCATCACTGTTTGACCAACTATTCATTAAAAGATAATTCTAATAATATTTATAAAAATCCAAATAATTGAAGGTTGCCGAAGCAACGATTACAGTTTGGTAGGTTTTTTAAAGAGATTTTGCGTTATTTATTGCAAATTAAAAGTATTAATATATTATAAAATAATAAAAATAGCTTTGTTGTTAGGGTTATTGTGTTAAAACTACAATCTTTATGTCCTTTAAGTTAACCGATAGACTCAATTTTGGCAAATTTTTAAACTTTAGGGGGTGATAGGATATTTATAAAACCCTTAAGAGGTAATTGGGAATTTGCCCTCTATTATTGTGGAAAATGTCCAAATAATTTTAGTTATATATGCGGACGAGAACAACCTTATCATAAAATTTGAAATTGCATTGTTGGTGAATTATTGATCACGTGATCGGATAAGGATTAACTGGAATCTACTCAAATCAGAGGATAACAAATGAAAGAAATTACGTAATCTGAGTTAGGGATGATTGGTAATGTGGACCAGCTAGATTCCTTTGACGTATAATACAGAGTCACTCCTATTGCACGGAGCATCATAGAATTAACAATGGCTTTGGCTATCATCTTCCTTTTCTCTTTTCTTATTCTTCTCTTGTTTTTTCTCAAGAAACAGAGAACAACCGGAAGAGTTAGCTGGCCACCTGGTCCTCCAGGTCTCCCCTTGATCGGTAACTTACACCAATTTGATAGCTCAAACCCTCAACGCTATCTCTGGAATCTCTCCAAACAGTATGGTGCTTTCATGTCCCTGCGTCTTGGTTTCATGCGTATTCTAGTAGTTTCCTCCGCAAATATGGCTACAGAGATTATGAAAACCCATGATCTTCAATTTTGTAGCAGGCCTGTCTTTCATGGCTCACAAAAATTATCTTACAATTGCTTAGATTTGGGTTTTGCACCCTACGATGATTATTGGAGGGAGATGAGGAAAATATTGGTAGTCCATCTCTTTAACTCTAGTAAATCAAAACAATTTCGTCCCATCCGAGAAGAGGAGGTTTACCGTATGATTGAAAAGATATCAAACTTGGCTGTTGTTTCTAGACCTGTCAACTTAAGTGAGATGATGATGTCTCTTACGAGCACCATTACCTGTAGACTTGCTTTTGGGAAGAGGTACGAAGATGAAGGGACAGAAAGAAGCAGATTTCATTCCCTACTCAGTGAAACTCAGGCCATGGTCGGAAGTTTCTTTTTCGCCGATTATTTTCCTTTCATGGGTTGGGTAGATAAACTCACAGGAATGAGTGGTCGACTCGAAAAGAATTTCAAGGACTGCGATGCTTTCTACCAAGAAATTATAGACGACCATCTTGATCCAAAGAGATCGACAGCTGATCAGCAAGAGGATATAATCGATGTTTTGCTTCAACTTCAAAAACAGCGCGCATTTAAATTTGATCTTACGTGGGATCACATCAAAGGACTGCTCATGGTTGTTTATTTTGAAGTTCTCTACTATATCTATGCATATAATCTTATAGCTTCCAAATTAACTATTAAAAATAGTCCTTGCATCGATCGTGTCATTTATTTATTTATTTACTCTGTTAATTTGCAGAACATACTAACTGGTGGCACAGACACAAGTGCAGCTACTGTAATTTGGGTGATGACGTACCTAATGAAGAATCCCAGCCTAATGAAGAGAGCTCAAGAAGAGATTAGACACGTAATCCCGAACAAAAGCTTTGTAGATGAAGATGAAGTTCAGCGGTTACAGTATCTTAGAGCTGTAGTGAAAGAGACAATGAGATTACAACCAACAGTACCGCTACTGATGCCAAGAGAGACGACAGAGAAGTGTATTATAGAAGGGTATGAAATACCACCCAAAACAATCGTTTATGCGAATGCTTTTGCAATAGGAAGAGACCCGGAAGCTTGGGATAACCCAGAAGAATTTGATCCTGGTAGATTCATGGGTAGTTCTGTTGACTTGAAAGGACAAAATTATGAGCTAATACCATTTGGGGCTGGTCGAAGAATGTGTCCAGGAATATTCATGGGATTAGCGAATGTAGAACTTACACTTGCTAATCTTCTTTGCAAATTCGATTGGGAATTGCCGGCTGGAATGGAAAAGGAAGTCTTGGATTTTGATGTCCTACCTGGCGTTGTAGTGCACAAGAAGAATGCTCTGTGGCTTACTGCAAGAAACGTGCGGTAAATAATTAATGGATACATATGCATACACATATTCATGCCTCTCTTTTATCGATCTTGTGTATGTATGGACCGTCGATAAAAATGCGAGTAATAATTGTGCTTCTACTTTCCAACTTGCAGCAAGCTTTTCCAACTTAGCAATCAAATTTATTGACTCTTTTGCTGTGAATAACACTTGCAAGCACATTATTGAAAATCATAATAAAATGAGGTGTTATTTTCGGCTTTATATAATCTTTACAAATAATTTTAATTTTTAAAAAATTCATTAGAATTTAATTTTTGCTAAATGAGACATAATTTAGTAGTATGTTTGTCAAAAATGTTAAAATAAAAGAAAAAGTTAAAAAAAATTATAAAATTTTTCCTTAAATTAATATTATTTAAATTTTATTTTAATACTTTATGCAAAATAAATAATATATAAAAAAATAAGATTGTCTCAATTTATGTAAGTTTATAATATTAAATTTTCATGTGAACGAAACACATTTTTTTTTTAAAACTAATATTATTGAAGTTCTATTTTAATGGCTTATGTACAATAAATTAATATAATAAGAATAAGATTATCTAAAATAATAATAATTTAGAATAAAATTACAAAATAATGGTAAAATTGCTATGAGAAATAAATTAAAAATATAATTCATTATAAAATTTTAAAGTTAAAAGGTTATATTGGTTATTATATATTAATAATTGGAATAAAATAGTTTATTTAAATATTTTTTAAATATTTAAAAGAATAATAGTCATTTTAGCTTATTCTAAAGAGATATTTCTTCCCTATATTATTAAGTAATGAAAGAATATAAACAAATTTTACTTAGAAAAAAGAAGTGTATGGATCAAGTCTTGCAAGTTGCAGCCCCTCACTACAATAATTTTACCTTTCAAGCAGCACAGTCCATAGTAAAAAAATTTAACATAGTATAAAATAAAATTTGCCACTAAAATTTTTGTTATTCATCATGCCGTCCCATACATTTAACTTTCATTATAATATTGACTCTAATTGACTTATAAGGGACAATATTGCCCCTTGTGAACACAAATGCACATATAAAATGCTTCGAACAACCAGTTTTCAATGAATAATTTAAGATGAACTAGGAAAAGATAACAAACTGGTAGTAATGCTCTACACTTGACCACTTAACATAATCACCATCAACGTTTGGCATTTGAATTGGATGAGGAGCAAAAATTGAAAAAGCACCCATGTTTTGTATAAGTACATGATGTTTGTTCTTATGGACTGACAGTCGGATCAAATTTATCTAACCCTTTGAATTGAAAGGGTACTATGAGAAAACATATCTTAAACGAAGGGGTACGTGCATATTTACAAATAAGGCCTATGTTTTGGCCATAAACACTGCATTACAATGATCCTTCACCTCTCCTAAATGTCATTATCTTGCTAACAAATTTCAACATTATTTCTTGTTTTAGAAATCAAATCTTCAAGGTTTTGTTTATATGCAAAAATAAAACATTGATTCTTGGCAAGGTTTGCAACATTCGTTTGTCTTTGTCAATGCAAAACCTAAACAAGCAAAGTAAGTGCCTCATTGCATGTTGGAGGCGTATTTGCTTTAACTCGTGCCACACCATGTTGGTGGGACAAATGGTGGGACAAATGGCACGCTTTCTGCAGTTTTTTGAATTCTTTTCTACTTACACATTTCTACACATTTTTATTATTTTTCTCGTTTATTTCATCTTTATCTCGAACAATCTTGAAAGGCTATTAGTTATATAACAATAGCACCTATTCTGTAATTACATTTTTAAAAACTATTTAAGAAAAACACATTAAAATGTATTAAAACTAATGTATAAGCGCTTTTTATTAAGAGACTCTAATAAATCTCAAGTAAAATACAAAAATACTCCAAAAAGTGAGTTTAAATATTAATAAATAGAGTAACACACTAGTTATCATAAATATTTAGTGTGTGCTAAATGTGAGTACGAAAACTTCTAATACGATATAAGTATTTAAAAAAATATATATATTAATAAATATAAATAAAAGAGAGAATGTTTATTACCTCATATTTTTAACTTTTATTTTATTATTTTTCTATAATTTTTTTTAATATTTTATCATTTTTTTATTTTATCCTTTAGTTTAATAAGTTTACAAAATAATAAAATTAAAAATATTTAAAATATTAAAAGACAAAATTAAAATTTAATAAAATGATAAAATATAAAAAAATATAAAAAAAACGAAACATTAACTAAAAAAAATAGTGATAATAAACATTTTTTGTAAATAAAATAAAAAAATATTTTTGTTACATAAAAGGTGTAAGGTGACTATGTTTTGGGAAGTGGCTGGTGCTGAAGCACTTGCTGGCATATGTATGGTTGTGAAGAAATGAAGGTGTTTACTTCAGAAATTCATAGCTTCCAGGTAAAGTGGAAACTGTTACATATATCTGTACAGAAGAAACTGATACAAAGTTTAGTGTTGATATCATACGAAGTTATTGTAAAATTATAAGGAATTACGGGTTTACTTTAATAGCAGTGGCTTCAGATTAAGGTGCACTTTTATCCTTTTACAAGGAAGTTAGTGAATTGAAATGTATAACGGCAAATCTAGTAAACGATGCTTTAAATCACCAAGAATGTGGCCTTTCATACCTTTCATACATGCAACGATGCACCTTTTCAACATATATTTTATTCTATAAGTTATTTCTGTATCAAGTTTATCCGGTTAAGAAACAAGAGATTATTTGATTGGAAGAATATTATGACAAGTTTATCCCAAAGAACTATATAAGGGCAGTATACATATAGATGGCTTCATTAAATTGGAGGTAAAGCGCTCGCCAACGGAAGGAGAAATGCTAGCCTTATGAGTAGAAGCATATCATCTGTCTAACCTGTCCTGCTCAGGATTACATACTTGCGAAATGGCTGTGTTCGGCAACAGTTCGGTGACATGGAGACCTATTTGGTGCATGGAAAATTTTGAATTGGATGACGAGAAAAATTTGAAAAAGCACCGTAAGGGCTCCTTGTTTTGTAAAAGTATATGATGTTTGTTCATATGGACTGACAGTAGGATCAACTGTAAAAGTTTTGTCCTCTGATGAGATAACAGGTATCAGTACTGGTATGGGCTGAAGAAATCCACTAATCAGCATATCAGGTCAACCGGAAAGTTTCCATCCCATATATCATTAGGGATCTTCCTAAAGGAATGAAACAGGTGATACTTATTACAATATATTGTCCACCTGCTCGAAATGATAATATGAATCCAACAAACAAAAACAACAAAAAAAAACAAAAGAATATCGGCTTAGCCTAGGGTATGAAACTGATGATCAGACCCAAAGTGATGATACAGGAGTCTATGTTGTCCGCCTGTTTCAAAATAATTAAATGAATATAACAAATTAAAACTAAAGAATGTCAGTTTAGACTATAGGGTAGGAAACTGATAATCAGACAAAATGTTTTGGACCTGAATGAAACGTGGATCAAGACTAATACCAGCAGAGCTCATCGATGAATATTCTGCAATTTACAGGCAACAGAAGAATTTTAACAAAACAGAGAAGTAACATTCAGAACTGTATTTGAACAATAGAATTTTAAGAAAAAAATTAAAAAAAAAAAGATCGTACTCGAAATACTGGTGCTAAACTAAAAAATGGTCAAAAGACATTTTATGAATTTTTCTTCACAAGACTTCTGAAGAACGAAAAACTCAGACTCTTACTATTCTATAGTATCAATACTAAATATGTTTTCAGGATTTTCATTGAGGAGAATTTACTTCTCTATTTTTTTCACTAATATTCTATTACTTTTCTATTTTTTTTTTTAATATTTTAATTTTTATTATTTTGTCAATTTTACCTTTTAATTCAATTGATTTATAAATTATAAAATTAAAAATATTAAAAATATAAACATATAAAATTAAAATTTAAAAAAAAATAATAAGATATTATAAAAGATATAGATAAATAATAAAATATTAATTAAAAAAAATAAAAGATAAGAACATTCTCCTTTTTTGTGCGGTAAATAATTAATGGATACATATGCATACAAATATTCAGGCCTCTCTTTTATCGATCTTGTGTATGTATGGACCGTCAATAAAAATGTGAGTAATAATTGTGCTTCTACTTTCCAACTTGCAGCAAGCTCTTCCAACTTAGCAATCAAATTTATTGACTCTGTTACTGTGAATAACACTTACAAGCACATATTGAAAATCGGAATAAAAATGAGGTGTATTTTCGGCTTTATATAATCTTTACAAATAATTTTAATTTTTAAAAAATTCATTAGAGTTTAATTTTTGCTAAATGAGACATAATTTAGTAGTATGTTTGTCAAAAAGGTTAAAATAAAAGAAAAAGTTTAAAATTATGAATTCTTACTTCAAATAATTATGTTAATAATGGTTCATTGTTAGTGTTATTTATAGATGCGATTCTTTAATTTATCATATATTTTTTTTTATCGAATCTAATGGTATAAAATAAAATTAAGAAATTTTGGTTAGAAATTGAAATAAAAATAGTGTTACAACGACTTGAAGACTATTATTATATGAGAATTTTCCACAGCTAATGTGCCAATCTTTAACTGCTTTCATGTTTCACAATTAATTTTTCTGATGGGAGAAATTTAGATGCCACTAATGAACAGGAATTAGTAGCATTGAGCTAATTTGGTTTTTACATGAAAAATTTTTTTCATCAAACAAAAAATATCCGGAAGTGTGGACTTTTTTTGTGGTTGGCTTTGAACAACGGTAGCGCTTTCGGATTGGTGTGTAGTTGTTTCGTGGTCCAAAAGAGGGATATAAGACAACAACCCCCTCTTACCCACAAGCCACTATAATTAGGGATGGCAAAATTCTTTACGAAAATCTAAACTCACAAGGATTAACCTCTAATGGGTGAAAATTGAAATAAATTTATGTAGAATATGGTAGAAAATAGAAAAAAATTAATGTCTAATTTATTAAGAGTACAAAAATTGGTTTAACTTTCCCTATCCCACCCACGCTCCACTCCCCGTTAAAATATAATATAAGTGTATCATAATTTATAAATTAAATTTTATACGTTTAAATTAATTTTATATTACAATTTTTAAATTTTATATTATAATTAAACATAATTAATAATAAAAAATTGTGAGGTCATAAATTAATATTATAAAAAATAGAATATAAAAATTAAAAAAATTAAAAATTAAAAATTAAGAAGACACTAAATTGTATTTTTAATGGTCCTTTATGTGGTTATTTAATATTAAAGGGTCTTGAATAATATTTTTTCCCATTCAATTTTTTCATCTCAAATTGAAATTAGCAAAATCAATGCACATGCTTTGCGGCTAGGGATTCATGGCCACAATTGGCAAAATCAATTTCTTCCTCCTCTGAATTTTCAAACTCAAGTGTTTTTCTTATAGATTGGGTCATTTTCTTTCAATTACTAGAAACTCAAAAGAAAGAGTTGGCAGGTACATTCTGTTAATTTTTTCTTCTAAACTACTATATACTTATATAAAATTATTTATATTAAATTAGATTACCTTTTTTTAGTTTAGGAGAAGAAAAAAATGTCTACGCCATTTGATGATCAACTTCAAACATAATTTGATGATATAGTCAAGGAAACATCAAGTGATAAGGTACACTAATCATTGATTCTTAAAGTTAAAAATGATGATACTCGAAAAAGAAAATTAAAATTTAAAATGTGAAATCATTTTAAAAAAAACAAAAAATTAATAAAAAATTCAAGTTATTTTAAAATTGTTGTGGAAAGAGGTTAAGGGGAAATATGAAGTATGAGACAAAACACTTATATGATCATTTTAAAATATGTCTTTTGCGAAATCGAAAATAAAATGATGTACAAATAATGTTGACAATTATAAAAACAAGTGAAAGAAAAATCAAAGTTGGTGCATATAGTTTTGATCAGAAAATTTTAAAGAAAGAGCTCGCAAAGATGATAATTTTACATAAATACACTCTCAATATGATTGAACATGTTGGAATTTTTATTGATCTTCTCTATGTATAGACCGTCAATAAAATTGTGAGTAATAATTGTGCTTCTACTTTCCAGCTTATAGCAAGCTTTTTCAAACTTAACAATCGAATTTATTGACTCTGTGGTTGTGAATCACAATTACAAGTTGCAAGCACATTATAAAAAATTGTATTAAAATGAAGTGTTATTTTAGGTTTTATATAATCTTTACAAATAATTGTAATTTTTAAAAAATTCATTAACTTAAAAATGATAAAATAACACAGTTTTTCTTATTACAGTTAACAATATATATATATATAACTAACGAAAATGACTAACACTTGACGTGAATTTTTGCCAATAACTACTATTTAAAATGTCTTTTAAAAAATGACCATTTCAAAATTTTTTGGATCAAAATACCCCTATATGAATGTACTTAGTGGTTATTTTCTGAAAAGATTTTATGAGAGTATTTTGGTTCAAAGTGGTTGTTTTTGTAATATATATTATATGATGGTCATTTAAGAAAATCAGTAACTAATACTGGTTACTGTTGAAAATTCCCCTATATATATATATAAATGCAAAAATGAAAATAATCTTGTACAATAAAAAAGACAAAATTAACATATTTATAGTTAGAATGTATAATTTGTTAGAAAAAAATAAATTAATATATATTAAAATTAAATTAAAATAATCTCTTAAAAGATAAATTACATAAACTTAAATTAAATTATATATCAAAATAACTTATATGTAAAATTAATTAATTAATCAATTAAAAGTAAAAATTAATTGATATTGTTAATATATTATTATGTATTTTATATATTTAAATTTTTTACTATATTTTTTACCATATAACAAATACAATTGATTAATCTGTCTCTTTATAAATATCAATTCATTTATTACTTTTAATTAATTAATCAAGTTTATGCAGGGGTTAATTTTGATATATAATATACTATATAATTTAAAAAACTAATTATGCATAATTAATAACAATAGTAGTTTATTCATTTTATTTAAGCAATTATTTTTTAAGTTTCCGTTATTTATTTTTTCAAGGAATTATTTTAATACAATTAATTCCTTTTGTTGTTATCTGTAGTGTTCTGTTTTTCAGTTTTGGTCCTTGGTAGTTGTCTTGTTGTTTTCTCTTTTGTTCTATCTTGATCTGTTTGGTTGGGTCTATTCTTCTTTTATACACGGAAAGGAGAGATGAGGAGGAGGTTGAAAATGGCTACGTTATTGTTAATGCTGCTATAGGAGTTGCCTGGTGTTTGAGTTTTTAAATTAATAATAAATATATTATTAGGGAAATTGAGAGATATTCCCTTAAACTTCATCTAAAAATAAACACTCTCATAAACATTTGAGATAAAGAAATACATCCTAAATTTTAGATAAAAAACAAATACCCTTGAAGTTATTAACCTTTATACAAAATAAATATTATACCTTTGAATATTTAAAAAACATATAAATATACTATTTTATCCCTATTACTAATATATAATGACCAATACAACCTTATAACTTTATAATAATATAATAAATTATATCTTTAAATATAATAGTCATTTTAATAATTATACTTTAATCTATTAAAATTTTATCCTAAAATATCGTTATTTTAAATTATTTAATTTTTATCACATTAATTTATTATAAAAAAACCATTAAAATATATTACAAATAAACCTAAATTTTCATGCGAATAAAATACAATTTTTCCTTAAATTAATATTATTTAAATTTTATTTTAATAGTTTATGCATAGTAAATAATATAACAAAAAAAAGATTGTCTCAATTTATGTAAATTTAAAATATTAAATTTTCATATGAACGAAACACCTTTTTCTTAAAACTAATATTCATGTAAAATTACAAAATAATGGTATAATTGCTAAAAGAAATAAATTAGAAATATAATTCATTATAAAATTTTAAAGTTAAAAAATTATATTGGTCATTATATATTAATAATAAAGATAAAATAATCTATTTAAATGTTTTAAATATTTAAAAGAACAATAATCATTCTATATAGAAGTTAATAATTTCAGGGATTTTTTTTTCTAAATTTAAAGAAGTATTTTTTTTTTTAAAATATGAGGGGATAATCCTCTTTTAACTTATTCTCATATCTCTTAATATCCCTATATTTTTAAATAATAAAAGAACATAAACAAACTTTACTTACAAAAAAGAAGTGTATGGGTCGGGTCTTGGAAGTTGCAACCACTCACTACAATAATTTTACCTTTCAAGCGGCACAGTCCATGGTAAAAAAATTTACCGAACATAGTATAAAATAAAATTTGCCACTAAAATTTTCGTGATTCATCATGCGGTCCCACACATTTAACTTTCATTATAATATTGACTCTAATTGACTTAAGGGACAATATTGCCCCTTATGAACACAAATGCTCATATAAAATGCTTCAAACACCCAATTTGCAATGAATAATTTAAGATGAACTAGGGAAAGATAACAACCTGGTAGTAATGCTCTACACTTGACCACTTAACATAATCACCATCAACGTTTGGCATTTGAATTGGATGAGGAGAAAAATTTGGAAAAGCACCATAAGGGTCCCATGTTTTGCAAAGAAATAAAGAGTTTGTTGGTGATAACTATTGTGATCAAATTTCATTAATTTTTCTCCATTCATGGAACTGACAAAGCGTTTTCATTTGATGCAGAAGACTCACCAAGAAATTCTGATCTTAATTGCATTAGCAGCCTACCCAGATAATTAAGGCCTTCTCCTTCACGGCCTCCACCCCAGAAAAGATCATGAGCTAAAGCTTCAGCGAGCGCTGAGCCGACAGTTGAGCTAAAGCTTCACATCAATCTTCACACCTTCTCAATCACTTCTCACCTGCATCCGACACTGGTGGTAATTCACAACAAATTGCAAAGAAAGATGTAAGATATTCAAATGAACAAGCATATATATCATCCTTTCATATGCTATCTGTTTATTACATGTGAAACATGAGAACAGGAAATGCATGGATAATTATTCATTATCATTCTCTTTCTGAGCACGGAAGTCTCAAAAAATAATTCCTAATGTGATTTACTCTGATAGCACCAGCAATGTAGTTTATTTACATGGATATCGTTATGATATAGGAACAGAAAACAGGATGATCTTTTATGCGACCATGCTTCACTCGACCTACAAAGTACAAGAAGTTATTTGCATTTGCTTCCCACAAATATCTGAGACATAAGACAGTCCTTAAATTAATACTCCTAGGAAATTTCCAAAAGCGTACTCATAAATGGTAGAAAAACTGAAGAATTAAGGGAGGAACATCATACTCCTTGTACTATAGTCTCAAAATCTCCAAATTCGCTTTAGAACTAAAACCAAGGCCCTATTTATATTGGTCAAAAACCTACACATAAGAGGACATAGAAATCTACTTCCTATTAAACAGAAATCCTATTCTAACATGAAGAAGGAAAGTCCAACCTAATTCACCCAAAATAACAACAATAAAATCAAATCGTAAACATTACATAAATGTTAACAAAATGGAGTAAATTCCCCTTGCCATCTATCATATTCATTGTATAAGCAGAACAACAAATTTTAACCTAAGAAGAACAATGTGAGGAAACCCAAAATAAATGGTGTCCACAGCAGCAGACACTATAGCGGAATGAACAACAGATATGACAAGGGTTGATAAAGATCATTCCCCAAGTGAAAAGAATAGAGGATGATAGTCGGACAACAGGATAGTGACAAACAAAGGAAGGAACTTGAACAGATCTCTTAAGGCAAATGCAAAGATAATGAAAATCATGTAATGGAAAATAAAATTCAAAGGAGTCTAAGATGCAATACTTTGGCAGGTTAGTAGGGTCCTTGGCTAAGATGGAATCAATATTTTATGATTCAATAACTATTTTCAGAACAACAATAAATTCCAGTGGCATACAAAAATGGTGAAAAAGGATCCTATACAGGTTCAAGTGTGCTAACATCATCGAGTAAGTTTTTATAGATTAATTCGATTTCCATCAGAAGTACAGATGGGCATACTAGATCGGACCGGTGCCTCTGCATGGACCTTCCCTATTCGTGATGCTCTACACTTGACCATGTAACATAATCACCAACAACGTTTGGCATTTGAACTGGATGAGGAGAACAAATTGAAAAAGCACCATAAGGGTCCCATGTTTTGTATAAGTACATGATGTTTGTTCTTATGGACTGACAGTCGGATCAATTGCAAAAGTTTTGTCCTCTGATGGGATAACAGGTTATCAGGTCTGTTATGGGCTGAAGAAATCCACTAATCAGCATATCAGGTCAACCCGAAAGTTTCCATCCCATATATCATTAGGGATCTTCCTAAAGTAATGAAACAGGTGATACTTATTACGATATATTGTCCACCTGCTCGAAATGATAATATGAATCCAACAAACAAAAACAATAAATAAACACAAAAGAATATCGGCTTAGCCTAGGGTATGAAACTGATGATCAGACCCAAAGTGATGATACAGGAGTCTATGTTGTCCGCCTGTTTCA
The DNA here is from genome assembly GCA_022749755.1 of Azadirachta indica. Taxonomy (NCBI): domain Eukaryota; kingdom Viridiplantae; phylum Streptophyta; class Magnoliopsida; order Sapindales; family Meliaceae; genus Azadirachta; species Azadirachta indica. The sequence goes on from CM040453.1 coordinate 12,197,075, forward strand.
AAATAATTAAATGAATATAACAAATTAAAACTAAAGAATGTCAGTTTAGACTATAGGGTATGAAACTGATAATCAGACAAAATTTTTTGGACCTGAATGGAAAGTGGATGAAGACTAATACCAGCAGAGCTCATCGATGAATATTCTGCAATTTACAGGCAACAGAAGAATTTTAACAAAACAGAGAAGTAACATTCAGAACTGTATTTGAACAATAGAATTTTAAGAAAAAAATTAAGAAAAAAAAGATCGTACTCCAAATACTAGTACTAAACTAAAAATGGTCAAAAGACATTTTATGATTTTTTCTTCACAAGACTTATGAAGAACAAAAAACTTAGACTCTTATTATTTTAGAGTATTAGTACTAAATATATTTTTAGGATTTCCATTGAGAAGAATTTACTCATCTGTTTTTTTCGTTAATATTCTATTATTTTTCTATTTTTTTTTAATATCTTAATTTTTATTATTTTATTAATTTTACTTTTCAATTTAATTGATTTATAAATAATAAAATTAAAAATATTAAAAATATGAATATATAAAATTGAAACTTAAAAAGATAATAAAATGTTATAAAAAATATAGATAAATAATAAAATATTATTAAAAAAATAGAAGATAAGTAACATTCTCCTTTCTTATTGCCGAAAAATATAGAATACCATCACCATCAGCAAAATCAACAAGTCACTTCATGCTCCAAAATTGGGAACCGCTCTAGCTCTACCTTCTCCATAATCTATGTAGCTGGGACATCATTTCTTTTTCTCCTTTCCAGCCCCGAACGAATAATCAATTACGATTGTGCATGAAATGTAATTTTGTGTATGTAGTAAACTTTTGGTAGTTGAGTTAATTTACGAACAAGCCATTAGCCGTATGAGAGAGAGCAAATTATCTTTAGGGATCTCAATTAGGGTAAAGTATTAAACATAACAATGAAAGTGAATGGTGTGGGGCAATATGATGACTTGTCCTATGGACACGTAGAAAACTGTATACTGGTAATAATGTCCCTCGTGAATATAAATAAAAATACAAAATGATTGAAATAACCAAAAAAAATTAAACAAGCAATGCAATAATTATGGGTTTATATTTTTTTTTGGTTTAAAATGCAATTATTGCAAATATTTAATGTTTAAAATAGAATAAAAGTATTGTTAAATTATTTCTGCCTTCAAACTTACGATTATTCTATTTCAAGTAAAAAACGAATGGTTATTAGAATTTCGTATTCAAGATATTATTTAGATAGTTTTAGTCATTTTACATCTGCATTTATATTCACGACAGAGGCAAATTATCTTTGTGCAGAGATTCCCTACGGACGCGTAGAAAATCGTCCATATTGGCGGCTTAAATAGTAAAGTCTGTAGGTCCCAACTTTATTATTTGTGTCTTCAAATAAGGTCCATGAAGTTGACTTGAACTGTAGAGAGTCATTTGATTTCATATTATAGCGTCTGTGCACCAAAGATTCTGATTATTATCACCCAAATCACTTCATATTTTGCCATTCCGTTACATTCCCTCTTTGCGTTAAAATCGATCAGAAGACTGTTACTTATTTCCATATTTTGATTTCGAAAACACTTTGCTTAATTTGCTACAACTGTTTTTTTCCCTTTTTGCTGTCACTTGTGTTCAGTTTTTTAATTCTGCTCTTCAGCAGTTGTCCAGTTGTTATCTCTTTTGTTCTATCTTGATTTGGTTTGCTTTACTTTGTTTAATTTGTTGTCACCGGCGTTCTGTTTTCTAGTTCCTCTTCTTAGTAGTTGCCCTGTTGTTTTGTCTTTTGTTCTATCTTCATTTGGTTTGGTTTACTTCTTTCATAAACCTTAACAAAAATCAACCAAAAAAAAAAAAAAACAGAGAGAGAGAGGAAGTTAAAAATGGCTGAGATTATTGTAACCGTCGCTGTGGAAGTTGCCAAGTGCTTGTTGGGTCCTATATGGAGCCAATCAAGTTACTTAAGAAACTACACTAAAAACTTTGAAAACCTCAATAATGGAGTCAAAAAGCTGACTGATGCAAGAGAAAGTATGCAGATTAAAGTTGATACTGCTCAGAGAAAAGGGGAGACGGTTAAAGAAAGAGTTGAGAAGTGGCTGACCAATGTCGAGGAGAAGATCGATGAGGCAGAAAAGCTTATTAAAGAGGAAGAGGAAGCAGATAAGAAATGCTTCAGGGGGCTTTGTCCTAATCTGAGGAAGCCATATCACGTAGCAAGAAAGCAGTAATGGTGGAGAAGGAAGTTGTTGGTCTCAAGGATGAAGCTGAGAAATTCGATCAGATTTCCTACCATGCTGTTGTAGAGGAGGCATGGCTTTCGTCTGTCAAGGGTTATGAGGCCTTTGACTCCAGAATGTTGACTTTAAGAAAGATACAAGATGCATTAAACGATCCTTATATCAGCATTATTGGGGTTCATGGCATGGGCGGCATTGGTAAGACAACACTAGCGAAGGAGGTTGTTAGACAAGCCAGGAAGGACAAGCTCTTTGACGAGATGATTTTTGCCGAGCTATCTCAGTCTGTGGACACAAAAGCGATTCAGGAGAAAATTGCAGAGCTGTTAGGTCTGGAATTGAAGAAGAAAACTGAATCTACAAGAGCAAGTGAGCTACGTAGACGACTAAAGAATGAGAAGAAGGTCCTTGTTGTTTTAGATAACGTGTGGAAACATCTTGATTTGGATAATGTTGGAATTCCTTATGGAGATGATCATAAAGGATGCAAAGTATTGTTGGCAGCAAGAGATCGTAATGTATTGTTGAAAACGGGTTCGAAAGATAATTTCTCTATTAATGTTCTCAATGAAGAAGAAGCATGGAGATTGTTTAAGAAGATGGCTGGTGATGATGTTGAGAACCGAAATTTAAAATCTACTGCAATGGATGTAGCCAAGGCATGTGGAGGTTTGCCCGTTGCCATAGCTACAGTAGCAAGGGCATTGAGGAATAAGAGTGAGCATGAATGGAAGAATGCCTTGCGAGAACTCCGAACACCATCATCAGGAAACTTCGAAGGGGTGCCAGCAGAGGCATATTCAACTATCGAGCTGAGTTACAGATATTTAAAAAGTGAGCAACTCAAAAAAACTTTTCTACTCTGTAGTCTAATGAGGAATCCTAGTGCTTACATTTCAGACTTGTTCAACTATGGGATGGGTTTGGGTATATTTCAAGGAGTCAATCGGCTAGAAGATGCACGAAATAGATATATGCATTGGTTCATGAACTCAAAGACTCTAGTTTGTTGCTTGAGGGTGATAGTAGTTTAGAATTTTCTATGCATGATGTTGTTCGTGATGCTGCCATATCAATTGCATGTCGAGACAAACATGCATTTGTTGTGAGAAATGAGGATTTGTGGAAATGGCCAGATGAGGATATACTTGAAAAATGTACTGCAATCTCTTTAAGAGATAGTAGTATCCATGAGCTTCCAGAAGGATTGGAATGTCCGCAACTTGAATTTCTTTATATGGATTTCAAATATTCTTCTGTTGAAATCTCTAAGAATTTTTTCACAAGGATGAGAAAACTCAGAGTCGTAGATTTGACTAGTATGCAATTGACATCACTACCATCATCACTGGATGTTCTCACAAGTCTTCAAACCCTGTGCTTGGATAATGGTGCATTTGAAGATGTAGCTATTATTGGAAAACTGAAGAATCTGGAAACCCTTAGCTTTTTGAGGTCTGATATTGTCCTGTTGTTGCCTAGAGAACTCGGTCAATTGACAAAGCTAAGGCTGTTAGATTTATCCGATTGTTCTAATTTGAAAGGTATTGCACCCCACGTCATATCAAGCTTAACCCGACTAGAAGAGCTGTGTATGCGTAACTGTCCTGTTGAATGGGAGATTGAAGGATCCAACGGTGAAAGAAGCAATGCTAGCCTTAATGAGTTGATGCATTTGCCTTATTTGTCAGCTTTAGAAATAGATATTAAAAATGAGAATATCGTACCCGAAGGCTTTCTCTCCAGAAAGCTCGCAAGGTACCGAATATCAATAGGAGATGTATTTTCTGGATGGTACGATTTTAATGAGATTTCAAGAATGTTGAAACTTAAGCTTAATTGCAAAAGCATTCGCTTAGAGAATTTGCAGGGTGTCAATGATGTTGAATGCTTATATTTGGACAAGTTGCAAGGGGTGGAGAGTGTTGTTTTTGAATTGGTTACAGAGGGTTTCCCACAACTAAAACATCTCCATATCCAAAATAATCATGATATTTTGTACATGGTTGACTCAATGGAGAAGGTAGCTTGTGATGCCTTCCCACTCTTGGAGTCGTTGAATCTTCAGTATTTGATCAACTTGGAGAAGGTCTGCCGTGATGATCTCACAGCTGAGTCTTTTAATGAGTTAAATACCATAAGTGTCCAAGGCTGCAACAAGTTACGGAATATTTTCTCGTTCTCTATTACCAAGTTTCTCCCACGACTTCAAAAGTTTGCCGTATTTCTTTGTGAGAATATGGAAGAAATTGTTGCTATTGGAGGAGAAAATGATGACAAAAACAATCAAGTTCTCGATAAGATTGAGTTTCCTCAATTAACCGACTTACGTCTAACAAATCTTCCACAGCTTACAAGCTTTTGCAAAGTAGTAAAGACACAAGAGAACTTGATAACTAGTAGTTCTTCACAGCTTTTCAGTGAAAAGGTGCATAAGTTAACAGTATTCCTGTTATGTACTACATTTATTTGAAAAAAAAAATACTTCTTTAATTTACTTGATTTTTTTGCAGGTGCTGTTGCCCAACTTGGAGGTCTTACAGCTGTATGAAATTAATGTGGAAAAGATTTGGCACAATCAACTTCCAATCCGGTCTTCTTCTTGCTTTCGAAGCCTAACGAGATTGATTTTGCATAACTGTCATAAATTAAGATACATATTTTCCTCTTCTATGGTTAGAAGCCTTGAGCAGCTCCGAAAACTTGAGATATGCGATTGTAAGGCTTTGGAAGAGATAATTGCAAAGGAAGGAGGAGCAGAAGCAACAACTAATTTTGTCTTTCCACAAGTGACAACCCTCAGACTCCGCAATCTACCAGAACTCAGATGCTTCTACCCTGGAATGCATACTTCAGAGTGGCCTGTATTGCAAAACTTGGAAGCCTATTCTTGTGACAAAGTGAAGATATTTGGTTCAGAATTATATAACTTCAATCAGGAGAGCCAAATTCATAATATCACAGCACAACAACCTCTCTTTTTAGTCGAAAAGGTATGAAATTTCTCTTCTCCTTAACTAAATAAGAAAACAACTTATTGATATGAAAGATTTCTAGTAAGTTGAAAAATTTACTACCTGTGGCAGCTTCCAGATTTCGATGCACGTTAGTCATAGTTCAAATTCTAGAAATATTCATAAACATTTCTAAGGGAAATTAAAAAACAAATAATAAAAATAAGAAAATTTCTTATATCAGTTACAAGTTTCCAAAAACAGTTTTCAAGGGGAAAAATTTCTTATGTTGTAATTCCCTGTTCAACAATCAATTGGTGTTTTAACGTTTCTTTTTCATTATAAGGTATATATGAATCATCGTAAATCATAGCATACAATGATTTCAGCTTGTTCTTTTATGATTGGTTTTCAGGTTTTTCTCAACTTGGAGGAACTGAAGCTAAGCGGAAAGGAGATAGCAATAATTTGGCAAGGCGAATTTCCAAAGAACTTGTTAAGCAAAATCAAACTTCTTCATGTCGTGAATGATGAGTCTGAAAGTTTTCCGCTTGTATTGCTCGAAAGATTTAACAATCTGGAAAGGCTGGAACTTTTCTATAGTTCATACAAAGAGATATTCTCAAGCGGAGAAGTTGAGAAACATGTTGGTAAGCTTGCAAAGATAAAAAGTCTAACGCTGGAAGGACTTAATGACCTTAAACAACTGTGGGAACAAAACTCCAAAATGGATTCTATTCTACAAAATCTTGAAATTCTACAAGTACAGTGTTTTGAGAATCTGACGAATCTGCTGCCATCTTCGTCATCTTTTCGGCATCTAAAGGAACTAAAAGTAGCATACTGCAAGAAACTGGTAAACTTGGTAACATCAACCACAGCAAAAAGTTTGGAGCAGCTGGTGGAGTTGGTAGTTGTCGGATGCGGAGGAATGACTGAAGTGGTAGTAGCAGCAGCAAGCGCAGGAGACTATATTATTTTCAGCAAATTGAAGAGTTTGACTCTTGTTAATTTAGGAAGTCTTGCAAGCTTTTGCTCAGGGAATTGCACATTCAAATTTCCATCCTTGGAAGTATTAACTGTGATTGGTTGTCAGCAGATGAAGATTTTCTCCAGAGGAGGAGTAACCGCACCCAGAGTAGAAGTGTTCTATGGCATCGGAGAGGATGAATGGCGTTGGGGGAATGACCTTAACAAAACCATAGAACAGTTACATGAACAAAAGGTAAGCATAATTTTATAGAGCACATTTGTTCGGTTTTTAAAGGGAAAAAAAAATAGTGTGTGTTTTACATAATAACTCTAATACCTCTTGTCTTCCCTGAAATCTACCCTCATCCTCATATATCTGAACTCACGTACATGGTAGAAATGTCTACCCTCTTATGTCATCACATACGAAGGGGCATTTTTCTAAAATTCTTTACTAAGCATATTTTTGTCATTTTTATTTTTGAAAATTAGGAAGAAATTTGAAAAATAATACCTAACTCACTCTAATGTAATCTCACTTTCATTGTTTCTCTTTGTGCTTTTCATTTTTGTCTTATAATATCTACTTTTGAAAACATTATATTTATTTGAATTTTAATTTCAACTGCTACAGATGTAGTCTTGCTGCAATTGAGAATTCTTAAAGTCTCTCGCTGAAGCCTGGAGGGCCTTTACTAGCTGGAGTTGTGAATTTGAAGAATAAATTAACTTCAGTAATCTTCTTTTATTTTTTTTTATTATTATTATTATTATTTTTTTTTGGAACTCATGGTTTGTTTATGTTTTGTTGTATTAATAATGCTATATTATCTTAATTTAATCATCTTCAATGATGTGCTATTCACTGTAGCAAAGTTAGGTAAAATTTAAAATAAGTAGTAAAATTTATTAAAAAATTTTTATATGTATATTTTGACCCTAGAAACGGCGAAAAATCACTTCCGCCTGCCCTATTAATTTATAATCGGACAATAATGTCACTTGAATGGTAAAATATTATAATGAAATATTTTAAAAATTATTAAAAAATTTTATAAACCAAATGAGGATGAACTCTATGTTGATTGGAATGAAAAAATGAAATGAAATTATTTTTAAGAAAGATATTATTAATTTTGAATTGAATTTATAATTGTAAACATGTTTTGAGCTTACGAGGCATCGCCGAACATTTTGTTTTTTAAAGATTGTAATTAGTTGAATTAATAAAAGCCTTTTGAGAAGTACAGACATGCAGCTTGAATTTTCCTCTATATTAATTAAAAGGGATGTGATTTATTTAATTTTATATCGTTTAAAAGTAAACTCTTCAAGGATACTTAAAAATGTAACTGTAGTTAATATATGAGTTTAACTTTATACATCAAAGCCAGTTTCATTAGATTTTGTGTCTGAGTAGCCTTGTAATTGTGATTGCCCATAAAATGTGTATTTTTATGGTAACGTTTTTTTTTTCATCTAAATTCTTAAATATAACTAAAATTTGAATTTAACGAAAACTTAAATTTGAACAATTTTTTTTAACATGTAAAAATAATTATTAAATCGTTTGTTTTTATAAAATTAAAAAATTTAAAAATTAATATTTTTACGTATATATATCCTAAAAATAAAATATTATTTACTTATCTTCACTCAAAATGTTGATAACATCATTGCCTTAATGCCTTTTGAAATTCTTACAGGTTTCATAATTTCTTTCGTAGTTAAGAATTAACTATAACGGTAGCCATTATCATAATAATAATCCCATAATACAGATTGTAATTTTCAAACTCCCAAATAAAACACATATTATATTATACATAAAAAAATTCTTAATTAAATAAGAGGAAAATTAATTTACAAATAAGAATTGAGAAGAGAGTTGAAGAGACTGAGAGAGACCAACATCAGGAAAGGAAAATTAATTTATAAATAAGAATTGAGAAGAGAATTGAAGAGACTGACAGAGACCAACATCAGGAAAGAAGCATGCCAAAATTAGTTAATTAAAATTTTAATTTTATTTATAAATAAAATAATAAAATAGGAATATTTTTAAATAATAAAAATTATTAAATTATTTAAATATTTAAATATTTATTCATTTAAATTTAAATTTAAATTTTTTATTAATTATATTTAAATATTTTTAATCAATATTCAAATATAAATTAAAAAATAAACAAATATTGAACGTTTAAATACTTATATTCAAACTTTAATCAAAAAATAAAGAAGTCCTAAATGTAGTAAATTTTGTGATAGAATTTAATTTAGAACAATTCATGCGAGATTTCTTTATTAACAGAAAAAAAAAAAAAAAAACTTGAATTATAATACAAATCAAGTGGTAACTTGCGGGTGCAAGTTAATTCAACTGATACGGCAATATTCAAACGCTGCTCATAACTACAAGTTCGAGAAGAACTTTTGGTATCATTCGGTAATATTTACAAAGAAAATAAAAGCAAATGAGAGAAAAGAAGAACAAAGGTGCTGACTTTCAAGTGGCTCAAAACCAATCTCCAACCTTGCAGCTCTAATTGTCTAAGCAAACAGAAATTTTATCATGTTCTTGATCGATCAAACTAATCATAAGCTTACCAAGTTTATCCAAACCATATTGATCTGTCAAACCCTTGTAGCTTGTTTAGTCCTTTAGAACTGTTATTTCGTTTTAAATTGGTCCTTAAAAAAGACCAATCTATTACAAATGACCGAAGTATGTCCTTATTTTAAAAATCAGGTGGCTGAGAATGCTACAAAAAATTGTAAATATTTATGTTACAAATAGATTTACATTTGTCTTTCAAACGTAATAATGATAAAGTGACATTTTACAAAGAGAAAAAATAAAAGAATATGACATGATAATTGACCCTTAACTATTGTGATCAAATTTCATTTGATGTAGAAGACTCACCAAGAAATTCTGATCTCAATTGCATCAGCAGCCTGCCCAGATAATTAAGGCCTTCTCCTTCACGACCTCCACCCCAGAAAAGATCGTGAGGTGAAGCTTCAACGAGAACTGAGCCAGCAGTTGAAAGCAGCATAGAATTCAAATGAGGATAAATGGAGAATTTGCATTTTAGTGCCCCGTACATCACACCAATTTTCACACTCTCCCAATCACTTCTCACCTAAACATTTGACACTAGTGTTAACTCAAAACAAATTGCAAGCAAGATGTACGATATTCTACAGAACAAGCATATAATCCTAAAGAGTTTTGAAGTTCAAATGCTATCTGTTTATTACACAAGAAACATGACAATAGGAGTTGCACGGATAATTATTCATTATCATTCTCTTTGGAAAGTTACATGCTCTAGTTAAAAGAAATTTCCTCTTATAAAATGAGCATGGAAGTCTCACAAAATAATTCCTAATGTTTTACTCATATTACCAGCAATGCAGTTTATTTAGATCAATATGGTTATGATATAGGAACAGATAACACAATAATCTCTTTTATGCGAGCATGGCCCACTCGAAGTTACAAGTACAAGAAGTCATTTGTATTTGCTTCCCACAAATGTTTGAGACAAGGTAATCCTTTAACCTAAGAGTAACAGTGAGTGGACTCTACAGCGTAATGAACAACAGATATGAGAATTGTTAAAGATCATTTCCCAAGTGAAAAGAATAGAGGATGAGGCTCACAGGGGGATAGTGACAAACAAAACAAGGAACTTGAACAGATCTATTAAGGAAAATGCAAAGATAATGAAAATCACGTAATAGAAAATAAAATTCAAGGAGTCTAAGATGCAATACTTTGGCAGGTTAATGGGATCCTTGACTAAGAATAAATATTTTATTATTCAATAACCATTTTCAAAGCAACAACAACAAATAATTCCAGAGATCAGTAAGTTTTCATAGATTAATTTGATTTCGATCAGAAGTGCAAATGGCCATACCAGATCAGGCCGGTGCCTCTGCATGGACCTTCCTAATCGTGCTGCTTCCTCAGGACTTTTAGCAGCTTTTATTGTTTCAACACAAACTTGTGCTGCAGGATCATTCACTCCAATGAATTTGTGTGCCTAAAAATTCCGGAAAACTGTGAAACATTATCTGCAAAATTTGCAATGAATAATTTAAGACAAACTAGGAAAAGATAACTACCTGGTAGTAATGCTCTACACTTGACCACGTAACATAATCACCTTCAATGTTTGGCATTTGAATTGGATGAGGAGAAAAATTTGAAAAAGCACCATAAGGGTCCCATGTTTTGTAAAAGTATATGATGCTTGATTCATATGGACTGACAGTAGGATCAATTGCAAAAGTTTCATCCTCTGATGGGATAACAGGTATCAGGTCTGGTATGGGCTGAAGAAATCCACTAATCAGCATATCAGGTCCAACCTGAAAGTTTTCATCCCATATATGATTAGGGGTCTTCCTAAAGGAATGGAACAGGTGATACGTTTTACAATACATTGTCCAACTGTTTTGAAATGATAATATGAATCTAACAAACAAAATAATAAATAAAAACAAAAGAAAGTCGGCTTAGCCTGGGGTATGAAATTGATGATCAGACCTAAAGTGATGATACAGGTATTAGTTATTAAAATATGATGTCCACCTGTTTCCAAATAATTATATGAATATAACAAATAAAAACAAAAGAACATCAGTGTTAGCCTATAGGGTATGAAACTGATGATCGGACAAAATGTTTTTGGACCTGAATGAAACTTGGATCAAGACCAATAGAAGCAGACCTGACTCTGATAAATATTCTGCTATTTACAGGCAACATAAGTTTGGAAACAGAAGTTGCAAGGCCCATCATTTCTTTTTCACCTAAACCAACATTCATTTTCTTGTTGTAAAACTAATCTTATTAATTTCCATATCAAACTTAATTATAAACCTGACTTAATCAAACAATAAATGCCCCTGGATACTCATACAAAAAGGACAGTTATAGCAGATTTTAGATCCACAATTGATTGCAGCATCCCACAAAGCAAAACACATTCAAAGTTGTATTTGAGCTATATACACCAACATGAGGTATTAAAAAGAAAAATTGCATCAGAAAAAGTAAAACAAAAGAATACCACCAACCTGCTCATAGCAAACATCAATCAAATCTAATGCCTGTGACATCTCAACCATCCCAAGTTCACCCACGGGAGTTGGTGCATTTTTTCCACCGATAATTTTAGGGGCAACAAAGGCAAAAACCTGTATCAAATAAATTTCCATTAATGAAAAACTAAGCCAATAATTAACTAGCTGCACCAACATCTAAAAAACTAGTCAGAATTTCTCCTAACAAAATGAATAAATAAAAGAAGATTGAAAGGTCAATGCAATAATTAAAAGGTGAATAAGTCTTTCACACCATAAAAGATCACACGCAGAGAATAATGAAATGGTAAATTTGTCCTTCTAAGACTGAAAAACCAAATGATCCATGCTGCACAGATATGTAAGAACTTTCTCTTTCTTTTTTGAAAAGCAGCACATAGAATTTGGCTCATGGCAGCTTATGGCATTAGCTAATACATGGTTACAAGATCAAAAGCAGAAATTATAAGTGATGCATAATAATACAGAGAGTTTCAGAGTATATAATCAGCCCAACACATTAACTTCACATTGAAAAACTGCTAATCTCGCTAACAGAAGCCAAAAGGTTTAAGGAGATAGCATATGCCAATATTTCCCAAAGAATTAATGGAGAAAAATGATTCCAGCATTAACCTTTTTATTCCTTCTGTCTGAGAAGATAATGAAAAGATCCTACATTAGCATTTTATTGAGCCATATAGAGACATATAAGGTATTATACAAGGCAAAGAGAGAGAATATAACAAATAACCTTGTGAATTACACCAGATGAGATGGCAGATGCTGCCAACGTTCCTCCACACTCCCACAAAATAGAAAGATACCCACGGTCGTGAAAATATTCCATAACATCTCGGGGGTTTAAGATGTCAAACTCCACTACTTCAACTCCTTTAGATGCAAGAAATTTTTGAAAACTCCTCCTCGCTCCTCTTTGTGTTACAACTATGGTAGATACATCAGAAACATCCCAAAGATTTGCTTCCTCAGGAAGGTTGAGAGTTTGTGTCAACACAATTCTCATGGGCATATGCCCACCTCCATGTCTTGCAGTAAGCCTTGGATCTACCAAAGAAAAAAGAATAGAACAATCACATCATATTTGCTAATGATGATGACAATACTAAGATCAAGAAAAAGAACAACATATTAATTATTATGATAATGTAGTCATCAAAAGGATACATACTATCACTACGAACAGTATTTCCCCCAACTATAACAGCATCACTTCTACCCCGCAAATCAAAAACTCGGTCTCTAGATGTTTTGCTGCTAATCCATGCTGCATGTCCACTACTTGCAGCAATTTTTCCTGTATAGGATCCAAGGGAGTCCACCCATAAGCTGACATTAAAAACCCATGCATGCATGTGTGTGTGTGTGGAGTAAAAAGTTCCCATTAATTTATAAATACTCACCATCTAGGGTCATAGCATACTTGAGAACAGAAAAGGGAACCCGAGAAGTAGCTCTATGAATCAAAGGAGCATTAACAAGGAGGCAAGCTTTTCGAGCTTCCTACAGTACATCATTAAAAGAATAAAAATAGCACATAATATTAATTATAACTTTGTTAGGAAGCAAACAGGCAGGAATTTTCCTATTTGTGAAACTAACCTTAATGGGAACCTAAGAAACAATAGGTAAATTTTAAAGCATATCAGAATTAAAAATTTTATTAACCTAAGAGGCCAAGCTGCCAAGAGAAGTTAAGTAACAATACCTCTATAATTTTACTTTGTAAATCCTCTCCAAGAACTTGAACCTGCAACCCTTGACTTCTTAATGCACGCACAGCTTTGCCTCTAAGATGCTTTAAAGGATGCCTGATTCCAATAACAGCTCTTGTAATTCCTGCCTAATCTACAAAATTGTCAAATATCTGGATGCTGACAGTAGTCACAGAGAACGTCATATTATTTCAAGTTTTTACATTGATTAAAATAAAAGTCCCATTCTAGGGATTATTAAAGCGTAACAATAATCATGAAACATAAAACATAAATTATAGTAGCTCAAGGAAGAAAAACTAGAAAATTCATTTATGCTTTCTGATATAAGATAATTTTAGAATTTAATTAGTTTAGGAAATCTTTTGTTCTTATCAATTTATTTTGTTATTTAAGTATTAATTTTCTTATTTAAGTGAGAGTTGTTTTTCTTATTTGAGTTAACTTATAATACTACGTTTTTTCTATTATATAAAGAAAGTCTATACTATTGTTTTAATAATCTTTCATTCAATAAAGTTTTCCCTTTTGATTTTATCCCTTATAAAATTATTATCTTAATACTGTGTTTTGAGTTATTAGAATTAAAACAACATTTAATTTCCTCCGCTAAAACGTTTATCTAACCTACAGCTTCAAAAAACCAAACAATAAAATGCACATCACATAACAAAGTTATTGAGCTCCCAAAGTTAAATAAAAGGCACAACAGTCCTGAACACACCTTAGTCCCCTCAATTTGATACACATCACATAGCAATGAAGCTCACAGGATGAAAATAAACAAATAAATTTTAAGCATGAATAGGAACGGGCATGTATTTACCATCATAGTTATTGAGCTACATGTAAGGCTTGTAAGCTATAATATTACAATAAGTAATTAACAAAAGAAACAAAAGCTTGACAAGACAGAAAAAACAACAGAGAGTAAAAAAGTGCACAGCAAACCTGAACAAGAGCAGAAACTGCCGTGTGGTCCCCATGGCAATCTCCAGGTTCCATGTTGAGATATGCAGTGGAGCCTCTGCACAACGGGCCGCCGACTTCCACCGCCTGCACCTCCGCCGGCCTCGTCCCCTGAGCGTACAAGTATCCTTCTCCAGCGACCTTCCCTGTCGACGTGGCTATCACACATCCGAAGTTCGCGTGCGGAGAGGTGAAACCCGCCGACTTGTCGGCTAAATCGGCGGCCCGTCGAATGTACGCGGCGTCTTCGGTGTGGCTGAATTTGCAGACAACGAGAGAGGAGCGAGCTACTAAAGAGAACGCCATTTGTAGTTTGATCCGAGCTAAATTCAAAATTTGAATCCACAAGTCTTTGGTTTTTCTCTGCGAATTCCGAATTATTTTTCAATCTCTTTCCTCTTTATCTTTCAATCAGCGTATCTGAAATTTGAGTGGACGGTGGACTAAGCTTATGTTATTCGACCCGTCGGGTCACGGGTCGAATGGTACCACCGCTGATGACACGTCTCCTAGGTTTAAGGATATTCTTAAATACCTCCCTTGAGGTTTGTGAAAACCGCACCTAAATAAAAAGGTTTTGAAAATTTACCAATACCCTACAGTAATTCCATTTCACCGACGTGAAATAACCAACAATAAATTTTTAATTATTAATATTTATTTATATTTTTTTTTAAAAAAAATAGATATATATGGATAAAGTTAAAAATAAGTTTGAAAAGTAAGTTTGATGTAATTTTATGATTACCCATTTGCTGGTGGTCAATTGACGATAAGTGAAAGAAATTATTGTAGCAGATTAGTAAGGGAAGTACTTATGTATTTTCACAAATTTTTTATTTAAGTATGGTTTCTATAAAATTTAGAAGAGATATATAAAAATATTCCGTAAATTTAGTTTGGAAAGAAATTTTACAAACTATCTAAAATTATAAAAAGAATTTCAGAATAACTTTTTATTTTAAAACTATAAAAAAAAATTGAACGATTTTACTCTTCTTTATCAAATAATTCTTATCTCCATAATTTTGTACTCAATTAAACCCCAATTTTGTTTGAGAAAAGAAACTCATCCACAAAGCCCGAATACACATAATGGACAATGGCGGCAATGAATACTTGACAACAATATTTTAACAATAATTTATCAAAAGCACAAAACTATTTTTGAAATATAAAATGATATAAAGATAATATAATTTTATTTTTTCAAGAGATAATTAAAAAAAGTAAATAATTTAGTGATGATTAATAAAAATATCAGATTAATTTTGTTTGTATGTTGATAATATGTGGTCATTTATTTTTTGTATTATTATAAGTGTCAATTTTTAATTAATTATTAATCCGATTAGGATTCGAGCTAAGAGAATGAATAAAAAAATTAGTTTATACTTTTGTAATTTAAAAAAAAAAAGTACAATAACTTAAGAGAAACAAGAAATTATTAATTTGAATTCGATTAAAATGCATACAACAATAATGTTCAACTTAGAGATAACAAATTTCCCATAAATTTAGAGCCCACAAGAATCCGTCCTAAATAGAGTAAAACTGTAATGATTAATATAGAATGGAGGAAGATGAATTTTCATGTTGTTAATACAGTGGAAAACAATTTAGTACTCTCAATCTTACCTCTACCCCTATATGTATATATGTATGTATGTATATTTATATACGTATATTTATATTTGTGTATAATATTTAATCAAAAAATTCTATAATTCAAATTTATTTATCATATCAAATAGTCAAATTTATATTTTTAATATAATATTATATATAAATAATATTATAATATATTAATACATTTTTAGTTAGTATTTAGTATAAATAAATATAAAAATAAGAAAAATAAGTTAGGATTGAGAATACATTCTCCACATGAAGATTTTTCATTCTTGCCTCATTAAATTTATTGAATAATAACGATCAAAACAAAAATGGGGTGGGAAACGAAAAAGCCTCCTCGCAACCTTGTACGACTACCATCCTTGGTTCAACTCATCATATACCCAAGCATTGTGATAAATTTCACAAAAATTCAACAACTACATACTATACAAATTCAAGATAAATTACATACTATAAGTAATAAATGAAAAAAAAATCATCCAAGTTAAGAAAAGCTTGATTTTAAAACAATAATTGCTTTTTATTGAAGTAGCAATGATATAACCTGAATTTTAAAAATTGGCTAAAAAATAAGATAGATTATTGCATTTTTTTTAAAAAAATTGTTTTGGAAATGAATTCAACACTTTGCAAATTTTTATCAAATATTATTTAATCTAGAATTATAAAATAAACTACATTTAACTTTTAAAAATAATTCCAAATAGAGTCTAAATTGATATCTTATATTCGAAAGTCATCATAACTATCAAAATAATTTGTATATAATTGTAAAGAAATATATTTATCCCTAAAATTTCAATTCCTATTCTAAATTGTTCCTATTTTTTTCCACAAAAAAAGAAAAAAATTTGAAGCGTCAATGTTGGAATAAACTTAATTCATATGCTAACAATATATTGGAGCAAATGTAAATAATTATTTTGTGACAAAAAAGAGAACAATAATTTGTAATATGTAAATTTAATTTAATATTATGTTAATAGAGTTGATAATTAGATATACTTTTATATTCTTATTTAATAATTTAATTTAATTTAATTTTAATTAAAAATTTTAAAAAAGAATTTTGATTATTTTTATTTGAAATAAATATATTGTCTACTTTATATAATCATATGCTAGATAATTTTTGTAAAAACTTATAATAAAAATAATATTTATATATACATATATATATTAAGTAAAATATTATACATATTTTATTTAAAAATTCTTATTGTTATTATATACTAAATTATTACAAATAATTCTTATGTTAAATTATTATGCTAAATTCTTATTTAGTTCTTATGTTAAGAGCATTTTAGCATATTAATTTATTCAAATTCATTGTTAGTATCACCGCAAGAAAAAGGTTCATCATTAGCATTTTAATCCCTAATATTAGTAATATATAGTTCTGTGTTAGTAATTTGTTGTGAATAGTATTAAATTATTAATCATGATAAGAATATAACTTATTCGATAGTTTACCGAAGTTTAAAGATTAAAATTTTTAACATGCCATTACAACGAAAATTAATGGATATTTTCTTATTTCTTAGAAATTTAGGCGTATCTAACATATTTTAATAATTCAAAAAATATCAAATATTTCTCAAAAGTAAGAGAATAAATACGAATATTCAGACAAAAAAAATTATAGACTCAATTTATTCACACCATATGGTTAGGAAATTTATCAAAGATTTTTCCTAAATATTTGAAAATAACCTTTTAATGTCTTAAATTTTGTAGGAAAAAAAGATCCACCAAAAACTCACCGACAAAGAAAAAGTCGCAAAGCAAAGTTCAAATAGTCTAAATCAAGGGAGCCACCTTCCCATTGAACTATTCTCAACTCTTCAATAATTTTATGGGAGCAATTATTTGGCAGGACATTACTCTTTCTTGAATTGCAACGTTTTAATTCTGTAATAATTGAACATGATGTAGACAAGTTTCGCATATTTGTGACTACTATTATTAGCAATAAATATCTTAAATTTTGGTGAATCGATCTTGATCTAGACACTTCATTGTGATCACTAATATTAAAAATTAAGAGACTGTTTGGTATTGTTTTCTGCCAACCATATTTCATTTTCAAAATGATTATTAACTTATTTTTATAAAAGGAATTCATAATAAAAATTTCTTGTTAAAAAGGATATTAATATGTTTATCCACTAAACTTTAAAATAAATAACTAAATAGGACATAATTTGTTTAAATTTGATAATTTAGTCTCTATCCCTTGCTTTCATACCTATGTATCACTTTTTTAGAGTATTGGGGACTAAAATATTAAATATTATAAAATTATGCTATAAGTAGATATTTTACTAAAGTTTTGGGACACAAATATAATTATCCACAAACTAAAAATTCTATCTTGTCAATTTTACCTAGTAACGAGGCTACTTATTCTTATCTATACGCTTTTGGTATTGTTTTCTACCAACCATACTAATAAAGATTTTGCAGAACTGCTTCACTGCAACATATTATCAAATCCATTTTCAAACAAAAAACATACATTATTTTTTTTTTTCACAAAATTAAGTTGAATAACTTTTTTTCAACAGTTTTTTCTTATCAACTGGATCAAGACATAATTTGTTACCTTTCTTAATTGGATTTTACCTCCAATATCTACTCCAAAAATTTCAAAAGTATTTTCAAGCAAAAAAAATTTGAAAGCTTCTTTTTTTTTTTTTTCACTATTTCTTTTATTAGAAAATTTATGATATAAACCCTTAAAGCTTTTATTTTTTTCTGAATAAGGACATTACTCATTTTTTTTTATTTCGATTGAATTCTAATTTTTACAGAATTTTCAACAAAATGGTGTCGACTCTAAATACTGGAAGAAAATATATTATTGTTTATATTCGAAAGAGTTGATGTTTGAAATGTGAGCACCATCGAATTAAGTGGTAGTTCTTGTGAATGCAATTATTTTTGTTTCTCAATTTTATTTTTCATATATCCGTTTATTTTTTTGAATCTATCACATTTTTTTGGTTAAGAGTTTGTTAATACTACTTGGATTGAGCATATTATATTTTAGCTTGAAAACTTACTTCAATAAAGAGAAATACACTCTCATTATAGTTGAAGAGGTTTCAACCTCTTTCCATAAGGTTGGTGAAGGGAGGTGAGAATTACTGTACTATAAGGTAGCTTTCATAATAGCAATTTTTGAGCATTTAATTTATCCCGTGAAAGTTATTTTAAAATTTTAATTACGGGTGGGCAAACTTCGTTCTGATTTAGCTCAATTTTAAATCAAACCGATGCCTTTTTTTATCCACTACAATCAAACCGAGACTTGAACTACATAATTTGATTTTTAAAATATAACCTTGCCCAAACTTATTAAGATATAAAATCAATTTTAAATTAAATCAATCAATTAGGTTTATTTTCAGTTCTTTTTTTAAATTTCTATTCCTATTCTAAGCTGAAAGATTTAAATTTTTTATGTAAAGACACTTTAAGATGATATAATCATTAATGTACAAATATAAAATTTAAAGATTTTATTTATTTCAATTCAATGTTTTAGTTTTCTAGGTCAAACCAAAATCAACATGCCATTTTTTTAGAATCAAGATTTGGACCGAAATCATCCAAATCAATTCCAATTGATCAATTCTATTTTTTATTTTTTAGTTTTCTTACTCAAATCAAAATTTATTTTTAATAAAGAATTGGAGCAAAATTATTGAACTAAAATCAAATCGATCAATTCTATTGGGCTTGTTAATTCGATTTGATTCATCTTTTATTTGCCTAGCTGTATTTTCAATCATTTTAATTGGAATTACATGTCTTGTTTGTAATAAATAAATGAAATATATTCTTTTTTAAACGAAAACATAAAATGTAAGGAACCATATGTTAGTTACCCTATTTTTGTTCAATGACACTTTTATCCACGCAAATTCTGATTTGTATTACGAAATGATGGATAATATGACAACCGTACGCAGGGACAAATTTGTCATTTAACGAAAAGTAGGAATGTAACAAGGTAAGAAAAGAAATGGGGGTAAAATGAAAATTATCAACACGTTAGCGAAAATGTGAAATAAGTAAACAAATTAGGGGTCTAATGGATATTAATCCCGCTCATAATTAGATAACCTAGCAATCTGTACGCTGAAGAACCGCACGTAAGGCAAAAGTCTTTCAACTCATTCACCAGTTTATTTTTTTTTCCTTGTTTTAAGTAATTTACTAAATTAAAATAAAAAATAGAAAATTATATATAACATCTCTGTCCAAAACCATCGCCCATTTGCAACTCTTCTCTCCGTGTCTCATTCTTTCTTTCACTTTAATTTCCAAAACGCTCTCAAATACAGAGAGAGACTTTCCTCTCTTCTTGATTCTTCTTCGTCTTGGTTTATGAGGTATACCCTTTTCTATTTTCTATTTTCTTTTTTATTTTTTCTGGGTTAATTCTACTGTATCGAACAGTATCGGTACTGCTCTGTTGTGGATCAATTGCGATGTTATGTTACGGGAAAGGAACAATCTTTGTTTGTTACATCTATGTTGTTTTGTTGTTGTTGATCTTGTTACTGTTGATAGTCACAGATCTGGATATTTTGTAGCATATCAAAGATTTTCTTTTTTCTTTTTTATTACGGCTTGGGAAGATCAATTCTTTTTGCTATTTTGACATGAGATTATAAGTTTCTACGATCGCATGAGATCAATTTATTTCCTGGGTAATTCTTTTTTTTGTTAAAAAATAATTTTTTTAATTCAGGCGATTTAATCTGATATTCTTATTGGGGTTTCTCTTATGAATCAAGAGGAACCTTTATTGTTTGGATTTTTATAGTTGTTTTGATTTAAGTGATTTAATTTATTAAAATTGTATATATTTGAGTCGGTTTGACATCAGAGATTTGAACTCTTTTATTGAAAAATTATAAAAACATATAGAAGAGTTTTATTTTGAGATGGTAAATTTTATTCTTTTTCTAGTATTTTAAATAATTTTGGTTATTTGTTGATTTTTAATCACTGATTAGGTTTTATGTTTTTTCTGGTACTTGAATCTGCAGCTCGAAGGAGAAACCCACTCTTGGGTAAGTTTCTCTATTTAGAAGTTATGGAGAATCTGATAACTGATTAGATTTTTGTTATTTATTTTTCCTTGTGGTCTGGAATTTTCTGTAATCTGCTTTATTTATTTACTTATTTATTGATATTAATATATAGTGGAACGCGGATTAAGCCCCGCAAACGGAATATTGCAGCGCCGCTGGACCCTGCAGCTTTTGCGGATGCAGTGGTCCAGATATATCTGGATAATGCTGGTGATTTGGTAATGTTTTCTTGGATTACATTCTTTTAAACTATATTGTCTTGGTTTTGCAAGCCAACTGCAATTGGATTTTCATTGTGAGCAGGAACTTGTTGCCAAGAGCCTCGAATCCTCTGACCTTAACTTCTCCAGATACGGTGATACCTTTTTTGAGGTACGATATTTTATGGTCATAGAAATATGAACATTAATTACCTCTGTTAGATACTGCTGGGAGGGTTGGCATGATAGAACAGCGAGCTTTGATTATTTAGAACTAGATGCTTGAGAACTCTCCATATTATGATGGTATACTTGATCACTTTATGGTTGTAGATTGTACTATGATGATGTAATTGACTTGTTTGAGATCCATAATTTTCTTTAGTGTTGATAGTAACTTGGGATGTCTATGGCTGCAATCAAGGAAACTGTTCAATTCACTGTAACAAAAATGCATTTTGTGATTAAGTTTTCAAAACTGATTTTATAATCTACTCATAATTCTTTTTCTATGCTTTCCTCTAATCACATCCATCACTTGCATAAAGTCACTCTTTCTTTCAGAGTTTCCATAGGTCTATGATTGTATGTCAATTGGCTCGATTGATCTTTCCTTGGGTTCCATCAGTGTCTTATTATGAATGTATTCATCTTTTGTATTTTGCTCCCACCAGACATGCTCACTTCTGCTCTATATTCTTAACGGAGTTGTTATCTTCATGGAAGATGCAACTAAACTAAAGGACGTATTTAAATCACTGTGCCCCTGACATATTTATGCTTCGAGGTTTGATGGGAAATTAACATTATCTAAAGCTATTAGGAGTTAAAATAGTTGCTTATTGTTGTTTTTATTTTAATATTTTGTTTTTTTAATGCAGGTTGTTTTCACAGGAGGCCGCACACAACCTGGTACAACAAAACCTGATGAGGGCGAGCGCCACCCTTACTCTATAATAGACTGTGAGCCTAAGCGCGAAGCCATTTTACCGTCTGTAATCTACATTCAAAAAATTTTGAGGCGGAGGCCATTTCTCATAAAGAATCTCGAAAATGTTATGCGAAGATTCATGCAGTCATTGGAGCTCTTTGAGGAGAATGAAAGGAAGAAGCTGGCAATTTTCACAGCACTTGCATTCTCCCAGAAGCTCTCTGGGCTGCCACCAGAGACTGTGTTCCAGCCACTGCTTAAGGATAATCTCGTTGGAAAGGGGCTAGTTCTTACATTCATAACAGACTTCTTTAAGGAGTATCTGGTTGACAATAGCCTTGATGATTTAATTTCAATTCTGAAGCGTGGTAAAATGGAGGACAATCTCCTGGACTTCTTTCCGTCTTCAAAGCGTTCTGCTGAAGGATTCTCTGAACATTTCACGTGAGTTATCTGATTCTAGAATAGTCTACTATCATATCCTTGCCTTTCTAAATTGCCAAAATGTACGTTTTACTGTATTTTAGTGCAAGTTGCATGATATTTTGCAGCTTGAATGGTGGTATTCTATTAGTAATCTTAGTAGCTAGAATATTGAAGTGTCTTAGATTAGCAATATGATGTGGTGTGTGGGTGCGTCCTTTTTTTGTCAATACAACAATGATTCTTTCTTATTTTCAACTGTTCCATCTTTTCTTCAATTGCGTTTTGTGATTCTAGTTTTGTCACATATTTAATTGTTTTTTTTTCTTACAATTGGGGGTACTGAATTTCTTTCCTAACATGTGTGTGTTAGGGGGGAAATTGCAGTACCATCCCTAACTGTTGCTGCAAGTAATAGGGTTTCGCTGCTGAGATTAGTATTGTAGAATAAATTAGAAGTTTCTACATAATATCATCTCTTTTTTCCTATGCATTCGTGTAAGGGAAATGCACCATCTTTTATCATTGCTCTAGAGCTGGATGTCTGGTTTTAGTATCAGGTTGGGTCAAGTTGAGAAAAATTGGAACAATAATATCTTTAGAGCTATGCTGTTTAGATCCATTGCCATTTGGGCATTAATTTTCAT
This sequence comes from Azadirachta indica, assembly GCA_022749755.1. Classification (NCBI taxonomy): domain Eukaryota; kingdom Viridiplantae; phylum Streptophyta; class Magnoliopsida; order Sapindales; family Meliaceae; genus Azadirachta; species Azadirachta indica. Next base: position 12,220,017 of record CM040453.1, read on the forward strand.
TCTGAAGTCTTGCAACATGTGTAACCGGAAGATCTCAATGTTGAAATTTTTTGCTGATTATGACAATTATGTCTGATAATCCTCCTTTCAGCAAGGAAGGATTGGTAGCCTTGGTTGAATACAATGAGAAGAAAATATTTGAAGTGACACTCAAGGAGATGAAAACTGCTTTGACAACTCAGATAGCGGAGGAGGCTGAGATATCTGAGGTTATAGACACCGTGAAACAACGGGTCAAAGATGCCAAATTGCCTGACATTGAGGTCATACGTATTCTGTGGGATGTCTTGATGGATGCAGTGCAGTGGTCTGGGAAGAACCAGCAGCAGAATGCCAATGCAGCTCTGCGACAGGTGAGCTTTTAAATTCATTCCTGTTTTGTGCTTCGCATTATAGAAGTTTTACCTTATATCTTTTTCATTCTCAGATTCTTGGTTAAGTAATTGCATATTCTTGATCTTTTATCCTTTTTTATTTAAACAATATTGATATAACTTGTATCCTTTCATCTGTTATGTTCAACACCTGTGGAGTAGATGCATGTGTGTTTTATGTGCCCCATGGGTACTAGTTGATTATGGATTGTAGGTTAAATGTTTGAATGCTTTGGCATTTGTTCTCTCCAAACAATGAATTACCTTTGCTTATTATTTTTCCACGCATCTTATGCTAAGTGTACGCTTGAGTAATTATTATATCACACTTACGAAACTAATTAATTTACTATTTTTTAGTCTATGCATGTAATCTGTTGTTATGTGATACATTTCATACAATGGGTAATACATAGTTGCTTGGCTTCGGGATCTATTTACTTTATAATGTTTCCTTGTTAACAAAATTTCGACACTTCTATGTACTCTTGAACTGATTGCTATTTCTTTATTTTTTCTATTTCTCTTTACGTGAATTTGACTGCCAGGTGGGCATTAATTTTTTGCAATATGCTGTTAATCATAACACATTGGCATTTGCTGTGTTTGGTACTTAATTATATATTATTTACTGAGGATACTTTCTGATAAACAATTCAGGGTATTTGTGTTGGTTATATATTATTTAATGAGGATACTTTCTGATAAACAATTCTGGGTATTTGGTTGGTGATCTGAAATCTAATATTCTGGTTTTGTCAAAGTGTAATTAGTGCTCCGCAAAAAATGTTATGGAATTGGATTTGTATAAGCATAGGCTAGTGGAATGGCTTTCAAAGTGCTAACTGTCAAATATGTAGCTATCCAGTTTTAGAACAAATGTTTGACTAAAGCAATGACAATACCTTTTTCTCTTTTATTTTCCCCCCTTTCCTTTTAAATGCAGGTGAAAGCATGGGCAGAACTGTTAAATACTTTCTGCACCAATGCGAAACTTGAGCTGGAGCTATTGTACAAAGTTCAGATGCAATGCTATGAGGATGCTAAGCTAATGAAGCTGTTTCCAGAGATTGTGAGATCTCTCTATGACCAGGATGTCCTTGCAGAGGACACAATTATGCACTGGTTCCGCAAAGGCACAAACCCCAAGGGCAGGTATGCGATTTCATTTCACCTTTTCAAAATACTAAAACCCATTAATTCTTTAGGTGATATGATTAATTCATGAGTAATTTTCTGCTTGGATTTTAAGTACTATAATGAAGTCAGTGGGTATTTGTTGAAGCGAGATTGGTTCGAATACTGTTAAATTTTCTTCCTCTTGAAGATTCTACATCTTTTAGAGGGAGAAAATACCTCCTTTGCTCGACAGTCCCACAGAAACAAGGTTGTTTTAATATTCTTTTCAAAATGGAAAAGATATTATCATCTTATCATTTGAGGAGGTTGGTTGGAGTTGGGTTATGTAGTATGATGGTATCTCTTCCTTTTCATTTCTACTTCTCAATTAGCGAAAGGAGGATGGTTTCTTATCTTTCTAGTTGGTAATGCTTTCTATTGTTCTTCCACCCGTTTCTATCCGTATGAAAGTCGAAGTGGAACATTCCAAATTTGAGGGAATGCCTCACCATGCAATATGCTGACACTTGTTTCCCTTAATATATATATATATATTTCTTCTTAAATTTACGTTTCAGGGAACGTTAACTTGCAATAATGTTTTGCAATTTTCTTTAGGCAAACCTTTGTGAAGGCCCTGGAGCCGTTCGTGAAATGGCTGGAAGAAGCAGAAGAAGAGGAATGAGCAAGGTTGCAGCTCATGATATTAGAATTTCAGCCTTTGATCCATCTTTTGTTTGCTATTTTGTTTGAGATATGAACTCATATAAGTTCCAGATCTTTTCGACATTTGGTGTGCCTGTTAAATGATATGATCGATCAAATCATTGATCGTAGCTTATTGTTGCAATAATCAACGTCACTTTGAACTCTTTTCTTTTGCACGCGTGCATGTGCGTGTTTATGCGTATTTGCTGCAAGTTTTGCATGATTTTTATTCGAATCACGTGTTCCATACGTCTTGAACTGTAGACTTTGAATTCTGAAACTGCCTTTTTAGATATTTATGTATCTGTCGTTGCATGTGTATTGTTGTTCTATAGTTTCATGAAGGGGACTTGTGAAGGCGATGGAATAATAACTTATCGGTTCCTGAACTTTGTTGAAGCAGCAAATTAAGATATAGTTTAGTAATTTTAATAAACCAGTTCCTAATCGTATAATAAATAACATTTTTCGTGCTTCAACTTTGCAGATACAACAAATGAAAATATAGTTCGGTAATTTTAATAAATCAGTTGCTAATGGTATAATTACGTTTTCGTCCTTGAACTTTGCTGAAATAATAAATCAGGGTGTTGTTTTGGTAATATTAATAAGTTAGTTCTTTAATTGTTTGGTAGTTTGACATACGAGGCATACTATGTCTTAATTTGTTAAAATAACAAATTTAAGGGTAAAAAATGTTACTTTCTCAAACTCAAAATAAATTTATATGAAATTAACTTAATGATACCATCATACTTAATTGCAAGAAGTGTTTTAAATTTTTTATTCATTTATCTGAATTATTACTATGATAATTTAAAAATAAGTGTGTAGAACATTTGGAATCGATATAAGTTTGGTTTTTTTTAAGAAGATATATAAGTTGAATTACATTTTAAAAAATCGATTTTTATTCTGGAAATAAAATAAAAAAATTTTGTTATTTTTGTAATTAATTTTTAATTAAAAAGTAAAAAATAATTATTGTTATTTTTTTGCAATTTTCAAAAATAGTTGTTAAGATAAAAAAACAATATCAAACAGTTCTTATTTTTTTTTTTTATTTTAAATAGTTAACCAGTATCAAATAAAAATATGTCATTTTGTTCGAAAAACTACAGAAACTTTGAATCTCTGGAACTAATGAACTAAATTCATGTCTTTCTTAGGACATACGTTTCTCATGAATATAACAAGAAAGCTTCATTTCATTTCCAACTGATAACTGAAATGCGCTAATTTTTCTGTTTTTTCGTGAACATGATCTGCTCTTTGGTTGAAAATCACATTATTTGTTGTATGATCCGGGCGAAATTGCCTGTTGAAGTCAGATTCAAGAATTTGCTTGCATGGAAGCAGAGTGAGGTCGTTCCTGGAATTCTGCTGCAAGCATTATTTCTGCAAGAATGTTGTATTGCTTAGTCATCAATTAATTAATTTATTGGAATTCTTGTGGGTTTTGGCTAATGGGTTGCGTTTAGTAAATTGAATAATAAAGGATGATGGAATTTCAAATGTAATTTTTGCCTTTGATTTCCTTGCAGTGCTCTAACCTAAGAATAAATAATTTGAATTTGCTAGAAAATCATGAAATGATGATCAGCTAAGATAATTGAGCCCATATTTTGGGTTCTTTGATCTCTTCGTGGGTTTGCATGTGATTTTTTGGAACTAGTTTTCCATCTAATCAAGCAAAGATTAGCATCATTAATGATTTTAGTGGTATCATTAAGACTGGATTGCGTTATGATTAGCATCTTCTTTCCAATTTTGGCGTTGAAAATATATTTGTTCCAACTTGAGGAGGAATGTTAATGTTACATTAGTTATAATCATTAGAACATAGTTTTGGATTTCCTTTCCTACTTGTGAGTGAGTAATATATATGATTTGTATTTTCTTAACTATTGGAAATATACACCTAGTTTTACTCTACTTTGTCTCTTCTGTTTCTTTGATACTTGTCAATAATATTTGTATATGTGAAAGTAGTTTGTACCAATTTCGGTTCAACTTTAGCTCAGAGCTTAATGACTATGTCCAAGATGAACATGAAGTGCTGTCCTTGCCCAAAAATTTGGAGATCCCTTACATTCAATGTTTTTCTTAATTTGTCAGCAATAATGAGCAGGATGTGTTAAATATACTTGGTTCAATGTATGCTTCCATAATTTTTTTTGGTATAAATAACTGCTCTTCAGTTCTACCACATGCTGCGACTGAGTGCAGTGTCATGTATTGAGAAGCATACGCTGGGGGTGTACTCCACTTGGGCTTATCAAGTTTGCACAGGTATTATTATCTCAGAAATTCTTTGGGTTGTTTGCAGACAACATCTTTTAGATATTTGGCTATCTTCAGTTGAATTTTCCGTACTTTGTTATTCTTAGTAGACTTTCTATTCAAATGTTAACATTATTCATTTTGTAGGCAACTTTTGAGGTTTCTTATATATTTACCTAGACAATTTTATTCATGGTTTTTGCCTAATATGATGGGTTGGCATATAAGGTTTCTAGGTATTGCTATGTCACATTCTGTTCACTGCTCTTTTACATTAATTTGGGAATGCCACTGGTTTTTTTGACTCCTAACTCCATTGTAGCTTCAATTTTGTGCTCGGCCTTCTACAAAATTTTCAATCTGTTTTTGGACATTTTGATTCCTAAACTGGTAAGCAGCTGTTTTTACTAAAAGAAAACCTTCTACATTTTATTCTATTCACATATAATCTACAAAACTTAAGGCTTAAAAAATAATGTGGATTATTTTGGTATGTTGGGTTTTGAGTTCACTGTTGAGAAATTGATTTTTCTGTGTTTTCAAATTTGCGGCAAATACCAAAATACTGGATATGGATCTACCATTTGATTCCTACTTAGTGTACACTGAATGGGATGTAGAGAAAGCAGTAGGTTCATAAAGCTGATAAGTTCATATTTGATGTAGAATAGTTGTAGCAAGATATTCACAGTGATATTTAAAATTTTGGTTGAGAAAGGTCTGTTGTATTTGTACTGATTTTAAGCATCAGGTTGATAAAGTGTACTGATGTTATATGCAGAATTAGCATTGAGAGAATGGCTTCTAATAGTCACTTTACATTTTTGTTGGTTCAAACTTAAGCCGTTTAGTTTGCTTTTTCCTAGAGCCAAATCTTGTTTCTTGAGGTTGGTTGCAGTTGGTTCAAATTTCGGTTTACTTTCTGAGAAATTAAAATAGAATGCTACTATTGTATATTTGTCCTGATGCACTTGATAAGATTATTGTAATGCGTTGGATTCTCTACTTGAATTACTTTGTCACTAAGGTTTGTTTGATGGAAAGATATTGAAGTAATTTTTAGAGCAAGTTCTATGCAACATTGTCAAGGAGCCATATACATACATATATAGTTTTACCATTTAATATCAATGTCCTGCAAATCTTTTTACAATGCACCGCTACAATGTTAATGTGCTTTTTTGGTATATGACATATTATTTCTGGTCACGATGTTGACTTTTGGGCTATGGTATATGACAAAGTACTAAATTTAGGAAATGATAATGAATTTAATATCTCGTACTGAGTAGCCTAAGCATCTCCTGCTAATGATCAGTTGCTGCATTCCAACTGATTAAATGATGTGTCGAGAATACTTTTAACACATGATCTTTTGACTCAAGGAGTCCCTATCTTTCATGTTAGTTGCATTCTCTAATACTAATATTATCGGGTTCTTTTCTTTATGATAAATGCTTTAACTTGTGGATATTCTGAAATTTCCCAACTGGATATTATCTTTTGGAATTAGAAGGAAGCAAGCAACTGTTTTTTGAGGTCAGCAGAAAGGAAAAAGAAAATGTAAAGAAGCTTTCTCAATGACAGCTATAGCAAATCTTTGAGAATTGATCCTCTTTGACTTGGAGAGCCAAATCATTGGTACATTTGGCTATATCTTAAAATATCATTACCTAAATTTTGTACTTGATATTTAGGATAGTCTAAATGTTAACCACAGTAGTATGATATCTCAGATAATAATAATAATAATAATAATAATAATAATAATAATAATAATAATAATAATAAAATGGAGTTTCAATGATACTCTTCCTGCCAACTCTTTTGGTAAGCGTATTCAGAAGTTAACTTTCAGACTTTGAACCAATAATTTTCCCACCAAATTCAAAAATACTTGGCAGGATATTGGTTATCTGATGATTCAGTGGTGGTCACTGGAAAAGAAAAGGTAAGACCTCATACTTAACAGACTTAAACTTTTTCTTTAAAAGTTTCAAGATTAGAAGCAACTGAGGAAAAGTTGAACCCAAGAACCAACGTGACTTGATTGTTATGGGGTGTAGATAAGTTTGCTCATCAGATTTGAATATCAAATTTGTATGATTTGTTTTTCAGACTTTTAGAAAAGCAATCAGGTATAACTTGCGGTCTTGCATCAATTTCAGGCGAGATATTAGCAAATATTTTATTTTCTAGTATACATTATTATAATAAGAATGTATTTTGTTACACTTGCATATTTCTTTCTTTTTTTTTTTTTTTGGTTGTTTACAAGATTTGTGGAGTGCAACAATGTGCTGCAGGATTAAATTATTGCAAATTCCACTGCATATGCTGTACAATATTGATTTTTAAATTCGCATATATTATTTTCTAAAAACCTGATATCTTTGACTTGGAGAGCCATGTGATAGGTGAATCTAGCTATAATCTAATTTATATATAAAAGTACTAGATTTACAGTTACATAGACATCTGTTTTGTTTCTATCCTCAAAAAATATGAAAAATTCACGGGAATATTATAAACAAATCACAATATAGATTACCTTGCTTTTTGTTAAAAAAGATAGTTGGCCTAAAAATTCTTACTCTTGTCTTTCAATGTGACACAGATGTTATTTATTTTCTATTACTATTAAAATAAAATACAATGGCTATGTTTGAGAGGAAGAAACATAACTGATGTATTTAATTACCTTACTTCCTTGTCTTCTGTGTGTGTGTGTGTGTTTACCTTAGGTAAAACTAGGATTTGAGTTTGTAACTAATGACATTCTTTTTTGACTTGACATCTCACTTTGCAAATGCAAGCTTAAGCTAAATCATATAACTTTAAAACCCAGATTTATAATTTGAGTTGTCTTTTAATTTTTTTGGCTATACTTATTTTACTCTTCTGTTGATTAATAGAAATCTGTATTATGGAATTTACATATATATAAGCAACGTAAGTCATATCAGCTAAGGGTTTTCTGTTGATTTCTTATCTATTCAAATTTTCTCATTGCTCCATGTATTGCATGAATCATAGTCTCTTCCCAGGCAAGTCATATTTCTTCTCAAACATCTATCAATTTATTGGACATGTTATACTCAAGAATGATGGCAGGCCTATAGATGGATTTGCACATCTACGTTTGTTTTTGGTAGCAGAAACATTGCAGTAATTGTTTTTGCAGCTAATATTATATTAAAAGAGGTTGACATGATTTAGGTTTTTGACTGAGGCAAAGATTCGGAAACAAAAAATATTAGGTCTTAGATATTTCCCTAAAATGTGTACTAAGTATACATGTGGAGCACTCTTGAGTTCCTTGAATTTTAATTATTTAATTGATTTATTTTTAAAGTAACTATAGTTGTGTGTTAAATTTCATTTCTAAATCTATAAGTAGAGGCTTGCAAATGTTTCAATGTATGCATCAATTGGGTAGTCTTCCTTCAAAAGCTAAAGCTTTCCCAGATAATATAGTATGGCTCAAATGGATGGCCCTGTCAACTCCCTAGAAATTGATTTGTCTGATAATAGTGAATATGCTTCACAATGGGCTGAAATTGAGAGGTTGCCTACTTTTGAAAGGTTAAGATCATCTTTGTTTGACAAAAATGATGATGACAGAAATGCTGCTGAAGATAAAGGAAAGAAGATGATTGATGTAACCAAGCTTGAGGCTCTAGAACGGCATACCTTCATAGAAAAGCTCATCAAACATGTCGAGGATGACAACCTTCGTTTGTTGCGGAAAATCAGAGATAGAATAGACAAGCAAGTGTTTTCACTTTTTGATTAATTACATGCACAATATCCTGTGTCTCTTTTTGTTAGTTATTTTCCTGCTTTTACATTCATAACTTACACTGTATTCATATATAATTCACTATCAAAAGCTGCCATTAACTTGTTTTGTTGTGTATACCAGTCTGCCATGGACTGATTTTTATTGCCTTCCTTCATTTCCGTATAGGTCTACACTCACATATATCATTGTCTATGCTAATTTCAACTTGAAATGGTTATGTAGAGTTGGTATAAAATTGCCGACGGTAGAAGTAAGATATAGAAATTTGTGCGTGGAAGCTGAGTGTGATGTTGTTCATGGAAAACCCCTGCCTACGCTTTGGAATTCCGTTATAAGCACGATTTCTGTAAGTACCTTAAGATTGTAATTTTACAGTTCAAAGAACGTTAAAATAGTCATATGCTTTCGTTTTGTATTTAAATTAGTTACAGCAAACTGATCACTATAATTAATTGAAGGTAAAAATAAATACTAAATGCATAATGTGGTTGGATGTTACTGTAGTGTTCCATAACCCATAATATGTTACAGGTCTCTTACATCTCGGTACAAACAATTCTACATTGTGGTACTTTCTAAGATTACTTGTGAATAGGTATTTTCTTCTGCGTGTTTTACATTGTTGACTTTCGCTTACCATTATCTACCCAATATGTTTCTACTATTTGTATGTTGTTACCTGTTTCATAACTTATGGCTTGCGGTTAGCCAAAAGGAACTGATGCAAGTTTATGCCTCCTGCAAAGTTGAGAGAAGGAGGTTAATTCTCTGCATGTTATCTTTTAAAAATGTGAACTGCATGCTTAATTTTGGGGAAATGGCTCTCTCCAAAGCTACAATAGTCTTGCCTTCATTTTAGAGGCTGTCGGTGTTTTATGTATTCTTTCATATATTTGATTGCATCTTAAAGTTTGTTTGATAAATAACTCTTTTATGTGATTGAAATGGAACCTGAGAGGAAATTAGAAAATAATATTAATTATTGAGAACAAGTATTAATTAAATTACCATATTTTAGAATGACTCAACATTCACGAGGGTTCTTCCGTCTGTAGCTCACTACTTATCTCTATGATTTTGAAGGACTTCACGAAGCTGTTCGGTTGCATGTCACGTCAAGCCAAGATAAGCATCATTGATGATGTTAGTGGTGTTATAAAGCCCGGAAGGTGTCCTCTATAAGCTTTATTTAACTCAACTTTCCTCAATTTTCACTCAAGCAAACTTTTCTTTTATTTCAACGGATGCATATTAGACGATCTTAGTTAATCTTGGTTGGTTTTTGCTAATGAATATCAGTGACAGCAGAATGCATATAAGCTTAACTATCTTGCAGGATGACACTGTTGCTTGGCTCTCCTGGATGCGGAAAGACTTCCCTTTTGAAGGCTTTATCAGGAAATTTAGACCACTCCTGTAAGGTATCTCAGTTTCTTTATATTATATCTTTATGATTGTTCTATTCAGTATCAGCTACAAAAGTATTGAGATATCTAGTGCAGAATTAATGAGAAGTTGAAAATTCTTAAAATTAAAAGGGGAAAATTCCAATTAGCCCCCAATTTTTGTTATAATTCCCATTTATCTCCATAGTGTTTGTCAAATAGCCAATTTACCCCCTTCACGTTATAACTTTAATGGCACATGTAGATGGATTGAAGTGACGTGTGTTTGAGCTTTGTCTCCATTTTGAGATCTTAGATAAAAAAAAAAATATGGTTGTAGTTACTTAATTGCTCTCGAGACAAGTATAATAGGACAAAACAATTTAAACAATTGTAAAAAAATGCCTTTAAAACAGGATTTGTGGTGCTTATAACAATTTACACAATTGTCAAAACGAAGTGCATATAAATTTTTTTGTTTCAAACCTAAAATGGGATTTCAAAATTTTCATTTTCTACAAATAACTGCTCCAGACAAAAAATATATTTTCAAAATTTTCTTCCATGCACAATTTACACAAATTTATTTGCTCAAAACTAATTTTCATGGCTCAAAATAAAATTGTGTTTTCAAAATTCGACACATATCAAGATAAATATACACACAATATAAAGAGTGAAAACTATCTATAAGTTGGATTTGGGTTGGCGGTTGATGTGCGAGAAATAACCACCTCTAATCTTCAAGTTGCCAACTTCTTCTATTTTGTTATGTATTTGATAACATAGGTTTGTGGAGTTTGGGACTTATTATGTTAAGGTACGAAATGGCATGAAAAATTGAGAATGTGAACAGAGGACAAGAATAATTAATGGATACGTCCCCTGAGCTTTCAAGAAATCGCACCTTTGACCTTATAAATGTTTTTGTTGATTGTGAGGGTTATCTGCAGTTTTGGCCAAAATTTTCATTTTGTGATTTCTTAAAACCTCATGGAGCTATCAATTAATCAATCGAAATAACATTCCCAAACTTTTGATTGAAAGTGACCTTTGTGTGTAAGAGTGTTCTATCGTGTCAAGCTCTAAATTGTCATGTCAATTGCTTTGTGCAGACTAAAATTTGAAAATATGAAAAAATTGAGTCCGGTTATGGAATTGGCCCCAAAAAAGTGACAATCACCATTAAACTTTTAACTGTTGTAATTGTTTTATGGTATTGGTTGGACTAGTCACCCCTTGAGCCTACAGCCTAATGTCTCAGACAACCTCTATCATGTGCACTTGCCTATGAACCTAACGCAATGGCTACAAACTTGAGGAAAAATATAAAACCACTTAAACATGATGATAGCTTTAAGTTAGTATTAAGCTCTAACCTACAAAATTAATGTTCGAATACATGAATAAAGAATCAAATAACATACAGATCTAATATTGTTTTTGTTTATTGATTGGAGAGTTTAGCATGTAATCTTTGACTATCAGTCTCCTAGTTATCTCAATGAACTAGTTTCGATTTGTTCAAAGGTTGTAGCTTGGATAAAATGGGATTAAACAAAGGGGTTTCTCGCAATTTAAGTTTCTTTTTTGGTACTCTTTTATCAACAGGTCACAGGAGAAGTTTCTTACAATGGCTACAGACTAGAAGAGTTCGTACCACAGAAAACATCTGCTTATGTAAGCCAACATGACAAGCACATGCCGGAGATGACTGTGAGGGAAACGCTTGATTTTTCTGCCCGTTGTCAAGGGGTTGGGAGTCGAGCTGGTAGATTTGCCTAAAAGACATATAATTATATTTAAGACAATTAACCCATCAATCCATGACACTGATACGCATGCTTTTGCCTGTGAAGACATTATGTTGGAAATTAGCAGAAGGGAGACAGAGGCAGGAATTCTCCCAGATCCAGATATAGATACTTATATGAAGGTACTCAAGAGCTATCATTTAATTTATAGATAGAGCTTGTTTAATATGTTCATGTAATTTGTAAAGGGAGTAGTGATTTAAGGATTCTAATTGTGAGGTTATATATGCAACCATTGGTATTCTTTTTAGGCAACATCTGTCAAAGGACTAAAAGAAACTCTTCATACAGACTATACTTTGAAGGTAATTCTCATAAATAGAGCCAGTTGGATCCTTCTTTATCGCATTCATCAAATGCTTTATTAGATAATGGATTTATAGTTTTCTTTTCTACTCAGGTCCTTGGACTTGATAATTGTGCTGAAACACTAGTTGGAGATGCCATGAGAAGAGGTATTTCTGGAGGTCAGAAGAAAAGATTGACTACAGGTAGTGATTCGTCATTTTAGGAACGACAAGAACATGTTCTTTATTTATTAACTCTCAAATTTATCTGGAATTCTAATTTAGTTGAGAAAATATACTATTCTTTTGCAGGGGAGATTATAGTAGGTCCAATAAAAACTTTGTTTATGGATGAAATAACAAATGGCTTAGACATGTCCACCACCTTTCAGATTGTTGCTTCTCTGCAGCAGCTGGCTCATATCACTAAAGCTACCATTCTAATTTCACTTCTTCAACCATCACTGGAAACCTTTAATCTCTTTGACGATATCATAATAATGGCTGAGGGAAAGATTGTTTATCATGGTCTGCGCAGGAGTGCTCTAGAGTTTTTTGAAGGTTGTGGGTTTCGGTGTCCTGAAAGGAAAGCAGTTCCTGACTTCCTCCTTGAGGTAGGTGCAGGGCAGCTTCAAATCATTCCTTTGCAGACTCAGATTATTCTAGTACTTCATCCTTTGATCCTTTATTTTCCACAGGTTTTATCTATAAAGGATCAAGGACAATACTGGTTCCACACTGAAGTTCCTCACAGTTATGTTTCAGTAGATATGTTCTCAAGGAAATTCAAAGAATCTCTTTTTGGTAAAAAGCTGTATGAGGACCTCTCGGAGCCATATGATAAATCAAAAAGCCACAAGAATGCTCTTTCCTTTAATATGTATTCTGTTTCAAGATGGGAACTATTTAAAGCTTGCATGTCGAGAGAATTTCTTCTCATGAAGAGAAATTCTTTTCTCTACGTATTCACAGTTAGTAAGGTAATGATTTTTTACTTTTATCATTCTTTCCTCATGTGCCCATTGTCAGTGAAATTCTTTCTTCATTTCTCTCACTGTTAAAATCATTTTTGTTACTCTACTTTTGGTGTGCAGCTTGCTGTAATGGCAATAATTGGTAGCACAGTATTTTTGCGCACTCAGATGGATATTGATGCTCTTCATGCAAACACTTACATGGGTGCCTTGTATGGGGCATTGTACGTACTTATTTTTGATGGATTTCCAGAGGTGTTTCTCACTGTTGCAAGGCTTGCAATTTTTCATAAACAAAAAGAGCTGCGTTTCTACCCAGCTTGGGCTTATGCAATTCCAGCTGCAATTTTAAAGCTTCCTCTTTCACTTGTGGAATCTCTGATCTGGACATCTCTTACTTATTATGTCACTGGATACAGCCCTGAGTTCTGTAGGTTAGAATCACAATCTGCACCCAATTTTTATGTGCCTTTTTAAGTATCTATAGAGGCCTTAAGATAGTTGATATCACTGTGAAATGATTGAAAATATTTAAAGGGTAGCTCAATTTCTTTGTTTTTGATTCTAAAGAAGGTGGATAATTTGCCATGCTATTAGGTTCTTCTGCCAGTTCATTCTGCTTTCTGCATTGCACATAACATCAATGTCCATATTCCGCTTTGTGGGCTCTGTCTTCCAAACTGATGCTGCTGCCATAGCATCTGCTAGTATTGCACTGGCTTTACTTTTGTTATTTAGTGGAATGGTGATCTCAAGATGTGAGTTTTTTCATACTTTGCATGTATTTAAGTTGTCCTTACAATTATGCGTCAACTAATGGAGTCAACTAACATTGTCCTATTGTTTCAGACTCAATGCCAGTTTGGTTGAGGTGGGGATTTTGGGTTTCTCCTTTTACCTACGGAGAGATAGGCATTTCCATAAATGAGTTTCTTTCTCCACGGTGGCAAAAGGTAAGTCTCTTGAGCTGAAGTTACTGATTTACGCTGATCAAGCACCTTGATGTTATAGATATTGTGGGGCTATATGGACTTTAATAATCAATAGTTATCATATTTTGATGAGCTGCTAATTCTGTCTCTCATTCTAATTTGTAGACAATACAATCAATAAACAACACAATAGGGAGAGCAACATTGGAAAGCCGGGGATTGATCTTTGATGGATACTTTTTTTGGATTGCCCTTGGTGCCTTAGTTGGGTTTAGTTTAATTTTCAACATTGGCTTTACTCTGGCCTTAAGTTTTCTGAAACGTAGGTCCATCTTTCATATTGTCATACCTCTTATTTCATAACATGGTAGATGCTTGGCTATTCACCTTATTAAATGCTTACTCAGCTTCCAGAGCCTCCCGTTTTATTACGTCATATGAAAAGCTTTCTAAGACACAGAAAATTGAAGGTCCAAGTGTTGCTACATGTGTGAAAGAAAAGCAGGGGAGTTCTTCCCCTTCTACTGATGAAGAATGTAGTAAAGGTTGATTACTTTGCTTGCTTTCCTAAATGTTCTCCAATCCATGGCTTTTTATATGATTCCTTATGGTATTTGTAGTTTAGAATTTGCTAATAACTTAATGAGTGCTATATCTTGTCATAATGAACAGGCAGGATGATCTTACCTTTCCGACCCTTGACAATTACTTTTCAAGATGTCCAATACTACATTGATACACCTTTGGTAATGAAATAACATAGTTCTTCATTTAATTTTCGATCCATTGCAAGGTATTCATATCTGTAAACCAAATCAAATTTAGTTAACCTTTTCTGCAATCCTTAGGGAATGAAAAAGCGCGGGTTTGCTCAAACCAAATTGCAACTTCTTTCTGATATTACTGGTGCATTCAGGCCTGGAATTCTCACAGCATTAATGGGTGTTACTGGAGCTGGAAAAACTACCCTTCTTGATGTTCTTGCTGGTAGAAAAACAAATGGTTACAGTGAAGGGGAAATAAAAATTAATGGGTATCATAAGGCTCAAGAAACATTTTCTAGGATTTTGGGTTACTGTGAGCAAACTAACATACATTCTCCTCAAATCACTGTAGAAGAATCTCTGCTTTTCTCTGCTTGGCTGCGTCTGGCTCCTCAGATTGACTCAAAAACTAAGATTGTATGATCTGTGTCCCACCTCATTTTTAGTCCTCAATATACAGGCAACATAACTTGTATTACCTGTTCTAATATTTTCTCTACAGGAATTTGTCAACAAAGTCCTTGAAACCATAGAGTTGGATGGAATCAAGGATTTCTTGGTTGGGATGCCTGGCATTAGTGGTCTTTCGACTGAGCAACGCAAACGACTAACAATAGCCGTAGAGCTTGTTGCTAATCCCTCTATAATTTTCATGGATGAACCTACATCTGGTCTGGATGCTAGAGCTGCAGCTATTGTCATGCGAGCAGTGAAGAATGTAGCTGATACTGGAAGAACAATTGTTTGCACAATCCACCAGCCAAGTATTGATATTTTTGAAGCATTTGATGAGGTAAAAATTCAAAAAAATTTATTGGTAGAAAGAGTCATTTTAATTTTCAAATTTAAAAGCTACAATGTTGCTAATACAACCACTTTTGTAACATATGGCATGGTTCTAGTTACTTTCTCTTATTGAGGAACACATGCAAGACTACCCACAGGTCTGATTCTCACTTCATAATAATAGATAGTGGTTTTGTGGGATCAGATTATATCATCAAGAATTTGTTGGCTCTAATACAGCCCACCAACTGAAAATGGAAAGAGAAATATCTTGGGATAGTGTACACAATTTTCTAATATAACAATTCTTACAATAATTAGAAGTTTCTGTACCCTGATCTTGGGTACAAATTTCAAATACAGCGTTGTTCAATGATTAAAGGAGTAATTGTCGTTTAAGATACTATTATGTCATTGCAGTTGATTCTTTTGAAACTTGGTGGGCGCATAATCTACTCGGGGCCATTGGGACACCATTCAAGTAAAGTTATACAATTTTTTGAGGTTAGTTCATCTAAAAATGCTTGCACCATTTTCATCCTCTACTTCCATCTTTTTATATAAACCTTCTCTGAATATTTCCGAAAATTCTAATTAAATTTACTTGTATGTTTGTGTTTCATTAATAGGGTATCACTGGGGTGCCAAAGATTAGAGATGATTATAATCCAGCAACCTGGATATTGGAGGTCACTTCTTCATCTGCTGAGGTCCAATTGGGTGTAGATTTTGCCAAAATATACACGGATTCTGTTTTACACGAGTGAGTTCAGCAAAATATATAATTATTGATCCCGTTGTTGTGCAAATATTGATAATTCACTAGTATTGATGTTGGATAGGAATCTCCTTAATGAAGAATTTAGACTTCAACAAAAGAAATATTTTTGAGGTTTTTGTCTTGGTTGTTTTTTTGTTTTTCTTAGTAAAATATTTTCCCTTCTTCATTAGTGTTCGGTTTCTTTACGTTACTCTTAAGTTAAATTTAAGTAGAATTAAAGTATGTCTACTAGGTAAAGATCTCACATTTTTCTTGAGAGAGCATCGGAAAAGAGTTCAGTGAAGGTCTTGTAAATGTCATATTCTTCAAATTGGTTGAAGAAAAATAATATCAAAATATAAAGGTAGAAGGAATAGTCTCCTCTTCTGAGAACTTGGGGTTCAAGACCAGCAAGTTACCAGCTTAATCTTTATAATATCAATAATAAAGTATAGATTTATTTGGTAAACTATATTATCCAGTCTCAGTTCAGATCATCACTAGCTGTCACTCTGCAACTTCAACGTGTGTTCACACTGTTGTATGAAAATGGCTTGGCCACTTAGTTTTTATTGAACAACTAATGTCAAAGATGCAACGCTACAGCTAGCATATAGAATTGCTTATATGCTTAGTTTCTGGAAGTCACACTTTTCTATTTTACCATTTGTAGGAATAATAAAGAGCTTGTAAGGCTGTTAAGTACTCCACCTCCTGGTTCAAGTGATCTGTATTTTCCAACCCGCTTTGCACAAAATGGTTGGACACGATTCAAATCTTGCCTATGGAAGCAGCACTTGTCTTATTGGAGAAGTCCTTCGTATAATTTGACGCGTATCATTCATGCATTTATAGGATCTCTAGTTTTGGGTGCTATATATTGGAATCAGGGAAATGAAATGTAAGTTAATACATTACTGACTTTATTATTATTATTATTGTCTTTTGAGCATATTATAAGTAATTTTGCTGATCTACAGTCATTTTGCATTATATAACAGTACAGTTGGCTAGGCTGAATAATCTTTATGTACCACAAGACAGTGCACTTCTCATTTTTAACTAGTCTACAGTCACTTAACTCTTCTGTCTTACCCTTCTCCTTGTAGCTTTCCATCTTCAGAGATTTAGTGTTAATACTTTGCTTGTGTGCACATATGCAAGTGCAGAATGAAAGCTGACAGTTGTAGCATTAGGAAAGACAGTCTTTGCAAGTAGACTAAGCTCACACTGTGAGCCTTTTACATAAAAGCTGTTCTCAGTCCCTTGGATTTATTTAGCAGTCATATTTAGGTGATTAGTTTTCAAACACAGATTTTTGGATGTGATGATTATTTAAAATAGTATCAAATTTAGCAAAGAGATATTTTGCTTGAACATTCATTGACTAGCTTATGCTTTGGGTGGCTCGTCACCACATTGTGATAAACCACTCTGAGTTGGCTGCATTTGGAAGCTCCAATCCCATATCCATATGCAGTATTTATTCTGTTCAGAAATTATGAAAATTGCTATAAGGTATTAGATTTAGAATCTTCATTAGCAAACCTTTGTAGATATAAAACTAATAAATATATTTTAAAATTTTCAGAAATAATCAGCAGAATTTACTCAATATACTTGGTTCGCTGTGTATTGCTGTGGTCTTCTTTGGCGTGAATAATTGTGCCTCAATATTACCATATGTTGAGAGGGAGCGAACTGTAATGTATCGTGAAACCTTTGCGGGAATGTATTCTTCATGGGCTTATGCACTAGCACAGGTATTAATTTTCTTCGCAACTATTAATCTCTTGATTTGAGTATCACGGCATCATCATCTTTTCTTATAATCAACTTGTGTTCTACATGCTGTATTTTGATTTTTTTCTGAATATTTCAAGACAACATGAATGCACTATTACATCAACTTCTTTGCTCTATGATTCCAAATCACTTCTCACTGTCACATAAAAACCGAGCTGCTAATGCTACATGATTGATTTTCCTTATGATAACAAATATTTTGAATTCAGTCTTGTATTCGTGACTATTCTTTTTGCTATAACAATATTGCAGGTCTTAGTCGAGGTTCCTTATGTATGCATCCAAGCAACTATATTTACCATTATTACATATCCGATGATTGGATATTATGGATCAATATATAAAATCTTTTGGTACTTCTACGCAATGTTTTGCACATTGCTGTACTTCAATTATATGGGGATGTTGTTTATGTCGTTGACGCCAAACTTCCTGGTAGCTGCAATTCTATCTGCTTTGTCCTACGGCATGTTAAATCTTTTTTCAGGGTTCTTCATTCCTCAACCGGTAATGACTGAATAATACACCTTAAAGTTAGATACCATTACATGTATAGAAACTTAACAGATGCATGCTAATCAATTCTGTTGTTCATTTTACAGCAAATTCCAAAGTGGTGGCGTTGGTTGTATTATTTAACGCCTATGTCTTGGACAATAAACGGTTTGCTAACTTCCCAATACGGAGATATGGACAAAGAAGTTCTGGTCTTTGGGGAGATTAAAACAGTAGCTGCCTTCCTAAAGGATTATTTTGGTTTTGAACATGATCACTTACCTATTTCAGCTATTGTTCTTGCTATCTATCCTTTAGCTTTTGCTTCTCTTTTTGCATATTTTGTAGGCCGCTTGAATTTCCAGCATACATGAATGTAACCCCATTGATTATATACGTCTATTGTGTGTGACAACAAACCTTATGTTTATGTAAGAGTGTTTTGATCAATTTATCAAAATTTGGGTAAAGATGATCATGTTAGTAATTAGTTTTTCAATACCACATGCTTTTGGAATCACTGCATTTGCTATTAACTTGTTTGTGAGGATGGTGATGCTCAAGAATGTTGAAATTGAGAGGTGAACAGTTTTTGAACTATTGATGTGGCCATTGTTTAACAAAGATGATGATGAAACTAATATATAGTGTTTGCAGTCTAAGAATTATATTTCTCAATGAAACACAATTATTGGTTATCAAATACTCAACAAAACCAGGAGGTTGTTACATATAAACCTCTTCCTGTAAATCTAATGTATAAGAATGGATTTTTAACATCAGGTTGAAAAGATAATCAATCAAGAATTAAAAAAAAAAAAAAGGAAATAATAGAATTGAGTCGAGTAATTGGAGGACTCGTCTCAAGATAGTCCATGTCAAAAGTTTGAGTAAACCCCTTTAACTTCCAGATGAGCTTTTAATCTCTCTACGATGTCATTTAGGTGAACTTAATTCCAAACACATACTGAGAAGCTACACTCTCTTTATCACACGGAAGTTTGTATAGTTCTCAAGTGTTAAAATGGAGCTTTCGTGTTTGCTTTCTTAAGTTAACCATCAACTAGCGAAGCCATAACTTCTTTAAAAATCTTAGGTACAAAAATACTAGACCAGGGAAAAAAAAAACACCAAAAGCTTGAAAAGAGGATGACAAAACATCAAAAGAGAAATTGAGCAATGGCGTACTTAGTAGAATTCCTTACACTGAGAAAGTGTGAGGGGAAGAATTTTGCCACCCAGGCCACAGCCCCGTGGTAAAAGACCTTTATCCTTTAATTCCCACACTTTACATATGGGTAAAACTCCCTTCATGACATATAAGAATAGCAAAATGTCATTAATTATGTGAAAAGATTTATGCATGCACTATAATAAAATCTATCTAAACTCATAAGTTTTGATTTATAGTATTAATATATTATATATGTAATATATAATATTAAATATTGAAAGGAAATTTTGAGAAAATTTACAATAACCTTCCTACTACGTTAATTCTACCAATTGACTCTCAAAACAAATTGGTTGATAGCATAATTTCATGATAATTTTACTTTCTTTTATGTATACTTTTCAACTTTTATTCCATATTTAGAATTTTATTTTAATTAAAATTACGACGTAAAAAGAAAACAAAACAAAACCCTAGTAAGGGGAGGATTTCATACAAATTTGTGGAAACTGCATTTGGCAGAAATTTGTGCAATTGAGTTTGTTTTTAACGTGGATGCATATTCTTCTAATTTAAGTGTATAGATATTCTTCTAATTTAGGAATATATATTCTATTGGAATTTTGACTTATATACGAGTAGATTTATAATATTAAAAAAAAGTTAATTTTATTAAGGAAAAATGACAATTTTCTCTGTTAAATACGAAAACATATCTTTTTTTCTATTACATCAAAATAGCTAAAACCTCTCGTTGTTAGCATTTTTCTATTAAGGTAACAGAAAAATTACAGTTTTATATTAATTCATTTGAAAGCTCTGCCAGTGCTTCAGAATTGTCAAAATAATAATGACAAAAGTTAATCTCTTTTTTATGTATATTAAATTATTAAAAATCAAAATAATTATTATTTTGCCCTTAATCCTTTTCTCATTAGAAAACTGATGACGGGGAGGTTTTTGACTATTTTGATGAAATAGGGGAAAAATATAGGTTTTCATATTTAAAAGGGGGGAAATTATTATTTTTCCTTCTATATTTCAACTAATTTTCACGATACAAGAGTCGCCGCCTCTCGTACCTGGCAAAAGCACGATCGATGGTAGCCCTTGATCAACCAACCATTATTAGATAGTTGGAAATTAGCAGCACCACGCTTGACCTCTTGCGCAGTTGTTGCTTCCCTAACTCAGGCACCATCGTCGCTTCTCTAACTTGCATGCTATGGTTGCTTCACCAACTGGTCTTCCGTCGTCAGTTCTACCGCCACCACCTAAACTAATGACCCACCTCTACAAGGTAATCACTAACCAATCAAACTCCATTAAATTTGATACACTTTTGGATTTTGTAGAAAACAGTATGTTATATAATTGATTTAAAAGAGCGGGTGGTAAAGCCTTCGATATTGGGCCTGGGTTTCTTTTCGAATCCTTTTTCCTCATAGCTTCAATTCTCTTCCTATTTTTTTAACTTTATAAGAGTCAAGACTGCTACTATAGATATGAAAGTCTCTATCTTGCTTGCGAATCCTGCTAAACTCCTTTTTTTATGCATAAAACACTCAACTAACTGTCACGCCACGTGTGAATAGTGTGTGTGAATAATAACGCATGGCCAAGACCTTGCGCAGGCAATATTTGTTATTTTTCCTTCCATATTTCAACCTATTTTCATGTTACAAGAGCCGTCACCACTCGTACCTGGCGAAGGCATAATCACCGGTAGCCCCCGATCAACTGACCATTATTAGATAGTTCGAAATTAGCAGCACCACGTTCAACCTTTTGCATGGTCATCGCTTCTCTAATTTGCGTGCCATGGTTGCTTCACCAACTGGTTTGCCGTCATTGCTTCTACTGCCAACACCTAAGCTACTGACACATCTCTACAGGGTAATCGCTAGCCAGTCAAACTCTATTAAATTTGATATACTTTTGGATTTTATAAAAAATAGTATTCTATATAATTGATTTAAAATGGTGGATGGTAAAGCCTTTGATACCAGGCTTGAGTTTCTTTTCGAATCGTACTTACTCACAACTTCCATTCTCTTCCTATGTAAGAGTTAAGACAAATACTATCGACATGAGAGTCTCTGTCTTGCCTGCGAATCCTGCTAACTTATTTTTTGATGTCCAAAACACTTAGATAAGTGTCACGCCCTATGTGAACAATGTGCGTGAACAGTGAGTGATTCATGGGCGAGATCTTACGCGGGTGGCAATTGTTATTTTTCCTTCTATATTTCAACCCATTTTCACCATTATTAGATAGGTCGAAATTAGTGGTATCCCACTTGACCTCTTATGCGGTTGTCGCTTCCCTAACTTAGGCACCGTCGTCGCTTCTCCAAAAATATATTTATTTTGCAACTATACTATTATTGTATTAATATAAATAATGTATGTAATGGAATAGAATTAATTCTATTATGCATACTTATATAAATAGCGGGCCACGTTGTGACTATAATATGGAGAGAAAATAGTCTTTCTATCCCCTTATATTATGGCATTACTTTCTTTAAATTTATGAGGGAACGTGAATTATTTTTGTGTTGTTCTAAAATTCTATACTTAAAGAGTATATTTTAATAGAACCAACCATTGTATCTTGGAGGAAGATTGTTATAGAAACTGATTTTGCACTAAGATATCACCCTAGAGGCAGAAAGTTTACTTACAAGGTTAGTGCCTATGTACATGTGTCGATATATTAATTTTTAATTGTATTCTTTTTATCATCCAATTCTAGAAAATTCCTGTCAGCAAAAGATCTCTTTTAATTTTTTCATTCACTTTGAAGATAACCGTTGAACGTATTTTTAGATCCAACAATATCATTGAATTACTTTGATTTGGACCTAAAAAAGTGAAAAGGGGGTGTAATGAGATAACAACCTTCTGTAAAGTAACGTCAAATGGGTGATGGGTATTTGTCAAAATTTAGAGTCGATAGGATATTAGGCATTCTTCCGCAAAAAAATTATGTGAAATTGTGAAAATGTTTGAAAGAAAATGAAGATGATAGTGTTATCAATTGTACTACTTTTCTTTGCCTCATCATGTAATGTATTAATTATTAAAGTAATTAATAAAATTGATGCTAGAATGATTATCTAATGCACAAAATAATGGAATGTCATTCAATATGAAGGTAGTTCAAGGCACAGAATGGAATACTCGGAATGCTTGTAATTCTTCTATGCTTAATAAAACTGGCCTACAAAATATGAACTACACACAAAATATATTAATAAATATTTAATTATCAGTGTTATTAAATAATATTTATATTATTAGTATATTTATTTTTACTTGTAAGTTTAAAAATAATTTTCTTAATTAATTACTGTTAAGCATGATTGCAGTGCTCATGTTATTAGAATTTCACCTTGTTCTGTCTTTGTTGGCTATTTTGTTTTTGGGATATGAACGCATATAATTAAGTTCCAGATCCTTTCGACATTTGGTGTGCCAGTTAAATGATATGATCGATCAAGCCATTGATAGTAGCTTATTATTGCAGTAGTCTAACTCCACTTTGAACTCTTTTCTTTTGGGCACGTGCATGCACATGTATCTATGTGTATGAGGTGCAAGTTTTCGCTTGATTTTTGCTCTAGATTCGACTTCGAGCACACATGCCTCATGCATTCCGAATCAGATACTCTGAATTCTAACACTGCATTTTTTTAGATATTTTTGCATCAGCTGCCTACAGGGTCAGGGGCCGACCCATTCCGGTCAAGGATTGGCAAGATTTTCAAAAAAATCGGGGATCAGGTCAAACAATTTGTATCCCGATTTGAAAACGAGTTGGGGACGGGATGGCCTTCTTTCCCCGACCCATCCTCAATAACAGGAAAAATTTCAAGATTTTTTTGTAAATTATAACTATATATCCATATTATTTAATAAATAATTATTTAAGTTTTATATTTTTTTAATTTTATCAATCAAAATTCTTCAAAAAAAGTTTATATTTTTTTAATTTAATTAATTTTGGGCTTTATTTTCAAAATCCTAAATTCTTAGTAATATATATATAGAAAAGAAGGAAAGGTAATCCTACATTTATAAGATAACCCTCACCTTTTCATAAGCACCCTCAATTTTTTTTTTTTAAATCATCAAAAAATAAAAAAGTTGAAGATTGATTTAATATATTTTCTTTAACATTATCAATTCTATTAAAAACTAGATCATAATTTACTATTATGCTTATTTATTTTTTTACTTTTCATATTAATAAAAAATTATAATAAAAGTATTAATCAAATTTGATATTTTGTTTCATACTCATTTATATTGTAATTATATAGTAACCTTGCGAATTAAACTTTATTATATGATTATGAAGGGTATCATATTCATTGGTTAAGTTCTTGGTGTTGATTCATTTAATAAGAATTGATTATTATTATTCTAATTAATATGGATTAGGATTGAGTTTTAAGTAATAATATGATCGAAATAAATTGAACAATAAAATTGCATTAGTTGCCTAATTTTATTATGTAATAACCAAGATATTTTAGTATAGAATATAGATGTTTGTTGCAAAATGTAAAACAGAATATGTTACCATTGGGGCATTTTAGTTAAACATGTTTTATTTATACATTTTGTCACAAAGCATGAATGACGTAACAGTTAGTTGGGTGTTGAACTTCCTTCAATTTAATAATTTTAAGATTTTTTAAATTCATTTTCTTAACAAATAAATTTGCTAAAATAATTAAAAGTTAATAAAATTGAATAATTTTTAATAATTAAATTTAGAACAATAAATTAAAATAAAATTAATATATTGATGTCAGGCAAAATAATTACTTTGTAATGAATTAATGAACTAATATATTGTAATGTTATAATATAAGATTAACAAAACAAAGAATTCTTAAAGATTTTTTCCCTTCAAATTTTATTTTCTTATTTGTCAAGCAAAATAGTTTAATATAAAATTATAAAAAATTAAAAAAAAACTCTAAAATTGATTTAATACATTTGTCTAACTTTATCGATTTTATTAAAAATTATACCGTAATTTTATTATTATACTTATTTATTTTTCTATTTATATAGGTTAATAAAAATATTATAATAAATGTATCAATTAAATTTGATATTTTATTCTAACAAAATTTTTATTACCTATAATATTTTATATAAATTGTCTTAATCAAACTAATAATTGCTATCAATTATCTTATTTTTAGTAACTAATTAATGAAAAAATCAAATATTTATTTTTATTATATTATTTTGATGATATATGAAATGGTGATTTCATGTAAATAATATTAAAAAGATATAAAAATTTGATTTGTATTATAATATTTGATACAAGATTAAAAATTACCCATATATAATTTAAATGATTGACTTAATTTTAAATAATAACAATTATGCATAAAAAATAAGTACATTTTTTAGATGTTGGAAATTAAAGCATGTAGTATAAGGTTAAGTAAAGAACTAATTAAGAAGACAACCACAAAATTAAGTATAATATTTTTACTTACAAATTTTAGCAAATGAACATGAGTGGTTTGGGGTTAAGAGGTAGGTCTTCAGTTTGATTTTTCTCAAAGATGTAAAAATTTATATTTAATTTTTTAGATCAAATCAGAGTCAACATCAGGTCGAGGGCCTACAGAGATCCCCGACTCAAATTGGGGGCATCCCAAACCGTCTCTAATTAAGCGGCAAGGGAATCTTTGGCCATTCGGTGATGGGGCTGGGATTGAGTTGTTGTATTTGTGTTGTTTGATAGTTTGATGATGGGAACTAGGAATAATACTTTCTTTCTTGAACCTTGCAGAAAAAACAAGTCATAATTGTTTGGTAGTTTAACATACGTAGCAATTAGCATTTTATGTCTTAGTTTGTTATTTTAACAAATTTAAGGAACAACAATGTTATTATCCCAAATTGAAAATAAATTGATATGAAATTAACTTAATGATACCATCATATTCATATCTAATCACAAGCAGTATTTTAAATTCTTTTATTCATTTATCTGAATTATTACTAAGTTAATTTAAAAAGAAGTGTAGACTGTTGAAGAATCGATGTAAGTTCGGTTTTTTTTCTTCAAGAAGATATGTAAGATGAATTACATCTTAAAAAATGGATTTTTATATTTGAAAATAGAATATATCACAAAAAAATTGGTTAGTTTTGTAATTAATTTTTAGTGAAAATATAAAAAATAATTATTGTTATTTTTTACCATTTTCAAAAATAATTGTTAAGATCAAAAAACAATATCAAACAGTTCTTATTTTTATTTTTAAAAAATTATTTTAACCTGTATCAAATATGCGCTTCTGTTCTAAGAATTACAGAAATTTTGAGTCTCTAGAACCAATGAACTAAATTCATGTCTTTCTTAGGAGGAAATAACCAAAAATGTCTTTATCTTATAGCAAAAATTAAAAAATGCATACGTTACTCGTGAATATAACGAGAAAGTTTCATTTCACTTCCAACTGATTGGTGAAATGCACTAATTTTTTTCTTTTCGTGAAAATGATATGCTGTTTGGTTGAAAATCAAATTGTTTGTTGTAGGGTCCCGGCGAAATTGCCCACCGTTGAAGTCAGATTCAAGAATTTGCTTGCGTGCAAGCAGAGTGAGGTCGTTCCTGGATTCTGCTGCGAGCATTATTTCTGTAAAGTTCTGCATGTTGTTCTATTGCTTAGACATCAATTAATTAATGAATGGGAATTCTTGTGGGTTTTGCCTACTCGGTTTTGTTTAGTTCAGTTACTGTGAATATTTTGAAGTAAATTGAATAATATAGGATGATGGGTTGTGTTTAGTTAAGTTACGGTCAATATTAAAATGTCATTTTCGCCTTTCATTTCCTTGCGGCGTTTTAACTTAAGATTAAATAATATGCTGAGAAAAATCATGAAATGATGACCAAGTGAGATAATGGAGCCCATATTTTGGGTTCTTTGATCTCTTTGTGGATTTGCATGTGATTGTTTGGAAATTGTTTTCCGTCGGATCAAGCAAAGATTAGCACCATTAAGATTTTCGTGGTATCATTAAGCCTGGATTGTGTTATGATTAGCATCTTTTTTCGAATTTGGGCGCTGAGAATATCTATGTTCCAACTTGAGGAGGAATGTTAAAGTTATATTAGCTATAATCATTGAAACTTAAAGTTTTGAATTTCCTTTTCTATTTGGGAGTAAATCCTATATATTTTTTGTATTATCTTAATATTGGAAATATCCATCAAGTTTTACTCTTCTGTTTCTTTGATGCTTTTCAATAATATTTATATATGAAAGTAGTTTGCACTAATTTGGTTTTAACTTTAGCTCAGAGCTTAATGACTATGTCCACGATGAACATGTACTATTGTCCTGGCCCGTAAGTCTGGAGATCCCTTACCTTCAGTGTTTTTTCTTTATTTGTCAGCAATAATGAGCAGGATGTAAAAATAATTGGTTCTATTTATGCTTCCATACTCTTTTGTGGCATAAATAACTGCTCACCAGGTCTATCACATGCCGCAACTGAGCACACTGTCATGTATCAAGAAAGATATGCTGGGGTGTTATGCAGTTGCACGGGTTATTATTATCTCAGAAATTCTTTTAGTTGTTTACTGACATCTTTTAGATATTTGGCTATCTTCAGTTGAATTGCCCGTACTTTGTTATTCTTAGTAGGCTTTCTATTCAAATGTGAACATTGTTCATTTTGTAGGTGACTTTTGAGGTTCCTGACATATTTATCCAGACAATTTTATTCATGGGGTGTTATGCAGTTGCACGGGTTATTATTATCTCAGAAATTCTTTGACTTTTTTACTGACAAGATCTTTTAGATATTTGGCTATCTTCAGTTGAATTGCCCGTATTTTGTTATTCTTAGTAGACTTTCTATTCAAATGTGAACATTGTTGATTTTGCAGGTGACTTTTGAGGTTCCTGACATATTTGTCGAAACAATTTTATTCATGGTTTTTGTGTAATATGATGGGTTGGCATATAAGGTTTCTTGGAATTGCTACGTCACTTTCGGTTCACCGCTCTTTTACATCAATTTGCAGTGCCACTGGTATCTTTGACACCTAACTCGATGGTAGCTAGAATTTTGTGCTTGGCCTTCTACAAAATTTTCAATCTGTTTTTTGGGCATTTTGATTCCTAAATCGATAAGCAGCTGTTCTTGACTAAAAGAAAATCTTCTAAATTTTATTTTATTCAAAGAAAATCTTCTAAATTTTATTCTATTCCCATATAATCTACAAAGTTTAAGGCTTAAAAGATAATATGGATTATTTTGGTATGTTGGGTCTTGAGTATACTGTTGAGAAATTTATTTTCTGTGTTTTCAAATTTGCAGCAAATACCAAAATAGTGGATCTGGATGAACCATTTAATTCCTACTTAGCGGACACTATATGGGAGGTCACTCGCTAGTATGGTGATATAGACAAGAACACTGTATTATTTGGAGAAACCAAATGAGTAACTCCGTAAAAGAATGTTTGGGGTATCACCAGAATCACTTGGCTATTTCAACAGTTATTCTTTTACCATTGCCCCTGCTCTTTGCTTCTCTTTGCATATTTTATTGGGCCGTTGAACTCTTCAGTGAATGGCGATTCTCTCTTCTCTGTAGTGGAGGTAATAGGTTCATAAAACTGATAAGTCATAAGTTTGAATTTGATGAAGAATGGCTGTAGCAAGATATCATAGTGATAGGCAAATTATTGAACATTTGTTGTATTTGTACTGATTTTAAACAACAGTCTGATAAAATATACTGATGTTATATTCAAAATTAGCTTTGAAATAATGGCTTCTATTATTCACTTAAAGTTTCTGTTGGTTCAAACTTAAACTGGTTAGTTTTCATTTTGCTAGAGACCAAAATCTTGCTTCTTGAGGTTGGTTGCAATTGGTAAAAATTTCAGTTTACCTTCTGAGAAATTAAAATAGAACGGCTACTGTTGTATATTTGTCCTGATGCACTAGACAACATTGTTGTATGCGTTGATTCTCTACTTGAATTACTTTGTCACTAGAATTTGTTTGATAGAAAGAATTTGAAATAATTTTACTATTAAAGCTAGTTCTATGCAACTTTGTCAAGAAGCCCATATACATATATAATTTTATGATTTAATATCAATGTCAGCAAGATGTAAGTTTTGTAGAATAAACCACGATAATGTTAAGGTGCTTTCTTGGTTATACTTGCCCTTTGAAACAAATATTCATAATAATCACAATGTTCACTTTTGGGCTATGGTACATGGCAAGTACTAAATTTCGGAAATGATAATGAATTTAAGACCTTGTACTGATTAGCTTAAGCATCTCCTACTAATGATCAGTTGCTGCATTCAAACTGATTAAATTTTATGTCGAGAATATCTTAAAACATAATCTTTTGACTCAAGCGGTCCCCATCTTTCACGTTAGTTGCATGCTCCATTACTAATATCATCAGGAGCTTTTCCTAAAGATAAATGCTTTAACTTGTGGATATATATTGTGCAGTTTTCTAACTGGATATTATCTTTTGGAATTAGAAGGAAGCAAGCAACTGTTTTTTCTTGTCAGCAGAAAGGAAAAGGAAATGTAAGGAAGCTCTCTCAACTAGAGCTATAGCAAATCTTTGAGAATTGATTCTCTTTGACTTGGAGAGCCACATCATTGTTACGAGTAAAAGGGGCAAGTAACCAAGAAAAAGAGAATCAATGATGTGGCTTAAATTCAGAAGTTAAATTTCAGACTTCGAACCAATAATTTTCCCATCAAATTCAACAATACCTGGCAGGATTTTGGTTATCTGACGATTCAGTAGTGATCACTGGAAAAGAAACGTTACGACCACATACTGATAACACACTTAAAATTTTTCTTTGAAAGTGTCGAGATTAGAAGCAACTGAAGAAAAGTTGAACCCAATAACTAACTTGACTTGAATGTAATCAGGTGTAGATAAGTTTGCTCATCAGATTCCACATAAAATTTGTATGACTTATTTTACAGACTTTTAGAAAGGCAATGAGATATAACTTATAATAAGGATGCATCTTGTTACACTTGCAATTTTCCTTTTTTTTTTCAATTGTTTACAAGATTTTGTGGAGTACAAGAAGGGTGCGACAAGATTTATTGATCATAAATTCCACTTCATATGTTGTAAATAATGATTTTAAATTTACATAGTACTATTTTATAAAAAACTCATGTCTTTGACTTGGAGAGCCATATGATAGGTGAATCTAGCTATAATCTAATTTATATATATAACTATTAGGTTTACGGTTATATATACATCTGTTTTGTTTCTACCTGAAAAAATATGAAAAATTCACAGGAATATAAAAATCACAATCTAAGAATTCCTGTTCTTGTCTTTCGAGGTAACTTATATATTTCCTTTATCTTCTGTATGTGTGTGTGCTTACCTTTTGGTAAAACTAGGATATGAGTTTTTAACTAAGCGCATTCGTTTGTAATCTTCTGCAGTTGTTAATGACTTGACATCTCACTTCGCAATTGCAAGCTTAAGCTAAACCATATAACTTTAAAAACCAGATTTATAATTTGAGTTGCCTTTTAATTTTTTTGGCTACTCTTATTTTAATCTTCAGTTGATTAATAGAAATTTGTATTTTGGAATATGACTTAACAAGATAAGTCATATCAGCCAAGGGTTTTCTTTTGATTTCTTATCTTTTCAAATTTTCTAGATCTATGTATTGCATGAATTGTAGTTTCTTGCCAGGCAAGTTATATTTCTTCTCAAACATCTATTAACTACAAGAAAAATAGCCTTCTCAAACATCTGCCCCCGTGTTTGACTCAGCACCAATGCATTCACATCAATGACCGA
This sequence comes from Azadirachta indica, assembly GCA_022749755.1. Taxonomy (NCBI): domain Eukaryota; kingdom Viridiplantae; phylum Streptophyta; class Magnoliopsida; order Sapindales; family Meliaceae; genus Azadirachta; species Azadirachta indica. Next base: position 12,250,370 of record CM040453.1, read on the forward strand.
CTGTTCATCAACAACCGTTGCAATCAAGCAAACCTCCTCATGCGCTGCTACACTAACCTCCATTGCCACCATATATTGGGTCATCTTTCCAATACTTAGGTGCTCGACAATATGTCTATAAGGTATATATCAGGCTAGGTAAGCAAATTCATCTGATTTTTTAATTGCAATTTTGTTATTTATATTTATTTTATAGCAGATTCGATTTATTTATTATATTCTCTTATCAACTAGCTAGCTGTTAATCAGTCAAGTGTTTGTTGTAATAGTTTTAAGTTAACAGAACAACAAATCCTGAGGAATGCAGCTGATTATGCTTCAAATAATGTTATTAAATCAAATGATAGTAGCTTTATTGTATCACAATAAGAGAAAAATGGGAATTTGTTTGACAATTTCAGAGCAAATTTTAGAAAAAGGATCTTTAACGAAGACTGTAATTGTATGTTTATTGATGGACATAATTCAGTTGAGGTAGTTGAGGGTAGTTTAATATCTTCAGCGTCCAATTCTTTTAAGTGTGGATATAGTGAGGATAATGAAGAAAATTGTTCTCAAACTACTCACGAAATTAGTAGATCATATATTAATACTTTGGTGAATTAAATTTGTGATGGTGAATTAATTTTTTACAATATTTTTATATTAAATATAAACTGTTAGATTTAAGCATATCCAATGATTAAAATTACATCTGATAATGTAATTAATACGTTCATAATTAATACACATGTTAGATGATGTAATTTCAATCGTTAAATGTATTTAAATCCAACGACTTGTATTTGATGTAAAATATTGTGTAAAAAAATGATCCCTTAATTCTATCCTTAATTTATTTATTTTTGTAACTAAACTTATGTGTTAAATTTCATTTCTACGTTTACAAATAGAGGCTTGCAGATGTTTCAATGTATGATCAACTTGGTAGTCTTCCTTCAAAGGCTGAAGCCTTCCCAGATAATATAGTATGGCTCAAATGGATGGTCCTGTCAACTCCCAAGAAATAGATTGGGCCGATAGTAGTGAATATGCTTCACAATGGCCTGAAATTGAGAGATTTCCTACGTTTGAAAGGCTAAGATCATCTTTGTTTGACAAAAATGATGATGACAGAAATGTCGCTGAAGATAAGGGCAAGAAGATGATTGATGTAACCAAGCTTGAGGCTTTAGAACGACATAACTTCATAGAAAAGCTCATCAAACATGTCGAGGATGACAACCTTCGTTTGTTTTTGAAAATCAGAGATAGAGTAGACCAGTAAGTATTTTCACTTTTTTGATTAATTACATGCACATTATCTCGTTTCTCTCTTTGTCAGTTATTTTCCTGCCTTTACAATTCATAACTTACGTCGTATTCTTACATGATTCAATATCAAAAGCTACCATTAACTTGTTTTGTTGTATATACCAGTCTTGCGTGCACTGATTTTAATTACCTTTCTAAATTTACCTACAGGTCTACTCTCAAGTATATCGTACGTTTTGTCCATGCATGCATGTACTAGCATATGGATTGCTAATTCAACTTGAAATGGTCATGTGGAGCTGGTGTAAAGTGGCCCACAGTAGAAGTAAGATATAGAAATTTGTGCGTGGAAGCGAAGTCTGATGTTGTTCATGGAAAACCCCTGCCTACGCTTTGGAATTCCCTTATAAGCACGATTTCTGGAAGTACCTAAAACTGTAGTTTTACAGTTCAAAGAACTTTGAAATATTCATATGCTTTTCTTTTGTATTTAAATTAGTTACAAAAAACTAATCACTATAATTCATTGAAGGTAAAAATAAATACTACATACACGATGTGGTTGGATGTTACGTTGTGTTCCATAAACCATAATATTTTACAGGTCATTTACATCTTGGTACAAACAATTCTACATTGTGGTACTTACTAAGATTACATGTGAATAGTTGTTTTCTTCGGCATGTTTTAGACTGTTTAAAACAATTCAACTTTCACCTACCATTCTGCCCAATATGTTTCTACTGTTTATATGTTTGTTGCCTGTTTCATAACTTGTTGCTTTGTGTTAGCCAAAAGGAACTGATGCAGGTTTATGGCGCCTGCACGGTTGAGAGAAGGAGGTATTTTGGGACTGTTAATTCTCTGCTTCTTGTTTTTTTTTTTTTTAAAAATTGAATTGCATGCTTAATTTTGGAGAAATGGCTCTGTCCAAAGCTACTTATACTCTTGCCTTCATTTTAGAGGCTATGGGTGGTTTATGTGTTCTTTCATATATTTGATTGCATCTTAAGTTTGTTTTATAAATAACTCTTTTATGTGATTTAAATGGAGCCTAGGGAGTTCAACTGGATATATACATATTTGACGATCTTAGTTAATCTTGGTTGGTTTTTGCTATTGAATGTCAGCGATAGTAGAAAGCATATAAACTTAACTATCTTACAGGATGACACTGTTGCTTGGTTTCTCCTGGATGCAGAAAGACTTCCCTTTTGAAGGCATTATCAAGAAATTTGGACCACTCTTGTAAGGTATCTGACACTCTTTATATATGATATCTTTCTGATTATTCTATTCAGTATCAGCTGTAAAAGTATTGAGAAATCCAGTGCAGACTTTATGAGAAGTTGAAAATTCTTATAATTAAAAAGGCAAAATTCCAACTAGCCCCCAATATTTGTTGAAATGCCCAATTGCCTTCAGTGTTTTCCAAATAGCCTAATACCCCCTCATGTTATAACTTTAATGGTGCATGTTATTCTTATGGGGCAATTACCAATTAATTCTTGTAGATGGATTGAAGTGAAGCTTGCTTGAGCTTTGTCTCCATTTTGAGATCATTAGGTTAAAAAAAATGGCTGTAGTAAATTGCTCTTGAAACAAGTATAATAGGACAAAATAATTTAAACAATTGTAAAAAAATGCCTTTAAAATAGGATTTGTGGTGCTTATAATAATCTACAAAACTGTCAAAACAAAGAATATACAATTTTTTTTTTGTTTCAAACCTAAAATGGGATTTCAAAATTTTTATTTTCTACAAATAACTGCTTCAGGCCCAAACTATATTTTCAAAATTTTCTTCCATACACAATTTACACAAATTTATTTGCTCAAAACTAAATTTTATGGCTCAAAATAAGAAATGTGTTTTCAAAATTTGACACATATCAAGATAAATATACAAACAATATAAAAAGCGAAAACTATTTATAAGTTGGATGTGGGTTTGCAGTTGATGTGGGAGAAATAACCACCTCCAATCTTCAAGTTGCCAACTTCTATTTTATTATGTATTTGGTAGCATAGGGTTTATGGAGCTTGGGACTTTATGTTAAGGGGCGGATGTGAAAAGATAACAAGAATAATTAACGGATACATCCCCCGAAGTTTCAAGAAATCACACCTTGATCACATAAATGTTTTTGTTGATTGTGAGGGTTGATCTGTAGTTTTGGCCAAAATTTTCATTTAGTTGTGATTTCTTAAGATCTCGTAGAGCTATAGATTAATCAATCGAAATAACATTGCCAAACTTTTGATTGAAAGTGACCTTTGTGTAAGAGTGTTTTTATATATATATATATATATATATATATATTTGAAAATATAAAAAAATTCAGTCCAGTTATGTAACTGGCGCCAAAAAAGTTAAAATCACCATTAAACTTATAACTTTTGTAATTGTTATATGGTATTGGTTGGACTAGTCACCCCTTGAGCCTAAAGCCTAATGTCTCATACTACCTATTATGTGCACTTGCCTATGAACCTAACAGAATGGCTACAAACATGAGGAAAAATACAAAACCACTTAAACATAATGATAGCTTTAAGTTAGTGTTAAGCTTTAACCTACAAATTAATGTTGGAGTACATGAACAAGAATCGAATAACATAAATATCTAACATTGTCTTTGTTTATTGATTGGAGAATTTAGCACGTAATCTTTGACTAGCAGTCTTCCAGTTATCTCAATGAACTAGTTTTGATTTGTTCGAAGGTTGTAGCATTGGATAAAATGGGATTAAACAAAAGGGTTTCTCGCAATTTAAGTTCCTTTTTTGGTACTCTTTTATCCACAGTTACAGGAGAAGTTTCTTACAATGGCTTCAGACTAGAAGAGTTCGTACTACAGGAAACATCTGCAATTTAAGCCAAAATGACATGCATATGCCAGAGATGACTGTGAAGGAAACACCCCGTTGTCAAGGGATTGGAAGCCGAACGGGTAGGTTTGTCTTAAAGACAGATAATTAGATTTTAGAGAATTAACCTATCAATTTATGATACGCGTGCTTTTGCCTGTGAAGACATTATGTTGGAAATTAGCAGAAGGGAGAAAGAGGCAGGAATTGTCCCAGATCCAGATATAGATACTTATATGAAGGTACTCAAAAGCTATCATTTAATTTATAGATAGAGCATGTTTAATATGATCATGTAATTTGCAAAGGGAGTTTTGATTTAAAGATTCTAATTGTGAGGTTATATATTGCAACCATTGGTATTTTTTTCTTTTAGGCAACATCTGTCAAAGGACTAAAAGAAACTCTTCAAACATACTATACTTTGAAGGTAATTCTCATAAATAGAGCCAGTAGGATCTTTCTTTATCACATACATCAAATGCTTTATTAGATAATGGATGTATAGTTTTCTTTTCTACTCGACTTGATAATTGTGCTGAAACATTAGTTAGAGATGCCATGAGAAGAGGTATTTCTGGAGATTAGAAGAAAAGATTGACTAGAGTTAGTGATTTGAAGATCATTTCAGGAACGACGAGAACATGTCCTTTATTTATTACCTCTTAATTTCATCTGATATTCTAATTTAATTAAGAAATTATACTATACTTTTGCAGGGGAGATTATAGTAGGTTCAACAAAAACTTTGTTTATGGATGAAATAACAGATGGCTTAAACATTTCCACCACCTTCTAGATTGTTGCTTGTCTGCAGCAGCTGGCTCATATCACTAATGCTACCATTCTAATGTCACTTCTTCAACCATCACCGTAAACCTTTAATCTCTTCGATGATATCATAATAATGGCTGAGGGAAAGATTATTTGTCATGGTCTACGCAGAAGTGCTCTAGAATGTTTTGAAGGTTTTGGGTTACGGTGTCCTGAAGGAAAGCAGTTCTTGACTTCCTCCTTGAGGTAGGTGCAAGGCAGCTTCAAATCATTCCTTTGTATATTTGGATTATTAAGTACTTCATCCTTTGATCCTTTATTTTTCACAGGTTTTATCTATAAAGGACCAATTACAGTACTGGTTCCACACTGAAGTTCCTCGCAGTTATGTTTCAGTAAATATGTTCTTAAGGAAATTCAAAGAATCTCCTTTTGGTAAAAAGCTGTATGAGGACCTCTCAGAGCCATGTGATAAATCCATAAGCCACAAGAATGCTCTTTCCTTTAGTATGCGTTCTGTTTCAAGATGGGAACTATTCAAAGCTTGCATGTCGAGAGAATTTCTTCTCATGGAGAGAAATTCTTTTCTCTATGTGTTCGCAATAAGTAAGGTAATGATTGTTTACTTTTATCATTCTCTCCTCATGTGCCTACTCTCAGTGAAATTCTTTCTTTATTTCTCTTATTGTTAAAATCATTTTTTGTTATTCTACTTTTGGTGTGCAGCTTACTGTAATGGCGATAATTGGTAATACATTTTTTTTGTGCTCTCAAATGGATATCGATGCTCTTCATGCAAACGCTTACATTGGTGCCTTCTATGGCGCATTGTACGTACTTATTTTTTATGGATTTCCAGAGGTGTTTCTCACTGTTGCCAGCCTTGTAATTTTTCATAAACAAAAAGAGTTACGCTTCTACCCAGCTTGGGCTTATGCAATTCCAGTTACAATTTTAAAGCTTCCTCTTTCACTTGTGGAATCTCTGATCTAGACATCTCTTACTTATCATGTCACTGGATGAGAATCATAATCTGCACCCTATTTTTATATGCCTTCTTAAGTATCTATAGAGGCCTTAAGATAGTTAACATCACTGTGAAATGATTGAGAATATTTAAAGGATAGTTCAATTTCTTTGTTTGTGATTCTAAAGAAGGTGGATAATATGCCACGTTATTAGGTTCTTCCGCCAGTTCATTCTGCTTTATGCACTGCACATAACATCAATGTCCATATTCTGCTTTGTGGGCTCTGTCTTCCAAACTGATGCTGCTGCCACAGCGTCTGCTAGCATTGCACTGGCTTTACTTTTGTTATTTAGTGCAATGGTGATCTCAAGATGTGAGTTTTTTCATACTGTGCATGTATTTAAGTTGTGTTTACAATTATGCATCAACTAATGGAGTCAACTAACATTATCCTATTGTTTCAGACTCAATGCCAGTTTGATTGAGGTGGGGATTTTATGTTTCTTCTTTTACCTACGGAGAGATAGGCATTTCCATAAATGATTTTCTTTCTCTACGGTGGCAAAAGGTGAGTCTCTTGAGCTGAATTTACTGATTTACGCTGATCAAGCACCTTGATGTTATAGATCTTGCGGCGCTATATAGACTTTTAATCACTACTTGTCATATTCTGATGAGCTTCTAATTCTGTCTCTCATTTTAATTTGTAGATAATACAGTCAACAAACACCACAATAGGGAGAGCAACAATGGAAAGCCGGGGATTGAACTTTGATGAATGCTTATTTTGGATTGCCCATGGTGCCTTAGTTGGGTTTAGTTTAATTTTCAACATTGGCTTTACTCTAGCCTTAAGATTTTTGAAGCGTAGGTCTATCTTTCATATTATCATACCTTTTATTTCAATAAATTGGTAGGTGCTTGGCATTCACCTTATTAAATGCTTACTCAACTTCCAAAGCCTCCCATTTTATTACGTCATACGAAAAGCTTTCTAAGACAAAAAATTAAAGGTCCAAGTGTTGGTTCATGTGTGAAAGAAAAGCAGTGGAGTTCCTCCCCTTTTACTAGTGAAGAATGTAGTAAAGGTTGATTACTTTGCTTGCTTTCTTAAATTGTTCTCCAATTCATAGCTTTTTATATGATTCCTTATTGTATTTGTAGTTTAGATTTTGATAATAACTTAATGAGTGCTTTATCTTGTCATAATGAACAGGCGGGATGATCTTACCTTTTTGACCCTTGACAATTACTTTTCCAGATGTCCAATACTACATTAACACACCTTTGGTAATGAAATAATGAAATAACATAGTTTTTCATTTAATTTCGATCCATTGCAAGATATTCATATCTGTACACCAAATGAAATTTACTTAACCCTTTCTGCAGTCCTCAGGAAATGAAAAAGCGCAGGTTTGCTCAAACCAAATTGCAACTTCTTCCTGATATTACTGGTCCATTGAGGCCTGGAATTCTCACAGCATTAATGGGTGTTATTGGAACTGGAAAAACTACCCTTCTTGATGTTCTTGCTGGTAGAAAAACAAATGGTTACAGTGAAGGGGAAATAAAAATTAATGGGTATCATAAGTCTCAAGAAACATTTTCTAGGATTTCGGGTTACTGCAAGCAAACAAACGTACATTCTCCTCAAATCACTGTAGAAGAATCTCTGCTTTTCTCTGTTTGGCTGCGTCTGGCTTATCAGATTGACTCAAAAAGTAACACTGTACGATCTCAGTGTCCCACCTCATTTTTAACCCTAAATATACTGATAACATAACTTGTATTACCTGTTTTAACATTTTCTCTATGGGAATTTGTCAACGTAGTCCTTGCAACCGTAGAGTTGGATGGAATCAAGGATTCCTTAGTTGGGATACCTGGTGTTAGTGGTCTTTCGACTGAGCAACGCGAACGACTAACATTAGTCGTAGAGCTTGTTGCTAATCCTCTATAATTTTCATGGATGTACCTACATTCGGTCTTGATACTAGAGCTGCAGCTATTGTCATGCGAGCAGGGAAAAATGTAGCTGATACTGGAAGAACAATTGTCTGCACTATCCACCGACCCAGTATTGATATTTTTTAAGCATTTGATGAGGTAAAACTTCAAAAACATTTAATGGCAGAAAAGTACCATAATTTTCAAACTTAAGAGCTACTAGGTTGCTAATACAACCACTCTTGTAACGAATGGCATGATTCTAGTTATTTTTTTTTTTAATTGATGAACACATGCAAGACTTTCTACCCACAGGTCTGGTTCTCACTTCATAATAATAGATTGTGGTTTTAGTGGAATCAAATTATATCATCAAGAATTTGTTGGCTCTAATACAGCCTACCAACTGAAAATGGAAAGAGAAATATCCTGGGATAGTGTACACAATTTTCTAATATAACAATTCTTATAATAATCAGAAGTTTCTCTACCCTGATCTCGGATATCACTGAAATTTTCTTTATATACAAATGTGGAAGTGTAATATGATTAAAGTAGTAATTGTTGCTTAAGATACTATTATGTCATTGCAGTTGGTTCTTTTGAAACTTGGTGGGCGCAAAATCTACTTGGGGCCATTAGGACACCATTCAAGCAAAGTTATACAATATTTTGAGGTTAGTTCATCTAAAAATGCTTGCATCATTTTCATCCTCTAGTTCCATCCTTTTATACCTTCCCTGAATATTTCCAAAAATTCTAATTAAATTTAACTTCTATGTTTGTCTTTCATCAACAGGATATCCCTGGGGTGCCAAAGATTGTAGATGATTATAATCCAGCAACCTGGATGTTGGAGGTCACTTCTTCATCTGCTTAGATCCAACTGCGTGTAGATTTTGCCAAAATATACATGGATTATCTTTTACGTGAGTGAGTTCAGCATAATATATAATTATTGATCCTGGTGTTGTGCAGATATTCATAATTCACTAGTATTGACGTTGGATAGGAACCTCCTTAATGAAGAATTTCAACTTCAATAAAAGAAAATATTTTGGGGGGCTTTTGTCTTGGTTATGTTTTTGTTTTTCTTAGTAAAATATTTTCTCTTTTTCATTAGTATTTGGTTTTCTTACGTTAGTCTAAGTTGAATTTAAGTAGAATTAAAGTATGTCTATTAGATAAATATCTCGATTTTTTCTTGAGAGAGCATTGGAAAAGAGTTCAGTGATGATCGTGTAAATGTGATCATATGCTTTAATTGGTTGAAGAAAAATAATATCAAGAATATAAATCTAGAAGGAACAGTCTCCTCTCGTAAGAACTTGGGGCTCGAGACCAGCAAGTTACCAACTTAATCTTTTGGATATCAATAATAAACTATAAATTTATTTGGTAACCTATATTATCCAGTCTCAGTTTCGATCATCATTAGCTATCACTCAGCAACTTCGACATGTGTTCACACTGTTACATGAAAATGGCTTGGGCACTTTAGTTTCTTTTGAGCAACTGATGTCAAAGATGCAACGCTACAGCAAGCATATAGAATTGCTTATACGCTTATTTTACTTGAGGTCACACTTTTATATTTTACCATTTGCAGGAATAACAAAGAGCTTATAAGGCTGTCGAGTAGTCCACCTCCTGGCTCAAGTGATCTGTATTTTCCAACCCGCTTCGCACAAAATGGTTGGACACACTTCAAATCTTGCCTATAGAAGCAGCACTTGTCTTATTGGAGAAGTCTTTTGTATAATGTAAAGCGTACCATACACCCGCTTCTAGGATGTCTGGTTTTGGGTGGTATACATTGGAATCATGGAGATGAAACGTAAGTTAATACATTACTGACTTTGTTATTATCCTTATTGTCTTTTGAGCATACTGTAAGTAATTCTGCTGCTCTACAGTCATTTTGCATTATATAACAGTACAATTGGCTTGCCTGAATAATCTTTATGCACCACAAGATAGTGCAATTTCTCATTTTTAACTGGTCTACAGTCACATAACTCTTCTATCTTACCCTTCTCCTTGTAGCTTTCCATATTCAGCGATTCATTTTTAATTTTGTGCCTGTGTGCAATATGCAAGTGTAGAATGAAAGCTGAAGTTATGTGTGGAAAGTTGTAATATTAGGGAAGACAGTTTTTGCAAGTAAACTAAGCTCACACTGGGAGCTTTACACATAAAAGCTAGCTATTCTCAGTTCCACGTATCTATTTAGGTGATTGTCTTTCAACATAAATTTTTGGATGCGATGTTTATTCAAAATAGTACATTTTTGGATGCGATGTTTATTCAAAATAGTACCAGAATTTAGCAAAGAGCTAATTTGCTTGAATATTCATTTACTAGCTTGTGTTTTGGAGTGGTTCGTCACCACATTATGATAAACCACTCTGAGTTGGCTGCATTTGGAAGCTCTAACCCCGTATCTATTTGTGGTATTTATTCTGTTCAGAAACTATAAAATTGCTATAAGATATTGGATTTAGAATCTTCGTTGGCAAACCTTTGTTGATACACAACTAATAAATATATTTTAAAATTTTCAAAAATAATTAGCAGAATTTACTCAATATACTTGATTCGCTGTGAACTGTTGTGGTCTTCTTTGGCATGAATAATTGTGCCTCAATATTGCCATATGTTGAGAGGGAGTGAACGGTAATGCATCGTGAAATCTCTGCAGGAGTGTACTCTTCATGGGCTTATGCAATAACACAGCTATTAATTTTCTGCAGAACTATTAATCTCTCGACTTGAATACCACAGCTGTTAAAAAAAATAAATTTATATTAAATCTCTCTTGAATAATAAATTAAGTACATAAACATGTCTTTATATATATAAAAACTAAAATAATAAAGCGCAATAAATTAAAAATCCTCGTAATCTTAGAAATTTTTAACAAATTAGGAAAAGACTAATCATATTTGAAGTAGAAATATATTTAATAAAACTAAACCTAATAAAAGTAAATAAGTTTAGTTTTAATTCTAACAGCATCATCATCTTTTCGTATAGTCAACTTGTGTTCTACATGGTGTATTCTGATTTTTGACAAACTTTTCAACAGAACGTGAATGGATGCACTATTACATCAGCTTCTTTGCTCTATGATTCTAAATCACTTCACGTTGTCATCATCAAAATTGAGCTGCTAATGCTACATGATTGATTTTCGTTATGATAACAATATTACTGGTCTTAGTCAAGGTTCCTTATACATGCATCAAAGCAACTACATTTTCCATTATTACATATCCGATGATCGGATATTATGGATCAATATATAAAATCTTTTGGTAATTTTATGCAACTGTTTGCACATTGTTGTACTTCAATTACATGGGGTTGTTTATGTTGTCGATGCCAAACTTCATGGTAGCTTCAATTCTATCTGCTTTGTCCTATAGCATGCTAAATCTTTTTCAGGGTTCTCCATTCCTCAACATGTAATGACTGAATAATACACCTAAAGGTTACATAGTAACTTACAGATGCACGCTAATTCGATTCTGCTGTTCATTCTACCGAAAATTCCAAAGTGGTGGTTTTAGTGCTATTAATGGACGCCTATGTCTTGTGGTGGCTTTGGTGCTATTACTGGGCACCTATGTCTTGATTAATAAACGGTTGGCTAACTTCCCAGTACAGAGATATAGACAAAGCAGTTCTGGTATTTGAGAGATTAAAAGAGTAGCTGCCTTCCTAAAGGATTATTTCGTTTCGAACGTGATCACTTACCTATGTTAGCTATTGTTCTTGCTATCAACCCTTTAGCTTTTCTTCTCTTTACGCATATTTCGTAGGCCGCTCAATTTCCAGCATACATGAATGTATCTCCCTATTGATTATATGCGTCTATTGTGTGAGACAACAAACCTTATGTTTACGTAGCGTGTTTTCATCAATGTATCAAATGGTTCTTGTTCATGAGCTCAAAATTTGGGTAAAGATGATCATATTAGTAATTAGTTCTTCATTACCAAATGCTTTTGAAATCACTGCATTTGCTATTAACTTTGACTTAGTTTGTGACGATAGTGATGCTCAAGAATGTTGAAATTGAGAGTTGACCTGTTTTTGGATGGTTGCTGTGGTCATTGTTCAACAAAGATGATGATGATAGAAAATGCAACTAAAGCTAGCATTGGTTGTTGAGAGGTGAAAATATAGGAGGAAATAAAAGAGATAAGTTTCATATGTTTTAGTTTGTGAAACTAGTATATAATTTTATAGTCTAAGGATTATATTTCTCAATGAAACATAATTGTTACTTTTCAATTCTATATTCTCTCTATTTAGCCCTAGGCAACAAACCTTCTTCAATGGACGTACTAAGCGATACTCTAGCGAACAAAATTAGGAGGTTGACACATATAAACCTATTCCTGCAAATCTATGCATAAGTTTGAGTAATTGCTAAATGAGCTTTTGGTCTCTCTACGATGCCATTTATGTAAACTTAACTCCAAACACTCACTTACATGCTACAATCTTCTTACTATACAGAAGTTTCTATAGTTCCTAGGTGCTAGGATATAGCTTTCGCGTTTTCTTCTAAAGTTAACATCAACTAGCAGAGCGTAGCTTCTTCAAAAAATCCTTGGTACAGAATCACTAGACAATGAGCGACTAAAAGCTTGAAAATATTCTTTGTACTTGTTTTCAAGTGTAAAGGGAAGAATTTCGCCACCCAGACCACAATCTCGAAAGAATTTCTCCTGCTAGGCTACTTCACTAATTCTATCCCGTTGACAGTTATGCCCAAACAAATTGGTAACACCATGAATTGTTATAATTATTGAGTTAAAAATTTTCTATTATTAAAAATATATTATTTTTAAGATGTTAATGATATTAATTATTAAATTTAATTTATTAACATGTATTAATTTAATTTATTAACACTAACGATGGAAGTTCAATTTTTGAATGCAAATGATTTTATTTTCCCTATAGTAATAATAATAATAATATCACTTAATTTGAGACGCTATATTATTTAATGTGAGCATATATTAAATACATAATTAAATAAATATCAATACTAAAAAACTCAAACAAATATTTTGAATAAAATTATTTAATAAAAAGTAATTTCAAATTAAAAAATTACTAAAAAAAATAAAAAAATAAATTCCTAAAGTAATAAATTTATTTCTTTTCATTTTTTAAAATTTTTACAATAAAATCATATATAAATATAGATAATGAAATATAAATAAGTTTATTTCTTTTCAATTTTTTTTAAATTTTTACAATAAAATCAAATAAAAAATAAAAATAATAAAAATAAAAATATTATCAAATAAAAATAATAAAATGTTATAAAAAAAAAAAATAATAATCTTAATAAAAAGAAGTTTATTTTTTATATTTTACCATTAGTTTTTATAAAAATTTTAAATAAATTTTCTTTTTATTTTTTCATTTAACGTTATTTCTTATTAGATAAATTTATTTTCATCATTATTTATTTAATCATCCATCTAATGTCTATATAATATATGAAATGGTGTATATAAAACTAATTATTGATTAAATTAATTTGTGCAAGAAATAACATATTTTTTCTTTTAAAAAAATCAAATTAGGCTTGGACTATAATTTAGGCCTAATATAAATTTAATTTAGTTGAGGATAAATATGTCAAGTGACAAAATATACTAATAGTTAACAGTGACATTTTGATGATAGGGACTAAAGTGTAATTTTGGAACATTAGAAATGTAAGTAATAATATTGAAATCATCAGGGATACGATTGATATTTTCTCTTCTTATTAATAAGAAAAAGGGAAATTTACTTAAAGAACCACTGTTTAAAGTCATTTTTTTAAAATAACTATTGTTTAAAATTATTTTCAAAGATGATCATGTAAAAAATTTTGGGACAAAATTGCCCCTTTAACTAAAAACATTTTCCTTTTTCTTCTTCTTCTTTCCCGTTTCTTGCTTCTTTTTCTCCAATCTTCCTTCTTCTTCTTTATTTCTTCCATCTTGCTTCAACGAACATACTTTTTCTTTGATTTTTCTACCACAAACTCAATTTTCTATTTTATTTTAATTCAAAGAAATCAATCAAACATTAAAGTACAAGTAAGTGGGTGATTACAATTTGCAAAACAAAGGAAGAAAATTTGCTAAAAATTAAAAAAAATGATGTTATTTGTATGTAGTTAGAGATTATAGTGATAGAAATTATTATTAAGATATATGTTGGTTGTTTAAATGTGTTTAGCGTAACTAGTTGAGAGAGAAAATAGACATTGAGATTTTGTGAACAAATTTACAACGTATTTTCGATCACATAATATTTTGAAATTTCAATCACTTGCGGTTTCTATATGTGATTGAAACTACAGTTTCGATTTATTCAGAATTTAAAAAAAGAGAATAAAAGCAATTTCGATCATATTTAGTTTCATTTAATCATTGACACTGCAGTTTCGATTTTTCCAGATTTCTCAAAAAAAAAAATGAGGTTCATTTGGGTTGGTAACAAAGCAATATTTGGTACAATTTATTGGTATAAAGTTGCATGTCCATACTTAAATGCGACTATTATATTTATACTTTTGTAAATCGATGAATCAATCATGTTCATCAGTTGAACTATAATTGTAATACAAAACGTTGATAAATTGAATATTTTGTATTTTAACAAAAAATGATGTCTTTTTTAAATTATTAAATTCTAACCACCATACTACGTTCAATTATATAAATTCACTCTAATAAATAACTAACAATAACAACTAATTAAAGAGAAATATAACTGTAAAAATCCATAATGGTAAACCATATACATGATGTATAAATATCCATCCACTAGCAAATACAACAGGGTAAAAGAAACATGTTTCTACAATAACTGGCCCCTCCACAATTTTACGACTCTCCTCCTCCTAAAAATGGACTGTCTGCTAACAAAAAATTAATAGGTCTGCCTAGTTCTAAATAATATATATACATATAGATGAAAATCCTGCAATATCCAAGTAGCTTCTAATAAGTATATAATGATTATTTATAACTAATGAACATCAAACTTGTGGCAAATACTAGTTCCCATGTTTTGTAATAATAATCATATCCACTCATATTGTTCTTTAATTGATTTATTAATTTCCAAAAGTATAAATATAATAGTCATATTTAAGTGTGAACATTTGACTTTACACGAATAAATTGTACTAAATGTTGCATTATTATCAACCCATTTGGGCCTTTTTTTCCTTAAAAATTTAAAAAAATCGAAACTATTGTTTCAATCATTAACCGAAACTAAATGTGATTGCTAATTATTATGTGATCAAAACTGCTTTTTTCTTTCTTGAAACTTTGGAAAGATCAAAATTACAGTTTTGATCATACATAGAAATTGCTAATGATCAAAACAGCAAAATACTGTGTGTGATTGAAACTACATCGCAAATTTATTTCCAAAATCACAATATCCATTTTCTCTCTTAATCGTATACACTAAATACATTCAAATAACTAACATACACCTCAATAACAATCTCTATCACTATAATCTTTAACTATACACAAACAACATCATTTTTTTCATTTTCAACAAATTTTCTTCCTTTATTTTTCAAATTGTAATCATCTACCTTTTTATAGATGGAATGGAAAATTGAGTTTGTAGTAGAAAAACTAAAGAAAAAGTCTATTTATTAAGGTAAGACGTATAAATAAAGAAAAATAAGGAAGAAAGGACAGAAAAAAGCAAGAAGCCAGAAAGAAGCAATTTTGTTGCAAAATTATTTGCATGACCATTTTTTAAAACAATTTTGAATAGTTATTATTTCATAATAAGGTCTTTGATAAGTGGTTATTTCAGTAAATTTTCCTAAAAAAAAACAGCAAGAAGAAGAAGAATAAGCAGTTGCAAACAAGGAGAAAAAGACGGGAGATTAAGGTTTTCATTTTTTAATGTATATTTAATTTTTATTGAATATAATATGTCTTTTTTTATATTTATTTAATTATCATATTTATTTAAAAAATATATATTATTTATTATTTATATACACTATTATACCTTATAAATAATATTAATTATTTATTATATATCATTTGCAAATACCATTATATATTTTTGATTATTAATTGTAACAGAAAAAATTAACAGTAAAAATGTGTTTGATAATTATTTTTGAAGTAAGGATATAAACGTCAATTATGCAATAAAATGGGAGATAAAGCCAGATATCTCCTTTTTGTTTGGTCTAATTCCCATTACCGCCAATTATTTCAAAAATACTCTAAGACCCCTTGACGTTAATGAAAAAATTAGTGGAATGAGGATAATATAGTAATTTAACCTAGATTACATTCTTTAGTCAAACAAAACTACAGTAAACATTAAATGGGTGTCAAAAAATTTTTTAAAAATAATCTTAATATAATCCTAATAAATTTATAAATATTTAAATAATAAATTCATTTAATAAGCCAAACCCAGCAAACTTTCTTTTCGAAACCAAACATGCTTTGTCTTTAATTACTACCACCACCAAATTCAATCAACTCTCCTGCTCCAAACACAACAAATTCTCCGCCGCGATTGATCACCACCACCGCTGTCCATATTGCATCAACTTTTCCTATCCAAACACAGCAAATTCTCCTCCACCATTAGTTCTTTTTTTCTTGCTTCTACATCTCTTTTTGTTGATTTTCCAATTACAAATTTTCTAATTAAAGTTGTAAATCCATTCGTTTTGAGAAGATATAAGAGAAAATTGAAGATGGGTACCGGGAAAAAATCAATTCAAAGAAGAATTAATTAGTTAATGGCAAACATCAAAGAAATATATATATATATATATATTATATTAATACAAATTTGTGTGCGTATAAGAACTAGGGAGGGAAAGTAAGAGAGAGAGAACTGTCAGCCCAATCCTCCTCTCTTCCTTACACTCTACAACACTCACCTTTGTACACCATTTTAATAACGATCGAAATCTTGCTGGAATTGCTTAAATTTGAGGATTTTACTCTTAAGCATTGTTTGGCTTGCAAATACTAGCAGCAAGAAGAAAATTGAAAGGTCGCTTTGTTTGGCTATTAAGTGTAAATGTTGTTCAATTTTTTTAATTTTGGAAAATAATACTTTTAAATTAAAATACTATTTTTTATTACGATATTTTATGTTTAATAAAAAATTAGATTTTAAATATTTTTATTTAATTTTTTATTAATATAAAATTTTATTTTTAATTGTTAAATTATTAAAATCCAAATTTATTCTTAAAAACTAAATCCCAATACACATTTTTTCTATAAAATATTTAACGGTATTAAAGTAATTTTGTTTATTTGTTGAAATCTTAAAGGGTATTGTAGTATTTCTACTTTATTCTTATTCATAAGTACAGACTTTTGACCAACTAGAAGGGTAAATTAATAACTGTATATAAAAACTAATGATTTTTATTAAGGGAGTTTTAGGGTATTTTGAAAATAACATACGCGTAACGGAAATTAGGCTAAATAAAAAGGGGTATTAGGCTTTTTCAGAAGTTCATTTGTCCAAAAAATTTTAAGGGTAATTTTCATTTTCTCATTGATTTTTAATATCTTTTAATTTCATTGTAATAGAAGTGTAAGATAGAAAAAATTCATGAACTTGCAGGTCTTCCCTTGACCTTGCCTATTTAGGGTGGGTACGGACTTAATTTTATTCTTAAAATATGTTCGACTCTAAAAGTCCAAACTTTTTAAAAATTAGGACGCGTTCAAGGATTATATTTAAATGTCCTATAGGCTGGTCAAAACAGCTCAAACCTAATTTAGTTTGAGTAAAGCCTAAGTTATAAATCTGACCTTAAATAAATTTCGAACAGAGCGCAGCTTTTATTTTAAAATCTAAGTATAGGTTAGGTCGGGTCTGGATACTTAGAAATTTGACCCAAAACATATATATTTTAAACGGATTCGAGTCAGATTTTTAAAACTCGACTTGAATTCGAAATTTTTTATTACCTAAATTCGAGCCTTAGAACCCAAATCAAAACCCGATCCGGCTCAAATAATATATAACCCATTCAAGGCTCAGGCCCGACTAGATTTAAATAAAATTTCCGGATCTGGCCGGGCTTTACAAACCCGGCCCGAATCTAGAAAATTGCCCGCCCCAAATTGTCCAGCCGGCGAAACCGAATTTCAATTTTACCTATTTTGTTGTCTGCGAACCCTACTCAATCAAAACCGAATTCTCTCCGTTAACTCCTCTCCAGTCACCACCGCGCCACCAGCCACCACACGGAACGAAGCTGCTCCTCGCTCTATCGCCAATTGAACCGCTTTTCGCACCATCGCTGACCGAAACTCCTCCAAGGTGCGCGCCATCACCGTAATTGAAGGTCTTTGCACCACCACCCGCCTGTATGTCTGTGTTGTAATGAGCCTTTTGTTCTATGTGTTTGTGTTGTTAATTTGCTGGCAATGTGTTGCTGCTGCGTTGGTTCGGTTTTTGCTCTTGCATTGTGAATGGCCCTGCTGTATTGGTTTGATTTAGCTACTGCAGATGCAGTATGTTGCTCTGCAAAGTGTGTTAGTGAGTGGTTTAATTTTTTATTTAGCTTTTTGTTTAATTTTGTTGTCGCATAATTACATGAGTGGTTTTGTTGCAGAATTGGTAGTATTTTGGGAATAATTACTAGTTTAATTTTTGTTAGTGAGTCGTTTAATTTTTCGTTTAATTTTTGTTGTTGCGGAATTGATGAAGTGTTTCAGTTTGTGCAAATGGGTGTTGCTTATATGGAGGTTCATTTTTGATAGCATGCCTTGATGACCTTGGACCCTATTTTAGTTTAGCGTTTTAAGTAGTTTTTCCCTGAAGTTTTTCTATCCATGCTACTATTAACTGTATGGTATTTCACTGTTCTTTGATTTCATTATGACATTATGGTCTATGATCTGACTCTTTGGGATGGCTTTCCATTTTGTAGACCTGGAATTTATTTAGTGCTTCATTCGTTTACAAAGACTAATAATTTTTTTGTATGTGAACATCACGCACATACAAAAACTGAGAAACTTCCACTAATTTGATATGCCACTGCATGCATGTAAAAAATTAATTAGCACTTCAAATCCCATAATTTTGTTGATTAAAATAATTAATAAATGAGTTTTCTGTATACTAATTAGTGAACAAATTAAAATAATGTCTTGTATAAATTTTTTTCTTCAACTATAGCTATATGTATATATAGAAATATATATATATATTGTTGGAGGCAAAAAGAGGTGGTAGGCTACGAGTAAATTAATAGATGCAATAAAGAATGATTTTAAGAAAAGGAAATTCAAGTTTAAAATACATGCTTTGTTTGGTTGCTTGGTTTTGAGTTATTATCACATACCTACCTTGAGGCTTGACATAATATCACCTAGAAAGCATTTTTTCAAAAATTATTACTGACCTCCCTGAGTGTTACGAGCTGTTCTGACCATTTAAAAGAGCTAAGCTTTTACCCGTGCGTTCGCCGTCACTGCCGTACAACTATTGCTTCAGTCTGCCTCCTCTCCTAGTCTTTCCTTGAACTTCACTCTGTTTCTCTCAAACATCCAATCTCCATTCTTGCAACACAAATCGCACAGCCATTGCGCCTCACTTCACAGCACTAACGCCAATCGATCGCCTCTCCCAATGTGCTACTGCCGCCACAGCACCAATGAACTCCACTCTATCTCTCTTGAACTCCATTCTTGCAGAACCAATGCCCCTTACCTCAAGCTACTACCAGTACTCTTGGCTGTTGCCAACAATCTCTCAGTTCTCAAGTATTGATTACTGGTTATTTGTTAACATCTTAAGATGGTGTTTTTTGAGAAAATTAATATAGAAGAACTAGAATTAAATGATGAATTGGCTTTTTGTTACTTTTTAGTTTCTAACTTTTTATAGATTTTTCAATTTTTATTTATTTGTGTTGTGGTTAGTTAACATGAGGAAGAAGGTCGATGACCGCATCAGGACTTTGATTGAGAATGGTGTAAAATCTAGGCACCGCTCAATGTTTGTTATTATAGGAGACAAGTCTCGCGATCAGGTAATTTTTTATTTTTTTTATTTGTCTCTTTCTATTCTTTCTTTATTAAAATAATTACTAATATTCTCTTTCCTATTAATGTAATGGTGGTTGTTTTGTTTGTGTAAGATTGTGAATCTCCATTATATGTTGAGCAAGGCTGTAATAAAACGTCGCCCTACTGTTTTGTGGGCCTATGAGAAAGTGTTGGATATCAGCAGGTATGATTCTGGCGCTACTTAATGCATAATTATTTTAAATTTTAGAAATAAGCTTTAGCAACCAATGGGTTACGCGAAACATATAAGAATTAGAAATTAATCAATTTGGCCTTAGCTAAAGGAGAATGATTGAGTGAAAGACCATACTACAGTACAACTATACAACCTCAATTTTCATTGCCATTTCAAATCATTTTTAGTTGTAATTCACAAGGTTTATGCTACATTGATAATTCTTTTAATGTAATGCATAAGTTGGGAAATATAATAGAAACTTAAGATGTCCAACAAAAGACTTTGGATTTGTGATTTAAGACTTAGGCAGCTGTACTATAGCTCTGCCCTTATTTGTTGAGGGTATTGTTAGATTTAAAAGTGGGATGAAAAGGTTTATTATTGAAGGCTTGAGGGAAGGGATTGGGAATTTCAGAAAACTGTTAAATAAGTTTCTTTCAAATCTGGTTTTTCCCTAAAAGCATTCGAGGAAATAACTAACTAGACTATACCTACTTACATATCTCTAGACCAGTGTTGCAGTGTACTTGTAGAAAAGCTACTACGTATTGTTATGTTGTGAGTTGTTTTATTCTGATCTTGATATTTCTGTGAAATAGCGATGAGAGAAAGCGTTCAAAGCAGTTACAAAAATTAAAGCTAAGGGGACTTATTGATCCTGAAAAGGCCGATGCCTTTTCGCTTTTTCTTCAAAGCGAAGGGTTGTCATATTGCTTGTACAAAGATTCTGAGCGGATACTAGGGAACACCTATGGGATGTGTGTTTTACAGGTAGCCGTAGTTTATTTGCTTGAATTAGTTTAGTTTATTCCCTAATCATGAGGCATTTGCTTTACCTTTTCTTTTTATTTGGTCTCTTAAAATTTAGGATTTTGAGTCTTTGACACCAAATCTTTTG
Organism: Azadirachta indica; assembly: GCA_022749755.1. NCBI lineage: Eukaryota > Viridiplantae > Streptophyta > Magnoliopsida > Sapindales > Meliaceae > Azadirachta > Azadirachta indica. Next base: position 12,271,396 of record CM040453.1, read on the forward strand.
GCAAGAACTATTGAGACAGTGGAAGGTGGTGGTCTGGTGGTTTTACTCTTGCGTACTCTTTCTTCTCTTACCAGTCTTTCCACAATGGTTATGGTATGTATTATTGTCGCTTATTCTTTCTTAACCAATAAATTTTGTTTGTTAGCTCCTTGGATGTCAATTTAATAGAAGTTTTCCTTGTCAAACAAATAAATTTCCAATCATCAGTGTTCCATAGTGATGCTCTTCTCTATTTTACATATGCAAGACTTTTAGTTTATGATTTTGATTCATTTTTTTTACGATTTCCACTCATTTTCTTCTTTTATTTTCCAACAATATTTTGTTATCAAGTAAAAGATAGCAAAAACTGTAATTTTGTTTCTTTTCACGTATAATGATATGGAGAAGGAAATTTGTAAAATGTTTTAAATTGGGATTTAGGAGATTATGTGCTTTTTTCAGGATGTTCATAAAAGATTTCGGACAGAATCACACTCTGAGATAGTTCCTCGATTTAATGAACGGTTTCTACTATCTCTTACATCATGTAAAGCATGTTTGGTTGTGGATGACGAGCTTAATATTCTGCCCATTTCATCGCATGTTAAATCTTTGACTTCATTTCTGACTACTGAGGTAAGTTGTTTTACTCTCTTTGTCATTATGGAAGTAAGGCCTTTTCCTTTCCTTTTTTATTTTTGCATACAATATTTAAGAATTTACCTGCCAAAAAGTTCAAAAACGTGGTACAAATTACTGTCTGCCCTCCTGATTACCTTCTAATCCTTTCCTTTCTTTGTCATACTCTGAGGGAAGAATATGACGAGCTTTGGGTATAATTTCCAAGAACCAACCCCCCAAGCCCTTTACTTTTTTCTCATATAATTCTTTCTAACTTTTGAAGATATGTTTATGGTTTTTAGAAATTATGGTCTTAGATATGTTTTTGACCATATGTATCTTTGCAAAGTCTTGAATTAATTACGTAAGAGTTGGGATCTCCAAGTTCTTTTAGAAATTGAACATAGGTTTCAAAGCTGGGTTTTGCAAAGTCTTGAATTAATTACATAAGAGTTAGGATCTGCAAGTTCTTTTTGAAATTGAATGAAGGATTTCAAAGCTCGGTTTTATTAAGCAGATATGCCAAATGGGGATTACCTTTGTGAGTTTCTTGTGGCAACAACATATCATCTGTTGATTTGTGTAGTTGATATACTTAATTGTGTGTGCTATAGAGATCTTTTTATGATTCTTACAAGGAAGATAAGATATTGACATTTCTTTTTCTTTAAGTTACCAACTAATTTCTATGCTAGCTTTATATTGTATAATCTCATAGATTTGTTTTGCATGATATTTTCGGGTTGCTTTATGTTATTTCTTTGTCTTATCCTTTCCTTTTTGCTCTCCAAATATGCATTTAAGGGAAGTGAGCCTACATCTGGAATAGAAAAAGAGTTAAGAGATCTGAAGGAGCAAGTGTTAGAGGTGTTGCCTGTTGGTCCTTTGGTTGGGTTGTGTACAACATTAGATCAGGTACAACATTAGACCTCTCTGCAGCACAACATGATTGTATTAAGGTTCTTGTTATTAATTTTGGGAGGGTGTATCTATGAATGCTAATATCTTTTGTTTTTAATTTTATTTCATCATGATCAGGCAAAAGCTGTTGCCACCTGCTTAGATGCTACTCTGGATAAAACACTGCAGAGCACATTAGCTCTAATTGCTTCTCGAGGGAGAGGTAAATCGGCAACTCTTGGTTTAGCAATTGCTGGAGCTGTTGCTGCAGGGTAGGCTATACTCAATTTCTTGACAATTTCAATATTGATTTTTGTCCTAAGTTTCTGAAGAGCATAGGTGTTTTATGCAGGTTATCCAATATTTATGTGACTGCTCCAACGCCACAAAACTTGAAATCTTTGTTTGAGTTTGTTCGCAGGGGACTGAAAGCACTCCAGTATGAGGTCGGTACTGTATTTTCCAGTCATATGATGCACCCTCAGGCAGCCATCATGTGTTGCTTTTACTAGAAAGTTTTACCAATACTTGCTTCTGCTATTTGTTCTAGGCCATTCATTTCCTTGAAGTTTAAAGTGGAATTTTCTTTCTTTACCAATGTAATTGATTTGCAATAATTCTTCTCAGGAAAACTTACATTTCACCTTGGAAAAGCGAAAGGAGGGAATCACAAAAGTGAACATCTACAAGCAACACAGACAAACTATTAAGGTATCTTCAATTCTCTCTTTTCCACCCATGTCATTCTGATTTGAAATCCTTTAAATTTTGGTTGTTTGTAAATGGTTGTGTTGTACCTGAGGTTGTAACTAAGGTGTGAATAACATTTTGTTCGGTTTAAACTTTCTGATCTCCTTTAACTCAGACATGGGTAATATTTGGTTTTTGATAAGCTCTTGAAGTTTGGTGTGTTAAGTTGGAATAGTGTCAACATAGTGCTCCTTGTATGATTTAAAATACTATTTAAATTGTTAATATTACATGTGGAGTATCTCAAGTTTTTGAGGTAAAATGGCTCAATAATCTTTTAACAATACAGTTCTACATTTCCAATTTAATTCTTTTACAGGTTAGATACTAGGGTTTAATTCTTACATATCAACTTGTTGGTCCATATTTGTAAAACTTAACTTTTATTTATTTATGTTTTCTATTTCGTTTTCAATGTTTCAGTTTTATCTTCCGATTGGTTGGTTTATAATGCAATTCAACCCACAAGCAGTGCATATAGAGAAAGTACTATTAATGATGAAAAATACGTACTAGTTGTGTCTTTATTTATGTATATGCAAAAATTTTAATTCAAACTATGAGTCCTTTTCGATGTTTTTTTGCAGTATATCCTACCTCATCATCATGGACTACTCAGCCAAGTTGACCTTTTGGTTATTGATGAAGCAGCCGCTATTCCTTTACCTGTTGTCAAGTCCTTGTTAGGGCCATACTTGGTATTTTTATCATCAACAGTGAGTGGGTATGACATGCATCTCTCTCTATGTATTCATGCCAAGTAAAATTGTACTTTAGCTTAGTACTGTATTCTTATTAGGATGGTTTTACTAACACCTTGTAGTTGGATATAATTAGAAATAGTATTAACAGTACAATAAACTATGGCAAACAATATCTGCTGCAACTTGGACAAATATTTATTAGTACTTTCATGAATCTATCTCTTCTATCTGATTCAGTCAACAAACTTGATAGACCCATATCTCTTCTGTAGTAAAAGAAGTTGTTACAAGGTCCCCATTTCAGTCAGAACAGGTCTGAAGAATACTCCTCTAAAAATGATTGTCTTGTCTGGCAAGTTATCATTTGAATTTTGGATATTTTTTGTTTGAGAAAATGATTTTGCGCAGACATCCATACAGGCACAGGTGGTTGAATTGAAATAATTGTTTTGTAGAATGTCATAAATTCCCCATGTTTTATCAAACTAACTGATGTTTGTTATGTTAGAGTTTAATTTGGGTTGCTGATGAGCTGTTTGATGTTAAACCCAGAGAAATGTGGTTTCCTGAAACTGAAAGTAGGTGATATTCAAAGATAAATACACAAATCTCCCTATTTCTTTTTATCCTCATTCATGGTCTTTAGTATCATCAGAATGCCAATGTCAGTAAATCAGATGAAACAGGGAATATTGAGTTTTGGTGAGGACTTTAAAATAGAGTTCTTGTGGGTTGTCTCATCCTGTTTTGTATAATTGACAATTTCTAAAGCATCCACTACTATGTTTGTTTGTTTTCATGATAGTAAAGTTGTACTTCGGTTGTTCATTCTAATCTGTTAGAGGCTTTCGTATCTTGTCTCGTTATTACCATTATCATTATTGATGTCTTTATTCTAATTCTCATTGATCTATTTGTTCTTCTTATTGTTGTTGTAATTGTTATTATTACTATTATTATTATTAGAATTTTTCATATGCGTCCACATTACGTTATTCTGTAACTGATTTTGATTAGATGAAAGAAGGTACAATTAAATCACTCTTATTTTGTGTTGGTTTAGTTATGAAGGCACTGGTCGTTCTTTGTCTTTGAAGCTTCTCAGTTCCCTGGAGAAGCAAGGTACGGTTTCTCTTTTGAGGGATTTTAAATATCATCTTCAGTATCGCCACAAAAGTGTTGATGTTATAGTTATTATTGGTCTAACTTTGCGATTTATCAAATCAGAAAATGCATGTTTGTCTAAGCTGGTTCTTATATTTGTTAATTCTTTTCTTGTTTATATTTCTTCTAAGAGGGGAAAATGAAAAGAATTTCATGACTAATTTAATGAAGAATTTCTTTAAAGAACTTCAAGTAATAGTCATGTTTACAAGCTGATCATCGACACTTTCCCTAAGGAAAATGTGTAATAACACTTTCTCATCTTTGCTTCACAATTTAACGCTTCTAGTCTAGTTGTACACTTTAAAGTTTCATCCATCATGCTTTTACTCATTAGAATACTTTAACCTGCTGAATGCAGATATGCTTTTCCGTAAGGTTGACCTAAAAGAGTCAATCAGATATGCATCTGGGGATCCTTTGGAGTCTTGGCTTAATGGGTTACTTTGCTTAGATTTTGTAAACTATTTACCTCCTATCAACAGGTTATTATCATTATTACTTTCTTCTTTTTCTAAAGCAGGCATTAAGTTCAGTCTTTGATATGTTGTAAATGTCCATGCCTTTTGTTCTGTTGCTAGGTTTCCTCATCCAAGTGAATGCTGTTTGTATTACGTTAATCGTGACACACTTTTTTCCTTCCACAAAGAAAGTGAAGTATTTCTGCAGGTATCCCAGGTTCATGTTATGTTTTGAGTTTGATTCACTTTATGATTATTAATGATGCAGGTCTTTTCCCTCCTCTTTTTTTTGTGTCATTAACACAGCGGATGGTGGCGCTCTTTGTTTCTTCTCACTACAAAAATTCTCCAAATGACTTGCAATTAATGGCTGATGCTCCTGCACACCATCTCTTTGTCCTTCTTGGTATATTGCTTTCCCATACAACTAGAATTTCTCTTTCTCTCAAGTTAGGACAACAATTCATCTGTAAATTGTATGCAGGTCCTGTTGACGAGTCAAGCAATGTCCTTCCTGACATTCTTTGTGTCATCCAAGTCAGTATCTTTAAATGTTCTTCATTGTTCTTTTTTGGTTGAATTTATGTTTGATGTATGAATCCTCGGTAATTGCCAGCTTCTATGATATTGAATTTGTCACTTACTTTTCTTCTATTTTGAAAAAATAAATTATCATCTTACTTTTTCTTCTATTTTTGAAAAAATAAAATTATCATCTATAAATTTTTAAGTTGCTGTGAGTACTTGACATTTGTAATTTTTCTTCTTAATTTGAATTTTGATGGTTGAAATTGTTCTATAATTAAAATGCAGTTCAGAGCATCAATGATAATATTAGTCAAATTTCTATAAATGTTCTTCATTTTATTCCCGAGGTAACATAGAGGTAACATAAAAATTTTATTGCATAAAGTGAATGAGAATTTTATTTTTTCTCCAAAAATGATAAATTTTGTGATTTCTGAATAAAAACTTTACTCTTCGAGTGTGACATAGATGGATAATATTTGTGTCCAACAACAGCTAAAAGTTTCTAATAAATTTGTTTTTGTTGATTGCTGGTCCATTATGTAATTTCTATTATTAATCAAAAATTTTCTTGTTTCTTTTCAAAGAAAAAAATGTTTAGAAAAAGAAAAAGAAATAAATTTCATGGCTTGATCTACTTCCTTTTTCGCATAGATATATATTCATTTTCTGAATTCTAATAGGTCTGCCTTGAAGGGCAAATTTCTCGTGATTCTGCATTTGCAAGCTTAAAGAGTGGCCATCTGCCTTCTGGCGATCAAATTCCTTGGAAATTTTGCGAGGAGTTCTCAGATGTGAATTTTGCAACTCTCTCAGGTGCACGTGTTGTGAGAATAGCTGTTCACCCTAGTGCCACCGGGGTAATTTGTAATCTTACAATCCTCTCCTGCTTTGCTCTTTGGACTGACTGTCCTCTTCCATATCATAAGGCTCTCTCTTTATTTTGTTTGTAGAATGGATATGGCTCAACTGCTCTGAAGCTTCTCACAAGGTTCGATTATAGTTCTATCTGCAAATCTATTTCTTTCCATTGTTGAACTATTAAGCCTTTAACAGAGGTCTCAAGTTCTCAATAGAATTTTGTAATATTAGAGCGTGTTATGGCATTTGTGCATTGAATGCTACATCTAGACACAATCTTTAACTAAGGTCTCAAGTCGTGAAGGCCTGATGGGATATATTCCATAAGCTTTACGGTGGTTCCATTTTTTTCCCCCCCTAAAAAAGGGAGAAAAGAAAGTGGCCAATTTTAAGGTTTGCTCTTGTCATTGTTAGACAAATTTTTACTATTAATTATACATTTTGTGGCCCTCTTTTGAACAGTTAAGCCAACAAAAGTATACATTCTTCCCTGAAAGATGTAATAGTTATTCACACTTAACAGATGGTGAACCTGTTCTTTGTCAACTCTTTTACAGTGCAATATAAATTTACAGTTTGGCAACATTCCACAATTTCTTCTTTAACAATAAATAGTTGTGTGGATGGATTAAATTTAGAATCTAGGTCATTTGGTAATTCAGAGTGTGTATATGGTAATTGAGGGCTCTGTAGTCAGTAGTTTATGCTTAAAGCACTTGTCTTAATTATAGTTCTGAGCTTGCAAGTTCCATTACTATTGCTGCAAGAGCATCCCACTTAGGCATTCTTGGAATTCCCATTGATGCTTTGAGGGAAACTATTTTAATTCTTTTTGTATCTTGTTCCTGGCAGACTTGTTAGTTGACATTTTTTAAATTATTTTGAATTCTTACTGCTTTGAATTGTCTGTTTGCCCATCCTTTCTTTTACTGGTCTTCTGTCTTTTTTCCTTCTTAGGTTCTGTTGTTAATAGTCCAATTTACTATAGGTACTATGATGGGCAATTTGCTGGTACTACTGAAGTAGATTCTGGAAAGAGTATCACAGAGGTCCAACACAGAGTTACCGAAGCTGCAAAGAAGGTTTGGTTTTAACTCAAGTATGTTCACATATGATTGTATCGGTGATGTACTGTTTGGAGATTGTCTTCTTTTACTTAGTTTCTCAGAGTAGGATATCTTTGTCCTGTTGTAGGTAGATTTCTGCTACTTGTTTTAAGTTGATTGCCAGTTCCTTTCTGTCTAAATATTTCCTTTAATCTTTTTCGTTACAGTTCCAAACCAATAGGTTTAGGACAGTCGATTGGCTGTATTTGCTTTTGCCATTGGCGGGAGTTTCTGTCATGTTGCGTGACTACATCTGTTAACTCCATTAAATGGTATTGAATTTTCAGGTTTCATTGCTAGAAGAAACCATAGCGCCAAGGGAAAATCTACCTCCTCTGCTTGTTCATCTTCAAGATCGATTGCCAGAAAAAATTGATTATATTGGTGCTTCTTTTGGGGTTAATAGGAAGCTTTTTAATTTCTGGAAGAAACTGAATTTTGCAGCTTTCTACGTCTGCGAGAAACCAGTTATGTATAATCTGAGATTTCCAGTGTTTTATTTTCTGCACCTACAGAAATGTTTTTGTGGAGCAATGTTTTAACAATAATTCTTTGATGGATCAGAATGATACAACCGGAGAGCATAGTTGCATGGTCCTAAAGCCCTTGAATACTGATAAAGTCGATTACAACAAATCAGGGCCGCTTGGTTTTCTCACTCCATATTATAAATGTAAGTCTGTTTCTTGGGCATCATTTTTTTACTTCTTCATATTTGTAATTGAGTTTTATTTGTCTGTTTAATCACATTGTGCGGAAATTTCATTCTGCATAGGTTTCAAGAAAACATTTATCAGATGTCTGCCTTTGTGGTTTCGGGAACTTGATCCCATTCTTGCTTTGAGGTTGGATATAGTTCTTCCTTCTGTTTACACATATTTTATCCTACTTATTTGCTCTTTATTTGATTTATTTATTTGCTTTTTTGGCAGCATATTGGACCCCAGATTATGTTTATCCGAAGATGGACATTCTGAATCTTCAGAAAATGAAAGTTTGATGTCAGTTAGATCCTTAATCTCTGAAGACGATTTTTGCCTCCTGAACCTTTATTGTGAAGGCCCTAAAATAACTGGGCATGACAAGGTGACACATTGAACTTGATAGCTTGCTCTGATTGCGATGTTATCATATTGCATTTTCTTCTTGTTAAGGGTATCATTTTGTAAGATTCCATGGTCTTATATTGTATTGGGTCACATAATATCTAGAATTTGTTCTGGCTTATGTCAGTCTACAAGTTTGGCTGAAGTAGGATTTGTAGTTGAGATTTTTTTTAAAAAATTTCTTGTTACACCAGTGCATGCATAGTGGTCTTACCTCCTTGCGGTTATGGAAATTGAGCTTGTGGTTTGCAAAATCGACAGACTTTATTTAGATTTTTTTGTGCTTTCTTGTAACTTTAAATAAATAAAAAGAGGCAAAGTTAGCTAAAATGAAAAACAGATATCCAGTATGAATTCTTTGAAATTTCTATGGCAATACACTTGTCCGTCTGCTAGTTAACATAAAAATTCAATTGGATTGAAATTTCTGTGATACTGCATCTTTTAGAAGTTGAATTTGTTTTGTAAGTTTAAGTACATTGTTTTTCTTATTGTCAATCGATGACACATAAATTTGGCATTTATGAAGCTTGTGGGGAACTGGTTGTATAACTGAAAGTGAGATTCGGATTTAATTGTTTGAGAGACTTGGAATTGCTTATTTCTTTCCAAAAATCTTGAACAATGAGAAGTTAACACAACCAATACTGAACATAGTTAATCAGTATAGTATGTATTATGAAATTTAATCTTAAGAAAAGAAAATTGCATTGCAGGTCCGGAAAATTGTACCAGTCTTGGCACAGTGCTACTTTGAGGAGAAGATTCCAGTTAGGTTGTCCAATGTCGTCCAGACTTGTATTTTGCTTTGCATGGGATTGCAATGCCAAGATATGGCATATGTTCAGGTTTGGATATTGCTATTCATCTTTGACCGGATATGTTGAGTTGTGATTGTCATTGAAGTTTTGACTAGATAGTTATAAATTTTTGACAGTGTATTTTTTCCTTCATTTTTAGGTAACCCTGGGTTTGGAAAGGGATAATGTAAAAAATAATTTTCGCAATATGATGAAGATATTCAACAAATATTTATCTCATGTTTTCACTAACAAAGAAAACGGCTCAAGGGTCAGTAAAGTTAGAGAGGTAAGCATGTAACTAAGGATGGATGAAACACATAAATAAGATATTCAAGTAAGCATTTGATTAAGTACTTTTTGTTGTAATCAGGAAACAACCTTGAAGCCTCATGATATCTCTTTGGAGGCTGATCTAGATGACGGTGCAAAGCAAGTAATGGTAAGCGTCTTGTTATATTTGAAACGAACAAACAGATAATCTTTCTTTCTTTGGTGATAAGAGAAGAAGAGAAATTAATTATACTTATCCGCGGAAAGCAGGAAAAAATGAAAATGGAAAGCATCGGCAATCTGAACTCTAAATCCCTTCAACAGTTTTCGATTCTGGGTCGAGAAGCAGAACTTGAGCAAGCTCTTGGCGAGGGCAGATCGGTATCTCCTGGTGGCATTATTAGTGTGAAGGCCAGTCGGAATAATAATACTTCAGAGGGACATGGAAAGTTTGATTTGAGCAAGAACAACAAGAGGAAAAGGAAAATGTGCATGCGCGTTTCTTCGGCTAAATGCTAAATGCTAAATGCCTAACATAGATATTCGGCTTCTTTTTGTGTAGATGAAGTATGTTAGTAAAAATATTTAAACCATAATTATAAAATATATATTTATAGTGAATTCTTTGATATTTTTACCGCCGTTAAGCAGTATTTATTATTCGTTTCCGAGAGAATTTTGAAACAGTGAAAGCATATTCCATTTAATATAACTGTTCTGGAAATTATACAATTATAATACAATACTAAAATCCAAAAAAAAAAAAAAAACAAAAAAAGAAAGAATGCATTGATTTTGCCTTAACATGATACATGGGGCAAGAAAAAAAAAAAAAAGAGACGCGGAATTTGCCTTCGCGTGACAAGTGGGCACAGACCGTACAAGATCAGATTATCTGATTTGAATTATTACATTTGATTCAATTCTTCCCAAGGAGGGGTATTTGCGTAACGTTGCTAGAAGAACTAAACATGGAGCTCATCCCCCATCATAGGGAGGGTATTCTAGTAAATTAGCAGAGGAATTATGCAAATTACCTCATCCGGGATAGTGTGGTAAAGGCAAAATCGTAAATTCGCGTTCAAAATATCGTGGCTCTTTTTATGGAGGGGGCATTTCAGTGCTTTTAGTTGTATTAATCAATGTTGAAAAAGCTCCTGTCAAGTCAACCGAGAAGAATCGTTATGGATAAACTGAAACGGGAAATTTGTGGGCTGACAAAAAATAAATGCTTCGAACAATAGTAGTTAAGTTCTTATATGTTTGCTACGTAGCAAAGATAGATATAATTTTATAGTTATTTTAAGTAAGTCCCGATTTTTAAATTCTTTCTGCGATGAATAAATAAAATATGGGACCTATTTAACACAAATAATAAAGCTAAACTTTTATTTGTATTTTTCTCAAACATTCGGGACCTATTTGTTAATATCTGGAAATTTTGTAAATACTGAAACGGTATAAAGAACGATTTGACATGTGTGTACTATAAACCAGTAAGGAGGCCTTTTAGGGTTTCCCATTCCATTCAACCATTTCCGAGGTTCTAGTTTCAAGATGGAGGAAGCAAATTACAGGTTCTCTTCTCGTTTATTGCTGCGGTTTTCTATGTTAATTTCCTATGTTGTTTTCTCTTTTTCCTGCAGTTAGCTGTAGCTGCTTTCTTGTTTACTTTGTTTTCTGCTGCTGTTTCCTTTGTTTTCTCTCATTTCTTTGTTTTCTTTGTTTTTTGTAGATTTTTAGAGCGCTATTCTGTTCGTTGTTTTCTTTGTTATCGTGGATAAGAAGCTCTTTTCTTCTATACGTTGGTTTCTTTGTTTTCGTTTTCCGGGGCCGTAGCTGTAGGCTGCTGTTGTTTCTTTGTTTTGGTAGATCCCGAGCTCTTTTTTGTATCTTGTTTTTTCGTTCTCGTTTTCGCGTATGTCGTTATAGTAGCTCTTGTTTACTTTGTTTTCTGTTGTTGTTTCCTTTGTTTTCTTTTTTTGTTTTTCGTAGATTTTTAGAGCGCTATTCTCGACCTTGTTTTCTTTGTTATCGTCGATCCGAAGCTCTGTTCTTCTATACTTTTGTTTATTTGTTTTCATTTTCTGTGGCCGTAGTTGTAGGCTGGCGTTGTTTCTTTGTTTTAGTAGATCCGGAGCTCTCGTTCTCGTTTTCCTGTTAATATCTATAGCCGCTGTTTATCTGTTGTTGTTTCCTTTGTTATCTGTTGTTGTTGTCTTTGTATCTTTGTTTTTTAATTTATTTTATTTTTTTGTAAACTCTTGTTCTCACTCTATTTCGCTTGCTTTCTCCCTACTGCTTTTGTTTTTTTTTTTTTTTTCTCCTATCTTTTTGTGTTTTTCTTTGTTGCTTTGCTTGTTTTTGTAGATTAGGTGCTCCCTTCAGCTTCTTGCTTCTTCGCTTTCGTTCTCATCTAAGTCACATGCTTGCTGCTGTAGGTTGCCTCAAGAGTGTAGACTATACCTGGTCGATGTATCCGAGTTGACTCAAAATCTTCATCTCTACAGGACATTCATGAACGTATATACACATTTATATCTTTTTTATTTTTTATTATATATTTTTATTTCGTGTTTTATGTAACCTATTATTATTATTTCAGTCACTGGGACAGTTAACTGATGATGTGCTTGGCGGAAATGAAGCGACGGGCGTGGGTGGGCTTCATGAAATTGCCGAAGATCCCCGACGTCGTCTCTACGTTCTTTTAGGTGTGTTTTAGAATTTTTTTAATAATGTGTGTTTTTGAATTTTTTTAGTAAAAGAAAATATTTTTGTCTATATATCTATAAATGTATATATATATATATATATATTTATTAGCTCCTTTAGAGGGTGACGGTCAACCGGAGCTGGTCTACGTTGCGCTTGAGGTACGTGTACGTATATACACGTTAATCATAACATTTTATTTTATTTTTATATCCATATATATGGTAATTTTAGTACTGTTCAATTAATTAACAGGTGTACCTGGAGGGTGACATTCCAAACATGCCCTCAATGGAGCTCAAAGAATGTCACTCGGTCAAAGGTTGCTTTCCTGACTCCTTTGGAAGCTGGATGTTTGTGCGACCAGTGGTGGGAGTTCATATATTACGCAGCTTCGCATATGAGGTGGGTTGAAACTGTTTTAGATGCATTAAGTTACTTTTAAAACTAACACATTATTTTCGCCTTAACTAGGATTACGAATATGTGGATTTCTCTGTCAAAAGCTTAGTCAGGTATGATGTTTTGCTTTGTCTCTTAATTTTATTGACATTTATATTGTTTTCATAATAAAATCTTACTTGTAATTGTGCAGTTACCTCAATGGAGAGATGAACAACGAAGAAGTGATCCCCATACCCATTTTTCAAGCCCCACGTAATGAAATGACTATTCATTACGTTGGGGTAAGATTTCGGCCATCCCTTCAACAAGTTTTGTCTTGGGAAAAATGTGAATTCTTCCCATTGCATGTTGGAGGCTTAATGAAGGTAATACTAAGTATTTATTTGAACTTATATGTGCATTCTTTGAAAATTAAAAGAGAGTAATTCCTTTTTTTGTCAAAATTTTTCTTTTCTCAATAGAAAAATGGGAGGCGCAGCAAAGTGAAATGCACAATGATCAAAGTTTTCGAGGGTTTTCAGACTTGTATGGGGAAAGAAGACGAAAATTCCGACTTCTATACATTTTTAAGTAAATCTCTACACATTTATACCATTTGTAATTTTCATACACTATTTTAGTTACATGATTTTCACTTCTTTTAGATCTATACTAACAATTCTCTTCTCTTTTACTTATCTTTCAGAACAAGATGGGATACCAACAATTCCAATTGTGGCAGAAGACTTTCCTCGCGCAATGTTCAAAAGTAAGTGGATTTTAATGAATTCATAAAACAAGGCAGCTTTCGTTACTCATATCTACTGTTTTCAAACAGAGTTTGTATCGGCTCTCCTCGGGAACCAAGCAGCTTTCAGTTCTATGGATTTGGATTTATTTTGCAGGCAAGTTTTTTTAAACTTTTACGTTTCATTTTATTTTATAAATTTCTTTGTCATGTTAATATTAGTTTTATTTTGTTATTTTAGGTTGTTGAAATTCAATGGAGAAGGACTTGTTGGAAGGCCTGTATCTCCAAACAAACTCTTCGGAAACCATGTTTGGAATTTAGTGGAAACAATCTCGCATTCTCCGGCTGCATACTATTCTTCCAATGTGAGTTGGCTATGTACTTGAAATTTGATAATTAATTTGGTTTTGATAGTAACTAACTAAATTGTCTATTTATGCATTGCAGCTGCCTAATGATTTCCTACTGAAAGTGTGTAAGTACCACTTTAAAGGGAAATTTAACTTTGAACTTTCAACTAATGAGGAGCTTGCTTTACTGCGAGCACTCCAAGTTGGAAGTTTTGCCCAGGTCAGTTTGATTATATCCTATTTATTAGTTTCAATGTCAGTGATTTTCTGTTATTAGCTTCATTGGATTGAAGTAATTCCCTTTGTCCCATTTTTTGCAGGATGCAAGAGAGCAAATTAGATCGCTATTCGATAAATTGCTGCACTACAACAACACCTGGGAAGCTGATGTAATCCATTTTTTTTTCTCATTCTTAAAGTCAAAACTCGTTTACTTTTTCTCGTCAATGTAGATTTATATATTGCACACGTTATCTTTACTGTTTGTCTTTTGCACATATTCTTATACAGGTTATTGATTCGTAAGTGGGCTGGAAGGGGCTGCGAAAAACCAAAGGAAAAAGTTTGAACTGCAAACATATATGTTTAACCTATAAGTTGTTTTGAAGTCAAATAATATTTGTGGGTACGTAGTTCTGTTTAAGCTTATGCACTCGACATTTACGTATATATATATATATATATATAGATTGAAAATTATACAATTAAATTGCCCTTGGAACATGCATTTTGATTGGTTGATGAATTATTGGTGACTATGTGTGTTTATTTTGATTTTGGAACATATAATATGATTGAAATTAATTTATATTTTGATTAATTGGCAGATAGTCTGGGTTGAGATGCTGGTAGAGGATCATGTGTTGGTGTTGCTGATCAGTGAAAATACTAATGAATTACAGTACTTAGAATACAAGAACTTACTTTTTAATATCTGTTTGTTAACTCTGATTAACTAACTCTCATATGCTTGCTGTTAACTAGCTCTTAATTTGCCCATGCATTCAATTACCGGCTTTATTTTGCTCCTGGCTTTGCAATATTATATACATATGATTGATAGGTTTTATTATCGTTACATGTTGCCGTGTTACCTTGTGTGGATCTCTTTATTTTCTAGGTTTGAATTATATATATTTTTGATTTACAATCTGATGATTGATTGCATTATCTAAATTATATATATGAATATTTATAAACCATGTATTACCTTTTCTATCCCATTTAGTAATTTGCTTTGGGATTCAAATATCCGAACTAAATAATATAGTATTATGCTATAGATAGATAATAATTAAAGTTTTAGTGAGCTTAATTAAAGTTTTACTACAAGATTCTCATACGTTGCTTTGCCCATTTTTCAAGCTTCAAAATACTTTATTTGAATTTGTCATGTTCAATAGTTAATGCTTTTTTGATGGGTTTCAATCTCCTGATTTGATGGGCTTTGGTTGGTTTAATATGTCAACTTTATGAAGCAACTGTTTGATATTTTATTGTTATACAAAGTTTTTCAAAAATATATTTATTTTGTAACTATACTATATATTATTGTATTAATATAAATAACGTCTGTAATGGAATACAATTAATTCTATTATGAAGAGACATTTACTAACAGAAAAGATACATGCATAATTTATAAATAGCGGCCACGTTGTGACCATAATATGGAGAGAAAATAGTCTTTCTATCCCCTTATATTATCGCATTATTTTCTTTAAATTTATGAAGGAACGTGCATTATTTTTGTGTTGTTCTAAAATTCTATACTTAAAAGAGTATATTTTAGTAGAACCAACCATTGTATCTTGGAGTAAGATTGTTATAGAAACTGATTTTGCACTAAGATATTACCCTAGAGGCAGAAAGTTTACTTACAAGGTTAGTGCCTATGTACATGTGTCGATATATTAATTTTTAATTATATTCTTTTTATCATCCAATTCTAGAAAATTCCTATCAGCAACAGATCTCTTTTATTTTTTTACTCACTTTGAAAATAATAAAATAAGGTTGAAAAGTAATTAAACGGGGACTACGGTTTGTATCATTGATGAATGGTGATTAGAAATGTCATTGAAGAAATACCGAACTCTTATTTTTTATTATTAGTTAAATTAGAAAAAAATTTAAAAAAATCAAGTGTCTTAAACTATTTGGATTACATTTTACACCTAAAAGATAAGTTTAGAAAAGTATAATAATAATTGTATCAATGAAACTAAATAAATCACCCAAGTTAATTAATAAAAAGTAACAGTGTAATTGAGTATTTTGGACATAGTAAAAAATTTAAATATTTTTTTTAAAATTTAATTAAAGTATATACATCTTTCACCTATGAAATAAAGTGCCTTCATAACATTTTAATTTTACAATTATCAAAGTTAAGAAAATTAAAAATTATAAAAAAAAAAAATTGTGAATTATGCAATACAAATAATTAATGTACTGCGGTAAGACCCAACGCACATGTATGTGTTCTTTTATTGGGTTCCAATATTGTCACTTATTTTATAATATATGCCAATTTTGACCACATATTTATATATCCGATTTTATAGTATAAATAATATAATAGCAGCATTTTGCCAAATTCCACGTGAGTCACTCTTAAATAATCTTAGAAAAGTAATAATAATAATAATAATAATAATAATAATAATAATTCCTGAAAAATAGAAAGAAAAGAAATGGAAAGATGCAACTGCAATTCAGCACTAACCCCAAACACAATCCAATTCAACCTAAAACCCAACATAATCCATTCCAATTGAACATCAACTCTAGGAATTTGTTTTTCCAAACCCCTAAATTTAGAGAACTTTTAAGATCTGGAAATTAAAATGATAAGAGAAATCAAGAATAATAAAACAAGAGTAATATTAGACTTTTCACCATCATATATTAGCTTTCATTAACTTAAAATATTGATCACTTGAATGCTAATTAATATATTAGGTGACATGGTACTGACTAGTTAGTTTTAATCACTGAAATGCTCTACTATAATGGTTCAAAAATTAAAAGAATCGACTTGTCATCATTTCATTGTTAAACAGTCCTCATGGAGTCACATTGCTAATATTAATTAACTCATTTGATGTCGATGTATCTCTTCAATCAAATTTTATCGTCGTTCACTTTATCGCACTCTCACTTTATCGCTTAGGCTTTCTTCGCCATGAAACATATTATTTTACCTTTATCTCATAAACATAGACTAATTTTTATAACAATAGGGACAAAATTGTAAAAATAGAATAAACCGTGTCCTATTTTGTTTAGTAAAAATTGAGGACTAAATTGTTAATATCCAATTTTTAATTATCTTTTAGTAACACATCAATTGAGATATCATTTTTAAAAAAACTAAATTATCTTTAATTTCATTATTTAAAAACCTATAAATTATTTTCTCATAATTTTCATTTATTTCATATGCTTCTACTAGTTACAAGTACTATAGAATTATTTTTTTTAATATTTTTAAATTATAAAAAGAGATTATAATGATTAATTTCACTCAATTTTAAAGTCTGTAACCTTTTGACATAAAATAAAATCTATTATTTAACACAATAATATTAGTTCTCCGTGCTTAAAAGTTAAGAGTGAATACTTGAATTTCTTCTCATACAAAAGTAAATTTCTTTTAATTAAAAAATAAATTTTGTCCCATGAGTACACAATACGACAAAAAATTAATTCATAAAAAATTTTAATTTGAGCGGCATCTGATTAATAACATTCATAATTTAAAAAATTATAAAATTATAATTTAATTTCACTAAAAGTTAAGAATACGAATATTATTATTCATTACCCATCTTGAAATCGATTTTATTTAGATCCGAATCAATTGCGTTTGAGAAATTATATTTAATTATAATATAACAATTAATTTTTTTTTTCAAATTTGAAAATCAATTTTTACAATAAAATTAATTAACTAACGGCAATATTTGTTGTCTTTTACCTCATTGACAAAATGAGAATCCTCTCTCTATTCTTGTGACACGTGATTGGAGCATTTTATCTACACTGGACAACGCAAAGCATCTCTACTTCAAAATTTTTTATCTTTTATAAATATGAAATTAAGAAATATTACATAACCTCAAAAAATAAAAATAAAAATAAAAATAAAATTAAAAGAAATGTAGATATATCTTTTTAATGTTACAATTATACCCTTACAATTTTTTTTTTGGGGGGGCGGGGGTAGGTAAACCATTGTTAGCTATTTTATTGCAATTAAATCACTAATCAATGTTTATTATATGTATTGTTTAAAGACTTCAAAATATTATTCGATAAAAAAATATTTATTCAAATATTATTCTTCAAAACTTGTTAGCTAGTTCGATCAATAAAATCTTTTAAAGAGGCACAAGAGATATAAAATTTGAAACTTGTGCATACTAGAATTATTTTCTTATAATATTTGTAAATGGAAAAACTAGTGAAGAAATTATTCTTCAAACATTAAATTAATATGGTTTGATCATATCTTGTGTATGGTTATACTCCAATAATGAATTCAACTTGTATATGAATTCATTTGTCTAAAACTATAATAGATTATATGAAGTCATTTTTTAAAAAGTGATTATTGGCACTTAAATTGATAAGTTATGTGAGTTACTATTATATAACATTATATTACTCTTAAGATAAGATTTTACATATTATATCTATATATATTTATATATATATATATATATATGTTACTAATTCTTGAATTTAGTTCATATCATAAAAGATGTAATTACAACAAACCAGCCAATATATAATTTACTTCTTTGAAGAGGTTATCACTATATGAATTGATCAATTATGAAATTTATTATGTAAATAATGCTCGAGATATGATTTTACATATGTTATTTAGATTTGAATTATTTATGAACTAACTCATACATACTAATCCTTCAATTTAATACAAACCAAAACAAAATACATAATTTTAAGCACCAACTCATATATAAATTCACTTCTTATTTGTAGCATAAAAATATAAATTTTTATTTTAATGAACAAACTCGTATTTGAATTGACTTTCTATTCTTGACTTTAATTAGTGAGTACTATAATTTTAATATACCAACTCATAAATGATGAATTCACTTCTTATTCTAAGTTTAATTAGTAGCATAAAAAATAAATTTGTATTTTAATGAACCAACTTGTATATGAATTTACTTTTCAATGAACCAATTAATATGTGAATTCATTTCTTGTTCTATACTTTAATTAGTACCTAAAAAAATAAATCTAGAACCTTAAGGGACCAATTCATAGTGTTTCAATGAACCAACTAGTATATGAATTCATTTCTTATTCTAAACTTTAATTGCTACCTAAAAAAATAAATCTATAACTTTAATGGACCAACTCTTGTATGAATTTACTTCTCATCCTAAACTAGTTCTTTAATGGACCAACTCCTATATGAATTTACTTCTTATTGTAAACTTTAATTAGTATCGAGACAAATAAATATGTAATTGTAAAATACTAACTTGTGTATGAATTCACTTTCTATCTCTAACCTTAATTAATATCAGAAAAGGATATGTGCATTAATGAGCCAACTTGTATATAAATTTATTTCTTTAAAAAGGATTATCGATATATGAATTGATATGTTATGAAAATTACTTTCTAAGTAACTCTCAAGATAATATTCTAAACATTTTTTTTAAGGAATTTTACATGTTTTAACATTTGAATTATACATAAACCAACCCTACAAATTGATCCTTAAATATAATTTGTACTTATAATTCATTTATAATTTTAATAATTTAACTCATATATTTGTAGTAACTTATCTAAAATTATATTCTCAATATATTTATTATGATAACTTCTGACAAAGCTACAACTAAAATAACTCTCCATATAAGCATTGTTATTTAGATTTGAATTATAAATAAACCAACTCGTATAATATTAATTTCACCAAATGAATCTATCACTACTTAACAATATCAATTAATTTGAACATAATTGCATATAATCTAACTCGTATGTGAGTTTGGATATCTAAATTTACAAATCTATATTTGGGTAGAGATTCAATGAATTAGTTCTTTTTTTAATTTTTAATATCTCATCCCAAATTTTCCATTTATTTTAAAACTCATATTTTTATTTGTGGCAACAAATTAGCAATATGGAAATATAACAAACACAAATTAATAATTTGGAAATATAACAGATAAATTTCCCAAAATCACAGGGGTAAAATTGTAATATCATTTTTCAAAAGTGTGGTCCACGTGTATGATAGAAATAAAATCAAATAAATTGGCGAGTTAGGTAGGAGATAATAACACTCAGGTCCCTATTGTTTTACATTTTCACAAATAATGGCATAGTTTGAGGATCTACTTGATATAAATAAAAACAAATTAAATATTTGTAAATGATGAATAATCTATGGGTCCAGGTGTTATTCTCTCAATAATGAAAAATATAAAATAAACAAATGGGGTTCAACAATGGCGGATTCTTTCCATATACAGTCCAAACTCCAATGTCAGGCCTTTATAATCTAAGTGCTATCAGACTTTCTTCCTCACTAGTCCTCTCTTCTTCTTCTTCGTCGTCCTCCTCTTTCTCCAAATCTCGTCTCCTTTTCTCTTCCCGGTTTTCCTCTAGGTTTCCTCTCATTTCTCGGCCTCTGTCCACAAAGACTTTTCCGTCTGGTCGTAGCTCCTGCGCAGTAACTGCCATGGCCGAGGCTGTCGATTCCGGCATGGACGCCGTCCAGAGACGCCTCATGTTTGAAGACGAGTAAAAGCCTTCTCTTTTAATTAATTTTGTTTCACTTATCATTTGATCCTAGTTTTTTTTATGTTTATGGTCGTTGTTTTGCTCTTTAATCATCGAACTGAATCTTTGTTTGTTTAGATTTTGATAAAGTTGAACAGAAACTGTGAGCTCAAGAACTGAAACATCTCATAGAAAAATTAGTAGTATTACATAATTTGTTCGGTTTTTTTTTTTTAATTTTAGCTTTACTCAATTTTGCGTTTGGTTTTACTTCTCTTCAGTTGATTGCTTGCTTGTTCAAAAAAGAGAGATTGAAAGTTCATCTGCTGTTCTAAAACTGTAAGCTTGCGTTGATTTGTTAGTGTTGTAAGCGGAACAGAAATTACCTAAAGAGAAGAAAGAAAAGGAAGTTGTATTGATTCATTCATTGTGGTGGGCAGAGGCCGGTTCCGTATCTGCTGATTGATTTTGGGCCCATTTTGAATCATTTTACCTTATTAATCTTTAAGTGTTATTGTTTGAGCTTTTCTAGTAAGTACAGCCGGATAGATACCATATTTGGATTAGATAACTGGGAAATAGCTCTTTGTTCGTGTCTGAGAAGAGTTATGATTGAAGATCTAAAACTTATTGATCAAAAGTTGATAAGAAATGATAAAACTTCAATCATGTTTGAAAAATGTTATTTTATGAACATAATTATTATATATATCTAATTACTATGAGTTCAGAAAACATCATTTGTACTAGGAATGACTGACAATATGCGGGATAATGGAGTGAAAACAAATCCTAAAATAAATTTTAAGGTGGATTAAATTTGGATCTTTTTCTATCACGATCTATTTGTCCTTTTATCTATTACCTATTTACCTCCGTGTCTAAATATTTATTTTTACGAAGGTGAGCTGCAAATTGGATTGTCTCTTGGTAGTCATCCTCTGTATGTTCTCATCAAATTATGTCTTATTTTAATTGCATAAGTCAGATGTTCATGGTGCTTGTCTTATATGGCAGTTTGGTAATAAATGGCGGCTTATCTGAATTTTTAATCATAAATGAGGATTATCTGAATTTTAGTCATATTATTTATGTTTAATTTGTTGTATAGGTTCTTCAGTTTGAACTACCACCACCAAAATTTTTCTTTTTCTTCAGAAACATAGCTCTCTAGCATTTAGTCATAAAGTGCCCAATAACATTAATGCTACATATGTGTTTACGCTTACACCATCTTCTTCAATTGAAACCCTTGACAGATGCATTTTGGTGGATGAGAATGATCATGTTGTTGGTCATGAAAGCAAATACAACTGTAAGTAAACATCCTATGTGCGGAAAATGATAGTAGCATTTCAAAATTTTCTTACCTTTCTAGTGCTTAAGTGTATGGAATTGGATACTATTGTTTAAATTTTCTTTTCCCTTTATTGGATCTATACTTTTGCTACATTTAGTTCTTGAGGCTAGTGTCTTCATGTTTATCACCAATGACTCCATTTATGGTATTTATACTCTTTCTACATTTTGTGTTTTTGAAAGGGTAACTCTTTCCACAGTTTGGTAAATTTGACATAACAAAAAACATGAAAAGATAAGTGACACAGAAGTTTTACAGTAATCTCGAAGCAAAGATAAGTTTTATTGTTAAAAGAAGACAATTAAGGAAGTAATATAACCTCCTTCTCCATAATAAGGTAAACCTACTTCCTCTGATAATTCAAAAATACCTGCAGCTTTTATACTTGCCTTTGCATTTAAGAAGAGAATGAAAAGTAAAGAGCTAAATTCTTATGCTTTGGTTAGAAATGTTTAATTAAGATTCCCAATTTCGTGTTCTTTTCTTTAGCATTGCTACTGCTTGGGTGTTTGCTCTTGATCTAGCTGCATGCTTTGGACGTATAGTACTGCATTCTTCTTTGTAAATAATTAATTCCTTTGCAATTAAACCAAATTAAAGTTTTTGGAAACTGCAGGTCACTTGATGGAAAAGATTGAATCTCTGAATTTGCTACACAGAGCTTTCAGTGTATTTCTGTTTAACTCAAAATATGAGTTACTCCTTCAGGTATGTACTTTCTGTGCTCTGGGGTTAAAAATTGTGTCAATGGCCTTGCATTGAATTGTGCACATTTAGAGTTTGATACAACCATGTGGGATATTTTGAGTTATTCTCTTTGTTAACTTATGTGAATCTAAATATCTGGCTGTTGAAAGAAAAATGATGAGAATTTTAATATATTGTAGTAGGATGATAATATGTTGAATAGTGTTAAAACAATATACCAAGTTCAAACTTTTGCCGATGTAAGAAAGACATAATTTGAAGTGAAGTTACTTTGGTGTCCTTCATTCTGAGCAGGGAATTGGGCTCTATGGCATTAGTATGTCTTTGAGATTACTTGCTCAGTATCAGCATTAAGTGATAGGTTGTGCTTAGCGATCTGTCTTCTCTGGACTATTAGTATTGCATACTTTGTACATATTCCCTGCATTTCTCTGGACTCTCTGGCTGGTGTCTCATTCTTTGTCATTTTCTGGGCAGCAACGCTCTGCAACAAAAGTGACGTTCCCTCTTGTGTGGACCAACACCTGCTGCAGCCATCCTCTATACCGTGAATCTGAGCTTATTGAGGAGAAAGCTCTTGGTATATATATTTACATCTTATAAATTTGGTTGAAAGCCTATCATATCTGTTTTCATTGCAACTTAGTCTGAATGCATTTTTCATTTCTTTCACTTGCTTATCAGGTGTGAGAAATGCTGCACAAAGGAAGCTTTTGGATGAGTTGGGCATTCCTGCTGAAGATGTGCCAGTTGATGAGTTTACTCCTCTGGGCCGCATCCTGTACAAGGCGCCTTCTGATGGCAAATGGGGGGAGCATGAACGTAATGACTCCAACTTGATTTCTTTTACGCTTAATTTTGACTGGTCTCTTATTTTATTCATCATGTTGACTATCATTTCTCTCCTTAATTTGCAGTTGATTACCTCCTCTTCATTGTCCGAGATGTTAGGGTTAACCCAAATCCTGATGAAGTAGCCGACATTAAATATGTGAACCGAGACCAGTTGAAAGAGCTGTTGAGGAAAGCAGATGCTGGAGAAGAAGGTTTGAAGCTGTCTCCTTGGTTCAGACTGGTTGTCGACAATTTCTTGTTCAAATGGTGGGATCATCTTGAGAAAGGGACACTCCATGAAGTTGAAGACATGAAAACCATTCACAAATTGACTTAAGAAATTTGCAGTTCCTTGAAAAACAGTGTTTTACGTACCTTTGTTCCAATAAATTTGGAGTTGCGGGAGTTATACACAGATTAGCATTTTGTCGTCGTCGTTACCTTCTCTTTTTCTTATATGCAAAACTTCTATGGTATTTTATTATTAAGTTGAGACTTATTGTGGGAAAAAACTTGATTGGGTTTGTAATTTAGATTTTATATATGAATGATTTAGTTTTGTTTTCATATGGAGTTTCCATTGTGCCAAATGAGTGTTCAATTGCTGCTTGGCTGCTCATTCAGGAATAGAGCCATGCTCTGAAGTTGGAAGGGTAAAGTCTCATTTGCTGGTAAAGGAACAAAGCAGTTTCCAAGCAATGATGTTAGGCTCTGAAAGTTTTTCTCATCTTTAGAGGTGTAAAATGAGTCGAATTAGATTGACACACCCCTGAGTTTAATAATAAAAAGAAAAAAAGGTGAGCAGTTACATCTTGAAAGTTTAAATGAAATCGTATCAAGAGTTAGTATAAAAGCATACAAATAATCGATTAAAATTTTTAAAAATAATTTAAAAAGTAAGAAAAAATTATCATATTCATATTAATATTCATACTATCACGGTTTAAAAACTAAATACATAATATATTAGTAACTTTAAATAATAATTTTTTTTTAAAAAAATTAAAAACATAAAATTTTTTAATAGGTTTATGATAGATGGTGTCAAATTAATAATTTAAAAGAATTTAACACGACACGAATCTGATACGAAATATGAATAAGATTAAAATTTTCAAATTAAGTTAGGAAGATATTATACAATCTGCACCTTAAATCTTAATGACTTAGTATCAATTAGTGACTTTTAAATGTTAAATAATTTTTAACTGTTTAAATATCAACGGTAGAATAAAAAATATGAAAATATATAAGCATTTAACTATTTTAACTTTTTCTTTAGTGGTCCTAAATTATATCTTAGTTCTTAACTAGATTTCATTCATTTTTAAAACAATAACAAATAGAATTAATCAAATTTTGGTTTTGTTTACCCTTAATAAATTATTATAGATTTTGATATATTAATAAAATTCCTTTTTGGTACGTTTTATAGTACAAAAAAATTCTCACAAAATAAATAGTAATTCATTTTTCTGATCCAAAAAAACATCACGAGGGATCTCATCTTCTAGTGAAAATTAAAGTTGATTTCATATTATATGTACAAATTTTGACTTCCCTACGCTATGTTCAATGTATCTTGAGATACTCTTGATGATTTGATGAAATAAGTAGATAACCTTGACAGTTGACACGATAGAAGTTAAAACTTTCGGTAATTTGATTGGATGGAATAAATCAAACTAATAAAAGTTTACCTATCATTTTTGATATGATTAAGGGATATCTACCTGCTTTGTCAAATATTTAACACCCAAATATTATAAAAGTATTTTATTGTTCCCTGATATATTAATATATCTTCATAAAAATATTTAACAGTGAGGTGTTACATCTTTAAAATTAATATAAATATGAAGAATGAAAATATTAGATGTTAAATATAATAAGAAAAGGATGTGGGTTCCATCAAAAATTATTGTTAGAATATTTTTTCTAAAGTCATTTGAAGTCAATAAAATCAAATATGTCCCAATCAAACTTGTTACATGACAAATCATATAATTCAATGGAGGAATTTTGGAATAAGGTAAATCCTTGGGCATTAAATCTATAAATTAGTTTCATAAATTTAAAATATTATTTTTTTAATTCTTTTGACCTTTGTTGTAGTTTACACTTTTTTAACTTTTTTTTTAAATATAAAGAAAAATTCTTTTGTTGAAATTTGTAGTAAAAAGTAGTTAGAAATTAGAAGGGAAATGTTGAGAGTTAAAAAAAAAAAAAACGAATCAGTAAAATTTTAAGAATATAGTTGATTAGTGTATTGCTAAACTTTAAAGAAATAACTAATTATGACATATTTTTCGAGTTTTAATAATTTAATACCTATCGTTTGTTATCTAAAATTACTTCAATTCAAGAAGATATATAAAGGACTAAATTGTTAAAATTAAGAAACTATGTTCAAATTTGTTGTTTATTAAAATTTAGGTATGAAAATGCTAGTATACATTCTTGTGCAACGTGGCAATAAGCGGTGAGATCAGATGAGGTAGGTACTGTATGATATGGCTCAGATTCATTTCACCATTACTTCAATTATTGCTCAAATTTATTAATGACGACATTTCTTTTGTCGTTTTGTGTAAGCAATTTATAAAGCGCGTGAAGTACTAAAACCCAAATATTTTTCTTACTTTGATTTTAAATATTCATATTAATTTTCGGTTGGCTTAGTTAAATATTTACATTTTTAAGTAAATTAAATCGATATAATAACATTATGTGACAAGTCTATACCCTCGCATAGCCGAAATATTACTTTCATTATTTTTATATAAAAAATTTTCTTAAATAATTCTTAAAAGACTTTAAACTTAAACTCAAAATTCTCTTATTTTAATTGCTCAGTTAAATTTAGGTAACTTATATTTTATTAATTATTAAAAAATTACATGAAATAAAGGTTTGACTCTACAAATAATTAATCATTCGAGTGATAGTTGAGAGATAAAAATAATTGAGTAAAATTTTTAATAAATATTAATTATTTGATTGTTATGAATAATTTTTTAAAAAAAAATTTTGTATTTATTTTCATAATAGACTTTTAAAGTTCTATTATAAATAAGTAACATAAAATTTTAAAGTAATAAAGTAATACTTTGAAATAGTTGATAAAACTTTATTCCTAAAAATATAAATTTTAGATTTTCTAGCAAGAAGAAAATCGATTTTTCTAATTTAAAAAAAAAATTCAATACTAACCAAATGAGATTAAAAAAATTAAAATGTGTGTTTAACATTAAAAAGAAAACCGTTTTGTTAATGAAAAAGTTACACTAAATCTCACGTACGTAAACTTTGAGCTTAACTCTAACTGCATCGTAGTGTAATATTAATTAAACTAAATAATTGTTATAGATTTTAACAAAATAAATAATTTCAATTAATAATTTAAAAGTTAAATGAGCAATAACACTTGGATCACTAGGTGTTGAGGTTGTCACAATTAAATCATACTTTGTCAATTTATAACAAATAGGTCCCTGCTTATTCTTAATGCTTATAACGATAACCTTTATTTAGACTATTGCAACATTCTTCGGTATCACGTCTATTTAAAAGATTGAAGTACCCTTAAGTAATTTTTTAATTAGTGGAATTATGTTATAATTTTAGAGAAAATTCAGATCAATACTTAATATATCACATAATTTTATCATAAAATTAGTGATTTCTATCTTTCAGTATTTTTTTTAATTACTAAAGTTATATCATAATTTTCTTGAAAATTTAAAATAGAGTTATGTTCAGCCGTGCCTTATATTTATTAATATATATTAGATATAAACTCATTTTTGTGAAAGTCATTACTTCACCCAAAATAACAATAAAATAACTATTTTATCTTTACCCTAATTAAAAATAAAAAAATAGTATTTTAGTCCCTAAACTTAGGTAAAATAACAAATTAAAATATATTTTAACTAATTTTCATTTTTTCGTTCTTGTTGTGTCGTAACATTTATCATCATTCGATAGAATTTTGAGGGTATAAATGGTTTTTTTTCGAAAATAGTAAAAAGCCCTAATTTTGCTGCAGTAAAAAGCCCTAAATCACTAGAAACACAAATTAAACCATGACACAATTTTCATTCATGATTTTTTGAAATGAACAATAATAAAAATTATAGGAATTTGCTTGGATGGATTATTGTGGCTTTCATTGGTAGATTTTTCAATATAATTTTAAAAAAAATTATTTTTGAAAAAAGATGGAAAAAGGTGGTAAAAGATGAAAGATAAAAGTTATGATAGGATTAAAATATTAAAATTAACTAAAGTATATCTTAATTTATTATTGTATTAAAGTTTAAGGACTAAAATATTATTATTCTTTTATTTTAATTAAAATAAAAATAAAATAGTTATTTTATTGATATTTAGAGGTAAAGTGATAACTTTTATAAAAATAACTTTATCTTTTAATATGTCAGTAAATGTGAGGTATGATTGAAAATAACTTTTTAGAATATTAAATAATACAGCTCATAACTCTATGCCTAACATAAGTTATGTTTATGCTAAAATTTTACATTTTATGCCCATAAAACTTTTATGATATGTTAGAATTTTCTATTTTTAATTCTTCAAATAATTAAAGAGAAATGTATGAACACGAGGACTTGAACGTTGGTCGAAACTCCCACCAAAAAGTGAGTTTACTTTTTGGCTACAATGATTTTGTCCCTTTTAGTTCTTAAAATTGAATAGTATAAAGATGATTTACCTTTGTGAATAAAAGTTAGAGACTTATTTGAAATAAATAAATAAATTATTCCTTGTATATAATAACATAAGAATTCATTAGTCGGAATGTTATTAGCCATCAATAATATTACTTTTGAAAATAAAAAAAGAAATAAATAAATAAATAAATAAATAAAATACAGGCTTTACAGCAATACTAACAGCGATTCGATTCGCTTTCTTCACTCTAAAATCTCTCTTCAGATTGGCAGAGTGGAAGCAATCTCTCTTCTTCTGTGACTGTTGTAATCACTGCTTGTTCACTGATTCGCAGAGTTCGGTTCTCCGTATGATTCGATCATTTCTGTTAATTTATTTCTGTTCTTGAATTCAGTCCTTTTAATTTATTGAAATTTTATACTCTCTCGAGATTTCTTTAATGATTGATCAAATATACAGTAATTTTAATTTAGGTAGGCAATTGAGATTGAATGTTTATTGCGAAAACTATTGACTTACGATTTTGACGGAAAATATTTGCTATTTATTTTAGCTGACTTCATTTATCTTGCATTAATGATTGTTATCTGTTTGAAATATTTCTTTTCTCTGATTTTAATCTCTGTAAATCGAAAACATCATGCATTTGATCTTAATAGCTTGTTGATGCTGTATGATACAGAGATTTTTCTCGGAAATTTTAAGTTATTTTGCTGTAGTTATCAGATTCATCTTTCTATTCATCTGTACATCTAGGTTTACTACGACAAAGATCATCATAGTTCTCAGATCAAGTGTGAGAAGGTAGAATTGGTGAATCTGAATTCATAACAATAGTAAACAAACCGATCCATAACACTTTTTGAAAGTGACATTTATACCTCCATCGATGCAGCTGCTGGAAATTCATTGCCAAACTTTATTTTTAGAAAAATGGAAAATGCTACATAATTAGTGGCGAAGAATTGTTGTTTTATGTTTTTCTTTACATATGTTTTTTATATATTTCTTTATGAATAATGCTAGAGATACAAACTTTCTATAGAAATAATTAGATATAAACTAACTTGGGATGATAGTAATGGTAGATAAAAATGCAAAATCAATGCAATTAATAAGAATATATAATATGGACCAACACTATTTATTCTTATTAATTGTATTGATTTTGTATTTTGATCAACTAATACTGTCATTTTACATCAATTTGTGTGGGGAGTTTGTATCTTTAGCATTATTGTTGCTTCTCTAATAGTTTGTCAATCCAATTCTTGGTTACTGATCTCTAGGATGTTTATTATCATGTTCGAATTGTATTGCAAGTTGTAGGATTGCATTTGTTGACGAATTCCTTTCTACAATTTACTTATACTCTCTTTTCCAACATGTTCAAAGAAAAAATGTCTTCTCAAGTTCTCATTGTCATTTACCATGATACTGTTAGGCCTATAGGGGTTCTAATGACAGCTGAAGTTTATTGTGCACTTGAAGAGGTTGTAGGTACATGCTATGTTTTCGCTGAAATGATGTAGAACTTGTGAATTAAGTTGACAGGATCACCTGAAGGAAATATCTGGCATAATTTTCATGTGGACGAACTGAGTCTAGGGTTGATGAACTGAGTCATATAATATCTTCAGTGCTGAATATACTTGAAAGGAGATAAACGGTTGGAAAGATTCATAATTTTCACATTGATATTTTCTCATTTCTTTTCTGACTGGATTTGCAATGATTTGGTGTTTTCCAGCATAAAATTATGTCCTGCCTAAGTTCTATGTTTTATTACAATGCTGGCATTTCCAATGTTTTCTTTTAATACTCAGCTTTCCGTGTTGTGGTTTAATACTGTAAAGATGATGAATTGATATTAAAACATCCTTTCCATAATGTGTTTCCATTAATGCCTATTAGCAGACTAATGTGTAATGCTTTTCCTTTTATGAAGGTGCATGAACTAAATGGCTTTTGTCACAACTGCTGAAGTTTGTGATGCAAACCCACAGCTGATCGTGAGTGGTGAGCTCCGGGCACTCCAGCCAATTTTTCAGATTTATGGCCGGCGCCAAGTCTTTGCTGGACCAATAGTTACCCTCAAGGTTTTTGAAGATAATGTTTTAATTCGTGAGTTTCTTGAGGAAAAAGGTAATGGCAGAGTTCTTGTTGTAGACGGGGGTGGAAGTTTGCGATGCGCTATATTGGGGGGCAACCCTGTTGTACAAGCTCAGAATAACGGATGGGCAGGAATAGTGGTGAATGGGTGTATTAGAGATGTAGATGAAATCAATGGTTGTGATATTGGAGTGAGAGCTCTGGCATCTCATCCAATGAAAGCCAATAAGAAGGGGATTGGGGAGAAACATGTTCCAATTACCATTGGTGGGACAAGAATCTCTGATGGTGAATGGCTTTATGCTGACACCGATGGCATCTTGATTTCTCGAGCAGAGTTGTCTGTCTGAGTCGTTTTCTGCAAATATGAAGCTGCAACTTCTATGCCTCGCAATTATGTCCTGCCATTTTTATGTAGCTTGTATTCCACAGCTCACGTGTTGATTTTGAGATGAAGTTGTGTCATGTTTTAAATGTGTAACGACTGCTTGTTAATCTTTTTTGTTTATCCTACATTACGCTGTAGTGTTGTTTTGTTGATGATTAAGTTGATGAGGGCAGGAATAATTTATTGTTTACTTCATAAAGTTATTAACCTCTTGAGACTTGAGGGGTAGACTGATGAGGGACAAATGCTCTGAATTTTTGTTCCATTTTCATATTTTTCCATTTGGGGAATATGATGTCACATATGCCTTATAAATTAGGACTTTGAGACATTAACATTTGCGGCTTAAGAATATTTTGATAAACAAAATTGATGTTGTGAGGGAGATAGTCTTTTAACAAATTTACCCTTAGCTATTTCACAGAGAAAGTCTTACATTAAGCTACTCTTATGGGGATTGTCCAATAAAGTCATGTCACCTATTTCAAATTTCTGTCATTTGTTGTAATCATTGCCATGGTTGGTTGATTTCAAAACTAATGTTTAGGTGGTAAACTCTTATTAGACGGGTATACAGATGACATGTTTTGCCTTTATGTATATATATATAAATTTCCACAGGTATGGACATCCACATCTTTTAAAATACAGGTTTGAGGAAGTCTACACGGATTGGTTGCCAAATGGCAATGATTTGCATAAAATAGTGTCGTTTTGTACCAAGTCTGAGTAGACTTATTCAAATTCGCTTTTTAAAATAGGTGCTGTCTCCAGGAGAGATCTCTGTGTGTTTGTGTAAGATATAATCACTTGAATATCATCTATACGATCAAAATATAACCCACTTTGAACAGTATACAAGAAAGTCTTTCTTTGTTTCTTTCCTATTTCTCTTTTTCTGATAGCTTTAACAGAAAGAGAGAATTTATTGAGAACACAACAAATCACAAACAATCAAGACTAAAAATAAAGATGGTTGTTATAATTTTTCTAATCTTTCTTCTTCTTTTTGTCAACTATTTTCGAATGAAAAGTGCATATAGTAGCTGGTTCCAAGTGTCAGGAATACCAGGCAAACACCAATGGCTGCAATCTGCAATTCTATGGCCACCAATTCCATAGAAAGAAGGATGCCCATCTTTTCTTAGTTGAGAAAGTGTTGTAATGTTCAGCAAAAACACTTTCTTTGACATTTTGCTTATGACTTTCTCTACTACCATTTCTGCTTCATGTCTTCTTCCTGGATATTTCCTTCCAAATATTGGTTTTGTTTCTCGTGCACAATTCTTTGTCTTTGATTCTCCCCATTCCCTTCCACTGTTTTAATGATATGATACCATTGTTTTGACAAATTAGTCCACCATTTTAGTTGTTTTTCAGTATTATACAGGTTGTTATTACTTATTAGGGATAAAATTGTTGAAATTGAGTAAATTATGATCCTATTTGTTGTTTCAAAGAAGTTTGAGGACAAAAATGTTATTATTCTTTATCAAATTCCTTAAGGAGTAAAAGAGGACCCATTGATCACTCCAAAATCTTCATAAAACTTATTTTTTTAATTTACCCTACTAAAAATATATTAAAATAAATAAAATTTTTGTTAACACTTCATTAATTCTAAAAATGACTCTGGTTTTCTTACTTTTTTTGTAAAACAGTGTTTAAATTTCTTTTTTTCCTTCCATATTTTCTTTACTAAAAGTGATTAACTAATTTTTTTTCAAAAAATATGATCAATTAATTTATAATGGATCAATTCTTATGAAATTTTATAATCTAATTTTAAATCTTTTTTCCCACAATCAAATTAAAAAAAAGGTATTTTTGATAATTTAATTTTAAAAAATTAAAAATTTAAAAAAAAATTTCCTAAAAAACTTTAAATTTTTACCTCCTTCCACTCGATATTAAATAACTTTTTAAACTCTCTATAAAATTTTCTCTATTTGCAAATTAGACAAATATTTTTTTTTTGCCTTAAATTTTTTTGAAGAAAAAATTTAATTTTAATTTTAACACAAACAAAAACAAACATACATTTAAATTAGGACTTACTTGTTATGATCCGGTGAAACACCTTGGAAGAAGACTTTGGTTTTGGTAGTATCAACCTCGTTGTCAACCCATTTTGCCCATGTATTCATTGCTTTCTCAAATGCTACCAAGCGATTCATATCTTTGATTATTTTATTTTTATCTTCAATAAAATCCCATCTAGAATACTCGATCAAAAACAAATTAATTAGAATCCAAAAGAAAAATAATATATAAAACATGTGAAATAAATTTAGTGAAAAAAATTAAGATCAAATCGTTTTTTCATATAATCAAATCAAAACCAACCTCAAAATCTCTTGTACTAGCTTTACGGGGTTCTTTTTTTTTATAATTTTACAAATAAGAATATAATTTGTCTATCAATGGCAAATAGGTCCCTAACTCTTACTCCTATTAAAATAATTAAAATACTTTTAATCTTTAGCGTTAATTTACTTACTATTATATTGTGATGATCAATTTCAATGTTATAAAATTAATTTAATAATTTTAATAAAATTCGAAAACTTATTTCATATAAGAAAAATTCTATTTTTATGTGTGAAAACATAAAAATTAAAGATCTATATGCTATGATCTATATATATATATATATATAATAAAAAAAGGAAAAGAAAAGAAAAGAAAAGAAAAGAAAAGAGAAGAGAAGAGTAGAATATATTTATTACGTACGGTTGTTTTCTTCCTGTATGAAGCCACCAATGCCATGAGTCGAAGATCAAAACATCAATGTGATCCTTCCATAAATTCCCACTTTGAATGGAATCCAGTTTAAGAACTCGCCCAATTTTTGTGCTTACAATATCAACTAAAAATGCATTCCGAGAGAACATTATTTTTGTGTTCATTGTCTGCAAAATTTAATTAATTTACATCAAATACGTATGTATCCCATCATTACAAAAAGTTTAAGCCTTACTTATTTTCTTCATATGGTGATTGGTGACGGAGTCAAGAGTATTTCTCAATCATTTAATCATTATTTTATTATTTTTTTTAACATTACTTTCTTTTCTCGATCGGGCTTTCATATGTATACATATATATAGCTGTTTTATTCTGTAGATATTCGCATCTTTTATTATTTCTTACACTAAATCTATGCAAACTTCTTCAAATTGATGTAAAAACTACAAATGATAGTATTTTATATCTATTGAAGGGAAAATGCTTACTTTATCTCTCTTCCTCAAACCAATTAACAACAATAATTTAATGGATGTTTTATCAAATTAAGGATAAAAAATAACATTGATTAGAATATTTTAGACAAAAGTGATAATTTAAAAATCTTAGAGACATTTTTCATTTAATACATCAAACAAATTAATTAAAATAACATTTCTTGGAACGTTTAAAACTAAACTGATGATTTTGAAAAAAGTTAAGAATATTGTTTTAACTAATGCGTCAAATGTGGTAACTAAAGTGACGTTTCCTGAATATTTAGGATAAAAAATTATCCTATATTTTAGAAAAAAAAAAATTCTTAAAGCTTCATAGGAAAATTTGTGCATAATTTTTAATAATTTAATATAAGTTTAGAGTAATTCGAAGCTGCATTACCAATAAATGTGTACAAATTTGTATTTTGTAAAATAAGAACATGCTTATCTAAAATCTTAATTAATAATATTAAAACAATATTTAAAAAAAAAAAACTACGAAGAAATAATGAGAGAATGAATATATCTAACCGGGAATGTAAATGTTGAAAGGCCTTGAGTTCTGGTTAATTTGTAGGCAATGTGTGGCATTGATTTATGAAGCATGCATGTGAGTGATTGCCACTGATTTAGACTCAATGAATCTCCTACGAACATTATGCTTTTCCCTCTAAGTCTTGATAAGAAATCCTGGCCGTTAAACCTACATCAGATCACATCACATCAATTATATATATATTTATAAAGATATGAGACCTCGTACACATCGAAAATTTAGTTCTAAAAGTACTGATGCAGATCCCCCCGTCCATTAAAATATTTTATTATTTAGACGATTTATTTATTTTTCTAACTAGGGTCTGCGAAGGTATTTCTCGGATCAGTATAGTTAAAGTGTCAATTTGATAAAATTTTAGGGGTGTATATGTAATTTTGAGGATACATGATTTCTAATTAATCAAGCAATTAATATTAGAGTAAGACTACGTGATGGCAGCTGCATTATCACCAGGAAAATGGATCAGCAACAAGTTTTATTCCAATGAACAATAATAACACATAATTACATGTAGCATGAGGGAAGACTAAAATAAATAATGATAATTACGAAGGAAATTTCTATTTTTTGACAAAAAAAAAATTAAAAAGATGGATTAAATTTTACTAAAATTTATAATAAATTAATAATATAATCTTTGTACAAAATATGAAAAGAATTAGGAGTAAACATTTGTAATAAGATCATCAACCATATAATCAAATGAATGATATGTATATAGCAACATTAATAATCATCTCGACCCATAAACCCACTTATTATATGAATAACTATTCAATTAATTATGTTA
This sequence comes from Azadirachta indica, assembly GCA_022749755.1. Taxonomy (NCBI): domain Eukaryota; kingdom Viridiplantae; phylum Streptophyta; class Magnoliopsida; order Sapindales; family Meliaceae; genus Azadirachta; species Azadirachta indica. The sequence goes on from CM040453.1 coordinate 12,306,314, forward strand.
TATTAATTCATTTACAATCTAATGGATATGTTATATATATATATATATATATATATATATAATATACAATAAAAAAAGTTAGATTACACCAACATAACTTAATTATTGAAATTTTTAGTTCATGATATAATTATTAAACGGTCCGACTAATGTAAACCTAAATAAGACAAGTCAATTCCTCTAACGACTTATGAAAAGAAGAAATATTTGTTTCAAAATAAAAATAAACGAAAGCAACATAAGATCAATATGTTTATTGATATTGAGAAGTGCAAGCAAAATATATATATATATATATATATATATGTATAGATAGATAGATAGATAGATATATGTGATGTAATTATTAAACGGATCCGATTGATTTCAACCTAATATTACAAGTCAATTCTAATTGTGACCTCTATAAAAAGAAAAAATATTTGTTTGAAAGTAAAAATAAACGAAAGCAACTCAAAAACAACATCTTTCTTTTATATATATATAGAGAGAGAGAGAGAGGATGTGAAAACTTAACGGTAATGGACCAAAATTTAGGTTGGATCTCATTTGCTTTTAAATTAAACACACATCTCACATCGTGCACGCATTATTTTCTCTTTTTCTTCGGTTTTATTTCAACCACTAAATTAAATCATCGTGATTTCTCACCAATAAATTAAATTATTGAATTAAAAAATCAAAATAATTAGTTAAATATATTATGAATCAACCACCATCATCATGTTGCTTAAGATTATTTTTCAATGATTTGATCAGAATTTAGTTTTTATTAAAAAGAGCTATAAAATATATACTTTGCTAAAATAATAATAGTAAAATAAAATAAAATAATTAGATTGATTGAAGGCATATATAAGTCTAAAATTAATAATGGAGGTAGGTTTAATGGGAAAATGATATTTCCCCAAATCAATAGATTCTCTTGATGTGATTACTTATCTAATTAGAGGGAAAACCCAAATATTATATATATTTTTTAATTAATTAAAGCAATGGATTCTTTCAAAATTTTGTATGTATAGATATTAATTAACATATATAATGCAAAAATTTGTTATTTTTGAAAGGAAAAAAGACACAGACATCCTAAGATTTAGGCAAATATACATTTGAACTCTTTATCGGTTTTGAAAATTCCTTCAAAAACACTTTTCGTTAATTTAATCTGTGAATTTGGACCCAAAAAAAATTGATACATTTCACTCTTAAAATTATTATAATTAATAGATTATTATCTAGTAATTATAAGAAAAAAAAAGTCTATCGTCTAAATTAACAAAATTTATTAACGAATAGGGTTTGTGTAAATATGCATTTTAGAAATTAGTGAGACTAAAATTTTATTTTGAACAAATCTTAAAGGTTTGTGTCTTTAATCCTATTCTGAAAATAGTATATATATATATTTATTTGATCTGTTGCAACAAAAATGAGAGGTGAAGTAATTGAACTTTTTTGTACTAATTTAAGAGAAGATCTATCTTATTTGTGTTTGTATATGTATAATTATGAAAATTTTTTAAGGAAATAATAATTTAATTTAATTTAAGATTAAAATATTTTGCTTTTCTTAAAAAGGCTTACTTGTTTTGACAACTGAACTATATATTTCTTTGAAGGGAGAAATTTTATAACTTTTAATTGCTTCCATGAAAGTCAACAAGAAAGGAATTTAGTTTTGTTTCTAGAAACTTTGTTTCATGTCATAATCAAGTAATTAGTGCACTTAAAAGAAAATTAAAGTAATTAAAGAAGGACCAATTTATTGACTTGAGTCAAGTACTTAAATCCTTTTCAGTTTCCATTATGAAGAGAATTTTATTTTATTCATTCAGATAACTCTTTTTAAATAATCAAATTTAGGATAAAAATAGGAGGAATATTTATATAAAAAAAATTTTAATAAAATTATTCAATAAGAACACATCATTTATTTTAATCTTTTTTTTTAAAAAAAATTTATCATCCTCTTTCAAACAAACCAAAAAAAAAAATTATGATCCAGTTGGTACAACTATTTAAATTAGCTTTTAGAACCTTTATAATAAAGTATAGTTTTAATAAAAAAAAAAGTTGGTTGTTTGATTTCTTCCATGATAAGTAAATAACATAAAAAGAATTTAAAAGAATTTTTGATATTAAAAGGTAACATTTCAACTGATTGATAAGTCATGTCAAACAAGTATTTCTTTTGACATTATTTGTTAAAATAGAATTAATTTTTAATCTGATATTATTAGAGTTTCTTTATTTAGAGAATCGTATTAACTTATAGTTTTTTAATTTTTAGTGTTTTCTTAAAGAAGAATGAATATCTAGAAAATCATTTATTTTTTTTAATTTTTAATTATTTTTATTTCATCCTACAAAATAAAATAAACAAATATATAATTATGTTTATGCTCTATTGCCTATCATTTTCTCAAGCCCCCGTACGCGATACATCAATTTTATGATCACAATCACAACTATAAATGTAAAAGTTTTTAAAATTAACCATAAATATATGAAATTTAAATCAAACATAAAACTTAAAAAATTTAATGTAATTCTTAAAAAAATTTAGTGAATGTACTCTTAAACCCTATCTCAAGTAAAATTCATGATCTCATGGAAAAATCTTGTGCTATGAAATCATGCAACAACAACAACAACAAAAAAAAAAAACCAATAACAAGAATAGTAATAAATATAGAGAGTAAGGGGTTGAATGATATTTACCTTGGTAAGTTGCAAGCAGAGGGTTGCCATCTATATTTAAGATAATCTCTATCAGGCCTTCCATTTTTTTGGCAATCAAATTCTTTCTCAATGAATGGACAATCTACTGATGTGTTATAAAGAGGATAAGATTTATCATAAACCCAGTTTCCTTGGAACAAATCACAGCTATCTCCATGAATTTGCTGCAACAAAGAAAGCAAAAGCAATAGCTTTATGGCAACAGTTTCAGGAGAAGCCATGAAGAGAAGAGAAAATAGAGGAAGCAAAAGGCAAAGGGATGAAGAAAACAATTGAGTGTTGTGTTGAATATATATAGAGAGAGAGAGAGAGAAAGAAAGAGAGCAAGCAATCAAATTTTGGATTTTGGATTGTGGATTCTATTTCTATACATGTAGTGTTACTAAATAATGAAAGTTGACAGAGTACAAGTACAAGTGGGTTAGTGGGAAAATGTTCTTTGAATAATTATAAATAGGTCTCTTCTGTATTGTGCTTGTACAAATAAGGACATACTTTTTTTAATTGTGTGAAATAGGTCCATAATTATTGTTAGAATTATGAAAATACCTTCCACTTTTAGATTATGTACTAAATATATTCTTACATTGTAAATGTTCAATATTGTAAAAATATTTTGGTCATTTTAACAAAGGCTAATGGTAGCCAATCACACTAGTAGTAGGATGGTTGGAAGCTCTTAGTGATGAATATTACAAGGGTTGGAGCTATATTGAGCTCGTTAATTTTTTATTGGCAAATTTCTCTCTCCATTGGAAGTGAAAATTGCCTAATCTAGACATATACCTACTCGTATGGATATAGACCCAAAATTGTCCAAGCATAGATCCTCAAGCAGCTCTATACTTATTAAACTCTCAACCTAAGTTTAAAGAGAGAGAGAGAGAGAGAGAGAGAGAGAGAGAGAGAGAGAAGTGTTGAAGGACCTAATTGAGACAAATGAACAAAGTATGTTATTTTTGTTATAATATGTAAAGTCAGGGAGTCAAATATTTTTACTCCATCACCATTTATTGAGGACACAGTTTTATGTAAGTTACGTTAATACGCAAAAACAGTCCATTTTCTTTTTTAACGTCAAATAAGTAGATTTTAAGAGATATGAATGTACATATATTTTTTCTACATGTTTGACTATTTAAATGAGGCATTTAACACAATTAATTAGTACTAGATTTCCCACAAATTCTTTTTAATTTATAAATATAAGTTAAAAAGTTAGTAAGCCAAATCTTTTTTTTTTTATATAAAAAGAAATTGACAATTTTAAATGTTTTTTATGTAAAAGAAGAAGAAAAAGTAATAATTGGGGGCTCTTTAAATATTATAATAAAATTAGGGGAGTAGTTGACAACAATTATCTTTCTTTTAATTTTTTTAATATTACGCAATTATATATACAATCTAATGATATTATAATCGGACATTTACCAAAAGTTCAAAAGGCAATGTAAATATTATTTTAACACTGCTTATAAAAGTTTGCGTTCAATTTATGATAAATTTACACAATTAACTTCAAATAGATAATTTTGATAATAAAAATTATTAAAACAACACTTAACAATAAAATTAAAGATAAGTTACCACTAAGTGGTATAACTATATACATTAATTAAAGAGAACTTAAGAATCTATCTATTAAAATGTGACAATCAATGAAATTTATGCTTTGAAAACACAACTAGAATAGTATTTTATCATATTCACAATACACCATTCTTTTTTACTTTTTTAACATACCTTTTTTTATATATGTTTTGAGTCATGTATTTCTGTCAATTTTTTTATTATAATAATATCTTCATGTTATCAAGTTTTATTTAAACTTTTATTTTCCCTTTTATACTAAATTCAGTTCAACCAAATATCAAATTCTAGCTATGAATGGCAAACAAATTAATATTAGATTAATAAAATAATATATGAAATAGCAATAATTTTAAAGTTTTATAAGGCGTTTTTGGTTCCAAGGGTTTCGCCTTGTATTTTATTATTTCGATTGTTTTTAAAAATTACACTAAAAGGTCTTGATTTATTAAAAAATAATAATTGTACCTCAATAAAATAATAGCTGTGTAATTAAAATAACTATTAAAACTCTAAATTTTGATAAAATATGATATATTTATCTAAAATACATTAATAAAATAAATAATATTATTTTATAATACTTGAAAATATAATAGTTATTAACATATTATAAACTTATTCATTTTTTGCTAATAGTTTATTTATATTTCAATTATATATAAATATATTTTATTTAAATTACAACATATAATCATAAATGTTGCATTACAATACAACAACTTTATTAATGTATTATTAAGATAATATTATTATTTATTTTATTAATGTAATTTAAATGAATATATTGGATTTTGCTAAAGCTGATAGGTTTTTATTAAATAACCAATATTGAATAGGGGTATCATTGTTCTTTTTTAATAACTTAAGATTATTTGAGGTATTATTGAAACTATTAGAATTAAGAAGAGTATGAGGTCAAACTTTTGGAGCTAAAAACACATTTATCTTTTTTATATTTACCCATTCAATTGTATTGTACCGTCTCATTTATTTGTATACTTAATTGGTATATCTTATATTACTCTTTTTACGTATGATTTGATCCTTTTGGAGAGTTATCCAAATTTTAGTCAGATTTTATGCTTATTAAATAGGTATACAATTTACTACATTTCAGTAAATAGTCTTTTGTTATCTTTCTTCGTGGATTGTCAACGGCAAAATTTTTTGCATATGTTCCTTCAACAATTAGAATTAAAAATTAAAAATTAATTACACTAAAAAAGAGAAATGATGGAGAAAAATTAGTTGTCATGTTATCGCTAAAACATCATTGCTAAAGCATTTAGCAATAACCACAAAAAGGTTATCGCGAAAAGTTGTAATACCGACAATAATATTGGTTGCAAAATATTGTCGTTAACAATCACATCGTCCTAAAACATATTACTGTGATGACATAATTTTAATGTACAAAAAATTTTGATGACGACACAATGTCGTTATAGAAAAGATATTGGCAATGATGTATTATTGTTGTTAATAATACTATTGTGACATAGTTTATAATGCTATAGGCAACGACATAGTTTACTTGCCAATAATATTATTGGTAACAAATTATTATCGTTGCCTATACTTTTTGTAAGAGACAAAATCTTGTTGTCTCATAATAGGCGATAAATAATTTTTGTTTTATTTTATAGAGTAAAATTTTAGTATAATATTTGTATAATATAATAAATTATATATATAATTATCACTACAGTAAAATGATAAAAATCTCTACTTTTATAAAATCATCTAATAAATTTATCAGTTACAAATAATTTATTGTATCATATAATATATTGTAATATAATTTATTTTATATAAAAATATATTATTTAACCATCTAACTTTTATATTAATGCCAAGAATTAATCATATAGCTCATGAGATATCGTAGAAGAACAAAATAATTTAAAATATATCCAATAATTAGTGGTGAGGAAAAAAATCGTAAACCAAACCGATCCAAATGAACCGAACCAAACATTTTGGTTTTCTTCTGAAATTAATACAATTTGAAACTAATAATTTTGGTTTACTTTCGGTGCAATTGCATCAACCCCAAAAACAAAACATGAACTAAGCAATAAAATAAAATAAATTATATAAGTTGGACGTTTATTTATTTATGTATTCTTGTATTACACACTAATATATTATTTGTATATATTTATCATGTAATTTGAAGAAATAAAAAAAATTGGTATAGTTTGAAAATTTTACTATAGAAAGGTAGGATTTATAAATTTTTTTTTTCTAAAGAAGGAAACTTGGTTTATACTCTTAAAAAAAATTAATTGAAGTAATGTATAGATATTGATTTTTGAAGAAACATATTTAATAACTTTTTATGTGTACAATTTTATTTATATTATTGTAATTACATAATATCTACTAAAGGGTATTTCTATATTATTTATATTTTTGCTAAATGATATCAACATGAAAATATATTCATGAATTTGTTTTGTATATATTCTAACACCTCAAATAATAAATTAAAATTTTTTAAAAAAAATAACCCTAATCTGAACCTAATTAACGTAAAAGATAATGTTTTGAAAGATCTTATCAAACTAATCAAAAAAATTAATAATCAGACCAAAATACTCTTCAATAGTCGTCTAGGCCTGTGGGTGAAATACATATACACGTTCTTACCTCAAGACAATACTACGATTTCTTTGTTTTTTATATTACAATAATCAATAATATTTATTATTCATGTTGGACCATTTTAAAATTTAAATTGGATCGATTTTTACATATATGTTAACTTAATAAAAAAACTACCTAAACTCATACTAAAAAAGAAATGCTCAAAAATGATAAGATTTAAATCCATAAAACTCCAATTACAATTTTTTATTAAGGTCAGCTCAACGAAAAGTTTTTTAAAAAAAGTCATATTTAATCTAAATTAGAGGCAAATAAAAATTTTAAATCATTTTCAATTATAAGTTCACTAAAAATTAATAAGTATATAACCAAAAAAAAGAACAAAAAAAAATTTCTATATATAAAGAAATTTATTAGTTAAATATTAGAAGATGAAATCTGGTATCAATAATATTTTTTTGTTAATGGAAGAAATATGATACTTAAAATGTATTTCAAATTATATTTTATTTCTTTTAATATTTTAAATACTTTTATTTTCTGATTCACTTGAAAAAAATATTGTTTTGTCCATATTATTATTATTATTATAGTTAAAAATATATTTTTTATTTTTTAAAAAAAATTAACTGTTTAAGTATTACACCATTATTAATTTTTTGTTAGAAAGTATAGATTTTATTTAAGAAAAAACATATTATTAATTAGTTTAACCGTAATAATTTCATTTGTCAAATTAAGTTGAAAGTTTTAATTTATTTTATTTTTTAAAATATTTGATAAATATATTTTTAAAAGAAATAAAAATACTAGCCTTGATTTCTCTTTTTTATAAATTATAGTTAATTAGAATTTAGAATCACAAATTCAATAAATCTAATTACTTATTAATATACATATTCTGTATATTGAGAATTGAAATAGATACGTAAAGACAATACAAATCATGTAATTGTCAAATTAATAATAAATACACGTAAACATAACAAATTAATACAATTAAATTAATCAATTGTGACAATAAAATGTAAAATTAAGTACAATTAAATCAATTAATTAACTGAAATGTGACAATAAATTAAGTACAGTTGAATTAAGCGAATACTTTACAAAATTAAGTTAATTTAGTCAAATTTGACAGTAAATTAATTCGGTTTCCAAATTGACGGACGAAATTACTCAAATTGCCAGAAGAAATTGATTCGATTTTTCAAATTGATCGAAGAAATTAATTCAATTTCTCATGTTGACGGAAAAAATTAATTCAATCACTCAAATTGACGGAAGAAATTAATCCAATTTCTCAAATTGACGGAAGAAATTAATTCAAATCACTCAAGTTGACGGAAGAAATTAATTCAATTGCTCAAATCGATAGAAAAAATTAGGTTAATTTTTGCGAATTGGCGGAAGATATTAATTCAATTTCTTAAATTTGACGGTAGAAATTGATTCAATTACTGAAATTGACGGTAGAAATTAAGTCAATTTAATTTCATATTTCACATTCAAAACTATATAATTTATTTTGCAAATTCAAAATAGGAGTTACTTTCAAGTACAAACTCAAAAATCTTAAATCAACACGTTTGAAAGTATACTTTCCAGTGAGTTGTTTTTCTGGGCGTTTAGGTGAAGGAGAAGAGTGTCGGCAGCAAGCAGGATTAGGCAACATGAATTTTTCTCTCTCTCTCTTTTTTCTTCCTCTTCTTTTTTCTCTTATTTTATTTTATTGATTATATAATTATTAGGAATTATTAAACTGAAATTAATAGATTATCAAGTTTATGGTAAACATTTTATAATTTTGTACATTTAAAATAATAATTTGTTTGAAATATTATTATATTATTTTTAGCAAAATTCGATCGAGTTTTGATGAATTGACAATGTAAATTTACAATTCAATCTACTATAAAAAGAATTTTAAATTTTTTAATTCAAAAAAAATAGTGTATATATATATACACATATATAGGGTAGGATCAAAATATTATTATATTAATTTTAGTAAAATTCAATCGAATTTTGATAAATTAGCAATGTAAATCCACAATCCAATCTATTATAAAAAAATATTTTAATTTTTTACTTCAAAACAATTCTCTAATAAAAAAAATAGTTTCCATAGATATATGTATATGTTTGTAACTAGATCCTGAGACTAAACCCAAGACCAATGCTAAAATGGTGCTATCCTTTTTTACTAGATATCGTAAAAATACACAAGTGAACTTAAATCATTTTTTAGACAAAAGTTAATCACCAAGAATTTTAATTTCAATTACGATATGGAATTTAGTATAATTTTAAGAAAAAAAACCCAATTCATCCTTTTCAATAATAAAAAAAAAGGTACAATATTTGATAATACTAAAATTTGCACAGAAATAAAATAATGAAAGTCATTATTTGAATAAATGAGCTGTTATAATTTTTTTTTATTTTAATATATTTGATGAAGTAAATAAAAGAATTTAAACTTTTTAAAAATTTTAGAAAAGTGACAATAACATCACTCTTCTATAAATAATGTGCTTACAAAATCATATCACATGTGCAATTGTGCTTCATAAGCTAAGCAACACCCCTCCTCAATTTGATCAGAAGCTTATTTATGCAAAATCCAACTGCCAAATTTGCAACAAAATGCAATCTGATAACCTCATAGATTTTGTTGTCAAAATAAGAAATGGAAACTTAGCCCGTGTTGCTTTCAAAAGCAATCTAAACATTCCTCTCCTTGAACAAAACTACTGTAATCTAACAACAGGTACAGAAGATTTTAAACTGCATACGGTAAGAGAATAAATGGGACTGTAATTTGAGCAAGGAATCAAGAAAGGCAATGGAGGCACTCCATCAAGACATTTGTGTGCTCCGGCTTCCCAAGACACGAATGTAGCCCTTCAATTCTTTGTTATTGTAGTGACGGATCATCGTACCCATTTGTGCAAGGTCATCCTGTGATAGAAGGTTAAATAAGATCACAAAGCTATCTAGCATTACTATACTTACACAGCAATGAAACGGTTATGTAATGCTTACGTTAAGGCCATTCAACGAGTGAATTTCCTAATCATCGAAAATTTGGCCTACCCAGTAATCAGAGATCATGTACCTTTCTACCTAAAATTTTATCTGTGCTTTCTTTCATCTCCTCCACTTCAAAAACTTCACCATTACATTGCCTACGCTAGAATCTTACCAAGGGAGGCTGAATTCAAGTACAACATACTTATTGATAGCAGCACTTCCTTCGCTCATATTTCTCTTGCACACTGCCTATTCTAAGTTTCAGATATAATAAAGTCGATTTATGTATTATATTTTTTTTGGTAATGAAAATGTGTGACACAATTATGGGCATAAAAACAATGCCAAACATATACCCAGCTATGGTATCAACAAAAATTAACAGATTTTTCATTCACAAGTGTGAATGTCAAAAACAGTGTGGATTTAAGCTTCATTTGAGAACATGAAACCCATATGTGAATGTAAAAAACACAGGACTTCATCTTGAATCAAGTTGTTTTCTCAAAGATTTGGCTTTGTCACATAATCTAGGATTTGAGGGAATTAGATCCGAAAACTAAAGATACATCTGCACCCAACACTTGCACGTGTTAATATAAGGTATGGATGAAGTTAAGTGTAACTCCTCAATGCAACACATTGAAACTTACAGGTGTAAAACCTAATTATTGCAATCTTCAAAAAACTTAATTCTGCCTGATTGGGGTCATAGAAATATCTGAGAGACAATGTACAAAAACAGAATCTATGACAAGGTTGGCTGACATGGAAAAACTATAAATAGACCATGACTAGAAAAGAACTGGAAATATAAGAATCAGTTCCATTATGCCAAGCAAACTATTAGATGCAGAATTGAAATTGTTTTAACAACTAAAGCAGGGACTTGCAGAAGAAAGAATATTTAGCTTTAGCTTCCGGATCTAAACTCGCAAAGGATAAAATTAGAATAGCTTGGCTATGGATTGAGAAATAGTACTTCCTTACAAAAGTTTGAAAAGCCTCTCCCATTCTCATATCAACATGTCTTTAACATTCTGGTAAATATTTTAGACTAAGATTAGGAATGACGCTGAAATAAGAGGATTCATGATATCTCCTATGTTAATATATCTGGATGACAAAATTAGCAAGCATAACAGAACTTAAAAAGGAAAATAACCTCCAGATATGTAGGGTTCTGCACAGCTGCACATGCAGCAACTTCAGGAGCAACAGAGACATTATATGGTTGCTTTGCTCTTCAGAGACACTCAATTACGCTCAGAGGAAATGCTCCATATCCAACACGAAGTCCAGCTAAACCTGCAGCGATTTCATTTTTTAATTTGAATTTTAGTTTCAGTGTAATCAAGTGTAACACTAACTTGTCAGAAAATAATAATTGGCAGATATATGTGGCCAACACATCCTCCAAATGAAGCACCAAAACATATATCCCAAGCTTAAAAGATTGCCTATTGCTAAGACCAAATCTTAACTTCTGAAGCAAATATGAGAACTGTTATTTCCTAAGCCCTCCAAATTATATAGGTTTAATTCCAACTATACAAAGAGCAGCAAACAGAATTGAAAATTCCAGAGCAAGAAGCTTAAATTAGTTTAGCATGGCAATAAATAGCACATATTAGTGTGAGAAAATAATATGGGTAAATTATTAAAAAACTAGTAAAAAGCTCAGCCAACGCACAAAAGAACAAAAAAGGATCATCAGCTTTACTTTGTGTAAAGGGACTATACAGTAAACCGTACCAGGAATTAAGACATAAGGTGATTGGGGAACCAATATCACTCAATATATAAGGATTCAAATCTCTTCATCCAGTTCCACAGAAGAAATAATCCTACAAACATGTAAGTTTCTATAAATGAATAAGCAAAGATAATGCGATCATACCAGCTCTTTTGCTAAATGTTTTGAGGACTATTAAATTATCATGCTTCTTCACCCATTTCACCCGGGATTCAAGTCCTGAAAACTCAATGTATGCTTCATCCAGCACCACCAGTATGGGGATCTCAAGGATCTTCATCATTTACAACACTGACAAACAATAACATGGCAAATAATGGATCAGTATAAAAACTACAAGGTATATCAAAAAATAGTTGCATGCACCTCTCAATATTGCGAATATAGTATACATATCACTTGAATTAGAGAAGGGAAACCCGTCTTGACGATTTTAAAACACGCCAACTAGACCAATTCATTTGCATGCCAAAAGTTGAAGAAATACTTTGTCCTCAAAACAATTTTCCCTTTTAATAAAATGAAATGACCAACCTTAGCATGCGTTAAGCATTGAGTCACTGACTTTGTTAACATCATTGCTTGCTAAACTCTTGAGAGAGCTACTTGGATGCATGATTATTTTGGATAATATATTTAATCTCAATAATGAAATCATTTGAGGTATCAAACTTGAGCATGGGGAGGAAGCTCTATAACAGTAGTTAAGAATAAAAAGATTAAAATCAGAAGAAAATGCATATTGCTTCTTCCAAGATACAAAAAATAGCATACCACAACATATTTCCCAACTTTCATTAGCTGTCACATGGGCAAACCTGAAACTCAAAAGTAATATATTTTGGTATGAACTTGATGTTAAACTTCAAAACCAGATAAATACTAATTCTTTTGATATACACAGACAAGACAGTTTACTGCTAAGTTTTAACTGTGGAAAACATGATTACATGACAACACAATCACACACATACAATGCCTGTGAATAAAAACCATTTCAACTAACCTTCCATCCGGATTGTTTGGAGGAGTTAGAAATATACATTTGGTTTCTCCCGCTCACAGCATCAGCAATGAGTTCCACATTCAAGCTGAAATCTTACTTTCTTGGAACTGCAGACGATCACTGTGTAAATTCATATCTTAAAGGGATATACACGTAAATGATGCCATATCAACAACTTGGTTGAAGAAAACTTCCCCTTTAATGCCAGTAGCTTAAGCCATGACAAAAACAACAAAGAAGACTTGGGTTCATGAAGTTGAGTCACTCAACCTGAACTTGGTAGTTTTATTGAGTTTTAGTCTGTAAAAAGTTTTTTATGATTTATCTTCTGCTAAAATTTGGAATTGTTTGAGTCCAATGAGTCTTATTGAGGGTTTATGCTAATAATTAAAATCCTGAATTTTTCTTTCAGTGATTTCAAATATCTTTTGTTGGTCAAGATTTCTAATCATTACAATTTTGGAAATCATTGCCTAATTAAGCAAGTGGAACACTTATTCAGTTCATATGATATGTGCAAGTTTCCAACTGCTTTCTTCCTATCTTCATTTCTCTCTCTTCATTTGAAAATTTAAATCAAACAATACAAGATCTTAACTCTTCTTCAACGACCCAAAAATGCCACTTTATTAAACCCGGGCCATTCCAACATCAGATTTTAAACCATGGCCCCTTCCAGAATAAATTTTGGACATTTATGAACAAAGAAGTGAGAAATCAGATAACCAGAACTCTTAGAAACTCAGAACTATTAAAAAGTTAGTATTCACCTTTGATGACAACTGACCCATTAACAGCAGCATCAAACTCATACATAGTAAAGGTTGGAGGACAGTCCACAATCTTGTCACCAGGATCTAGTAAACATCTTCAGAAATAGATTATATTAAAAATAAATAAAAATGTAAAATATTAGAGATTTTCAGTTTTTGAAGTTAAATAAAGAACAATAATAAGTAGTGTGGTAAGAAAATAATATAAGCATAACTTATTAGGGACTGCCGCATAATCAAATCAATGAGCTCATCTGCACCACAGCCAACAAGAATATGATTTGATTCGAGCCCTGAATATTTGGAAAGTGCTGCATGCAATCATCGGCTTTCAGGGTCAGCATAGATGTATGGAAACTTCAGTTGCCCTAAAGCTTCAATAACCTACACAAAATCTGAAACTTGTCCTCGGGAGATAAAGGAGTAGTCAACAGTAATCAAACCTGGAAAGTGGAATACAAAACAAATGGTCATAGCACAAATATTATGTTAATAGAGGAAGTACAATGCTGCATATAACTTACCTCTGGTGGACAATATGGATTTTCATTCGCATCTATTTTGACAATATCCTCGGGTTTTCTTCCAAGTTGGGTTGACAATACCTACAAAAAGGAATCCCATTCATTTAAAATAAGATAGTTCATCAGTTAACACAAGTATGTTCAAGGGGTAAAATGGAGTATTTACAAGATTTTTCTTGCAACCTTAGCAACATATAACCCTTTTTGTTTAAATCAGAACAGAGAATTAACATAGTTACAAATTACAAGGTACCACTAATACTGTTAACCAGTATAAGCCAGTCATCAGCAGAGAACCCATTCATCTCAAAGCTATACAATTGGCAGAAGAACCTATTAAAAAATAATAGCAAAGGAACCTATTTGAATAATCTAAGAAAAACAGAGAAACCTCTAGCCTCGAGTTCATATCATACACATAAAAACTGTATGAAACAAATAACAGTATCAAGTAAAGAAAGATTGATTATGCATTCAACCCATTTGGAACTCAACTATTGCATCTAGAAAACCAAAAGTGATTAAGCCACTCCAGTCAAATTGAAAAAAAATATCCAAACAAAGCCATTCAACATTTGAGCAGGTACTCATGTAACTTCTGATTATTCAAAATTAGCTCACTCAATCACTATATTATCAGCATTGTCATGAAAACCAACTGTATGAGCAAAAGTAAACAAAACTCTCACAGGTTGGTTCTAAGAAATTTGATCCAACACATTGCAAACTCAAGCATCTTAAATACAAAAGAAATTAAAATAGCCCATTGAACCAAAACTTGGTATGATGCAGAAAACTCCAACGATCAACATAAAAACAAACTAACAATTGATTCTTCAGTTCTCAAATACCTCAGAAGGCAAAATAGGCTCATAAGGCAACAATGTCCTCAAATGTTGTCGAATAAAGGAATTACCAGTCAAACGATGTTGACCCTCATTGACGAGTTAATCTACTGGTATAGTGGAAGACATAGCAATGACCCTTCTTTTGGTTTCCTTCAAATAACAAAAAGGAAAAATGTCTATTTGGTGCCACAAATTGGTGAAAACTGATGTTGGATTTCAACAAACATAGAGATGAAGAATCAATCAGACACATTGAATATCTGCAATTTAACAATTCACCATTTATAAAAAAAGCTTGTAACACATAAAGAAAATGATAATAACACAGAAGATTTTACATATAAAGAAACTGTTATTAACCCAATACCTGAACTGAAAGAAGAGAGTATCTTTGTTGCAAAATAGAGAAATGAGAGAGAAAATCCAAGAGAGAGACAGCAAGTAACCCAAGCTAATAATCAGACAACAAATTATTATAGTTGTCTACTTTCTAAAAGGAAAGATTACAGAAATGATCTATTCTGTTTGTGTGTTTGTTTGCACCATCAGTCAAACTCACACACACATAGTTGCCTCATTAATGCTATAGCAAGAGAGCAATGAACTATCATTAATGCCTAATGTAAAGGCAACAATTTCCCATAAGCCAACTGTAAGACTGATACTCAGTTCCAATCACTTAGCTCGGCTATCATGCCTTGGATTAAGGGAATACAAATTCAAAAGGGTTCATTATTATTAATTATTTCCAAGTTCCTATAGATGATTATTTGCAGAAGTGGATTCGAAATTCTAAGTTCAACAGAGTTGGCTATTATTACCCTGATTACCTCAGGTTAAGAGGAGTACTGAATTTCAGAAGGCCCGGCGAGCGACGGCATGAGGCTGTGGCCCAGTGCGAGCGAGCAGAGATGACGGCCTGGAGGTGAAGGCAAACCGGCGACATCCGTGTCGCGGCGGCAGCTTGGACCTTGCGAGAGTGCAGTCTGGCGGCTGCTGCTTGTCTTTGGCTCTTTGTTTTCAAAATTAAAATTTAACAGATTGCCGGTAAATAAAATAATATAATAATATAAATCGGAGATTGTTTGGTTACATTTTAAAAAATTTAATAAAAAAAGATTATTTATTTAATTAAAATGTTAATATAAATAATTATTTATTTAGTTATTATTTGTTTAAATAAATAATTTTTTACAACGGCCTAAGACAAGAAGTAATTAGTACTTTTCAAGATATTTATAAAATAAAGATATTATTGTTGTAAAAACAAATATTTTATTTTTATTAAAATAATTAAAATAAAAATATCACTGATATATATATATATATTTGTCATATTCATATTTAATTTATATAATAATTAATTTTGGAAAAATAATTTAAGAATTTGTGCCTAAATAATGTGTAAAAAATTTTAAATTAAAAGATCCTATCCATCAATAGTTTTGTTGTATTATTATATTTCCTTATATACTGCATATCTATTGTTACAAACTTATTCCGAAGAATCAATATTGTTATTATATTTTATATAAAAATTTTATATTAAACATAACGTGAGGTGAGGTTGTTTTCATAATATGTTCCCATTTAGTAATAACAATAATTTAAATTCACAGAACCATAATGTATTTATAAAACTACTTATCGTGTCGCCAATTTTAACATGTTTTTAAATTTTAATATAGCTTAATATTTTTTTTCACTATTTTGTAGTACTAACTACACAAACCTCTAATGTAATTTAATCTAAATGTAACTAAAAGGCGACAAATATGACATAGTTTTATTCAACCATACATGAATCGATATGAAGTAATTACTAGTAATAGATAAATTCACTCACCAACAACATTATTACCAATCCCTACACGGTTAAAGACTTGCCATTTTAAGCCTAACTTTTGAATTCTCTATCATACTTGTGTTAAGTTAAACCTCTCCATCTTTTTACCAAGTCTTCTCAGGCCAATTGCTTGCTCATAAACCGTTCAAATGACAAGATACAAGCCGAAACAAGATATGAGAATCCTAACTAACAATTCACATGAATCTGATGTAATAAGCTTTATAATTACAATTCCAAAACTAATCTGAAAATTTCAGATATCTAAACATATAACCCGAAAAACGCAGAAGCGTTCTCTCTATTTTTCAGATGTTTGGATTTTTTGAAACTCCACAGATTAGGAGAGATATGCTAGCCGCATTGGGACCAAGACATAACTTCTAGGACATTACAGTTAAGGTCAAGTTGGGGCAAGAACAATGAATCTCTAAAAACATCCATTTTGCAAGATCATTATTATGACTAGTTTATACAGTCGACTGGAATAATGACAAACAAAGACAATACTTAAATGCTTGAAATTGATGCTACATAGTGGATTGTCGTCACTCAAAAGGCCATGAAATATGTTTTTGAAAACAGAAAATGACCCGTGCTTGAAATTGATGCTACATAGTTGATTTTCTGTCACTCAGAGGCCATGAAATATGGTTTTGGAAACAGGAATTGACCCAGATGATATACAACTACAGTCAGCTAAAATCCAAGCTGCCCACAAGGATACAATATCATCAGGAATAAAATGCATTCCATTCAATTGCTTGAGTGTAAAAGCAAGACAGACCAACCATCAAAAGCAGCCATACATATAGATTCAGGTCAATACACTCATGATAAAAGATGATAAAAAAACAAAAGAGAGAAATAAGCACTCCATAACATTGCCGGAAGTTACAACCATTCCATAAGTTCTCACCATGAAACATAGAGTTGAACAAACCCATGACATCCATATCAAAATTACACATTACATTGCTGTTAACTAGTGAGTAAAATGTGCCCAAGTCATAGTCAACAACAATAATATAGAGTCCAATGCACAGAGCAAACACCTCCAACCCACCAAATCATTAAAAAGCAAGAATACAAACAGCAGCACCTAAATTAGGCACATACCAAGCCACATCATAACCATTGAAAAAGAGCCATAAGATCGTCTGATTAACTAGCTATATAACTGTGCAAAGTATGAGAGTGCTGTAAGATTTGGAAGTCTCCTTAAAACAGCCTAACTGAATAACTATCCATACTTGCAAAATCAAATGTTGCAACAAAATTTTGGTAAGAAAGAGAATATACTTCTAACAATCCCAATATCAAGCAGAGGGAGATAGAAAATTCACACTTGTTAACAGAAGCACAAGTCAAAAGGTATTACACATGCCTTGATGAGTTAAGGTTTAGGTTAGCTAAGTGATTTAGTAGAATCTAATTATCTCATCTGGTTCATAAGGAACCAATGACAGGAACATTCAATATACAGCTAAAGCATGAGCTTTTGCCTCAATATAAAATTCAATCCACAGATTCCTAAATTTCCAGATCAAAGTGTGTATTATAAACTCACCTCCAGAAGAAGTTCACAAAAGCACGCTAAATTAAGAACTTAATCTACATCTTGGAAGTCAATAAACAAGACAAAAATAGAATGTCACTGGGTTCAAACATTAAATTTAGAACAAGCTTTTACAAATTATGACTGAAATCGACCATCCTTAGAACCACAAAGAATTCACTCCTCGTGCAATAAACAAGACAACAAAAATCCCCTTGGAACCTTCCAATCACAAACAAATGTCCGGGACTCACACTATAAGATCACGAAAACTTTCATTTAAGAAATTGGATAACATCTAAGTAAAAGAAAAGCACCCCGCCTTCCGTGCAACATAGATAGCTTATAATCCAACAATCACAACATTGAAAGCCAAAAAAAAAGCTTTTAAACACAGTAAACCAATTCTTCCCAGCTGTAAGCACCACCACAATCCCAATCAGTACCCAGACCAATTCTAGGTAAATCAAAATCCCAACACCCAGAATCTAAGCTAGATAGAATATTGAAAAATAAAACAACCCATCATAAGAAAAACAACAGAATAAACAAGTTTAAGTCCGAATCCATAACATTAAGATTGTCATCAGCACAATATTAATAATGACAATAAGATAATATCATGGTAAATATAAATAATATACATTCTGCGACCAACCAAGCAAACCAGACCAGAGAAAGAAACCATTCAACAACAACAACAACAAAGAAAGGAAACTCTCTAAAGGCGCAGCAGCATAGCATACTCTCTTATTTTCAAAAGAGATTCACTTCTTAAGGCTACCTCTAACACCAGGTCTGGCCTTGGAAGTTTCGGAGACATGGCTAGCGTGGCGATTAACGAGCTTGTCTTCTTCGAATGGGATTTTAGGATGACGAGCGTCGTGATGAATCTGCATAGACTTGATGTCCGGCGCCGTCGTTTTGCAATGAGGGCATTCGAATTTCGCGTGTCCGCCCTTCTCTTGGCCGGAGCGGTCAGCCAGACCCGCCTTTCCTCCGCCCCTGTTGGTCGTGGCTGCGTCAATCTTCATCGCGATTTCCTTAGCAGTGTGCTTCTTCGGCTTCGCTTTTCCAGTCATGGTGATCCGACCCGACGGCTGGGATTTGGGGAAAACAATGCGATGAAACCCTACGTATGTAGTGAGGACAATGTGAGAGAGAGCCCTTTTCCGTTTCGATTTTATATATACACAGGCTTTACGCTTATCCGTTTTCATTAGATTTTTTTTTTTAATAAATATAATAATCGTAATCATTATTAGTAAAATTTTTAAAGTAGCCTTGTTTTGTTCTACTTTACAAAAATGATCCTTTCTAATATTTTGTACCAAACGAACCCAAAAAAATGTTTTCCGGACAAAATTGCACCTCACTAGCCATTGTGCCTAAATTAGACTATTCACTAATGTTTTCCCTGTTCCAACCCTAATTTCATTGGAACTAATTCCTCTCCAAATCAATGGTAATTAACTTGAGCACAGCATGAACGGCAGAGGAGACGACAAATCTTCGATCATTCTATATTTGATGAACTCTACAGTTACAAAAATCGACGACTTCGAACGATAAATTTTTCATTTTCGTGATTGATTTTTGTGATTAATATGTCAAAAATAATGGTATGACATGAATATGTTGATATATGAATTGATTAGTTTGAGTGTTTTTAAAGAATTTATAAGTGTAATCAAGTAAAAGAAAAGAAGTTTAAAATACCAAAAAGCAGTGCCTACAACAACTCACAATCACAACTATCTCCTCAAAAGATGAAGATTACTAATTAAGCTAGAAGGTAACATGGATCTTAACTAGCATGGGATGTAAGATGTATTAAGTACTATTTTCATTATTATGTTGCTATTTGTTTTAATAAATTGGATGTTTGAGAATAAATAGGGACATAGTAATAATAAAAATTATTTTTTTTTTTTTTATTATAAAAAATATACATTTATACTAATTTTGTATCAATAACCAATAATAACATAGAAATCTAACAAACTTTAATATTACAAAAATATCAATGTTTTTAATTACAATAAAATCAAAAATCTTACATAACAATTTTGTAATAGTATATCATAATACAATAGTCTCGATAAGTTATTGAGCACAACAAATACTTATATTTTTTTATATTTTATTTAATATTAGTCATTACTCAACGAAACTTTCAAGTTATTTATAAATAGTGTTAATCAAATATACCTCTGATACCAATGAATTATCAATAACAGTGAGCGTTTTAAAATATCCTTGATTTTAAGTACTTTATAAGTATTTAGATAAATTATTTTATTATTTTAATTTTGAGCAAAAAAAATTCAAACCAAATAATTTAATTTATTACTTTTTATGGGTTTGATTTTAATTTCATAATTGAAAAACAAACCAAACTAAACCAAACCAAATTGAGTTATACCATCTCAATCTAAGTTGGTGATAGAATCAAAAAGGAGTAAATTGTGTGAAATCTAAATCATGATTAGGTTTCATAGTTTCATTCAAGATTTTTGAGAAAAAGACTACTACCAATTTAGATCTTTTATTTTTTCGCTCAATAATATGAATTGTTAATACATTTGACTTTATAATCAACACAATTTTTGAACTTTTTTAATTTATATTTGATTTTTTATTCACAATATTAAGACTAATATTTTCTTCACTGCAGCTTAGATACACTAAAAGATTACCTTTTTTTTAAATTACGTGAGTTTTATATCTTTATTTTTTGATAAAAATATTATTTGAACTTCTGATATAACTTTCAATAAAAGAGTATGCCTTTTCCTGATTACTAGATGATATTATTATTATTATTATTATTATTATTATTATTATTATTATTATTAATTAGGTCATATAATTTCGGTGATTGCAACAGCAAAACTTGAGCAGAAGCTGAGAATCCAGGTAGCTGGGTTTCATATTGGGTTGTAGCCCATTTAACATAATCCATTTTTTCTAAAAGAATTGGAGTCAATAAACCCAGATCTTATCACTTCCAACCAATTTAAATTAAAGAAATGATTTGATTAAAAGAATTGATGAGAAATAAATCATATTGATTTGCAATCAATTTAACTGCTAATTTTCTTTTCTAATAAGCAGCAATGCGCTACAGTGAACCGCTAGCAATTCCTCAAGAGTACTACTAATAATCTGTCATAATATTTATAATCTACCGTAGCTCCCAGCCATCCAAGTTTAAGAAAAAAAATTTTAAATAGTTATATAATGGATAGTAAACAAGATATTTATTATTTTTTTAAAAAAAAAAAAAATCTTCGCATGTTGCTTGAAGAAGAGGCCAAATCAAAAACTTCTGCAATCCTATTAACTTTCTAAACATCAAATTCTAAACTAAACTTCCAGAAGCAGTCATCAAATTCCAAACTGCATGGGCCCAAGAAGAAAAGACTTCCTTCTTCATTGGGCCTGATTCGCACGGTCCATGGTAGAACATATGGGCTTTACAGGGTAAGAAATTAATTAATTTTTTTCTGCTCTCATTTTGATTTGTTGTTTGGTGATGCTTATTCTGGAGATGATCTGATTTTTATCCCTAAAGTTCTTTTAACTTTGTTTGCTAATGCTGGCTTTACCAAGAAATTTGGAAAGAAAAATTAATTTTTTTTATTTTTGGATAATACCCTGCACAGCAAATAAAAATTTTAGTTTGAAATTAATGTGGAAAAAGATTGAATTTTTGTTTATGGATGCTTGGCAGTGAAACAAATGCCAAGTTTTAGTTGGTATTTGTTAATTGCAAGGCCTGAATTATTTTGAATTTGTTAATTTTTTATGTTAAATTTCTAACTTTTCAGTTCAGTACCCTCCTGATATTTGTGGCAAGAACTACAATGATTTCTCTTTTTCTGCTGTCATTTGGGCATCTTGACTGCTAAAACTATTATTGATTCATCCATGAAAATTAATGAATAATACGATTTATTAATAAAATTAAACTCTACCTAAACAAAACAATTAAAATAAAAATCATAATAAAATAATTAAAAATCGCTAATTATTAAGAGTCCTAGAACTAGAAGAATTCTAATGTTTTTCTCACATCAACTCCGCGATCTTCGGCGTCATTAGCGGAACTAGTTTTAGCGCATTACCCTTCGGCTGAAAATTCAGGCTTCATCCTCCGCTTTTTCTTGCTCTGCTTCGTTCCACAATGTTCTCCTCTTCGTTTGCTTCGTTCGATTGTTTTTCAAGCTCTGCTCTCAATTTTTTGATCTCTGAATCCGTTGACTCAAGAAAAGAACTCGTTTCTTCAATTATTTCTTTATGGAAATCTGTAACGCGTTTGTGAAAGTAATCCAATGTTGTATCTAGCGTAATCAGAAATTTATCGATTTCTGATTTATCACCTTCCATTCTTGCAGTTCTTCTGAACAGAATCTGAGTTTTGTGAAAGAAGATGAAAATTGAGATTAAGGATTTTGAAGTTTTCACGACTCGTGATAAACCAGAAAGAGCTCCCCTTGGTATTATATAGCGTTGGCTAATGGATCGGGCCGGCCCAGCAAGGATGCGGCGCGGCGTAGTCCTAACTAAATACCTTCAATATTAAAAAAAAATCTTTACAATGTTAAGATTCGAATGAAGACCTCCGAGAAGTTAAATGACAACTTTATTATTAGACTAATTATACTTATTAAAATCAAATATATTTAATAAACAATAAATATTTAATTTATATTATTAAAAATATTATTTTGAATTGTTATTATTATTGATACAAAATAATTATATAATCTAAACATAATTTTATCTTTAACCATTATTTAAATATAATTTTATTACCATTATTTTTTTATAATTATTTGGAGGAACAATAATTATATTTTAGCATAATAATTTTTAAATTTTAATAAAATAAATTTGATTAGAAATATAATAATTTTGTTTTAAAATTTAAATTTTGATTTTGAAATTTGAAATTGAAATTCACTATTGAAATTTAAAATTTGCTTTGATTTATAAATTTGACTTAGAATGTTTATATATTGATATGATTATAATGATTCATTATTAATATATTAAATTATTATATTTTAATTGTGATTATTAATAAAATAACATTTATGCAGATTACTAAATATGATTGACAGTATATTGTATATTTTTTATTTTACATGTCAGTATGAATATTTAAAACTTTTGGACAAGTCATGATTTATATGTAATTAGTTATCATTTTTATTTAATTTTTTAGATATAATATTAAATTGCTATTTTTTTGTGATTAATAAATAATAATTGAATATTATCAAAGGGAGAATGCCCATTACGTCTTTACTTTTTAAGTTAATACCTTATTATCCCTTTATATTATCTATAATATTCTATCACCTCCATAAATTTTGATTTTACTTTTTAATATTTCAAATATTTTTAATTTTACTATTTTCTAAATCAATTGAATTGAAGAGCAAAATAAAAAAAAATCAAAAAAGTGATGGAGTATTAAAAAAATATAAGAGAATAATGAGGTATTTACTGAAAAAACAGGAAAGTAATAGGCATTCTCCTATTATAATTAATTATTGATGTTTGATATCAACTATTTTATTTTTATAAATTATTTTGTGAAAAAATCACATATTATTTTTATTATGTTATTCTAATGATATGTGAAATAGTAATTTCACGTATAAAAAATTAATTTATTATTGTTGAAAATATATAATCAATTTGATTTATATTATGAGATTTGATGAAAAATTGAAAATTAATGATACTTTTCTTAATAATAAATTAAAAACTTGTAATTGTAGAAACTAATTTTTATTCAAATCAATAAATTAATATTTTTTAAATTTACATTAAATTTAATAGAGATTATTGCAAAACTAAATTGTTATATAAATTTTTAAATCTTAAATTTAAAAACAACATGAGTCATCCCACTACTATATCTTCCCCTTATAATCACTTATCGTCTATTGTAAGTGACAATAGTTTTCACAATTATAAATTATTTGATGATTGTTAATATTATGTATAAAATTTTTTATTTTTTATGGTTTTATTAGCTTTCTTTAGTATTAAATTTGTGATATTTGGGATTTTGATCACTATATTCTTCATTTATGAGATTTTATATTATATAAAGTAATTTTATAATTTAAAATAATTTAAATTATAAAATTATTCTATAACAATAAATAATTTAAAATTATTTTTAAATAATTGTTAAAAATAAAATTATTGTTAGATTATTATTATTAACGATAACAATAATTATAATTATTAAATTAAAATGGTGTTAGATTATAAAATTTATTTTTATTGATATAATAATTTTAAATAATATTTTTAATAATATAAACTAAATATGTACTTATAGTTAATTTTTTATTTTATATAAGTTATCCATTGAATTTGAGTGATGTAGTGGCAATATAATTGCAATTCTCTTTTCTAAATTCTGTATTCAAACTCTGAGAAAATAAGTTTTTTATTTATTTAATATAATTGCAATTCTCTTTTCTAAATTCTGTACTCAAAACTTTGAGAAAATAAGTTTTTTATTTATTTAACAAAGTCAAACTTTGATCGAACGTCCTCCCTGGTTTGCTCAAGCATGAACATAATAAGTTTTTTATTTATCTGATAAAGTTAAATCTTGGTCAAATAAACTGAGGGCCTGCCAAAGCAAAAGCCCGATACTACCTACGCAGCCCGTACTGAGTTCTATGATTCTAAAGCAGGCTCAAGCCTGTCCGACATAATTATTATGTATGCCTGAGACGACTAGGCATGTGAGTCCACTTAAACTTTCATTTTGCAGCCGGTCTAGCCCGTTTAACGTCTTTAGCGTTATATTAAAATATTATATGTTTGTTGACAAAGATTAATATGGTAATTTTAGCATCAACAATAAGTAAACTCTTATATAATGTTTGATTTTAATTCATTATAATTTCACATATTTTTGATAATTTTTAAAATATAATTTGACTTTTAGATGCATTAACCTACCGATCGATAGGACCCCAAACCATACCTTTTATCAAATATAATTTCAGACATATTCTTTTTCATAATTCAGAGAAGAATGTAAATGAGGAAAACTACATTTAAAGATTCACTTAATTTAGAAAATTGTGAAAGAGAAGTTATAGTGCCAAAAATGGCATACTACTATTGATTTCAACTCAATTCTATTTCAGCCGCAACATTCTAAAATTGAATTTTCTTTTTCTTTTTTTCCTATTTTTTTAATAAGATTTCTACAAAAATAAAATTGTGTAATTTTTAAATTTTATTTCAAAAAAATGAAGAGTAGGCACCACTACTACAAGATTTAAAGTGAAAACTGAAACAGAACTAGAGAAAAACTGAGTCTTAAATCTCGATCTTTATACATATTTGGTCAACTACATGAAAGAATGAACTGTTACCTAAACAACAACAATAGGAAAAGGAACGAATGAAAAAATGTATGTAAATTGATTTTTCAACAGATTGACAAGGGGTATACTAGAAACCCTGACAATGAACCCAAGTAATGAAATCTGTGGTCAGAATGAATATGAAACAAGGATTATGTATATGCCAAACTAAAGTACAGATGATCATTTGGAGCTTTTCATGTATGCTAAATTGGTGACACTTGGGGCTTCTTCTGTAAATTTTCTTCGCGGTAGAGCAACCGCCTCTTCTTTGAACCATATCCTTGGTACTGATAGATAATGCTGTAAAGGCACTGCCTCAAGCACACAATGTCGAAGGTCTCTATGAATCTCATATCCGTAATCCTGGATTTCACACCAGCAAACCGCTGGTATTCCTCGAACACTGAAGATAAGCACCAATTCTGCAGTTTTCTCAGGCAACCAACAAGACAACCTGTCCGATGCTGAAGTAAAGGAAGAATGTCAAATATGAGAACCAGCTTGTATGAAACATCAAAAGCTAAACTCAAAATGTGAAGAGGACTTGACATAAACCCCTTCTTAACAATGTTGGGGCTGGAAATGCATTAACATTTGTATCTTTTCATGAAAAGTTCATCTGAACAGAAGGCTAATATCCTTCTCGCATACACTTTAAAAGGGGGCGATCAATGGATATCCATTCACAGAGTTCAGAAAAAGCCCACATAAGTGGCTTGAAATACAATGTCACAAATGCCAAAGAAACTCAGTTCTTTCAAAAGAATAATTGTGAAATACAAAGCATACAAATGCAACCATAACTTTAAAAATGCCCTTTGACATAATAATCAAGAGTAAGGTTCATTAGATCACAAAAAATAACCAAAATGCTCTAGAAAATTAAATGATTGGCTATCAGACCACATTCTACATAAACAACCATGCACCCGGTTGTTTAAATTCCTGCAAGAGACCATCTCATCCAAATAGCAATAAAACACACACACAAAAATGAATACAGAAAAGAGTCATGTTTTTACTTGTCAGCCACTTCTGTTTAAGCATTTGCCGAAAACTAGTTAACAGAAGTATGTGGGCAACCTCTCAAATCCATCATTAGACACAAACACAATTGTCCAATAGCTAAAAAAGACTCAAATATCTAAGCAAACAAACAAGAGGGCAACATGCAAATTTATATAGTAAAATTTAACTATAACTTAAACATACCTTCCCGCGTTTGCAATGGATCAAAACTGGATGGTTTCTCACATCTGCAAACACAAACAGATATAAAACAAATTAGATATATGTAACAAACAGAAAAGAAAAGAGGGGAATAATTGAAGATTCTAATAGAATAAAAAGCTATTTATCCATGAAACTAATGCAGTACCAATTAAGATTTTCAGAGCCTCCATGATAGTATCGCTGGGAATTGATACAGGGGGCTCCTGTAGATGCATACTACAGTCATAAGCAAAAACAGACAAACAAAAGATAACAAACAATTTCAATTATATTCCATCATCTATCATTAGTCTTCTCCAAAACACAATTGACATCATGAACCGTAATTCCGTACAACTTTTGGCTTTGGAAGTTTTCAAGCTAACTTCTCAATGACTACCATATTTGCATGTTATAGTAGCTGTAAATTTACGGTTTTGAGGGAATGCTAAAAACGATACCGTTTTGCCTTCAATTCCAAACTGCAAGAGCCGAATGTTGTGAGCGGCAAGAAACTTGAGATTTTCTTCTGGATAGGGCTCAGGACACAGATATCTGCTCGAAATTACGAGAATGCAAAATTTATGAAAATTAAATAATAAATCGAAAAAATTACAAGAATTCTACATATGAAGAACGCCGCATTATGAGAAAATAATTTAAAAAAATAGAAAAATATGAAAAGAATTCAAGAAAAATGAGTTAATTACATGATAGATCGAAGATTTAGGGTTTGTAGGAACCCAAAATTAGCCGGCTGAGGAAAACCGGATCTGTAGATGCCTTCTTCAACCATTGAGAAATTCACCGGCGGCACCAAAACGTCGTCGTTCCTTTCTCCTTCTATAATCAAACACATCGTTTCTGCAATCCTCACACTCTTTGGTTCGATTGTGACGATGAGAAACGAAGTTGAAACTCAATGAACAATAAATGCAGGATCAAAGAGAGAGATTATAGAAGGAGAAGAGGAGGGGAAAACCGAGGTGCAGAAAACGGTGTCGTTTCAGAGGCAGAGGAGGTTGTTAGGATTCTGATTCTTGTGGGGTCCCAATCCGGAACCGAAAAACTGCTGGAATTGGAATTGGAATGGAATGGAATAAAAAGGCGGGCGTTGTTCCTGTATTTATAATAGACGGAATTTAATTTTAATTTTTATTTTAATTTTGGATAATATTAATTAACTTGCTGGAAAATAATTAATTATTAAATAAATATTTCTTAATTATTTAAAATAGTAGGCAGCTTAAAAGGGGAAAAAAGAAAAAGTGAAAAGGTCGGTGGTTTGGTTTTTGGACCGCGACTCTGGTATTGAATTGTCAATTCCTAATTTAATTTGGCTAATAACATTTAGGTCCCTGACTTTTAACATTTTTATAAACTAAAACTTGAATTTATTTTTTTAATAGGTCAATAATTTTGATTGGAATAGTCATCATAGACATATGTAATACTATATTCTTGTTAGAAAGTATAATTAAATAATTATATGACAGTGATAATAAGTTTTTATTATGCTAGCAAATCATCACATATTAAAAAATTAAAAAATAATTTCATGTAACAAAAGTATAATATAAAAATAAAATTACTTTATTTGATAAAAAATTTGTAGCTTTATATAGACAACTGATAAAATAGATGGTAAGGTAATAATAAGATCAAATAAAAGTATGATTTATGAAAATATATGATATTCAATAAACTACTTTTTAACATAATAATTCTACAATCGAAATTCCAAAAATGACATTAAATATCTTCGTAAATTATTTAAAACACATCATATTATAAAATAAATAGTTTAATTTTTACTCAAATAAATTTAGTCAATCAAGAGCAATCGCAAACATGGCCTTAACATTTCAATTGGAGTGGGATATATTTGAAGAATGAAGCAACTATATCTCTATTAATGGAATATAGATACAATATAGGAGTAGAAATGTGAATATCGGAATATTACATAAACAACTAACTTTCGAAAGAGTCATTGTCCGAGGTTCAAAGTGGACTTGGACTTGGACTTGTTTTCCCACTTGGGATTCGGATTAAGATCTGGGAATGTTCTGTGAATGCTTATGATTTTGACACGTGTCGCTTTCTATCCATTTGGCCTTTTTTGTACAGGAAAGTTGAATTGTACAGCGTTCCACATTTAGAAGTACTGTGAATCTTACAGTACACGGTTTCCAGTGGTCGCTTTTATAAAATTCTCTGTACGTTAAATAAATAGGAGGAATAATAACATTCCCATCCCTAGACTTTTTCAAACTAATAAATCAGGATATAATTTGTTTAACATTAACAATTTCGTCTTGATAGAGAAGGACCTATGTGAAACTTAAAATCGGATAAAGTTAAGGACTGATTTTTTAGAAATTACCAAAGTACGTGTTCATTTGTTGTTTAGACAAACTTTAGGGATAAAAATATTATTACCTCAATAAATAAATGACATGTTTATAGGGAAAATTTTATGAAAAATTAATAACTGGGTTTAACCCAGGAATATATATTAATTAATATCAATGTTTCAACTCTATCAACTTTGAAGAATAAGACTTTTATTCGTTAGGCTCTAAACTTTTTCTTACATAAAATAAAGTTAATAAACTATTTTTAAAATTTGACCCACCAACTTTATTTTCTTGTCATTTAGCCCTTAATTTTCTAATTTCAAACTTCTCGCCCCAAGTGTAATTGAGTAATAGAATTAAACGATATTATTATCCGCTAAAATCACGTAATTGAAAATATAAATTATCGTAGATGGCAATTATAGAATATAGTGATTTTTCATAATTCTAAATCCTGAGGGAACTAAAAATATAAATCTAAATAAATTATAAGCTTTTTTTTTTGACAATATTAAGCCGAAAAATTAATTTAAATAAATTAAAAAATAATTTGGTATAAATAATTATTTCTTCAATTTTTTTATCTAAACTTTTTAAAAATAAAAAACATAAAACAATGGTAGTTGTGAGAGAAATAAACGTGTGGAAGTCGTGTTGGTGTTGAAACGACATCAGATTATGACGGTCAAAATCCAACAGCATTGATATAGCCACACCACCACTTCTGATCAAACAGATTGTATCGTCGAACTTTCTATTTTAATTTTGTTTTTCACTCCAACTAAAAGTAAAAAATTGTTATGTTTCTAAAATATAATCTAACTCTCAATTTTTTAAATAAGTTATATTCAGAATAAATATTAACCTCTTTTTATCACTTATCTTTGAAAATAAACCATATCGTGCAGTAAATTTAGAAATTTTGAATCTAATGACGTCAAAGATGATTTATTTTGAGTGCTTTACCGGTGTTAAATAATAGTTAAATATATGATTTTTAAACTATTACGACTAAAAATACATCATATAATATTTTAAAAACTCAATAATCTTTTTTACTTCTAATTATGGGGTATTTTAGTTATGTGACTATTTTTTCTTTTAGTCAATTCCATATTTGATCCAAATATTAGGATAGGATAAAAAAACGTTCTTAATTAGAATATATACCACATTATTTATGTGTACATCCAATGAATTTATTGAAACTATTTTAAAACTAACTAATTTTTTCACCGAGAAATTTAAAATATCTATAAAATTTTTATTAAATTTTTTTATTGAATCTATATTGCGTAAAAAATTTTCATATGTATTTTACACCATTAATATTAAAATGTGGTATAATATATTTAGTAACCTTCATGAGACAAGTTATCTCAAACAATTTAAATTAAAATTTTCAATTATTAAAAATTTATTTGATAAGTATTAGAACAAAATAAAAGTCATGTATTATAAATCATAATAATAATCATATTTGAACATAATTAATAATCATATTATAGTGCCTTTTATGATACGATTAATTCTTCAAAAAATAATATAATGTTACTTCATTTATGATTTAATAGATTTATATTATATTTTCACATTATTCAAAATATTTAGTTATATGAAACTAAAATTAGTTAGATTTGAATATGTAATATTATTAATAATTTTAAAATATAATAAAGAACATACTAAGCAAGTGATATGATTACAATCTATTTAATCCACTTAATAATTAGGAGAGTTAAATATTTACAATTCTTGACACGATTATTAAATTTACGTGTCTATCTAAAATATGTTATATTTTTGTTTGACTCAATATAAATAGTTATTTGAATTGTCACTCCTACATATACATATTAAATACGTAGAAATAAAAATATAAAAATTTGAAATTAAATTGTTAAATTTTTTAAAATTGTAAAATTTTTTAAATTTTTTTTAAAAATTTTCATTAAATTTTTTTATTGAATCTATTTTACGTAAAAAAATTTCATATGTATTTTACACCATTAATATTAAAATGTGGTATAATATATTTAGTAACCTTCATGAGACAAGTTATCTCAACCAATTTAAATTAAAATTTTCAGTTATTAAAAAATTATTTTATAACTATTAGAACAAAATAAAAGTTATGTATTATAAATTATAATAATAATCATATTTGAACATAATTAATAATCATATTACAGTGCCTATTTATGACACGATTAATTCTTCAAAAAATAATATAATGTTACTTCATTTACGATTTAATATATTTATATTATATTTTTCACATTCTTCAAAATATTTAGTTATATTAAACTAAAATTAATTAATACTTGAGTATGCAATATTATTAATATTTTTAAAATATATTAAAATATAATAAAGAACATATTAAGCGGATGATATGATTACAATCTATTTAATCCACTTAATAATTAGGGAAATTAAATATTTACAATTCTTGACACGATTATTAAATCTATGTGTTTATTTAAAATACGTTATACCTTTATTTGACTGAATAGGAATAGTTATTTGAATTGTCACAGCTACATATTTAAATATGCAAAAATAAAAATATAAAAATTTGAAATTAAATTGTAAAATTTTAAAAAATTGTATAAGAATTTTACAATAAAATTTTGCTCGCATCAAAATTAAACATGCTTTTTAAGTTTTTCTTAAAATGGCAATAACATCAAATTTGGAAAATAATTTACAAATTTTTAAATTTAATATATTAAACTTATTAATTTTCAAGTAATTTGTCAAATAAAAATTTGGAAACAGGGATAAGGTTTAGCTTACATTTCATCAACAGCCACATTCTCTTACTCTTGCACACTCTTGTAGCCTACCCAAAATAATAAAAATTTTGTTTTAAATTTCCTTTTTGGAAAGAAAAAAAAAACAAAAAAACAAAAGCAATGGCAACAATTGCTTGCCCAACGGCCAGCCAACTCAAGTCCAATTCAACAAGCAATTTGCTCTAACCCAAAACCCTAATTCTCCTCACTTATAATTTTACCTAAGATCATTTTCCTCCACAATTAAAGCCCTTAATCCCAAAAGGAAATTCCCATTTTATCCTCACAATTTTTATTTATACAATTAATTATATAGAGTCTATATACTATATAACTGTTTCCATGTATTTTTAATTTGACAATATCGAGTGCTAACTTTAGAATTTATTGATCTTTATTTCCACTACTCTAAGTGATTAATAATAACGAAAAAAATTTGAATAATTTAGATTAATAATAAAAAAAATATTTGAATAAGTTGAGTATAAAAAAATTAATAATTTCATTCCACTATTTTAAAAAGATTCAACCAAATCTCAGTGTTCCTATATTTTTTTTTTTTGAATTTTCTTTTGACTATTGTGTTATCTTACCTACTCTTGAATCTACAAGGGCAATTTTCTTAATTTTTTTTTGTGCATGAAATAAAGTTCGAATATATGAAAACTTAGGGGCCATTTAATTTTTGTCTTAATGCTTAATTGATTTATTTATTCAAGGTAATAAAGTATGTTTGTTTTTATGATTAATGAAAATTTTAAAATAACTTTTTTATTAAGTAAAAAGTAAAATTTTTGTACTTTTTGACTGAATTTTAAAAATCTTAAAAAGTATTATATTCAACTTTTGGATAAGAGAAAATATAGATTTAGATTAAATTTATTCAAATTTAGTAAAAAAATTATTTCATTATAAATTCAAAATGAAAGATATTGTAATACAGTTAATTCTTAAAATAATTACAATTAAGACAATATTACAGCAATTATAATAAAAAATGAATAAATTATCTAAAATAACAAAATTTGTTAAGAAATAAAATTTTCACGAGTATTTTTATTAATTAAATGTCGTTTTAAACCAGATATTAATGGTGTATATATATCTTTAATTTTAATATAATTTATTTTATATTCGAATTTAAATAAAATAAAAGTAAGGATGAAATTTTCCAGGCATATAATTATGTCGCTCGCCAATTATTAACAAGTCATCAAAATATAACAATGACCAAAGGGAGGCTGCCACGTGGGCGGCGGCTACAGAAAATTTCCTTTTTTTTTTTCTTTTTCTTTTTCTTTAAGAACAAGGAAACAGTCAAAGCTGTCTACTTAGATTTCTTCACATTACATGCATGTGATAGCAACCTTCAAATTTCTCCATTTTTAGCTCCAAATTACATTTATAATTTATCAATATTTTTTTTAATTACAAATTATACTTACTATTTATCGGGAGTATTTTTTGTTTAGCATGGTTACCTCTCCCATCTGTTTAGCCCACAGCCCAGCAGGAAGCCCACTTTTAAGAGGCCTCGAGGTGAGTTTGCCCATGGGCCCGTTATCAAGGTCGGGCCTCTTTGACGCGTCAAGAGCGAGAAAGACGAAGCAAGACCAAGCTGCTGAAAGATGGGCCAAATTCACTTGGTGGATTCTTCTTTGGAGTGATTTCTGGTATTATTGGGCTCATTTTTTCCCCCTTAACTTCTCAGCCTTCCTTCCTTCTTCAAATAGATTATTATTATTATTTTTTATATAATTGTTTCTTAATGTATTCTAATTTCTTATTTGTGAAGAAATTTGAAACTTGTATATTTGATGATAAACATTTTTAACACAATTACATTTAATTGTATATTTAAAATCTAAATGTGGTTTTGTCTTTAGATGAGGTTGTACATTAGGAAGACTTGTAACAACATATACATAATTTGTAGCAAAGCAGTCAATGAAAAAGTCCAAAGCAGCCAATTAAAAAAAAAAGGTCTAAAAGTTTAAATTAAAATTTTGAATATAATATGTTCTTTGACTAATAAAAGGACTTCTTTTTCCTCAAATAAAAGAGTCATTATCAATCAAATAACTATCCGTTTTATGCTATAAGCTTAAAAATAGTCTACAATTAGTTGATGTGAAGATTAATAATGATGCTATTGCCACCCAGTCAAACTTCTCACCCAATTCCAGACTCTGATTGAAAAGTTCTTTTTCACCATCAATTTTCTCTCCATAATTTTTTTTATTCATTTAAAATTTTTATAGATTTATTGAAGAATAAAAGATTTATTTACTTTAGGTTTTAAAAAAGAAAAGAAAATTTATTTGATAAGTAAAGCTTTTTTTTTTAGAATTTTTATTTGATAATCAAAGTTAAAAGTTAGTAAAACTAACTCTAATAGTAGAGTAAACATACTAACAACACAACAAAGAGTTTCATGTAGCTTTCTATTACGATGTAAAGAAATCTCTTTCAATTGATTATTTGACTCAACATATATTCTATTATTAACATCTCGTACAAGTAATATTTTTTCAAGTAAAAAATTAAAAAATTTTGGTAAATAATAGGTTGATCCACTTATTTTTTTTATTAATATTTGATATTTAATACGTACTTTTATTTTATAGCAATTATAATAACTTCAAAACTATCACCTCAGACAAAACTTTAGATCCTATGTCTAAATTTTAGATCTTGTTCTCGTTGAATCAACATCTAATTCAAAGAATGAAGGTTATAAATGAAGGAGGATCTAATAATGAAGTGTTTATCTTTATTTCAAAGCTTGTTCAATGAAAATGAAATTAGAATAATGCATGGAATAGAAATATCACTTTTTAATTAAAATGTATATAAAAAAAGAAAAGTTCCCAATTACCCTTAAAAAGATATCAAGTTATTGTCAGACAACAATATTCACAAGTCATTATCAAACAAACCCACAATTACTTAATATCAAACCAATTAAAAGTCTAAAGTACAAAATTGCATAATTTCCAAATAAGTATTAATTATATAAATTGTGAGATGTCATGATCATATCACACACATATAATTACAAAAGAAAATTCTTTTAGTATATGGTTTCAATTCATACAAGCACCATATATGCATGTATATGTAACAATATTGGAAACTTTTATATTTCTAGCTATATAGAGAGAGTACACAAGAATTAATATTATTTCAGATATGATTTTGGACATTTAAATATAAGCTATTATTATGATTGATTAAGTTGAATCCTTAACAAGATCATCATCATGATCATCCTCATGATCATGATCATGATCATCATGATTTGGTTGATGATCAGCATCAGCTTGAGAAGCCATGGAAAGCTCAAATTGTTGCAAAGAAACAGAAGGAATGAGATCTTCCCAGCCTTTGATGGGAATATTATTGTTGCTTGCTGAACCATCAATGCCTATATGTGTTACATGCTTCACATCTGTTGGAAACCCTATTTCAATTTCCTTCTCAAATTCTTCCATCTCTTCCTTGTATACTGCAAATTAATTAGTAGATAAATCAAAATTAAAATCAAATTAAAGAATATATATAATAAGAATTATGTTACTAATTGTGTCAGAGATAGCATCATAAGTAAAAGATTATTTAAGTATAAAGAATATTGATTTTTTTTTATAAATATTATAGAAAAATAACTCAAAATCCTTTGTTAAACCAATGTCATCAGCAAGGTTTATTTATAACTTTAAGTCTCTTATACCATCCAACAAATTTTATCGAATGAATTAACTAGTACCCACAAAAAATATAGATTTGTTTCATGTAAATTATATTTTTCTCTTTTTTAAAGTAGAGATGACAAAATAAAAAGTTTAATATCTAAGAAACATACATTAACATAAAGTTGATGCTATTTCGTTGCACAATTAAAAATTCAAAAATTTCCTATAAAAAATTTGTTGACTCCATTAAAATTGTAATTTTAAATTTTAAAACCATAACTTAAAAAATACCACAAAAAATTTAAATATTTTAATGTAAAATCTGAAACATCTAATAGAAATTCGATTTACCGAAAAATAAAATCTATTTAAGTTGCTGATCAAATATAAAGTATATACATTTGATTCAGAAATATATATGTATATAAAAAATTTTCAAGGACATTCGTAACTTTTAAAATAAGAAGAAGTTTGCGTGTAAGTAGTACAAAACCACGATGATTTGTTTAAAATTAATAATGCTGTTTTTGCATTATATATTGTAAATTTACTCAAATTCGCATTTTATAAGAAAGTAAAAATTTTGAAGCAATAAAAATTATGGAGGCGTATGCATGCATGAAATTGATAAAAATGTATAATTATCAAGAAAAAAGAAAAAAAAAGTATCAGCAAATATATAAATATAAATACCAAATAATTGAGAGATTGTTTTGAAGGTCTTAAAGAGCCTGTGGAATCCAGTGGAGATACCAGGCTTGGAAATAGCCAGAAACCTAAACGAACTCTTCATACTTTCATTACTCGATAGACTCTCTTCATCTTCTTCTCGATTCCCTTCACAACACAAACAAACAAACAAATCATAAAACAAAAAATAAAAATAAAGAAAGCAAAGAAAGCAAGCAAGCAAGAAAGAAAGAGACTCATTGTAGAAGAATTAGAAACTGTGGCTGCTGGCTTTCTGTTGTGTTGTTGTTGAACAGCAACAGCAATGCTTGATTCAGAAACACACCCGACAGAGAAAGGAAGAAGAACAAATCTTTCTATTCTGTC
Source organism: Azadirachta indica (assembly GCA_022749755.1). Lineage (NCBI taxonomy): Eukaryota > Viridiplantae > Streptophyta > Magnoliopsida > Sapindales > Meliaceae > Azadirachta > Azadirachta indica. The sequence goes on from CM040453.1 coordinate 12,343,148, forward strand.
TCTCATGTTTTTTCTGTTTTCTGATTTTTATTTTCAGACAAGAAAATGAGAGAAAGTGGAAGAGAAAATATATGGGGAAGTGGGTTTGAAGAAAACATGCAAATTTGGATGTGGGGAGTACTGGTTTGTTATAATGGTTCGATCATGGCTTTGTTTTTAAGTTACAATTATATTATTATCATTCTTACGTATAATTATTTTGTATAATATATAAAGTCAAGGTATATATGATCATCACGATCACGATCATGATCATGATTATGATGATGATCAGAAGTTAGCTTGTTTGGTAGAGAGAGATCATATATGTTTGTACGTACGCCAAACCAAACTCATCATACCGGTATTGATTATTATATTATGTTTAGGTAACACTTTTTCGAAAATTAAAAAAAAAAGAAACGGATAATAACATTTTAGTTCCTAAACTTTGTAATAATAACAAGTAAGGGCATGCTTTGCCCCATCTTAACAATTTAGATTGCTCTGTTTTCTTTTTGAAGTTTAACCCTGCCATTGATAACGTATCATTGAAATGGGGACCACAATGTCAATGTTTAGAACAATTACACACAAACTCGTTATTTAATTAAAGTATAGGAACAATATTATTGCACAAAAGAAAATTAAGAAAAAAAGCCATCTAATATGAGCAGATTAATTATTGTGAAATATATATGTATGATTAAAAATATTCGTTTATCATCTTTTTTTAATTAAATAAATATTAAAAGTATAATGTTTGCAAATCATTTTTCTAATTAGGATTCCATTTTATTTCAAATTTTTATATTATTTATGGTATCATCCCAATGTTATATTTTTTAAGATATATTAAAAAATTAGGATAAAATTCAAAATTAAATAATGTTAGGAATCAGAAAATCTTTATAGATATTGTTATATATGACATGATAGTATTGATTGATTAAAATATAAAGTCAATATAATTAATAACAATAAACAATGTAAACCATATGACAACTATAATATTGCGCTAATTTATATCTCATAATTTCTATAGCAAATTTATAATTTTAGTATTATTAATTTAGAATGTGTAATATCACTCTTATATACAAATAAAAAGAATATAATATATATATATATATGGGATGGATCAATAACCCGTTAATTTTATACATTTTCTTACACTATTTATACATTATAGGATTTAGGCATTTTTAAACGGTTAAAAATTTTATCTAACATGTGTATTACTTATATTAATTAAATATATTAAAATTTAAATTTTAATAATTAAAACTAAGATGCTTGATTTAGTTATTTACAAATAATGTAAGAAATTATAATAGTTAATAATTATTGATCTTTCTATTAAATATATACAAGCTTAAGCAAATCAATAATTCTTTAATTTCATACGATTTCTTACATTATTTATATACTATTAAATCTATATATTTTTAGTGTAAAAAATTAAATTAGATACATATAATTGACCCACATGTATACATTTATACGTACATATACATATACCTATAAATAAAATTTTATAGTTTAATATATGTTAGTGAATGGTGAAGGTTAACCTACTGAAATTAACATCGTTATGGGCAGCTAACCCACGTATGAAATTGAGATATGCAATATGTAGATGGTGATGGCGATGGCGATTAGGTAGAACTGATCAATAAATTCATTTTTCTTTCTCATTAAACATTTTCCTATTTAAGATTCTACACTGGGCTCCTATTCCTACCCTTTACTTGCCTCTCTTATACAATAAGCCACCAATTTTTATTTTATTTTATTTTTTTAACTCCAAGAGAAAAAAAGTTATGTGTCGTTGTATTTAATTATTTGATTTTAGATTGTTTTGTTCTTGTGTGTGTTTGTTGACTTGATTTGGACTCTACCTAACATGGAATTGTAGTGCATTCCAAGCTATATATCCTTTAATTTCTACAACAAAAACTATGAATATAATATTATAATGTGATCGATAGAGACCAACCTCAACATTTCTTCATTCTAAAGAAGTAGACCATCATTGATTGTTGAATTTGGGAGACTATCGCTTTTCTTTTTTTTCTCAAAAAATTTGGTTGAGATTTAAGAAATATCATTAAATTTGTTGGAACTTAAAAAGAATATCGATAAGGATATGAAAATTGACATATATCCCGAACGTTTGGAGGTAGACAAATACTTTAAAGTTAAATGTCCATTAATTTAATTTATTTCATTATTATTATTATTTTGTCTCAAAATTTTGGTGATATAACATAGTATAATATAATATTTTTAATTATAATAACTTAATTCTTGTAATTAGTGCCAAACTATTCACTTCATATAAAGGATTAAAATGTTAAAATTATAATTTTTATCATAATTTATTATTTTTATAAAATTCAAGAAGAAGAGTATTATTATCTAAAAAGATATTACCGACGAGTTAGAGAAAACTGATATAAAAGTTCCTTCATATTTGATTTATTGGACTTATTGGTCTTAGTGGTTTCAAAAATATTTATTAAAGTTCTAATTTATTAAAAGGTAAGGATTAATTATATCTTCATATAATAATAGTTATTTAACATAAATAATTATTAAACCTTTAAAGTTTGATAAAATACAAGATGTTTATAAAATACAGTGGTAAAATAAATAATGATGTTATTTTATGGCACATCAATAATATAATATTTATTAGTATACCACAAAATTATTTCTTTTATAAATAATCTTTTTATTTTTTATTATACTACATATATAAGCTATATATAAATATATTTGAATGAAATTATTATATAATTATAAATAAATTACTTTATTTAATTTCTAATGCATAACGAATGTTGAATTATTAATATATTGTAAAATAAATAAATTTATATTTCAATTATAATATATCAATAACTTTTTAAATTTTCAATATGTTATAAAATAATACTTATTATTATTATTATATTTATTTTTAATCAGGAGTTTAAAAAAATAATTTTCTTAGCTAATTATAATTAAACAGGAGTATTGTACGTAATTTTTTTAATAAATTAAAACTTTGATATATATTTTTGAAACTGTTAAAATTACTTGATCTATACCAAACTTAAAGATTTGTACGTTATTTTTCTGTTACATAATTATTTAATAAGAAAGGAGTGAGTCACAAGTACCCATAAATATTAGAAAGAAAAAAATTAAATGAGACAGTATTGATAAATTATGATATGCGATAAGAGTCGCCACAATTATGAATGTAATTATTGTAAAAAAGTATAATATTTATATAGTTTTTTAGATAAATGTATAAAAATAAAATGTTAAATATATTTCATTTAAAAACTTTTTTATTTATTACATATTAAATTATTATGAAAAATGTAAAAGACGAGGGTTAAGATCATTTTAATATATCGGCGTAAGATCATTTCAATATATAGGTATGTTTCGAGCCATCGTTTATTTATTTTAATTATTATTCTTGTTTTTATTTTTTTTATAAATGAAATATGCGTTTGCAATGCCAGACCCAGGTTCCTAACATTATTCAAATCTTTTGTTTTTTAATTTCTTTATAAATTATTTTTTCTAACTTATCTAAATTTCAATTGTTTAAGTATTATTGTAAAATTTTAACATGATCCACAGTACTCATTAAATGTATTAATTTTACACTTTCATTGGACACATACTAACATTTCGAGTTTGTATCCCATCATTATTTTATTTTATTTTTCTTAAAAATTAATTTAAATTTTCATTGTACTGATGGGTAGCATAATTGGAAAAATTTTTTAATACAAGAAATTTGAGATATTAATCTTTCTAAAATCAATACTAAAAAAATAGCATAATAATATTACTCAATAATAATAACAACAATGTCTCCAAAGACAAGTAAAAGAATTGGATAAATATTTTCAAAATTCAACCAAATTCAATTTTAGAGAAGATCCAAATTCTGTTGTACCGTAAACAACACAATAATCATAAATAGAATCGTTTTATTGTACAGCCGCTGTACGGTACATTCACAAAAAGCGAAGATTCGTAACACAATTTGTAGGCCACCTCTAATTTTAATTGACCGTTAGATTGTATTTTGAACAATCCAACAGTCCAATGAAGAAACTATTCATAAAGTCGCGTTGTAACCCTAAATATATGTTTAAACTAACTTTCAAAGTTATGATAAAAAGGGTTCTAAGGAAAGCCATGAAAAAATATATATATATATATATCATAATTATATTCAACAAGAAGAAGAACAATCTGGTGTTTAACCAATTAGTATAAAACCTTTCTGTGTTTATCATTACAAAACTCGAAAAAGAAAAAAAGAAGGACAAAAAGAAAGTGGAGAGTGTAAAGACACTCGAAAAGAATGAGGTTAGCCTACGAAAAACAAACTTACAGTGGAGGATAGAAGTAAGACGACATGGAGAACCCGAGGAAAAGCAAGCCTCCGATTGTAGCGACTGTCCGTTGTGAAATCTTCGATGCCAGCATGCTGCCTCCAACCACAGCCAGTGATGTACAGATGGTGTGCCCCACCGTTGCGCCAACTGCAACTCCAACAGCATTTTTGTGCGTTGCTAGCTGCAGAGACAGATATTATGCTTCATGTTATGATCATACATTTCAAACACTTCGAGTTCATATGCAACTGCCAGTGATAGAGACAAAAGAAAAAAAAATGTTTCTACTTTTGGGTTAACACAAGTACAAAGCTTATAACAGCAATGTCAAAGAGTCACGAGAGTCAGCAACTGGTCAGAAGTGAATGTATAATCCAAAAAGGAAATAGATGTATGTATAAACTATTCAAAGATAACAAGTTACGACTATGAGGCCAGGTTTTAAAATAAGGCCCAAATCAATTCTAAGCAACTGCATATTAGGAATCACATGACGAAAGTACACAGTCAATTTGGGAAGGTTTTTTTTCTTTTTGGGGGCTGGGAATAAGAAAAGTCGATTTAAGTAGTTGAGAGCAATACTTTGATAAAAGACTGAGGAATCCAGAAAAGAAAATTTAACTTACAGCAATTGTGGCTATCTGGCTACGGTCTCCCCACTCTGCTAGAAACGTCAAAATGAATGACTGAAATGTAAAAATAGATGCTTGGATGAGACGGTAATCAGAAGATTTAAAGTGAACAAACTTAAGAATGTCAGAAACAATAGAATCAGAAAAATTTTACCACTACAAGGATGAAGTTGGAAAGTTGATTCCAAATAAAGATCACTGAAGCCTACCTCTAAAAATATGGGAGTACAAAATCTTGAAAAGATGCGACGTAAGCTTGTCTTCCCTTGCCCAGCCTCAAGTTTCTCCTCCACCTGATTTGTAAATGCATAAAAAAGCATTCGAGATAAGCATAGTACAAAATATGAACAAGTTAACAATTAAAAAAAGCCAAAAAGGGGCATCTCAAAGAACGACATTCACTACAATATCATGAACAGTCAGAGAGGGAAAAAAAATGATAAAAATCTTCTACGAGTCTTCTGCAGCAGGAAAAATTAGACAAAGAAATTAAGCATTATTTTTAGATGATTAGCTCAGGTCAGATTTAAGTTAGACAATAATAAGCAACCTGCCAATCCACCAAATTTACGGAGTCTACTCCATTATCTTCTGCAGTGAGATTTTGCACTTAGGTTTCTAATTTTTTTTTTTTTTTTTAAGATTTCACATAGACCTTGAACCCACCCCATCCCTTACACTAAATGTAAATTAGAGAAATTCTCCCTCCAAGGTTGGTATGTTTAACTGATACCTTTTTGTTTTAATTATTTATGCAGACAAATAAAACTCGAAATATGAGCTCAAATTATTTTACCATTGGAAAGCAACAAGATTCTAAGACTCAATATATTTACATAAAAATTTTGCTTCCCGACCAAAAGGTCAGAGATGCAAACCCTTGGGTTCGCATACAAGGCTTATTGTCACACAAGTTTCCTAACAACCGTCTTGCAGTATTCTCCAGTTTAGAAGATAGCGAACTTAAAGATGTTCACAAAGTTTCAATTATCAAAAAGAAAGAACTGAACAAAAAATATGCATATCATAAGCAAATTTTTTTTTCTTCAAGTAACAAACTTTGAAACCGGCATGGACTAGAGGAAAGATGTACCTCCTCCATTTCCTTTTTCTGATTTGATTTTGAATCTGATCTCCAAGCTATGTAAAGTAACCGCAGACCAAAAAATGCATAAAGAACTGCATACAAAAGGAAAAACAACATTCAAATTGTATTAACTTCCTCTAATGCCCAGCTAGCTCCTATTATCCAACATCAGAATAAATTAGCATGAAATATCAGGACAGAATGCAAATAAAATTTCAAAGTGGGAAGAGCGAGCAAAACATTTTAAAGCCAATCTTCATTAATTTTGGTTTTCCCAGGTCAACCAGTTACGTTTCATTGTCCTCAAGTGAGAGCACAAGGCATCAGATTTCCAGGGTCTAGTGCATAGGCACATGATATATAGAATTTGGATCCATCATTGACAAGCATTATGTACTGAATTAAATATATCAATAGAAAGGAATCATACTAATGAGGAAGAATTTACCAGTTCATTGACAAGTATGGAGTTGATAACTACATAATTGAAATATAATAAATACAGCAATCACCTATACACTGACATGTACTCAGTTCCTACCATTTAGGCCATAGCACATCCCTTCTATTAATTATGTTTCTGTCAATCAGCTACTTAAGAAACACTATAATATTTCATGCATGCTAAAGTGAACTTTCCAAGGTAGTGATTTACCAATAGTATTAAGAATATTTACTAATTTTCTGTCTTGGTAATCACACAAATATAGGACTACATTGGAAACAAGTAAAAACAATTTACTTTGGCTATCAATTATAATGATGTGTTTAGGTAGGCAGAAAATGCTACAACTATAGAGAATGAGAAGCAAAGGTGGTAGTCTACATAACAAAGGGAATAAGAGAGTAAACAATATTGGTTCCTTTATCGTTTTAACAATTAAACAACAAACTAATAAGACAAATGAGAGTTAACAGCTTGATAGTAAGAAAATTAAAGCCAACAAATACCACTTAGAAAAAAAATCTTTTAAGAAAATGAAAAAGTGGAGATTAAAGAAAAAAAAAAAAGGATGCTAACATTGCCAAACTCAGACAAGAAACAGGATTGCAGATTCAATATTGGTTTCTTCAATTTTCTTAAAGAAAATTGCATAAAAGTACACAATCAACTGAAGAAATAGCAGATTTCCACCATCAGTAAAAGTATTAAAAAAAGCAAAGCTACAGAATTATGCATAATGAAAAAGTAAAAGTTGAAAAGGCAAAAAACCAACATGACAGAGAAAAAAGTATAGAAGCAAGGAAGAAGAAGAAAACAGCTAGAGGTAACTAAATAAAAGGCAGCAGGAGGGAAGTGGAATACATAATATATATACCTGTAGCTGCACTATTTGTATGCTTCCTTGATATCAAATTCGGCACAATCCTACCTAGTCCAGTAGAAAGTACCTAATTGACATGTACAACAACTTTAACCCAGACAACATCAAGTATGAGAGAAAGAGCACTTGGTAGTGCTTTTCATTTTTGCTGGAACCAATCCATTACAACGCCATGCAGATGCATTGCATTAACAAAAGCAAAAATGAGCACGGTCAAAAACAGAATGCAAAAATACTTGATCCAAACCAGGCAGGGCTAACTTACAGTCATAACAATCAGAGCAGTGAGAGCACCCGACAAAACGGTCGACTTAGGATGACGCATAGCCATAAGAGCTGCTATGATAAAAGTCTCATCTCCAATCTAGTAGCATTTTTGTCAATCAACAAACATACAAAATTAGCCAAAATTTCTAAACTTTTCTAAAAAACCTAAGAGTAATGAATGTAAGTGACATGTTTTGCAAGAAATTAAAGCATTCATTAAATTATATCTTTCATTTTATAAGAAATTAGGATACAAAAATTACATTTATAGAGATATGGAAACGTGACAGCACAGACCTCACTGACAATAATCATGGACAAACTTGCAACGAATGCATCAAAAACTCCCAGACCCGAATCGACATGAAGAGCCATCGCACTTATGTCAGTGTCAAGGTCGTTCGAAATAATCTGTGTAAACAAAAAGATAAATTTATTTTGATGAACTTTCGTTTCTTCCATCACTTAATTTTCTTGACAACTAAACACATTAAATAATAATAACTAAAAAAAAAATAATGAACAAACTAACCAACCCACGGCGTCCCAGATCTTTAGCTGATCGATTGTCATCTTCATTCTCCATTTCCACCCCAGCTACCTATAAATTCCAAAACCCATTAAGACCAATCTCAAACAAAACATATACAGAGAGAAAGAGAGTAGAGAGAGAGAGAGAAACCTGCGCTGAGATGGAAGAAAGAGCCGAGAAAAGGCATACAGCGATAAGGAGAAGGCGGACAGAAAAGTTTCTAGGGTTTGAACAGAAGCCCATATTGGCGATGTGAAATTTTTTGCAGTGATTTACTTGCTAATCGAAAAAAATTGGTCGTAATCAAATCAGATCTGCTTGAAACAGAGAGATCTTGCAGAGCGCCAAGACCTCTACAGAAAAATGTTAGGGAAAGAGGGAGGGTTTATATATGAAATGGCTGCAATACCAAGACTTTGACCACCAATTTAAAACGTTAAACTATTCAGTGTGGGATAAATATCATTAGGTTCCCTTATATTTTTATTAGTTCTCAAACAGGGACAAAGGGAGGTGACCTATTTGTAACAAAGAAGAAAAGACTAAATGAATTTGCATAAAAATTAAGTTAATGAAGTGTATTTAACTTTTTAAATTATTATAATTACTAGAGTGTTATAATAATTTGTAATTAATAATAAATATACCATTGAAACAAAAAAATTTATGAACTCAAAATAAAATTTTATAAAAAATATTTTAAAAACTAGTAAAATTAAAAAGTTCTTTTGACAATATTTTAAATAGTATATGTGTTCTTTTTCTTACAATAAATAGATATGATACTTACTTAAATATGACTCAGTTACCATTATAATATTAAATTTTGACATATATATAAACACACTATAAATAAAGTACCTTTAAAACTAAAGGGTGTATTAGTTATTTTAAAATAGATGAGGAACTTATTCGTCATAAATGATCAAACTATATCATTAGTTGAGAAAATGTAAAAAGTTGAGAACCTAGATGTTATTATTCAAGTTGAATAATCTTTCAAGGAAAGTGGAAGGAAAGTTGTGAACAGAAGCGAGTTCAAATTCAACGTCACAGGGGAGTTACCGACCGGTTGAAGATATACATAATCAGATGAAGGCATCTATTTGAAATCTCTGGTAATTAAATTTTATTTGGGGCTACCAGCACCATAGAAGTAAGGCTTTATTTGATATTAATGTGTTGTAACTTTAAAGCTATTATTGTTGTGTAATGAAATTGTAATACTTATTAAATATTAATAAAAAGATGTGTAAGTTTCATAAAGACATGTTTTTTTTTTCTTAATTACAAATTACACTTATAATTTATTAATATTAACTATATTAAAATCTACGAAAAATTGATAGTTTTGATTAAATTTAGTTTTAAGTTGTTTGAAAATTTATATCCAATTAAGGCATCTAAAATAGTCTTTTTTTTCCTTAATTACAAATTATATTTACAATATATTGATATTGTATCAAAATCTACTTAGAATAAAAAATTTTGATTAGATCTCGTATGACACTAGCTAAAAAGTGTCAAATTAAATAGAGGGAAAATGATACCAACAACCTTATTATAGAGTGGTAGGTTTCAAAATAGACAGGATAATACAAAGAAAAATAATTGTACACTTCTCTTTAACTTAATTAATTAAAATAAGTTTTTATTTTGAAGATAAACAAAACTTAATTATTATTTCTTTTTCTAAAGTTTGTGTAAATAGGGCTTGCCTAGTCCAATAAGGAAAATAAAGCACGTGCTAAGATTCCTTTGGCACACGCAAGCTTCCCTCACTCTCTTTCTTAGTATGTTTCTTCCTTTTCCACATTTTATGCAATAATTTATGTTTAATTATTTTTATTTTAAGATAGTGAAAAGAAAATTAATATATATCAAATATTAATAAAAAATATGTGAATTTCATAAACAATTGACGTTACCATTATTTTCAAAACATAATAGAATTATCAAAATAATAATTTGATTATTAAATTTTATAATATGATTATTCGCAATTAAGTTTCTAATAAATTATTTTAGCATGAATCGTTGACTATTTTCATTTTGTAGGTAAGAAAGTTAAGCGACACCGTTTCAAGGCCCAGAAAAAACATTTAAAGTCAAGCGTTGTCAAACTCACCAAATTAATATTACGCCATAGCTCACACGTATTATTAAACAATTAATCTGTGCTTTTTCAGACCCATAGTATTGTAATCATTACATGAGGAAAATTTATTAATAAAAAAAGGAAACTGTAACGATTCAGGAAATGTAACTAGAAAGCAATCTGAATGTATATACTTCAACAAATACTGGTACATGAGAAAAATAAAGCAAACTAGAAAATACTCGGGAAAGACTTTAAGCCTAGCCGCAAGGTTATATCTGTAATAGCTGACAAACTTTCTGCATGGTTGGCCTACCTTCTGGACTCTCTTGTAAGCATGAAAAGGCAATCTCCATTATTGATATAAGTTTATCTTGAACATCGATCAAGGGAGTTGGAAGCCGAGGGTCCAACATTTCATTCAGTGATATGTTTACGTTGGAAGATGAAGTTGAAAATGTGGACAGAAGATCTGTTGGATGTTTCCCCTTGATTATTTCCAATGCTAACACTTCAAAACTGTAGACATTACACTTTTCAGAGACTTTCATTGTATAAGCAAGCTCTACAAGATAGCAATAATCAATATGATCAAGTTTATTCATGATCAACTATAGACATTGCACAAGTTTGAATCTATCTATACTACATACCTGGTGCAATATATCCACATGTACTTGCAAGTTCAGTGTAATTGGATGAGTCTAGTTGAAGAAATTTAGCTATTCCGAAATCTGAAACATGAGCTTCATATTCTAAATTGAGTAATAAATTCTTGCTTGATATGTCTCGATGGACAATTGGTGGAAAACAATCACGATGCATGTAAGATAATGCATTTGCTACACCTTTTATCACATTCATTCTCATTCTCCAATCGAATTGTTCAACTACTTCTTCATTGCTTCGAATTGCAGCCAAGCTACCTCTTTTGAGATATTCATAGATTAAGAAAGAGTGTCGAATATGTGAACAAAAGCCATAAAACTTGACAGTATTTCGATGTCGAATATTTGTCAATGCTTTAATTTCATTCAAAAATTCTTGTTGATTAGCAATCTCATCTACAAATGTTGAGTGAAATTTCTTAATTGCTATAATATCTCTAGATGATAGCTCAGCTTTGTAAACACCTCCTTGTCCACCTTCTCCGATGCAAAACTTGATGACAAAATCATTTGTCGCACAAATGATTTCTTCATGAAAAATTCTCCCTTCGAAAGTTAATACTAAAAGTAGTACTGAAGAGGTTTCACAATTGCTTTTTTTTTTTTCTGTGAGTCCTTCTTCCTTCTTTTTAAAGCTAAGAACATTACAATCACCACACATCGGCCTCTTAGCACAGTGATGATAATTACAAGCCAATTCTTTGTGAAAGATTGCTTGTGTGAAGAGAAAACATTGCAAGATGGTAATCCTTTAACATTGCCACACAACCCTTTATTCCCTTGTAAGTCTTCAACAGAATGATCTTGAAATGTTATGCTATTGGGAATTGGACCTTGCAATTCATTGTAGGATATGTCAATGTTTGATAAACCACGCATTCTCTCAAAGCAATTTGGAATTAAACCAGAGAGGGTATTATGCGAAAGTTTCAAGTTTTTTAAACTTTCCAAATTGCAAATTTGGAAAGGTATCTCTCCTTTAAGTAGGTTATAACTCAAATCTAATTTTGAAAGTTAAACTAGTTTTTGCAACTCAGTTGGAATTTCTTGGCTAAATTGATTGTTGCCTAAATTTAAGTAGTGTAATTTCAGCAGGTAGCCTAGAGATTCTGGGATTGAGTTGCTTAATCTATTTTAAGACAAGTCGAGATACTCAAGTTTGGTTAATGATCTGAGTTCTTGAGGTAAACTTCCAGAAAGCTTATTACTATGTAGAATAAGTTTACATAGAGAAATTAACTTTCCAAATTCCACTGGAATTTCTCCAACTATATGGTTAAAAGAAAGGTCAAGCACTTGAAGATGAGATGAGTTTGCAAACTCAAGTGGTATATTCTCAGTGATATTATTCATCGAAATATTTAAAGTGGCCAGTTTTGGACATTTGCCCCAATTGGATGAGATTTCACTATAAAATTGATTGTGACTGAGATCAATAAAATTTAGGTTTGGGTAAATACCAAAATCTTCAAATATATTTGCACTGAGATTATTCCATTCAAGACGTGCTCTTACTAAGCTTGTGCAATTTCTTAAGCTTTTGTGGATTAGACCTTCAATATAATTATAACGTATAAAGAATCTTTCAAGTGATCCACTTTGACAAATGTTATATGGTAAAGATCCAGTTAGTTGGTTTTTGGCCAACCTTAACTTACTCAACTTCATTAGATTTCCTATTTCTTGAGGAATTGAACCAAATAGCTTGTTAATACGAAAACTCAAAATAGCTAAATTGCTCAAGTTATCCAAAGAATGAGGGATCAAATCACTTAAATGATTGTTGTCCAAGTTTAATCCAGAAAGAAACTTTAAGTTCCCTATTTCGATAGGAATGGGACCAAAAAGCTTATTTGTATGCAGGGCTAAAATTCTCAAATTTTTAAGATTGCCAATTGAAAAAGGAATAGCCCCAGAAAGTGAATTTTCTACCTAATTTTTTTCATTCTTTCCTTTTCAAAGTCTACAACTAATAAAGTAATGTGAGATGTGGAAGTTTTGGTTTTAGAGCACATACTCCGTTAATTGACTGCCGAAGCACGAGGTAGACTAATTTTTTTCATTCTTTCCTTTTTACGCTTTGAATTTTCATCTTATATAATGATCGTTTTTATTTAAAGTTTGAATAGATCTAAAATCAAAATAAATTTTAATACTTGAAGAAATATTTTTTTTTTTGCTTTAATATATATATATATATATATACATATATCTGTAAAGCCAACCTATTATATATCTTAATATAAATATTAAATTATTTTTAAAAGTACAAAAATTAATATTTATTAATTTTTACCATTATAAATTTTAAAATTTAAATAAATACTAAAGGTCTTAAAAAATAAAAAAAAAAAATAAAAATAAAATACAATATGTTAAAATAAAAACTTTTGTTAATTTGTGATGTCGTATGTAAGGATTTTTTACAACATATAATTTTTGTATTTAGCTGAAAAAGTGTAAAGTTGCTTATTAAATATTCAGTAGAAAAATAAAATAAAACAGCTCTTAATTAATTTAACTTTCTCGGCCCATACTTGTTTATAACGGGGATTTAAGAGGAAATTTAATATGGGTTACATCTCTTAACATCTTTGAATAGCAGATAATGTTACACTTTTAATTTACAATATAATTATGTGAATTAACTAAAATATGCCAGAGAAGGTTTGATCATACAGTTCTATGTTTAAATCCCCATAAATCCCGATAATTAAGTAATAATTAATTGGATTTCTGTAACAACAAACTCGCTAAATAAAATCAGTTTGCACACATAGAGAATTTTAATTTGGGCTTGCTGTTGTTGGGGTATTCACGCTTAAGCTTTTATAAAAGTGCATTTGACTTTATGGTATTGTGTTAAAAGAGAAACAAGTCTCAGCACAGATAATGACGAGATATGGTGACAAGGGACAGCCTTGTGTGAGAGCTCATTGTGGCAGAATAAATACTTTTACAGCCATTGATGATAATCGAAAAAGTTGAAGTACTGATGCAATTCATAAACAGTTGTATCTATGTACTAGAAAACTTCATTTTCTTCAGTGTGAACTCTAGAAAACTCCATTCAACCCTATCATAGACCTTGTTAATATCCGAGTTTAAAGCTACCAAGCCTTTTTCTCCCATTCCTCCTACATCTTATTTTGTGCAGACACTTGTTCCCTAACATTATATTATTTGTAATCGATCAATCTGTGTGGCACAAACGCACTTTGGTTAGGGGATATGATGTGATCAAGAAAATCTTTGAGCCAATCTTTGTGCCAAAGTGCGTTTGTGCCACACAGATTGAAGATTGCCTAATCATGTCAACAATTGGCTCCGGAATTTCCTGTGAAAAATTGTAAAGTTGAAAGGGATGTGATGCTTATCACATTCGTTCATTATGCTCAATTATATATATATGTATGTATGCATGTTTGTGTGTATATATACACACACACATATATATATATATATATATTGAGAGCACTTGTAATTCAAAGCATAAAGCATAAAGCAGCACAAAGTTAATCTTATTTAATTTATTATTAAACTTTGCATATCCTTTCTCTAAATAATATGGTAACTTTCTCTAAATAATTGTATTTTTCAAATAACAGCACTTCTATTTCAAACGCACACCCATAAAGCAACACCCATAAAGCAGTAGAAAGCTATTTAATTTAGACAACCTTGTTTTTATCATCGATCTTAAGTAAAGCTGCAGGATTACTATAATTACATTACATGCTTTGTTTTTAAAGTTTGAAAAAAAAAAAAAACTTTGCATATCCTTTATTTTTTTAATTTTGTTACCCTTTATCTTCACCATAAGGATAATTTTCTTTTTTATATATATATATATATATTATTTTTTATGATTTAAACGTAAAAATTAAAATTAAAGTTCAGAGTATTAAATGAACATTAATTTTATAGATTCAATATCGACCATATGATGATAATAATACAAGTGGCAGTTAAACTATATTACATTTGTAAATATAACTAAAATGTTTAAATATGATATAAACTAAAATTGAAGCTGTGTTTTCAAATATCTTTAAGTGGGGAATCAAAACCCTTTGTGGGGAATAGGAATTAGAGAATTAGAATTAATATATTTGAAAATGGAGGCATTATGAGACTTTTGTGGTAAAACTACGTACTCAATATGAATATAAGTATAAAATTGAATGGTATAAATTAAAAAATTAATTCTTTTGAGAAACTGAAAAACTAAATAGCATGCGGCTGCTTTTTTAAGTCTACTTCTTTGTGGAAATTTGGGAATATGCCCACACGCCTAAATTAATATAACTTTGAAAGAATAATAACCTTTCTTCTAATATTCATTGACTAGGAATGATGTATATTTTGGTTAACATATTTTCAGGAGGGTAACAATTGTTACTCTAACATAATAAATAAATCTTTCAACACTTTGAATCGACAAAATATTTTTAATTTCTTTTTGTATGTTGACCGCTAAATTCGGATTTGATTTATATTAATATATCTGCAAATATATATTAGAAAAAGAAAAAAATATTTAGCAAAATTGTTGAAAAAAGTAGCCAAGATAAACTAACCCAAAAAATATTTAATAATAGTATTGTTATGTTAAAAAAGAAATTATATGAAATAAAGTAAAAATAATAAAATATTATCATTTAAATTTGTCTACAATTATATATTACTTGTGTTGTTTTATAATTTTATATTAGGAGTGCACTCTTATAGCAATCATATATACCCGATCCTAAATTAGGGAGATCAAAATTATATTTTAATTTATAATTATCGTAACGCCCACTCTTTGCTTTCAATTTAGGATCTGACGTTCAATATTTCTCAATGTTGTTACTTTCATTTATATTTTGCTCTGATTTTTAAATATTCTCATTATTTTTGTAATACAGAAAAAATTCGTGCTTGCATCTTTTACTTTGATCCGACTTATTTAAAATACTTGGTACTTAAAAAACTGCTTGCTGGTACGCACATGCGGCAATATATTTTAACCACGATCTGATTTTTATCTAATTGTAATTATCTCAAAGTCTTATATTCTTTCATTAAATTCATAATTTGCATATATTATATTATATACAATAAAATCATGTATCAAAATCTATATATTTTAGTTAAAAATATCTTTCTGCTAAAAATTAAATTTAAAAATAAATTTAGTACATAAATTGAGGTGGGACTGGATTTATATTAATATGTTAGTAAAAAGATATTAGAAAAAGAAAATATATGAATGGTTGTCTGCGGAAATACTTCAAATATTCTTTAAAAAAGTTACCAAGAAAAGGCAAGTAACAAAGATATTCGTATATTGCCCTAATCCTGTCACATTTAGACAGAAAGTGGTTGGATTTGATGCTTTCCATGTTTTTGTCTCATTGTCTTCTCTGTTCCTTTGACTGACTAGCCTTGATTAGAGCAATATATATATATATATATAGATATATATATATATATAGGAGTAATTAATATTTAATTTTAGTTTTTCACCTCGTAATTGTATGCTTCGTGTGGGTGGGTACTCTAATTATGAATTTAATTTACATGGTTACACTTGTTGAGCTTTTTGTCTTCGACATGAAGTGGTTGATTAATATTATATATTATCTTTTATTTTTCAATAAAAGACAAATATGAATACGATCCATGCCATGCCCCATCAAAAACGATAATATTTAAAATAACCAAGTTGTGTTTAATATATATGAGAATCTTTTAATTTATATGTTGGAACAAATATGAAAACTGCACTAACGTCGAAATTAATTGGCTCTTAAATTAACAGAAATCGAAATTCGATCTTTCATTGAAATATTCGTCCAATAGTATCAACAAGAATTTTTTTTTTAAAATTTTACTTTTTCATGTATCAGCTACTTTAGCCATTTTCCAATTATCAGTTTTGAGAAAACACTTTCTATCCTACAATCGTATCCACAATCAACACCCACTCTTTGCATTCAATCTCACTGAAGAAACCTGTTTCTAATTTTCATCTTCTGATCTTAAAAACCCTTTGCTTTTTGTAAACACCATTATCATGTTTCGGCGGGCTAAGGGACGACGAAGAAAGCCGATGGTGCAGTAATAACTTTTCTATTCCCATTTGCCCTCACGAGTACCTGTCCTCTCTGTTCTATTTCTATTTGCATTCAATTACTTTCTTAAACTCGGAAAAAAAAAAAAACCCCTCTGACGATGGCGGAAATCATTGTTGCTATTGCTATAGAAGTTGTCAAGTGCGTTGCCAAGTGTATTGCTCCGTCTGCAGGCCGCCGAATCAGTTATTTGCGCGAGTATAAAAGCAACTTTCAGAATCTGAAAACAGAAGTCGAGAAGCTGAAGGATAGAAGAACGAGTATCCAGCACGAGGTTGACGCGGCTAAAAGAAAAGTGGAAGAGATCGAAGAGAATGTTCAGAAGTGGCTGGAGAGAGCAGCGGAGATTGAAGAGAATTTTCAGAAGTGGCTGGAGAGGGCGAGCACGATCATACCAAACGACGCAGCAGCAGAAAGATCTGGAGAAGATGAGCAGACAGCAGCAAAGAAACCATGTTTCAAGGGGTTGTGCCCTGATTTGAAGATGCGCTATCGAGTTAGCAAGGAAGCTGTATCGCTTCTGGAGACTGCCGTCAAACACCTGGAAGCTGGGAAATTTGATAAAATTTCCTACCCTATCATTCCGAAGGATCCACGACTATCTAACAAAGACTACGAGGCCTTTGAATCGCGAGCATCCACTTTGAGGAATGTAATTAGCTCATTAAGTGATCCTGACGTCAACATTGTTGGGATTTATGGAATGGGGGGTATAGGCAAGACCACGCTAGCCAAGGAAGTTGCCAACCAACCCAAGGCAAAAAAGCTGTTTGATTCGGTGATCTTTGTTGAGGTAACAGAGAAACCAGATGAGATGAAGATTCAAAGAGAAATCGGAGAAAAATTAGGCCTACCATTATCTCAAGAGGAGAGTGAGTCGACAAGAGCAGGAAAGCTTTGTGAACGACTGAAGGCGGAGAAGATACTTGTAATTTTAGATAATATTTGGGCATATCTTGATCTGCAGGAGATAGGAATTCCTCTGGGAGATGTACATAAAGGGTGTAAAGTATTATTAACGGCAAGAAATGTTGATTTACTCTCGGGAAAGATGGGTTCTCAACGGAATTTTCCAGTTCACCTTTTAGACGATGAAGAGGCCTGGAAATTGTTCAAGAAGATGACTGGGGAATATATTGAAGGCAGTGAGTTCAAGTCTATAGCAACAGAAGTAGCAAACAAGTGTGCACGGTTGCCCATTGTCATTGTAACTATAGCAAGAGCATTGACAAATAAGCCTTTATTTGTATGGGAGGACGCTTTGCAACAGATGAGAATGTCTTCTTCAGAGAATATTCAAGACATACGTGCGAGTATAGAGTTGAGCTACAATTATTTAGCAAGCGAGGTGCTCAGGAAAACCATTTTATTAATCCGATATGCCAACTTAACAACCATTGATGAATTGTTGATATATGGTGTGGGTTTGGGTTTATTTGAAGGCATCAACAAGATGGCAGGAAGACGTGTACGAGTACAAACACTGGTCCAGCAGCTCAAAGATTCTTGTTTATTGCTTGATAGTAATACCACCGGGGAAGATTTTTCTATGCACGATGTTGTTCGCGATGCTTTCATCTCAATTGCATCTAGAGATCATGTTTTCACAAATGAGCTATTTGATGAATTGGAATGGCCAGATGAGAATACACTCAAAACTTGCACTTCAATAGTCTTAGAAGATGTTGAGATGGAAGACCTTCCTCAATTGTTAGAAGCTAAGCAATTGAAACTTCTCACTGTTTCTGCAACATATTCATATTCAGATTCAGATTCAGAGAAGGATTCAGTTTATAATTATTTTGTAAAAATTCGCGATGAGTTTTTTACAAGAACAACAGAGCTTAGAGTTTTAGTCTTGGCTTATATGGATTTATCGTCACTGCCTTCATCACTTTGTTTGCTAACAAACCTTCGGGCATTGGGTTTGCACCGCTGCAATCTGGAGGACATTTCTAATGTCGGAGACTTGAAGAAATTGGAAATGTTTTCCATAAGGAATTCTGAAATTTCGCAGTTGCCTGTGGAAGTTGGTCACTTGAGTCGACTAAAGTCACTTGATTTGAGAAGTCGTACTCGTCTCCTAGTTATTGCACCAAATGTTATATCACGCTTATCCAATTTAGAAGAGCTATATATGGGCGATTTTATTGGATGGGATTGGGAAGGGCTTGAGAAGGACAGAAAAAATGCTAGTCTTAATGAGTTGAAGCATTTGGTGAACCTGAGTTGTCTAGAAATAAAAGTCAAAGATGCCAAAACTGTACCAAGAGACTTGTTCTTTAAAAAGTTGGAAAGGTACAAAATATCAATAGGAAATGATTCGCAGTACTTCCTTTGGCATCCTATGTCATCTAAGATTTCTAGGAAATTTGAACTCTCGTCTTCTAATACTAGCATTTGCTTCAACGATGGACATATAATGCAATTAAAGGGAATTGAAGGCCTATCTTTAGGTGGATTGCAGGACATGAAGAATGTTCTCTATGGATTAGATAGAGATGGTTTTTTACAATTGAAGTATCTTATAGTCCAAGGTAACGACAACATTTTGTATATCGTTGACTCGATGGCGCATGTCAGTTTTATTGCCTTCCCTGTCTTGGAGTCATTAAGAATTGAAAGATTAATTAACCTTGAGAAAATATGTCGTGGTCAACTCGCAACAGAATCTTTTATCCAATTAAGGGAGATAAAGGTGGCATATTGTGATAAGTTAGAAAATATATTTTCGCTCTCCATTGTTAGAAGACTTCAGGCACTTCAAACAATTCACATATCTGATTGCAAGATTATGGAAGAGATTTTTGCAGTTGAAAGAGAAGATGAATCCAACAGTAACAGTGAAGTTATTGAAAACATCAAACTGGATCAATTACATTCACTCGCACTTTATTCTATTCCACAACTTAGAAGATTTTGCTCCAAATTGAAGACAACTTCTGTATCACAAGAAAGACAAGATGAAGTTATTTTGGAAGCGAATATTAATGTTTCAAATACATTTTTCGCTGGCGAGGTACTTTATGAACTTTGAAATAATCATATCCTTTTGATTGGTCTTCTCATTTGGTTAAATTACAATAACATGTTGTTTATAATCAATATTAAAGAGGACAGTGTTTAACTTTTGCAGGTTGTGTTACCGAACTTAACAAAGTTGATCCTAAGAGATTGTGATAATTTAAGATGTTTATTTTCATCTTCTATAGTCAGTAGCTTTGTTCAACTCCAACACCTGGAGATATCCCAATGTCAGGGGTTAGAAGAGATAGTTGTCTTTGACGGAAGGAGGCATGTAGTATTCCCTCAATTACAGTATCTATGGATGGAAGGTCTTAAAAATCTCACAAAATTCTGCTCATGTACTTATATTGAATTTCCATCTTTGAAAAAATTAGAGATATTAAGATGTTCTAAATTGAAGGAATTCGTGGTGGGAAATATGAATATGAATAACTTGACAGAAATTCCGTTAGCTTTCTTCAACGAAAAGGTACACACTAAATACTTTACTTCTTTCAATTTATCTTTAGCATGTCTTCTTTCGAATAATTTCTTTTATTGCTATATCAAAGTTAAAAAAAAGGTTATTATGTCCATTCTTTCATCAAGGTATGCTTTTTTTGAGAGATAAATGCAATTTATATGTAATGATTTCTTAGAGGATAGCTACCAGAATTGAAATATCTTTGCAACGGCTATTCAAGTGCAGTAATCTTTTTTAAGTGAAAATTTTACCAATTAATTAAAGTCTGCAAAATGTGAGTTAATATATTTATTTTTCTTAGAATTTAATGTAAAACAATTTTACACTCGTTGGGTGAGAAATGTATTAAACTTCTTATTACGTAATATTTCATATTAAAAAATAGTTTACCTATATATTCAAATTCAATAATATAATAAATGGATAAATATTTGCAATGCATTCTCATTTCTTATTGTACTTTTATTTTGTAATTGTGCCAAGCATTGTACATTAATTAATTGTCAATTAATTTGCTAGCAGGCTGCATTTCCAAACTTGGAGGAGTTGAGGGTTTTCCAATGTGATAATTTAAGATGTGTATTTTCATCTTCTATGATTAGAAGTCTTGTTCGACTCCAACACCTTGACATATACTCGTGCTCGAACCTAGAAGTGATATTTGATCTAGAAGGTGCAAATTTCGAGGATGACCATGGTGAAGCAGTAACTCAGTTGAGTAAATTGAAGATTTCTTATGTACCAAAACTGAAGCATATATGGAATAAGGATCCCAAAAAATTTGTGTCTTTTCAGAAACTAAACACGGTGAGAATTGTTGAATGTAACGGCCTAAAAAATGTCTTTCCACAGTCCGTTGCTAGTAATCTTTCACAACTGAACAGTCTTGAGATCAGCAGATGTGGGGTGGAAGAGATTGTTTTTGTTGCCGATGAAGGAGTAGACACAATTACTAGATTTGTGTTTCCAAGAGTAACATCTCTTACACTAGAAGACCTGCCAAAATATACAACGTTCTTTCCCGGAATATATACCATGGAATGGCCGGCATTAAAGGAATTGGATGTGAGTGGATGGGAGATAGCGATGAATCTCTTCTTCCAACCTCAGGTTATGGCTGAAAAGGTATGATGATCGTTTCTTTATATATTTATATCAAACTTTGCATTATCTAATGTTATATTTGTTTTAGGAGTGCTTAATTAATATTTTTTATTTCAATTCAATTCAGGAGTATTTTAATTTAAAAATTTTGAGCTTTCAATTAATCATTTGATTATTCTTTTATATTTCGTTAAATTTACTTTGTGAGACAAAACATCTTACATTATCTTGCACCTTTTCTTTTTTTTTTTTTTTTTTTTTTTGTGACATTGGTCACCAGGTTTTCCCAAGTTTGAAAAGATTAAGTGTATCGGGAAAGGGCATAGCAACGAAATGGCAGCTTCCGGAGGAGCTCATTTCCAAGCTTAAATATCTATATGTCCAGTTTGAGGAGTCAACTACTATTTTATCACTTGATTTTCTCCAAAGATTTCACAACGTGAAAATGCTCCAAGTAGGAGACTGTTATGTTGCATCAAGAGATGAAGCTGAGAATTGGATGTTGGCAGTGATAAATGTTGACAACTGTTCTAATTTGAAGCAAATTTTGATAGAAGAGACCAATATGGACCATTTGGTTCATCTAAAAGTATATAAGTGTGATAGTTTGATTAACCTAGTGCCATCATCGACAACTTTTCGGAATCTAACAACTTTGGAGGTATGTCGTTGCAATGGATTAACAAACATAATAACGTCCTCAACAGCGAAGACTCTGGTGCGACTAAGAGAAATCGATATAAGTTGCTGCGATTTGATAACAGAATTAATGGCAGTGGACGAGGAAGATCAAGCAATAGATCATGAAATTGTTTTTAGTGAATTGAAGAAGTTGACTCTTTGGGATTTAAAATGTCTCACGAGTTTCTGCTCTGCTAACTGCACCCTCAAGTTCCCATCTTTGGAAGAATTACTTGTGAATGAATGCCCTAAGATGAAGAGTTTCTCTGGAGGAAAATTATGTACACCCAAGTTACAAGAAGTAAAGCAATATTCAAATGGAAATAGGTGCTGGAAGGGTGACCTAAATACCACCATAAAAGAGTTACACGAAGAAGTGGTACGTAGTAATCATTTACTAAGTTTTGAAACAAAGAGGATGACTTCTTCGGCCAAAATTAAATATAGAAAATAGGAAATTTAAAAATACATTCGACCATTTCTGAGGTGTTATTGCTCTTTCTTTGGGCCGTAAGAATAAATAACATTTTTATTTTGATTCTTGCAGTGGAAAAAGGTAGACCAAGATGAAAACGATGTAGAGACAGAGAATGACGAAGAAGATGTAGCAGGCAGTTGTAGTGGTAATGTGATTCTTACGCTTACTCGTATGCATTTTATTTATGATGAAATTTTCTAGTAAATCTTATACCTTTTGGTAACACAGAGGAGTGATAAATAGATCAGGAAGATGTAGCAGAAGAGGAAATTGCTTAGATACCATAATCGAATGAGTTATCTCTTTTCTTCATGAGCAATTGCTTACTATAGCAGCTAGTTCGAACAACTTACAAGAAAAGTCCTTTTGTTCTATTTTGTTTACAGAAATAGTCCAGACTTCTATGGAAGATTCTGCAGGCCAACCTTCTACGCAGCATTCGGGATAAGGCCATTTCAGTTACCTGATCTTATTAAGAGCTGTGGGTTTGAAGGAAAGATAAGAATTAAGCATCGGGAAGATAAGGGAATCTGTGGTGTGTTGTTTGACAGATTGTAGAGAGAATCTTCTGTTTTTGTTCAGTAACTGAAGCAGCCATAGCCACTTTAATACGAATACAATATTGGGTTTTCTCTTTTAGTGCATCCCGCAAAGCAAGCCTCTATCACCGTTAGATTTCAAAAAACAAAATCAGGTCAATGCTCTTCCTTTCCTTTTTTCCAATTTTGTTTTTGTGATGGAATGACATTTTATTTATTTATTTTTATGGTTTGAATAAACAGAAAGTAAAAGTGAAGAAAGTGTACGTACTAATGTACTAAATTCCAAAATTGAATATAGATAATAGAAAATATGAAAATAAATTTGACCATTCTAATTCCTCTTTCTTTAGGGCATAAGAATGAATAAAATTTTTCTTTCACTCTTGCAGTGCAATAAGACTTTGGTCTGATAACGAATAAGATGAACGACAATTAACGAGGAAGATATGTAGCAGGTAGTAGAACGTAATGCGGTAAGGATTATTTGTGAAGTTTTATTATTTATGTTCAAATTTCTAATAAATCTGATAACTTTATTTGTTAAACCAGTCCAATGCCACTACGTTTCTGGATGAACGACAATGAGAAAGATGCAGCAGGCGGTATTTAGGTTTCTTGAAGGTGAAACAGATCTCCATTCCAGCTGTTGCAGTACTCATGGTGATTATTAATCACTTACGCCGACTCAATTTGTGGGAACCCAAAATTAATTAGAAATTTTTGTGAATTATTTGGCTGTGTGCGGACCTTGTAATTGCTATGTATGTATGTAAAGGATCTGGGGTGTGGTATTGATGTTTTATGCACTGAAACGATCTTCTAATTACTCTGATTAATCTTCTTCTTTGTTCTATGATAAATGATGATATTAGTAATGTTGCAATTAAGCAAGTGTTTCGGGGACAATGAAATCAAAGGCACTGTAATAATTTTATTTATTTCTTTCCACTGCTGCTGCTTGCTGCAATATAGATGCCGTGGGATTGCGGTTCTTGTGCTGCTGATGCTGCTTTCTCTGCTGCTGCCCTGTTTTTATTCTTACGACTACCTGCTCCTCTATGTCGCCAATCTGCTGCTTCTGCTGTAGTAATTTTTCTGATGGTGTTGCTGTTTTTTAGCTGAATTCATCTACTGCTGCTACTTGCTTCTGCTGCTGATGGCTTTATCTGCTGGTGCTTGCTGCAGCATAGATTCTGTTATTGTCCTGCTGAAGCTGTTTTCTGTGCTGATGTCCTGTGTGAGCTGCTATTATGTTGCTGCCTGTTTTTCCTGCGTCTGTTGGTGTTGGTTGCTGCTGGTTTACTGCTACAGCTTACTGCCAGCGTGTCCTGCTGCTGCCGGTGCTGTTTTTTGCTTAGTGTTGATGGCTTAATCTGCTGCCGTTTGCTGCAGTATAGATGCTCTTTTCTCTGGTGCTGTCCTGTTTGAGTTGCTATTATGCTTGCTGCTGTTGGTGCTGCATTTGGGTTTATTGCTGCAGCTAGCTGCCAGATTATCCTGCTGCTGATGGGGATTGCTCCAAACTGTTTCTATTACTTTTGCTGCTGATTGCAAAATTTTTCCTTCGGCTAGGACTGCTTCTTGTGCTGGAACTAAATACTTTAATAATTGTGGTTTCAAAGTTAAAGGGGTGTACACAAATTTTCAGAAGTAAGCGTATTGTAGGAGAAATCTACTCAATATATGTTGCACATTCTGATAAGTATTGTGATTGGATTGGTTTTGAAAGAGGCCTTCTAGATTTTTTCAATGGCAATAAATTAATAAGCTTTCATCCTTAACATTTTCTTACAAAATGAATCTCCAAATGGGGTATTTCATTCAGAACTTATGCATGAGAAGAGCCTGTATGTTGAATTGAAGAAGTACGGCTTCATGACCGATAGCTTCAGTACAATGGGAGCCATATCTCTGAATATATACTGCATTGCTAACTATCGCTAATAAGTGAAAATTTGGGCTTGGAATATTTAAAGGATTTAAATAAAATCTGGGCAATATATAAACTAGTAAATGTTATTGATACTAATAATATAAGGAGGCTTCAGATGTCCTAAATTTTACTAAGTAAATTGATTATCTTACTATTATGAAAGATTTTCAGTAGCTTCTTTTGATCTCATCATATATTCTTAAATTATTAAATCTACTTTTATTTACTGTTAGCTTGTCTTAAAATGTTGTGAGGTTGCTTTTTTTCAAATTAATATTTAATTATCTGAATTTATCTTTTTTAAGTAATTAAATATGCTTTTTTAACTTAATGACAATTTAAAATTTTCTTTTATTAAATTAAAAGTCAGTATTTTATTTTTTCATTTAATCTAAAAATAAATATATTTCGGTCAAAATAAAAATAAACGAACCATTTAGATTCAAACATTCGTATCTATTCAAAATTTAAGATAATTTAGAATTCCATAGAAAATACAAACTCCAATATGCCCATGCACTGAAATATCCCTACATAATTGATTAGCAAAATTCAATTTCATTCTCTGCTTTTCTTGTGGAACAAATTTTTTGGCTGCCAAGACCATATAAAGAATATAATCACATATAACTAAATTCTATGAATTAATCTCAATTTCATGATTCTAAATTCTTACTTAAAAATAAAGTAAAGAAGCATTTTGCTGATACACAAACTCATTTGAGCTTCCCAATAAGTTTCATGCTGTATCAAGTTTGTCACCTTCACCATATAATTTAAATTGAAGTATTATTGGCAGACTAAGTGTCAATGTTGTTGTGTGTTTGTTATTTTCTATTTGAAATTGAATGTTTTTCTATTTAGCCATTAATTTCTTATACTTGTCTAAACTTATTCAAAGGAAACTAGTCACCAATTAAAATGAGAAGCATAATGTCATAAATATAAGTGCTGCATAATCTTGCAATAGAATAAAAAAATTTATATGAAACATAAAATTTAGGGATTTTTTTTGTGAAGGATCTACTAAAACCTATTTATATTGGATTTATAAAAGCATGGCCTGTCATATAAAAGTTATGCATAATTAGAAGCCGATCACTAGCCAAAGCACTATCCAAATGTCTAAACTCATCGTATCCCATCTACTTCTACCATTTTGAAGAATTGAACTCACTAATTAAACTTTCTTAAATTAGTAAATTCGGAATAAAAAGACAAGATTAACGAAAATAGTTTAGAGGAAGAATGTTACAGATTAATTACTTTTTAATTTCTTTTAACTTAGAATTAAAAAACAAAAGTCTTTAAGTTAAGAATATTCTTGAATTACATTGAAAGAAAAAGTTGATTTAATACATGCTCATAAGCTAAGACGAGTATAAATAAGATATTTCTTCCTGTTTAAGCTATTTCAAAATCAATATAATACCAATAGATTTTGATATCTAAGTTTAATAATAAAAAGAGTTTAGATATGCCGATATAAAGTTAGATTGAATATTATAGTAATACCTAAATTAGAAAGAAATGAATTTTGGAGTTGCTCAGAGAAATTAGATATATGTATATATATACCTAAGCCAGCATCAAAGCAAGGCTAATACAGTTTAAGAAATTATAAGTGAAATATTATATTCCCTTCATACTTTAACTTCTTAATTAGCAATTACTTTTGTTGTACAGAAATTAATTTGTTTGGCTGCCGAGACAATAGGCGCATCCCGTGCTACATAGGAACATATATAATGATATATAACTCAATTCCATTAATTGATTCTTAATAATTGTATGATTATTCTAAATGATTAATTAATTTTTAATAATTGTATGATTATTCTAAATTCTTACTGACAAACAAAGTGAAGAAGCCTTTTGCTTCTTTGCACCTATTTGTTCAAATGAAGTCTTATTTGTTCAAATGAAGTTTTATTATTTGTTCAACGTAATAAAAAAGTAATTAAATTTTAACTATATATATAAATATAGAGAGAGAGAGACACACACGTATATATAATTTCAAACAGTAGTTGTTCTCTTTCGATGTTTTTGCCCGAATCTCATCGTAAAATGTGTTCACAACCAAAAGTAATAGTAATTCACCTCTTAGGTTAAAATATATATACTTTACATATCGAAATTAATTACGTCTGCCCTTACAAAATAATTATTAATTTATTATTCTTTATATTATGCTCAGCCTAGCTCGATCTATAGTTACTGACTTGTACTATTTATTGTGATATAAATTTTTATGCTTTCCTTCAGTTTGTAGGAACTCGAAAATTCATCAGAAATATTGCATACGCCTGTTATCATTGATCTCACACTAAAGCAGGGTTAATAGATTACATCAATTCTTTCGAAGTCTTAAAAAAGAAAAAAGAATCTGTGATGTTTTAAAATAAATCTCTTTAAGCTGTAATGATTTAGGTGTTCCACATTCTAATATTCGAGATATTAAAAACGGGTCCCGCTAATTTTAACGTATATATCTAATTTGTACTTTAAATCAAAACCATCCATTAATTACGACATATTAAAATAGTAGTGAGCCCCATCAATTCACTCGATCTGCTGTGTCTGATTTCCACTCTATCTGCTTCATTTCTCCTCACAGCATTGCTCTTTCGTTGTCCTCGTAAAACCAAAAGAATCAAAGGCTCCACCTCACCACTCCTCCGATCTAAAGCTCACTGCCTTCAAAGCTACCTGCCTTTGTTTTAGTTTACTTTGGTTCTTTTCTCAAATCAACCAATCTCAAGAATAGTTCAAGCATCTTTGTTTTGTGTCGTCTTGTTTGTTTTTTGTTGTCTCTGTTCTGTTTCGGTTTGCTTTGATCTACATTTAGTTTCTTTCACTAACCTCAAAAACCAAAAAGAGAAAAAAAAAAAAAAAGAAAGAAAGAAAGAAGAAGAGTCTGAAGATGGCGGAAATCATCTTAACTATTGCCATAGAAGTTGTCAAGTGTGTTGCCAAGTGTTTGGCTCCATCTGCAGGACGCCGAATTAGTTATTTGCGCGAGTACAAAAGCAACTTTGAGATGCTGAAGACAGAAGTTGAGAAGCTGAAGGGGAAGAGAACGAGTGTCCAACGACAGGTTGATGCGTCTAAGAACAATGTTGAAGAGGTCGAAGAGAATGTTCAGAACTGGCTGGAGAAAGCGGAAGAAATTGAAGAGAATGTTCAAAAGTGGCTAGAGAGAGCGAGCAAGAACGTGCCCAACGAAGATGCAGCAGCGGCAGGTGGAACTAGAGAAGATGAAGAAGAGACTGATGGGAATGTCAGAGAAGATCAGCAGACTGCAGCAAAGAAGCGATGGTTGAAGGTGTTGTCCCCTGGTTTGAAGAAGCGCTATCAACTTGGCAAGGAAGCCGTCATGCAACGAGAGGCTGTTGTCAAACATATGGAAGCTGGGGAGTTTGATCAGATATCCCACCCTATCATTCCGAAGGATCCACGGCTATGTATCAAAGACTTCGAAACCTTTGAATCACGAGCATCCACTTTCAGGAATGTAGTTAGCTCGTTGAGTGATCCTGATGTCAAAATAGTTGGGATTTATGGAATGGGTGGCATTGGCAAGACCACGCTAGCCAAGCAAGTTGCTAACCATCTCCAGACAAACAAACTCTTTGATTCTATGATTTTCGTTGAGATTACTGAGAATCAAGATATCATCAAGATTCAAAAAGAAATTGGAGAAAGATTATTAGGTCTACAATTTTCCCAAGAGGATATGACGTAGGCGGGATAGCGGGTGGGATATAAACACCTTGTCGAATGCTGAATCTCGTTCGATTCTTTGACGCAGTGAGTTAGATAAACGTTCTAACGGATGAGATTAGATGTCGTTCTAACCATAATGACTCGAAACACGAATGTCAAGATAACAATCTTATGAGGGACAAAATCAAAGGGGAATATTTTATTGAATAAAATATTGTTCCAAAACAATAACATAGGTTCTCTATATATAGTAGAGAAAACCCAACATTACAATTCAACTCAAATAAGAAAAAAAACTCCTATTTAAATAAGAAAATTAAGAATTAAATAACAAATTAAATTGGTAAGAATAAAAAACGTCCTAAACTAATTAAATTCCAAAATCGTCTTACATCAGATTCCCTTTCTCTTTAAAAAACTCGTCCTCGAGTTTTGTTTTATTTGGCTGATGAAATTTGTAGTTCAACATTAAATCTTCTTTTAACTTAAAATAATGGCTCTTCTCAGCAAGTTTTTTTGAAACTTGAAAGTACTCAAATTTTATCTTTTTCTTTCACTTGTGTGTGGTCCCTTGAAAAAATATATACTTATAATAATAAATTATTTTCAAATTTCTCATAACTTTTCCTAAGTCTCGCTCAATATACTCACCAATTAAATTTGTCTTTATGGTCAAATCTTTCTCAAGGATAACCTTTATATCTTCGATATGAATAGGTAGAATCATGTCAATAATAGGCGGATCTTCGACTTGAATTTCTTGTGCATGCTCAATTTTTAAATTAAGATAACATAAGACCTCTTCTTGTACAAATTCTGGTATGTGTTCAATTTTGTTTTGAAGCTTAATTTCAGACACTATCTTATGGTCAATTTTAACCATATTATCAGATATCTTATAAACTACATTATCAACAACATCTCTTATAACTCTATCAAAGTCAAGCTTTAGTTGCCTTTCAATTTCTTTGGTTAAGAACATGGCTTATGATAGTATATGGATAATATATGACGGCATTCAATTTCTTATATCAGCATTGAGTTCTTCCAAAAATCTCTCAACTAAAAGTTTTTCACTCTCATAAAAAAATGAATGTCCATAAAGATCCTCAAACTCCATAGCATAAGAATGAATAGATCTCATACCTTGATGTGTCAAACAATAATTAAGAGGAATGAATTGTGATCTCATCAATTGCTTCATCTGATCTCATGATCGAACTTTTTCTTCTAGGCTTGCAAGTCGTGATCTTTATAATATATTCCACCAATATGATGCACTCCCTTTTAACAGAAAACAAGTAACAAATTGTACTCGTTTTTCTTTAGATATCCTTTTAACTTTAAAGAATTTTTCAACATCTTCCAACCAAAACAAAAATAATTTAGAAATGCATTTTCCGTCAAACAACAACGCATCATGCCTAACATGGTAGATCATGATTTTAATTTTTTTTTTGAATTTTTTTTTGGGGTAAAAAAGATGTATTTATGAGTGTGGTTGTGCTTAATGGTTTAGGAAAGCTCTGTGGTACAGAGGTAGGCTCTGATACCAACTGACGTAGGCGGGATAGTGGTGGGATATAAACACCTTGTCGAACGCTGAATCTCGTTCGGTTCTTTGATGCAGTGAGTTAGATAAACGTTCTAACGGAAGGAATTAGATGTCGTTCTAACCCTAATAACTCGAAACACAAGTGTTAAGATAACAATCTCATGAGAGATAAAATCAAAAGGGAATATTTTATTGAATAAAAGATTGTTCTAAAACAATAAAATATTTTATTGAAAACCCAACATTACAATGCAACTCAAATAAGAAAAAAAATTCTATTTAAATAAGCAAATTAAGAATTAAATAACAAATTAAACTGGTAAAAATAAAAAACTTTTTAAACTAATTAAATTTTAAAATTGTCTTACATCAAGATAGCGTGTCAATAAAAGCAGGAAAGTTATATGAACGATTGAAGAAGGAGAACAACATTCTTATAAGTTTAGATAATATTTGGGACCATCTTGATTTGCAAGCAATAGAAATTCCTAGTTGAGATGAAGCTAAAGGATGTAAATTATTGCTCACGGCAAGAAGTGTTGATGTACTATCGAGCAAGTTGAATTCTCAGTACAATTTGCCCATTAGCTTTTTAAATGATGCAGAGGTATGGAATTTGTTTGAGAAGATGTCAGGTCGTGACTACACTAAAGACAGTAAATTAGAGTCGGTAGCAAGAGAAGTGGCAAATAAATGTGCATATTTTCCCATTCTCATTGTCACTGCGGTAAGGGCATTGAGCAATAAGCCATTATTTATGTGGAAGGACTTTTTGCAACAAATGGGAAGGTCTTCTTCTAAGGATGTTCGAGGCATATATGCAAGCATAGAGTTGAGTTACAAATATTTAGAAAGCGAGGTACTCCAGCAAACCCTTTTGCTAATACGATATGTTGACCTGACTATCATTGATCAATTGTTAATGTATGCTATGGGTTTGGGTTTATTCGATGACATCAAGGAGATGGAAAGAAGACATGCACGAGTACAAACATTGGTCCAACAACTCAAAGACTCTTGTTTATTGCTTGACGGTTGTACCACTGGTAAAGATTTTTCTATGCATGACGTTGTTCGTGATGTTATCCTACAAATTGCAGCTAGAGAGCGACTTGCATTGACAAATGAGGGGGTTGGTGAATGGGAATGGCCAGATGAGAATACACTAAAAGCTTAGCCTTCAATTGTCCTAAAAGAGGTTAAAATGAGTGAACTTCCTCATGTGTTGGAATGTCAGCAATTGAAGCTTCTCTCTATTTCTGCCACAGGTACAAAGTTATATTGATATTCATATCCTTCTTTGAAAGTTCACAATGAATTTTTTACAAGAATGACAGAGCTCAAAGTTTTAATCTTGGCTAACATGGATTTATCGTCATTGCCTTCATCACTTTCTTCCCTGTCAAATCTTTGAGCATTAGGTTTGTATAACTGCAAATTGGATGACGTGGTTATTATAGGATATTTGAGGAAATTAGTGATCCTTTCTTTGAGGGATTCTATAATTAAGAAATTGTCAATAGAAGTTAGTCGCTTGATTCGACTAAAGTCACTTGATTTGAGATGTCCGTATCTCAACTCTATTCCACCAAATACTATATCTAGTTTATCTAATTTAGAACAACTGTATATAAAAAATTTTGCATGGGAGAAGGAAGGGGTCAATAAGGCAAGGGAAAATGCTAGTCTTAACGAGTTAAAGGATTTGTCTAAACTTAGATATCTAAAAATACAAATCGATGATGTTGATTCTTTACCAAGAGACCTGTCCTTCAAAATGTTGGAAAGGTACAAAATAGTGATAGGAAATTCGGTGGTTAGCACTTGCGAAGAGAGCAATTGGACTTGGAGTTTTACAATGCCTAACAATTGTAGAAAATTAAAGTTGTCACCCATTAATGCCAACATTTGCTTAAAACATGGACATATCATGCAATTGAAGGGAATTGAAGACCTCTGTTTAATTGGATTGCGAGATCACATGAAAAGTGTTCTTTATGGATTAGACAGAGATGGTTTTTCACAATTGAAGCATCTCCAAGTTTGAGATAATGGGAACCTTATGTGTATTGTTGACTCTATGGAACATATCATTCCTAATGTTTTTCCCGTCTTAGATTCATTATTAATTGGAAATCTGGTTAACCTAGAGAAAATATGTCATAGTCAAGTCACAATAGAGTCGTCTTTTAGCCAATTAAGAAAGATAAATGTGCGAGAATGTCATAAGTTAGACAATGTATTTTCACTCTCCATTGCTAGAAGACTTCAGCTACTTGAATCAATTGATGTGATTGATTGCAAGAACATGAAAGATATTTTTGCAATTGAAGAAGGAGATGAATCCAAGAACATTGAAGTGAATGATAATGTCAAGCTCAATCAATTACGTTCACTTACCCTCAGATCGCTTCCTCAACTCCAAACCTTCTACACTAAATTAAAGACACCTTCGGCATCACAACAAAGACAAGATGAAGTTATTTTACAGGATGATACCAGTGTTTCTTATACACTTTTCACAGAAGAGGTACTTAATCAATTTTCATATAATCATATTTGATCTTTTGATTATTATTTCTCATTTGATTTTATTACATTATGTAGAAGTTCAAAGAATAATGTAAGTTATATTATCATATTTGTTACTATTAAATAGAATAATATTATAGGTGACTTTTTTTTAACTTTTCGTAGGTTGCACTACCAAACCTGGAGCTCTTGCAATGTTATGAAATAAATGTTCAAACGATTTGCAAAAGCCAAGTTGCAGCTGTATCTTCTAGCATTAAAAATTTAAAAAGGTTGAATCTACAAAGTGGTAATAATTTGAGATATTTGTTCTTATCTTCTATAGCTAGAAACTTGGTTCTACTCCAATACCTCAATATATACAAGTGCCAAGCTTTAGAAGAGATAGTTGCAGAAGACAAAGGTAAGGATACATTGTTTCCTTAATTGCAATTTCTAGTTAATGATGCAAGAGCTTGAAAACTCATAAAATTCTTCTCAGGTGCTTGTATTAAATTTCCATCCTTAAAAGAATTGATGATGTGGGATTGTCCAAAATTAAAGGAATTCACAATAAAACATACAAGTACAGACTGCTTGAAAGAAATTTCATTACCTTTCTTCAACGAAAAGGTACACACTTATATACTATTAATTCTTTCAATTTTATCTATTTAATGTCTTCTTTTCGATAAATTTCTTTTACTAATATATCAAAAGAGAAAAAACTAATGTATGATACTTTAATTAGTGCATAGACTCTTTTTTGAAAGGAAATAGAGTTAAAATGTGTTTTATAGGTAATGGTTTCATAGAGTATAACCACGGAAATTGGCATGTCTTTACAAGAGTGTATTACAATGTAGTAATCTTTGGAGATGTGAAAATTTTACATAATAAGATCTATATATATCCATGTGACTAATTATTTATATTTCAGTAAATTTAAGTGTTATAAGAATATATATATTCATTTTTGGAAGATAAAATATTAAAAGATTGTGACAAAAAATAATTTGTGAGCAGGTTGCGTTACCAAACTTGGAGAAGTTGAACCTCGACGCCTGTAATAGTTTACAATGTCTATTTTCGTCTTCTACAGTTAAAAGCTTTGTTCGACTCCGATGTCTTGAAATATCGACATGCTCGATCTTAGAAGTGATATTTGATTTGGAAGGTGCAAATTCTAAGAATAAACATGGTAGAATAACATCTCAATTAAGAGAACTGAAACTTCGTGGTTTACCAAAGCTGAAGCATGTATGGAATAAGGACTGCCACAAGTTTCTCTCTTTTGAGCAACTAAAATGGGTGAGTATTACTTAGTGTGATACACTGAGAAATGTGTTTCCGATGTCCACTGCTAGTAATCTCTCACAGCTAGAAAGGCTTGATATAAGAAAATGTGGGGCGGAGGAAATTGTTTACGTTGCAGATCAAGGAGCAGAAACAATTACTAGATTTGTGTTTCCAAAGGTAATCTCTCTTGCATTCTATGAGTTGCCAAACTTTAAAATGTTTTGCCCTGGAATATACACCACCGAATGGCCAGAATTAAAGAAGTTAGGGGTGAATGGATGGGAGATACTGATGAATATTCTCATATCTAATAAGGAGCGGCTGTCACATATTTTGTTTGAAAAGGTATGATACTCACTTATACATGTACATGTGTGTGTTTGTTTCATATATATGTAATTTTTTGAAAATTTTATTATATATCTAATAAACATATTATGCAGATATTTATATATTAAAATGAAAAATAATAAAAATTGAATTTATTAATTAAAAAGGAAAAAATTTACTGATATGAAATTTTCTTTCTAAAATTGATAAATTGATTTAATTTCGAAGCAATAAAGAATATTAATATTTAACTAATAATTTTATAGATATTTTAGAAAAAAATTTAATATATTTAAAGGAATTAAAAATATTATTATCTAAAAATTAATGCAGCAATTTTTCAGTTGTTATTATAATTATATAATAGTGTATAATTTTTAGCTAAGCAATAGATAAGTTTGAAAATTTCAAACTTACAAACTAATTTTGACAATAATAAAGATACTAACAAAATTAACACCAACAATAACTCTTATATCTAAAAGGCTGTTTTTTCAATTATTTAAACTTTCAAATTAAATTTGAAAGTAACAAAAACTTATACAATTAAAAAATTAATCACTAGAGTAGCAAAGCCTATCTAATCAATATAGGAATTGGATCTAAAGTTTTAAAATATCAAACTTAACTTAGCATCTCTCTTGTCTTGCTACACATGCATGCATATGTCGAAATCAATAGATCTATATAATTTAAAATTTTTGGATGCATCATTTGATTAAACTAATTTTCTATTTTGTTAATTGGTCACCAGGTTTTGCCTAATTTGGAAAGATTATATATTGAAAAAGGAGAGGGCATAGCAACTACAAGGCAAACTTAAATATCTTCAAGTCAAAGTCGAAGAGTCAAGTTCTTTTTTGTCACTTGATTTCCTCCAGAGATTTCACAACATGAAAATGCTTGATATAGTAGGACCACCAATTGAATTTGATCGAGAAGTTGATGAAAATAGGATGCATACACGGGTAATGAATCTTAATGCATGTTCTGATTTCAATCACATTCTGAAAGAAGAGTCCAATATGGACCATTTGATTCATCTACTAGTAGCCAGATGTAACAATTTGATTAACAGTCTGGTGCCGTCCTCGACATCCTTTCGAAATCTAACAACTATGGAAGTATTGATTTGCCATGGATTGACAAGCATACTAACATGCTCAGCAGCAAAGAGCCTGGTGCAACTAAGAAAAATGAGCATACATTCATGCAACGGGTTAACAGAAGTAGTGGCAGCAGATGAGGGAGATGAAACAAAAGATTATGAAATTAATTTTAGCCAGTTGAAGGAGTTAGATCTTTTTAATCTAGTAAGGCTCACAAGTTTCTGCTCTGCGAATTGTACCCTCAAATTTCCGTCTCTGGAAGAATTAAATGTGAAAGATTGCGGCAAGATGAAGAGTTTCTGTGGAGGAGAAATAAGCACACCCAAGTTACAGAAAGTAATACTTCAGAATATGACTACAGAGTTACGGAATGGAGACCTTAATACAACCATACAAGACTTACGTGACCAAATGGATGCAGCAGTAGCGGAAGAGTTACGTAGACTTTGGTTACGTCTTGAGGTAGTAGTAAGTTCTGAGACAGATCGAGAGAATTAATGATTTATTCAGCCAAAATTTAACAATAAATTCGATGTAACATTAATTTTCTGAAATGCTTTTATTGCATGCACTTTCTTTGGAGTTGGAGAAGCATAAGAATGAATAAAATGAATTTTGTTTTGAGTCTTGCAGCCGGTAAGGCCGCGGTTTGCACTGAGAAGGACTGAGGTGAAGCGCGACCTGGAAGACGCAACAAGCAGAGCTGGCAATTAATGTGGTGAAGATCAATTTGAGAAGTTTTGATTCTTATGTTGACATTAATTTTATTTATGTTGAAATTTTTTACTAAATTTGGTAATACAGAGGATTGATAAATAGGTAAGGAAATTAATTAAAATGTGGCAAAGAGGAAATTGGTTATAGATTATGATTAAATGAATTATCTCTTTTCTTAATAAGCAACAGCACTGCTAGCTTACTATTTATGAAAATTGCTTTCCAACAATAAATTCGAATATTTTTGAAATGCTATTGCTCTTTCTTTGGGGCGTAAGAATGAATAAATTTTCTATTTTGATTCTTGAAGGGGAGCGTCAGTGAAGATGTAAGCACATACCACGATGAAGATGTAGAGATGGACAGAGAGGAAGAAGATAAATTTTCTTAATAGGCAATGGTAATGTTGTTAACGTTGAAAATTTTTTTGTTCTTTTGTTGACTAGCTATACATCTTATTTATGTGAACAAGTCCAATGTCATTGGGTAATACAGAGGATTGATAAATGGATGAGGAAGATATATACAAATAACAAAAGATATATGAAACTGGTTATCGATCATAATTGAAAAAGTTCTCTCTTTTGTTACTATCTAGTTTGAGGTTGAGCAACTTATATATAACAAAAATCTGGATTGATAAATGGATAAGGAAGATTCTGCAGCAGGCCAACCTTCAACGCAACATCCAGAATAACAATTAAGGCCATTTTTCACTGTAATTATGGGAGACATTAATTGCAGCTAGCTAGCTAGTGTCAGATGGTACCTTCTATATATTCTATTTTTATAAATCTTGATTATTCTACTTTCTCTTTTGTTATATGGTAACCTCAACTTTTGTGGTTAAGTGCCTCTTGTAGTGCTATATGTGTATATAATGGAGTTCAGGTGCATTATTGTTTAGTGATCGTGTGTTTTCATTGCAAGTAATCAAAATGGAGAAGATTGTTTGATGTAACTTTCGTTTGCTTATCAAATTGAGAAAACGAACTCCACTTTAATTTTAGTTAAAACTTAGGCATTCGTCACCTTGCGAACTTTTTTGGTTTCTTGTTTGCAACTTGGCATTGTCAACGCTCGGAAGCAATTCTATGTTTTGTTATCTTATAGTCATTGGAAAATTCTGAGAGTTTGGCATGATTATTGAGCTAAGTTTTGTTATAAGATACTTGATAAGGGTTTGAGTTTTTACTTGATTTTGGGTGGATTTGCATTATTTGTTAAATATAGACGATATTTA
Organism: Azadirachta indica; assembly: GCA_022749755.1. NCBI lineage: Eukaryota > Viridiplantae > Streptophyta > Magnoliopsida > Sapindales > Meliaceae > Azadirachta > Azadirachta indica. Next base: position 12,380,988 of record CM040453.1, read on the forward strand.
TTGCTTTTAAATTGTTTGTCATAATGTATATATTATTGTATTATGCTATTAGGCACTAAAATGATAATATTTAAAAAATTATCTCCTATTTTGTTATATATCCTTAAGGTTAAGGATGAACATGTTAGCACACCCCCATTCTATCATTTTTAAATTGGCACTCTTTTTTTACACTATTTTTCTTTAATCTAGGACTAATTTTCTACCTTACATTTATACATTTTCTAACATATAATTTGTAATATATTTTTATTCATATCAATGTTGACATTTTACATCATTAATACATATTTCTTGACCCTTAGTTGTTCGGTGTTCAACAGAGAGTAGAGAGAGTGTGTTCTGTTTTTGTTCTGTTACTGCAGCAGCCATAGCCACTTTGATACAAATACAATATTGGGTTTTCTCTTTTACTGCATCCTGCAAAGCATGCCTCCATCACTGTTCGATTTCAACAAAAAGAAATCAGGTCAATGCACTGCCTTTCTTTTTATCCAAAGGGTTCCGTGCGTACTAATTTACTGAGTTCTGAAATTTAATATAGACAATAGAAAATTTGAAAATAAATTTGATCATTTTAATTCCTCTTTCTTTAGGGCATAAGAATGAATAAAATTTTTGCTTCACTCTTAGCAGTGCAAATGGCTTGGTCTGACAATGAATAAGATGAACGACAGTTAATGAGGAAGATATGTGGCAGGCAGTAATTATGTAATATGGTAAGGATTATTTGTGAAGTTTCGTTTCGTTATTTATGTTCAAATCTCTAAATGAATCTGATAAGTTTGTCTGTTAACCACTCCAACGCCAGTATGTTTCTTGATGAACGACAATGAGGAAGATGTTGCAGGCGGCGTTTGTTAGGTTTCTTGATGGTGAAACAGATCCCACTCTTCTCGTTGCAGTACGTACTCATGGTGATTTTATTAATTACTTACGCTGATTCAATTTGTAGGAACCACAAAGTCAATTAGAAATTTTGTGTGAATCATTTGGTTGTGTGTGCACCTTGTAATTACTAGTAATTTTGAAGTTTTACGCACCGAAACGAAATTCTGATTACTCTAATTACTCTTCTTGTTTGTTTCTATGATAAATGATGATATTACTAGCGAGTATTGAGGGGAAAATGAAATCAGAGGTCCTCTGCTAATATTATTTATGCTTCCCAGTTCGCACTGCTGCTTCAGCTAAAAGCTGCTACTGCTTGCTGCAGGATAGATGCTGGGCGATTGCGGTTCTTGTGCTGCTGATGCTGCTTACTCTGCTGCTGGCCTGTTTTCGTTTTTACGACTAAATGCTGCTCTATCATGCCAATCTGTTGCCTCTGCTGTAGTGATTTTTCTGACCTTGCTGTTTTTGAACTGCGTTTATCTGCTGTTGCTTGCTGCTGCACAGATTTCTGTTCTTGTCTTGCTGATGTCTTGTTTGAGCTCCAGCCTACATTTTCTCCATAAAATACGTTAGTTTGATTGGGCTACAACCCCAATCCAACGAACTTTTCCCAGCTTTAGCACAAAATGCTTTGGGCATCCTATCCCTAAAACAGCAACTTGGGCAGCTCAGCATCAATCCCGCTGAAAATTTCTCCATTACAGCAAAATCTTCTAAGTCTATTTTGTATTGTATTATATTCTATTTTTTATTATTTGAATCGGTGCATTGGCACGTGCACCAAGCATCACGTAGCCAAATTACATTGTATCTACTGAGCTATGTAGTATGTAGTTACGTTTCCAGGCCGATCCACTATAATCAGAGGCAATCGCTAGCTAGCTAGATTGGATTTATGATTATTCTGTCTAAATCTAAATCTATCTTTAGCTTAAAATGTGTCTCATTCAATTTCAATTGTGTAGTCAATCTAATGCCAAGTCACATTTGAAAAAAAAAAAAAATTTGTAAATAGATTTATTTTGTAACTATACGAGTCATTTAAAGAGATATAAAAATAATCTTTTTTTCACTAATTGTTTTTAATCAACTCACTCGAATAAATAGTAAAATTCCATTACAACAAACCTTAAATTTGAAATACAATAAATTTTTGAAACTTGTTCATAAGTTTATAAATGAATGTAACCTGTGAAATAATGCGTGTTCCTATTTAATGGTAATGCTTATCGTCGTCATCGTCAAAAAAAATCTTCAATTATTTTCAACACACTTTCTCTATTTTGTCAAAAAAAATTTTATCAGATTATATGCAAATATGTGAATTCATATAATTATGTTCTTTAACTTAATCTTATTTAACTGATTGATTTATAGTAATAAAAATCACTAATGAAACTTCTTAAGTTAATGAATTTGTAATAAATAAATAAGATTAATAAAAAATAGTTTTCAAACAGAAGTTAGAGTCTAATTAGCTAGCTATTTTAGTTTGTCTTAGAATTGAAAGCCAATCGCGCGTCTTTAATTAGGATATTTCTAAATTATATTTAAAGAAAAAAATTGGTTAAATATTTACTTTTAACTTAAAATAAATAATATAGAATAACGCATTCTTTCATGATTCATCTATCTCAATATATTGATTTTGATGTTTAAGTTTAACAACAAAAAGAGTGAAATTCGATATTAGAACGATGCCTAAATTAGAAATAAAGAAATAAATTTTGAAAAAATATATATAGAGAGAGAGACACACACACAATTATACCTTAACCAACATTAAAGCAAAGTTAATATACTCCGCCCAAGCATTGAAATATCCGCGGCATATTTTAAAGCATGGTTATAATACTTTAGCCAACGTTAAAGCAAGGTTAATTGATTAGGAATTGAATTTCATTTTTTGCTTTTCTTTGTAAAAGACAATTTTTGGCTGCCAAGATGACAGGAACATAATCATAAAGAACTCAATTTCATTAATTAATCTTAACTGCATAATTAATTTTAAATTCTTACTTAAAAATAAAGTAATGAAGCCTTTTGCCGATACGCAAAGTCACCTAAGCTTCAAATTAATAAGTAGCTCATACTAAAGTTTGTCACCTATACTCAAGAATGGAGATATATTTTAAATTGAAGTACTATAATTGTTACATGGTATTGAATCAGTGAATGGTTCAAACTAAAAATTAATGATTATTGTTAATTTAACTATCATACTCTGAAAATTAAGTAAAAGTGTATTAATAACAAACATATTCTGAGTTTACTGGCAAACACTTTGGCAACTCTAATATTGTATATTTGTTATTTTTTTATTTGTAATTCAATATTTGTTTACTTAATTAATCATAAAGTTGTTACACTTGTCTAAACTTATCCAAAGACACTAGTCACCAATTAAAAAGAGAAGCATAATGTCATAAATAAAAGCGTTGTATAAAAATTAAAAAGTTCTATAACATAAATTTAGAGATTGTTTTTTTGTCTATTTTTGCTTTTTGACATACGTATGTGAAGAATCTACTTAAACCTATTTATATTGGATTTATAAAAACATGGCTTATCACTTAAAATTCAAAAAGTGTTTCTTTTTATTTTAAGAAAAAAAAATTTATAAACTAAAGCAGTACCACCGAGATCAAAACCAAAATTTAAATTGAGGATATTTAAAATGGGATCTGTTATTAAAATATATATAATATTATTAACAACCATTAGATTTAAAATTAATTAATAATTTTTAATACGTGCTACTTTAAATAGGCTTTTGTCAGTATCATTGTTGGAATCATCACTTTCTCTTATTTGGTTGTCTGGTGACCTGGAAATTAAGAAGGTCTAAAGAAGCAGAAAATATAGCTGCAGCAAAGCAGAGGCTGTTAATCAAAGAAGCTAGCATTGTCGATTAAAGGCATAGCATCTAAGAAGCTTTATTTAAAGTAGGAATCAATTATTTTGCGTACAGTCTGAGCCTGTGACAGTCAAAAGTGATGTTTAGCTTTCTAAAAATTAAGTTGCCATGAGAGAACCAAACATAAGGTGATAGATTTGTTAGGTTGCACTTTAATTATTATTAAATGATGAGATTGTCAGCAGGACTATGGAGTTGGTCAAGATTTTTCTAATATTTTTTGACTGCGTCAATTTTTATAAATATTATTCTCTTTTTGATGTTCTTGTCCGAGTCACACCATAAGATGTCAATATTTAATTAACGAAAATAGTAGTAATTCACCTCAAGTATAATTATATACTTTATTAGAATACAAACATCGAAATTAATTGCGTCTGTGCATGCGTATTTAACTTGTATTATTTACATCAATTTGTTTTTCAATTATTAACGAACCATTTAACAAATACTAATTTTATCTTTTAGTTCTTACTTCTTATTTTTCTCTTTTACTAAACGTTCAGTATTTTTATTCATAATAATTCGTTCCTCTTCTGTAAATGATTGAAGAAGAAAAAAAGAATAATATTTAAATAATCGTCAGCCCCACTGTCGCTAATTTGCTCTGGTGAGTCTTATTTCTTCTGTATCTGCTTCATTTATTTTTCAAAAAGCTTCTCTTTCTCTTTGTTTGCAAAACCAAAGGAATCCAAATCTCCGATCTACCGTTCACCGTCCTGAAATCAACTGTGTTTGCTCTTTGTTTCTTCTTTCTGTTTGTTTAACTGGTCTGTTGTCTCACTTCTTTACTGATATTAGATCTCAAGAATACTCCACTGCCATCCATTGTTTTCTGTTTTCATTGTTGTCTTTGTTCTGTGTCTATTTCCTTTGATCTACATTCAATTTCTTTCCATAACCTCAAAAACCCAAAATTAAAAAAAAAGTTTTCAATTTCCTTTGATCTACGTTCACTTTCTTTCTGTAACCTCAAAAACCAAAAACCAAAAAAAAAAAAGGGTCTCAAGATGGCGGAAATGATTTTAACTATTGCTATTGAAGTTGTCAAGTGTGTTGCCAAGTGTGTGGCTCCATCTGCACGACGCCGAATTGGTTATTTGCGCGAGTATAAAAGCAACTTTGAGATGCTGAAGACAGAAGTCGAGAAGCTGAAGGGGAAGAGAACGAGTATCCAACGCCAGGTTGATGCGGCTAAGAACAAAGTGGAAGAGGTCGAAGAGAATGTTCAGAACTGGCTGGAGAAAGCGGAAGAAATTGAAGGGAATGTTCAAAAGTGGCTGGAGAGAGCGAGCAAGAACATGCGCAACGAAGATGCCGCAGCAGCAGGGAGAACTAGAGAAGATGAAGAAGAGAATGCTGGGAATGTTAGAGAAGATAAGCAGACTGCAGAAAAGAAGCGATGGTTGAAGGTGTTGTCTCCTGGTTTGAAGACGCGCTATCAACTTGGCAAGGAAGCTGTGATGCAACGAGAGGCTGTTGTCAAACTCCTGCAAGTTGGGGAGTTTGATCAGATATCCCACCCTATCATTCCGAAGGATCCACGGCTATGTATTAAAGACTTTGAAACCTTTGAATCACGAGAATCCACTTTCAAGAATGTTGTTAGGTCGTTAAATGATCCTGATGTCAACATCGTTGGGATTTATGGAATGGGTGGTATTGGCAAGACCACGCTAGCCAAGCAAGTCGCTAACCATCTCCAGACGAACAAACTCTTTGATTCCGTGGTTTTTGTTGAGATTGGACAGAATCCAGATATCATGAAGATTCAAAAGGAAATTGGAGAAAAAGTAGGTCTTTCATTGTCTCAAGAGGAGAATGAGTCAACAAGAGCAGGGAGGTTGTGTAAGCGATTGAAGAACGAGAATAACATTCTTATAATTTTAGATAATATTTGGGACCGACTTGATTTGCAAACAATAGGAATTCCTCGTAAAGATGAAGCCAAAGGATGTAAATTATTGCTTACGGCAAGAATTGTTGATGTGTTATTAAGCAAGTGCAATTTTCCGGTTGGCTTTTTAAATGATGAAGAGGCTTGGAATCTATTTAAGCACATATCAGGTCGTGATTACAATGAAGGCAGTGAATTGGCGACTGTAGCCAGAGAAGTAGCAAATAAATGTGCACATTTGCCCATTCTCATTGTAACTGTGGCTAGGGCATTGAGCAATAAGCCATTATTTATGTGGAAGGACTTTTTGCAACAAATGGGAATGTCTTCTTCAAGGGATGTTCGAGGCATACATGCAAGCTTAGAGTTGAGTTACAAATACTTGGAAGATGAGGTACTACAAAAAACCCTTTTGCTAGTACGATATGCCAACTTGACATGCATTGATGAATTATTGATGTGTGGTATGAGTTTGGGTTTATTTGATGACATCAAGAATATGGAAGGAAGACGTGCCCGAGTACAAACGTTAGTCCAACGACTCAAAGATTCTTGTTTATTGCTCGACGGTAATGCCCCTGGTAAAGATTTTTCTATGCATGATGTTGTCCGTGATGTTGTCCTCCAAATTGCATCTAGAGATCTGCATGCATTTACAAATGAACAGGTAGCTGAATTGGAATGGGGAGATGAGAATACACTAAAAGCTTACCATTCAATTGTCCTAAAAGATGTTAAGACGGGTGAGCTTCCTCCTGTGTTGGAATGTCAGCAATTGAAACTTCTCTCTATTTCTGCAGCAGGTTCAGCTTCATCTTTAACAATTCAAGATGACTTTTTTACAAGAATGACAAAGCTCAAAGTTTTAGTCTTGGTTAACATGGATTTATCATCACCCCCTAAATCACTTCGTTTCCTTTCAAACCTTCAAGCATTGGGTTTGTACGACTGCAGACTAGATGACGTGGCTATTCTAGGAGAGTTGAAGAAATTAGAAATCCTTTCGTTGAGGAATTCTAAAATTAGGCAGTTGTCATTAGAAGTTGGCCAATTGATTCGATTAAAGTCTCTTGATTTGAGAGTTCAACGTCCATTATTTAGTCGTCGTTTCAATATTATTCCACCATATGTTATATCAAGGTTATCTAATTTAGAAGAACTATATATAGGCTGGTTTGATTGGGACAAAATGATCCGCAATATTGAGATAGCAAGTCTTGATGAGCTGAAGCAATTGTCTAAACTTACATGTCTAGAAATAAATATGACAACTGTCAATTCTCTACCGATAGACTTGTCCTTCAAAACATTGGAAAGATACAAAATACAAATAGGAAGTTTTAGGGACCACATTTTAAATTTTGATAGGGATTGGTTTTGGAGTTTTACAACGCCTAACAGTTGTAGGAAATTGAGGCTGTCACTTGAGAATCCCAACATTTGCTTAAACGATGGTCATATCATGCATTTGAAGGGAATCGAAGACCTTTGTTTAGATGGATTGCAAAACAACAAGAGTGTTGTTTATGAATTAGACAGAGATGGTTTTCCACAATTGAAGTATCTCCAAATTCAAAATAATGGCAGTCTTTTGTGTATTGTTGACTCGATGGAGTACGTCACTCCTAATATTTTTCCCGTCTTAGAGTCATTATTGATTAGAAATTTAGTTAACTTGGAGAAAATATGTCGTGGTCAAATTACAACAGAGGCCTCTTTTAGCCAATTAAAGAAGATAAAGGTGAAACGGTGTGATAAGTTAGACAACATATTTTCATTCTCTATAGCTAAAAGACTTCAACTACTTGAATCAATTGATGTGAGTGATTGCAAGAATGTGAAAGATATTTTTGAAATTAAAATAGGAGAGGGATTCAATAGTAACAGTGAAGTGATTGATCACATCAAACTCAGTCAATTACGTTCATTTAAACTCAAATCTCTTCCTCAACTCAAAGGCTTTTGCTCTAGATTGAAGGCACATTCTACATCACAACAAAGACATGATGAAATTATTTTGGAGAACGATACTAATGTTTTCCGTATACTTTTCACTGAACAGGTACTTAATCAAAAAAAAAATTAGTTTCTTATTTGATTATTATTTCTTATTTGATTTTATTATATTTTTTTAACGTATTTCTTGATATTTGATAGAATCTAATTATGGAGAATTTTATTTAACTTTTTCGCAGGTTGTATTACCAAACTTGGAGGTATTTAAATTGGCTAAAATAGATGTTCAAACGATTTGGCAAAACCAAGTTGCAGCGGTGTCTTCTGGCGTTAAAACTTTAACAAGTTTGATCATAAGTGGCTGTAATAATTTAACATGTTTATTCTTGTCATCTATAGCTAGCAACTTCATTCGACTCCAATGCCTTAAGATATCCCATTGTCAATCATTAGAAGGGATAGTTGTTATAGACGAAGGTAATAATATAAAGTTCCCTCAATTATAATTTCTAATTATGCAAGATCTTAAAAATCTCACAAAATTCTTAATTATCAGGTGATTTTATTGAATTTCCATCCTTGAAAAATTTGTATATACAAGAATGTCCAAAATTGAAGCAATTCATGACGAAAAATACGAGTCCAGATGAGTTGACAAAAATTTCATTATCTTTCTTTAATGAAAAGGTATGCAAATATATCTTTGATTCTTTTAATTTTATTTTTTCATCTCTTCTTTCTAATAAGTTTCTTTCTTATGAAAAATCTTGTTTTTGTATCTAGCTATTTTTAAAATATTAGTGATTTAAATGTTGGTAAAAAAAAAAAAAATTTCTCATGACCTAATTCTTTTGAATTGGAAATAGTTTTCTTTTTCAATAAAATAGAGTCAAAATGCAATTTGTAAGTGGGGAAGATTCTTTTTTTCCCTTCATGCAGTTGCAAGTTTTAGGTTAGATAGTTTTTATATTCATTATCATTGAAGTCGAGGATTTCTCTTTTAGTTGTTAAATGGATGAAATAGAAGGATATTATGAAGGGTGGTAATTTCTAATTAAATGATAGATGCTATATAACTAATAAAAGCCCAAATCTCGAAGGAGGTAAGCCAAAAATTCCCTCTTAAAATAATATATAGATAAATATTTTTTATTATATTGTCATTTTATTTTTTTATTTTTAAATTGTGCTAATGCTCATAATATATTTTATATTTAATTGTCAATTAATTAAATAACTTACTACTGCTAAATATTTCAAGTTTTTCACCCACTATTTGTATGTCAATCACACAAACATTACACAACCATGTATAAGTGTAAAAAAAAAAATAGTACTTATATATCAATAATAAATGTAAATATTAATATTGTGACAAGAAGTTAATTTGTGAGCAGGTATTTTTACCAAATTTGGACGTCTTGGAGCTGGGTGAAATAAATGTTCAAATGATTTGGCAAAACGAAGTTGCAGCCGTGTCTTCTGGCATTAGAAATTTAACAAAATTGCAACTATCTGGCTGTGGCAATTTACGAAATCTATGCTCATCTGTTATATCTAGTAACTTTGTTCGACTTCAATACCTCAAGATAATTAATTGTCAAGCTTTAGAGGAGATAATTGCAACAGACAAAGGTAAGAATGCAGTGTTCCCTCTATAATAATTTCTAATGATGCAATATCTTTTGAAAATCTCACAAAATTCTTATCAGGTGATTATATTGAATTTCCAATCTTGAAAAACTTGGAAATAAAAGAATGTCCAAAATTGAAGCAATTTATGATGAAAAATACAAGTGAAGACCACTTGGAAGAAATTCCATTACTTTTCTTCAACGAGAAGGTACACATTTACTTATCTTAAATTTGTTTAGTTTTATCTTTCCCTTGCCTTAGTTCTTTCAAATTTCATTTATTGTTATCTAAAAACTATATATACATGTGATGTAGGGACCTCGATTTTGAATCTATTTTTTAAAATAGTAATGAGTTGAATTAAAAAAAATTCTCAAGACTAATTTTTTAAATTGGAAAGGTTTTTCTTTGTTTTTTTTAAAGAAAATAGCCCTAAAATGTACCTTTAAAGTAATGATTTTATAGAAATTAATTACGAGAACTATACAATTTTATATGATAATTAATGTCTATACGATGTGGATTAGTGTAAATTTTGTCAGCCATTTGTTCGCCATTAATATAACCATTTTTGTCATATCAAAAATCCATTAAACTTGCAATTAACCTCTCTTAAGCTGAACTATTTACTTATATATATATATATAATTCAACTATTTATTTATATCAATTTATAATAATAACGATTCATGCTTTTAAAAATAAGGAATTTATCAGTTACCTCCCTCTAGGTTTGGGATTTTATCACTTATGTAGCATCTATAATTTAGCCTGCACTTACCACCCTTAATGTTAACCTTCCATTTCTCCAATTTAACAAAAATAACGCAATTACTTATTTATCCCTATGACCTAAAACAACTGCCTTTTTCATCAAAAGTAAACAAAATAGAAGGAAAAAACAAAGGAAAAACGGTTTGACAGCCCTCTAAATCTAGTGCACTTATGGCTGTCTCATGAACACCTATATATACTTCAAGCTCTCTCTTGTGACTTTGTAATGACTCCCATTCTTCTTAATTGTAATTGATGATCCTCCTTTAAGTAGCTTAACAAGTGCATTTTAGAGTTGTAATAAAAATTTTTTTATTGTTAACTTAAAACCTCACAATGCAACAAATAATTTATATCAATTATAAGATTGTGACGACAGAGTTAATTTGTGAGCAGGTTGCGTTTCCAAACTTGGAGGACTTGTACCTTATAAATTGTGATAGTTTAGAATGTCTATTTTCATCTTCCATGGTTAAAAGCTTTGGTGAACTTCAATTTCTTCTTATAAGCAATTGCTCGGACTTGGAAGTGATATTTGACATGGAAGGTGCAAATTCTGAGGATAAAGGTAGTGCAGTAGTATCTCAGTTGAATTCCTTGCATATTTCTGATCTACCAAAATTGAAGCATGTATGGAACAAGGACACCCAAGGACTCGTATCCTTTCAGAATCTAGAGAACATGAGCATTGATAGGTGTGATGGGCTAAAAGATGTCTTTCCAACGTCTATTGCTAGTAGTCTCTCACAACTGGAAAGTTTTCATATAAGCAATTGTGGAGTGGAGGAGATTGTTTTTGTTGCAGATCAGGAAGGAGCAGAAACAATTACTAGCTTTATGTTTCCAATGGTAGACTCTCTTAAACTAGAAAACCTGCCAAATTTGACAACATTCTTTTCTGGAATGTATACCGTTGAATGGCCAGCAATAAAAGAGTTACAGGTGGGTGATTGGGAGATGATGAAGAATTTTCTCAAATTTAACAAGGTGGAACAGTCCCAGATTTTGTTTGAAAAGGTATGAGTATCATTTCTATGTATATCTGCAAGCATACCCATACATATAACACGTATGAATATTTTCTAATTAATATGTTAAAGATTTGTTGGTTTATTAGGTAGCTTCAAATTAATTAAGCAAACATTATTTTTGCTTACTAATTTAAAGGAGTATTAAACTATATGCATATATCAAAATCAACTGATCTAATTTAAAAATTTTGGATTCATCATTTGATTAATCTTTTTCTCCTTTGTTAAATTTTCCGGCAAGGCATAACATTTGACATTATTTCATTTGTTTTTAAATTGTCACCAGGTTTTGCCCAATTTGAAAGAATTAATTTTAAAGGGAAAGGGCATAGCAATGATAGAGCAGATTCAGGCGGAAGACTTCATTCGCAATCTTAAATATCTTGAAATCGAATTGGATGAGTCATTTGTTATTTTATTACTTGATTTCCTCCAGAGATTTCACTACATGAAAAAGCTCAGGATACAAGGAGAACCTAATATAGGTCGTAAAAAAGTTGATGAAAATGGGATGTACACACTGATAAGAAATGTTAATGCATGTTCTGATTTGAAGCACATTTGGAAAGAAGAGTCTAATATGGACCATTTGGTTCATCTAGAAGTATGCGATTGTGTCAATTTGATTAATAATCTTGTGCCATCCTCGACATCATTTCAAAGTCTAACAACTCTGGACGTAGAGAATTGCTATGGATTGACAAACATAGCAACATCCTCGACTACAAAGAGCCTGGTGCAACTAAGAGAAATGACTGTAAGTTGGTGCACAATGTTAACAGAAGTAGTGGCAGCAGATGAGGGAGATGATCATGAAGCAAAAGACTATGAAATTGTTTTTAGCCAATTGAAGAAGTTGAGTCTTTCTCATTTAGAAAGTCTCACAAGTTTCTGCTCTGCTAATTATATCCTCCAATTCCCATCTTTGAAAGAATTAATTGTGGAAAATTGTCCCAAGATGAAGAGTTTCTGCAGAGGAGAATTAAGCACGCCCAAGTTACAGAAAGTAAAGCAATCCAGATGGCGTGATAATAAATGGTCTTGGAAGGGCGACCTTAATACAACCATGCAAGATTTACATGAAGAATAGGTATGTATTAATTTAATTTTCTAAGTTATGAAACAGAGAGAGTGACTTCTTCCTTCAAACAAAATTAAACAAATAAAATAGAAAATTTAATAATAAATTAATTTGGAGAAGCATAAGAATGAATAAAATTTCTGTTTTGATTCTTGCAGCTGAAAAACATAGATGACATTGACAAAGATGTGGGGAAAGTGGATGTAGCAGGCAGCGGTAATTTGGTAAGGTCTACATGAGAAGTTTTGATTCTTGTATTGACATTTTACTTAGGCCGAAATTTTCTAATAAATTTGATAATTAGTAAGTATGTTCATTTCCAGTCCAGCCCCATTCCGTATATCTTATGCTTCCTGATAAAATAGAGGATTGATATAAATAGATAAGAAAATATTCTAGATCGTAATTGAATGAGTTAGTATGTCTTTTCTTAATAAGCAATAACATTGCTTGCTGCAGAAGCTAGTTTGAGCCACTTAATTATAAGGAAAATGCTTTTGCTTTTCTGTTTACAGAAAGTAGTCCACAGTTTTAAGGAAGAATTTTCGGGTCAACCTTCTATGCAGCATCCTGAATAATTATGTTAAGGCCATTTTTTATTGTAATTTTGGCAGACATTCATATTGCAGCTAGTGTTAGATTGTGAGAGAAAGTTCTATTATATTTTTATATATCTCGATTATTATAATTTTAATCTTTAATTACTTACATATTAATATTGATATTTTACATCATTAATACGTAATCCCTTGACACTTAGTCGTGTGGTGTTCAACAGAGTGTTCTGTAACTGCAGCAGCCATAGCCACTTTAATACAAATACAATGGGTTTTCTCTTTTACTGCATCCTGTAAAGCATGCCTCTATCACCGTTCCATTTCAATGAACAAAATGAGGTCAATGCACTCCCTTTTATCTTTTCCCAATTTCGTTTTTTGATAGAATGACATTTTATTTATTTATTTATTTATTTTATGGTTTGAATAAACAGAAAATAAAGCAGTGGTCGACCGTTAAAGCTTGTATTGGAAGGGCAACCTTAATACAACCATAAAAGAGTTACATGAACAAACGGTACATACTGATTTACTAAGTTCTAAAATTGAATATAGAAAATAGAGAATTTCAAAATAAATTTAACCCTTTTTGAAATATTTCTTTTTCTTTAGGGCATAAGAATGAACAAAATTTGTGTTTCGCTCTTGCAGTGCAAAAGCCTTGAACGACAGTGAGGAAGATGTAGCAGGCGGTGTTTATGTTTCTTGATGCTGAAACACATCTCCATTCCTGTAGTTGCAGTACTCATGCTGATTTAATTAATTACTTAAGCTGATTCAATGTGTAGGAAACCGAAACTAATTCGAAATTTTGTGTGAATCATTTAGTTGAGTGCACCATGTAATTACTATGTATGTATGTAACGGATTTGGGGTGTAGTTTTGATGTTTTATGCACTGAAACGATCTTCTAATTACTCTGCTCAATCTTCTTCTTTGTTTCTATGATAAATGATGATATTAGTAATGTTGTAATTAAGCCAGTGTCTCTAAGTATGTGCTTTCCAAGTGCTGCTTCAGATAAAAACTGTTGCTGCAGTATAGTTGCTGTGGGATTGCGGTTCCTGTGCTGATGCTGCTTACTCTGCCGCTGCTCCTTTTTTATTTTTAGGATTGACTGCTGCTCTATGTTGCCAATCCGCTGCTTCTCTTTTAGTAGTAATTCTTCTGATGGTGTTGCCGTTTTTGAGATGCATTCATCTGCTGGCGCTTGCTGCAGTATAGATGCCAATTGTTTAATTTCCTGCAGCTGTTGGTGGTGGGTATTGCTGAAAATTCTGTTTCTATTGCTTCTGCTTGTTATGCTTGTGCTGGATCTGCTTTCAGTTGCTGAGAAGCGAGAACTTCTGCTTTCAGTTTCGCTGCTCCGGCTTCTTTCTTCTGAATTTAATTAGCAGTAAAATAATTATTAGGTTACAATTAAGATGGTGTGACTTTAACCCGTAATATTTAGTTATTGTAATTCTCAAAATAATGAAAATTTACCTATTATAAAAACTATGTTTCAAATTATGACGGTGAAATATATTAATTTTTATTATATGATTATACTTAAATTTTATTATTAACTAGCATACTTAACGTTGTTTACTCCATTTCGAGTATTTATTTTTTTAAATATTTTATTATTATTTTATAGATATTAACGTGTTTTAACATGAAAGTCATGGAAATGGGGCATAAAAGCGCATGCCCTATCCATCCATGGAAATCGTAGAGGTTTTTTTTGGGGACCAAAATGCAAGTCAATGAGGAGTAAAATAAGAAATCATAAAATTAGAGAATTGAACATGAAATAATTAAAAGAATGGGGAACTAACTGAAATTAAACGCACAATTTTCTTACATAGGCAGAATCAATGGCGCGGCCGCGCCAAAATGTGACGCGCCCTTGCCATGCACACTGCCCTTAGTGGTAACTATGGCGCAGTTGCGCCACTAGAACGTGCGCCTACGCCATTTACAACTCAAGTACACTTTTTTATCAATTTTTGATCCTTTGTTGACCCTTAGATCTTTTATGGATGGCTAGATTTAGTGAGTTTTCTAGTCATGAGCCACTATAGCCACTTGAAGGAAAAAAGAATGGAGTTTTAAAGAGAGAAAAAAGAAAGAAAGTTGTTAGAGAGAAAAGAAAAAATAAAAAAGAAGAAAGGAGATTTCATCAAGAAATTGGAAGATGCTCATCAACCCTTGTAAATTTAAGTTCTTTTCATCTAGTTTTCTTTTTCTTCCTTTTTAATTTCATTTTGAATTGGATAATTTGTGTTGATTAAAGTTATGTATTTGATTATGAAATTTTTTATGTTTGGATTTGAATTCTATTTCATGTGTGGGTAGACTTATTTTTTAAAATAATGATTTAATCTATTGAAAGCATTCATTTTCTGATATTTTACTATTTTTTATTTAATACTTGTATTAAATATTTATCATGATGATTAATACTTTTAAATATTTGGCCAGTATTTGAATGAAATGTGCATTGATATGAACTAAAAAATTAATATCATATTTAATATAATTTACGTAATTTAATATCGTAAATTACATGTTAGACAGAGATATATTAATATAATTTACGTAATTTAATTGAAAATTATTACTAATCGTAAATCATTTCCATTTAATTTGTTTTAAATAGAGATATAGTAAATTGTTAAGTATGAAGTAGTCTCAATTAATCTTTAGAGAAACTATCGAATAATTTAAAATAATTAACTGACAATATGGATATTAAATCAGAATAATGTCAATTGAGAAATTAGATGTAACTATTTAAGATGAAATCATTCACCTTACATTGTTTCATTAATTGCATCTTTTAATCAATTTTTTGAGTAGTTAATTTTTGTTTATTTTACTTTCTCACTCAAATTGATAATCAATTTTCTCAAATAAATTCAAAATTAAGTATTTTCAGTACTTAATTGAGTAGCATTTCTTGTGAAACCGATATTCTCTTATCATTATATTAATTTTTACATTCCTGTGTACTTGTGGGTATCGTATACAAATTGCATGAGTCACGCAATAGTGTGACTTGTAATTGATAATTTTTTTTGGAATAAAATAATTAATTGTCAAGAATAATGGTAGTTAGTTTGCAAATATTTGGCTACAAATATAAGTAGATATTTGTTAAGTACTTTAAAAATTGTGGTTCAAAATTAATGGGAAGTACGCAAAATTACTCAACATATGTTGCATATTATAATTAGTATTGTAATTGGATTGGTTTCGAAAGAGGCCTGCTAGATTTTTCAAGTGCAAATTAATGATCAGTTTTGATAAATCTTTTGCTCTTCCAAATCAAATTACAGAGAATTTCTTTTCTTTTTTATTCTTTGATAAAACAAATAAAGAAAAGTAATTTATTAACTAATAAGTGAAATTGAGTATTGAGTAAACGCTCAAAATTAATTGACTTTCAGAATTCAAAAAGAATACAATACTTTCAGACGCTTTTCTTTCATTCAAAAACATTTTGTTTTTAAATTACTAAAATGCTATACTTCCCGACTCTTTGACAGGTACAACTCGAGTCGCGTAGTTTGAACGCTAATTTTCAAGGGCAGTGCAACACTAGTACATTTCAACTTTTAATAGCTAGACTTATGATATAATATACTTATATATTTATAATTATAATATTAAGAAAAAAGCACTCCATTTATTTTAAAAATGAAGGGATAGTATTTCTTCATATTTTAACAAGTATCTACCTATCCCTTAAACTCCAAATAACTATCTACCATTTCCACGAACTTTAGGGGATATGTATCCATTTTCGTTTTAACAATATTAGCAATGATGAAAAATCTAAAAGGTAGTTCTTTTTTTTTTTCCTCCATTTTATAAACAAAATTTAAGATAATTGAAAAGGATATATTTTAGGATTCAATTTCTATAAATATTTAATTGACTATGACGATTATTATTATTTATTTCTTGTCATACAAATTATCCATGAATCTTGAGAACGATATCTTCATTATCTTCTTTTGATCTTATCATATTTCTTCAAATTGGTGAAGCAATTTTTATGTACTCTTAGCTTGTCTTCACATACTGTGAATGTTAGGGGTTGTTCATTTTATTATTCTTGTTAATATTTAATTGACTAAATTTTTGTATTTTACATAATTGAGTTTTTTTTTTTTTAATTCAACGACACCTTTTTAACACAGAATTTTAAATTTGTCTTTTTAATTCCCCTAAAATCGACTTTCTTCTTCCTTCAATTTTTTTTTCAACTCCACATTTTCTTTAAATTGCAACCGTTGTTCTCAAATTCATTTCTAGAACGGCAAATAATCTTTCCCTAATCTTTTGCATTCATAAATAATCAACAATCTTTTAACACTCTTTTAATAATAAAAGTAATTAAAGAATTTCTTTTTTCAAACAAAAGAAGTTTTTCACAACTTTTATTGTTGAAGTGGGACTTGATTTATATTTCATCATAGTAAAAGAAAATATTAGAAAAATAAGATATATGAATGGTGGGGCCATATTTCAAATATTCTTTTAAAATATTACCCTAATAAAAAGCAATGAACAAACATATTCATATATTGCACTAATCATGTCAACAATTGGCTCCAAAATTTCCTCGTGGAAAATCTTAAAGTTGTAATCAATGTTATCCTCATAACACTCATTATGCTAAATAATATATATATGTATATAATTTATTCTATCCTTGTGGTTGCAATAGTCGTGGTGATTTATCAATAATATAAAGGTTGGTCTTTATATATGCTTTATGCTTTGAAATACAAGTGCTGTCATTTAGCTCATTTAATTTCATTTACAATTAATTATACTGAAAATTCGGTAACTTTATCTTGAAATAATTTTATTTTTTAAATGACAGCACTTCTAATTCAAACACACCTGTAAAGCAACACCAAGCAATTCAATTTAGAAGTTAAATAAGAAAAGAAAAGGCCCTGTTGATGTTTTTATCATTTATCTCACAGTAAAGCAGGATTATTAGATTACGTCTATTCTTTTGAAGTTTGGGAAAAATTTAAAAAAAAAAAAAATCAAGAACTTGCATATACTTCTACTTCTGTTTAAATTTTGTTACCTTTTATCTTAGAAAAGATCATTCTTTATTTTATGTACATTATTTTTATTTTCTATAATTCAAATGTAAAAATTAAAATTAAAACTTGAGGCGTAAAAATAAACATTAATTTCTTAAATTCAACCTCCAACATATAACATTAATAATGCAAATAAAAGTTAATATCAAACTAGTAAATGACTAAAATGTTCAAATGTAACATAAACTAAAATTGAGAGATATTTTTTAATATTTATAAGGTGGGAATCAAAAAATTTTGTGGAAATTTAGGAATATGTCCTCACACACGGAAACTAACATAACCTTGAACAACAGTAGAGAAGATAGTAACCTTTCTTCTAAGATTCATTAATTAGGATTGATGTATTTTTTGATAAATATATTCAGGAGTTTAAAGATTTCAACCTTTCAACACTTTTAATTGGTAAAATTTGTTTTTAAAAAAGTTTTTTTATTTTAACAGTTAAAGTGGGATTTGATTTATATTAACATATTTGTGAAAAAATATATGTAAATATATATATAAATTATAGAAAATAAAATTACTTAATTGTATCTAATAAGGTGCTGAAATTTTTAGTTAATTTTTATGACAAAAGCAAACCCGATATTAATTAATTTTTATTGTTAAAATCAACATAAACATCATCAGTTCAAAAATTAGAATTTACATAACTATAGAATACTATTTTCTTTTTTTATTAAAATGAAGAGGCTACAATAGAGTTTTTAATATTATATCAAATCTCATTGTAAAATTATTTAATAAATTAGTTTTTAAAAGTAACACCTAACTTACTTATAAAACTAATTGTTGTTAGATCACAACAAATTATAAAATAAGCGGCTTATATTTTTTACACCAAATACAAATGAATTTAATTTATAAAATAAACTATGTAATACTTTTCAATTATAATATTATGGTCTAAATTAAGTAATTGTTAATGTGTCTAGCTCTAAATTTAACTTTTAGTTTATCTTATGATACATATGAATTTTTATTTTTAATATCAAACCATAAAACTGACTTAAATAAATTAAACAAAAAATATAAAAGAATATTAGTGTTAATTATCGTTAATAAAATATGAAGTGCAGACATATATCTATCTTTTTAATCTAAAAATTGCTTTCTAGTAAGTAAAATATTTATTTATTTTTTTAATAAAAGATAAAGAAAAGCAAGAATTTATAAAATTGATTTATGCTTGTACTCATTGTGATCACGTTTATGAAAAAAGTGGTTGGATTGTTGCCTTTGATGTTTTAGAGTAAAATTAGTTATATGCTTAGTGTTGATTAATGATTTAATTAAATTGGTTACAGTTGTTGAGCACTTTGAATTTAATTGTCGTCTTCAGTGTCGTCTTCCATGTAAAGTGACTATTGGCCTTCCTATATATTAAAGTACTTGATTAAATTACAAACATCAATGTCAAATTAAAGTATTATTTGGCCTAATAATATTGTGACCTATTCACACAATATAAAATATTAGCATTCACGTGATCAAGCTTTTCTGCGATACAATAAAAAAAAAAAAAAAAAAAGAGGGTGTTGATGATGGGAAATTGTCCTTGTCAAATAAAAGATATCTTTTTTATTAAATTAAATTGAAGTAATAAATAAAAAAGATATTACAAGTTGGAAATTCTAGGACCTATCTCATTTTTAATATCTCAATTATTATATTGTGAGACACTCCTTTTTTAACAAGATAATATTAAATATCATTCTTGACCATTCTTGAAAATCCTTTATAATTTATATGGTATGTTTAAAAGTTTAAAATGTAGTTGTTACAATATTGAAAATTCACATTTTATCTTGTAAGTTATTTTCTCAAACTACCCATTTATACAAATAGAATAAATGTTATTTATAGTAACAATATTAAAATAAGCAGGGTTATAGATGCCCTAAATTTTGCTAAATAATTATTAACCAATAAGTAAAGTGGCTAGCTTAGGTAATTTGAAAGAGAGTGAGAAAATGGCGTAGCATTTTAATTTTTATTTTCGGATGAATTAAAATGTAAATTTAGTTTTATTTTTGAATAAAATAAACCATTAAAAATCGCAATTTATGTATTAGTCCATTTCTTAACTTAATTTTAGTGCAACACAAATACTATAGATCATTAATTAATAAAGAAAATTTGAAAAAAGAAGGGACGTAACATTTAAAGATAATTAATAGAGAAAATTGGCTCTATTATTGCACTAATCATGTCAGCATGTTGGCTCCGGAATTTTCTCGTGCAAAAACCTTAAAGTTGAAAGGGATGTGATGTTTATCACATTCATCATTATGCTCAATTTATATATATATATATATATAGATATAGAGAGAGAGAGAGTGAGAGAAAGAGAGTTAACTCTTGGGATACTCCTTATATTCGAGGATCCCATAAAATTTGAACAACAAAAAAACTCTAAAATTATTAACTTTTACACAAAATAGATATTATTCTTTTAAATATTTAAAAAATATATAAATAAATAAATTTTATCTCTATTACTAATACATACATAATAATAATCAATATAATCTTTAAAATAGTATAATGAATTATATTTTTAATTTACTTCTTTTAACAATTATATCATTAATTTTTTTATAATTTTATCCTAAATTATTATTATTTTAAATAATCTTATTTTTATTATATTAATTCATTATATATAAACCATTAAATAGATTTTAGATAATATTAGTCTTAAAAAAATTGTGTTTCATTTGCATGAAAAATTTAATATTATAAACTTACATGAATTGAGAAAATTTTATTCTTAATATATTATTTATTATACATAAACTATTAAAATTGATTTCAAATACTATTAATTTAAGAAAAATTGTTTTTTATTCACATAAAAATTTAACTTTATTTGCAATATGCTTTAATGCTTCATTTATAATAAATTAATATAATAAACATTAAATTATCTAAAATATTTTATGATAAAATTATAAAAATTAAAATATAATTATTAAAATATCGATTGTTAAAAGGATATAATTCATTATATTCTTTTTTAAAATCATAAGGTTATATTGGTTATTGTGTATTAATAATAGGGATAAAATAATATATTATATGCTTTTTAAATATTTAAAAGCACAATACTTATTTTGTATAAAAATTAATAATTTTAGGAATATTCTTTTTTTATCTAAATTTTATGAGATTTTTTTTCTTCAAAATACGAGGAGTATTTGTTTTTAAGTAAAGTTTGAGAGAATATCACTTAATTTATATATATATATATTAAATGAGAGCACTCATAATGCAAAGCACGAAGCATAAAGCAGCACAAAGCAATTATTAATCTTATTTAATTTATAATTTCACTTATAATTAATTATGCTGAAGATTCTGTAACTTTATCTTAAAATAATTGTATTTTTAAATGACAGCACTTCTAATTCAACCACAAGAAGATAGTTTGATTTACTTTAAATTCAAAATTAAAGAAAAAATACAAGGAGATAGTTTTACCTAACCTCCAAGATTTTTTCTTTGTTACTTTTAACAGCTAACATCTATAGGCTTTAATTAAGTAAATTATTATTTTGTTCTTATATATTATAAATATATATTAAAAATAAAAAGTCATTCAAATTAACTAGCAGTAAATCCTGAGAACTTTTGTATATTCCTAATCTCTAAATGTGGTTAACTTGATAATGATTATTACCTTGAATATTATGAAGCACGTTGAGTATCTTATGCTCTCATCATTCTCCCCCAAATTGGCTTAAGAACCTTTGTATATTCCTAACTTGTCTTGAATCTCAGCAAAAAATGATCATATTTCTGTCAAATAAATTTTTTGAATCATGGCCGACAATCATTCACATCATTATTATGACTTAATAAAATTTTTTATATGATGTAGCTATATCAAAGCCGTCCATTAATTACGACTTAATAAAATAGTGGTGAGCCCCACCAATATACTTTACTCTTTCTTTTTCCTCGCAAAACCAAAAGAAACAATAGAGAAAATTGGCTCTATTATTGCACTAATCATGTCAGCATGTTGACTGCAAAATTTTTTAGTCTAAAATTCTTAAAGTTGAAAGGGATGTGATGTTTATCATATTATCATTGTCCCCAATTATATATATATATATATATATATATAGATATTAAGAGATATCTATCAAAATAATAGTAGAATACTCCTAATATTTGAATATAAAAAAATAACCGTTAAAATTTAGATAAAAAAATATCTCTAAAATTATTAATTTTTATACAAAATAATTATTCTGTCTTTAAATAATTACAAAGCATATAAATAAATTATTTTATTTCTATTTGTAATATAAAATAGCCAATATAACTTTTAACTTTAAAATAGTATAATAAATTATATTTTTAATTTATTTCTTTTAACAATTATATCATTAATTTTTTAATAATTTTATCCTAAATTATTATTATTTTATATAATCTTATTCTTATTAAATTAATTTATTATATATAAACTATTAAAACAGATTTTAGATAATATTAGTCTTAAAAAAATTGTGTTTATTTTACATGAAAAATTTAATATTATAAACTTACATAAATCGAGACAATTTCATTCTTCTTATATTATTTATTATATGTAAACAATTAAAATAGATTTCAAATAATATTAATTTAAGAAAAATGGTATTTTTATTCATATAAAAATTTAACTTTATTTTTAATATATTTTAATGGTTTATTTATAATAAATTAAAAGAATAAAAGTTAACTTATCTAAAATAATATTTTAAGATTAAATTATAAAAAAATTAAAGTATAATTATTAAAATAACTATTATTAATTAACAATATAATTCATTATATTTTTTTAAAACCATCATGTTATATTGGTAATTATATATTAATAATAGAAATAAAATAATATTTATATATTTTTTAAATATTTAAAGGCATAATAGTTATTTTGTATATAAGTTAGTAATTTTAGAAATAATTTTTTTGTTCAAATTTTATAGGAGTTTTCTTTTTACCTTCAAAATATGAGGAGTATTTATTTTTCAGTAAACTTTAAGAGAGTATCACTTAATTTATATATATATATATATTAAATGAGTGCACTCATAATTCAAAGCATTAAGCAATTATTAATCTTATTTAATTTATAATTTTACTTATAATTAATTATGCTGAAGATTTTGTAATTTTATCTTAAAATAATTGTATATTTAAATGACAGCACTTCTAATTCAAACGCGCCTGTAGAGCGACACAAAAAACAATTCAATTTACAAGTTTTCCCTTTTTTTTTTTTTAAGGTAAGGGGATGGGCCCAAATTATTTTTTTTAAAACAGTAATTGAATTTAAAAGTTAAATAAAAAAATAGAGAAAGCAAATCAACGCCCTATAACTCTCTTTATTTTTTCTAAAATCTTATGGTTACCTAACTGTCTTTTCAGTTTTGTTTTTTGATTTAATTAGTTTATATTTTAATTATAAAACAATAAAATAAAAATATTAAAAAATAATAAAAAATAAAATCATAATTTAATAGAGTATTAAAAAAATTATAAAAGAGTATTGGATATTATCTCAAATATTAGGGAGAAATCGGTTCTCCCGTAAAAGAAAGAAGACAATATGCTGAGCAGAGAGTTGGAAAGAAAGGAAGACAACTTGATCTCAAATTTCATCCGTTCTTTTTAAAGTTTTGACAGAAAAAAATAAAAAATAAAAACACTTCACTCTTTCGTACTTCAAATCAAAAGAATCATTTCCTTTCCACCTGCTTCATTTCTCTTTACAGCTTTGCCCTTTTGTTTTCCTCGCAATACCAAAAGAATCAAAGGCTCAGCCGATCTAAAAATACTCCACAGGCATCTTTGCTTTGTTTTGTATTGTTTTGTTGTCTCTGTTTTGAGTTTCTCTTTGCTTTGATCTACATTAATCGCTTTCTTTCTGTAACAACAAAATCGAAAAAAAAAAAATTTCTCTGAAGATGGCGGAAATCATTTTAACTATTGCTATAGAAGTTGTCAAGTGTGTTGCCAAGTGTGTGTCTCCATCTGCAGGACGCCGAATTGGTTATTTGCGGGAGTACAAAAGCAACTTTGAGACGCTCAAAACAGAAGTCGAGAAGCTGAAGAGGAAGAGAACGAGTATCCAGCGCCAGGTTGATGCGGCTAAGAACAAAGTGGAAGAGGTCGAAGAGCATGTTCAGAACTGGCTGGAGAGAGCGGAAGAAATTGAAGAGAATGTTCAAAAGTGGCTGGAGAGAGCTAGCAAGAACAGGTCCAAAGAAGATGCAGCAGCATCGGGGAGAACTAGAGAAGATGAAGAAGAGAATGCTGGGAATACTAGAGAAGACGAGCAGACTGCAGCAAAGAAGCGACGGTTGAAGGTGTTGTCTCCTGGTTTAAAGACGAGCTATCAACTTGGTAAGGAAGCTGTGATGCAACGAGAGGCTGTTGTCAAACACTTGCAAGTTGGAGAGTTTGATCACATATCCCACCCTATCATTCCGAAGGATCCACGGCTATGTGTCAAAGACTTCGAAACCTTTGAATCACGAGCATCCACTTTCACAAATGTTGTTATCTCGTTGAGTGATCCGGATGTCAACATAGTTGGGATTCATGGAATGGGTGGTATTGGCAAGACGACGCTAGCCAAGCAAGTTGCTAACCATCTCCAGACAAACCTCCTCTTTGATTCTGTGGTTTTTGTTGAGATTGCACAGAATCCAAATATAATGAAGATTCAAAAAGAAATTGGAGAAAAATTAGGTCTTCAATTATCTCAAGAGGAGAGTGAGTCAACAAGGGCAGGAAAGTTGTGCCAACGATTGCAGAACGAGAAGAGCATTCTTATAATTTTAGATAATATTTGGGACCATCTTGATTTGCAAGCAGTAGGAATTCCTCGTAGAGATGAAGCTAAAGGTTGTAAATTACTGCTGACGGCAAGAATTGTAGATGTACTATCGAGCAAGATGGATTCTCGGTACAATTTCCCAGTTGGGTTTTTAAATGATGAAGAGGCTTGGAATCTGTTTAAAAAGATGTCCTGTCGTGATTACAATGAAGGCAGTAAATTGGAATCTGTAGCAAGAGAAGTGGCAAATAAATGTGCACATTTGCCCATTCTCATTGTAACTGTGGCCAGGGCATTGAGCAAGAAGCCATTATTTATGTGGAAGGACTTTTTGCAACAAATGGGAATGTCTTCATCAAGGGATGTTCGAGGCATACATGCAAGCATGGAGTTGAGTTACAAATACTTAGAAGATGAGGTACTACAAAAAACCCTTTTGCTAATACGATATGCCAACTTGATATCCATTGATGAATTATTGATGTATGGCATGAGTTTGGGTTTATTTGATGACATCAAGAATATGGAAGGAAGACGTGCCCGAGTACAAACGTTAGTCCAACAACTCAAAGATTCTTGTTTATTGCTCGACGGTAATACCCCTGGTAAAGATTTTTCTATGCATGATGTTGTTCGTGATGTTGTCCTCCAAATTGCATCTAGAGATCTGCTTGCATTTACAAATGAGCAGGTAGCTGAATTGGAATGGGGAGATGAGAATACACTAAAAGCTTACCATTCAATTGTCCTAAAAGATGTTAAGACGGGTGAGCTTCCTCCTGTGTTGGAATGTCAGCAATTGAAACTTCTCTCTATTTCTGCAGCAGGTTCAGCTTCATCTTTAACAATTCAAGATGACTTTTTCACAAGAATGACAAAGCTCAAAGTTTTAGTCTTGAGTAACATGGATTTACGGTCACTACCTAAATCAATTCGTTTCCTATCGAACCTTCAAGCATTAGGTTTATACAACTGCAAACTGGATGACGTGGCTGTTCTAGGAGAGTTGAAGAAATTAGAAATTCTTTCTCTAAGGAATTCTAATATTAACCAGTTGTCAGCAGAAGTCCGTTACTTAATTAGGCTAAAGTCTCTTGATTTGAGGACTAACGAGGCAGATATTTTGTGGGGTGTCAATGTCATTCCACCAAATGTTATGTCAAGTTTATCTAATTTAGAAGAATTATATATGCCTAAGTTTCAATGGGAGAAGGAAGGGGTCAATGAGCTCAGAAAAAATGCTAGTCTTGATGAGTTAAAGCATTTGTCAAAACTTAAACGCTTAGAAATACAAATCCCAGATGCTAATACTCTACCGAGAGACTTGTCCTTCAAAACGTTGGAATGGTACAAAATAGAAATAATAAGTTTGAAGGATAACAGTTGGGCATTATCTAAGGATCCATTTTGGAGTTTTACAATGTCTAATAGTTGTAGAAAAATCAGGCTGGCAGGCATCAGTGACAATATTTGCTTAAACGACGGACACATCATGCAATTGAAGGGAATTGAAGACCTTTGCTTGGTTGGATTGCAAGACATGAAGAGCGATCTTTATGAATTAGACAGGGATGGTTTTCAACAATTGAAGTATCTCCAGGTTCGAGATGGTATCAACCTTTTGTGTATCGTTGACTCGATGAAGTATGCTACTCCTAATGTTTTTCCCATCTTAGAGTCATTATTAATTAGAAATTTAGTTAACCTGGAGAAAATATGTCATGGTCGAATCACAGTAGAGTCGTCTTTTAGCCAATTAAGGAAGATAGACGTGAGCAGATGTCATAAGTTAGACAATATCTTTCCACTCTTCATTGCTAGAAGACTTCAACTACTTGAATCGATTGATGTGATTGATTGCAAGAATATGGAAGAAATTTTTGTAATTGAAAGAGGAGATGAGTCCAACAGTGGCACTGAGATGACTGATAATATCAAACTTTGTCAATTACATTCACTTAAACTCAAATTTCTTCTTCAACTGAAAGTTTTCTGCTCTAAATCTAAGACATCTCGTATGTTACACCAAAAAAGGGATGGAATTATTTCAAAGGACAATGTCACTGATTCCTGTATACTTTTCACCGAAGAGGTACTTCATCAATATAAGTATATATTAGATCGTTCTATTATTATTTCTCATTTGATTTTGTTGTGTTATATATATTAGCATGTTTGCTAATATTAAATATAATAACATTATAGATGATTTTTTTTTTAACTTTTCCGCAGGTTGCATTACCAAACTTGGAGGTACTGAACCTAGATGAAATAAATGTACAAATGATTTGGCAAAACCAAGTTGTAGCAGTGTCTTGCGGCGTTAAAAATTTAACAACTTTGATCCTACGTGGCTGTAATAATTTAAGATATTTGTTCTCATCATCTATAGCTAGCAACTTCGCTAGACTCCAATACCTCGAGATAGACAACTGTCAGGCCTTACAGGAGATAGTTGTTATAGACGATGAAGGTAATGATGTAATGTTGTCTAAACCATAATTTTTAATGATGTAAGATCTTGAAAATCTGATAAAATTCTTATCAGGTGATTGTATTGAATTTCCATCCTTAGAAGATTTGAAGATAAAGGAGTGTCCAAAATTGAAGCAATTCATGGTGAAAGATACAAGCAAGCACGATACAAAGGCAATTCCATTACCTTTCTTCAATGAAAAGGTACACACTGATATATTTTTAATTCTTTTATTTTCATCTTTGCTTTGTCTTCCTTTTAATAAATTTCTTTTGTTGTTACATAAAAAAATTATATAAAGCTAATGCAAGTACCTTGATTTTGCATCTATTTTTAAAATAATAGTTACTTGAAATTAGGTTAACAAAAATAGATTCAAAATGCAATTTGTAAGTAATAATTTCATAGATTATAATTATGAGAAGTGAAAAAAAAAAACTTTACATAATAAAGTTTATACAATGTTAGTTAAATAAATCCATCAAAACTTATGATTGACCTGTCTATTTAGTTGATATATTTACATGTACAATGTTAGTCATTAGTTTAAAATCAGTGTCTAATAATGACTTATAGTATTTTAAAAAGGGAATTATTATTTATCTCCCCCAAGGCTTGAGCGTTTGTCACTTTCATAAGCATCTATCATTTGGTCAACACTTATAATTCCTAACGTTAACCTTCCCGATTCTCTAATCTATATAATTACATATTTACCCCTATAACCTACAACAAACTTTAAAACTCTATCTCTTAGCTACCCTACTTTTGAAAACTAATTTGTTTTTTTTTTAAAAAAACATTTATTTAGTCCCTGTAGTTGCAATTTTCAGGTTAAGTTATTTTTATCATTGAATAATTTTAATAGCTTTGTTCAAATCTTCACATATATCGCTCTGTTGCATTATTTTTGAAGTTACAGAATTTCCTTGTAGTTGTCAAATGAATGAAACGGAAGGATAATATTAGGGGTGATAAGTTTGAATTAAATGGTAGAGTCTATAATACGTTGTATATGTATATATGTATGCACTGAAAAATATCTGAAATGCATGCTTATTTCTTATTACACTGTCGTTTAATTTTCTATTTTTTTAATGGTAGAGGCAAGTGACAAATCCCCTTTTAAAATAGTATACATAGATAAATATTTGACATACATGCTTATTTTTTGTTATACTGTTATTTTACATTGTATTTCTTTAATTGTGCGAGTACTTGTCATTTTTCACTTGTTATTTAAATGATTTACTGATAAAATATTTCACGCATATTTTCGGCCTATAGTTGTGTCAATTACACGAATACTAAATAATCATACATGTTAATTCTATTAGATCGTTTGATTATTTTTTTGCATTTGATTTCATTTTATTATATATATTAACATGTTTGTTGATATTAAACAGAATAATATTATAAAAGATTTTGTTTAACTTTTCCACAGGTTGCATTCCCAAACTTGGAGCTATTGGAATTGAGTGGATTAAATGTTCACGTGATTTGGCAAAATCATGTTGCAGCAGTGTCTTGTGGTCTTAAAAGTATAACACATTTGATCCTAAGTGACTGTAATAATTTAAGATATTTGTTCTCATCTTCTACGGCTGGCAACTTCGCTAGACTCCAACAGCTTCAGATAGACGACTGTGAGGCCTTACAAGAGATAGTTGTTATAGACGATGAAGGTAATGATGTAGTATTCTCTCAATCATAATTTTTAATGATGGAAGATCTTGAAAATCTCACAAAATTCTTATCAGGTGAATGTATTGAATTTCCATCCTTCAAAAAATTGTACATAAGGGGGTGTCCAAAATTGAAGCAATTCATGGTAAAAGATACAAGTACGGACCAATTGAAAGAAATGCCATTACCTCTCTTCAATCAAAAGGTACAATTATCCAAGGTTTGAGCTTTTGTCACTTTTATAGGAGTCTATCATTTAGTCAGCACTTATAATTCCTAATGTTAACCTTTCGACTTCTCTAATTTAATAGAAATATAGATAATTGCATATTTACCTCTATGACCTACAACAAATTTTTAAACTCTATCTCTTAACTTCCCCGCTTTTCAAAACTAATTTCCTTTTTTTTTTTTTAAATAACATTTTTCTAGTCCCTCTAGTTGTGGCATTTAGGTCAAATTATTTTTATCATTGAATAATTTAATAGCTTTGTTCAACTCTTAATATATAGCTCTGTTACAGAACCTCCTTGTAGTTGTTAAACGGATGAAAAGGGAGGATAACATTAGGGGTGGTAAGTTTGAATTAAATGATATATAGATAAATATTTGAAATGCATCATTATTTCTTATTATATGGTCATTTTATTTTCTATTTTTTTAATTGTGCTGGTACTTGTCATTTAAATGACTTACTGCTAAGATATTAAACAATCATGTATAAGTGTAAACAAATTAAATACTTACGTAACAATAATAAATTTAAATATTAAGATTGTGACAAAACGTTTAATTCGCAAGCAGGTTGCGGTACCAAACTTGGAGTCCTTGTTCCTTTCAAATTGTGGTAGTCTGAGCTGTCTATTTTCATCTTCTATGATCAAAAGTTTTGTCCCACTCAAATATCTTCGAATAAGCAAATGCTTGGACTTAGAAGTGATATTTGACATGGAAGGTGAAAATTCTGAGGATAAAGGTAGTGCAATAGTCTCTCAATTAAGTTTCTTGCGTATTGCTGATCTACCAAAACTGAAGCATGTATGGAACAAGGACCCCCAAGGACTTGTATCCTTTCAGAATCTAAAGAACATAAGCATTGGCAGGTGTGCTGGACTAAAAGAGGTGTTTCCATCGTCTATTGCTAGTAGTCTCTCACAACTGAAAAGTCTTGATATAAGTGATTGTGGGGTGGAGGAGATTGTTTTTGTTGCAGATCAAGAAGGAACAGAGACAATTACTAGATTTGTGTTTCCAGGGCTACAGTCTCTTATACTAGATAACCTGCCAAATTTGACAACGTTCTTTCCTGGAATGTATACCGTGGAATGGCCAACATTATCGGAGTTGACGGTGAGTGAATGGGAGACGGTGATGAATATTCTCACTAATAAGGAGGGACATCCCCGGATTTTGTTTGGAAAGGTATGAATATCCCCAGATTTGTTGGATTACTAACAGTAGTGGCAGCTTCAAATTAATTAAACAAACATGATTATTAATTATTTATAATATCAACATCAAGACTGGTTTGTTTGAGCTCAGCTAAGAGATTAAGAAAAAAGTCTAGTTTTTCTTTCCTGATTTAGACGATGTCCACTTATCCCCTACCTTTTGATAAATACTCAGTTAGCCCTTTTAGTTAATATTTGAAAAATAATATTTGTTGATAAGAAATTTTCTTTCTAAATTTTCTTAATTAATTTTAAAAATAATAAGGAATGTTAACGATAATCATAAAAATATTAACAAATTATAACATCAACAATTCTTATAATTAAAAGATTATTTTTCAATTATTTAAACTCTAAAATTAGATTTGAAGTAACAAAAACTTATACAAATAAAAATTTTAAATAATTAATATTTAAATAGAATAGCATTTTTTTATTATTTTCTAAAATAATAATAAAATTATGAATTAATTATACATATTTTATTTCTTTTAAAATCAAGCAAAAAAATTGAAAGAGATAATATGATAATAAATTTTTTTGAAAAATAGGTGTAAATAAACATTGTGTAATATATATATATATATATATATATATAGGAATTTGACATAATATTTTGTAATCTCGAATTAACTTAGCATTCTCCTGTTAAAGCTGCATATATCAAAATCAATTGATCTAATTTAAAATTGTTGAATTCATCGTTTGATTTAACTAATTTTCTATTTTGTTAAATTTACGGAACATCTGACGGTATTTTTTTTTTTTTTAATCAGGTTTTGCCTAATTTGGAAAAATTAATTGTAAGAGGAAAGGGCATAGCAAAGATACGGCAATTTCCAGAAGACCTCATATGCAAACTTAAATGCCTGCAAGTCGAATTCAATGAGTCAACTGTTATTCTATCACTTGATTTCCTTCAGAGATTTCGCAACACAAGAAGGCTCGAGATACAAGGACAATCTTATATTCGTGATAGAAAAGAAGAAGAAAATCAGATATTGACACGGATAAAAAATCTTGACGCATGTTCGGATTTGATGCACATTTGGAAAAAAGAGTCCAATATGGACCATTTGGTTCATCTGGAAGTACTCTATTGTAAGAATTTGATTAATAGTCTAGTTCCATCTTCGACATCCTTTGGAAATTTAACAACTCTGAGGGTATTTTTTTGCGAAGGAGTGACAAACATAGTAACATCCTCGACTGCAAAGAGCCTGGTGCGACTAAGAGAAATGACTGTAAGTTCGTGCAAAATGTTAACAGAAGTAATGGCCGCGGATGAGGGAGATGATCATGAAGCAAAAGACTATGAAATTGTTTTTAGCCAATTGAAGAAGTTGAGTCTTTCTAATTTAGAAAGTCTCACAAGTTTCTGCTCTGCTAATTATATCCTCCAATTCCCATCTTTGGAAGAATTAATTGTGGAAAATTGTCCCAAGATGAAGAGTTTCTTCATAGGAGAATTAAGCACACCCAAGTTACGGAAAGTAAGGCAATCCAGTTGGCGTGATAATCAATGGTCTTGGAAGGGCGACCTTAATAAAACCATACAAGAGCTACATGAAGAATCGGTACGTATGAATTTAGTATATTTTGAAACGGAGAGAATGACTTTTTTAGCAAAAATTAAAATAGGAAATTTAAGAATAAATTGGACCTTTTCTGAAACACTTTTACTCTCTCTTTGGGCCAGCATAATTAGAATGAATAAAATCTATATTTTTATTCTTGCAGTGTAGAAACAGACATGATGATGAAGAAGATGTGAAGACCGAGGACGTAGGAGGCAGTGGTAATTTGGTAAGATCTATTTGACAAGTCTTTATTCTTATGTTTATTAAATTTGATAATTTAAATATGTTCATTACCACTCCAGCCCCATTCTCAGTATCTTGGACTTTTCGGTAGCATGGAGGATTGATATAAATAGATAAGGAAACTAAGATGTGATAAAAGAGGAAATTTGTTATAGATCATATTTGAATGAGTTATGTCTTTTCTTAATATGTAATAGTGTTGCTAACTATAGAAGCTAGTTGGAGCAACTTATAAGAAAAGTGCATTTGCTCTTTTTTAACAGAAACTAGTCCAGAGTTCTAAGGAAGAATTTCCAGGCCAACCGTCTACGCAACAGCCAGAATAATTAAGGTCATTTTTCATTGTCATTTTGGCAGAAATTCACGTTGCAGCTAGTGTTTCATGGTGAGAGGGCCTTGTATTTTTAGCTTGACTATTCTATACTACTTACTTAATTGCTTTGCCTATTATAGCTTTATTTTTATTGTGACTTCAACTTTGGAGCTTTTCTATTAAATCTTATTAGCTAATATGTTAACGAGTCCAATGCCATTTTATGCGTCTTTTCAAAACCTTATATATTTTTTGCTAACAGAGGGTTGATAAACAGATAAGGAAAATGTAGCAAAAGAGGAAATTGCTTATAAATCATAATTGAACGAGTTGCATATGTTTTTTCTTAATAAGCAATAGCATTGCTTACTAGAGAACCAAGTTTGGACAACTTACAAGAGAGGTGCTTTTGTTCTGTTTTGTTTACAGACATAGTCCAGAGTTCTGTGGAAGATTCTGCGGGCCAACCTTCTATATGCAGCCTTGGGAATAAGGCCATTTCAGTTACCTGATCTTATTAAGAGCTGTGGGTTGAAGGAATGATAAGAATTAAGCATCGGGAGGAAGGCAAGGGAATCTGTGGTGTAGTGTTCAACAGAGTGTAGTAATGTAATGTGGTAAGGATTGTTTGTGAAGTTTTGTTGTTTATGGTCAAATTTCTAATAAATCTGATACGTTTATTTGTTAACCACTCCAATGCCAGTATGATTCTTGATGAACAACAACGAGGAAGATGTAGCAGGCAGTGTTTAGTTTTCTTGATGGTGAAACAGATCTCCATTCCTTTTGTTGCAGTACTCATGGTGATTTTATTAATTACTTACGCTGATTCAACCTGTGGGGATCCAACATTAATTAGGAAATTTTGTATTACTCATTTGGTTGTGTGTGCACATTGTAATTACTGTGTATGTATTGGTTGAGAAAACAAATCTGTAGGTTTCTTGATGATGAATGATGATATTAGTAATGTTGCAATTAAGCGCCTTGTTCTGGGGACAATGAAATCAGAGGTGCTGTGATAATTTTATATATGCTCTCCACTGCTGCTTCAGCTAAAAACTGGTACTGCTTGCTGCAGTGTAGGTGCTGTGGGATTGCGGTTCTTGTGCTGCTGATGCTGCTTTCTCTGCTGTTGCCCTGTTTTTATTTTTATGACTAGCTGCTGCTCTGTGTTGCCAATCCGCTGCTTCTGATGTAGTGATTTTTCTGATGGTGTTTCTGTACATGTCTTTGCTGCTGATGGCTTAATCTGCTGTTGCCTCCTGCTGTATAGATCCTGTTCTTGTCCTGCTGATGCTGTTCTCTCTGCTCATGTCCTGTTTGAGCCGCTATTATGCTTGCTGCTTGTCTTTCCCGCGTAAGTTGGCGTTTGCTGCTGTTAGCTGCTGGTTTATTGTTTATTGCTGTTGCTTACTACCAGCTTGTTCTGCCGCTGCCGGTGCTGTTTTTTGATTACTGCTGATGGCTTAATCTTCTACTGCTTGCTGCAGTATAGCTGCCGTTTTCTCTGGCGGTGTCCTCTTTGAGTTACTATTACGCTTGCTACTCGATTATCCCGCTGCTGCTAGGGATTGCTGAAAACTCTTTCTATTACTTATGCGCCTGTTTGTTGCTGCGTATTGCAGACTTTTTCCTTCGGTTAGGACTGCTTCTTGTGCTTGTGCTGGAACTAAATACTTTAATAACTGTGGTTTCAAAATTAAAGGGAAGTGCACAAAATTTCAAAAGTAACTGTATTGTAGGAGAAATCTATTCAATATATGTTGCATATGCTAATTACTATTGTGTTTCGATTGGTTTTGAAAGAGGCCTGCTAGATTTTTTGAATGGCAATAAATTCATAAACTTTCAGCTTTAACATTTTCTAACAAAATTAATCTCTAAATGGGGTATGTCATTCACAACTTATGCCTGAGAAGAGCCTGTATGTTAAATTGAAGAAGTACTGCTTCATGACGGATAGCTTCAGTAGAATGGGAACCATATCTTTTGAGTTATATGCTGCATTCCTAA
Organism: Azadirachta indica; assembly: GCA_022749755.1. Classification (NCBI taxonomy): domain Eukaryota; kingdom Viridiplantae; phylum Streptophyta; class Magnoliopsida; order Sapindales; family Meliaceae; genus Azadirachta; species Azadirachta indica. Next base: position 12,415,453 of record CM040453.1, read on the forward strand.
ATATTGCAACTAAGTGAAATTTTGGGCTTGAAGTATTTAAAGGATTTAAATACAAATCAGGGCAAATAAAGTAACTGAATAAATGTTATTTTTACTAATAATATAAATGTTATTTATACTCTTTTTTTACAAGGACATCCATTGAACCAAATCGAAAAGCTATCGAGAGGTTACCATGAGGAAGTATAAAAATTCAAGAACTATTCTGAAACCACAAGTAACAAATGGCAATATAATGTTTGCAAGAGAAAAAACAAACACAATAAAATAGGCAACAAACTATTACAGGGAGGAAACCAAGAACACTGAGTGATATTAACTGTATATTTCAGCACTTGTAGCAACCCAAAACTCATAATTTGGCCATCTATGCCTGCAATTGTCGTGTAAAAGATCACCACTTGTTTGTAAATAGAGCGACACAGTATCGCTCAACTCATCCTGTCAAAGCAACCGAAAAGTATTACAATAAATACACCGAATCACCTCAGCAACTCCAATAAACAATTAAAATTTCCTCGATCTGCATTTCACATGATTTAGCAATTATGTCTACTGCTTCTTTCAAGTCCCAACACTATAACTTAAAAAACTTATGTGTTACCTCATTCAACATTTCCATGGCACATTTCATCGAGCAAGTTCAATCTGTCAAACAAATCTTTACCAATACCAATTGCCTGCAAATCCCATAATCAAAAACTTAATAAAACACCCTCTAAATCTTCATGAAACAACTTTCACTATGCATCAATCCATTATGACTAACCCAGAAAACCCGCACTGTGCATACCCCATAACATCCATGAAGAGAAAGAAAAGAAGTAAACAAAGAGGCAATTCGGAGATGAGAGTAACCAGTAAGCAAAGAAGTCAATAATGGATGTTAGGCAATTGGTGAATTAGTTGTTATGGTTGGTTCATCTCTTAAGTATGTAGTCTTACAGGACTGGCCAAACTGTGCCTTGTTTTCTGGGCGCGAGTCAAAATGTATTCAAAGTCAAAGCTTGAGGAACAACTCTTTTAGTTTGCATTTTTAACCATTTGTTTCTATGGATTAAAGGTTTTCTTTAATCAGTTCCCTGACACTGATCTGGCAAATGAAACTACGGTCATTTTTTCTTTTTTCTTTTTTAAAAAACATTTTGTATGGAATTCTATATAAAATTAGCAGGTTCAGCGAAATGTTTCTCTAATTGTTATGACTCGTATCTTGTGCCTTGCTCCAAAACTATTTTCCTTAGGTATTTTACTCTAAAGCTGGAATACTTTTCTGTTTTATTTTACACTCATATGTACAGGTGAGACAAGTTTCCTTGATTTCTGTCAATAATATCTTGTAGCGATCACATTTTGAATCTGAAATCCGAAATTTCGGCTAACAGAAATAATGTAATTCACTGATCATTTCCCATGTTTACAACATTATATTTAAGACAACAAAACGAATACCTCACACATAGATTTCCGAGCTCCAAAAACAGAGGCCACCAGAAGAATCCGATCACCGTCCATCTCCACCACCACCACCGCGTTCCTTCGCAATCTGCTGTGTCTGCTTCTCAGCAAGCTTCTCTAGGGCCGATTCCACCGCATCACGCCCTCCGATAAGCAACCTGTTCACAGTTTCCAGATCTTTTTCAAATCGAGCTTCTTCAAACTCCTTCCGCGCGTTCTCTCTCAAAATATCTCGCCACAGGATGCCACGTGAATCAGGCCACATGAAGAATCTGGTGGCCCGGACGATGTCTCGGTAGAGACTCAAGGCCTTCCGCCAGGTAGTCAACACTCTCTGCCGAGCCAAGAGTTCTTCCTCGTCATCGTCAAGAGATTTCTCTCTCTTCACGACATGTCTATCTAATAACTCCTCCAAAGTGTCTGGACCGTCTTGTAACAGACGTCGGATAGAAAGTAAGTTGTTTCTCCCAACTATTTTTGAAAGACTTCCCCATTTTTGCATCGTCGTTGCCATTCCGCTCCTCCAATTTCTCCCAAATTATTTTATGATTATTTATTAATTCTCTTTCAGCATTGTGAAGATACTCTCTGCCCAGATACTCCGCCCAGAAGCTCAGTTGCTGCTGACCTCGTACTGAACGCTCCCCTATTGTTTTAATGTTGAAGACTCAGTTGCTATTGGTGTGAAGCTAACTAGATTTTTGCTTAGCTGTCATTGATGAGCTGGCTATTCTTTAACTAACTTGAGGAATTTTGTTATAGATGTTTTGGCATTGCTTTCCTTGTGATTTAAGAGGTTTACGAGTAGCGTAGAGCGTTCTGTTTTTTGTATAAACAGTCAGGACTCTTTCAGCTAAGTGGTTGGTGTGTTGATGAAATCTGATTGAATAAAAGGAAGTTCTTTCTCCACAAATTTTTCTTTGCTTTCCCGGGAACCAAACAACATTTTCTGAATCTTAACTTGGTATCAGAGCTTCAAATGGCCAACGCCAATCTATTCTACCCTAACTTTTTATCAAACACAGCAATTTCTTTTGTTGTTCCAACGAAGCTCGATGGAAACAATTATCTCATCTGGAGATCTCAGGTCCTACCATGTATTCGAGGAAACGGCCTTGAAGTTTTCATCAACGGAGTTCGATCAAAGCCTGTGCAGATTCTTCAAGATAGCAGTGACAATCAACTGGTTGAGAATCCTGAGTTTACTATCTGGAAAACACAAGATCAACTACTACATGGTTGGTTACTATCTTCTATAAGTGAAGCAATCTTAAGCTTGGTAATCGGATGTAAATCTTCTTATGATGTGTGGCTTGCTTTAGAAAAGCAATTTGGATCTCAGTCTAAAGTAAGAACTCTTTAGCTTCGATTTCAGCTACAGACAAACAGAAAAGATGGATGACTTTCAACTCCTATTGATTGACCAAACAATACGGCTAAAAAATCTAAAATACTTTTAACAAACTATTTTATCTACGTGTAATTTCTATAAATCTCAAGAGAGGTACGTAAAAATACAAAATTTTAATTATTAATTTTTATTACTTTTATTTTTAATTGCTTACATTTAAAAATATAACAAAATTAAAAATCTTGTGTTTTTTTTTTTTTGAAACATGGATCGAATAGCCGGCCTGGATCAAAAATTTTAATCAATTAAGTTATAAATATTTTGAGATTAAGATCGGATCGATTTTTAATAGTATTTTGAACTTTTACAAGCTTGATTATAAGGCCTGACCCTTGCTAAGACCCAAATATTAAATCCGAGCTCGGGCCAAGCCAAACCGAAATGATAACAAATGAATCTGGGTCCGAGCAAAATTTTTTTAAACTCGGCTCGACCCAGGGTTTTTGCCAATTCTATTTGAAGCTCTTAAAAAATCTCTTGACAATTGATATCAATATTTAACTAATAATTTTATTAATGTTTTTAAAAAATTTAGTATATTTAAACAAATTAAAAAGATTATTATCTAACATATTAATACATCAATTTTTTAATTGTTCGTATAATTAGATATTAAGTATAATTTTCAATTCAGCAATGAATTTAAAATTTTAAAAAATTTTGGATTCATCATTTGTTAATCTTTTCTACTTTTGTTAAATTTACTAGTGAGATGGAATATCTAACACTATTTTTTTTTAATTGGTCACAAGGTTTTGCCTAATTTGGAAAGATTATTTGTAAAAGGAAGGAGAAAATTTTGGATTCATCATTTGTTAATCTTTTCTACTTTTGTTAAATTCACTAGTGAGATGGAATATCTAACAGTATTTTTTTTTTAATTGGTCGCAAGGTTTTGCCTAATTTGGAAAGATTATTTGTAAAAGGAAGGAGCAGAGCAACAATATCGCAGTTGCAGAAGACCTCATTTGCAAACTTAAATATGTTGAAGTCGTTGAAGTCAGATTCAATGAGTCAACTATTATTTTATCACTTGATTTCCTTCAGAGATTTCACAACATGAAAATGATCAGTATACTAGCAGAACCTTATCCATTTCACGGAGAAGTTGATGAAAATGGGAGTATACACTAATAACAAATCTTAATGCATGTTCTGATTTGAAGCACATTGTGAAAGAAGATTACTCCTATATGGACCATTCGCTTCGTCTACAAGTCACAAATTGTCAGAATTTGACAAATTCTCTAATGCCACCATCCACATCCATTCTAAATCTAAAAACTCTGCAAGTATGGATTTGCAATGGATTGAGAAACATAGTAACATCCTTGATAGCAAAGAGCCTAGCGTAGCTAAGAAAAATGAGCATATCTTCATGCGATATGTTAACAGAAATAGGGACAGCAGATGAGGTAGATGAAGCAAAAGATCATTATGAAATTGTCTTCGGCCAATTGAAGGAGCTGCAACTTTCTTATTTACTAAGGCTCACAAGCTTCTGCTATGCTAATTGTACACTCAAATTCCCATCTTTGGAAGAATTAGATGTGAAATATTGCCGCAATATTAAGAGTTTCTTTAGAGGAGAAATAAGCACACCCAAGTTACAGAAAGTAATACTTCAGAGGAAGACTACAGAGTTACAAAACCTTAATACAATCATACAAGAGTTACGTGACGAAATGAAGACAGCAGTCATACTAGAGTTTGGTCACCACATGTTACGTATTAATGTATTAGTAAGCTTTGAAACAGAGAGAATTAATGATTTCTTCAGCAAAAATTAAATACGAAATAATTTAACAATAAATTCGACCATTTCTTGGAGAACATAAGAATGAATAAAATTTTCGTTTTGTTTCTTGCAGCAGAGCGGAAGATTTGCATCAAGAAGGACTAAGGTAAAGCGCGACCAGAAAGATACAACAAGCGGTGTTAAATAATGCGGTGAAGATTTATTTGACAAGTTTTGATTCTTATGTTGAAATTTTTTACTAAATTTGATAAATAGGCTCATTACCAGTTACAGCCCCGTTCTGTGTATTTTACGAAAGAAAAATAAAAAATAAAATCGTACTTTTAAACATAATTGGTCATGTATTATTAAACTCAAAATCACACTAAAGTATCTTCTAGTTTATTCCTCTTTATAACCTCTTTATGATGGAAAAATAATTTAGAAAATAATATTGCAGACTTGTTTAGGTTAGACTCGGGACCTCTTTTATAATAAAATATTTTATAATTGCAAACAATTTTTCTCTTCCCCACTTCTACCTATCATTAAAGTTTCTTTAAAGTGTTTTCAAATAACCACAAAATGAGAAAACGGCTAATTAAAATTGTCTCCTACCATCCTTAAAATAAGAAAGTGCTTCATTAAAAGAACGCCTTAATAAACACTACCGCTAACCATTATTAATTTATTTTAGTTAATATAATTTTTATCATTAACATATAGACCATATAACATAAAAGTTCTTACATTCTCCCGCTTGGGCCACATGTTAAATGAAATATCAATAAATATTAACTAATAACTTGATGTGATCATTGAACCTTAAATTATATATGTACCAAATGGTAGCAGCACCTTAAAAAAATATCAATACATGAGTCATGGCAATCATATTTCTATTAAAGAAAAAACATTAATTTCCTTCCATGTATTACAAGCAAGATACCTTCTATCTGAATATTTTCATCTTTATGAATGAACTTCAATAAGTTATTGAGTTCTAACTTAAATAGTCTCAATAGATTTTTCAAATACTTTATGTGCAAAAATATAAACTTATTCTTGATTGTAATTATGAAACTAATATAAAAGCCAAAAGATATTTCAAATAAGCAAATACAATGTTTAGTCAACAAGGCCCATATGATCCACAAGATCAATATAGCTAGCAATTTAATCGTTAGTCATAAGATCCGCCAAAATGAGCTCTATTTTTACATATTCATTCATGTCTGTCAAAGTTAAGAATAAAAGCTTTATGTTTATGTTCTTATTTTTGGCTTCAACTTTTATTTTTCTTAGAGAATAAAACTTTATTGGAATAAACATAATAAATTATTCATGGTCTCTTTGTGTAAATAGATCAACAACTTATAGACCACAAATTATATTTCCTGCAATATAACTTTATAGTAAATACATTTTATCTTTTGAGACAATCTCTCATACTAAATCTTGTTCTATATGTATTCCTTTTGAGAAACAATTATAAAGGTCCTTTCAATTTATCTATGAGAATTTTTATGGCAATAAGTGGCATCATCCATATACTTTATTTAGAGGTTTAAGAGATTATTATGTGTTATATGATAAAAGTAAAATCAAATTTTGCAGGTTAAACTATAGACCTTATATAAAATTGATAATTCTATGCTCTCACTAATCTTAAAATATATACATTAGCTAAAATGCTCTGAGAAACTTACATTGTAGGATTTTATATGCCAATGAAGGGATTTTAATTTAGATCTTTAAAGCTTGCAAAATTCTATCGTTTTTCTTTTCCTTATAAGAAATTTTATGCTATTAAAATTTTCTTTCTAGCAAACTTCATTTCATGGGAGAATAACTTTAGCCACAAGAAAAACTTAAATTTTAAATTAACCAATGTTAATTTAATGGTAAATTCTAACCTTCCTATGGGTAAAGGTTTGAAAACGCATTGAATTTACTAAAAATCTTTATTGCTATAAATCGGTGATAATAAGATTAACAAACATATTTTTGCGTTTTGCGTACTCGGTCGTCTTATGACCAAATTCTTTGCATGTTAAGCAAGGTAGTGATTTGTTATATGTTCGGCCTTCATTTAATCGTCGAACATGTCTATTTGGGTCCAAGTAGGGCGCTTTAGCCTTACTTCTTCGCAAATAGTAACCCCTTTCCTCTTTGGGCTTAGGCTTAGGAGTTTTTCTTGTGGGCTTTCTTGTACTCTTTTTGCGAGTGGATTCCGATTTTCTTTCTCGGATTTTTCTTTCGCCGTAATGCTGAGGCGTGAATATATTTTTACAGAAGCTATATTCGCCTTTCTTGATCTCTCGATCAATCTGTATCTGTGTACATCTTTTCTTAAGACAAGTCATGACAAAATACGCTCTTACGTATATATTGTCGTAAAATGAGCCTTTGAATGCTACAGTACTTTCTTCGTACTTCTTCCATTCGGCATATATTTCTTCGCCCAATCTTGAGGGAAGTTTCATGAACATTTTGTCGCATAGTTCGCGATTATAGATGTTCTGAGACTTGCTCATGTAATAGCAGTAGTCTAACAGAAAGGGGATTATTTTATCCCATGTAGATATCGAGATTTGTTCTAAGTCTCGCATGGCTTGGGACTGCTCCATTTTGGATCTCAGGTTTGGGTCTTGACCCGTTATGATTTGTGAAACTGTGTTTACGAAGTTCCATGGATTTGCACCTTTGGTTTTAAGAAGATCAAAACTAGCCTTATGTTGAGTTTTGAAGTTCTCCCAAACTAATTTGGCACCTTCGCTTAAGGAAGTTTCCAAATAGCGGTACATTTCATCAGCTGTATGGTTAAATCCCCGTGCAATATAGTCTCGCACTGTTCTGGATTTCCAATTTTCGAGGTTTGGCATCCACATTTGTGGGTTGACTGCCAGGACTCTCAACTCTTGTTGGGTCGGTAAAACCTCTAGTGGAAGTCTTGTTCCAGCTGGGTTGTATTTCTTAGCCTCCGGATTGAAGTCCGTGTATGAAGCTCTTGGAATATTTCCATCGAAATACGATATTGGGCTTGGGTCCAATACTGTTGGAAGCCCAAGTTCGTCTGCCATGTCCAGATGTTCTGAATGGACGTGTTGGCTTTGAACCTCAGTATCTCTGGCCATGAATTCTAAATTTTCATCTAGCCATTTTGAGACATTTTCTTCTGACATTCTTGACGTCATTTGTTCCCATTTCTGAGGGGTAATTCCTCTTCGTGACATAATCCTTCTATCTGCTGGATTATTTATGTCAAGATATAAAGACTTTCTTGCGTCTTTCATGAATGAGCTTACTTCGTTTTTAACATCATTCTGCGATGATTCAGCGCATATGGATTTTCCCTTTTGTTTGTAAGCGATGCTTCTCTCGATTAGATCTTTATTTTCCTTGATCCAATCATTTCGAAGCTTTTCCAGTTTATTAATTTCTTCGACAATTTTGTGAGTTTCTTCTGAAACTGCGTCGAATATTGAAATTCTTCGTGACGTGGCGAATTTTCTTAATCCGTCATATTCGTCAGGGTATACTGTCTTGAGAGCATTTATTGCTTTCTCATGTTGACCGGAGTCTGTTGACTCTATGATTTGTTTGAAGAGATTTATAAACACTCTGAAATCTCCGTTTTCGGTTATTGCCATTAAGTCAAAGTGTTCATCTTGTTGGAATGAACTATTATTTTGACTGCTTGATTCTCCACTTGTTGAAGGAGGGTCAATTGGATTGGTCGTTGGAATTTTTTCCTTATAGTTCTTGTAACATATACCAATGGAGTTCTGTCCTAGTGGTATATATACAGATTCTGTGGGATTTTTGACGACCTCTATTGGGTTTGGTCTCTTTATATCCCAGATTGTATTATCCAGTATTGATGAGTCAAAGGCTTTGCCAGGTACTGCTGTTATTCCTTTGGACTTGACTCCTGATATTACTTCATCGATGTTGAGTCTATAAGCTGAGCTAGTATTTTGACTAGCTTTGCCAATGAATCCAACAAAAATATTTATGTTGGGCTTCGTCACTATTCCAAAACCTTTTGTTTGGGCAACGAATTTTATATCAGTTAGTTTGTCCATTGTAACTGTGAAGTCCGGACAAAAGTAGAATAGGCCCTTATTCTGATCCAAATTGCATTCTATTGAGCAAATAATGGATTTGGCCATGTCAATTATAGAATCGTCCATAATGACAATATGGACTTTTGCTCCAATTTTCTTTCGCACAAGGCCTTTTATCCCAATAACGAAAAGCCCAAGATGGCAGTATCTCAGCCCATCTTTTCTAAGCTTGGTTATTATTTGAGAATTACTGTTAAACAGGGGTATTTCCGACATTGGTCGTCACCCAATAACAGAGCCTGTTCGAATTGGCGATCGATGATTCTGGTTTTGCAGAACCAATCTCTCATCGTTGAGTTCTTTGTGTTGTATAGAACACATGGTCTGAATAGTTTTAGTGTTTCTTTGTCGAAACCCTCTAAGTCTGAATCGATAGAAGCTAGTTGGAGCAACTTATAAGAAAAGTGCATTTGCTCTTTTTTAACAGAAACTAGTCCAGAGTTCTAAGGAAGAATTTCCAGGCCAACCGTCTACGCAACAGCCAGAATAATTAAGGTCATTTTTCATTGTCATTTTGGCAGAAATTCACGTTGCAGCTAGTGTTTCATGGTGAGAGGGCCTTGTATTTTTAGCTTGACTATTCTATACTACTTACTTAATTGCTTTGCCTATTATAGCTTTATTTTTATTGTGACTTCAACTTTTATGTATGAAGGAACTGGAGAAGATTATTATTGCTTACAAAGGAAGTACTTTTGTTTGCTCATCAAATTGACAAATTGAACTCCACCTTATTTTTAGCTAAACAGTATTTTGGATTCTGGTTTTCTGTTGGCAATTTGGAGGGTAAGCGCTCTTGCTACCTAGACTATGACTTGGGTGGCATGTTAGTACTTAGTACCCCTGTTATTCTAATTTATCATTGTTAAATTTCAGGATGAAAATGTTAGTAATTTTATTTTTTTTATTATTACACATTACATGTAGTGATGTACAATCTACTGGTAGTATATTATATTAGAGGGTAATCACTCTTACTATCCAGTCTATGACCTAGGTAGCATGTTAGTACCCCTGTTATTCTATCTTTTTTAAGTCAGCGTTCCATTTTTACACTATTTTTCTTTAATCTTGGACTATTTTTCTAACTATATAAAGCACTTTCCATTTTACACATTTTCTAATACATAATCTGTAATACATTGTTATTCATATTAATATTGATATTTTACATCATTAATACGTAATCTTTCGACCCCTCTTAAGAAACCCTTACAGTTTATCTAGTGAAGCTACGCTTCAAAAACTAGTAGTGACAAGATTGGAAATTTTCTATTAAATCTTATTCGCTTGTATGTTAACCAGTCCAATACCATTTTGTGTGTCTTCTCAAAACTTTATATACTTTTTGGTAACACAGAGGGTTAATAAACAGATAAGGAAGATGTAGCAAAGGAGGAAATTGCTTATAAATTGTAATTGAACTAGCTGTATATGTTTTTTCTTTATAAGCAATAGCTCTGCGTACCATAAAACTAAGTTTGAACAAGTTACAAGAGAAGTGCTTTTGTTCTCTTTTGTTTACAGAAATAGTCCAGAGTTCTGTGGAAGATTGTGCGGGCCAACCATCTATATGCAGCCTTGGGAATAAGGCCATTTCAGTTACCTGATCTTATTAAGAGCTGTGGGTTGAAGGAATGATAATAATTAAGCATCGAGAGAGAAGGCAAGGGAATATGCGGTGTAGTGTTCAACAGAGTGTAGTAATGTAATGTGGTAAGGATTGTTTGTAAAGTTTTGTTGTTTATGGTCAAATTTCTAATAAATCTGATAAGTTTATTTGTTAACCACTCCAATGCCAGTATGATTCTTGATGAACGACAATGACGAAGATGTAACAGGCAGTGTTTAGTTTTCTTGATGGTGAAACAGATCCCCATTCCTTTTGTTGCAGTACTCATGGTGATTTTATTAATTAATGTTGATTCAATCTGTAGAGATGCAAATTAATTAGAAATTTTGTCTGAATCATTTGGTTGTGTGTGCACCTAGTAATTACTATATATGTATGTAATGAATTTATTAATTACTAAATTGGTTAAGAAAACAAATCTGTAGGTTTCTTGATGATAACTGATGATATTAGTAATGTTGCAATTAAGCGCTGTGTTGTGGGGACAATGAAATCAGACGTCCTGTGATAATTTTATTTATGCTCTCCACTGCTGCTTCAGCTAAAAACTGCTACTTCTTGCTGCAGTGTAGATGCCGTGGAATTGCGGTTCTTGTGCTGCTGATGCTGCTGTCTCTGCTGTTGCCCTGTTTTTACTTTTACGACTAGCAGCTGCTCTATGCTGCCAATCTGCTGCTTCTGATGTAGTGATTTTTCCGATCGTGCTGCTTTACATGTCTCTGCTGCTGATGGCTTAATCTGCTGTTGCCTCCTGCTGTATAGATCCTGTTCTTGCCCTGCTGATGCTGTTCTCTCTGCTCATGTCCTGTTTGAGCCTCTACTATGCTTGCTGCTTGTCTTTCCCGCTACTAGCTTGTTCTGCTGCTGCCAGTGCTGTTTTTTGATTACTGCTGATGGCTTAATCTGCTGCATGCTTGCTGCATTATAGATGCTGTTTTCTCTGGTGGTGTCCTGTTTGACTTGCTATTACGCTGGCTACTCGGTTATCCCCCAGCTGCTGGGGATTGCTGAAAACTCTGTTTCTATTACTTTTGCGACTGTTTGTTGCTGCGTATTACAAACTTTTTCCTTCGGCTAGGACTGCTTCTTATGCTTGTTCTGCAACTAAACACTTTAATAATTGCGGTTTCAAAATTAAAGGGAAGTACACAAAATTTCAAAAGTAACCGTGTTGTGGGAGAAATCTATTCAATATACGTTGCATATTCTAATTATTATTGAGTTTGGATTAGTTTTGAAAGAGGCCTGCTAGATTTTTTCGATGGCAATAAATAAATAAACTTTCAGCTTTAACATTTTCTAACAAAATTAATCTCCTAATGGGGTGTGTCATTCACAACTTATGCCTGAGAAGAACCTGTAAGTTAAATTGAAGAAGTACTGCTTCATAACCGATTGCTTCAGTACAATGGGAGCCATAACTTTGAGTTAGAAGCTGCATTGCTGACTATTGCGACTAGGTGAAATTTTTGGATTGGAGTATTTAAAGGATTTAAATACAAATCAGGACAATAAATAAAGTAACTGATACTAATAATATAAATGTTATTTATACTCTTTTTTTACAAGGACATCCATTGAACCAAAACGAAAAGCTACCGAGAGGTTAACACGAGGAAATATAAAAATTCAAGAACTATCCTGAAACCATCAGTAACAAATGGCAATATAATGTTTGCAAGAGAAACAAACACACACAATAAAATAGGCAACAAGCTATTACAGGGAGAAAACCAAGAACACTGAGCGATATTAACTGTATATTTCAGCACTTGTCGCAACCCAAAACTGATAATATAGCCGTCTATGCCTGCAATTGTAGTGTAAAAGATCACTGCTTGCTTGCAAGTAGAGAAACACAGCATCCCTCAACTCATCCTGTCAAAGCAACCGAAAAGTATTACAATAAATACACCTAATCACCTCAACAAATCCAATAAACAATTAAAATTTCCTCGATATGTACTTTACATGATCTAACACTTATGTCTATTGCCTCTTTCAAGTCCCAACGCGATTACTTAAGAAACTTATGCGTTACCTCATCCAACATTTCTATGGGACATTTCATCAAGCAAGTTCAATCCGTCATACAAATCTTTTCCAATACTAATTACCTGCAAAACCCATAATCAAAACCTTAATAAAACACCCCCTAAATCTTCATGACTAACCCAGAAAAATTCCCATAACATCCATAAAGAGAAAGAAAAGAAGAAAACAAAGAGGCAATTCAGAGATGAGAGTAACCAGCAAACAAAGAAGTAAATAATGCATGTTAGGCAATCGATGAATTAGCTGTTAAGGTTGGTTCATCTCTTAGCTATGTTGTTTTACAGGACTGGCCAAACTGTGCCTTGTTTTCCGAGTGCGAGTCAAAATGTATTCAACGTCAAAGTTTCAGTACCAACTCTTTTAGTTTGCATTTTTGACCATTTGCTTCTATGGGTTAAAGGTTTTATTCAATCAGTTCCCTGACACTGATATGGCAAATGAAACTACAGTCATATTTTTTAAACATTTTTTTATGTATTCTGACCATATTTCTATATGAAATTAGCAGGTTCAGCAAGAAGTTTCTCTAATTGTTATGACTCTTACCTTGTGGCTTGTCCCAAAACTGTTTTCGTAAGGTATTTTACTATACAAGCTGGAATAGTTTTCTGCTTTATTTTACACACTCATTTGTCCAGGTGAGACAAGTTTCTTTGATTTCTTTCAATAATATCTGCTAGCAACCACATTTTGAATCTGAAATTGGAAATTTCAGTTTATAGGAAAAATGTAACTCATTGTTTCTTGATAGTGTCACTGTAGAAGGTATAGGGCTTCACTTGATGTACTTTTGATTCTTTGCTTGTTTATTTTTCCCTCTCAATTCCATTTCAATTTCAAGGAACAGAGTTGGAGAAATCATACTTATTCAATTTATTTTTTGTACTTTCCATTTTCTTCTAACAAAACCAAAACAAAAATTGACAACATTATATGTCAGACACAACAGAACGAATACCTCAGACATAGATTTCCAACTAACAAAAACAAAAGCCACCAGAAGAACCCGATCACCATCCATCTCCACCACCACCGCGTTCCTTCTCAATCTGCTGTCTCTGCTTCTCAGCAAGCTTCTCTAGAGCCGATTGCACCGCATCACGCCCTCCAACAAGCAACCTATTCACAGTTTCCGGATCCTTTTCAAATCGGGCTTCTTCGAACTCCTTCCGCGCGTTCTCTCTCAAAATATCTCGCCACAAGATGCCACGTGAATCGGGCCACATGAAGAATCGGGTGGCCCGGATGATGTCTCGGTAGAGACTCAAAGCCTCCCGCCGGGTAGTCAATAGTCGCTGCCGACACAAGAGTTCTTCCTCGTCATCGTCGAGAGATTTCTCTCTCTTCACGACGTGCCTATCTAATAACTCCTCCAAAGTGTCTGGACCTTCGTGTAACAGACGTCGGATAGAAACTACGTCGTTTCTCCCAACTATTTTTGACAGACTTCTCCATTTCTGGATCATCGTTGCCATTCCACTCCTCTGATTTCTCACAAATTATACGATTATTTATTAATTCTCTTTCAGCATCATCTTACATGGTTTTCTAACGGCTCACAGCCCTTTGAAGTGGATTCAATCCCTCAACATGTTCCTTACCCTACAATCCCTTATTTCATCTTGAACACAATCTAAATTAAAAAATAAAAAAATAAAAAAATAACATTACCAAACTTTTATTTACTGTATCAAAACTACCTTTTACCTCCCTAATACTAAATATTTCTCCTATTTTACCTTTATCAGCTGGATCAAGAAGTATTATTATTAGATCTATTTGAACCAATTTTTTTAATTTTTTCTTTTTATAAAATAATTAATATTCTTAAGTTATATTTGTAAAATTAATTCAAAATTAAATTTTATTTATTATTATATTTTATAATTGTTTTTATAACAATAAATCTATTTTTAAATTTTAATATTTTAAATAATTATTTCATTTAAAATAATTATTGCTATTAATATAAAAATTTTTATAATTTAAAATATTATTGTATAATTATCCATAATTTAAAATAATTCAAATTTTTTATTATTATTATATTATTTTATTAGTCCTAATAAAATTATTTTTATTGTAAATTTTCTTACTTTATTTTAAAAATTAGTTCTTTTGAAATATTTTTTAAATAAAATAAATTATTTTATAAATTTTATAATTATTAATAAGTAAAAAATTACCGAGAGACATTAAACTCTGAAATTGATTTAATATATTTTCTCTAACTTTTTATCGATTTGATTAAAAATTATATCATAATTTACTACTATTTATTTATTTTATATTTATTTAGGTTAAAAAAATTGAAGTAAGTGTTTCACATAAATTTGATATCTTATTCTAACTTTATTATAAATTTGTAATATTTTATATAAATTTGTAATATTTTATATAAATTATCTCAATCAAATTAGTAATTGTTATCAATTAATTTATGAAAAAAATCAAATATTTATTTTTATTATGTTATTTTGATAATATGTGAAATGGTGATTTCACATATGAAAATTTAATTTATTATTTTATTGAAAAAAATATAAAAACTTTAATTTAATTTATATCACGAGATTTGATGAAAAATTAAAAAATTGATAATATATTTTTTAATAATAAATTAGAAAATTGATAATCGTATGAGCTAATTTTTGTTAATTATTTTAAATATGTAATTAATTCAATAAAATTAATATTTTTTAAAAATTTAAATTAAGTTTAGTGCTATTAAATTATTATAAAATTAAATTATTATATATATTTGTAAATCCTAACTA
Organism: Azadirachta indica; assembly: GCA_022749755.1. NCBI lineage: Eukaryota > Viridiplantae > Streptophyta > Magnoliopsida > Sapindales > Meliaceae > Azadirachta > Azadirachta indica. The sequence continues at coordinate 12,430,655 of CM040453.1, forward strand.
CTTAATTATATACAATAAATTTATGTGCATGCATGTATTTTAAAGTTTTTCAAGCCTTTCATGGGAGATTGTCGAAGATAATAGTTAAAAATTTTATAATATTATAATTATAATTAAAAGTTTGAATCTTTGTAATTATATTTCATAGTTGCAAAACCTTTAATCCTCCTAATAAGTTCCTATACATATTATGATTTCTTAATTTAAAATTTTAAAATAATAGTTGTGGAGATAAAAGCCAATAGAAGTTACAAGTCTTTAAAATTTAAATTTGTTTTTAATTTTTAGTTTAACCCCTAACATTAAACATTATTATACAAATGCTATTTTTTCTTTGTTCAAAACACATTTTATTATCTATTTTACTCTTTAAGTTGCATACATATTTTCTTGCAACTATTACTCACAAAACTTGGTATTTTTTATTTACTAATTATATTGATAAAAGAAGAGTGACTGTAAACTTTAAAATTTTATTTTAAAGTTGAGAAGAGAAAATATTTTTTTACTTTATAACATTGTAACATGTGACTCATTTTATAAAGCCAAGTTTTTTGAATTACTTCTTTATTTTAATTTTTAATTATTATTATTCATACTGATTTTACCCTTTGAATATCCAATTAGCAACATTCACTCCACGTGATAAATCTACAAAAGAAAGAAAGTATGTTTATCGGATTTTAAAAAATTTTAACCTTAATTATAAAAGGGGTTTCACTTAGCATTGGATAGTAATACTTATTAAATTTATCTTTTCAAGTGGTGTTGCATTTTAATTTAAAATTATTAATCTAAACAATCTAACAAAAAAATCTTTTAGAAAAATCAACGATTACATTAGATGACAATAATTTTGATGTAACTTGTTCCCTATTCATAGTACAAAAAGATTAAGGAAATTAAACACAAAATTCAAGCAAATAAAAAAGTTAAAAGATAAATAAATAAATAAATAAATAAATAAATAAATAAAGGAACGTGTTTCTCAACGCCCTTTTCACTCTCGCTGGTTTCCATTAAGAGGAATAATTCCAGCTTCAGGCCAACCTGGGTCCCATAATACACGTCAGCAAATGAAACATAAACGTAAACTTATTTAAATTTATATATTATATTATGCAAGTGGACTTGGCTTATTATATTATCAAAAGTCCTTTTTTTGTTTTTTATGGTTTGTGTTTTAGCTTACAGTGGACAAATTAATAACTTTTAATTTTATACAAATTATTATATTTAATCACTTTTAACTATTAAAATTAAGTATTTTTAATTAATATATATATAATTAATATATATAAGAGATGTAATATCTCTTATAATTCTTTAATTTTGATCTTATCCAATTTCCAAAATTTTCCCTATATATTACAATTTTTTTTACATTTTTTTTATTATGATTGCTATTATTTAGGAAAATGTAATAAAAAAATTTAAGAATGATAACAACAATTTGAGAATATAAAATGTAAAATTTTGGAAGGTGTACAATAAAATTTAGGCTGTAGGATGAACCAAAAATAATAATATATATGCAAATTATCAATTTAGATGCTAACTTTATTGAAGAAATAAATTTATATTTTTATATCAATAATAAACATAAAAAATAAAAATACCTCAATTAACATGTAAGATAAAATATTTTATAAAATTAAATTACAAAATATTTTATTTTACATATTTACAAAGGTACTTTTGTCTTTGTATACCGATTATTAGTGATAAAAATTTTTTTTTCCTTTTAGATATAATTAATTTTTTAATATAAAAAAAGTAATTTAAAAAAATCACTTAATCTATTTAAATAAAAATATCTTAAAATGAGTGTTAAGTTAAAAAATAAAAATAAAAACATCAAAATGACTAAATTTTAAATTATATTCAATTTTTTGAAGTAAAAAATAAACAATTCATCAAATTTCATTGACCTAATCTTCTTTCTTTTTCTCCTCTAAAATACACATAAATGGCTTTGTTTAAAATTTTGTGATAGGGAAATTTTAACAAACTAAAGTAGCATCTTAACTAAAGTTTAAAGCTTTTCCAAAAACAATTTTAAAATTTTATAAAGAAAATTGATGATATTTTATTCTCTTGTTCCTTTATGTATAAGCACACCAACTTTGGCGTTAGGTCAATTCAATCGACATGTTAGTTGAGAGCTTTTATGCTAACTGAGAATTAGTCATGCCAGTTGACTTGCAAATTGACTTGCATATTAGGTGACCAAGTAAATCAAAATAAATTGTACATATCGTAAGTACATATGTATGTACATATATATATATATATAATTTTTATACTATTTATAAACTATTAGATTTAAACTGTTTCAACTGTTAAAATGAAATGTAACTTTTCTAATTAATAGATAACTTAAGAGTCGTAATTAATATATATATATATAAAATGTAATTTTAATAATTGAAAGTACGTAAATCTAACAATTTATAAATAATATAAGAAATTGTATGAAGTTAATAGACTATTTATTCGTCTATCTTTCGATGTACATATATATATGGTAAAAAAATTCAAATTGTTGATTCATCGTAAAGATGGTTTAGAGCCAATAATTTATTATGTAAAATGAATTTTTCATTCTAATACTCCATGCAAAAATTATCGGTAATTATCATATTTGTTTTTATGTGACGGAACACTATTAAATCAGATGACAAAGACATTATTGAGAAAAAATGACTTTTTCTAGAAGACATGAAAATTGAATTCATGTAAGAGGAGAAAAGTTTCCTATTACTTACTTAGAGAGATTTGTGACCATGAAATAAGGATTAAGTGAGTTAAAATTGACTAGGTGATAGAGTTGTTTCTTCTTTTGGATCATAGCTCTATAGAACAATATATGTATGTGTACGTATGTATGTATGTATGTATGTATGATAATTCAAATCATTTCTTAATTTATTGTGAGCAAGAGAAGTACTATTTTCAAGAGATTTTAATAATTGAAGTAATTAGCACTCGAAGATAAATTAAAATAAACTATTTATGTAATTTCACAACTAAATCTAGTTAGTTAAAATTAAAATGATATATAATAGTATTTTGTATTTACTAAATAAATCTCAAGATAAATAATAAATTTAATTCTCCACAATTTTATTCAATTAATACATGTTTAAGATAAATAATAAATTTAATTCTCCGAAATTTTATCCAATTAATGCATTTTTAGGATCTATTGTGAAGTAAAAAAAAAACCTTTATATTTCATATTATTCATGTATTTGAATTTTTTTTGCCCAATCATGAGTGCATACAATTTTAAATCTATATTAGGGAAAATGATTGTTAGATCTCTAAAATATATGCTAATATACTTTTTAATGTTAATTTTTTAAAATTACTCTTTTTAACTTTCAATTCATTAAATAAGTCGTGATTAGCATAAATATTGATATTCTTATATTGCTTATTTTTTCAAATTAATTATATTATTATATAGATTAAAAAATTTAAAATTTTACAATATCCATAACGACTTGTTTTGAATAAATTACTGTCATTAAACAAGTAATTTTTAAATTATTAGAATTAAAATATATATCAAGCAATATTTAACGAGTGAGTCTCATTCTCTATATATTATTATGGTATTGATTTATTGGTCTATTCTTAGAAATCTATAGTCTTGATAGACAATCTCTACTCTATAAAGAGAACTCACGTTCGTTGGTAGTGTAGACTAAAATATCTTTTCAATTTGAAATAAATTTTAAAAGTTAAAGAACTCCATTTTCTTAAAAAAAGAAAGAAAAAAATTAAAATTAAAAAAAAAAAAAAAAACGAAAACCATGCACCTAAAAATAAGGAGAGATATGAAAGTGCAGTTACTGGAACATATAAAAAAATCACCTGGAAATAGGAAAGGCAGTTATATATGAAGCGGTCCGAGATTCTGTTACCCGGTTCGACTTCACTCTCACTTGCGCGCGTACATAGTAACACCCTCGCCCTCTGTCTTTCCGCCACGTAGCCAAGCAAAATATTCTTTCGGCATTGACAGTCCGAACAAGAAAAAGCCGAGGTACCAACCACTATTAACAACGAAAGACCGAAGACACGAGATAGCATGATGTGTCGCAACCAGAGAGCGAGTGGACTTAAAGCGCTATGGAAGAGAGTGGGATGACGGATCATCTTCCGTTTAGTGCAAAACGCGGGTGAGAAAAAGAGTGCTGTCTGGTTTGGATGGTTGGTTTTTATTCTCTCTCTTTTCTCTCTTTTCTCTCTTTCTGTTTCTGTGGAGAGGAGAAGAGAACGCTCTCTCTCGGAGAAATAAAAATAAACTAAATTAAATTAAAAATTTTAAAATAAAAATAAAAAGAAAAATAAATTAAAAAGAAGAGGAAACTGTTATCTTTCTCTCTTTTCCCTCTCGGTCGCTCTGTCGAAGGAAGAAAACGCTGCGTTTTGTCTCTTGTTTTCGCCGAAGTTGTGTTAGTTTTTATATTTTCGAGAGGGATTCGATAGAGTGACAGCTGGTGTTGGGGACAGTGGTGGTGTCGGAGGGAATGGAGGTTCCGGCCGGGAATGATAGAGTGACAGAGTGGTGATGGAAAGAGAATGGAATTTGAAGCCGGAATTCCGATGTCCCGAGGTGCTGCTGTGACTGAAGGACCTTCACTGTCACCGTCGCTGAACCAAGGTTTTCTTTTCTTTCCGTTTTTATTTTTTATTTATCTAATTTCAATTCAATTTAATCTATTTTCGTTGTTATCTCCGTTTGGCGATTCTGATTTTTCATTTGGTGGTGATTGATTTGAAAATTTAAATGCAATTTTACTTGTTTTGTTTTCATGTAAATTGTGGTTTTTGCCCCTATGATGATTGATCACTGGGGAAAGTAGTACTGTCTCTATTCATTTTTTATCACTCTGTTATTCATAGTTTTGAGAGATGAGTGTTTCTCGCAGTGATTTGTCCATTTTGTTCTTTTACACGTTGAATTCTATGATTAATAGATTTTGTTTAATAATTTTTAAAAGCAATTTAGATGCTTTGTTTTTATGTTATTTTCTGAGTAATTTTGTTTATATTAATTTTGAATCGCACTGAATGTGTATGAAGTCAAAATTTTAGTCCTTCTAGGAGAAATTTCGGTGTTGTGTACTTCTGTTTTCCATTTTTGTTTTGTTTCAGTTTTACTGTTTTCTCAAAGTAGGCGCCCGATGTTTTTATTTGTCTGTCTGTCTATTACTATAATAGTTAAAACTGTGTGGTTGATTATTTGATTTTGGAACGCTGGGGCAATCAAAACTAAGGATTAAGAGGAAAATTGTTGCATTGTCTTAACTTGGAGGTAATTGTTGATGCTATGATTCCAAAATGGTAAAGAGTTCAGGATATTTTTCTTCTGATATCAAATAGAGCATGCTTTTTTGTTGTAAATGTATTCTTCGTGAGTGATTTAACTTTCAATTTAATTTAATGTTGATATATATGAAATAAATATCTGTTTGTTCCTATTTTCTTTCTTTCTTTAATTTTTATTTGCTTTTGTTTTCATTGAAATGTGTTCTTTTTTCATAGAATTGTTCTTGTGTCGAAAGGAATTTGTTATTTATTTCAGTGACATATTCACTCTTCTGATTTTGAAGCGATGTAACATGTTCTTCCCCACCCCTTCTTTCAGCTTTACTTGTGGCTGGAAGGAAAATGTTAACCAATAATGTGATGAATCTCTGGCATATTGCTCATAGAAGTTTGGATATTTGAAAGAATGAGAAAATTTGCTTCAGATAATAATTTAAAGTCGTTGCAAATAAAATGTTCCTTGCTCTTTTTTCTTTTTTAAGAACCAAGCTATGTTATAAGGTGCCTTTATGTCCCATTTATTTCATGCAAATTGCAAATTCTTTACATTTTGAGGACTTCCCTTTGAGAGTACCGAGCTTCTCTTAAAGCCGAGAACAGTACCTCAAAATGTGAATATTCCTTGAACACATATTATATAACTTCATTATTTGTTTGGCAAATGAAAGTACTCATTTAATGTTCTGAACCTGCTCATTTAATGGTATTTTAGATGCTTTGTGGCAAATGAACTTGAGAGCAAATGAAGCCATGGAATCGGGGTCCTTACCTGAACGTCCTGGGGAGCCAGATTGTTCTTACTACATCAGAACAGGCCTTTGTAGATTTGGTGCAACATGCCGATTTAATCATCCTCCTAACCGGAAGCTGGTATAAGCTGAAGCATGTTTGGAAAAATTCTTATGAACTCAAAGAGTAAATAATTTATGAATGGAATATTAATGCCCTATGGAAAATGCCTTTTTTTTTTTTTCAGACATGCTTTAGTTGTATTATGGAAAACCTTTTTTTTTTTTTACCTATTAACATAGCATTTACGAAGGTGATGAAAGGGTTAGTTGCATAAATTGCTGCATGATGTTTTGCTTCATGTCAATTGCTTGAGAAAGTTATTTTTATTTCTTATGTGTAACCAAAATTAACTATTCGAGCATTTAAATCAGCCTAAAACTATTTTATTATAGAAGGATGTGGTATTTATTGTGTTTTGATCTATTATACGTACACATATTTTAGTTTTCTTTTTTTGTAGTTATCCCTTTCTTTTCCCTCTTTATTGGCATACGCCAGTGACTTGTAGCCTGTTTTTATCTGTAAAGTTGATCAAGTAGAAGCAAAAGTATGCTACTATCTTGTCTGGCTTTAGATCCTGATATTACTGTTAATATCCACAACAAACAATATTTCATTTCCTTGAGGTTTTGTTTACTACTTTTTTTTTTTTAAATTTTCTCCTCTTAAGAAGTTTTTCATTTGCATGGCTATAGATGCTCTGACATATATTTATGCTCATACGCACAGCTATCCAACTTCTCCCCCTCAAACACTCAGATTTACATGGGCTTCTTTATTTATTAGCATGCTTCATGTATTAATTTTGTTCCTTGTTTACTGTATTGCACTAAAACCTTGAAGGTAATGATTAAATACAGGGCCATGATATCTTTGTTGGCTATTTGGAGTTTGATATATTCATTCTGGTACTTTTAAATTCCAGGCTATTGCCACAGCAAGGATAAAGGGGGAGTACCCAGAACGTGTAGGACAACAGGAATGCCAGGCATGTAATTTATCCTCCTCTTCTGTAAATGATAGTGTTACTATTCTTGTCTATGTTGGTTCATTACACCAAAAATATTGAACAAAATAAGTTGAGAGCACATGGCAGCATGTTTTAAATTAAGATTAAGTAGGTATTAAAATAGGGTTGTGTCCATCCAACTTGATGTTAGGGGTGTCTACTGTGAGAGTGAATGTTGCTTGGGTTTTTACCTGATTCTGTAATTTATTTGAGCCTCTTCGAAGAGAAGCATCTTTGCGTTCACTATGACATGTTCTGACTTACATAGACAATTTAGTTAGCTTGCCTGATAATTTTATTCAGTTGCATCAATATCAACATAATAATGGTCATTAGGCTGTCATTATTACTAAAGGATAATGATAAACATCAGTTTTTTGTAGCAACTGCAATTATGGCCAATAATTCTTTAATCACGGTCTAGCCTCTGCCATTGTGGTTGATTTTCTGTCAGCATTTTAAGACACTGCCATTTAGAGATGATGTAGCATGGGAAGCAAGGGCTATTATTTGGCTTGTTTGCTGCATGTTGAATATTTAAAGTTAGTGCTGGGAAGTAGGTGGTAGAATCAAGGATTTGGGGAATGTTTGAGGTTCAAATATGATCATCAACGATTGTTTCTATTTCTTGGGACCTATAATTTTCTTATTTTCCTGTAATCGTAATAAGTTTCATTTACACTCAATTTCTGTTACTGTTTCCCAATCTTTTCATGCTTCAAAGATTTTATTTTATTAGCAACTTAGCATATTGTAAAGTCGTATGTTTTGGTTGTATTGTGTTGAGATCCTGAAGGAAAGATAACCCGCTAAGCTGGTTTGAGTTGGCCAGTTTTTGATGACAACATTCTCTGTTGAAAAGTTCTCTAACTGCATGCACATTTTCCCAAGTTGTTAAAAGTATGGTGTTGTTTGTTTTTCCTCTTCTTGTGAGGAAGATTATGTTTTTGGAGATTGAAAATATTTAAAAATGTTAAACTGTTTATTGTTGCAATTGAGACAACAGTCTTAAAGAAAGTCCATATGAAATGTTAAGAAACAGTATACAAAGGGGGCATATGCTGTCCACAAATAAATATGTTATACCTGCATGGAGGCACAGTGGTTTAGAGAGGTATATTTTACATGCATGGACCAAATGCTTCTTGTGAAGGGCATAGTATTAAGATAGAGGTTGAATTCTGTCAACATTGCATTGGGTGCTAATATGTGCCATGGCATTGGCCAATATAATTTTTTTTAGTGACTTTTATGTGTGTAGAAAGAGATTTACTTTTTTACTGATATTCTGTTTTCAATAACTTCAGTACTACCTGAAGACAGGAATGTGCAAGTTTGGAGCCACATGCAAGTTTCATCATCCTAGAGATAAGGCCGGGATTGCTGGAAGAGTTTCCTTAAATATTTTGGGCTATCCACTACGCGCGGTTTGCAGTCTATATTTTCTTTTAAATAGAATACATTTTTGTAATTTGATAGCAATTCATAATTAAGTTTTGGCACATTTTGAACTCCTCCTGTTTCACCTTCACCTGAATACCAACATTTGGTCAGTTGATTTTTGCTTGTGCACAATAGTGGACAAAAAAATGACGGCATCTGCATTTATTTATAAAATTTTGGGAAAAAAAAAGAAAATGTTTAGTAGATTGTATATGTAAAACTTTATCATCAATGACATTTCAGAATTTTCTGCTTCACACTAAAGATCTGTCTTCAAGTATGAGAAACAAAAGTTTATACGATTTATAATTTGTATATTGACATAGATAAAATGACGATAATCATGTTGGATCCATGTCCATGTATTAACAAATGCTGTAGTTCTGCAAGTATCGTGTGTTACTGATAAATGGATATTTTGTTTTGGCATTCTTGTCCTTCTTATGTTGGCTGATATTTTATATTCTTATTTGTTCTGTTGCTGTCTTCCTACAGAATGAGCTTGAGTGTGCTTATTATTTGAGAACCGGACAATGCAAATTTGGAAGTACGTGTAAATTCCACCATCCTCAACCAACCAACATGATGGTTTCTTTGCGTGGCTCTCCTGTTTATCCTACTGTTCAATCTCCAACTACTCCTGGTCAGCAGTCTTATGCTGGAGGAATCACTAACTGGTCTAGAGCATCTTTTATTCCCAGCCCACGCTGGCAAGCTCCTTCAAGTTATACCCCATTACTTTTACCCCAGGGGATGGTATCAGTTCCAGGTTGGAATGCATACAGTGTAAGCTTTTTTTAACCCTCTTTTATTAGATTCCATTGCATATGTTCAGCATGACTGTTTAACATTAATTGCAATCAGCGTCACTGGAAAGAGCTTAAGTGAATCATGGTCCTCAGTCTCGCAATATAAAAATTGATCTTAGTCGCAGAAAAAATAACTAAATTGTGATTCATTGTGTTTCATGGCAATGCTTGTTTACAAGCTTTGCTTTGAATCAGGAAGTTGGTTTTGAACTATCTTTGAAAGACTGGTAAAACCTATACTTCAAAGGAATTATCTTAACGATCATATTTACTTACATTTCCTTTTCCAGGCATGTGTCTGCTTCCAAATTTTGCCTGCCAACATTTGTTTTTATAATAGGATCTTCTTATTTAGATACTACTTTTTATGGATGTAAAAACCACATTTATTTTGCAGTACAAAAGAATATGCAATTTTTTTTGTTTTTTATTTCAACTTGTAAACATTATGGTATTATAGGTTTCCAGATTGCAAATTAGGTTAGATCCAAATATGTTTTGATGTTAGTTTCACAATCATTTCTGTTGCTCAATTGAAGGCCTCTAAGTATTCATATTGTTTCTGTTAATATTTTCGGAGTTAATAGTTAGCTACACAGCTATTTATATGTTGATTTGCCTTCAAACATGAAAAAGTTTGATATTGCTGGATAAAACTTGTGATGTTGCAACATATTCTTGGGATGCCCTTTTTCCAGGGTCAGCTGGGGTCGGTTTCTTCTTCCGAGAGCCTGCAACAAACAGCGGGAAACAATCAAATTTATGGAGCTTCACACCAGAGTGAACCTACAAATTCAGGATCTCAAGGGACAAATTCTCCATACCATTCTGGCTCTGTCCCTGCAGGGTTTTATGCGTTGCAGAGAGAGAATGTATTTCCTGAGCGACCTGGCCAGCCTGAATGTCAGTTTTACATGAAGACCGGAGATTGTAAATTTGGTGCAGTTTGTAGGTTCCATCATCCAAGAGAAAGACTAATTCCCGTTCCAGACTGTGTCTTGAGTCCCATAGGTCTACCATTACGTCCGGTGAGTTGCACAAGTGATCATTTCTATCTTTGAATCTTGTGTTCTCTAATTTAGCAAATGGCAAGTGGCTATTCTCAGTTTACTAATGGAGTTTTTTTCAGTTAAATTTTGTGGTTCCTCAACTTGCATGGGCTTTCAATGAAATTACTTCTGGTTGTCTCTTATCTGCATGTCTGAAGTAGTATTTTTTGAAATTGCTGTAATTCATTTTTTCTCATCCTTCTTGTACTATGTAGAAAGCCAGATGGAATATATGTTGCTCCAAAGAATTTTCTCCACGATGATGTTAGGATCATCATTGTTATCTTAAATCAAGCAACTAAAGCTTTTTAGCTTATTAGGTTGGCATGTGTCTTATACACAATTATGCTCTAAATCAGTGGAAGCCGGCAAAAAGTTGAACAGATCAATTTGTATACCTCTTTCATAGACCAACACCAAAACAAAATTTCAGATTATTAAATAGTGGGCATTAGTTGAAAGAGCAGGAAAATTTAATTTTTAGGGAACTTGTATCCTTTACCTTTTCCTCATAGACACTTGCAATATATATATGCATGTTAGAATGTCAATCTTGCTTGTATACATGGAAAATGTCAAAGCAATGGGACATTGGTCCAAACCACATCTGGAAAATCCAATTCGGTTTTATTACCAGTAAACAAGCCAAAAAACAAGACTTAACTAGATTTTCTGAGTTCAGCAATCTTGATCCAATCAGGCTAGAAATGTCTTAAAATAACAAAAAAAACCAGGAAAGAAATGGATGAACCCCAGACAAAAAAATAATTATGTGATTACTTTACACTGCCATGTCCATTTATGATCATTTGAGCTGTAGAACTAATTTGCTCAATTTGGTATATATGTGCATTATTCATTTTATTTTCTGTTTTAATGAGATTGATGACGCTGGTTCCCAAACTTCAACAGGGAGAACCTTTATGTATCTTCTACTCTCGTTATGGTATATGCAAGTTTGGTCCAAGTTGCAAGTTTGACCACCCCATGGGAATTTTCACGTACAATCTCTCCACATCATCTTCAGCTGATACCCCAGTTCGACGATTTTTGGGGTCATCATCTGGAACTGGTGCATTAAATTTATCCTCAGAAGGTCTTGTGGAAGCAGGCTCAGGAAAGCCCAGGCGGCTTTCTTTGTCAGAGACAAGACAGATGTCTTCTGGTGATGATAATATTGACACAGAGGGATAAACACTCTCAAGCGATGGCCGGTTACTGTCTTCGATATTTGATTAGAGGACGAAGCAATCTGTAAATTCATTTCCGATTATGGGGGATGTACAGATTTGATGTCAAGTTCATTATGTTCTTCTGAGAATGCAATTCAGTTAGCAGACTTGACTCTGAATTTCAATGTTACTGCTTTCTTTGTATGAAAATCTACAAATTATTGTCGCAATTGGTAAAATCCAATGTGAACATTTCATCTTTCCCGAAACCCATGATTCTGGTTTCTGAGAATTATTTTTGTCCAGTTTGTTATATGAAGCATCCTTTTTGGAAGTTGTTTGCCCTAGTATGGTTTCGTGAATCTGCATTTTAGCCGCTCTGGTTTGAAATGTCCACCAGGTCCCTGCTATTTCTTAATGTTGATTGCATGCTGCCTGCTGCGCAAGGGACTTCTGATCATCACCATCGTCATTGTCTTCATTGTCAACATCTTCTTCTACATTGCTTATCTGACATTACAGGTTCTTTAATTTCCACTTCAATTCCAGTTGTAAAATCCTGCCCTCACTTTCATCTTCTTAATAAGACTGAAATCTTCAGATTGTATTATTGTAAGGTTGATGGTCTTGATCTTAGGTTTAATATTGCGGCAGCCCACGGGTCAAGTTCATTGTTTGATTGGAAGAAACCAGAGGCTGCAGAGTGGCTGATTCTGTTGACATTCCTACCAGAGGAACACTTTTAAGTTCTGAATCTTACAGACAGTCTTCCTTGTTGATGGATCTCTCCCCATGTTTGAAGCAGTAAGTTGGTTATCTTCATTTAATTTTTCCTTTCAATGTCTTCCTAGGAGTTTGCTTCTGTTTCTCACAGTGAAAGATCATATCTATTTCTTCAGGTGTCATGTCAAATGACACAGGAACAGTGACAGAGCACACTCACTCCAGCAAAAGCAGTAGTTTTCTGTAAAATTTCTTGAAGAAACTATAGCATGTATCACAAGAACGTGAAAAAACTGGGAGCAGCATCTGCTATGATCAAGAACTTGGCTTCTGCTTAAGAAAGGTTTTGCATTCTTCTGCAGCCTACTTGATTTACTCATTTGTTTTTTATATCTTCTTGTTGAATCCCTCTCTATATTTATGTTTACCAACAATGCTGTGCTTTGCTTCATGAAATAATGCAGTAACAGATAATTATTCAACCACTGCATGCAATAATTCTTCTAATTGTCTACGTATCCTATTAATAAATGTTACAATTTTGCAGAACTCCAAGGCTCACTTGCAATGTCTGTCACCATGCTAAATTTGGTTCAGGAAATCATCTGCCCATTCTTATATAAAGTTTTGGATTTAGATTCTGTCTTTCAATTTATTTTAGCTCCAATTACCCCGGATTTTGAGTAGTCTTTAGGAAATTAGCCATATTTTAGCGGATCATGCATCATTTCTTCCACTTTGGCTAGAAATTTTTATGTTTGTGCTCTACTGGCAGGGATCTTGTTTGCATACTCATCCTATATTAAGATTTTGTTTGGCATCGAGGGGTTATAACTTTGAATCGAAACATGCGACAAAAATAGTAAATCTCAAATATTAATGACAAAAAAGAAAAAGAGAATAATAGGTCTAAGTAAAATTTGGTTCTTCTCAAAGACATTTTCAAATTTATTTTCAAAGTAGAGTAGAAACACTACAATCTCAAACGAAGCTTAATACTCGGTCAAATTACAAGTCTATTATGTCTCCTTGTATTCCATATCAAATTTGTGATGTTTGTTTAAGTGACTTGATAAGATTTTCTTGAGAAAGTGTTAGAAAATAATGGAAGAAATTGATATGATGCTATAGAAAATGCATGGTTAAAATGAAATTTGAGAAGGAAATTGTATTTATAGCATAGGTACAAAAATGTATTTATTTACTTAAAAAGACCACGGAGAGAATTCCTTTTTCATTTTTCTTTGAACATTACACATTTTTCCTTTTTCTACAGCAGGAATAGTTATTAGACTGAATTAGTCTTAGGTTGGATATTAATGTATATTATGTGTTTTTTTATTTCGCAGTATTTGGTTGGAAAAATGGAAAGGAATGAGAAAAGAAAAAGGGGAAAAGAAACGAACAGAAAAAGGAATAGTATTCCTGTGATTGCAATAAGGAATTGTAGATGGGAATAAATTAATTATTTTTCTCTTGTATAAAAATACCCTGTATTTAAGAATTAATTTTATTTCTTAACGAAAATCTTAATTAACTAGTAATTAATTTTAATTATAATTTAATTTATTTTTAAAATGGAAAATTTTGAAATATTAACTTATTTAACAATTTATTGTCATAAGTTGAAAATTAAAAAATATAAATAACAAACATAAAAGTGAAAAAGAAAGTAAAAATGTTCACAAACATTACAAATAACAATAAACTTTAACTTTATAACGAAATTAGTTGTAGTTCACTGGATGATTAGCTTGTACGAAGAAATTAGCCACTTGGGCTAATTAATGTAACTGTTTTTTTCTTTTAAATTTTCAGTTTGTGTCATTTTTCATTATGAAAATTCAAAATTGTAAGTAAAATTAAATTAGTAATTAAAATTAACAACTATTTTCAAAAATTAATTTTATCATTTCAGTCCTTAGTATATCCTAAAAAATAGAAACTAAATTATTATAATTAAAAATAGTATAAACCGACTTGCTTTGAAATGGGTTGCAAAAATTTTTAGTTTTGGAAATTTTTTGCCTTTGAATTCGTCAATTTAGGGTGGGCAATTTTTTGGATTCAGATTGAGTTTTTTAAAGCTTGCCCCGAACTCGAAAATTTTATTTAAAATTGCCTAACCTCAGACCCGATGATATATTATTCAGGCCAAATTTTAAATTCGATTTTAAAACTCGGATTTTTATTTTAAAAATATCAAATCTTAGTCAGATTTTAAATCCATTTAAATATATGTATATTGGGCATATATCTTAAGTACCCAATCCGGCCTAGTACACACCCAAATTTTCTAATAAAAGCCGAACATTAGGACCAAGTTTAACCTAGCCCTAATGTTCGGGCTTCACTCAAATCTGGTCGCGTTCGAATTTTTTGTTTAGCCTATTAAGTTATTCTACTATTCTTAGGCTATTTTTGTAATTTTTAAGTCAACTACAAGATGTTGTCATATTTATAAAAGTAATGCTTTTATTTTTTTTTTACAATTTATTAACTTCAATTTATTTTATTTATTTATTGATAAATTTTTATTTTAAATAATATAATAATTTTCAAGTTACTTGGGCTAAAAATATTGAAGTAGAACTTGAGAGTAAAAATAATTGTCAAAATAAAATGAGAGGCAGAAAGCAACTCAAAAAACATATCGAACCCAGCGAACACAAATGGGCCATTGCAGAAGAAATACAAGGCCATCTAAATCTAGAGGCTGAGAATTAGATGATTGGGCCCAATAGCACCGCTCATCATTTGATTGAAACAGCTCTATCATTGATTTGAACCTGTTAATCAACACAACAAGATTCTGCCACGTGGCAATATTGAATGAGGTAGATGTACCTCTACTCTATACCCACAGTTGCTCCCATGATTGCATTCACACAAACACACCAATCACTACTACTACTCACTCACACTCTCCACAGTACAAAGGAGAAAAGGTTTTCTCCTCCAAAATTCTCCAGTCTACAACAATATGCCAAAAAATTCATTTAAACCCTCATCAAAATTAGATTAGAGAACAAATTGTTGTATATATATAAATTATTTTCAAAAATCAAAAGCAAATCAAAACCAGAAAGAAAGACCCATTCCTCTCTCTCTTTCTTTCTTTGCCAAACTTTTCGAAAACTCATCTTAGGAAAATAAGAGAACTATGATGTCTGGTTGTGGGAAAGCTTTATCTCTCTTGTTTCTGCTAATTTTGGCTAATGTAAGCAGTCCCAATGAGGCAAGTACAGTAACCCAAGTAAGTTTTTATTACGTTTATGTATTACTTGATGTTTTGGCGAAAAACCCACATTCAATTGCTAGATCTTTTGCTCTTCTTGCGATTTGTTTTGGTTTTCTGTATATGCTTGCTTTGCTTTGGATTGAGTGTTTGTTTGTTTCTTGATTTTGAGGTAAATGGGTCAGTGAGCATGGAGGCAAAGAGTGAAGAAATGGTACCACTAATGGAGGAGAAGATGGCGATGATGTTGAATGAAACAAGAAGAAAGCTTAATAGTTTTCAGATATGTGCTCTTTGCACTTGCTGTGGTGGAGCTAAAGGCTTGTGTTTACCTTCTCCTTGTTGCTATGCTATTAATTGCAACATTCCTAACAGGCCTTTTGGCTTCTGTTCTTTCACTCCCAAGACCTGTAATTGCTTGGGATGCCATATCTAAGTTTTTATCTGGTCAAATTCTTCTTGATTTGGTTGTTTAATTTTGGGGGTAATGTTGATTCCTTTTGGGAGTGTGAAATGGGATGAAAGAATATCTGTTCTTGATTTATTTGTTTATAATTTTTATTATTTATTATTAGTTAGTAATATTATTATTATTTGGCTATTTCTAGTGGGATTTCTGCCTTAGCTTTTAAGAAAGTAGTAAATGTCTGGAGCATTAAATGAGTACTTAAGCACACATTGTTCTTTGTTTATGAAGCTATTTAGAATACGATAGACAATCTTTCCTTAAGATTATATTATTTTATTGTTGGTGCTGAGTAGGGCTGTTTTGTGTTACTCATGACAAAAGATTAAGAAATCTTTTCTTATTATTTAATTTTTGTGTTGTCATTTCTTTATTTGTTTTTAATGGGGTGTTATGCAATCGGCAACATGTAGCTAATTAATAATTATTTTATCACCCATTAAAGTACTTAAATTTGCCGCTTATGTTTTTGCTGCTTCCACTCTACAATTTAGCCTTTAATAGTGCATTTTCATTTTTTTGAAGGAAGCATATTCTCCATAGTTATCATATTTGCTTCCTCTTTATTCTATTGCATCTCATTGGAAAAGTCATAAAGATAAGATATCTTCATGATTTATGTTCATCATGTTGCTTTTAATTATTCGCTCGTTTTTTTTTTTTTTTTTTTCGGTAGAAAATACATATAATGACTGGCTTTAAATTTCCTTAAATAGATTTGTGTTAATAATAATAATAATTAGTGCAGAAACCTCAAAATAGTTGAGCGTTTTAAAGATTGGTGTGTTGAGATAGATAAGGGTGATATTAATGCATGTAAATGTAGTTGTAGCCAACTCAATGTATATGTTAAGGTCGGTGGATGTTGGGTAGAAGCAATTAATTCTATCTACTATTTGCCACAAATTATAATGTGGTGGTCTTGAGTGCCCATTGATGAATATATCTACGACCTTTTCTTTCTATTTTGTTTTCCCTTGAATTCCTATTTAGACTTTGGTGTTCTTCGTTTTCTTTCTAAGCTTACCTTATTTTGTGGGACTGGATATACGAGAAAGTCTTATATGAGAACGCTTTCTTTTGCACGACCATGAACTGTTTGTGTTTATATTATGAATTTTTATATAAATGATGCATGAACATAAATGTATTTGTGTTTATATTATAATTTTATTGAATGATCTCATAAATGATATGATCGAAAACATGTTTTTAGACTTGCTGTCTTGAAAAGAGTATTATGAGAATCTTACTGACCTCATATGGTATGTGAGATTGTTGACAATGTTGACAATGTGAAGCAAACCAACAACCCATGTGCAGTTGCAAGGGCATATTGCAATCAAATTGTGGGTGTTCGTTTCATCATTCATGCCTCTAGCTTTGACTGACTTTCATTGACATCTTGTTGAATTTATGCTTAGGTTTTTCATTTTAGAATGCAACTTCTGTCAACAATTAAACAATATATGTCGGCTAAATTTAAGAATTGGTTGACATTTAGCTTAAAAAATATTATCTCAATGAGCTGTTTAGCCTAAAAATATTATCTTAATGATTATATATATAGAGAGATTTGTAAAAATTGCAGATGAATAGAAGGATTGTGGAAATTTATAAGGCTTTCCCTTCTACAATAATTCTATTCTTTTTGACCCTTAATTGACCAATTATGTTGCTAAAAATTCAAAATATTTGTACTGATTCTTTTTATTTTTCACATTTCAGGATTTATTACCAAAATTGAAGATATTTTTAGTTAAAAGGACTATTTTAAGTATTTGCATCTTATCAGAATAATAAATAAGCATACACTTGTTATTAGATAAATAAGTCCCTCAGATGGTATATATCAAATTAAAAAATGACTAAAGGGGATTGATCTATTACAATTATAAAAATTGTATTTTTATTTGTTGTTTTGTGGAGGGACTTATTTATTGTTATCCCATTTTAATTATATAATATTTTGATTTTTGATCTTAATCTTTAATCATTATAAATTGAACAAGAATAATGGTTAATAATTTATACTGTATATAATTAGAGTAAAAGAAAGGAAAAAGAACCTGGAGATTTCGAAAGTTTTGATTAGTTGTATGGTTTAATAAATCCATTGAAGTTTGTATTTATTAAAAAAATTGATTATATCTTTATACAATCATAATTATTGAATAAAAATAGTTAAATGACTATTCATTAAATGAACATAATATCATATTATAGTATATTATTAATGTAATATTTATTAATATGTAACAAATTTATTTATTTTATAATATATTTTATTAAAATAGATAAAATTTATATTTTAATTATGATATACTCATAAATTATTTATTGCCAATACAATGATAAATAAGCACTTATTATTAGTATTATAATTAATTTTAATTAGAAGTTTAAAATAATTTTTTAGTTAATTATTATTTTTTAAATTAATAAAAATATTAATGAGCATGATTTAAATTATTGAAATTAATTGATTTGATAGATTAAACCTTAAGAACCGATCAGTCTTTTCGTAAAGAAAAAAAATGTCAAACAAACCATCACAAACGCATTAATTTATTGACTTGAGAATGAGTTGAGTTGCAAGCTGTAATCATAAATGTAGGCATGTGAACATTCCTACAAGTGTAGAGGGCCCACTATAATAATTAATGGGCCCCAATTAGCTGTGGGTCATGTTATGCTACATTATTTTGATGTATGTCACTTATTTTTTTTATTCTCTTTTTTAGAGCCATTTTCAACTCCTCTTCCATAAATTTTAAAATATTTGTTTCAATTTTCAATTGATAAGTTATGAAAAAAAAAAAAATCTGACAAGTCTTTAAACTATAGGTAAATGCATATTTTATTTGTAATAATTTAAAACTTATTTAGTTAATATTTCATTTAATATCAATTATACGTTCAAAATAAATTGTCATCAGGATTATATTAAACTTTAGAATTTTTTAATAAATACAACGTATGATTAATTTTAAGAAACAAGCGATAAAGTTAATACTTACTTTTCACTATGATATATTTAACGAAATAAAAATTAAATAAGTAACTTTTAAATTATTAAAATTAAAATAATATTAAATTGTATTTTAAAGACAAAACAATCTTTTTCTTGTAAATTATATTTAGGAATATTGACAAATATCTTCTAAAAATTGATTAAAAACACGACCTCTTCCTTAATAATCATTAACACGGATCCCTCTAATCCGAACATTTGACTGAAATCAATTAAAACAAAATTTATTTTTTAATAATATATATTACTTTTTAAAAATTAAGACGGATGAATTAGAAATTATTTAAAAAAATATTGAAAGAAATTAAGTGATGTAAAGTATATCTAGCTGTAATATGCGAGTTAACTACTCAATTAATTTTCATAATTTTTGTTATTAGATGGTAAAATAAACTTAATATATTAATTTTTAAAATTATGATAAAATTTTATTTCCTTTTTATTTAATTGTTGTAATAAATTTATATATTTCTTTAAAAACAATATTATGATATAATTTATTTCTTTTGTTTAATTTTTCATCGATCTCTATATCGTTAAATAATTAATGCATAATTCTTTTTTACTCATAAAACTAAGTATAGAAATAAAATAATCATATACTACATAGAAAAATGACATATGTATTAATATAATTTATTAAAAAATTATTCTATTTATGAATTATTTACATTAACAGAATTCAGATTTTGTAAATATAAATATAAATATATGAAATATTTTAAAATATATATATATATATATAATATACTAGTTTTCAAATTTTTTATCTTTATTAAAATAAACCACTTAATACTTATATCTAAATATTTAAAAATATTATATCATTTAAACGTCAATTTCAATTTTAGTGATCTTGAAATTAAAAAAAAAACTATAAATGTCACCACCACAAGTTGTTTGTCATTTAATGATTTTTAAAATAATTTATTACTTCAATTAATTTAATCAATCAATGATATAATAATAGCAATAAATGTGTCAAGAGCGACAATTCAAGGGGTAAAGTTAGGCATTCATAAAATAGAACGGTTATCAACTCAATTGGTCCAATCTTTAAAAAAAAATAAAAATAAAAATAAAAAACTCAATTGGTCCAAGGATAACAACATTTTGGTCCCTAACCTTTTCTAAAATAATAAACTAGAACATGATTTATTTAATTTAACAATTTAATCTTTGTATTTTGTATTTTAATCTTGTCTCTCACAACATATCATATTAATAGGAATAATAATGGACCAAAGACAAGCGTCACCATCCCTATCCTTGTTTGGTCTAGGGATCACTATCTCTAACTCGTCCCTTTTTAGGGTGTAAACAAAGACATGTTTCAGATGTCTTTGTTTTAGAGGAAAAAAAAATTGACTTATCTTGTTATTTATTTAACCACTTTTTTTGATAAATATTTTTTGAATTTAACAAACTTTATGTCTATTTTTTTAGGATGGTTTGAATTCATGATTTTGTAATAATTTGATAGTATTAGACTCAATGTAAATTTTAAAAAATGTTAAATTTATTGATCTAAATATATTTTAAAAATATTTAACAAAATCAACTCTTAGAAATCTCATTCTTGATTTCTAATTAACATAAAGTACCCACAAATTTTAATTTCTCATTAATTTTTATAATACAAATAAAATTTTCATATCTTACCAAAAATAATAATAATACAAATCATTATTTCATACATTAAATTACGAATTCACACATTAATTACAATAATGTAATAAAAATAAACAATTAATTTATTTCATAAAATAATTGACATAATCAGTAATTTTATTGATACAATTTATCTAAAATATGACAACTTACAATAATTAGGTCATAAAAAACATCAAAGTTGATTGATACATTTTCTTCAACTTCCCATAAGAATAGAATTAGAAAAATTGATTATGTATTTTGAATTATTTTAGTTTACATATAAGTGTTAGTTTGAAAATTAAAAAAAAAACTACTAACAAATTATAACTCCATTTTTTAATAGAATTGACAAAAAAATAGAGAAAATATATTAAATGAATTTTAGAGTTTTATATTTCTTATTAATTTTGTACAAAAATATTTTTGTTTCATAAATAAAAAATTAAAATATTGAAAATAAAATAAAATCATCGAAAATTTCTCTTTGTTTTACTTAATCTTATATTATTATATTAGAAGAAATTAACTCACTAATTATAAATCATTTTATTTCATATCAAATAATTATTTTTATTCTATTAAAATTTATTGTTTCAATAATTAAAAAAAATATTTATTTTTTAGTTGAAAATTTTAACAAAATTTTCTACTAAAAAAATAAAAATATAAAGAACTTATTTGATTAAATTAAAAAATTTGAAACTTTTATAATATTTTATAAAATAAAATAGACTCATATGTAAATTACGTTAAAAAAAAAAATTAATTTTATGCAGGAATGGGGACGGGAAAGAAGCCCATTCCATCCCCGTCCCCTCACCGAGATAAACGAGTTAAACTTTAGTGATTAAAATATTAAAATTAAAAAATATATATATATATCCTATTATTGGTACTCCATTCGCATAATTATTGGAGTTATAAAGTCATAAAAAAACAGAGATTGATGTGATTAATACCATTTTTGTTATTTTTATAAGAAAAAAACAGTATACTTGAATTAATTCACCAACGAAATTAGAGAGAAAGAGAACTAGAAAATGCTTAAATATTGTATTATTAAGTGCATGACCTGAATCTTGACTTTGTGCTTGATGTTACTAATACAATGCATGCAACCGTAATTAGTCCATTTTTACTTTATAAATAATCAAATTGCAAGATTTTTTTCTTAATTATAAATATCTACTAGTATTGTAATTCACTTCAGAGTTCATATTTAGAGGTTAAAAAGTACCACAAGGAGGAGTCTTGTATTCAGGAGGGCTCGAGTATATATCTTCTTTAAAGAAGGTATGTGTTTTTACTACGTAGGTTAAATTCGGACGGCAATCAAATCACATTTAATATGAATATTTGTAGAGAGAATAGCTTTGTTGCAATAATGTGGACAATACCTAATTGATGATGAACATGGCAACTGCTCATTACAAGATTGTCATCCTATCTTGTATGTCATTCTTTAATCATAAATATGTACTATTTTGTATATCATTATCTAATCATGTGAATTAATCAAATTAAAATTCTAATTAATCATATCATAAAGTGCAAATAAAACATGAGAATGATCAATAAAACCTTATTAGAAAAAGGATAATATCATGACTTTCACTTAATTTTTTATTAATTCTAGTTAGTCAAGTATAAATCGTGTCCCAATCTCATCATTGAGTAACGAAGCAATTAAACAAACTCAAAAACAAGAAATAAAAACGAAAATCTTTTTGGATTTTTTAAAATTTTTATTTTTATTTTTTGAGTTTATGACTCTATATAACTAAAACCCAAAACCGAAACTTCAAATTCTACAACTAAACTTTAACGTAACATTGTCCTCCATATTTATAATCAAGATTATGCAATGATTAGATAAAAGAAGGATCGAAGGGAGGGAAAATACTATATAAGCAAAGAGAAGGACAAGGGGAAGATGGCATTTTGAAACATGCAGAACGCTCTATCCATAGCAAATTGGAAAGCCATATACGTCTCTATAAACATATAGATGTCTAGTTTACGTTGCTTTTTACAGAACTCGATTCTGAATTTTCTGCAAGAAGTTATTACTCCAGAAAAACAGTCGTAGAATTCTTCCTCTTTCTTGTACACCTTGGTTTAATATCTTCAGGCAGACCTAACTTCTTCATCTTTTAAGCACAGTGTGGATCCACACGAGTGAGATCCATCTTCCTCAAAATGTAATTATAGCTCAAATAACTATCTAAATCTGGAATGTATGGCATCTTCTCCTGGTAAGTAAGAATGGTCTCTAAAGAATCTTTGGGGCCATAATAATTGAATGTCTTGTTCTATATCATCATAAGTATCAACAAAATAATATTCATCTTCATCATTCAGTAGCTCTAATGAATCAAACACTTTAAACGCTCTTGTTTTATCGAGGAGATTAATGGTGGTGTACTCGTTTTGACATCAATATTTTCTTTATTCTTCAAACTCGAACTTTCTCCACTCTTAGCAAAATCCTCCTTTGATGCTTGCTTAATTTTGGCTTCCCTTCTTGCTGAATTTTCCTAACTCATTTTTTGCTCATATGGTGAGTTCATCTCTTGCTCAACTCCTCTTGGTGCCGTCTTTTTATGCTCATCAACATTTATAACATTCCTTTTACTAGTTTCTTGTCCTCTTAAAGATTAATTTTTGCACTCGATTCATCAATCCTGGCCGCCTTGTCTATCTCACTATCATTTCTGAGAATTGTAATAGCTTTTACTTTGGTGGTTCAAGATTGACTTGTAGTTAGCTTAAAAGCTCGCCTTGTTCTCATCCTCATTAAAAAAGAAACTATCATTTTCCAACGAAATGAGAAACTCTTTTTCGTCTTTTATTATATCTACAACCTTACATTTCTCTTATTTCCAAAAAATGAAAGGTTTAATTACAAAACCTGAATTATGATATACATATACCAAACTCAACCATGGCATCTCTTCACAACTCTACATGAAACCAGAAGGAAAAATCTTAGCTTTTTAAAAAAAAAAAGTTATTTATTGTATGCTCTGCTTCTACTTCTATGTCTCTACATATGGATCTATCCAACATGTATCCTTCTTCGCTGCTTGTCTCCATCGTCTTTGAAAAATTTTGTATTCTATATATGACTGTCTCCTCACCTGCGCGAGATCAAATGACAGCATGTGACTAACTGACTGATTTATGAAGAAATTGTAAAAATTGAACCATTTAATACTGGTTACTTACTTCCAATCTAGGATCCTTTCTGCGAGGACGAGATGAAGTCTGCAATAGATGGGTGAGTACAAGTTTAGTTTCATTGATGACAAAAACAAGGCAAGAAGCATGATAGGGTTAGAAAAGATCGTACCCTTTTCATTACACTCGTTATATTTTCTTTTTCAAGACTATGCTCATTTTCTAGCAAGTTCGCCTGCATTAATGAACATTCATTACCACTAATTACCGAAATGTAGAATACAGAACATGTGTAGGGAGCAGCCAATTTATACAAAATGAATGTGAGGGAAGATTTATACCTTGTTTATTTCCAGTGGGGCTCCGAGAGTAGGGCGACCGTAATGGATTACATACTCGGCATCCACAATACCTACACTTTTGGTTCGATCTCCCTATCAACAGAATGAATTAAGCAACAAGTATAGGCCAAACAAAACAATGCTGCATATCAGAAATTAAAGAATAAATGATACGGAGTCATTTGCCTGTACACAATAACCAAGCTGCATATCTAGACCCCAAGCGTGGATTAAGTCATTCTGTGAAAGCATAATGAAAAGAAGCAAAATCAGTTTGAAGGCTCAAACTGTAGATGTATTGTATTGCTTATTGCATTAAAATGTCTATATGAAGAAAAGAGACACCTGGATCATGTACCATACACAACGCCATGCAGCCCTTGAGAAAACAGGGGCCATCATTTCTATCCACCTATGAAAACGGTTTTTATCTCAGTTTTCAAGAACATGATAAAGAAATGAATCCTACATGGCTCTTAAGGAAAATGCCAATCTAATGCAGCAATCAAAATATTGATGGATTTTACTGTCAGTGAGAGTTTACCCGGTACATGGGGGTGCCTTGCTGTTCTGGTTGCAAGAACCAGATTTAAAAGTTCTTCTGCCCACAGCATGTAGCAAAATGTAAGGAACAATCTACTATTGTAAGTAAATGATGTTGAAACAGGTAACGAGCAATATGCTGAGCCTATAAGTGCTTTCCAGAGAATTACAGGGGAAACACTGTGGGGAAAAAACAGAGGGAGGTAATGAGAGAACCTGTGCACTACTGATCTACTGATGCGTCCGGTAATTTGATGATGCACCTCTGATTTGGAAGAATCCAGTGCTGGCTGTGATATCTCGAGCCCTTCAGTCTTAATAATTGACAAATACCTAATGTATCCAACATTTGAAGTAAAAGAAGCAAGATATATCAAGTTCGACTCTTTTTAAAGCTTCCTATGTTAGCTTCCAAACTAGAATGAGTTTGTTTTTTTGTTTAAATGGGTTGTTTGTCCACATACTGTTTAGGGTTGAAATACTCTACACCAAGGTCCTCGTCCCAAAGAAATATGTAACTGTATTCAGCAACGATGTCTGGATGCAAGAAACGCTTTGCAAACCACCTACTCGTAAGTCATAACGGAAACCAACTTTCGATGAAACATATTCAAACATAATGAACCTTCTGATATAAGTAATTACAGTAGTAGAAGGTTACGACAACTAACCATTTTGTTTGATTAGGTGCAGAAACATGTATTACACTATCAAACCACTTAAAAGTCTTCCATTCATCAACAATTCCATCATAATGGAAAAGCATCACAGTAAAATTGCTTGATAAAAACTGCAGATTTGAACATAATGATCAAGCGAAATCAGAAACGAAAGAGCATCAAAATCGGGAAATGCACATATGAGTTTAGTTTCATATACCTTTGTGACCATTTTATCCACTAGATCACTTTGCTTTATTCCAACGGACAGTGCAAATAAGTTGATCGAGGAATGATCACTCTGTCAAAATAGTAACACCCCGATATTATACCTTACCGAGTCAATACTAGTTTAACTGAACTATGACTGAATGATTCTTGAAAGCTGAGTGATCACACATCACAAACAGAAACATCTGTGTTACCTTCGGAAAGCCCCACAGCGGTCGCATATGCAGGTTAGACGTTTTTGAGATGATACCTTCCGGTAAAGCCTCACTTCCAGCCGGCCTACAGTGATTCTAAAACAGATAAAAAAACATAAGAGACAAAAATCCCAAAGAATTTATTCGATACAAAATCTTTCAAGGAAGCAAAAACAAACCTCGCATTTGTTCAACTTTGAACTTATCGGTAAAGCATTAAATCTCTGCACAACAGAACCGAAGCTATATTAAATATCTAACAAACTTACACTGCTGGTTTTGTGGGTGCATAAGATCGAGACAAGAACAACAAAGTGAAGAATAAGATGAAAAATTATTCTAAAACATAAGAGAACAGAGTATAAAAATATACCATTACATGTTTTGGTGATATAAACCCATTCCCTGAAAATGAGAATAGGAAAAACACAGAAACTGCAGCAATAATGCTACAAAGACATGATCTTCTGATATTTGGGTCAGCAACCAGGGATACCTGATACAAATATTGCAATAAAATGATAAGACTTCTAATTCAGATCGCTATACAACAACGATTTTTCCGTAAGGACTCGGGGCAGCATAACAAATCCATAGTAGTGAATTAGAAAGTTGCAGTAATGATGTTCGAATAAGCAGGGGAGCAGAAACACAAGCTCAGTGTGCTAGAAGAACATTGGTTTGTAATTGTATGATTTTGAAGTACACAGAGAACTAGAATCAAAGGCATTGCAGCATTACACAATGAGTTCTGATAATTGGGACTATGAACACAAAGATAAAGTTATATCAGAAACAAAGACAAACTATAACTATATAACAACCTTCTAGCCCAATTTAGATCTTTGACATTCTCATTTTACCAAATTCAAAGAGTATCAAATATGGAATATTAGGAATTGAGCTCCAAATTATAAAAGAACAAGGAACTTTTCTTTCACTGAGGCAGTGAAAACATTGAAGCTAACACAATTTGGTTCAAGAATAAGAAATTCTCCTGTTTGCCAATGAAACTTTCACTGATTATACTAAAACGACACCGCATCTAACTGATATTTGCATTATGAATGAAGCCATGAGACAAGCATATGAATATTCATTGACCCCAAAATAAATAAAAAAATAAAGCAGAGAATATTCGCAATCTCATCATTATTATCTCAACAGCTGGATAACAAAATAATGATAAAAATTAAAAATTTATTTTAAAACATAAAAACGAAACTTACAAAATTGATGGACTTCATACCCCAGAGATTATGAAACAGCAGCAACGACAAAAGAAGGAAGCTCTGTAAATATATGTATCTGTATCTATATGGGTTTGTGTTATGGTGAAAAGTGCTCCTTCTTGGTGTTCAGGCAAAGCACTTTTGAAGAAAAACCAGCGTTAAAAAGGACAAGGGAACGGAATGACAAAGTGCTTTTGGGGAATGTTACAGAAAGAGAAAGAGAGAAGAAGACGAAGAAGAAACTGTTGTGTGTCAGGTAATGCTATGGGATAAATATATAAGAATGACCCCGAAAAGCACGGCCCGTTGTGAAATAGCTTCTGCTTTTCTCACTTTCCGCACGATCGAATAATATTTGCATTATTATATTATTGGATTAATAACTTGTAAGCCCCTACAGTTCTATTAACTATAAATTGAGCACTAATCTAATATTTATGACAAATAGTTCCTAGCTTGGTTGACTAAAATGCCCTTAAGTGGTAAGTTACATACTCTGAACATTAGGCAATTTCCTCCTAAAAATTTATTGACGCTCATTTCACAAAAATTAGATATAAATTTTCAATTAATATCAGACTAGATTTTATTAATATTCTTGATTCTCATTAATTTTTTTAAATGATATCGATAAATTATGAATATAATTTGTAATTTTTAAAAAATAACATTAGGATAAAAGATAATTAGACCTCCATAATATATAATTTAAAGACCTTTTAGTTGAAATTAATTATTAAATAAACTTTTTTTTTACTTTTTTCTTTGGTTACTTTTTTGCCTAACGATCTATATCGATTTGTACAATCACATAAATACATTTCTGATCCATATTGGCCAATCTAATAGCATAAATAACATCTTTGTTTTTTCAATTAATTACTTCAAACCAAGTAAACTCATGAAACTATATATAAATAAATAAATACATGCACAATTTCTTCTTCCACCAAGTATCTACTTTTCCAACCTAAAATTAAATTGAAAAAAACACAAAGAAAACTGAAAATATAGAGAAAAAGTCTACTAGTAATTGTTTTTGCACATTAGTTGCTACCATACATTATTGTTCTATTCTATATGATTAGAGATAATCAAGGAGATTAAGGACTTTGAGATAATCAAAGACTATTTAATTGCTAATACTAACAGGAAAAAAATAATACATTATTGCTCTATTCTATATGATTAGAGATAATCATGGAGATTAGAGGACTTTGAGATAATCAAAGCCCATTTAATTGCTAATACTAACAGGAAAAAAAAATAGAAGAGGTTTATTTGGCAATTAATTTTAATTAAGGGGTCTTCAAGTTATGTGAAGTATCATTTGTACTTAACATTATAGGGATAATTTGTCATTTCAATACATGGTGGGACCTAATTGTTATAAGTAAACAAATCTTGTGTTTATCTGGAAAACGTAAAAAGTTTAGGAGCCTGGATGTTATTACTGAATATTGTTATTATTAATTTGTATCATTAAGAAGAGTAATAGCACCAGAGATATTGCCCACTCATTGAAAGCAAGACATGTTCTACCCATTTACTTCGTTTCATTTATTTTAATATCATTCATTTTTCATTATTAGTTCTATCATTAGCCTTAAATTCTTAATTTAAAAAAAAAAAGAGTTTGGAGTTGGTGCCTTTTTTTTAAAAATAAAGTAGGAATATAATTGGGTTTTAGTTAAAATTTAATTTTATATTTTGAAATCTAAATTAAATTAAAATTTGAATACATCTAAATTTGTATAGTTGGCAGATGTCTAATTTAGGTGAATATATGATAATAAGTTAAATTCAGATCTTAAACTGAAAAATGAATGACTCATTAGTCATTCAGATTTTTTAAAATTGTTTATTTTAATTTTAAGGCTAATAATTTGATAATTATATCTAAAAGAATTAAGTTAAAATTTATTTAGTTAATCTAAATACATATCCAATAGTAAATTTAAAAATACTCGTATCAATGTTATTTAAGATATGATATATCAAGTTATTTATAATTATCCAAATCATATTTATATTTCACTTCATAAATAAAAAATAAATACATTAGAGTAAATAGATGTCTAGTTTTACTTAATATTTTATTTATAATTATTCGAATTTATATCTTCAAATATATTCCGATTTAACATTCACTAACCATGTTGGACGTATTTATTTATATATTTTTAGTAAAAAGAAATTGTATGTTTTCATAAATCATTAGTTATATAGAGTTTTTAATACAATTAGTGTCCATTAATAATTTTTTTTTTTTTTTGAAGTATTGTGTGCGAAGAATCCTTTTGTGAAAAATTAAATGAAGCACTATGTAGAAATAAAAGCATACTACCATATTCTAATGTCATAAATGTCTTGATTGCAAAGTTGAAAATGACTAGGATAATGTAATTAAATATTAACTAAATGGAGTAACTTTCTCTTCAACTTTTTTTTTAATAAATATCTAATTGAATTTTCATAAGAATATCTTAATTACAAGTTTAATTAGTAAGTATTTGAAATATAAAAATTCTACTATAGATAACTCTGAATTTGAAATATTATTATCTTTTTTCAAGAAAAATTATGATAGAAAAAGATAAGATTAAAATCATAATCATAATTCATTCTATATATTTAAATTACAAAAAATGAGGCAAAAGTTTGGACACTATCTTTTGTTTTATATTTAAAAAGTTTGGATGAATAATAAACCGTACTCATAAAATGCTAAACATTTGATTCAAAATTGAAATGATTTAAAAGCGTTGAGCGTGTTCCAAACTTGAGTGCTACTACTAGAAAATTAATTAATTAAATTCGTTTAAAAAAAATTTAGTATAAATTTTTTTTAAAAAAAAAAATTGTTGGAGGGGTATGGTGAATTCATTTAAACTTTCAATAGAATTGATGATGTTTGTTGTGGATTAATTTTGAGACAATAACTTGTACCTAATTTTAGACAATGACACACACATTACCATGCCTAGTTGCATCTATTAATTAATTAATTATTTTGAAAAAGTAAATGGAGACCTAAAATAAAAAAATAATAAATAAATATAATATAAAAAGATTGCCATGTGTGTATTTTTTTTCCCCTTCTTAGTTTGTTGATTATTAGATGAGAGAGCAGAAAAGAAGGGGTGAAGTTGGAGTAGTCTTGGGATTATAATAAAATTCCAAAATGATGTGTTCTGGTATCATATTTATAACGAAGATTATAAAAGGAATAACGTAAAAAATATTTTTCTGCAAAATTATCAAATTATCAGAAGATATAAAATTTTAAAATAAATTTAATATATTTTCTCTGACTTTTTGTTAATTTTATTAAAAATTAAATCATAATTTATTACTATTTTTATTTATTTTTTTATTTATATAGGTTAATAAAATAATTGAAGTAAATATATTAATAAAATTTAATATTTTGTTGTAACAAAATTTCTATTAGTTGAAATATTTTATATAAATTATCTCAATGAAGCTTATGATTATTGTTAATTATTTATGAAAAAATCAAGTATTTGTTATTAAGAATATTATACTTTACTCCTTTAACTTTTAAAAAAAGCTAATATGTCTCCTGAATTTTTTTAGAAAAATAAGATACCTCATAAAAATTATTATTTATATCTTAATTTGACTATTTTATATCTCTTTTATTAAAAATATCTAAAATAATTATATTTTTTTTTTATTTTTTTATTTTGTAATAACTAATATAATCTTATTTTCACATTTAGATTTAAAAATTATAATAATATTTTGACTCTTAATTATTTGTTTCCTTCCAAATCTATTATCAAATATATATAATATTTAATTATATATTCTCTAAAATATATCGTATTGTTAAAATAGTTTATTTTAAAAATTTTTTATAATTAAGATTGTCAAAATTATGTATAATTGTGTAAACATTTAATAAATTTTGACAACAGATTTTATGTTATAAAAAATTTTACAATTAATTATACATAATTTTCTAAATAAACTATTTTAATTATATAATATATTTTAGAAATTATATATGATTAGATATTATAAATATTTAATTAGAAATTTTAAAGGAAAAAATAATAAACGGTTAAAATATTATTATAATTTTTTAAATTTAAATGTTTATAATAAGATTATATTAATTATTATAAAATAAAAAAATAAAGATAATATGATTATTTTATATATTTATAATAGTAGAGAGGTAAAATAGTTAAATTAATATATAAATAGTAACCTGGGAGGTATCTTGACTTTCTCTAAAAATAGAGAGACATCTCACCTTTTTTAAAATTCGGGAGATGTATTGACTTTTTTTCGAAATATAAAAAAGTGAAGTCTAATGTCTCTTTTTATTATTATATTATTTTAATAATATGTGACTTGATGATGTGAATTTTGTAATTTCACATACGAAAAATTCATTTATTATTGTGAAAAGATATAAAAAAAATTTAATTTTTATTATAAGATTTGATGAAAAATTAAAATTGAGAATAATTAATATTAATGATAAATTAAAATTTTGATAATTGTAAGAGTTAATTTATGTTAAATACTTTAAATGTATATTCAAGTAAATAAATTTAATATTTTTTTAAGATTTGCATTGAGTTTAGTAGTACTCAACCATTATAAAATTATTGATTTAAACTAAGCTAAAATAATAGATGTAAAATAGAAACTCTAAAATTAGAGCTTAAGTTTGTACAGTCATGAACATCTTAGTTTATTTTATTTCCTTTTTTTTAGGGTGTTTGTTTATGTTAAGTAAAAGAGAGAGAGAAAGAGAGAGAGAAATTTATATACATTTTATTTTTTATCTTTTTAGTTTAATTCTAATGTTAATATTTTTTTCTTGATAGTAAAATAAGAATTAATAGATTTAAAATTATGGGTTTGACCTTAAAATTAACAAAAATTAAATGGGTAAAAAAAGATGGGTTTATTAAAAATTATGGACTTAGTTTCAAAATGCTGAGCTTGAAATTAATAGAAAAATAGGCCGGAATTCTGTTTAGACCCAAACAAGGATGGGCTCAGGATAGGACTCCTCGACCTAGTCAATTCTGGTTCCTGTCCTTATCCCGTTACTATCCCCACTAATATGTTGTAAATAGTGGAGATTAAATTATTGATTATGAGAAAATTATATTATATTTTATTATTTTACCAAAGTCTAGGAAATAAAATGATAATGTCATGTTAGGTGAACCTAATAGAAGTTAAGTCAAGGAATGTCTCTTTCTATTTTCTTCGAATTCAGGATGTATATATCTAGCATATCCTAGAAACCCAAAGAGTATATAGTCGTTTTCTAGAAGTTAAGGGGCTAACAAGAATATCTCTAATAATAATTTTGTTTTAAATTTTTTAAACTAATAAAACAAAATAAACTTTTTGAATTTAATATGTTACTCCGTAATAAGTTGTAAATAACGAAAAATAAGTTTAGGGATTAATATAATACTATTTTAATATATCAAAAGTTAAGAGTATTTTCCTAAAGGAGTATTTAGCAAACTTTAAAAATCAAGGAGAAATCAATTTCTTTCTCAAAAGTCATGAGGGTAAATAGGG
Source organism: Azadirachta indica (assembly GCA_022749755.1). Taxonomy (NCBI): domain Eukaryota; kingdom Viridiplantae; phylum Streptophyta; class Magnoliopsida; order Sapindales; family Meliaceae; genus Azadirachta; species Azadirachta indica. The sequence continues at coordinate 12,463,352 of CM040453.1, forward strand.
ATATACACAATTATTTTTAGAGTTTAGGATGATGGAGGATAAATAAGGTTAAATTATGTTAAGAAATTTTTAATATTTATTAATTTAATTATCATTTGTTTAGCAAATTACTTAATGTTTATTTAGGTAATTATTTTTTATTTATTTAGATCTCAGTTATTTATCAGTGTAGACTTTTGCGTTTTATTATTATTCAAATTTAAGATGGTATGAGAGTATCAAGCATATTTTGTACCACCATAACTAAAGGATAATTTAGTAATTATAATAAAACAATGATCTTCTCTAACAGGATTAAATTCCAAGGAATCATGCGGTATTTGTCAATATTTAATAAAATAAGCTCAAAATAAGGAGATTTTGAAAATTTTCCTATCGATTTTGAAGTAATATTTTCAAATAATTTGATGTAATATTCTCAAATCTTAATTTGTTAGGTATCTTCTAAATAAGATAAATTACAGCATGACGAGACAAAATTCCAAAGACAATAATCATGCCAAGTTTTCGACCTCAATTAGCCAACAAAATAAATTATCAAAAAATCAATTCTTATTTTATTGATTTTAAACACACAATATCAACATGTATCTTTATTCCTAGTTAGTGTCAAATCAATTTTTCTGGTAATTAATATAAAATATAAAAACTGTAAAGATTGGAAACATGCCAAAACACAGAATATTTTACATTTAAATATCTTTGGTACTGTCATATGTAATATAATGTAATATTCTGTCTCCACGTCTACATGATATAAAAATCACAAGTCATTTATAGAGTGAGAGAATTAATTCTCCATTAAGAATCTCATTTTGTTTGCAGATTTATTCTTAAATTTTACTACTCAATACATGTCTATTCTGTTAAAAGAATTCATAACTTAATTTAAATTTGTCTTTATTAACGATGGGTGAGATGTGATCACCAATCTTAATAATTTATTTAGTAAGAACCTTGTGTACAATAAAAATTATATAAGACTAAAACAATTGTGATTTATAAAAGATTAAGAAGCGAAAAATAAAGCAAAAGTTGATTGATTGAAATACAATTTAATTAAAATAAAACAAACATGAGACTTTACTATGTTAAATTATTAACTTAAAATTGTAAGCTTTTAGGTAAAGATTTAATGTAAAAAATAAACAAATAGATAAATGTGGTACAACCGGTTTTTTTGCTTTACCACAATTCTCCTTCACCAGAAACACATTCTTTTTAGATCTCTAATTACTAATTAGGTTAAAAAGATATTACATAAGATACAATAAGTTATAGGTTTATTAATTAAGGCGACATTTTGCAAAGTGTGTCTTATAAAACGTTTTATATGTAAGTATGTATCTTATATGATACATTGTCTTGCTTTATGTGCAGGTATATATATATTTTTTACATAACTATGAGAGAAAAATTTCAAAGGATTGTTTTTAAAAATATAAATTTTGGTATAAAGCTAAAATTCATGGTAGATCCTTGTAGAGGTCACAACATTAATAATAATAATAATAATATTAAAAACAAATTTAATAAAAATAAATTACTTTCAGAAAAATAGTTTTATTACAAAACTATCTTCATCAAACACAAATATTTAAAGTAATATACTTAGAAATTGAGTACAACATGAATTTACCATATTCTTATATCATGGGCAACTCAATTAATTAACTCGACTTAATAATTTCTTCTTTTTTTTAAAACTAGATATTTTCCTTTTAAGTAGTCTTTCATTCCCATATAAATTTGGGATTGGTGCTTTGAATTTTCATTAAAGTTTTGGTAACTAACTATAATTAAATAAAAGTATATAATTCTCATATTTTAATAAATTGAAACTTTAATAAATAGTTTTAATACTATTAAAACAATTTAGTGCAATACACCGAATTTTAAAGACTTGAATATCCTTTTTTCTAAAAAAATATTATTTATTGTCAATGTATGATTAGCTCAAGACAAGACCATATAAATTATTGACTTGGTTAATTTGCCCAAGAAATAAAATTTTAACTAAATATTAAATTAATTGAGTTCCAATATTTCCACTAATTGTAAAACAAAAAGGGAAACCATTTCTTTTTTTTTTTTTAAAAAGATAAAATTACAAATAAAAGCTTCAGCATAATTTTCTTCCTGTGCTCTTTCTTTCAAAAAATCCTCTTTGTTGTGGGTTTAATGTACAAACTCTAGAACTGCGTAATAAGCAATCAACACCGGAAGTGATGCAATCATTCCAAAAATAACCCTGCAAAAAATTATTTTCAAATAAATAAATTAATTAAATTTCATGAATTAATAAAAATAAAAATTTAAATTTAAATTTAAATTACTTTTTATTAATAAAATTTCGTAATTTATTAACTTACGCAGTACTAAGCACATCTGCATGCAGTCCATATTCTTTAGCAAATATAAAGGAAGTAATGGATTGTGGTAGTGCTGCCTGCAACAATTTAATATTAAAAAAATAAAAAAAATAATAACATAAATTTCTTAATAATTTATAGAAAATATTTTCTGTATAGATCCTTAAGTTTTGGTCAAGCTTACATTTAATTATATTAATTTTAAAAATATTCACAAAAATTCCTTTTTCTTAGTTTAATTTGTAATTTTAACAAAAATAATAGTGTAATATATTTAACTTTTAAAATAATTACATTTAAATGAGTATTACAGTAATTATAAAAGAATTTAGAAATAATTTTTAATTTTAAATCGTCTCGTAACTAATTTTTTATATTATTTATAAACAGATTTAACAACTTTTAATAATTGATATTATATGTCATGATATACGTTAATTACATACTTTAAATTTAATTTCACTTATTAAAAATATATATCTAATAATTTACAAATAATATAAAACATTATTTAAAGTTAACATGTATTGGTTCTTAACCATAAATAGTTGATTTATACTAATAAAATCTTTTGACAAACGGGGTGGTGTACGAGCATTATTTTTAAAATAGAAGAGATCAAAATATACTTTTAATCAAACCTTTAGTTATTATTAATTACCTGAATGATAGAGACACGTAAAACGTCACCATGCAAACCCACAGCAATACAACCGATAGCCATTGCTGCTGGCCCTGCTATGAACTTTAATGCCATTCCAAATACTGTCAAGCTTGGTCCACATGCTATCAAATTCTCTTGTAAAGCCATGAATATCCCTGCATACATGCACACAAAAAGTTATGAATATCAAATTATCTTAAAATTTTAGTGGTTTGAAATATGCTTCATGCTTGTAAGTTATCTCGAATTCGAGCGATAACAGAGGAGAAAAATACCAGACACCCTCTCATTGTAGAATTGAGATACTTATAATAATAATAATATAAGTAGAGTTAAGATATTGTAAATTTAATTTTCTGAGTTATGAAACAGAGAAAAAAAATTCTTTTCATATATATGTATGCATGCGTGTATATATGTGTGTGTATGTATGTATGTATGTATGTATATATGTATGTATATACATAAAGAAGAAGACTGAAGCTCACCCATGCTAAACATAGCAGTGCCTGTTCCTGCTTTTGACATGATCAATATTGATCCCTCCATGATACTTGGCATTCCAAAATGCCACCTGGAATCGTTGTGTATGTTGTTTTAGAAACATATATAATGTGTAATTATTTGACAAAATGAATACTTCGAGCATACTTAAGCATACCTGTTTGCTACCAAAGCCCAAGCTATGCCGATAATACAAGAATATGAATTAGGGTTTGAGGCTATTTTAAGCCAAACAACCTTCATCAATGACCAATATGAAGGCTGCTGCAGCTTTGATGTGGATATTGCCTGATGATCAACGTTATTTCGACTTGATTCTAAATCTTTCTCACCATCTTCCACGTTGGTATTTGAGAAACTAGCCGTAGTTCCTGCCCTTCGAAACTCTAGAACGAATAATAGAACTGTAAGCCAAATAATGGCTTGAATTACAGAAGATTGAACAACAAGATCAACACCCGTTTGCCCATACATAGCTTTAATTAGAGGAACGCCAACAACGAGAGAATTAGTCAAAGTACACAAAGAGAAGCTTGTGATTGACCAGCAGTAGCTTCCTTTGCTGCTACACTTGGCCCAGAAAGCTAGCACAATCACAATAATCAGCTTGGAAAGTGCATCAGCTCCAATGAATCGGTAGTTCATTTGAAAAGGATCAACATGGGTTGTGAATTCAACAGTGAAAAGAGGAAGAGTGAAGTAGCAAACAAAGCGATTTACGGCATCACATTGCTCTGGGGTGAAAATCTTCCACCATTTCACAGACCCATAACCTAACAATAAAGCAACATATAGTGGCACCATAGCCACAATAACTTTGTAAACATCACCCCACCCAATCATTCTTTTAGTGCTTGAAACAATTTGGAAGTGTTTTCTCAATTGATGAACTAAGAATAGTATGTATTTATATATGCAAAAGAACAAAGAACAAAGGCATTTTGCTTTTGCTTATAGTTATTAAAATTGTGTTGCTTGGTGGAAGTAAGTGATTCTATGCTGTGGATTCTTGAAGGAATGACATCAAATCTTTTATTTTTATTAAGTGCATGCAAATGTAATGCTGCTTTCACAAATGGGTATGCGAGTGTTGATGGTCAGCAATTTTCTGTAGAATAAGGAATGAGGTCCAGCGTTTTATTCCACCCACCTTTGCAAATAGCATTGTCTGATCTATATATATATATAGTTTTCTTTTAATTATTGCTATATTATTCTTACCATTATTACACCAAAGCTATATTCTAATAGATATGGTTCAGCATGAAACTTTGCTATATATGCTTAATTTGTGTGGTTTAGATAGTGACATATAAGCAATTATAGCTAGCTAACTTGATTATCTTTTTCTTCTAATTGTTCTCTCCATCAGTTACTAGAAACAAAAATTTTGATTAAGTCATAGGAAGAATAATGTATTTTTAGTGAAAGACTAACCAGAATTAGAGGCATCGTTTGATAAGCATATTTTCAATAAAGGTTTGTTAGTCTAATTGAAAAGAAGATTTTCGGCTTCAATTCTGCTTCAGAAGGAAGTAAATACAATTTGTTTGATTGTCCTAAATCCTCCATAGGATACATGTGTCAAAAATTTATAAAATTCCTTTGTTCTTTTGTGTTATTTTGTTTTGATTTAAGTCCTATCTGATGGGAATTTTGGATAATTTCAGTAAGCACTCAAAAAATTGGTCTACACTTGTATTAGTTTCAATTGCTGGTTACAAATTAACCTTCTTTATGATACAGGGCAAAATTAAGCATCAAAGAGTTTGAAAAAACATACCTATGCTTAAAAACAGTTGTCAAAAGCTTGAACAATTATCATTCAGAGTATAATACGTTAAATTCTTGTATTGGATACATAAGTCGTTATATCGATTGTTTTCTATATTTTATAATATAAGACATAATATTATGTAAATTTTGAAACTCCAAAATCTGAAACAGTTAACACAAAAGTTGAAACATATAATCAGTAAAACTTGAAAAAGAAATTATATGTATTGGCCTCAAAACTTGAAACTAATTATTACGATTTAGTTACTGGATGGTTGATTCGTGATTAAGAATCGAAACTAATGGTGTTGTATTTATTTTTGGCAAACGTTATGGGTGCTTAGTGATATTATCCTTGACAAAACTATAGAGAAATGGTGGCACGAACCATGTGAATAAAGCAAGCATATAGAATAAATTCCATATTTTGCATTATCTTATATATGCTTATTGCCTAAAATCTAACAGTCTCCTAAATTCATACGAACCCATCATTAATTCATGGGATTATAGCTGTGAACTAAAATCCGCTCAATATACATATAAAATATTCCTCTTAAATTAACGGTTCTTGTTTCTGATGGAAAATTGGAATAGAAGTCCCGTATAACTGGCAAGAATTTATTGAATTATATATATATATATATATTACCCTTAATTTTATGTATTTTCTTATATTATTTATAAACAGTTAGATTTAATTACTTCTAACAATTAAAAAATTATATCTTACATGCATATTAATTATAATATATTAATTATATATTAATTATATACATTAAATTTAATTTTAATAGATGAAAATGTGTAATTCTAATAACTTATAAATTATGTAATAAGGGCTATGAATCCGTCCACACACGCACCCATATATATGTGTGTGTGTGTGTGTATAATATGGATTGTGTTAATTACGTATGAATTGCTTACTATTTCTCTTTTGAGTTTGAAAGGTGTAGAATACTAGAACTATTATTGCCTTCGACTTTTGAGGGAACAAATTTATTCCTCTGCTGAAGGTTGAGTAGATGGGCATTTAGAGCAACTGTATTTGTAAGATTAATTAAAATATTCCCCTGGGGTACAAGAGCACCTCTAGTTTTATACTTTTATTCTTGAATTTGTGGGGTTTGATCACAATACCACATTCATGTATAATATATTCAATTGCTGTTTTTCCGTCAAATTCTTCTTAAAACTCTACTTTTCTTATTTATAATTTTAATTTTAATTAAAATAAGTAAAAATACATATCTAATACATATTTTAATTTATATTAAATACTCTTTAAACCCTATAGCACATATAATTCATTAGTACTTCTACTGAATTTTAAATTTTATTTAGTATAAACTATTTTTTTTTCAAACTGTAAATTAAATAAATAAATCTTTTATTTTTTAACAAATTATTGAGTTACAAAATTAACACAATAAATAATTATGCATAGACAATTGATCGTAAAACAAAAAAAATTTCAATCACAACACATAAAATTAGGTGGAAATTTTTTTGTAAGCAATTAATTGAGCACATTTTGAAAAAAACAATAGCAGTCATTTTAGAGATTAATAAAACATTATGAGAATTTTATTATTATTATAATATTGTAATGGGATAAATAAAGAAAAGGAATCCTATAATGAATTAAAGAGATGACAATAACGTCACTCTAATATATATTGCTATAAAATAAAATTCTAATGTTTCAGTTTAATGCAAATTTAATATTTCATACTTTAAGTTTGTTGTGATAAAAGAGAGTTGACAATTCTTTTCAACAATTACTTTTATATTTTTTTAGTGTACACTAATTCTTTACGATGTCAAGAAGAAATTATTATTATTTTTTTATACGTATATGTTGTTGATTATGTAGTCATTAATTTATAATTTAGTCACTAGAATGATGTTTCTTCCCATCAATTCAAAGTATGATTTAATGTATTAGAAAATGGCAATACTAGCACTTATGAGTATTTAAGATTTAGGTTATTAAACTGATTAATTTAACAATTTTAAAAATATTTATTAAATTTTAATTTATTAAAAAATAACGATTATATTGTCTCAACAATTAGTACTTGATAAACATAACTATTAAATGTTAAAATTTTGACAAAATAAATATATTTATCTAAAATATATTAATAAAATTAATAATAGTTTTATTTTTTAATAAATTGATAATACGATATATTATTAATATATTATAAATTTATTTATTTTAAAAAATCATCATTTTATTTTTATTACATATATATTTTAACTATGTATAAATATATTTTATTTAAATTTTAATATATTTTACTTACAAATTGATATTTATTTACATATTTTAGATATAATATACATTTATTTTTAGTTAAGAGTTTGAAAATAATTTTTTAGCAAACTACCATTAAATGGGGACATAATTATTATTTTTTAATAAATTAAAATCTTAATTAATATTTTAAAAATTATTAGAATTAATCAATCTAATAAACTAAACTTTGAAGATCTTAAAGTCTTTTTTTTTAAATTTGGTGCTTAATTGTTAATTGGAAATGTTCTATCCCTTTGAAAAGTTTTCTTTTAGAATTAAAATGGGGTTTTAATTTGAAATTTTTAAAATTAAACAAGCATTTAATTATTTATTTTAATATATATATATATGAGAAAATAACAACTTATTAAAAAAGGGTGTTAAAAATTTAATCTAATTTAACTAATTCGTTTAATTCAATATGATTTAACCTATTTTTTAGTGAATTTGATGAATCATTGGATCAAATTACATACACATTCAACTAGATTATTTCCTATAAACCTTTTTTTCATTATAAATTTATATTGCCAACATACATCCAATTTATAAAGACTAATTTAACACTATTTTAAATAAAAAATTAGTTTATTGTATATAAAATTATGTGTATAATATATAAATGTAAATTGTACTTACATATTCAACTAGATTATTTCCCATCAACCTTCTTTTTGGTTGAAGTAAAATTTAAGAATAATACTGTGTGAAAGTTTAAAAGTTATAATTATGTTTTATTATAAACTTACAATTCTTATAATATTTTTTTTGATATATTTTAAAGAGCAAGTTTGTTTTTTTTTTTTTATAAAAAAGAATCTAATTTAGTTATTTATAGAAAAAGAACAAATTTCTTTTATTTGTTTAGAAGTTCAAATTAAGGAAAAATAAAAAATACAAGTTTTTAAGATATAATCTATTGGATTGATTAACCCTAATAGTTTTAAAAATATTCACGAAGATCTCAATTTACTAAAAAAATGATAATTATACCTTTATTTAACGATAATGAGCAAAAAAAAATTATTTTTAAATTATTAACTGAAAATAAATATTAAAATAACTTTAAATATTATTTTATAAGATATTGATAATTAAATATTTATTAATAGATACTAATGTAAATTTATTTTATTTTATAATATATTAACATTTCAACATTAATTACATATTACAAAATAAATAAAATATATTATACTACGATAATTATGATGATATTATAATTTATATTTATGTATAGTTAAAATACATAAAAAATATAATAAAATATATTATTTATAAAATATATAATATGTTAACAAATATTTATTTTTAATTCACTAAAAAATAATATTATAATTATTTTATTAATATACTTTTCACAAATATATTATATTTTATAATTTCAAAGATTTAATAGTTATTTTTATTAAATAACTATTATCGACAGGGTTATAATTATTATTTTTTAATAGATATTTTTAAAACTATTAGGAGTCATTAGTTCAATAAGTTAAATCTTAAAGATTTGTAAGTTCCTTACCCTTAAATAAATCATATGATACATTTTGTTTATCTTTAGTTAAATGTAATCAATATTAAATTTAAATACCTTTAATTATTTGGATTCAATTTAAAGTTTTTTTAATAGATCAAATTAGACATAATCGAAGTCCATTATATAGTGGATTAGGTTGAATTAAAAATTTTATAATATAAATCATGGATGAAATATAAATTTGTTTTGTCCAAGTATTAGGTAATTATTATTTTAATTACAAAGTTTTTTAATTTGTTTATAGGTTGTAAAACCGTGTAGGCAACGCGAAAATCTGAATCAATGTCATGGGTCGGAATTTCTCGTCAAAACTAAATTTATTTCGGATTTAATTTTAAGTCAATTAAATGATAATTTATAACATATACAATAAGGACAAATAAAAATTTTGACTGAAGTTAAAAGATCATTAAGATAAATTTTGAACCGAGAAATATTAAGTATTCGCTTGATATAATTTTTTAAATAAATTTTTTATCAGTAGAAGTTTTTAATAAAATTTTTTTAGTTTCATAAATACCTTTGAAAAAAAATTAAATAATTATTTTAATAGATAAAATTTTAAAATTATATTATAAGAAAATAATATAAAATCATTAAAATAAAAAAAATATTTTAAATAATTTAATTTTTTAAAAAATCTCAAAAAATAATCTACCGTCAAAAACTCATTCCCGCCACCAATCAAGTGACACTCAAAAAATTAAAAAGGTTTAACATTAAAAAATCACTTTTAGCAAATGAAAAAAATTAAACCAAATGGATACTATATATGTATAAGCTTGATTAATAAATTTTAATTCACAATCATATAAATTTTATAAATAAGATCACACGTAATTGAAAATTGCAAATGAGTATTTACAAAATTTTTTAAAATTAATTAAAAATATAATAGATACTCCTAAAAATAACCAAATCACTGTATGATTTTTTTTTAAAATAAATCATTTACAACATAAATTATTAGTTAATTGAAGGTAGATTTAAAATAAGATAAGGCATTTCAAATCTGTAACATAAAATAATATAAATTAAAATAAAATAAAAGAAGATGGGAAAGAAGAAACAAAGAGAACAAAATAAGGTGAGTGGGTGTAGTTGTGTAACTGAAGAAAGCATTTGATACTATCGAATTTGATTGATAGGCATCAATATATTATCTCATCTCCATTATATTTCAACAACCCTATCTGAATATTCCTATGCTCTCTCTTTTATACCACAACTTTTAATTTTTTCTTTCTTTCTTTCTTTTTTAATTATTTTTTGAACTATCATATATGAATAATTTTGAGGTAAAGATCCACAAAAAGGCATGGGCAAACATAACCCATATAATAAATAAATAAATATAAAGAATAGAAAGTGATACATCTCTCTCTTTTTTTAGATAAATAACCTCTATAATATAATTCATATATTTATAAACTTTTAAATCTAAAATAATTCTCAAATGCGCCCTTATCATTAAGGTTTTAGGCTCATATTAACTATTTTAATGATATAAATACTCTATACGTAAAATAGATTACGTAATGACTATTAATTATTTAGTGACATACTTTAACCATAAAAATATACTTATAATTTAGAAAATATGGTTGTTCATTGACAGTTGGAGTTATTTAATATAAAAACATTTCACCACCACCACAAATATAAATTAATTGATTAGTTTATTTCAAAATTATAACTACAAGAAAGCATGAACCGTAATATTTATTTTTAACCTAGGCAAATAATGTAATAATTATAAAGAGACTTTTCCACATACCTCCTACGAGGTTTATGGAAATTCTAATTTGCAAAAATATTTGAGGAAACGGTCAAAAACCACCCCCACAATCAGGGTCGGAGCCAGAATCTAAGATTTGGGGTGTCAAATGATAATTTAATTTTTTTAAATTCAAAAAATAATAAATAAATATAAAATTAAAATATCAAAAATAAGATTATCATTTAACGTAAATAATACATATAAATAAAAAAATGATTAAGGCATAATAACTTATTTAAAATTAAAAAAGATTTCTATGTTTCTTAAAGAATTAGATAAATATTAAATGTATCATGTTATTTTATTGTAATTAAAATAACATAATATACAGATAAATTAATAATTATAATTTATAGTTATATCTATACAAACCTATATACAATAAATTTAAGTAATGCATGAGTTTTAGAAGACTCATATAAAATTACTTTAAAAAATACTAACTTTTCTCACCTTTATTTGAAGAAGAGAGAAAATTAAGAAAATTAACAAGTTAAACATTTTCTATTATTTTGGTAGGGCTCTATGATTGATACACACACTCACATACAAGTCATAAAAATTCTATTTTTATAAGAAAAAGGTTTTTAAATACAAAATTTTCAAAGAAAAAGATTTCTTATTATATAGAGGACAAAATCAAACAAATGATTCTTTAAAGAAAAGTTACTTTATAAGTAAACTATTAATAAATAGGTAGGATAATTATTTAAAAAAAAAAAAAAATATATATAACTACTTTATTATTATATAATTTAAAAATAAATAATTAAAAATATAAAAAAAATAGGAACAAATTTTAAGTCATTAATTTTAATCTGAAAGTAGCCAATCTTAAAAAATAAATTTAGGAAGGCCAAACAGATATTTTACATTTCTAATTAATAAGATTATAAAAATTAATATTTTATTAAAATTTTTTGGTTTGGAGGGGGAGGAGGGGTGCATGGCCTCCTCAGACCCTTGAAAAGTTCCGCCACTGCTTACAATGTTTGTTTTCTATTTATGAACAGTAAATGTACCTAAATATCCCCAAATCATTCTTTTAAAATTGCAAAATAATATTTATTTTGATGAGATTCAAACTTGTAACCTTAAAAATGTTTAATATGTAAAGGTATTATTATTATGAACTTATATAAACTTCAAAATGTATATATGTCAATTCATAAGCCTGAGTTAGTTTTTGTTCTTTTTTATCTAAAATTTGAAATATATATATATCCTTTTAATTGTTAACATATATTAGAAATATTTAAATTAAATTGTTGACAAAAGTGAATAAAATTATTTGAATAAAAAATAATAATTTTGATTGTACTAATTTAATAATTTATTTAAACATAAGAATAAAGTAATTTTGAATTTTATTTTACTTAATATATAATGTTAGATTTTTCATATGTGATACATAATTTTTTTGTTATTTGTCAAAATTCTAGAATGATCAATTATTTGAATTAGAAAAAGGTATATGAGAAAAATTATGTGATTAATTAAATTGATATTAATATTTAAAATATTTAATATAAAGCTAACCGATTTAGTTTTATGATGTAGGAACTAAAATAAATTGAATAGGGATATTTTTTGGAAAAAAAAAATGGAACCATTCATATACTTTATTCATCTACATAAAATTATATAATTATATTCAAGTTATAACAACTTAATTTAATTGAATGTATAACAATAAGTTAAATTCATATTTCAAACCAAAACCAAACAACCCTTAATTTTGTCATTGATTTATTGGATATTAATTCTTAAAACCAAAATCTATATGTACATGCTTTAGGCCCTGCCTTATCCTATTTGGGTTCATATCATTGACAAAACTAGATGGTAGTTGTTATACCCCAGCTAATTTTTTTTATTAGTTTATTTATTAATTATTTTTTAAATGTATTCTATCGTATTTATCTTTTTTTAATCTATCTTCTTCTTTTTGGGATGTATTTTTTATTTTTTGGTAATATATATGAGTTTTCACTTTTTGTATTATGTTATTTTATAAATACAATTAAGTAAAAATATACAAATATCTAAAAAAATATGAATTCAATTTTGAGATACAACTTTGGGATTTGTGCTTACAAAGGTCATCATCCCTTTTATTTTTAATTTTTCAAATGACAAAGTACATTTTTACCCTTAAAAATTGTTTTCTTTAACTAAGATAAAGTTAAGGATGAGGTGTTTAAAACATTTTTGAAACAGTGAGAAAAAAAATGGGTATTTAACTCGAAGCCTACAGGGGTTATGGGCATTTTCCCTTACTATTATGAATTTAATTATAAACTTAAGGATAAACATGTCATTTTACAAGCTTGAGTTATGTAACATTTGTTAATCTACTGAAATTTGAAGAGTTTTAATGTAAATATTTAAACAATATGTTTGTTTACTTTTTTGTTTAATTATAAGTATTAAATTATTTATTTTTATAAACACAGAACATATGAAAACTAGAATTTTGATTTGCAAAAAGGTATATGAAAAATTTTATGCGATTATATTGTTATGAAATTATAAAATTATAACGTATTTAAAAAAAAATTAACCGATTTAGTTTTATGTTGTAAGAATTAAATAAATGAATTGAATAAGAGTATCCTCTAGAGAGAAAATAAGACTCAGGTTATAACAATTTAAGTTAAATAAGTGACTAAAAATAAGTCAAATTAAGATTTCAACCGAGAAAGAAATGACGATGTTTTTCAAACCAAAAGCTATGTACATACTTTAGGCCCTCCCCTATTATATTTGGATTAATATCAATGAAAAAAGTAAATGGTAGCTGTTACACTCCATCCACAATTTTTGAAAAATGAAACAATTAAATTAATTAAGGTTAGGCCTTTAATTTAATTTTGACAGCTAGTAGAGTGTTAGCTAGCATGCTACTACATAAGTTTGTCTATAAATGCAGATAGAGCAAGACTTTTGTTAATGGTAAACCCAAAAGAGTAATTAACAAGATGGCAACATCAGCAACACAGGTTGAGGTTATTAGCAGAGAAATTATCAAACCATCATCACCAACGCCCGAAAACAAGAGGCTTTTCAAGCTCTCTCTCCTAGAACAAACTAGTTCTTCAATTTATGCAAAAGCAATTTTTTTCTATCCTAGTATTACTGGTGAAAATAGTGATGATGCTAGAATTAGAACGTCAGAGAGTTTGAAAAAGTCCTTATCAAAAACCCTAACTCTATTCTACCCACTTGCAGGGAAAATCAAAGATAACACTTCCAGCATTGTTGAGTGTAACGACGATGGAGCTGAATACATAGAAGCTCGAGTTAATTGTTGTTTATTTGATTTTCTTCAAAACCCTGAAATTAAATCTTTAACAAAATTTTTCCCTATTTTCAACCCATTTTTCTCCTCTGCAGATCCTTTATTGCTTATTCAAACTACTTATTTCGAGTGTGGGGGGTTTTCACTTTCAATGTTGATGGCACATACCATTGTAGATGAACTACTACCATGTGCATATTTATCAGAACTTGGGCAGCGGTGGCGCTTAATCCTAGCCGTATCCCAAGCAAAGCAGAATTGCCTGAATTTATATCAAGATCATCAACTTTTCCAGCGAGAGATTCACCAATTCCTATCCCTATAAATCAAGCAAGCTCTGAAAAAATCATAACAAGGAGATTTGTGTTTGATGAGTCAAAAATTGCTTTGCTTAGGTCCAAAGCTAGCAGTGAAATGGTGCAACAACCAACACGCGTGGAAGCAGTAACAGCAATGCTATGGAAATGTTCAATGGCTACTTCAAGATCAATCCGAAAAGGGGCAAGGCCATCCGTGTTAATTCAGGCAGTCGATATGCGTAAAAGGTTTGTGCCTCCATTGCCAGAAAAATCCGTTGGAAGTAATGTATTGTTTTTCAGTGCTAAGTATGAAAGTGGTGAGATAGAATTAAAAGACTTGGTTTATCAATTAAGGAAAGGGATAACAGAATTTACTCAAAATACTGTGACGAAGCGGAAACGCAAAAATAAACGAAACTAAAGTTTCAAAAGTTTTTGAATGAAATTTTATTAAAAGAAAGGTGTCCAAACAATACTGTAAGTCTTCTATTTATAATAGAGAAAACCTAAAGCTACTTAAATAAGGAAAAAGAACTCCTACCAAAAAGAGAAAACCTAAACCTACTTAAATAAGGAAAAAGAACTCGTACAAAAAAAAATAAAAGAAGCTAAATATTAAAAATATAAATTAAAGAAAAACACTAGTCAGGTTGTCCTATATCAGCTCCCCGCCACTTGAAAATGAACTTGTCCTTAAGTTCTCTGAGTATAACACTTCATCTTCTTGATACTCGTATATATCTGCTACATTAAAAGTGTTTGAGATATTCCAATCATTCGGCAGTTGTAACACATAGGCATTATCATTAATCTTCTTTGCGATACGAAATGGCCCATACTTTCTGTTCTGCAATTTACTACGAATCCCAGGAAACCGATTTTTGCGCAAATAAGCCATGACAAGATCTCCTTCCCGAAATACCTTCTGTCTCCGATGTTGATCTGCGTCTTTTTTGTATTTCTTGTTGGCAGCTTCCGATCTAGCACAAACCTCCTCTTGTATTTTCTGTACCTTTTTTACCATGTTTTCTGCAGCCCTATTAATCTCTGGTAACGCTGGTAAAGTTAGCAGGTCCAATACATGACGGAGTGGCTGCAAATAAACCATCTCAAATGGAGTTTTCCCAATCGAACGATTCATCATATTATTATAAGCAAATTCTACTTGAGGCAACACTGCATCCTATTGCTTAGGCTTCTCCCCACAAATACAACGCAACATGTTTCCTAATGTGCGATTAACCACCTCTGTTTGCCCATCAGTTTGAGGGTGAAAAGCACTACTGTACTGCAACTTCGTATCAAATTTCCCCCATAAAGTACGCCAAAAATGACTAAAAAATTTGATATCCCTATCTGAAGTAATAGACTTAGGAATACCATGTAGACGAACCACTTCCTTAAAGTATAATCCCGCCACATGAGTTGCATCACCAGTTTTCTAACAAGCAATAAAATGTGCCATTTTTGAAAAACGATCCACAACAACAAAGACAGAATCATTACCTCGTTGGGTACGCGGTAATCCTAGCACAAAATCCATTGACACATCCTCCCAAATAGTTTCTGGCACGGGTAATGGCGTATACAATCCAGTGTTTTGAACCTGTCCCTTAGCAACTTGGCACTGCCGCACAATTCTTCCTACATCTCGTTTAAGTTGAGACCAATAATACCTCTCTTCCACCAAAGCGATTGTTTTGTCTCGCCCCACATAACCAGCCAAATCGCCACCATGTAATTCCCGTATTAACTGCTCTCGTAATGAACAACGAGGAATGCATAACTTGTTGGCTTTAAACAGATATCCGTTATGAATAAGAAAATCTGCTGCTCGCTGATTATGATTACACTGATCCCAAATGATGTGGAAATCTTCATCAGTTGCATATTGTTCTTTCACTACCTCAAAGCCAATTATTTCATTACTCAAAGTGACCAATAAAGTAGCTCGCCTACTCAAAGCATCAACTACCTTATTCTGTTGCCCAGACTTATGCTTCAATACAAACGTAAATTTCTGCATAAATGACACCCACCTAGCATGTATTTTATTTAAATGATGTTGACTATTGATATACTTTAATGCCTGGTGATCACTATAAAGCACAAACTCCCTCTGAATTAAGTAATGCTCCCAATGCATCAATGCCCTAAATACTGCATAAAATTCTTGGTCATACGTAGACCATTTTTGTCTAGCGTCACACAACTTTTCACTAAAATACTCAACAGATCTACCTTCTTGACTGAGAACAGCACCAATACCTATTCCCGAAACATTACACTCCATCTCAAATACCTTATCAAAGTTAGCTAATGCCAATATAGGAGTCGTACAAAGTTTTTCTTTCAAGATGTCAAAACTCTTATTTTGCTCATCACCCCAATTAAATTTTCCCTTCTTCAAACACTCAGTAATAGGTGCTGCGATGGTGCTAAAGTTACGAATGAACCGATGATAAAATGTCGCTAATCCATGAAAACTCCTTACTTCCCCGACAGTCTTTGGTGTAGGCCATTCTCGAATTGCCTTAACTTTAGACTCATCAACTGTAATGCCGTCAGCCCCAACTACAAACCCCAAAAATACTAAATTTTGCTGCATAAAATTACATTTCTTTAAGTTGACAAACAACTTATTTTTCCTAAGTGCTTTGAACACCTCCCTCAAATGAACCAAATGACTCTCCTCATCACTACTATAAATTAAGATATCATCAAAATATACCATAACAAACTTGAAAGCAAAAGGTTTCAATACCTGATTCATAAGCCGCATAAAAGTGCTTGGTGCATTTGACAAACCGAAAGGCATTACCATCCATTCATACAATCCCTCTTTAGTCTTGAATGTTGTCTTTCACTTATCTGAAGGTTTGATGCGAATTTGATGATAACTACTATGCAAGTCAAGTTTGGAAAACACTTTTGCTTCTCCAAGCTGATCTAGCATATCTTGTAACCGTGGGATTGGAAATCGATACCTAATGGCTATTCTGTTAATTGCTCTGCTATCTACGTACATCCGCCAACTACCATCCTTTTTAGGGACTAGAAGCGCGGGAACTGTACAAGGACTTTTGCTCTCCCTAATAAACCCTTTCTTAAGTAGCTCATCCACTTGCTTCTGCAAAATCTCATGCTCCTTAGGACTCATTCTATAACGTGGCAAATTGGGATAACTGGCTCCAAGCACAAAATCAATGCTATGTTGTATATCTCGCATAGGTGGTAACCCGTTTGGTATCTCCTCTGGAATTACATCAGAAAATTCAGACAATAATGGCTATACGATCTCTGGAATCTTCACCATTGGTTCCAATTCCTCATCCTTTGCTACCATCATACAACCCTCACAATCTTCTTTCATATGTCCTTCCACTACAGTTAAAAAGTTTGTCCTCTCTACTCCAGGAACCTTCTGCCCTTCTTTAGTTTCACTCATTGGCATCAATACTATTTTCTTCCCATCCCACCAAAACTCATAAATGTTTCGTCGTCCTCTATGTATCGCATCAACATCATATTGCCATGGCCTTCCGAGCAACACATGGCATGCATCCATATCCACGACATCACACAACACATCACTTTTATAATACTTTTCAATCGAAATAGGAAGCTTACATATTTCAGTTACGCGTGTTTCAGTTCCCTTCTTAATCCAGCCAATTTTGTAGGGTGATAGATGTTTTTTTATAGGCAAATCCAAAGTATTTACTAATGCCTTAGAGACTATATTTTCACTACTACCGCTGTCAATTATCACCTTGCACACTTTATTCTTAATTGTTCCCTTCGTACGAAAAATCTTATTTCGTTGTGTCTCCTCTTTTGTTTTAAGTGTCAATAATAGCTTCTGCACAATACAAGAAACGGCTTCTCCTTCATCACCATCAACCACATCAACCTCTTCCCCGTCTTCATATTCGCCTTCTTCACCTTTTACTGTAGCGTCCACATAATGCGTCATACCCTTATTTTTCCTCCATTCCGGACATTTATTGGACCTATGTCCAGGCTGTTGACATCTATAACATTTGCTTGGCATTGGCTTCACATACGAGTTACTAGTTTGTTGCTGAATAGTTCGCGGGTTAGCAAAATTACCCCTTTGCCTAATTTCTCCTCCACCCATATTTGGTGCTATACCCTTATTTTGTGGTACCGGATTTGGTGAAGTCGAAAACTGTCGTGTTGCAACTTGCGGTTTAATAACAATCCGTTTTAATTGCCTCTCCAGCTTCCTTGCCTTACTCACAGCTTCAGAAAAATCCCAAATTGTATACATGTCAAGCTGGTCTTGTATGTCAGTTCGTAACCCTCCAATGAATCTGGCAACCAATTGTGATTTTGACTCCTTCAAGTTGTTCCTAGAACATAACCTATGGAATTCTTCAGCATACTCGTCGACTGAACGATTTCCCTGTCGGCAATTATTTAATTACTTAAATAAATTCTGCTCATAATTAGAGGGCAAATACTGAGCCTTCATCTTCTGTTTCATGCGCTCCCAAGACCTAATTATGTCTTTTCCTTCACGCCGTCGTTTATTCTGAACCTGCTGCCACCAAGCGGATGCACCCCCTTTTAACTTCATGGCTACTAATTTTACTTTCCTTTCATCAGAAATATTCATATAATCAAAAAAATTCTCAACATCTGCCAACCAATCAAGAAAGTCTTCTATGTGCAAACTCCCTTTAAACACAGGAAAATCTAGGTTTACTTTATAATCACCATAATTTCCACTTTCACGTGTCCTGACAGAACCTTGCTCAATTATATCATCATCTGAATCCTCATACTTTTGAGTTTTGTCGTTAATAATGCCAAGTGGTTGCGGCACTGGCATCGGACCACGGGGCGGGATCCCGTCTGTCCCTCTACGCTCATGTTCAACCATCTTGTTACCGCCTAGTTCCAACCTCTCCAACCTTCGATCAAAATCCACTAATTCTTGACGAATGATTTGAGTGAATTCCCTAACGGTTGCCCTCCCAGCTTCTACGGCTATTGCACGAATAGCCTCCACCGTTAGTGCCTGCACCCCTGAACATTGTTAGTAGGATGGTTGCTTCCCGTATTTGCACACCATTGCAATTCCTGCTCTGATACCAATTGACGAAGCGGAAACACAAAAATAAACGAAACTAAAGTTTCAAAAGTTTTTGAATGAAATTTTATTAAAAGAAAGGTGTCCAAACAATACTGTAGGCCCTCTATTTATAATAGAGAAAACCTAAACCTACTTAAATAAGGAAAAAGAACTTCTATCAAAAAGAGAAAACCTAAACCTACTTAAATTAGGAAAAAGAACTCCTACCAAAAAGAGAAAACTTAAATCTACTTAAATAAAAAAAAAGAACTCCTACAAAAAAAAATAAAAGAAGCTAAATATTAAAAATAAAAATTAAAGAAAAACACTAGTCAGGTTGTCCTACATCACACTGCGAAAGTGATGAAAGAGAACAAATTTTATCAAATGCTAACTGAGCTTTTGATAGAATTTATGGAAAATCTTGGCAAAACAAAAAATGATGATTTAGACTATTATATGAATAGTAGTTGGTGTAAACTTCCATGGTATGAAGCCGATTTTGGTTGGCGAAAGCCAATTTGGGTATGTCCTACGGTTTTTTTTGGTCAAAATATGACATTTTTGATAGATAAAAGAGAGGGTGATGGAATTGAAGCTTGGATGTCTTTATCTGAAAAAGAAATAGCTTTGGTTGAATGCAATGAAGAGCTCCTTCAATTTGCTTCTTTGAATCCCAGCGTCCTCGATCATCAAGAGATCATAGCCTAATTTGTTTGATTAAGAGATGTCCTAATTAGTTTGATCTATTATCATGAAAGTAGGAGTTCACACCAATTTCAGAGAGTAGACTTCTTTAATTAATTTCGATCTGTGCATGAAGAGTTGTAAAATTGTACTTAAGTGAATAATGCATTAAGCAGTTGGTCTTTATTATTATTCTGGTCGTCATTAGCAATAAAAGTTGTATTAAGTTGTATTTAGGTTTTTTTTTACTATGCCCTCTCAATTCTAAGGAAATAATTAGTTTGAAATGCTTTCTTCTTCTTCTTCTTCTCTATTTTTTTCTTCCTCTCCTTCTTCTCCTTCTGCTTCTTCTTCTTCTCCTTTTTCGTCTCCTCCTCCTCCTCCTCCTCCTCCTTCTTCTTCTTATTATTATTTTATTTCTTTATATACTTCGTTTGAAATTATACTACTTTGTAATCAACTTTCAATGTATTATAGTAATGTGAGTATTCGAAAAATAATCAATTTTAATGGAATACAAGATTAATTAGATTAGATTGTATATTTAACTTTATCTTTCATCCTTCTTCACTAAAAATTTAATAGTTAAAAAAATGTAGCACGATCAATTTTAATTTCACTATTTCGTGTTAGACGGAATACAAGATTGTATTTATATATGGTTTTATCTTTTAGTTAATTACTTTAAAAATTTTTAATGACAATTAATTAAATAACATAACTAAAATCTTTAGTATTTTAATTTCTCAAATATAAAATAATATTATTTTATAAATTTTAATAATTAATTAAAGTAAAAATATTAGTCTTATTTAAAATAAAAAATGCAATAATTTTATCTCCTAATAAGCTGTACAAAATAAATTTATTAATTAAATAAAACTAAAAGACAGCTAGAAATAAAAATATCTTTATCCAAACTATTGTATATAAAATTATATATTTTTTTTCAATAATAATAATTGATTTTAATTAAAACATTTTAAATAATTTTATCCTGCAGGCAATTCAGGTTAACATTAGCATACTATATTTGCATTGTGTGAATTAAAGAACATATTTTAAGTTAATCTGAACTTAACCCTTTTAATAATAGAGTCAAAAATTATAACCCTAACCCAAATCATTTATTAAATAAGTAAATCCTTTAATAATTGTGTAACTCATTTAACATTTTTCATATACATTGTAATATATAATCTAAAATTTTTATAATATTACCTAATTAAATACTAA
Source organism: Azadirachta indica (assembly GCA_022749755.1). Classification (NCBI taxonomy): domain Eukaryota; kingdom Viridiplantae; phylum Streptophyta; class Magnoliopsida; order Sapindales; family Meliaceae; genus Azadirachta; species Azadirachta indica. Next base: position 12,484,917 of record CM040453.1, read on the forward strand.
TAAATTTATTCTAAATAATATTAAATACTTTTTAAAATATAAAAAATATAAAATAAATATATTAAATTATAAATGAGTTACTTTGATACAAGATAATATAAAGTTGTCTGAAAATTGAATCAGAAAAGCAACTATATTAATTTGCGGAGAAAGTTATCAAAGAGGAGTCCAAAAGCACTTTACAAATAGCACGCCAAAAGCACAACAGCTTATTTTCATGAAAAAACAAAAATCAACAAACATGTATAAACCTCAGAACCCAGTTCTATATATATTGCAAATAGTCTAAGTGGCTCTACTACCACAGGAGAATTACGCTCAGAAATAAAGCGAAAGAATAGAAGAATTCAAGATTGAATTTCAGTTGCCAACCCCTCCGGAGACCAAGTTGCCTGATTCAACGCAGCAGGCTGTTTAGTCACGGCAACCAAGATGTCCGCATACCCTACAACTCCAACTAAAACATCGTCACTTTCATCCTCCGTCACCCAGACGTGGGTTGCCCTGTGAGATAGCATCTGAGCCATAACCGCAGCCAATGAACTCGTAATTTTACATGTCAAAGGAGCACTTCTGCCCCTGTACATGCTCCGGCTGCTGCCAAAACTTGAGGTCCGGCTAACACCAAAGCTCAGGCTAGAAGGGGTAAACCCAATGCTCCGACTGGAGAACTTTCTTGGTCTTGTGGAGCCAACACCATTAGCTGTGTTATTATCGGCTGCTACTGAATTAGTTGAATTATCAGGAAGAGATCTTGGTGTCACATTATCCTCAACTCCCATTACAAACTGTCCAGCCGAGAGATTGGCTAAAGCCCATGCCGCAGCTAAATAATCACATTTCCACAATTTTGAAGCTGAGATCTCTCCTATAATTTTATATTGACCATCCGGTGTGGGCTCCACAACAGCAATTGCACTGGGATCTCCAGGAGGCTTGTGCGTAACTTCAATGGCCGGAAGGGAGGCTTCAATGGAACTGTAATTTGGGTTAACAGCTCCTAGGGAGAAGATAGATGAGAGAGGAAGTGGGGCAAGAGCACCGAGACAACCAATTAGGAAACGGATGACATCTTCTCTGCAGAGACAACAAAACTTATCACGCACGGAGGTGGTCGATGATGAGGAAGCACGGTTGGCACTGGGGGAGAGATTATTACTGCTGTTGTTAGAGATGCCCATGTTCTTGAGCCATTTTCCGTTGTACAGAATTGAGAATCTCTTACTCATGCCTCTCCATACAACAATCTTTGGAACAAGAAGACGTCTCACGCCTTGCTTCATCATCTCCAGTGCATCAATCAATCTTGCCAAAAAAAAAAAAAAAGAAATATCAGAATGACATTGATAAAATAAAAAATTAATATTCATGAGGCATCACAGAAATGCAATCAAGTTTTATAAACTTTTTAGCATTTTGTGTAACATAAAACTGAAAAATTAAACTGAAATGTTTCTAAAAACAAAAAGTCATTTCTTAACACTTAATATCTCCACGTTTTCAGATTAACCATCCCTCTGCAACGCTAAACCAGCATCTGCAAACATATTACATAACATGGATTTGAAAAATAATAATACCTGGATTTCCTCCTAACCACATTGAGTATAGCTTACACTTTATTCACATTTTAACAAAGCAAAAAATACAAAACAATGAAAAAACAGTATATTCTTTCAAGGGTTAAGACCACCCAAAAGAAAGATAAGAGAGGAACTATATCTTCTGATTCTCCAATCAATTAGTCAGTCCTTGATATAGCTCAACATTATAAACCATAAATTCCCAATTTTAGTATAATTTTCTAAATAACTGATGACTATTTGATGTAACTAAAGCCTAATTCCGGATACATTATTTGCTCAATAACAACAAAAATTAAGATATTACTATATATACATGGACACTCCACTTAATGACTGAGCTGAGATGATTAACAAAACTGAACAATATGTAATTGTTGTCTTTTATCTATATATATACCCAACCACACGTGCATAAAGAAAATGAAATCAGGACATGTATGGATGCTAAAGTGTTAAATTTGTCCTGGAATAATCAAACATGCATTTTCTCTTGGCTGCATAAGGTAATTAAATTACGAATGAGCGTAGAGAACAATACAATCGTTCACAACAACAATAAAGAACCTCAAAGTAGAAAAGCAAAAAAACCCAAAAAGGAAAAAAGATAAAACCACATAAGAATTCTACAACTCCACTGTTAGAAAAAAATTCTCTCTTTGAAGGAGCACAAATCCATATAGAGGTCCGACATTCAAAATTTTTCTTCCAAGCGCTAATTACACCTTAAAAACATACAATGTTCCCCAAACACCCACCAGGGTTTTCCAGATAAACAAACGATTTCCAAAGACCTAGCTTCACATGCATTTCACAAAAAGCTGCAGAGATGTTGGTCTACTCTTTCCTTCTATCCATTAAAAGAATAGAATAATGAACTGAAAACTCCTTTGATTTCTGTCATAACTTTTTCGACTCTTTAAAGCCTGAGGTAAATTACATCTCTATGCGAGAACCTTATGTCAGCAATCAACAATCTATATCATGAGGATAAAAACTTTTACTTCTTCCAGAACAATTACTTAAATGTTGATCTTGCCAGGTTAAAGGGGCAGCAATCTATATCAAGTTCCGACATTCAGTATTTATCTTCAATACCCCATTTGCATGTTAACACCCCAGACACTTTCCACTGAACCAAAAAATGTTCCCTACTCTCCATCAGATACATTACTTCAAGTGACCAAAATTCATAAAGATATCACAGGAGATATACAAGAATGTTGGTCTATTCCTTGTATCTATCATTAAAGCACTAACATAATGGAGTTGGTGAAAATAATAATAGACTGAACTTTTTGGATAAACAACTGTCAACCCAATGAAGTTAAAATTAACATCAAGCTATCAATTCTTCCAACCCCCTAGTCTTATGTTGAGACTACAATTCCTACAGCGAGCAAGAGATGCAGCAACCAGTATGATAACACCCAAAGACCTCCCTTGCACCACTATCGTCAAACTAGATCATAGATCCATCTTACATTAATATTGTTAGCATGGAATTCAAGCATATGATTGTAGCGTATGCAGGCGTAACATTAAATGCTTTATATGTCAACCTCTTTGACCAATATGTAAACTCAAAAGATTGCTCCTTCAGGCCCCCACTGAAATACAACCAGAAAGATGTGTAACCAAACAAGGCCCTAAAACCGAGAACTAATGACAGGCTACTTGAGTCTAGTTTAGCAAGAGCAGTCCAACCGTCTTTCTTCAATGACATAGAACCAACGTTATATATCATACCTGAAAACTTTCTTTGAGTTCAAAGATGGTGGCCAACACCAATCTCCATAACTTTCTCCTACCAATAAATAAAAGTTCACTGATAAACATTTAAATGGCATTAAAATATCTTTTCTTATAACCACTGTTATTTTAGTTTACCGAGTAGTAATTATACAAGGAAAGCGAACAAGAAGGAAATTACCATTTTGCTGAGGAAAGTCCAAAGCACTCAATCTTGTGGTAATCAATCAACTTCCAAGATGTAGATGAAGTTATAAATTATTGTTCTATGGCTGTTGGAAGACGAACATGGCAACATAATCATTCTAACTTTTAATCTTTCCTCTACCACTACATATACAGGATTTTCATTAAAGCAATACACAGGAACATAAACAAACAAGTGCAGTCCCAAATTAAAGGTCTAATGCAAGCATCTGTATGTGGAGGCATTTTTAAGGCAGTAGATTAATGGAAACACATGCAGCCAACTACCTGTTTTGATGCGACACGGTGACAACTCAGGCACACTAGGCACAATAGTAAAAACCACACAGTTAAGGATATTATGATCGTTTATAAGAAAAATATACACAAGCAAGTATCTTTGGATGATTAAATTGGGACATTATGTAACACAAATGAGAGGAATATAAGAGCGTCAGATTTATCGTATTGTAAGGGCCTCAAAAGGAAGAACACAATTGGTGGAGCAAATTAGAAGGATGGAATTTATCGCTTTCATGTTTTTCCTAGCAATTACTTTGTTGTCTTTCAAGTTTATGGTTCACTTTCTCAGTGCATTGCCGATTGGGTCATAAAATCCTAAAAGTTTTGAAGTTTTCATGCTGGTTTCTTCAACAAAATCAATCTCTAGAAGGGAGAGAGTGACTGATACAGTTAAAAAAGCACTGTAAAGTCCTCTGTTCCTATAAAGAGTGATGGTAGGTCCCCTCCTTTTGAGTTGGTAAATAGATTTGTCTTTGATGATGCAAAACACAGAAGTATATCCTTGTTTTCCCATTTTGTTGCACATATAGATGATTATTACATAATGAAATATTCATTTCCAATGAAAAACCACTGTGAGCATCATTTAATAATTCAATTGTTCCACAAAGAAATTATGCACAGATTTGTCCATTCCTATGGTTAGCTAATATCTTTTATTAGATTAAAATGACTTTACATTCTTAGCAATTTTCAAACAATCTGATAGCACAGTTGTATTTCCACACCCTAATGAAATGATGTAAAGGAAAAGTATGCATTTAAGAAGTACAACAGAGTTTAATCATCCATAAAAGTTTGCAGGAGCACAAAAATCTAATAACCTGGATATCCCCCGAACTCTTTTTAGCAACCTTGAGTTCAAAATTGGGGGCCCTGCAATTGCTAAAATCTTTAGGAAACATGAATATAGTGGCATTTGGCCCAAGGAATTGAGCCCTAGACCTTGGGAGAGCAAACGCATAATTTTGAAGATAGCTACTTTTAGAGATTCTCTCTACCACTCTTATTGATTTATAAGTTTGATCACATGTTGCCACCATTAAAAGTTTACCGCACCCCAACTCATTATCACAAATACTTTAATCAATGGTGATTTCCCAAGAAGGATAAATGCAACTACCTTTAGAATGAGTTGTACAGGAAGTGTCAGAAGGTCTGTTCGTTATAGGATTATACAGTCTCAATATGACAATTTGATAAGTTCAATATAGTCATTTCTTATCATAGCATAATGAGAACTACTTTTTATCAATCTATGTACAGGTGGTGAACACTTGCTGCGGTATATGTGACAATATTGTGATCACAAGTGATGAGAATAGAACTACAAGCTTTAAACAACATTTGGGTATATGATTCACTATAACAGACCTATTAGTATTGAAATATTTCTCAAGGGCACACACTGACCGTTCAAAGAAGATATTTTCCACATACAGAAGATGTAATAAATCTTTGAGAAATATTGAATAGTCAGGAGCTTCACTAGTTAATAATCCAATGGATCTAAATCTGAAACCTGATAAAGAAGGTGATGACACCTTTGATTAATCCAAGGAGATTTAGACATTGGTGAGCAAACTCATGTGCTTGACTGTAACTAGACCATTTATTACATTTCTATAGAGTCAATCAATTCTGCAGTTCCTAAAATTGAAACATCTAATGTTCTAATGTGATATTTTATAGTGCCAAAGAATCAGCATCACAGGATATGCTAAAGTCAAAATGAAAAGTCTCATGTATAAATCAAAATGGTAGCAATTGTCAAAGATGAAATCAAATATTATGTTGAACAATTGATGCCCTAATGGTTGTAAGGAAGATGCCTAAATATACAAAGTTTAACAATCATAAGGTCGCAAGAATATTTCAGACTCCATATTATTTACAAAACCTCCTCCTCAACAACACATGAAGCATAATGGAAAGAATGAGCAAAAAAGAAGGTGACCCTACTATCACACCTCTCATGTAAAGAAACTTCCATCTCTATAGAATGTGTAATTAGATAGTAGTTCTCTTTTTTCTTTTCACCAGCAGAATGGAGATCCTTGTTGGCTTATTTGTACGACACTAGCTGCAGATTTCAAGTAAACAAACAAAAAATAGTAAAAACTAGAAGACACAGCAAAACTTGCATAGTAAAAACTAGAAGACACAGCAAAACTTGCATCTCAATCCTTTCGAAGGACAAAACTGGAACTATAGGACAAAGCACATATATAGTATGTCAAGCAAAGCTCAAAGTACACAAAAGAATTGTTGACCAAGATTGTACTTAAAAAGGGCACCAGGAAGATCAGGCGAGGAAAGTAAATAAATCTTGTTGAAATCATAACTCAAAAACAAATAATTACAAGAGAGTTTAGGAAAAAAAAACAATATTTCTAGTTCAAGTTGCCATGGCCTAAAGGCCTAAACAATAATGGGTGGGAAAATATTGCTGGTTTTGATAACAACCTCCTAAGAAAGTGAGAAGTCGATTGAATCAACTACAATAATATCCACTTATGATGAAAAATCCAGTAAAAACAATTAGACACAAAATAGAAGTTCTTGTACTATACATCAAAAGAAGTTAATTGCTCTATCATAGTTTGTAATTGCTTGGAAAAGAAATTGAATAATGAAACCACCCTACATTTGTGATCTCATATGTGATGATCTTGATCCATCGTCATAAACAATGCCATTTTAACAGAGGAAAGTGTTCATTAACTTCACTTGAAGTTTTGCCAAAACACAACGATTTCAAAATCTACCTGAAATCTCCCTTGAGATTTTGAAAATCCTCAAAATCTCATCCAAAATTCACCATAGACCTCCCCTTGTGTCTCATAAAATTTATGAGAAACCTCTAATGAAGTTTCCTCATTTCTTACTAATTCCTAAACAAAAAGGTTCTGTCTATATTTAGGCCATACATCAGTGAAGGAAGGACATCATCACATTCTATTTGTTGAGTTCTTCATTATTAAATCTTCACTAACACCATCATCACAGAAATAGTAAATAGAATTGTTAGTATATATAGCATCATCATAGCAAAAGTATTAAATTCAAACCCCAAACTCCAAACAAATAAGAAAAATGAAGGAAGAGCTAACCTTGTGCCAGGGTCAACCAGTCTCAAAAGCGAATTATTAGGCACAACCACCTCAGAAACCGGCGTCTTCATAGCCTTCTCTTGATCTTCCAAGCACTCAGCTTTTGCCAAAAAGGCAATAATATCAAGAGAATTAAGAATACCCACAAACCTCAGCTGTCTCATTTCGCTACTTTCAACAATACCCACATGCGTTTTCTTCTTCCAAACCGGAATCCCGCATTCCGTCGACTCTCCTATAGCTCGAATCGCAGACTCCACCGTCTCCGTCTCATAGAACTCCGCTAGTTCCGGCTTCCCCACCGTCAGATCACCCACCACGTGATAGATGAACACCGATGCCATAACAATTTCTTTCCTTTATCACTAAATAAACTAAAAAATAAACTTAACAAACTGAATCAATTCAGCTCAGTAAAAGAGATTCTGGTTTATCTTAGAAGTGGGTACCGGAAAAAACCGGCAGGCGAGTGAGAGTCATAAAAGAGAGTGAAGAAAAATGAGAAGCAGATGAAAGCCAGTGATGGGTCGTCCGTAAAGACTCAAAATGAAAAGTAAATCGAAAAGAATCGCCATTGACAAAGGTTAAAGCCCATGAAAAAACCTGAGTTTGACTCTCTTAGACAATTAGTGTTCAGATTTTCCCCTCTTCTCGGGGAGAAGTGGAAAGAAAGATATTTATAATTGGATTTTGAGTGGATAAGTGAAAGGTGAATTGAATTGAATTATTGAGGGTGATCTGAATCTGCTTTGCAGCTTTAGATCTCTACTTGCCGTAAGAACACTGCTTTTATTTTACTTTAATTTCTTGAACTCCTTAATTATTTAATTAATTAATAGAACAATAACATTTTTGTCCCTAAACTTTATTAAAAAACAAATTTAGATATAATTTATTTTACTATGATAAGTTTATCCCTAAAAGTAAAAGTAAGAAATAACAAATAGAGTTGTAAAATGAGCTGATCGATATGACACGAGTACCATATTAAAAAGAAAAAAGTGAGCCGGCACGAGACAAAGTTTAAAATAAGAGATTATACTATAATCTCATTAAATCCCTCTTAAAATCTCATTTTTATTACTTACAATTTTAATCATAATTAAAATAGATAAAAATACATATCTAATAAATATTTTAATTTATATTAAACACTCTTTATATCTTATATTAAATATTTCGAATGACTATTTAACTTTTACTTATTATAAAGCTTTTTTTTAAACTTTAAATGAAATAAATAATTTTTTATTTTTAACAAATTTATAAGAGTTTTAAATTAATAAAGAAAATAATTATACAAAAAAAATTGTTTGTAAGAAAGTAATTTTCAATCATAATTTAAAATTATGTGAGAATTTGTCTGTTATAGATTAACTGAGCTTATTTTAAAGAAAAATTATAACTAATAAAAATTGTTTTTGAAATAATGAGGTGTTATAAAAATTTTATTATTATTTTAATTTATTTTAATGTGATAAATAAAAAAAAAAGAGAGAGAGAGTTTTATAAGATCGTCAAAAGTATGGCAATAGCATAACTTTTTAAAATAAATTTGTCTTGAGATCACATTTTTAAGTCCCCAATTTTTAGTTAAAATTATTTAAAAATTTGAAATAGTCAATAATATCCGCGTTAATAGTTGCCTGAAAACTAAATTTAGTAATATTATAATAATGTTAAGTAATAAAATATATTTAAAAGATTAAAAATATATAGAATATACAGTCTAATACAAGCATGGCATAGCACGAATTTAATGAGTTTGTAAGCAGCATTGAGTCAAATTATATTTTTTAGTATTTTTCGATTCGAATTACATGATACAACACAATTTACAGCACTAAAGAAAAACTAAATCAAGACTTAGCGATTAATTTGTTAATTTTGTTAAATTATTTCTTAATTTATTATTTTTATAAACCATAGGGATGTACATGATATTATTCCATTAAATTGATTAAACAATTATTAAATATTTAATAAAATACGACTACATCAATAATCGTGTGACTTAGAGTTTTTTTTTTTAATATATAAATTTATTTATAATTAATAATTAACTATTTAAATAATTATTTTATATTAATTTATTCATAATTTAATAAAATTTTATAATTTTATATTTCAAAAATATTTAATTGCGATTAGATTAAAATTTATTAGCAGTTAAATAGTTAATACTATAATATTTTTAAAAATATACTATAATATAAATTCAATAAATTCATTAATAGTCATATTGAGTAAATATTTTAATTCTTAAAAAAAATTAATTTAGACCAGATTAGTTTAAAATATTTTAATAGCTCTATTTGACACAATACCAGTACAACAAGCCAAGTTAAATTACCATTTAAATACAGTATTGACATGATTGAAGTAATTTAATTTAACAGAGTTATTTAATTTAAGAACTTAACTTAAAATTTTAGAAATAATAAAAAATAACATTCTATTTATTTATATTACAATATTTTAATAATAAATTATATTATAATTATATTTATAATAATTTCTAGAATATATATATAAATTAATATAAATCTACTTTCAAACACCTTATCTTTTATTTTCAATTAGATGAATTTAATTTTTTATTATCTTGTATATTTTAAAAGAATATATTTTATCAACCACTCGAGCACAGTTAGAGTGATCAAAAGATTTGACTTGAGGAGTTAAGTTTTCGAGTAGATAATAAGATTAATTTCCTACTTTATATGAGAATTATTATCTACTACAAGTAGGGTCTATTCATACTCTACTATATTAAAGTGTGGGTAGAATTTTCTTCAAATGTGAAAGTAAGACATCATTCAAATTAAGTAAAGATATCTGAAACAGTGTCATATGTGATTCAATTAAAACTCTCGATAGATTCCTAACATAATATTGGTAGTTTTATATATGTGATATTAAATATATATATATATATATAAATATATATGTATGTTATCTCTAACCCTTCTAACCCTTACCAACAACATGCTATTAGAATATAATCACATGATGATTGTTATAAAATCTTATCTCTATGGATCTACCAATATTGAAATAATAAGATGAAGAATAAAAAAAATAATAATAATATATATTCATCTTATTTTTAGTAAAAAATTAAAATAGATTAGGAAAAAAAAATTTTCATTTGTTCTTTAATATATAGGGCAATGCTATGATACATATGATTGTATTGAACGTCAATGTCATTTTATACAATTTTTTTATAACCTCTAATTTTTTTGATATAATCCTTAACTCTTTTGTTATCATTTATAATTTCTTAAAAATGCATCAAAACAAAAAAAATATTAAAAAATTTCATATTAAAATTAAGATTATAACAAAAAAAGCTCGATTAAGTAAAAGGGTGTTATGATATACTCGTATGTATCATAACATCTTTAATGAATTCAATCTTATATCTTATTACATTATTCTATTTTTTTTAATTTTAAAAATCTACTTTTTGGATTATTTTTATTTAATATATCATATTGTTGTAAGAAAACATTTAACATATTATCCAATCATAGTAAGACTTTTTGAAAAGGTTTAATGGACCTTTTTGTAATTGTGGGGCACAATTTTGTCGTTGTTTAGTATGTTAATGTCTCCTCTCCCTGCCGAGAATGGTGTTTTGAAAGATATTTTAATTATTGCAAGACCGTCTAGACATTTCTGATCCTTCCCATTGGAATAATAATGTCTATAGTTGTCTATATAACTTTATAGTTTCATTAATAAGGATACAATTTATTTATGAAAATTGTACTAATAGTAATTTGAATAAATAAATTATATTTAGATTAATAAGAATATAATTTATTATTCGTCGTATTAATTTTGTTATATTTAAATACGATCCGTTTATTTAAAAACAATTTTTTAAAACATGATTATTTGTTCTATTTTTTAAAAAAAGTAAAATATGTAACAAAATTTTAAAATTGAAAAATACTAAACTAATCAATATAATTCGATTTTAATTTTCTATTATATTTTTAGTTCTTGGTTAATTTTTAGTTTTTTATTTAATCTAGTTCATAACAAAATTTAATTACTACTTTTTTAGTCCAGTCTGATTTAATATCATAAAACATAGGATTGAATCGGATTGTACCCATACAAATTGTACAAATAGTTGATCATCATGGTACACAATATATTTATGTAAGGTGATTAATGTAGGATAAACTAACCAGCCAAACACACCCTTACTATTAAGATAGATATTCATATTATAATTCTCAAAATTCAATATATAATAATAATTTTACCATTTTAAAAGGAGTCAGAATTCATGTTATGAAAATGAGCAAAATATATTATCATTTATAAAAAAAAAAAAAATTATTGGTTGTTTTGATTTTTTTTTTTAGAAACTTATTTTTTATTTTAAAAATAAAAAATAACAAAATAGATGTTTTGTGAAATTTTTTTCAAAATAAAAAATATTTTAAAAAATTTTTAACTAAAAAATGAGAAATAATTATTTTTTTTTTTTATTTTCAAAAATATAATTGTAAAATTAATTACACTTTTTAAAAATAATTATTTTATTTCTTTTAAAAAAAATATCAAACAAGTTCTTGTTTTGAGCTATTGACGTACAATAGAAAACCTACCAAACCCTTATATTAATTAATTAGTTTATTTGATTATTATCGATTTGATCCCAATCGGAAAATAGAATTTATCAATTTTCTTCATATATATATATATAAATTCGTTCAAATTTCTAATAAAACAAGCATGACTCTACTTTTATTTATTTACTTATTTTTGATTAAAAAAAAATAACTAAGGTTATTTCAGTACTTTTATCTATTTTAGCATAAAGTTTGGTTAAAATTAAAGTAAGAAAAACAACTTGGTTAAAATAAACGATGTAAATGTCCGTTGATTACATAATGGGCCCATATGGAAAATGGTTTGGAATTTGGGCCGACCCGATTTCAAAGGGGTCCTAGGGTTGAGTGATTTGGGTCAAGCTTTTTGCAAATGACCCGAATCATCCACAGCATAAAGCATGAAGCATAAAGCATAAAGCATGATTTGCGATTATAGATGAACGAAAGAAAAGCGAAAGGAATAGCTTTATCGCTTTTAATAATGAATTGATGTACTATAACATTTGAATCCTTAAACTTTTATATTTTCATAAAGTTGTACATAACTTGACCATAAATATCAAATATATCTAATCTCTATCAAAATAACTGAAATAGCCTTTATTATTAGTAACGGATTCATAAAATTCAACATAATAAGTACTCATTTCATTTGTTTTTTTATTAGATAAAAGTGTTTTTTAATGTTAAAAGTCTTGTTCAACTTTTTAATATAATTTGTTTGATATCAAAAAACGGGTTTTTAAAAATTAAAATAACTTTTTTTTGATGAAAAAAGCCTAAATTTTAATTTTTTGGCAGTACAAGTTTTTGAATTTTTTTAAAATATTAAATTATCTAAAATACCTTATTTTATCTTCAAATTTTACATTATTTTCTTACAATATAGCTTTAAAAATCTATCCTTTAAAGTTAAACTAAACAAACCTTAAATAAAAATATTGATTTGTGACATAATTTATGCAACATGAACATAATAAACAATTAATAGATTTGAATTGATATAAGATAATAAGATTATTAAATGGTGATATAGACGTAATGTTTAATTAATAATTGTGTCAAATTTGAGTTTAAAGTTTTTAATATGTGAATGGATTTATAATATAATTAACTATTTGATCAATATGTCATGTTAACATATTTATAATTTAACAACTTTGTTTTATATTTTTGCATTTTAAAAATTATTTAATTTTATTTTTTACATTTTTCAAAAGTATCTCCTCATATTTAGAATAAAATTAATTAATAGTTAAGTAAGTAGTAATTTAAAAATTAAAAAAGTAATATATTAAATATATAAAAGAAAATATTAAACAAATGATATGAATTATAACCCGTTCAACCTATTTAATGATTATGATGGGTTAATATTTTCAATAATTTAATCCTTACCCTTAGTACCCTTTAGGCTTTAAGGATCGCTGCATTGGAGGCTAAAATGTTAAGAAAGAAAACATCTTGTCCTAATTTTTTTATTTTTTTCAAAGTATAGGAGTAAAATGTTATTTCCCATAAGACGATAAATGAAATAAAAATCCCACTTTCCTTAAATAGCTTCACACAGCTTGCACCATTGCAGCTGCAAGAAGTAAGTCTCTTCTAATCTTTAACTCTCTGTGAGACTGAATTCATGTTCTGGATGTTCAGTTTCAACCCTGCGATACTCTTTATTTACATCTCATGCCACTGAACCTGTTCTGGGTTTTGTAGCTTTAAGTGAAGTTTAGTTGCACTGTAAACTAGTTGAGCATTCTTTCTTTCAGTCATGGAACTGAGGTGGGTTTTACACGTTCACCCTTACAAAACCCTCAAATTACACTCACTGCCACTCTTGTTGTTGGTACTGCTTTGCTTTTACCCTACTGAATCTTCTGAACTTCACCCGGAAGACAAAGCTTCGCTATTGTTGTTCAGGTCAGTGATTCAAGATCAGAACCAGAAATTATCAACATGGGTCGGGTCTAACTGCACCAACTGGACCGGTGTAGGTTGCGATAACCAGACCGGCCGGGTTGTTTCCATCAACTTGAGCGAGATGAACTTGTCAGGCCAAGTTCATCCCAGTTTGTGCGAGCTATCATTTCTTCAATTCTTGATTTTGTCTAGGAATAACTTCACGGGTAAAATCCCATCATGCTTTGGTGAGTTGAATAGTCTGAAGACTCTTGATCTTAGTTATAATAAGCTTGTTGGTTTTCTGCCTGATGCAATGATGAAGCTTAGCAGCTTGGGAGAACTTATTTTGAGTGGTAATGGAGAGTTGGGAGGTGTTATTCCGTGGTGGGTTGGGAATTTTTCCACAAATTTGGAGAAACTTGATCTTAGTTTTAACTCATTTCATGGGGAAATGCCTGAAAGCTTGTTTCAGTTGAAGTCCTTGAAGTATTTGGATGTTGAAAACAATTATTTGATGGGTAATGTTCCTGATTTTTATCAGTCTTTGGTTGTTTTGAATCTTGGGTCGAATAGATTTTCAGGTACTTTGCCTTGTTTTGCTGCTTCTGCAACGTCTTTAGCTGATTTGAAATTGGCTAACAATTCTATTGTGGGTGGAATACCTACCTGTGTTGCTTCGCTACAAGCGTTGACACGTTTGAACCTTTCATACAATCATTTGAATTATGAGATTTCCCCGAGGCTTGTGTTTTTGCAGAAGTTGCTTGTGTTGGACTTGAGTTTCAATGATTTGTCAGGTCCTCTTCCAAGCAAAATTGCTGAGACTACAGAGAAATCAGGGCTTGTTCTTCTTGACCTTTCTTACAATCGGTTTACTGGTGAAATCCCCTTAAAGATTACTGAGCTGAAAACCTTGCAAGCACTCTTTCTTTCTCACAATCTTCTCACTGGGGAAATCCCTGCTAGGATTGGAAACTTAACATATCTTCAAGTGATTGATCTCTCGCACAACATGTTATCAGGCTCGATTCCTTTGAATATTGTTGGGTGTTTTCAGTTACTGGCATTGATTGTCAATAACAACAACCTTTCTGGTGAAATTCAACCCGAACTTGATGCTTTGGATAGCTTGAAGATATTGGATATTAGCAACAACAGAATATCTGGTGAAATACCACTAACTCTAGCAGGTTTGAAATCGTTGGAGATTGTAGATTTCAGCTCAAACAATCTCTCTGGAACTTTGAGTGACGCGATAACCAAGTGGTCAAACCTCAAGTATCTCTCCATCGCTCGGAACAAACTCAGTGGAAATCTTCCCAATTGGTTATTCTCATTTGAAGCTATTCAAATGGTGGATTTCTCTAGCAACAAATTCTCCGGCTTCATACCAGATGGTAATTTTAATGTGAGTTTAAATTTCAACAACAGTGATGTTCATACAAATATGCCTGTCAGAGGTATGGCAATTAGAATTTTGGCGGCTGTCATTGATATGAATGAGCTAAGCCTTAACTATGAGCTATTATCGTCGGTTGGAATGGATTTATCTGACAATTTGCTGCATGGTATGATACCACAAGGTCTGTTTGAACTGCCAGGTGTGGAATACCTGAATCTATCATACAATTTTCTTGATGGTCAAGTTCCAGGGCTAGATAAGATGAGAAGTTTGAGAGCCTTAGACTTGTCACATAATTCATTGAAGGGTCAGATTCCAGGAAACATCTCCATCCTTAAAGATTTGACTCTTTTGAACTTGTCTTACAACAGTTTCTCAGGATTTGTTCCCGAGAAACAAGGGTATCGAAAATTTCCAGGAGCATTTGCCGGAAATCCAAATTTGTGTGTGGAATTGGCTGGAGGAGAGTGTAACAGAACAAGTGTTCCACCGTTTGTGCCTGGAAACATCTTAAGAGAAGAAATGACAGAGGGACCTATATCAATCTGGGTGTTCTGTCTAAGCTTCTTTGTTAGCTTCTATCTGGGTATTGTTGCTCTGTTTTGTTGTGCGCAGACAAGACAGTATATTCTCCACACAAAGGTCTAATGTTAGGCTGCTCTGAACGATGAAAGACTTGTGGTGTACATTTACATTTCTATTTCTTATTAGCATAATATAGTTTTCGTTTAATGCTGGTGGATTTGGCAGTGGCAAAATTGCATGGTAATGTGCATCTGTGATTGTTTAGATAGGTTTCTTTGTATTTCTAAAATTGAATTTATGTTTTGAGCACATTGGTTTGAACTGCTATTTAGAAACTTTGAAGCTCTACCATAAATAAAATGTAAACCATAAGGCTTAAAAAAGATTTTGAAACTGATACTATGACAACAAATGTTGTTTTGAATTGTGCTCGATTATACGTCTAAACAGGAAACCACAAATTGCCACTGGCTTTAACTATTTTGGGGCATATGATGTAACAAAGGAAATAAAGCCCCTTTTTGAGGCAAAATAATCCTGTTATAATATAAAACTCTGCTTTTCTTTTCTATGATGGAGCTGAAGAATATGCCCAAACTTGAAGACAGACAAAAAGAAAATCATAATACAGATCAAAAGCCATCTATCTGTCCCTCTGCTTCCATAGCTCAAATTTGCAACAACAAACAGAATGGCTGATGCTTGTGAAATAAATTTATCGTAGTAGATTTTCTTGTATAAATAGGCAGGGAAAGGTTTGGAAAATATAATTCTATTATACCCATGCTTGAGCAAGCATTCCCATCTGGAAACTCCTTGCTGGTAAATCAATTAAAATCAGGATTCATGCAGATACACCAAGGTGGTATCTCTTAATATCTGATTGGCCCGTCCAGACTCCCCGATGCAAACTGGTAACAAGGAGAAGAGAAGCAATGTGTTCATTGCCATAATTTGGTATCAGGTGCATGTGTCTTATCTGTTTGTTAGAGAAAAAGACAGAAGAAAGTACAACGCGACAACTATAACTACATGAGAAAGCAAGCATTCAGCCAATAACCAAAAGCTAACTTGTTAATTAAGCGTGTAGTCAAGAGATTCCTAAGTAGGCGATAGATTTCACACTTGTTAAGAAAATGAAAATTCTTAAAATTGAATTCTGATTATAAAATCAACATTTTGAATTTGTGAAGTGATTACTACCATTATTCATTACCTGTTGAACAATTGGATTGCTTGATGTTGTGAATTCATGAGTCATTCCTTGCCATACAATTTTACCTTCATAGAGAAATATCAACCTATACACAAAATAACTTCGTAGTCAGAAGATACCACTGTATAGCATTATTATTAACTGCATGAACACAAGTTAGGACAAAGAATAACCTGTCAACAGCTCTTCTAATGGTGCTATGTTGGTGAGTAACAACCACGTAAGATGCAATATTCCCAGGTTTTCCAAGTGCATTTTCACCTTTCATATGTACAGACCGGATGAGATCTTCAACTACTGTGGATGCAATGGGATCCAGGCCAGCCGTTGGTTCATCATACAAGAGCACCTAGACAGGAATGACAAAGAATAGAATTCAGGAATCAAACTTGAATAGATGTTTTACGTAACCTTGATAAAGATAATCATTTCCACCCAAAGCATGACCAGGAATGAAAGAATGAATGACCATTCAATCCTGTTAATGATAACTTAAATAATATCTCCATTTGCAAGAAGTCTAAAATGGAGATGAGCAAAATATATAAGTTTGTACATGTTAATAGGACAATTTAGAAGTTCTGTTACTTCTGCAAGTATCGGAATTGATATTACTTCATCCAAGTGTTTGAAATTAACAACAATTTTAATATATTGTCTACCTACTAAAGTACTAGTACTAGTACAAGTTCTTATTACTTAAGATGTAATTGCCAGCACTCACAGGGAAAGGAGAGAAGGGGGAAGAAAAACGATACATGCATAGACACCCACCACAAAAGCAAACAGCAGACACGTGGGTTGCTACAAAGATTATCAATTTTAATCACGCTGTGTAAACTTCAAAAGCATAGATCATAATAAAGGATAGTAACATGAGACATATAGCAAACAGTAACAAAAATTATTCAGCGTAATAAACAATTTCGTTAATGCCACAATAGCCTCATTACAGGGGGTTTGAACTGTGACAAGTCAACTATCAAAAGAAAATGGATTGTTTCTCTTGGAGTCTCATATTCAGTTCAGGCGGATAGAACCTTTGCTCAAACTGATGTGTTTGGGTTGCAATGGGTCGGGTTGGGTTCAGCGACCCAAACCAACCCATGCCCACTCCTAATGCACAGATATTAGTGAGCAGCATAACAGTACAACAATCATTAATATAAACAGAAGCTACATCATTAAGTGCCTGTTTGGTTTAGGTTTTTCATTAGGCAAAAAGGCTTTTTTAATGATAAAATCTCGTTTTAAGTTTTTCGATATTGTTGGTTGACACTAGAAAACGGCTTTTGAGAATTAAAAAAACTGTTTTGCTTATACTAGAAGAAGTCAAAAATTTGAGCTTTTGGCAATAAAACTTTTTCAACTTTTTTAAAACATAAAATTATTTAAAATACCCTTACTTTATTTTAAAAAATTTTACGTTATTTTTTTTATTAAAACATTAAAAATTTGTTTATTGAAATAATTACTCAAATTTTGTCAAAAGTTATTTGTGACAACCAATCGATTAATATATTTTTGTTAAAAGCTTTATTCATAAAAGCTCTATAAGTAAAAAGTATTCTTAAAAAAGCTCTATTTGAAAAACTATATCAAATGGCCGCTAAATTTCTTTGTTATCAGTTAATTATCAATGTAGAAATTCCCAAAGAAAAGTTCATATGAAAAGATATTCAGCATACATACCTCTGGCTCTACTGACTCCTTTGTATTATCAAAAATTATAGATCGAGCTAAAGCAACTCTTTTCTTCATTCCACCAGACAGTTCAGATGGTAAGCGCTCCTCGACTCCCTAAACACAAGACAACATTAATCTCACATCAAATTTGGGATGCCAGCAAATGTAAGTGGGGAAGGGGGAGCTCAAAGTCAACATGCAAAGACACGTCTACAAAAGAAAGAGAAAAAGCAATGATATGCTATAACTTTCAACAGACTCAACTAAATCAGAAAAATATCAGGGAAGTATACATCACTTTCTAAGTGGAAACCGACACCAATAACTACAATAGAGAAATTTAACACAATGCTTCAACTCTTAATCTTGCAAAAATTGTAGAAATGGGAAACATCGTATAACAATTCACCTCCGACTGATCCAATTGTCCTCACTCAAGCCAAGTGTACAAATTTGGGAAAGATGTCCACCATCCATTTCTACTCAGATAGGTATAAAGATATTTCAACCATACCTTTAATCCTACAGCAGCCAAATTTTCCTTCACCAGCACCGAAATTTGATCTTCAGGCATATTTGAATGTTCATATCTAGAATTAACAAAAACAAAGGCAACTCAATTTTTCTACTTTAAAAAAACCATTAAAATAAAAATCAAGTCATCAGTTCAAACTCTTCAGGATTATAGTTATACAACATAGTGAAGAAATACTGTATCTTACAAAAGAAAACCAACATTTTCACGAACAGTCAATGAGTCAAACAGGGCAGCACTTTGAAACACCTGTTGCAATAAATAAAGGCATATATCAGTATGATTCAGAATAGAATAACTAACGCAAGATAACAAAGATATGTATGGGTTAACAAGATGTTTACCAGTCCAATCCGAAGACCAGATATCTCTGCATCACTAATCAAACCAGCTCTCTTTCTACCTCGAATGTAAACTTCTCCCTGCGCATCAGACAATTAAGGCATGCATCAAATAAAAAAAAACTCAGTAATGGATAACCTGATTCAAAGAAAGAAAGCTAAGGTAAAACATTTCACTGCAGAAGTGGAATATGAAATACTGCTTCAATTATTAACCTTATCTGGTGCAAGAAGCCCGGCAATAATCTTCAAAACTGTAGATTTCCCAGTGCCAGAAGGCCCAATTATACCAACAGCTTCGCCATGTCTAATCTGCCCAATGGGGAAAGACAAACATAGAGCTTATTTACGTGGATGGGGTAGAGCATATTGCAGGGAGAAATAACCAACAGATAGATACACCAAAACTATTAAAAGAAGAAACAACTCATCAATAGTACTTCATTTGCATTATCTTACTGCAGAGGGATCATAATGCATCTTCACGAAGAAGATTTAAGTCCAGACCCCCTGGATTCTTAATCAGTAAAAGGTGTGGAAGGAGAGCCTATTTTAACTGAACAGAGACATAAAAACCAATCTACAAATGTAAATAATTTTCTATTAAATGGTTAAATCATAAAAGGAGAAAAAGAAACAAACTGGGTAATTCCACTGATACGAAATAATGAGATGTGGTCCACTTAATAAAAGAATTCTTAAAACTTTTGCATTTAATACCTTCAAACAAACAAATAAATGTTGGAAAAGTTGAAAAGAAAAAAACCTTTGAGATACAAAACATTCAATTTCTAGCCAACTATAATCAACAAATTCTTTGCTTAACATCTTTAATATAAAAATACATTTTAACATTATCTCTGTAAATTAGGGAAACCAATAATTCCTGTTTTGCTTATATTCTTCAAGTTTATTTTATGTCTTATTGATTTTCTCCATTTCCCATGTATTAGAATTTTTATTTACTCCAAATGTCTACGTTATCAATCAACAAAAAATATAATCACAACATTTTCCTTGAGGTGGAACAAACAGGCCAAATATATAGAAACGACTCATCACATGATCTAGGCAGCAATAACAACAGAAGCCAGAATACTAAAGTCTACGGAAAAAACAGAGATGACAGCAAAAGATCATTCAAAGGTACATAGCAGAGACCTTGATTCAGTAAAAGGATCTAGATACATGATAGAATGAAAAACAAAACATTGTTGATCCTTCACTTTGTCTTTTAGAGCAGTTCTATATGGTATTGTAAGATAGATCGTTGAAGAGAGCATCATGCCAAATAGCAGTAAAGCATGCTCAACGAAGCCTATAGCCTTTTAAAGAAAGTTTGACAAGATAATTGTCTCACTCAAAATAGCACAGGATCCAAATGGATTATTCTCATCTTAGTATTCAAGAGCAGTCTAATTCAGACATCAAAGCATACAGTTACTACTACAAGGATCAGAAACTTTTGGGAATCTAAGGCATAAGAGCCTTTTTACCAAATGTAGCACCTAGAACAATAAAATTATAAATGAGCTCAAGGCTCAAATAGACCTATATTTGAGTGGGAGAATGAAATAACATGGAAAAGAATGGCTAAATATGCAATCAATTTGACTTTCTATCAGTTTATTACGTTAATAACTTCTGAACATCATCTTTTGTAATAGTTTTTTGCAAAAAGTTTTCTTCTTCTAGATGAAATTTAATAACGATTTAAAATCATTCTCACCTTTCTTCTAAATGTCATTTTCCTCTCACTACCTAACCCCAAGTAGCCAGGTTCGTAACCATCCAAAATAAATAAGATGACTAAGAAACAAAATTTAAAAAGCAATGCATTCGATACAAAAATGTCACTACCTAACCCCAAGTAGCCAGGTTCGTAACCATCCAAATAAATAAGATGACTAAGAAACAAAATTTAAAAAGCAATGCATTCGATACAAAAATGTAGATGCACATAACTAAAGTTAATTCTATAATGACACTTTTATACATATAATCACATATTATACATGCATTGTACTGTGCAGGTGTCAGAATAGCAGAATAATTAAAAAAAAAAAAAAAAGAATCACCTTGAAGCTCACACCTCTCAAGATATGCTTTTCCCCAAATGACTTGTAGACATTTCGACACTCTATAAGAACATCATCATCTTTGGGCTCCAATAACGTGTTTAAGTTCTCTGATTTAGATGAATCCTGGAGATACCATCCAAGTAATCAACAATTGAAAAATATATCTAATTCAATTTCACGAAAACAAATTACCACAATAGATAATTTGCAAATTCTTGTATTCAATAATGGACATTACATTAAAGATGAGCAAGCAAAAACTAGAATTTATGCAGATGATAAATAGAGACATAAGTTACAATATGATACACACCAAATCTGATTTCATGGGGAAAATTATGCCAGTAGCTATCAACAAAAAAGTCTGAAACTAAGTCAACCATTGTCCATAAAATTGGCCTAAATCTGATGAAATTGTTAGCCATCAATATAAAGTAACAATATACAACCAAATAAAAAAGGATTAAACAATTTGACAACTCAAAGTAATTTACATGATAACAAAAACTAAGTACCCCTCCAACCCAAATAAAATGAAAACTCAAAAATCAAATGCAGAGAATCCATTGTGACTGATTGCAAGCAAAACCCAAATAATCCAATTGATGATAAATTCAAGAAAAACTTAAGATAATATAAAAAGAGCACATAAAAATGCAAATATCACCGGGGAAAAAGGATAGGAAAAGAATTACATTGAATTTGGTGGCAGAGAATCCATCAGTCCCCAAGTCCCTTGTAGGTGCCATACAAGCACAAACAACATTTCTCTGTTCTTCTTTCAGCTTATAACAGAACGAATTGATCATTTTATTTCCCAAAATAAAAAATCTAGAAGACCGAAAAGTGCCATTATTTGTTGCAAGGGGAAATAACAGCGAACTAGATGAAGATAAAGCAACCATGTTGGATGCTTTTACAGCAGACCGAGATTTATATATCACCCAAAAACCACAAAAATCAATGCAAATTCACCACTCAAGCCGGCTTTCGAAGCACTCCACTCAAGGATAGTGATAAATTTATGAATTTTAAATCTTTACCCAGACGAATTCCACTTCTGGGTAGGAATAAATCCAACTGTTGATGAGTTGGTAGGTCGGTAGCAGCTAAATATGTCCCTGAATCAGAAAAACAAGTTTCAAAACAGAGAATTGAGAAGTAAGGTATTCTCCGGGGTCAAAGGTAAAAGCAATTTTGAACCATTGGAGCTACGAAAGGTATAACAAAATCAGCAATGCATTCTTTGCAATATTAAATTTCTTTTTTTCTTTAAAACGAATTAGCTTACAACCATAACATCATACCATTAAAATATTAAATTAACTCCAACAAATAAATAATCATAAAATTGTACCAATATCAACTCCATAATTTATTCTCATTTTAAAAAATAGAATATTGAAATTTGAAAATTAAAAAAAAAATCGCGAATCGATATAATATGAGAATGAGAACCTTTTCTGACTGCGGCAATGGGGTCTTCGAAAGACCGAAATGGTGGCTTCCAGCGACGACGGCGTCGAGATGCTTCGAACTCTCCGCTTTTAGAGTTGACCGACGGCGAGCTGCGCCTAAGACGGAAGTGAGGTGTGACGGAAGCTAAATGCTGCGTTTAGGGAGATCGGTTTTAAAAAGTTCTCCGCCACGTGGGCGGCGGTGTGTGCGCACGAGGGAGAGAGAAAGAGAGATGAGTTCGGTGAGATGACAATTAAATTTCAGTTACTTAGATTTTTTATTTTCCGTTTCGGATTTTTTAAATTTATCTTTTGTAAATAAAAACAGTAAACTTAAAATGATAAAATAATAATAATAAAAAAAAAAGGGCCCCTTCCTGGGCTGGGTTTTGTACGGGACAATAACATTTTCGTACCTGAATTATTTTAAAATAATAAATTAGAATATGGTTTGCTTAACTACAAAAATTGTGTGATAGGGATAGCAATGGATCTCGGTCGGCAGAGATTACCATCTCCAAACCCACTTCTCTCTTTTTTGCATAAAACGGGATCACTGGGACAAACCTTTCCCCATTTTTAACCCGCTCAACCCCACTTCAGTCGATTTGATTTAACTGAGTTACAATATTTAAATTACAATAAAATGTAGTATTCAACTTGAATTATAGGGCTTAATTACATTATTAAGTTAAGTTTTTTAAGTCAACTATAGTGTTGCTACAATACCAAGGATTTTTCAAGTTAAGCAGGTGAAATGGGCAGAAAATATAATCCCTAAATATGCCTTAATTTTCAAACAAGTTAGATTATTAGCCCTCGAATCCAACCCAATTTTTAAATGAGTTAAATTTTTAAACCCTAAACTCATCCCAAATGAGGCGGAGCAGAATAAAAATCCAATAGTTCGGAGATTTTTGTAATCGTTACTAGTAGAAGAGTAGTAGTAGATTGAGATGTAAAGTGGGTTTTGTTTACACAACATTTAAAAACAAAGGGGTTAATATAATATAAATGTCTAAATAGATTTGTGCCAAACTCACATTTTAAATTATAACGAGTTGAAAAATAAATTATCACAAAACCATGAATAATTAATTATTATTTAAAAAATATTTAAAAAATAAAAAAGTCAATAATGTTCATCCTAACAATCTTTTAAAAATCAAATAGAAAAATATTTTAGTAATTTTAATTAAAAAAATTAACACAAACCTCTTACAAATATAAAAAAACTCAACACTTAAATGGTAGATTTGGAGAAATCCATACACACCTCTCCTAAACCGCTAAATCCGTACACACCTCTCCTAAACCGCTAATTAATTGTGAGTTAAGTGAGATCTTTTTTACAAACCTATAGGCATTATTATAACATTACAACAACTAATGCAAGCAACTGAAATAACTAACAATTTCAATTATAAATGTCATGTTATGATAACAAACACCAATCCATTAAACTATCCAATGTTATTCATCACGATTAATGCAATTAATTAATTAATTACAAGCACCCAAAACTCAAATGAAACTTTATTGACAAAATTTCATGTTAGAAACAATTATTGCACATTGGCCCCTAAGTAATTTTTTTTTAATTTTTAAAAGGTAAGGGTAGGGCAGAGCCTCAAATTATTTTTTTAATCCCTTACCTTACCCCCCAAGTATTTATTTCGAAACCCCACCCTAATTAATCATTAAGCCTTTTTTGAAATAAGCTATGTTCATATGTGCATAGGACAAAGAACACATGCAAAGCATAGTCTACTGACTTCCAATACATTTTAGCCCTCATCATTTAATATGAGACTGGAGAATTGCAAGTGCCGACAATGCACATGTATTCCCATCTAAGCACCTAAAAAAGCATGAGAAGTATTTTTACTTTTACCTTCTTTTTTATTCTCTTTTAGTTGCACGTAAAAAAGCATGAAAAGTATTTTTACTTTTACTTCTTTTTTTTTTTTCCCTCTTTTAGTTACATGTTATTCAAACTTGAAAAATCCATTAGTCTTAGTTTCATTTTCAACGAAGCCAATAAAATTAGCTTATTCTTTTTATCAAGAGTAAGGGATACCTATAGCATAAGATTTCTACTTCTCCTCTTAGTTGGAGAGTTCATTTTCTCTTAATATAAGTAGAGGACATTTTTCTTTAAAAAATTATTAGAGACAGATTTTAATTCAAATTAGATGTAAATTTTTAAATAGTGTCATATTAGATCCAATCAAAATTTTTAATTTTTAATATATATTAATAAATTTTATATGTAATATGTAATATTAAAAAAAAAAATGAAAACCGCTATTTGAATTATTGCTTAGTACTAAACCAAAGATCATCATTAAAATAAGGTCACAAAATGAACTCAAACCAGTTATCTGCAATCAAAACTGAACACATTATTTACACTAACTGATACCAGGCAAGAAATTTTCGACCATTATTCTAATTCCACACTAAACATATTCAAAAACTCCAAATCTTCATCGCAAGCTATGAAAAAAGCAAAATTTTTACATAAAAAATAAGAACAGAGGAAACACCTTCACTGCATGCACAACTTCAGGTTTCATCGAGCCCAGATATCCAACCATAGAGAAGCATATGCGAGTATGAATGACAGCCTCCAGTAGACAAGGAAAATGGGTCTCTTTTTGGGAAAATGCCCTACATCCCCTCAGGTTTGATCTAATTACCCATCACCCCAAGAAGGTTAAAAAATATCCTATTATATCTTACCGTCAATTAGACTAATGGAAAAAATTATTTATACAAGGGTAAACTTGTTCAGTGCTGGTTGAAGAAGTGATGTGAATTAAGGAAAGAAATGCATGCAATAGGAGATAAAATAGCATAGAAAAATAGAGAAACTGAGGAAGAGGAGTGTTTAGTTGAGATGTTGAAAACAAAATAGACGGTAATTGTTGTATGAGAAGAGATGAAGGGCGTTTGGATCAGACCATATGCCCCTGAAAAAAAAAAAAATGGAATGAGGAAGAAACGATGCAACCTATCAAATGCCATGTATTGGGATAGTCTTGATAATAGTAAAATTATCATTTAATTTAATTTAAATATTATTTAATTCCCGTCAAAGAAAAAAATTATCATTTTATTTCTAAACTAATTTATTTTCACATCAAACTAATAAACTATTCTTTAATTTCACATCAAAATAAAAAAAAATTGTTACTTTGAACACACAAATTGACAAATATACCGGGGGCTGACGTCTGATTCTATGGGACTCATTTATTCTAAAATTTACGTCAGGGCTAAAATAGTAAAAATATCATTTTTTCGTTATCTAATGTAATGGAAAGATGAAACTGGATATTTTTTAAAATTTAGAGGAGTAATAGAGAATTAGATCAAACTGAGGGGGTCTAGGGCATGTTTGCTCTCTTTTCTAAGCTTTGCAACACTTTGAACGAATGAATTCTGTTTAGCCGAGTTTGTGTATTCCCATAAGCTTATGCAAAGGGAAAGCATGAAATATTTCCATGTTTTCACAAGCAGATCCAAACTTCGTGTTTTAATTTTTCTTTTATTTGTTAGTTGAAATGATTTCTAAACAACTTTTCAATTTTATATTCGCGAGAAGCTACCAACTTCTCCAAAAAGATTTATTGTATTATTTACAATTTATACTCACGTGGTAGGATTATATATTTTTAATCCCTATAATTTTATAAAATTATCTATTTACTCATTAATTTGTTAATTATTTTTGAAAATTTGACCAGTTAGCTTTAACTTTTAAACATTTTAGTCCCACAATTCCCCAATTTTGTCTCCGTCTCCCCAAGGTCAACCTGTATAAATCACTCTCGTCAATTTTTCTCCACTACCACAGCCGATGCTCTGGCTTTTTTTCGACTAGTACAACTGGCGACCTAATGATGTCGTGGTGGGTGCGTTCTTTAGAAAAATCGCCAACTTTTTTGTTTTCTTTTTCTTTGTCAATAAATAAAGAAAAATATTGGGGCGGAAGAAAATGAACGAGAATCTAGGTGCTGTGTGTAGGTGAACATTCCTTTCTTCTAAAAAGGATGTGTTTCTATTTCTGTTACACAACCAAAGCTCTGACCCATCTTCTCAAATTTCATTTTCTTCGTCAAACTTGTTGAATTTTGACATGTAAATTTGAATCAGATCAAGATCTCAACTAGCAGCTAAAGCCAAGATGGCCTGCCCCAGCAACGCAATTATCTACAACGGCTCTCTGTGCGCTTGTCCCCCAGGACAGCTTTACAACCGGATAAACAATAGCTGTTTCTTGTTCAGAGAGAATTCGGAAATTGACATGGATTCGGGTGTCGACTACTACAGCGTGTCGTTTCCGGAAACCATATTTTCGTTTGACTCTATTAAGAAGTTCAGTCAGTCGCAGGCGGTGTTCTTGGAGGCGACGCTTGTGATGGTTTTGAGTTGGCTGTTTTGTTGTTTGTTCTTGAGGTTTATGAAGCTTGGTGATGGCCGAAATATTTGGTTTAGGCTCAGATGGTGGCTCAGTCGTCTCGATCTTAGCTATTCAACTAGGCATTGGCTGGTAATATCATTTTTCCATGTGTTTTATTACTGTCATTTTATTTTGTTGAAAGGCAAATATTCAAGACATTTTTGCATTGTTAGCTATAATACAGACAGATGTCACTATTTTTTTTTTTAAATCCTTTTGAACCCTCGAAGGTAGGTGAGCTAAATCAGTGATTTCTGTCTGTAATATGGGCAAATTTTGAAGGGAGGATGTTATAGCTTTAATTGATCATCAGGGTAATTTGTGTTGTGTGTACAGGATGATCAGAAGGTGGTTACCAAGAGGAAAACGGAGCTTGGTGGGGCTTTTTCAATAGCTAGTTGGATACTATTTATTGGTCTATTTGCCGCGTGAGTATATTTATTTATGGGAGCGATTATTTTCTTTCAAAGTATAATGATGTGAGAATTATTTGTGATGGGATTGGAAATTTACTTGCTTTCAGGTTGCTTTACCAAATCATATCAAAGAGAACAATTGAGGTGCATAATGTGAGGGCAACAAATGCACCTGACTTAGCTTCCTTTGCCAATGATTTGGAATTTAATATAACCACTGTTTCTACTATGAGCTGTTTGAATTTACGTGGTCTTGGTAACTTTGTTACTGGAAGTCCTGGCTTTGCTGGCTTTAGAATTGATGCTCTTTCAAATTTTGCCAACTATGCATGCCACAACACAAGTATGGGGCCAACCTTAAGTTTTAAATGTAGCAATTGCCATCGCTTACATGACTATATGTACATTTCATGGCAGTTGGTTGATACTCCAAACAATCCTGCAATGGCTGTTGGTTTTCGTTTCAACTTTACTGTAAAAAGTCCTACTAGTAAGAAACATCTGAGTTTTGTGAGTGGCACACTGAAGAACGGAAGCACTTTCGATGACAGACCGGTTACATTTAGAGGGATGGATGCAAATATTTTAAAATTTAATTTATTTCCCCGTTTATACCATAATTTACACGACCTGAGGCTCCTCCAACCTCTATTTCATGAGTTTCTCCCGGGTTCGTTATTTCATGAGACTAATTCACTGCAGGCCTCCCTTCAGAATTCTAATGATGGACTGATAAACACCACACTGTTTATCAACTATCTTTCGGCCTATGTTGTTGAGATTGAAAATCGAAGTATAATTGGCCCTGGTAAGTAATTGTTGCTACAAGTGTATGTATGATTCGGTCATTGATATTCATTTCTATTCAATAAACAATCTGTAATTCATAATTATCAACAATTGCTGATTTATACTTGACAGTGTCAAACTTTACATTTCATTTATATTCTTGTGTTAGAGAGGGAGGGAGAAATGTTTCTGTTGTGACTTTAGGTTTGCAACTGATTTTAGTGTGCACTTGTGGTTGAGTTTTCTCCTTGTTTTGAGTATAATTTGATATTTTACATCTTCCCTAATTGCTTTCTGGTCAACAATCAGAGATGTTATAATCACCCAGGTGGGGTCTCTGTTGTGACTTTACTTAGACTATCAAAGTATCCTTTGGCTGGTTTTCTAATGCTGCCATTTTATTAGGTCTGTCCTTTATACATGAATGAAAAAGCAAAAAATCACATAAGATGGCTTAGGTGCTTTATTACGGAATCTTAGTTCATAACTCATATCTAAGCAAAGTTTGCTGTCATGCAATGTGCCATTTTTTTTGTCTGTTGAAATCAACTTTCTATTGCTATGGTATATTTTTTCGGTTCCATGTTTCAAAGCTGCAAGAGCTTAGGAGTGCCTATTCCATATACCTTAAGGCTCATTATACTCTTTTCTAACTGCTATTAGTCCCTTTGATCTTTGCACAGACTTGCAAATCTGTGACTGCATTTATAGATTGTCATTATATCTACTCTGTTACAGCTTTCTACTGTGATAAATTTATTTCTATTAAAGATGTACTGAAAGCTGGTATTAATTTTTTATGCTTTCTCCAACATGCAGTGAGCTTTCTTGCGGATCTTGGTGGCCTATATTGCTTTAGTATTGGCATATTTTTCTACTTGTTGGTGCAAGTATGATTCATTTCCCTACGAAGCTTTGTTCTTTGTTTTCTTTTCTTCCTTCTTTCCATTATGAAAGGATGTGCAGAAGTATGATAAATATGTTTGCTTTGACACTGAAGATCACTTAAATATGATAAGTATATGGTATGATATATCAGAACATGCAGAAGTCTGTATATGCCCCAGAGAATCAGATAATACGACATCAACATAGTGCTTTAGTCCTGAATATTTGTGATAACAGCCTCATAATGTCTCTTCCTTTTCTATTACTGCTATGACATGAGATGTGGTGGAGCATGCATGTGCACTGCACAGTGCTTGCCAAGTTGAAAATTGTATTGAAGTCGTCTTAAATTATAGAATTATTGAATCCTAATTTAAAAGAATGGTAAAACTCTTAACTATATTATATAGAGAGGATTTAATTCAATGTGCAACTTGTTTTGGCCCCTATTTTTGTGGCTATGACTTCATTGATGAACTTTCCCATGTCAATTCTATGCCTCCCAATTTTCCTAACCTTTTTGGTTTACCACAGTGTGAGTTTAGAATCAAAAGGCTCCGCAATGAAGATAGCATTTTGCGAAACATCAGAAATCGTCTAAAAGCTCAACAACGCTGGGATAAAGTACTTCTCTTATATGAGGAATTAACTTATGTTTATTTTGTTATCTTTATTTTTCACTATTCAGTCATGTTCCAGTTAAATTGACTGATACATGTACTTGTTGTAACTAGCTGCGGAAATATGTAATGTACACTTGGGGCTGCAAGACATTGCATGATGACTATGATGCCGTGAAAGATGGATCAACTTGTAGCAATCTTAGAATTCCATCTTTGCATAATAGTGGATCACTTCACAAAATTGGGTCATCAAAGAGGCGAAGACAAAAGAACAACTTGGATACTATTAGTTTTAACAAGAAACTCAACCTAACTTCTGAGAAGGCAAGACTATTTGAATCTCTCTACAATGTGGTTCATTTATTAGCTTCATCTAAAGCATCGCTTGATTGTGATTTTTCGGTCTCTTTTACTTTTTAAAAGTGAGTGAATCTTTCATGGTGTAGAAAGCCACTCAAGAGTGCTCCCATACTCTAGACGTGGAATCTGGCATAGCTGGAACTGCATCAAACCCAGAAGAGAGGCTTTCATATGCAAGGGGTGAAACAGTACGATGCTTTTCTAGTTTTCTTATTGTGTAGCATTGATCTTATTATTATGAATTCAGGATAGAATCTTTTACATCTGTGCCCATCTTTCATCCTTAAGTAGTGATTGCAATTATTAGACACATTTTATCTGTAACTAAATAAGTTTTTGTATTTTGATAATTTAATTATTTTCTTATTATTGATATGCCTATTTCTTATATTGTTTAGATTATTATGGTTTAAATGATTTTTTCTTTGACTTGCTAAAGATATAATAGCATGTTGTGTGAAGCCTCCTTGCATCTCTGAGAATACATTTTAACCATCAATGGTTAAATGTCAGCCTTTATGTTTAAATTATATTATTAGCTTAAAATTAGTTTCAGAGATGTGAGAACTTTGTAATCTAGAGTTGAAATATAATTTTTCCTTTTTTTGTTTTGTTAAATTTAGTTTTTACCAAATTACCAGTGCCAAAATCTTAATGTACACATGATATGAACAGCTAATGCCGTTGGATGTTCTTTATCATGGCAACCTGGATTTATATACAATTATAAGCTCAGATAACATAAGTTGTTTTATTCACGAGGTTGATGTTTCATATAGTTGATTGTGTTTTGTTTTCTGAATCTTGATTGAGGAAAATCCATGTTCATTGCAAGTGTTACAGTGTTTAAGTTAGCTTTCTTCCATGCTTTAATCCAGACACTGAACCCTGAAAAGCTTGGCTCGAAAAAGAATGGGAAACAACATTCTCGTCATCCAGATGTGCGCAATGCCTCCAAACCTCAAGCATTTCCTCTTGGAGATGATTATGTCATTCCTCCTCCACCTCCACTTGGTAAATTCTAATCTTTTATGCTTACACCTCCCTTTTGTTTTTGCCTCAGCTAAATCGATTTGTCAATCTCATGGATTGATACTGCCGATATCTACAGATGCTTTGCTATCAATTGTAATGAACTGATATCTATTTGCCTTCCCTTTGTTATTATTAGCTTTGGTTTTTAGCATATGGTCAATGACATTTACAGAATGTTTTGTCTTTTTTGTTTTTCTTTCCTTCCCTCTCTCTGTGTTGCGTAGATTATTGGAAACAGGAGGCTATTATAACGCTAATATTTTCTTTGTTGTGCAAGTCAGAATACCTTTTGGCATATTGAGGGTGCACCTGTGTGGATCTATCCTAAAACTATAGATTTCACTCGATCATGAAGCCAGTTGTAACATATATGACGGTACTAACATGATGGATTAAGTCAAATAGGTTGCAAAAAGGCTGAAGCCCAAAAGAGTCATAGTTGAGTCAGATTTACATTATTTGCAGCTAGTCTGAGTGATCATGTGCAGAAGTTTCAGTGAAGTTGTGGGTATCTTAGAGTGGTTACCCGGATATTGTCTTAACCTTTTGAGTACTTGCATGAGTTGATTGCAAGATGATGGGCATGATCATAGATGTGGTAGAGTGTTTTGTCAACCAAAATAGGGTTGGGAGCAGTAGTTTAAAGCTTTGACAACCTTTATTCAACAGAAGATAGTGTATGCTATGCCTTAATTTTGTTTTCATTTATTCTCATGTATGCAAGCTTGAATCCAAGGTAAAAATGTAAGAACTACTGCAATGCGAAGACTCTTATCATTTGGGAGTCTTTTAACTGACATCTTCTTTTAGTTGTATTTTTATTTTTTATGGGATGTAAGAGTGCTAACCAAAATTTGTCATGACTGAGATGTCATTTACTTCAGGGATTAATCATGTTGTCGATTATCCAATACGTGTTCTTAAGATTCAAGGCATGTTTGGTACTACTAGTTTCCACTTAACTTTGAAGATAAATTTTGGAAAAACACGAATATTTTCTGAGGTCACCTAGTTTTCTTCTTAATATTTGATGTATGGAACTTTCATCTCACAGCAGCTATCGCTTTAAAACTACAACACCTCAATTCCAAACATGTTCTCAATTTATTTGCCCTAATGTATTGCGCCATTTATAAAGCTGCTTTCTTGTTGCTTTCTTTTATATAACTTTGTTGTTTTCTGCATGCAGTATTAAAGGATGGTTCTGAAGTTGAGATGTCTGATATCCAGAAGAATTTCCAACGTCTCTATGACTATAATATGATGCTGAGGGATAAATTGGTGGCAACGCAATCTTATCTCCACGCTCTAGCCACCAAGTCCACATCTCCAGTACCAAAAAATCCAATGTAGAATTGTGAAATTACCAAGTTAAAGGAGTTGTTTCTCTAGGCCAGAATACGCCTGCTACACAAAGCCTGCTCCAAAGCTATAAAGCATACCAAACCAATTCTGCCTTGCTTAAATCTCCCTAACCACGACTCATCAAGCTCGTGGTTGGCACACGAATGAGAATGAACACCAATTGATTTGGTTGATATGATTTGTGCGGTTAGAGCTTTGATTTTGCTCGGGGAGGTGAAAATTGTCTTGTGTGTAGGCTTCTGTATTCAGAATTTGAGATTCTTTGTGCTTTCTGATATTGCAAAATGGCAGCAGAAAGTACCGTGACTTCCTCCTGTAAGTGTACCGGTGTTATCCTGTATAGTCTTGAAGACAAAAGAAGAGTTTGGTTGTCATGCATACTCTACGGTTGAATCAATCTAATTTAATTTATTCAATTTATCTTGCCTTTTAAGTTGAACAATAATAACCCATCCTCAACGCAAATATTATTGAATCCAGTGAATGAGTGAGACACTTGAGCCATTATTCTATGTATGACAACGCCAAACTGGCCCTCAGAATGCTGGTTGGCTCTACAAAGTGAACACCGAAAAGACAGACATAAGCAAGAACTTCATTCACCCCCCAATTCGAAAATTTTGACGCTTTGCTTTGTAAATTCAACGATGTTCCCAGAAAATATAGTGTAATCCCCAAAAACACAATACGCCAACATCCAAACTCAAGCTAGTTTAACCTAACCATGAGGATGAAAACTCTATATGACAGTTCCGATTATAAAAAATATCAATAATTCTTCACAACAATAGCCGAAACCTATTCAAAACATTTCTGGTTCTGTGAGAATGCAAAAAATATTTCAAACTAAGGTCAAGATCAACAAGTACAAAGTACTGGTTACTTTTGCAGTATACAAGAGATTTTGAGCTATTACAAAAATGTTTAAGACAACTTTTTGAACACGCACATTAAAGAGAAAAAAGGGGCCAAAATATAGGAAATCCTGGTAGAAATACTATTTCTGAGGGAAGGCCGCCAAGGGGGCTGGCTGGCTGCAAAATTGTCTGCAAACTACCATCGATGATGCAAGCAGTCATTGAAACACCATGGGCTAACTCGTTTCTTTTGTGCAGCCCCTCTTATGGTAATATCAGCAAAAATGGCTTTCATCATAGCATCAGCATGTTCCAACAGTTGGTCACTTGTTACATTGATAAAAGGTTAACCCCCTTACTCTGATTCCAATTGCTTTGTCTCACTACTTTTCAAATGAAAACCATCTTTGGCTGTTGATTGTAAGCCTAATGCATGGGCAAACATCCTCTTTGCAGCTCCCAAGTGCTCCTCTTTCAAGTAGTCCTTGTTGAGACTACTTTTGCTTCTTCCACTCCGAGACATGCTGGCATCATTACAACTCTTCTTTTCAGCTGTTCTCTGAGGCGCAATTCTCTCACTTTGTGATTTTTCATTATTTTTCTTTGCTTTATCACGTGAATTGACATTTCTGCCACATGGCATGGTAGTTTCTTGATAGGCCTCTGAACTCGAATTGGGTCTGGCCTTATCATTGTTTTGAATGTTAATTTCATCGGCTGGCTGTTCACTTGTTTTGCTGTCCCTAACAACATTATCTTGATCCTGTGTCTTCACTTTTTGGCCCAATGCATGTGCAATCATTCTCTGAGCAACAACTGGAACACTCCGTGGCTTCTGTCTTAGAGGTTCAGCCACTGTTCTTGTATCCATTGAAAAAATCCTCGCGCGTGCAGCCAAATATGCCGCTTCTCTCTCCTCTAGTGAATTCTCAAGAGGAGGTGATTGGGTGTTTAATACTGAAACAAAAAATTTCTTGTCAAATCTCGTACAACCTGAATACTATTCTGTATGCAGTATGGGGAAAAGGTTTTCAAATATTCTTACTATATAGCTCAAATTTCCTACCATATATCTCAACCAGCATCAATATCTTCAAATATTCTTTGGCACATAAATTTTTTTTACAAAGATGGATGTTGTGTGACATGCTTTTTTAAAACTCTAGAGCAGACCTACTGCAACAAAACAAAAATAAATTGCAAATATTCCAATTATAACCAGACTGGTACATAATGGCCCTATATTATGCCCAATCCCATTTTTGGGATGGGGAGGAAAAATTTGTACCTGGTGGAGCCTCTTTTCTCGTCAATAATTGCCATGATGTGGCGGGAGACTGAGGCTCTCCATATTGCCACAAGATATCACTAACAAGAATGGAAGGTCTGCAATCCAAAAAGATAGGCATCCAAACAAGAAAATTTATGAGCACTAGAATTTTGTAGTGCAATAAAATTATACGTTATGCCAAACAAAAAAGAAAATTAAATAATATGCTTGTAGGCTCAAAAAAAAATAAAAAACCACATTCTCATATTCCATTGACAACTTTTTCAGTTATATTTCAAAACCACTGGATTCAACTTTTGTATTTTACATTGGCAATGTTGCTGTTCTAACAAAATCCTTATATTTACTCATGTGTTTCACTTGTCAAACCATAATCAGCACCAAAAAGGTGTTTGCATTCTGACAGAGTAGCAATCAATGTTGCTGTCATAATATCCCACATAGCAGTGAAGATAATAAAAAAAACAGATAACTTAAAAACAACAGGAAAGAAAAGGGGGCAAATTGATTCTCCAGATTCATCAAGATAAGAAAGTTCAAATAAATTAAATTTCAGCTCAAGTGAGACAGCCACTCTCCAATTGCCAGTAAACTAACTACCGCGAACAGATAAAAATCAGTGAAGGCCAGCATCACTGAAGAGATTTTAACTACTTCAGGCTTCAACAATATAGATACTACATAAAATCAACAGTAGTGCACAGGGGAAATGCCTATATATCAAAGCCAAACCAATTTTAACCACAATAAATCAGTCAGATCCATCACCAGGTCTATAAAAACCTATGAAGACAAAATCGGAACCATCGAATGAGTACAAAAGGATATGGAAACCAATATTCTGTAATATTGTAAACCAATATTCTGTAATATTGTAAACCAATATGCTTCCACCAGACTGAGCTAGCAACTGCCTCCATCATACTCTTGAGGTCCTAGTGTCCCTAGCTTCCAGTCAATCCTGTACTACAGTCCATTTTTTCTTAGCCACCATTGCCCTATCCTCGTCATGGAAGTTCTAAAATTCCATGTTGTACTTCAACATCACGATAAACCTCAACACCCCACCCTATGTATACTTTCTCTCCAGCCATGTCATGTTGGTCCTTTCTGCCATGTTCTCCCTTCCTAAGCTCCTCCACTTAACAGTGGACAAGTAAATTTTAACGCCATCAATATCTGCCACCTCACCCCCTACCCTACCTCACAATTTTCTCTAAGCCTCAATCCAATTGTGCTCATTGCCTCTACCACCATCCTGCTCATCAATCAAAAGTATACGAGAATCATGTGAAGCGATTTGTGTCATCACCACCAACCGAAGCAAGTACTGTACCTACTTGCAAACCATTTAAGCTGTGGTGCTTCCGGAATTCCAAGAATGCTGAAAAGTCCAATTTCTTAAAACATGCCAAGAGAATTCATCATTAGCCTATCCTTAAATGATTGGACTCAAACCTCTCCTCTATCCTGCTCCTAGATACTAGCCTTTCCAAATAAAAAGGCTATACCAACAGTATTTGTCTGAAGCCCAAAAGAAACAAAGGGAAGATGTTGAAATAAAGGAAAATTTCTCACTACAGCCACAACTCAACTCTATGCCTATGGCTAGGAGCCCAAAAAAGAGATCACTCAAGAATAGATTGATTTGAACAGCCACATTCACTTGGTCTTATCAGTGGAATCACATAAATTCAAATTGAACACAGCTGATTAAATACGAATGATCCAACACTATTAAATGAACAAAATAAAGGATTAATTAACCCAATGGTTTTTTATATCTCCAAAATCTAGCAACAAATAAAGGGAAAAAAAATGGCCAACCTGAATTTCTCAATAAACATTTTTAAGTCTCTCAAACTGAGAGGTTTTACTTCAATATCTGCTTTAATAGAATGCTGGTACATATCTGCTATGCTTCTGAGAGTCCAATTTGATGATCCACAAATCCCATTAACTGCCTCTAGATTTTCCTTCACCACAGCTTAATCAACTAAATTAGTCTCTCGCAAGGAGACCCTTCAATCCTGACAAAATGGTAAAGTGATTATTATCTTGTCTGACATCTCTTCATCATGGAGAAACACTTTAATTTCATCCCCACTAACTAATTAATTTTCTTTTTTTTTCTTTTGATAGCATACAAGCTGATGTATATGTGCCGGACAATAAATCTCAGCAGAAGATACCATGTGACTTCCAAACTTCTATGCATAGAGAGGAAGATAAGTTCTAGATCAAAGCTGCACTAAAAGAAAGGCTTAAACCTATGCTAAACAACTCCGTGGGGGTACCAAGGCATGACTGTGAAATTTAAAATTTTCTTTTAAATCCCTTGGGGAATTCTACTAATCCACCATCTTGTTCCTAAAGCGCCAAATCCATGTCTGCCTCCAGATTCTCAATTCCAACTTTTTCTCATTGAATCACAATCCATTTTCTAACTATAAAAGAAAGATGGCACCTCTAACTATGATGAACAACTCCACGTAGTCAGCGGGATTGAACAGGCATAGATATTACTGCCACAGAATTTCCACCTCTATAACGAAAACCATTAAATAACAACATAAGCCATATACTTATAGGCAGATTCTGATCACACACTGAGCAGACCTTATATAGATGCACATAAATGAGAACAGAAAATCAGAAATTCAAACAATGAAACTAGTTAATAAAGTACAATAAATCAGTTCTTTTGTAACATAACACGATATAAGACAGGCATTCTCTCCTTTAAAGACATCACAAAACCATATGTTAAACATTATGAAACAACTTTTCTTGTTTTGAATCAATTGAACAGATTCAGTTGTGGCATCTATCTATATGGAACAAACTATTTCAAATTGATATGATACAGATTCAATTGATCCTCCGTTCTTGAAAAGTTGAATTATTCATTGTGGAGATTGAGTTACAATTTGTGACCAAAATAGGATGGGCTATATCCAAGCCCAATATGATAGTCCAGATATCATCCCTCAAGTTATCCTGGGAGTTGTAAACCATCTTCTGATAGTTTTCTCAAGTCATATAAGTGATAATAGACACATTTTAGCAACAGGCTACAAAATCATGCAACAATCAATAATAGCAAAACCCATAATTTTAATACCAAAAATACTAGTCCACAATTTTAATTTCCATGCATGATTCTAAAACATGCATTGGTACACATATCCTCAACTAGAGAACCCCAATCAGCAGTCAATCAAAACAGAAATTTGCATACTGCATAGAAAAGTAGAAATGAGGAGTGCATATGTAATAAATGCTAGTTAAGGGATTCATGTGTCTTCACATACATGGACGTCTCTGGACATCGTTCCAAAATCAAGTGCCGATCATCTCCTTCCCCAACTGATTCATGGGCAAATCTAGCAAAAACAAGAAAGAAATCATTGCTTAAAGAGAAATGGAAACTGTAGCCTGGAATCCAGCAATTGCGCACGCTCGCGCGCGCGCGCGCGAGACAGAGAGAGAGAGAGCTTCGCAGCAAAGAGGCATTAAAAAAGAAATACCCAAATATATCAGCCAATCGATGTAAGAGAAGGCGATTGTAGGAGTCCATTGGTTCCAGCTCAAGGACCCCCCATCTGCACTGCAATCAAAATATGTTGCTAGTGAAACATTGTGCATGTAAATTCTTCCAAGAATACAACATTTTTTCAGCTTTTCTACCTGTTATCATCCTTAAGGAAGTTGGCCAGTGCCTCTTCCATTGATAGCACAAGATGCTTGCTTGGAAGATTGTCTTTCACAAGGAAAGCCAACTCCTCCACCTGCAAGCTCAACACTACCCATGTATTAGAAAAAACAGAAATAGCTACCCTTCCGCAACATACCCTTTAAACAACATTCAAGAAAAATGAAAATCATTTATGCTAAGAATTCTACTTAAGGGGCAGTCTTGTATGTGAATTCAGTTGTATTTGACTGAACATAGAAAATTGGGTTTTGGGGAATCACTTAATAAGTGCTTTTTGAAGCAAGAACTTCATAGAAAGAACTTTTTAACTGATTTATCAAAAACGCTTCTTCCTAAAGGCAACCATACAAGTAACAGAATTCGTTTGAGCATAAAATTTAAAAGAGAAAACAAGCAATATACAAGAAATTGAATGCCCAGTTCATATAAAATCCATTCCATTCCATTGAATGGATTGAGAGACGACGAATTAAGAACTAACCATTGCGAATTGGGTCATGCTCATCTTAAATTTCTTGCTTGCAGCTACAGACAAAGAATTCGACAACCGCAACACAAATCAGGAGAATCTGATCATAATATCGTTGTCTTTTATATTCGTTAAATTCTTGCAAAGAAGAAAGATAGAATCACTCGCTGAGGAGTTTAGAAAATCACCAACCAATCACTCCTCTGTTAATTATTACCAAATTTGTCTTGTCTAAATATTTTAAAAATCCGAATAAACTTATTTAATTGTAATTTTAAAAATATTCTTATTAATTTTTTTTTTTTTATTTAATCATTTATAAGAATATGATATGAAAAATTATTAATTTTTAAGTATTTATATTTGATAGAATAAATAAAGAATAAATATATTATTTAAAATTAGAGCAAATGACTTGTAAGTTCTTCAAATTTGGTTTAATAAACTAATTAATCTTTGTAACATAAAAATATTTATTAAATTTCTAATTTATTAGATAGTGACAATTAAACCCCCATACAATATTGAAAAAATATTAAAGTTTTAAAATTTAATGTAATATATTTATTTTTTAAATTAATAATATAAATAATAATATTATTTTATAACACATCATAAATACTGTATATAATATATTCAATTATTAATTTTATTAATAAATTGATATTTATATTTTATTTTATTTTTCTAATAATAAGTAAGTAATTATTGTTGAATTATTAATGCATGTAAAATAAATAAATTTATATTGTAATTACAATATATTAATGAATTTTTAATTATCAATATGTCATAAAATAATACTTATAAATAAGACTTTAAAAATAATTTTTTAGCTAATTACCACTAAATAAATTTATAATCGTCATTTTTTAGTAATTGAGATCTTAATATACATTTTAAAAATTATTAGATTAATCAATCTAATAAACTAAAACTTAAAGGTTGCAAATCCTTCTTTCTTAAAATTATTTAGTTTAAAAATTTAAATCTATTCAGATTTTAAAGCGAAAAAAACACTATT
Source organism: Azadirachta indica (assembly GCA_022749755.1). NCBI lineage: Eukaryota > Viridiplantae > Streptophyta > Magnoliopsida > Sapindales > Meliaceae > Azadirachta > Azadirachta indica. The sequence goes on from CM040453.1 coordinate 12,524,939, forward strand.
TTAGATATCTATTTTATTTTTTATACTATATCAATAATATTATTCCTAAACACCTACTCTCACTTAAAATTCATAGGATTTTACTAAAAATAAATTAAGACCTCCTTTGATATCAAAATACTTTTATTATGTTTTAAAAGTAAATTAAAAAATATTTGGTAACACTAATTTTTATATATTTATTATCTAAAGGTATACAAATAAATGTAAACATATATGTAAAAATATAAGACTCTTAATCTTCTCATATATATATATATATATAAATTTAAACAAATTATCATAATTACACCAAATATAATATTGTATTAAATTTAATATAATACAATTCAACACATTATAATTCAATCCAATCTCAAATAATTATACAATGAAGTTTAATTTGAGACACCAAACATTCACTTTATTTTTGCTTTGAAACAATTATTAATGCCTACAAATGTAACTCATTATAGAATGACAAATTGAGGTGCAAATTAAATATAGATTTAGAAATTAATTAATTATTTTGTTAATTAATTTTGTGATCACTTGGCAGCATATTTGAGAAGGCCAGGAATGTGAATGTTTAAAAAATAGTGTTCCCAATCAATGCATTTGGGATTGAAGTTGAATAATGCATCAAAATTAGCCTCCTCCTCATTCTCTCTCACTGCCTTTCTCAGCTTCTCAGTGTTTGTGTCATCAAACCTACAAATTGTATAATAAACAAAATGATAATTAATTAAATTAATAATTAATTGAAATCATTATTAAAATTATTAATTAAATAAGAGGCCAAGAATAATGGATACATACACTCCCTTGAAGAACATATAAGGTTTGTATAGTTCTACCAATTGCATCACAAATTTGATTTTTCGATTCATATCTGTAAAGTTGACCTTCAAATGTTGAGGCAAAATTGAGTTCACCAATTTTAGTCCCTTCAATCCAAAGAAAAAGGAAAGGAAAATTAATAATTCAACAATTAATAATCGAAAATTTGAATTCTTAATTTTATATAAAAGCATTTTTTTATAAAAAAAAAAATACCTAAACATTAGAGGTGTAGATTGTGTTGTATCTTTTACTTTTTTTTTTTTTTTAAATTTTGGTTTATGATCATATATTTTGTATTAATTCCATATCGTATCAAATTCTTAAATGATCAATCCAACAAAGCTTATGAGCCCATTAAAATTATTTCATTTCCTATCCATGCTGAAGTTTAGGATATATATTTTTATTTTAAATTTAAAGTACTACAATATTTCTCAATTTACTTTTTGGACAACTACTACTAAAGATTTTTTTTCACTTTAAATTGTTTTAAAAAATTAATTATTTGTTTATACTTTCTTACCAATCTATTTTTTTTTGTGCTTAAAATATAAATTTGATAGAAATTCACTCGGATTTTCATATTTTCGTTTTCCTATTAGGACTTATTTGTTTGAAATTTTAATAAATCTGAAATATGAATAAATATGAATTTATAAATCTGAAGAATTCTAAATTAATATGCCTTTTTTATTACATTTAAATATAAATATCTGAAAACAATATATTAATTTTACTTATCCTATTCTTATAAATAATTAAAATAAACTATATATATTAAAAAATAAATAAAATTTATAAGAATATTTTAATTCATTAAAATTAAAAATTTTATTTAAATTTTATAGTGGAGTGTCAACTTAAAAATTTTCACTTATTTAGTTATTTTAATAAGAAATAATTACCAAGTTTCTATTGTTAAGTTAGAAAAATAAAACGAGGAACTAAAAATCAATCAACCTACTCATTTTACAGCTTTACATTATTGAAAAACATTATTGCTAGGAATTCACTAAAAGTAATATAAATTTGAGAGAAATATATAGTAAATATGTATGAAGTATAGAGAACAAACCTTGAGTGGTAGCAAATATCTAATAGCCATGTATATCCGAAATGTAGTTGATGTGTTCAGTATCAAAAGGCTTTTGCTGACTTTAACAGGCTTCCCATCTTTATTAATATAAGGACTTCTAGCAAAATAACGTGTGCTATAGTTAACAATATCTGAGATTTTGATAGGGTTTCTCATTGACGACCCAATTTGATAAATTATTGGAGAACAACATTCTTGCTTTGCATTTTCCCTCATTGCTATCATCATCGAATTCACCACCATATCTACTGGTATCTGCAATTATGTTATATATTATTAATTACAAATATTATATATATATATATAAGAACAATTCATCAATCCTATAAAATTATATAAGTTTTAATATTATTTATACATCGTTAAATCTATATATTTTAGAATAATTGAGATTAAATTTGATACATGTAATTAATTTAACTTACCAAATCAACGATAGTACAAGGTTGGCGATCAAAATTTTCAATTTCCCTTTGCCGTAGCTAATAGTTGGGCTATCAATTGTCCTGTATATAAATAGATTAGATAAGATTATTCAAATGGGTACTATATCTTTCAATTAAAAAAAATTTAAAAATTAATATTTGAGTGATTAATTAATTACCTCAACCCTTCAATCCAACCTGAAAAAGGTTCTTCATAAGTACTAGTAATAATGGTTGGACGAATGATGATAATGGGAATATTTTCCTTATAGTGGCCTAATACCATTTCGCCCATTGCCTTTGTAAACGTATATGTATTTGGAAATCCATGCAATCTTGCCCTGCATAAATTATATATATGCGTGCCCACTATTTAATTACTTAACTTAATTAATTTTAATTTTTTTGATAAAAATAATTAACACATAATTAAAAAAGAAAAACCTCTTAGTGCCAAAATCTTTCATGGTTGATGTAATTGTTGTTTCACTGGCATTTATAGCTTCAAGTTCTTTTAATTTATCCTCGATCAATCTTTTTTCTTCAGTAATATCTAATTTATTACTTGTCTTGATCGGAGTTTCCATATTATCAAAATGATTTTCTAGTATTATCCCAGATCTTTCTCCACAAACATAAGCTGCATGATTAAACAAAAATATTAATTAGAAGAAAAAGAAAAAGAAAGAAATTTGAAAACGCATAAAACCTACAACTAAAACACTTTGTGAAAGGATTAAATATACCAATCAATTAATTAATGATATACCAGTTGATACATGGAGTAGCATCTTCATGTGAATGCATTTCTTCGCAAAACTTAAAACATTGAAAGCCCCCATTGTATTGGTGCTGAATGCAACATCATACCTACGAACAAATTAAACGTTAAAAAGACACAGAAAAAAAAAAAGAAAAAATTCAAGCAATTAGCTTCTTTTATAACTACTAAACATTAATCAAATTATATACACCTTTCATTGAACCTTGTTGTTGCGGCAACGTTTACTACGAATTCTATTTCGCTCCATATTTCTTCTCTTAAATTAAAATCTTTAACACCTAAGTTCTTGTAAGAAACATCACCGGATATTGTTGTCACCTTTTCCAGTAAAAATGACTCCAAATTTTCACCCCATGTGTCTCGTAAAACCCTAAATAGCTCTGTCTCTGCAAGCTATATATATACATATAACAAAAATTATTTGTTATATATGTCCATTTTGTCATGATCTAATTAATCTTTGGAGAACGTGATTATGTACTCTTATAGATAATTATTATATATACCTCATGAAGCATGCGTTGTGCTGCAGAGTTTGTATCTTCTGCTCTTATAAGAAGATAGAGTTTCTTCACATTTGGTTGAACTCTCAGTATTTTCTCTACAAAAACTATATATAATATATAACACAAATAAGGATAATATATTAAAATCAATAGACATATGAAATGGAAAGAGAGGGATGCCAACAGCCCTTAGCAAAGGTGATTGGTATCCTTACCCTCCACTTGAAGGGTGTGGATTCCATTCTTTCCATCCATTTAGTGAAGAAGGCTAATTTTCTCTGAAATATTTGTAAAAATTAATTTCATCCAAATGGGGTTTAAATTTTCGAACAATGTTAGACTAGATTAAAAAGATTTCAAATTTTTGATAAATTTTCGATGTTATTACATATTGTAAATATAATTTGTAATTAAAAAAAATAAAAAGAGAGGGGTGGAGAGAAAGAGAGAAAGGGAAGTATATACCCTTTGCAAGAAACCCAGTGGCACCAGTTACCAAAATGGTCTTGTTTTTGAGAAACTGAAGACCTGTAAATGAGTCCATTATCAGGGAAAGAAAGAATTGATGTTTGAAAAGGAAGATGAAGATTCTTTAATTAATCTTTATGTTTTAGAGAGTGAACATAGTTTAGCTATATATAGAGAATCCAAAAATGATTCAAGGAAATTGACTTTTTGTACTTCAATTTTTTTTTCTTTAATATCCTTACAGCAATTAGTTAAGTATTCTACTTTCAAAAAGCAAAATAGTGTGGGATATCAAATTAAAGATATCTATAGATTCAATCTAATTCACGTTTTAAACACGAAAATATATAAAATTCGACACTTTTAGTACAAACACCAATAAATATATAATTTATGGCAATTGACAATTTTTTCAAAATATATTTAATAACTAATTTGAACTTCAATCTACTCTTTTTACTGTTTTTTTCTTTTAAAAAGAAGTGAGAATGTCTAATACTTCTATTTTTAGACTTAATATCCTATCATTTTCACTCATTACTTAAAAAATAACTTTTAATTATAACGGATAGGGGTGGACAAAATTAGATTCATTTCGATTTTTGTAGAAACTTAACCGAACCCCAAACACATGAATTGTAAAGTTGAATCAAACAAACTGAAGTAAATTGGTTCAGTTTGATTTAGTTTAACAATTTGGTTCTAATTTGGTTCCACCTTGGTTCCATTTTGGTGCTAAAAAATTTTTAGAATATTTTTATATAAGTCTCTATATTATATAGAAATTATTATAAATTTTTTATGATAATTTTCCTGTTTTCATATAAATTTTTTTATTTATTTGTAATTTTAATAAAATTAAGAATTTATATAAAATTTTATGCACTATTCTAATTGGTTTTGGTTCAAGTTTGGTTAAAATCGAATTCAAACCTGAACCGAATTGAACAGTTCATGACTAAACAAAACCAAACTTTTTTAGAATTGAACAGAATCTTGAATATTCTTGTCCTAACTTAATAATAGAAATGATGATAAAATATTAGTCAAAATTTAGGAGAGTTATGAAAAATTACGCCGAAAGGATATTAGACATTTTTGTAAAAAAAAATCCCTTTTATATAAATCATTCATATTCTTTTCTTATACTTTAAAATTGATTTATTTTTTTTAGTTACTATATATATATAATGTGAGATATTTAATTTTTTTCTAAAATTAATATTTTAATTTCTTATGTAAGTTATACTTTTTTCTTTTGAAAGCAAGAAAAGAAGAAAAGAAAGATACTATTAAGAAATGAACCAAAAAAATTTTCTTAACTAAAAATCTAAATGCTATTTAAAAAAATAATCATATTTCTAAACAAAATATAAAATTGGTAATCACATGAATATATATAAAATTAAGAATGCTGGTTTGTAATGTATTATCAGATTTGAATTGAATAATTTTTTTATTATTAGAAATATAAAAATAATTTAATATATATGGTTTGCGTATTTAGTGCCCGTTTGGTTTGGCTTTTTCATTGAGAAAAAAGATTTTTTTAATGATAAAAATCTTTTTTAAATTTTTTAATGTCGTTTGGTTGACAATGAAAAAGAGTTTTTAGAAATCAGAAAAACTGTTTTCCTTCTATTGGAAGAAGCCCAAAATTTGGGTTTCTGGCAGTAGAGTTTTCTCGGCTTTTTTAAAGATAAAATTATCTAAAATACGCTTATTTTATTTTAAAAATTTTATGTAATTTTTTAAAAATAAAACATTAAAAATTTGTCTATTAAAGTAATTACTCAAATTGTTTTCAAAAGTCATTTGTGACAACCAAATAATTAATTAATTTTTATTAAAAGTTCTACTCATAAAAGTTTTACGGGTAAAAACTCTAATTTAAAAAGTTATATTTGAAAAATTATACCAAACGGACCCTTAGTCCACATTAATGTACGTGGGTGAGGTACATGTAAGATTCATAGCAAGGCTGCAGAGGGGCCGCGAAAGAATGGTCTCCACGTTGAAAGAATGGCTGCAGAGGGCCCAATAATTTTTAAATATTAATTATATTATTTATAATTTAAATCTATATATTAAATTTATATATTTTTTAATTTTTATAATTTATTAATTATTTTTAAAATTATTTGAGAAGATGGCTTCAGAATCACAAGATAAATAGGCTCCATGTTAACAAGCTCAATATCCAGACAATTTTTGTGTATCCTAATCAAGTCACCTCGATATGGTCTTGATCAAGTATTTTATACGCAAGTTTAACTAGAAAAAAAATTTTCACAGAAAAAGAAAAGTTAAATTTGAAAGTTATAATTTAAAATAAGTTAAGATTTTGTGGGATACTTTTTGAATTCGTTATAAATTCAAATTCTTAATGTTATTAGAAAAAGGAAAACTGTATATATATATGAGCAACCAAACCATGAAAATGTGTAACTTTTTCAACTTTCAATAATAAATTTTTTTTTCTCTCTCTGCAATTTTTATTTTGTAATATTGTGAGCTATAATTTTTCGGTATCAATACAAATATTAACCATTTAACTTTATTTTTTAAATATTTCGACCCCAATTTTTCAATTTCAACTCCACATGAATGAGGTTGTTGAATTTAATTAAGATTATTTTAATTCATTGAAAATTTGCAGTACATTTATTTTTCTTTAATGATTATAATCTATATATATGGATCTCAAACACCCACAACTATATCCATCTAAACATTTAATAGTTATGTAGGCTTTGAATAATCTTCACATTTTTAATCATTTTTTCATTTTAAGAAAATCAATATCGTAAACGTGCGCAATTTACCCCCTGAAAAGAGTATAATAATAGTAATAAAATATGAAAGGCTTCCATTGAAAGACACTCTAATTTGCTAGGATAGACAACATTTTAGTCGTAAACAGTTTGATTAATTAATCAGATAAATTCCATTAATTATAAAAATATTAAAAAAAATAATCTATTAATTTGTACTGTTTATTAAATGAAAAAGTGTACTGTTATATTTCTAGTGACCATTAATTTATGTTCATGTAGTTGTCTGACGTGACAAATACAGTCCATATATACATATTCCCATTAATAATAAAAATTTGGAGATTACAGACTAGATCATTAAATTAAAAAGATATCCATATCAAGTCCAATATGATTGTAGACAGCTTCACTGTCAATGAATTTATTAGAAAGTAATAAATTTCTATATAGTCAATCTTATAATAGTAATAATAATAATATCAATAACCAACAACTGCTTTTAGATAGAACAGACCTAATAAGACAATTTAATAAAAACAAGTTATATGTTTTACATTAAATTTTACTATCAGAATTTTTATTGCAAGTTAAATTTTTTACTATTAAAATTTTATTTTTATAATGAACGGTTATTTAAGTATTAAAAACAATGATATAATTGTGCAGAGTGTTTAATAAGAACTTTAATAATATTCATAATGACTCGAATGGATGACAATAGAATGACAGACAATAGCGAAGGATGGACAATTGATAATTTTTGATGATTGACAGAGACAATTATGGATTATTTAATTATTAAATAACAAAAATAAAATTTTATATGATTTGATAATTTACTGTACATAAAACATCAAATACAATAATATATTAAATTTTATCCAATTTAATTTTATTTATTATAATCTAATACAGTTTAATGTACATTCCTAAATACACTCTTAAGTTATTATAAATTGTTGGTGTGATTGATTTTTTCTTAAAAAATTACCTTTCTTTTTCCTTGAAGTAATTTAAATATAAAAAAAATTCTATTTCTATCGTGCTGACATGGTTCATTAACAAATCACTAAAACACAAAGAAAAAAAATAATAGATGTACTTTTAGTAATTACAAATATTATTTAAAATATATAACAAGAGTGAGATGTCAATAGAATGTTTTGGATAATATTATAATTTTTATGTAAAAAGTTAATGCGTTAAAATAGACCATAAAAAATCTTGGATTAATAGTAAGTCGAGGTTAAAAATTTTAATTATATATAAATAATATTTTAGATTTGTATTTAAAGAATGTAAATAGATCAATGAATTGTTTAGGTTATAAAAAAGGGATAATTGTATTTTACAAGTGATAACAATGAATTAAAATAAAAATAATATTTAAAATGAAAATACTAAATTGCAAATTTTATATTTGAGTGTATTTTTACTTTGCATCCGTGTGTTCTCAAAAGCGTATTTTTTGATGGAAACTTATATTGCAAATTTTATATTTGAGTAAAAAAATTTTCAAGTAGTTTATAAGTAACCTATTTGGTTTAAGGTTCTTGGTTTTAAACTTAAAAAAAACATAATTTCTAACTGTAATTAGACCGTCATTAGTTTGTTCTTTAGGAGAAGAATATTTTGTTTTGAAAAAAGCAATTTTACAGTTTTGAAGGTTCAATTGCAGCAAAACAAATAAGACGAGTGGTGTTCGCTAAAAAAGTCGAATTAGTTGATTTTACGTGACACTGACGAAATTAAAGAGGAAGTCTTTTTATATTTAAATCCTATTAGTGTCTGTAATCTTTTAACTTATTGGATTATTCAATAGTTGGGCATAGGCCACCGAGCAGGTGATTCTGAGTTCGATTTAAAACTATTCATACCTTTTACTTAATAGTTAATTGACAACTATTTACTTATCATTAATATCTTTTGAAAAAATTTGCATAATTTTTTTAATAGATAAGTTTTCAAGACTGTATTATAAAAATATAACATAAAATCTTTAAAATAGAATAAGGATATTTTAAAAATTTTAACTTTTTAAAAAAATTCAAAAACTTTATTGTTAAAAATTTAAAATTTACCATTTATTTGATATGACTTTTTTATATTTGTTAGAAGAGTTAAAAGAAAATTTTTTTTAAATTTTTGGATTTTGTTTAGTTGACACTAAAAAAAATACTTTTAAAAATTAAAAATATTATTTTTTTCTATTAAGAAAAAATTAAAATTTAAGTTTTTAACAATAAAAATTTTTGAGTTTTAAAAAAAAATTTATAAAATACCCTTATTTTTGTCTTAAAGGTACATTATTTATTTAAAATAGATTATTAAAAATTTGTATTCAATTTTTTTTCAAAAATAATTTATGGCATCTAAATGATTAATAACTTTTTATTAAAAACTCTATTTATAAAAGTTTTAGTACTCTACTCATAAAAGACTTATCTAAAAATATTTTACTTAAAAAGTTATACTATACGAACCTTGAAATATTTTACATGAAACTAATATTTTAAACAAAACAAGAGAAAACAAAAAGCAAATCCGAATTCATTTTTAATTCCTTTCAAAATTTACATCGACTGTTCCAAAATTTGCCTTTTGTATTTTCATTGTTAGGTCACCTTATATTAATTTCTTAATGAGAAAAATCGATCACACTAAAATATTTAACTTGTTAAACTAAATAAAATGCATATATAAATTTCCCATGTATATTCTTAAATCTGATAATTAATTACATGGTTGATCAACATCATATAGAACTTAGGGAGAACAACATTTGTTATGTCCCAAATAGGTTTTAATGAATGGAGTTTGTGCCAATAGTTAATTAAAATTTTACAAAATAATTTAAAAATTAAAAATTAACAAAACGCATATTAGTAGTTGTTTAAAAATCAAATGTGTTGATAGTCATTTTAATTGATAAAAACTTTTAAAGCATTAAAAAATATAAGACTCAAAGCACAACATAAACACAACACAAATTTAATGGATTTATAGACCGTGCTAGACCGACCATTTAAGAATTTAGCATGACAAAAAGTACAACTGGGTCTAAATTTTTCAGGTTAATCCAATATAGCAGGGCTTTATTTTTTGAGCTCCATCACATGAATCTAAATAATTATTTTAATTTTTGGTGTTCGAGAAGGATCGAATATAAAATCATATGCTGGGTTTGATAGCACATTGAATTACCACTTAACCCGAAAGCTTAAGCTTTTAAGTCAAAGATTTAAACAATACTATTTATCAACAATTACTCTCATTAATTAACTCGATGGTTTTCTTTGTCTCCCAAGTAGAGCAAGAAAATTGAGGAAAAAAATTATCACAATATCGAATATGATAAAATGAAGAAGAAAATGAATTAAGACCTCAATCGGCAAACAATGATTGATTCTTAGATTTTTGGGATTCAGGTTTAGAAATGGTGATACCCATTTGGGAGAGATCATTCCGCAGCAAATCTGCATTCTTGAAATGCAGAGCCAATATGCCGACTTCAACTGCAGCCTCTACGTTTCTTATCCTGTAGGAGTCAGTCCAATGCTACAAATTATTCAAGTACTGTAGCTAAAAATGATATCCAATCTCTCTTTCAATACAAAAACATGCAATCTATGCAACCGAAGAACGAGCTTTCCCCCGTTAAAAAAACACACAAAATCGTAATGTTCATGTACCCTTAAAAGTCTTCGAAGAGTCTTTTGCAAGATAGCAATTAGTAAATTTCACAATGAGTCTTTTGTAAAACAACCTCAAGGTTAGATGGAGCAGGGTTAGGTAGTTCAGTGCATGTAAGCTTGAATCAGAACCCTGATTCTTTTGCCTTTTTGATAAAAGGCAAAATGGATTGGACTAATAGAAATGGAGATTCAGAGAAGGTAAATTAGCCATCCACTAACCCTAGGGACGCTTCAGAAATAGAACCCATGTTTTGAAACCTTCAGTTTATGGGTTTTTAGCTATGTTGGGAATGCGGTTGCACTTGCTCTGCAGAGTGAGGAGACTATTTCAGTGAGCACAAGCTAGTGATGAGTCTTAGATTTGAATATATTGGCACCATAGCTGTTTACGCACTATCTATTCAGAACTAGTTTTCCACTTGACAGTTTATAGTCGAAACTTGCCACCTCTCAACCAAAGCGTTCAATTATTAGCCCTTTCTTCCTTCATTACTGACTTAATCATTGACCCCCCAATTTAAATGTCAAGATACATTAAATCTTAGAGCACAATTTTTGCAGACTGATTCTGGCAGCAATTAGATTATAGCAGGCTATGGGAAAAACTGGTTTAACATATACATAAAACATAGAGTGAGAATGCAATCCAAATAAACCAGAAGAAAGGATACCTGTCATCAATGAAAACACAATTTCCTGGTTCAACCTTCAGATGTCTCAGGACTTCCATGTAAAAATCAGGATCAGGTTTCCTCTTTCCTGAAACAATGCAAAAATATTATGATCACTGCTTATATGAACCAGGCTTGGCAATGTCCACAGCAAGTATCCTCCTCTTTCAAAATATTGAGGTTAATTTGCAAGAAAAGAAAATCTCTCATGTAGTTACACTGTATAGAAAAGGAACTTTTTCACTAAAAGAGGAGATCATAACCATGCTGATAATGTAAGATGCAGTGCACCATTCAACAAATTGGAAGGAACACAACCAAAAATTACACGTTGGCCCAATACTAGGGAAGTGCTAGATAGCTGACTGAGTTATAATAGCAATTTGAAAAGGAAAAACTTCGACGTCTCAAGTTATAGGTGATAGATCAGACTGAGTTCAATTTTATCATACACGCAATATGTCACTAAGTATTTGTGACAAAATAACACATTGCAAGCAGCCAAGTACCTTTATTTTGTTGAATTGCCACTTGACCCAAAAGCTTAAGCTTGAGAGTAAGGGCCAAGACAATTGTATTTAAGTGGCTTAACATTTCCCCTTGTGTGCAAAGCCTCATTCTATTAATGGGCATGTTATGTGGATCCAAATGATTATTTTAGTTTTTGGTGTGCTTAGAGATTTCAACACAAGATCATGCGGTTAAGCCTGCACAATTTTCTATTTAAGTGGTTTAACATGTTTTACGTGCATGACCAGTAGATACACCAACTTAATATGAATAATCAAATGAAGGAGAATAATAATAGATACACCAACTTAAGATGAATATAAATGTAATGAACAAATAAAAGCAAGCCATACTTTTCTAGTTCAAACTTCAGCAGCTCAGCAGGTAAGGATCCAGCACAAGACAACAGCATTCAGGAGAAAAGAAACTAATGTTATGAATCATCAAGACATCAGACAATGACATTCAGTGGCTTATAGTCGTAGAAAGAGAGTGAGAAAGAAAATTTATCAAGAGAAAATAGCAAATTGTGAAACATAATGGTAGTATGATGCAAGGGAAACATGATGTTATAACTCAATTTTTGAGAGAGATTTGTTCGTCTGTTTCTATGGACCATAACACACAACTCAAAGTTACAATTCTTTTTCCAGTATATACTAACAATACTTGACAGACTAGATTCATGGTTAATTTAACAACCATCAATTCCTATGAGGATAGTTGAAACTCAGTAAAAGGACAGCGAAGAATGGCTAGTTCTGACCAGAAAGAGCAGATAGTGATTAAAAATTTTTACAATCCAGCATGGGCAAACCAACGCATGCATACACACATGCAACTGAAAGGGGGGTGGGCTAAGAAAGAGAGTTCTAAACAACTTCAACCTACAAATTACATAACATACCAAATGCACATGAACAAAATGTCCACGATAAGTAGTTCGAGATTTTTAATTTGTCCTCAATTATTTCGTACCTACAAAAAAATATGAAAAAAAGAATGATAGGTCATTTTACCATCTGAGCATCTGCTTAGTAAAACTGAAAATCCAGAAGTGAAATTCTAGAGTTGAATGCTTGAAGTACTAAATTTTAATGCTGAAAGCCCTCTTGATGACATAAAAATTCTATTTTTGGCAATAAATTTTCTATAAGGTTACAAATTCACCCCATAATTTCATATAGGACCTTATACTCAATTTCTGACTATTAGCAATATGATGGAAAAAATACCGCATTCAAGACAAGTTGAGAATTTAAATCTATTAAATGCATTTCCATCTACAATCAAACAGCATAAATTTTTAAAATGCAAGATGCATTCTTAAAGGCAAAAGGTGATGGACAATGTATGTCCTCACATCCTCACCGTCTTACAGATATTGCTAAATAGTTAATCCTACAAACTAGAGGTACAAATGGATCGAGACAGCATGGCATGTAAGCCACATGGGCTCAGGTTGGGCTCATATTTTAAGCATAAAAACCCACTAACACAACATGTGGGTCAAAATGAAAACACAAATAATTAATAAAATTATGTTAAAAATTAAAATGCATTAAAAATACACATAGTAACGATGATATAAAAATCAAAATTTGGTGATAGTTCGATAATTTTAGTTTAAAATTTTGTAAAAATATTTAAAAATTTTGCCCAGCGTCCAGCACTGCACAAAACAAATGTCATGGGCTTGGGTTGGGTTAGGCTAACCTTTTAAAAATTAGCGAGGGTGTGAAGCACAAATGAGCTTGAGCTTCATGGGCTAGGGCAGCACAGTACAACACGTTTGCCACCTCAACTGTGAACCCTTATAACACTATTAGTTATTTTTCCCCTTTTATAGTTCACAAGCGTATGAGTACAAGAAACTTCAGGATTGAAACATCCAGAGCTATAAATTAGTCAACTGAGATGTGACCCAATCTTATTGGCACTATCTTAGCAAAGCTTCTTTCATCTTAGGAGCCATCACTTTGATGAATAGCATACATAACCTTGAAAAATGGATACTTTCAAACTCTCTCCCATCTTATATCAAATATAAAAAGGAAACAAAAATTCAATACATCTTGCTCACTGCAAAGGAGATTTAGATGACAAGGAAGGAGCTGCTTCTTCATTAAATAAAGAGGATTTGACGATGGATATGAAAGGAGTTTATACCAAAACAAATGTGTAACATCATACATAAACAGAAATGTTCCAAAACGGCTACCTGACCACTATCTACACAAAACATTCAGCAGCCTTAAGCTGCTTTACATTTTCAAGTAACTTTAACATGAACAGAAAATTTTAAGTGAAAACTATTAATCATATAGGCTAAAATGAAAGCCATTGTATAAACCTAATTTTAGTGCTATATTAGGTCATCAAAAAGACTCCCAAGACCATAATAAAACAGCAGATTTCATCTTACCAGATAGGATAATTAGTGAAAGCATGCATCTCATAGTTGTTTTGTTTTAAATCATTGAGCAACTCTTCAAGACCATCTATGTAAGAATATCCTCTTCTCATGCAAATTTTTAGTCCTGCAGAGACAGATAATTGAAGTTAGTAGTTTGTAAAAAAGTAAAGATAAACAAATATGAAAACCAACATGTACAATATTAAAGAAATACTCATACAGAATAACAGAGAACTCGGTGCAATTAGTTCTCAGATCACAATATATAATAACACATATATTCAATAATTTGACCCGATTGTTAGACTGTATTACAACCAAGAAAAATTATTTCTGACATGGTTAAGAACACCACCAAGGAATGATAAGAAAAAGAACCAATGCTGAATGCAGGTAGTGCCTACAGGACATGTACAAAAAGTTTTCTGAAATAAACAACTAAAATTAACAATTAACAATTAAAATTAACAATTAATAAATAATTGTTTCATATTTGATTGGCTCATGTTCAGTGGATAATTGAAAATTATTCTGGAAAAGCATTTGCTATGAATAAAAAAAAGAGTAAACAAAGGTTGACTTTCATCTATCATAGCAAAGGCAGAATGGACAGGGTACAACTCGCAGCTATTCAAGGGAGGGTAGAAAAGCAGTTACATGTAGGATTTGGTTCCATGAATCTGATAACCAACATTGGAAGAGTAAAATTGGCTTAGCTCCAAGTTATTGCACACCAGATCTATGCTGCATAGAACTTAAAAATTTCAAACATGACCACAGAAAATCTCAATAAATGTAACGCTTGGATTGTCAACGTAACAAATAGAAACATAGGAACCAAAAAGAGAAAGGTAATCCAGAAAAAAGAATTACCATATGTTAAGGTGAAAAATGTAACATGCAGAACCTAAGAAATGTTATATTAATATAGGTTGCAGTGCCACTGAGAATCTGACTCTTAAGTATCCAGTTAGAACATCCCAAGGATACCCTGTGAGCAAAAACAATTCAGGGGAAAAACTAGGAAACTGCTCCCTCACTTGGACACAATAGGCACTAAATTGTCAGAACTTTTTAAAAAAGGAAAAAGAAAAAAAGATATTCACCAACCTTCCATATCAAAAGGCCTTCCTTCTTTAAAGAATTTTTTAGCTAGCTCCATCTGAAAGAAGACAACATAATTTTGTGTGTTATATTTGCAATGACCTAAAAGAAAATCTAAAAACGAAACAGTAATAGTTTATGTAGAACATCAAGTGAGATGTTCTAAGAAATGAGTGAAAATGAACAAGAATTACAATCCCCCCAAAACTCTTGTTATTACAATCTTTATCCTTGTGTTTATGGCCACAGCTTAAGCAGCTAAAAACGGATATTCGATTGGAGATTGCAACCAATCTACGGTCTTGAAATTATTTTTTGAAGGTTTTAAAGAACATGGTAAAGTCAGCAGAGTTTTGTTGCAGGAGGAAATTATTTAGGTCCATTTACAAAGAATTTACAAGGTGAAGGTGTAAGGGATTATTTTCTTTGAGATGACACATTAATAGCATTGTGCAAAAAGAGAATACATGTAAAAACAGGATAACAGGGTACATATCCGAAAATTATATAGCATGACAACTAACACTATGCCATTACATCAATTTGAAGATTCATATGTTGTATGTGTTAATAAAAATTGTATTAGTTAGTGCTATTTGCAGATCCACTTCTAGGGTCATCACAATCAGGAAGAACTGTCTATGGTTTTGTTATACAGAGCGGAAGCTAGTGATTTTGGATTCACAATTGACGCAATATAAAAATTAAACGGAAACAACTCCATAAATATTGTCATTTTTAAGTTACATCATCCAACTACTGTTTCATTGTAACCCCTAACTTCAAAATATAAAAAGGAGAAACAATAGAAAAATGCCAAACAGAAAAACAGAAAACATTTTTATAGTAATGAAAACAAGGAAACCAAATCCTGTGGTCACTTTTAAAACTTTAAAGGGAATTCATCATAATGGCTTGTTTAAACTGCTGAAAAAATTACGAACCATAGTGTTTGAATGTCAGCACTGAATATACCTCATCAATAGTCCCCTTTTCAAACTCCATCCATGCAGTTGGGTGTTTGCATTCTAGTAGTTCCTTCATAGACATTCTGGGCATTAAAAATAAACTTCATGATTCAGAAGATAATTTAGTTATGGGAAAAAAAAATACAATAAAATTAGAAAAGCACTTTGAATTCATGCACATGAACCACAAAAGGCTATATCCACGCACAAAAGTGAACATAATTCACCAATATGGAAAATTACACAGATCACGATCTTTCCCAAAACCTGCTATTAACATATAACCGAAAAAAAATCCTAGAGAGAATAACTTCTTGAACCACTCTTCTAATAAATCAATAAATGATACAAACCCCCACTTCTCTAACACTCAGAATGCCAGGAAAACTAAGTTCTTTTCTCGGTAGCAGATGTTAATATGGCAGCATAATGCTAAAGTAAAACGTCAAGAATCGATAAAATTACATTAATATGGTCTGAAACAGTTTCATACATACACTGATAATTATATAAAAATGAAAATTAGAAACAAAAGGTGAATTTTGGCTGGAAATTGACAACCTCAATGTACTAATCAGAATTACAATAAGAGATTCATAGCTCAAACGTGAGATGCATTTGGAAATGAATTCATTCTCGCCATGAAAAAGGACCTATAGCTAATCTGGGAGTACTTTTTGACACCACCAAATGAGCATTTTTGCGTCCATTTTGTATTGTTTGGCTGAAATAGAAAAATGTGGAATCATCAAAGCACTATGAATGATTTTAGGGAACAAACAAAGTGGAGTTCATATTAATTCTGCTTTATAAATCAGAGAAACACTTGAAGTGCTTCTTAGCCCTTGGTAAGTAAATACTTTTACAAGTTTACATAATTTCTCAAGTGCTTTCCAAAATGTACCCTACGCTAAACTTTTAGACTTGGTAGCAAATTCATAATAATGCAATTTCACAAGCAGAAACAAGATCACAAATCGTCAAAACAGTAAGAAGAACACCCATACAAAATAACACACCTCAGAAAGAAGAAATTGCCAGAAAAAACAACTTAAAAAAAGTACCCGAAGAAGGCAGGAACATCCTGGTAAAACGGGTCACGAACAACGGTATCCATGATGTCAAAGAGCAGTACAGGAAGCTTTCTCTTTTGATTCTCATGGCTACCCAACGAAGCCATGGAGATGAGAGTGCTTTTATTGTTCGGATTAAAAGCCTTTATTGTTCTTGTGGTTGTGAACTTTGAATTCCAACGCTTTAGAGGGACGGAAATCGGAGTTACAATTACTGCTGTTCTCATTGATTCTGCAATCAATTACCGGCGTGTATGGCAGCCACCTTTTCATTTCTTCTGTTTGGCTCCCGGGAAAATAATATCCAGGATGATATTCCGGCCCCACGTCATATCAATTTCTATCGATAAAAAAATCCTCGTCCTAACCATTCTCAAAATAATACAAAACGATACATGGTTTGGTAATGTTAACAAATCAGTCCACCCAAGCCCCCTTGGTAAGGTGATGGGCACCCATGCCCCCTAAACCAAGACCGAAGAATTAACTCTTCCAAATTGCTGGACGTAAATTTCATCTAAATTAGTAGGTGCAGATTTTCGTGGATAATGGTACACTATATCCGATCATGGTATTTGGGAATCGGATTTTCTCTAATCTTAAACTGGCGATGATCAAATAAAATTTTTTCTCGGTGGAACATTGACTCTTGGGTATCCACCTTGCAAGTGTATCACAACGATAACTAGGAACAGTACCTACTCCAATATATGAAAGTAATCTCAGTATTTATAAATAAAAAAATTTAGAGTTTGATGTTATTGAATAATGGTCAAATAACACCATTATTAATGATCAATGACGACAATCATTAATGTATATTATAGTGTGCTGATGGTGGTTGTAAATTTTTTAATATTATTTTATAAAATAGGTAATAGTGAAAAAAATTAATTAGTTGAGCGAATCAAAATCTGACTTCTTTGATAGTCTTTATTATTAAACGATATAAATTTATTATATTACATAACGAGGTTAATAGTCACGTAAAATTAAAAAATTAAGTTTTAAATAAATATTTTTAAAATGGAATATTGTAATATATTCTCTAATTTTTAGAAAAACAATAAATACTTCCTAAATTTTTAGTGGGTGTGCTACGTATTAAATTATATAAATGTTATATTATTGATACTTATAAATGTTAAGTAATAAACTTGATTTTCTTTGACACATCCAATAAGTACACCTTCGTCATTTGTGTTGAGTCATCCCTCTGTGATGTGCGCTCCTTTTATCTTAAATGAAGTACGCAAGCTCTAATTTTCCCGCGGTTTTTTAGACTTGGCTTTGCTAGATTCTCCTCTTTCAAACTTAGTTTCGCTGTATTCTCTTCTTTCTTCAAACCCCATCACTTCGGAAGAGCTTGGCTTCCTCTTTTTGCCCTCAATTTTTCTTGTGTTCAGTTAGAGATGTCATCCTTTTTGTGTTCGGTTAGAGATGTCATCCCAAACTCGAAAGGGTTTAAGATTGTTTGTCGAATGTGGTTATGAGGGTATTTTTGTCCAAGTGATTATTATTTGATTAAAAATGAAAAAAATTATGAAAGTGGCTAAAGATGAAAATTGAGGTCATAAGAATGCTAAAATGACACATTTCCCTATACTTAACGCGGAAGGCAAGAGTAGAAATAATACCAGTCGTCTCCTCTCAGGACAGGCTGTGAATTCAAATTCCATTGTCGTGCAGGCACGCTTTTACGAGATTCTGCTTTCTCATTCAATCTACGATCAGAAACGGTCATAGCAGATCGCAAGCTGAAACGTGGAAACGATGAGTCGGTTCGCGTCGCAATCCTCTGCATCCGCGAACATGATTGTGATCAACACACCAGCCGCAGAACTCGCCCTCACCAATCTCGCCTACTGCTCCTCCTCCGATCTCCAAAAATTTCGCGTTCCTAGCTCCAATCTCTTCCTCGCTTCCGTCCCATCCGACGCCTTCGTTCTCTCCCTTGCATATCCTTTTTTTTTCTTTTTGTTTTTGGTTAATAATGCTGATAGATATTGTTATTGTTCTATACGATTGTTTTTGTTTGCTTGTTATTTTTGTGATCTTAACTCAAGATTACTTCTCATCCAAGCGTCAACAGTGGCAATGTTGGCCTGAATTCAATTCAGCGTCGACTAGCTAAAGTTTCCAGTGGCGACTCCATATCTCTCGCCAGGTTTTCTTCTTTTTTTCTTTGTTAATTTTTTTTCTTTGTACATTTATAATCAATCTGTTACTTAGACATAATTTTATTTTAATTTGGAATTTTTTTTTGGGTTTAGATTTGTCCCTCCAGATGATTTTAATCTTGCATTGCTAAGGGTTGAATTAGAGTTTGTGAAAAAGGGCACGAAAAATGAACAGGTATGTGTATTTACTTTCTTTTCATTTTATTTGCCCATTTATTTTTTTCAGTTAAAATAAAAGGAATTTTGTGTTTTCTAGGTTGATGCTGTTCTTCTGGCTAACCAACTAAGAAAGAGATTTATTAACCAGGTAAAATTTTTATATATACTATGATCATGGAAATGTTAGTTATTTGATGTGATTTTGTAGGATAATTTTGATGGAATTCTTTTCAGGTTATGACATCAGGGCAGAAAGTTATATTTGAGTATCATGGAAATAATTATATATTTACAGTCACTCAAGCAGATCTGGAGGGTCAAGAAAAATCTACTCTACCTGAAAGAGGGATTATTACAAATGACACCTTTTTTGTGTTTGAAGCAAACAGTGGCAGTGGAATTAAGGTCTTATTTCAAGACTTTTCAAATCTTCAGATGATGAAAACTTTGCTGACTTATTAATGATTCGATTAACTTGATGGAGATTTATTCATTATTTACCATGTACTGCAAAATGCAGATTGTTAATCAGCGAGAAGCTGCAAGTAGTAACATCTTTAGGCATAAGGAGTTTAATCTTCAGTCACTGGGTATAGGTGGTTTAAGTGCAGAGTTTGCAGATATTTTTCGGAGAGCTTTTGCATCTCGTGTTTTTCCTCCCCATGTGACCACTAAGTAATATTACTTATTCTTCAAGAAATTCATTGGTTTATTGATACTTTGTGATCCTAAATTGAAAGCTTTTAATATTTCAGACTGGGGATTAAGCATGTAAAGGGCATGCTACTTTATGGGCCTCCTGGGACTGGCAAAACTCTTATGGCTCGTCAAATTGGAAAAATGTTGAATGGAAGGGAACCAAAGGTTTGGACATTGATATGCCTTTTTCTATCTATGTTTGTCAGTATGAAAATTTTTTATAACTGTTTGTTGCAAGAATCTTGAGACATTTTATTCCGAATATTCACTTTATATCTTTAGTAGTTTATTTTTTATTTTTTCAATTTTAAGCAATCTGGGAGTCTTGATGATGTTGTAATACTTCATATACCATCCATTGGTAATAAACTTTTTAAGTAAAAATATTAGAGCATCAGTTTTTAATGACACTACTGAGTTGAAATAATTTTTAAGCCATTGATATGTTGGGTAAATATTGCAATCAGAGCTGATGTTTTCTTTTATTTTCTTTTTTTTCCTATTTATTTATTTCAGCTGTATTAGATTTACAGTTTTCACGCGTAAAATGTTTGATATTGTAAAAACTTTACAAAATCAAGTTGTTGGACTATCATAGTAATTTTTGCTCTTTTAACTACAAAATACTATGGTTCACCTACTGATCACTTTGTCTAAAGTACATTATAGTGGATATTTATAACATTTTTACACGTGCAAATCTAGTTTCACTTTGCTATTGGCTTGTGCCATCTTAAGCAGTTTAATTGTATGAACATAAAGCTGTAGGTGATGCATGGATTATCAAATAAAGTGTCTTGTGTTTTGTAACACACAAAAACAAGTAAAATTAAAGGATATTGGACTGAGCTTGAGTATTTGCTGTTTGTAATATTTGCATAATCATTCTTGTTTCCTATAAAAATGTATCATGATTAAGTGTCCTAAGACAATTGTTTTCACCATGGATGAGCTGTGCAAGCTGTTTGCTTCTTGTGGATTAATGACACTAGCGGTTAATATAACCATGGAATACTCTTGTTGGATAGAGAAAACACTCAGAAAGGATAAGACCGTGTCCTTGAAATGGATGCAATATAATTCCTTGCATTCAACCTGTTACTTGTGTTTGTTGAACAGCTTCTGTCCTTTAATAAGGGGAGTACAAACAGATAGCTTTCTTTGTGGGTGATGACTCACAAAAGCTCATAAAGTTATTTCCTTGTAGTTGAGAAAGACAGAAAGTACCATTTGTATATTACTTCTTTTCGTAATCCAACGTTATGATCTCCCTCATAGCATTTTTCTTTTTGTGGCAGTCTGATTGTCTACAATCAATTTCACCTCTACTGCTTATGTACTTATGATCTTTCTGCAGTAGCTTTGTGAAATTTTCAGTATTGTGCTTTTATCATTTTCTCTTTTGGATGTTAGATCAAACTTAGTGGAACCTATCTTTCATTCTTTCTCTTTTGGTGAATATACTAGATTGTTAACGGCCCTGAAGTCCTGAGCAAATTTGTTGGTGAAACTGAAAAGAATATAAGGGACCTGTTTGCTGATGCTGAGAATGATCAAAGGACTCGAGGTATGGGAAACTAAATTTTGAAGTTTATTTCTAGATTTGTGTTTTGATCAGACACTAAGTCCATCATGCCCTTTACTTTTCAGGGGACGAAAGTGATTTGCATGTTATAATATTTGATGAAATTGATGCTATTTGCAAGGTAAGAGATTTGGCAATTTTATACTGTTGTTTCTTGTCCCTTAGATAAAAAGTGACATAAATATATTTCCTATGATCACTAGCAAAGTTAACGGCAGTTACATATTGTTTCTTCTAATTATGGGGTTTAATGATGTTCATTTGCATTTAAGTGTTGCTCTGGTCAGGATGGCCTACCCTTTTGTTTCTTTTGCCGAGCATGTTCTTTGATTTAGTCAACTGATGTCTAATATTCATTGTTGATGAAATCTTTTTATGTTTTGCAAACTTTTCTTGTTGGTAATGATAGGAAGAAATGATTGGTTACTGTTATGATCTTGCATAATTATTCTTATTACAGTCTCTCTTAATATATGGTTATTGTATTTGGGATGCATGTTCTTGCTTGGAGATTTTGTCATTGTATTATTTTGATCAAATGTAATCTTTCCTAATTAGGCTATTGTTACGTTGAGTGTACAAGTAATTTAGATATGGTATCTGTGGGTCCTAATGTAATTTTGGTCTGTAAATGATGAGGAATTTGTTAGCGTGGATAAAATTGTTTATTATTTGTGAGCTGTTTTTTGATTTCCAACATCAGTGTTTAGAAAAGATAAAGTTTTAGTCTCGTTGAAATTTTTATGGAACTTCCATGGTATTAGATCTTGCTTAGGCAAGTGCCTAGGGGTATTGATTTTCGTGTGAAACATGTTGCAAATGTTGATATCTTATTGCCTTTGTCCTCTAATGGAGTATGCTGTGTGGCTTTAATTGCATTTCGAACCATGCCTGAGATACTTAAATCTGTTGAAAAAATAATGCTATCAAGTATTAATATGCACTGGAGTTCAGATTATTTTGTTAGGCAATTTTCAGAAACAGACAGCTTGATGCATCCCTCTTACTTGCATTTTCAGTCCAGAGGATCAACTAGAGATGGTACGGGAGTTCATGATAGCATTGTGAACCAGCTACTAACAAAGGTTAGTGAGGGCGTTTAAATAATTTCTGGATCTTGTGAATAGCCACATTTTTTTTCTAAGCCATTCCTCTTTCTGGATTGGTACTCCCTTTCATTGGAAAGGCCAAGTAATGACATTAGTGTGACTCATAGACTATTTACTTTTCAGATAGATGGTGTGGAGTCTCTGAATAATGTTTTGCTAATTGGAATGACTAACAGAAAGGATATGCTTGATGAAGCTCTTTTGAGGTTGATCTATCTCTCTTTCTCTATTCTTTGGCTGATGAATGGGAAATTATTGTACCACATGGTATAATTTCCTTTGGTATCCATCTTTTAAACTCTTTTTTCTTTGTTTTTTTCACAAAATTTTATAGACCAGGTCGTTTGGAGGTTCAGGTTGAAATAAGTCTTCCAGACGAAGATGGCCGTCTGCAGATTCTTCAAATTCATACTAATAAGATGAAAGAGAATTCTTTTCTTGCACCTGATGTGAACCTTCAAGAGCTAGGTATGTGCATTTATAGTGTATGCTTATAAATATGAGATCATCTCAGGGTTTGGACTAGGTATGGCTGCCTCCCTGTCAATTCCGAGGTAACCCATAAGAATTCATGACCCAATAAGTAATTAATCTATCTCAAAGCGCAACAGTTTCTTCTAAACAGTGATTGCAACAGCCCATTCTGACTGCTTTTGTGGTTTGGATAAATTTGAATTTTAGTGTTTGGTTTGAATTTGTTTTTAGTTTTTCCCAATTTCATGGCTTTCTTCTTCCTTTGATTTTTCCCCGCAAGGAAGAAGTGATCTTATTGACCTGTGCACACCCATTGATAGAGATTTTATCATTTACCTTGAAAGTTTAGTGAATTATGGTTGTATTATTTCTTTGAATGAATATGAATAGTGCTTATATTTGTGGAACCTTTAGCATATTGATGTTAATTGGAACTGTATGCATTTGAGAAGTTTGTGGACGATTTTAATCATCATTTTTTTTCTGTGTTAAGCTGCTCGTACAAAGAACTTTAGTGGAGCAGAACTTGAAGGTGTTGTGAAAAGTGCGGTATCTTTTGCTCTGAATAGACAACTGAGTATGGATGATCTTACCAAGCCAGTAGATGAAGAGAATATTAAGGTTACTATGGATGACTTTCTCCATGCTCTTCAAGAAGTTATTCCTGCATTTGGAGCATCCACTGATGATCTCCAGCGGTGTAGGTAATAATTTTATCTATAATAGCAGTGGTTTTGAGAGTCAGAAAAATGTTTGGCTTTGCTTTACTTGCATTTGCATCATTTTCTGCATGCAAGAAATGATTATGGAATGTAGTAGTCTTCGTTATTATAGTCCTGGACCTTAGTTTTATCCCATCTGGCTCTTTATTATTAATGAATTGCAGGCGCTATGTTTAACTAAATTAACACTTGATGAACCAGGTACATCTGCAAAGAAACAAAA
Source organism: Azadirachta indica (assembly GCA_022749755.1). NCBI lineage: Eukaryota > Viridiplantae > Streptophyta > Magnoliopsida > Sapindales > Meliaceae > Azadirachta > Azadirachta indica. The sequence goes on from CM040453.1 coordinate 12,549,405, forward strand.
CAAAAGAAATCTAAATTACATTTCCGTTATGGAGTGCATTTGACCACAACTTGTTTAATAGTGTTTTATTTCCCATTGTGATTCTTTTTTTTCCTAATGTGTTATGATTATTTGTGTTCGTTACTGCATTTATAGAAATGATTGTGAACTGTTTGGAGCATTAATATAATATGTGGGTTTGGGTTCATTGAACTACCTTGTCGGTTTCTATTAGTTTTATAATAAATACATTTTTCACTTCAACCAGTTTAGTTAGTGAGTTCCTACCGGAACAAATTGATTGTTGTATATCTTGAAGTGGCTTGAGGAATGTGCAAATTATTCTTTCTACCTCAATTTAGATTACTTTTATTTTTCAAAAGACCTCTCCCTATTAAACCCTTCTTATTTTTCATTTTTTAAATCCAACAGAATAATGAAGCTTTTAACTTTCTTTTCTGAATTTCGGGAACAACTCTCCACCGTTATTATTATTGCCTAATATTGTTACATGTAACTTTATGAACAGGCTTAATGGCATGGTGGACTGTGGTGATCGACATAAGCACATTTATCAAAGAGCTGTGCTACTAGTGGAGCAAGTTAAAGTAAGCAAAGGAAGTCCTCTTGTCACCTGCCTTTTGGAAGGCCCAAGTGGCAGGTATGCACGGCCAATCTCTTGCGTTGTTTTAGTTAATTGCGACTTATTCTGAAGCATTATTATGTTTGGACAGTGGCAAAACTGCGTTGGCAGCTACTGTTGGCATTGACAGTGACTTTCCATATGTGAAGATAGTAAGCCTCTTCTGTTATTTCGTATATGATGCCATTTAGCCTCTGGAAATTCCCAGTTTTTAATTGATTCTTTATTTATTTTTTCAACTTGAATTGGGCAGATATCAGCTGAATCAATGATTGGTCTTCATGAGAGCACTAAGTGTGCACAGATTGTCAAGGTTTGTGAATGCCAATATTGTTCGTCCTGATTACTCTTTTAGTATTTTGGGATAAAGTTATTAGTTTCATCTCTAAATTTTCGACTTTGATGTGAGACATTTTGGCCTTACACTTGAAAAATCTATGGGATACACGTAGAGGACTATTAGAATATTTTGGTTTTTTTACATGGCTATTATATTTTTATTAGAAAAGTTCAAAGTTTCATAGAAATTTGTATATTTTGAAAGGTGTTTGAGGATGCATACAAGTCACCGTTGAGCATCATTATCCTTGATGACATTGAAAGGTACTACTTGCTGCTTTCAATTATGGCTTCTTAGGTTCCTGCTGCATTTTCACTGATACTTAACTAACTTCCAATTGTTGCTTGATTATGTTTACAGGTTACTGGAGTATGTTGCAATTGGGCCTCGATTCTCAAATATAATTTCTCAGACGCTGTTGGTCCTCCTCAAACGGCTTCCACCAAAGGTTCAAGAATTGTTTCTGTTATTCAGTTTACTTATCTATAATGATTCAGATGATTTCTTGAAGCATGATTTTCTTGCTTAAAATAAGTAAAAATTCTAAGGCCAAGCAGAAGAAAAAGTAGTGATAAGATCATCACATCTTGAATCATGTATTTAACCTAAAAGGATTAAGTTAAACTTTTCTGCACAAATTATATAGCATTAAAAAAACATCTTGAAATGACAAGTTATCAATTGAAATAGGAATAACGAATGAAGGATTCAGCCTGTGGTGTGATACTAGGACTGCTCAGCTAATGACATTTATGAGATAAGGCTTGTTCTTGTATGCATAACATAGTGTAGAAACGTGATTATTGACTTGACAAAAGAAGTCGATTAAATTTTCTGGAAGGATGAATTTTAAATCTCACCATGGAGGTCCAATTTTTAAATAAGAGCCACTGTATATTTTGTGGAACTTCAATGATTAATTTCCTTTGGGGAGTTTCTGAGAACATGACTTGGAACCACTTAATAAGTCTATGATTCTGTTGAAAAATTGTTGTGAGCTACATAAAATAAATGCATTTGGTTTTTGTTAGGTTTTTTGCAAGTGAAAAAGGCTATTCCAGTTCATTGTTAGAAATAGTCATGCTTCAGATTGTGCAAGTGACTGGCAGTGACTGAGGAATTTTATTGTTTCCTACTAATGAAAACTCCAATATTTGTTGAAAATTTCCATAGTTTTGTCTTTAAGTCATTTCGGATATTGTATGCCCTGGATATAGTGAGAATCTTATGCAGTAGTTATATGGTAGTTTTTCAGACAGCTTATCTTGCAGTAATTTGTCAAATTTATGATATTTGTTTTCAGGGTAAAAAGCTTCTGGTGTTAGGGACAACAAGTGAAGTGAACTTCTTAGATTCAGTTGGTATTTGTGATGCTTTCTCTGTCACTTACCATGTTCCCACATTGAAGAAAGATGACGCAAAGAAGGTAATTATTGCTGTAGTCACTCCTTTTTGTTTGGATAATCTTGTCTTATGGTCTTTTTCATTAATAAGAAAGGCAAAAGTTCCAAGAAATAATAGTAGAACATCATAAAGAATAGTATATAAATTCGTTCATCTATAATGGATTATTTAACTTATTTAAGATGCCTGCTATCTATGAGGTATGCCAGAACTAATTGGGCTTGGGAAAAGCTAAAGGCTATGTGCAGGGATGGTCTGGGGAATTTTTTTTGTTCTACTTTTGAACATATGAATAATTCATCATCGTCTAGTTACCTGTATTATGTTTTTGATGTTATTTTTATTTATTCAATGCACTAATTAGTTTAATCTCTGTTATTCTGGTGGGATGAAGTGTATTATAGAACATAAATTTGTATGTGATGGAATTTAATGGATTTATTTTTGGCCTAGCTCTAGCCTCTTGCATTTTTGTAGGAGGCCTAGTTTTAGATCATAAGTTGGTGGTTATTTACGGAAGTCTTATTCAATTACAAATTGGGTTTTGTTGTTATGTGCTAATGTTATCGTACATTTCTTCTTAGGATCTGAAATAAGGTTCCAGTTTTATGTTGTTCAAGAGGACTTGCATATTAAATACTGCATGGATTATTTTGCATGTGCCTGAAAAGTGGAAATTTGCATTCAATCTTTTCTGATGATGCTGCAATTGATACTTGCACCAAAATTATTGCATCCTCGGATCATTTGATATTGGTAATTATTGGCATAAATTGGGATTTCCACATGTATTTTGAGGCCTATTTCTTTTGGCCTTAATGCAGAGAATGCATACTTGTTGCACTCTCATGAGTATAGATGCTAAGGCGCTCATTATGTGCTTTTCTTGTAGACATATAAGAATTTACTCACGTGATTGGTAATGCAAATATCATTTCTTGTATCCAATTGATTGTTTTGTCTTCTGATAATGATGAGTATGATGAGTTTGTGGGGTGTCTTCCATAATGGGAGTGCTGCCCAAAATCCATATTCCAGTGATCGAACTCTCTTTTTCCTGTCTCATTTTGTTGTTAGCAATTTTATTCATGTGGAAGAATAGCCCTAATTGTAGTCCAATTCACAGTTTCTCTAGAAGCAAACTATTATTTAAAAATTTATGCTTTGACAGTGGAATTTATTTTTCTTTTCAGGTTCTGAAACAACTTAACGTATTTGCTGAAGATGATGTTGATGCAGCAGCAGAGGCCCTGAATGATGTGAGTTTAGATATAATATTTATGGTTATTCTATTTAATATTTAGTGCTTCAATATACTTGACTCAAAACAAAGTAAATTCAAAATCCTAATGATTAAAGAGCTGGGAAACTTGGACTTTTGCTCTTTGGACGTATGTTTGGGTCTCCTTTGCTAGTGGAGTTGATAGTTGAATCTAAATGGGCGAATTAAATCTAAAGTTGGTTTCAAATGGAAACTTCTTTATTAATCTTATCTATTCCTGCCTCTTGTTTTTGACTAGGGGAAACGTTTTTCTGTTTTTTATTTTTTCCACAAGTGGTGATTAGTGAGCTTTGGGCACTTTTTTGTTTTCTTTTTCCACTTAGGAGTTAGATATGTATGTTCAAATACCCTGGCTTATTTTCAGATACCCTGGCTTAGAAGATATGAAACCTCGATAGCTTTTCCCGGGAATTAATATTCCTTCATCTATGTTTCCATACTTCTTTCTGATCACAGCATCCAGTGTCTAAAGTTGTGATATAGCATAATAATAAGTTATAGATGCTCTGATCATGTTTTTAAGAAATTATTTGCAGTCAATTATTGTTAGGCCTTGTTTTGAGGTATTTTATTTGATCACATGGACGGATATGGAGATAAGCTTTAATAGGAACCGACATTTCCCTTTTAAAGCTTAAATATCATACCATACGAAAACGCTACGTGGTTGTATATGTTTGCTTTTTTTGATTGGTATATTGTTGGCACGTACTTGTGAATATGATCGCTAATTATTGTTGATTCTGTTTTCCCTTAGATAACTATCAAGAAGCTGTATATGTTGATTGAGATGGCTGCTCAAGGAGAGCAAGGTGGAGCTGCGGAGGCCATCTACTCGGGTCAAGAAAAGATTAAGATCTCACACTTTTACGATTGTCTCCAGGATGTGGTACGATACTAGTTCGAACGCACACTTATTTTTTTCAACCTTTTAATTTTAGAAGTTAATGGATGAAATTGGTGCTTCAGCTTTGCCATGTATATAGTTGGTACTAGTGAGTGCTCTTGTTGCATTTCGAAGGACTGCTTCTCATTTTTGTTGATTGCTTTGTTGCTTGTAGAATGTAGAATTTTACAAGGCTTTTGAGAGTTTTAAGAATAGGTGAAAATTTTATGGCCATGTTTCCAGAAATTCTTCAATATTGTGTAAGAGATTCCTTTTTGATGAAAATTTTGGATTAGCAACATGTTATATATTTCATATGATAAATCAGTAACTTCTTCGAGAATCAAAATCATAATTCTAAGGAACTAAAATCTCTTTTAGATATAGAGCCTGTTTTGTAGTACAATAATACTCGCGTGGTTAAGAAATAATTAGCTGCTTGAAAATAGTCAAATGTTTGGTAAACTGTTTTGTATTTAATAACTATGTAGTTGAAAGTCTTGTGAATTCTAAATTTTGAGAATATTCGTTTCGTAAATTAATATTGAAGTGTCCTAATAATGTATAATGATCATAATAAACATATTTTTTATCAATAACACGGAGTGGGTCTAACCAAAAATGGTATGGACATTTTTTGATATCTCAACAATTCATTACTTATTAAATAAATAATTATAGAACTTAACAAAAAATTTATAGACAGTAGTAAATAATAGAACTTAACAATATTTACATTGTAATATACAACCATTCAATAAAAGTATAATATAAGAAAATAGAGAATCTCTATTCCGAGAATAGGTTTTTTATTCTCATCAATTTCCTCTACCTTTTATATATTTATGCTGAATATTAACTATAATATCATTAACATATTAGCATATCACCGTATTATTTATATGTAATAACTATGTTGAAAATATAAACTTGCCTACTTAGTAGGATAAAAATACTATGAGTTATAGAAACTTTAATTAAATATATTATATATATATTAAACATATTAAAATATTTTATATAGACATGCACGTGACTACGGGTGCACACATACCCATGTGCACACACACACATCTACACGTTATTTAACTAGTTTTTTTTTTCTTACTTGATACAAATACTCTATATATAAAATTTAATTATATATATATATTTATTTATTTTGGGAGCGGAGAACTAAATTTAATAACATGGGGATTAACCTTGCCCCATTCTCCAATTTTCCATCACATTGCCGTAACTTTACCTCACTTAAGACATCCCTATAAGACTCTAAATTTGCTCTATTTTATATCACATCATTTCTAGTTTACTCCATCTAGAGCAAATTCTCACAAGCCCCTACGACTAAGAAATTTTTTCATCCTTATTTTTGGATCATACTACAATATTGATAGCATACTGATGATAATGTTCCACATTGCTTCATAACATCATATTATTATACGTTTGATAGTGGATGATAAAAATAACATATTTACTTATTAGATATATGGTTTGTTACTTTAACCTATGAATTTGTCCCACCAAAAAAAAAGAATACATATTCCCCTAAAGTCTTGCTAAAATGTGCACTTAAATCCTCTTAATTTAAAAATTACTCATGTAAACCTCCACCCGCTAGTTTAATTTGTGAATTTTAACAAAAATGTAATACTTGTCACTCTTAAAACAATTATGATTAACATTATAATAAAATAAATAAACAAATCATGCCAACTAACAACAAACAAAAGTCTACATGAGCATTTTCATAAATAATGGGACTAAAGTATCATTTTGGACAAACCTTAGGACTTTACATTTCCTTCACCAACAAAAAAGACATTTTTTATTGAGTACAAACTTTAAACAAAACAAATTCATATTTATTTACCTCGGAATTTTATTTTTTAAATTAAGCCTTTATTTCACTCAATGTGAGCTAAGGAATAATGTAAAAAATCTAAAGACTCCTTTTGCAGCCTCAAATACAACAATCAATCACTAAATTAAATGTAAGACATGCTAATATACAAACAAGTTGATGCCAGTAAGAGTTGTTAGTCGAATTCATGCTTCTACATCACATCTCAATGTCTTCTAAATCTGGTAGAGGGAATCGAAGGATTGCAGCAATGCCAGTCAATTGTCCCAGTTCTGTATGTTATTTGATAGAAAAAGCAATGGTTAGGACTTTGGAATTATTTAAAATAAGGGTTAATTTCACCATCACTAATTTGGTTACCACTTATTTGCATTAAGTGGCAAATTTTAGTTGATAGCGTGCACGTTTTAGCCAAAACTTAAGATAAAGAACTAGAATTATTCAAACGAATAACAATAATTAATATATATATATATAGGTATATATATAGGGGTGAGAGAGAGACAGCATATGAAATAAAACTCACGTTCTCCTGAGACATGCATAGATGAAAATATATGAGCAGTGCCTCCTGAATCCTTAATCGAGTTGACCAAATTAACATACTTCTGTCTTGTTGCTATATCAGAATTCCTACAGTCAAAGTTGGCAAGAGATAATACTTAGCCTTTCATATTTTCACCATGTTACAGAATGGTATTCTGAAAATGATGCACCAAAAGAAAATTCACAGATTATGTTAGGGAAAAATTGTTGCTGGAGATGATCAAATATAACACAAATAGAGAAATTTGCATCAAAAACAAGCAAGCCCTAAAAAAGAGATCTGAAGAAAAGAATGTGAGCATAGGCATCCTTTCTATTTATGTTTAATTTGTGTGAAGAGGAGAGATTTCATGCATGAATTCTGATAATGGAAAGTGTAGTCAAATAATTTGAAAATACTATTTTTTGCCAACGATACTACTAAAAATTCATGAACCTAATGAAAATCCAAAACTCAAGAGTAAATGAAGCAAGCTTTTATCATCAATACAGGCTAAAGGTGCATCCAGTGAAAGAACAAAAATTAAACTTGATGCAGCAAACATGCTAAATCATCCACATAAAAAAGACTATATGCCCATTTGTTTTGGCTTTTTCATTATCCAAAGGGCTTTTTTAATAGTAAAAACTCTTTAAATTTTAGATGTCGTTTGTTTGATACTGGAGAAAGTTTTTGAAAATTAAAAAGTTATTTTTCTTCTATTAGAAGAAGCTCAAAATTTAGGCTTTTGATAGAAAAACTTCTCTAGAGTTTTTTAAAATGTAAAATTGTCGAAAATATCCTTACTTTATTTTCAAATTCACTGTTATTTCTTTAAAATAAAATATTAAAAATTTTATTTATTAAAGTAATTACTTAAAATTTTCCAAATATTATTTGTGACAACTAAAAAATTAATAAATTTTTATTAAAAACTCAACCTATAAAAGCTTTAATGGTGAAAAGTCTACTCTAAAAATCTCTATTTGAAAAGCTATACCAAACGAGCCCTATATATTTTATCGACTTCTACTGTACTGCTACGGGTTCAACTGCAAAATAGTCCACATCATCATGACTATTATAGTACACCAACCTGAAAAGTTCGTCTGTGATGAGAAGTGTTTGGACAGCCATTCGTTCATGGGCAACCTCCACATGCTTTGGTCCATAACATGCACGAGTAGGATCCTAAAATGCACCAAAAATGATTCCTTTAATGGAAGATGAACAAGGGGAAAAATTAACAGAAGATGAGAGTAAGATGAAGAATGAAACAACCAAAAAAGCGTAACAAGTACAACTTTGGTTAAAGTTTACAGGTATGTCATTCATTGCCAAAAGTATACCTAATCAACGGCAGATGCTGTAAGGATGCTATCATTGGAACTTTTTGTGACGTAAACCCATAAAAGACAAGAAAGACCACAAACACGGACAAGACAGCCATGGTAAATACTAACTATTAAGGTTTGAAATGTAACCATATCGTGTATTCTTAACATCAATATAATCCATCAACAATTGTTATGGATGCCAACTTTTTTCCCCATTCACAATGGTTATGAATGTCTCTTGACCCATGAGCCAAGAGGTGTCTTCTGGGAGGACTTTAGCTTTCGGTGTTCTGCACGAAGAGGCTGCATCCTCAAGATCTAACCTACATAATTGCCAACTCAGGACTCTCTGCTACTAGTTTTCATGTTGTTCACTCAAGTGCAAATTCTCACAGTTACGCATTTAAAGAATCATATATTGCTTCATTGGTTTATGACAGCAATAAATGCATATAATAGATAAAAGAGAAAAAAAAAATGAAATCACAGATCTTAGAGATAGAACCTGACATTTGAAAGCATATTGAAGAAGTCATTGAGAGCTTGGACCTAAACAAAAAGGAAAAGATAAGATAACAATTGTTGCCACATAGAGAACCAACATAGCACGCATTAAACAAGTGCCTAGACCACAGTACAGAAATCAAATATAAGACAATTCAAATGCCTAAGCCAAAATTGATTTCTGTTTTAAATTCTTACCTCTTGTGCAGCTTTAGTGTCTTTGATCATGCTCATCACATTTGGAGCATCCAAAACCTCTCTCAAACTATGCCTGCATATCAAAATGAACAGTATGCAGTTACATCAATGTGATTTTTGAGTTTTACAGAAAAGGCTATGTGCGACCTTAACTATTCAGTCAACATTGTTACACAAATGCTAATGTAGGAGAGGAAAATATAGAAGAGCTTTGCTGTCTTATTGGTGCTTTTAGATGTTTACTAGTAAGCTTTTTATGCTAATGTAAGAGAGAACAATAAATGTCCATACATAAATTATAGAGAATATATACTTATAATATAGTTCTGACAACATTAATTAGTACATAGAACTAATTTCATATTGCATAAAATGAAATTGACATGATGGTGACAAAAGAGAGTATTAGTTACAAATGAATTCCCAACATCGCGCAAAATAAATTACAGAGGGAATATTGAAATCCATTGAGAAACCAAAGAGTAAAAAGCATCTAAGCAATGGTCTAGCATGAAACTGCCTAATAGATATGGAATACCACACACATAATTTATTAATAATAGTTCTTAAAGCTGTCAAATAACTACAAAAATCCATCATCACTATATGTTACCAAAACAAAAATCAATGTCACCATGCATTTGAAAATGATATAAAGAGAAAGCATGTAAATCACTTATTTATGTTCATGCCAATTTCTATCCCAAAATCTGATGTTTTGTATATTTTAGAAATGTATGTTGAAGCAATACAAGCACAAAATATAACCACTACAGAAATGTATATTTAAACAATATAACCACCATACTTGTATCCAGAACTTGTGTGGACAAGAATTATTTTTGATTTGTTCTCGATAATTGGTCTCAACTGTCTTCTTTCTGCCTCTAACAATAGGTGACGATGAAATTGATCCTGGATCACACACAAGAACAGAACACGCAAATAATTAATATATGAAGAATAAGGTTTTACTTGGTTAAATTACATTGAGATACAGATTATCATTATCATCAGAAAAATAGCAGGTACTCTTTCAAACTAAATTCAGGATTCATAGCATTTTATCTAAAATCTCAAACTAAAAGTGAAAATACACATGAATCGCATACCTTTGTGAAACCAGGACTTGCAATCACAGCACATCGAACCACTTTGAAATCAACATGTTTCAGGAAAGCCTGACACATTTAGAACTTCCTAAGTGACACAAAAATCTTGTTCCAGCATTTAAAGACAATAGGGAAGAATATTCAGGACTGGTATATGAAACCTACCTGTAGAACATTCTCAAAGAACTTGTTCATAGCCTGTTGAAAACAATCAGTAAAGACATAAATTAGTAGGGCCTAACAACAATCATGTTCTCACTGTCCATTATGTATCTCCATCTGATCACATACCGACTCATAACCAGCAATAGCAGGCCCATGCTTCCGAGGAATTGAAGTTTCTATGCGTGAACGAGTGCTCGTCATACTGTTTTTTGTTAGCCACACGAACAGGAGATTAAATTCTCAAATGGATCAGTGCATATGCAACTAAAGAAAAATGGATATTACTACACATGGCATGTTAAATTATTGTAAATTCATATCTCAAAATTTATCAGACTTGTCGATTGCAAATAATATTGACAAAAAGGTTGGTGGATGATGGCTGGTTCAACAAGTAAAACCTGTTGTGGTAGTATAAGAGGTCTAAGGTCTGAATCTTGCTAACACCAGGGTAGCAAAAAACTGTACATTTATGTACATTTCTCTTTTTACGAAAAAAAAAAAAGAATTATTTATATGTACACCGAAAAAACTGTCCATTTCAGATATTAATCTGAATAAAATTTTGGATCCACAAATATTAACCATCAGATTCCAGCATGAGCTACATCAGATTGTCGTACCAAAAACTAAATCAAATGAAAAGTGCAGCCTACTGCAGAAAAAGCTAGACAAGCAAAAATATGGGAGAATGCCCATTACCCCCCTACTTTTTGAACTAATGCCCCATTACTCCCCTATATTTTCTTTAATATCCCATCACCGCCTTGAATTCAGATTTTGCCCTTTAATATTTCAAATATTTTCGATTTTACCATTTTGTAAACCAATTGAACTGAAGAGCAAAATCGAAAAATAAAAAAAGAATCAAGAGAGTGATGGGGTATTAGAAAAAATATAGGAGAGTGATGAGGTATTGCCTTAAAAAGAGGGGGTAATGGGCATTCTCCCCAAAAATATAAGAAGCTTAAAGGTCACACTGATGAAGAGAAAATGGCTAATTTTCGTGTCAAGGAAAAACCAATCATAATTGTTAACAGGAGATGGTCCCATTTGATATGGCAATATTTTCCGACATGCAAAAACATTTTATCCAATCTTGTCTCAATTACTTATAAATGCAACTAATAAGCCAAGCATACAATTCTCAATACTAAGATACGTGCATTCAAAACCGGAGATCATGTTACTCCCAACAAAATTAATTTCTGAACTAATCAAGAAATAGCTTTAGATGCTAAAATTTGAGAAATAACTTTGAAAAGAGAATTTGAAGGTTAACAACTAATTTAGAAATAACCAGTCTTGTGTTCTATATACACATATTTGCTGCTTTAGGGACTTACATTATGCGTAAATAAGATATTACTTAAAATGTTACAGTATAGCTAGTTTTATTTTTATTTTACAGTTTGGATCTACTTCTGAAATGAAGCTTATACAGTTAGTGTTATTAGGGCATCAGATAATGTAAATTTGTATCCAAGTAACTTAGATGGGGATCAAAGTTGTTATATAATTGTGACACTCACAGTCACAGCTAACTGAGACCAAGACTTCTCTAGCAGAAAATTACAGAAATTACTTAAAAAAGGAAAAAGAGAATCTACAAATCTCTATATTTTGAAAGTTGTGAACTGTGAACAAATATCATCGAATGTATTTCACCTTCAGCCATCAGATTTCTACTGGGGATACATCAGAAAGTTTATCAATTTTAAAGATAGCTTAAATATCATACCAAACATTCCCTGGGCATGATCCATTCCAAATCCACTTCAACAAACAACACAGATTGACATTTACTATTAAAACTTGTCTAAATTTTAGTTTTAACAATCACCTTACAGCAAATTAAATGGAAATTTAAAATTCATATCCCAGTTAGGTATACTTACCTTCTACCAACAAGGAAGATGTGTGATAATCCTTCTTGCATCAAAACAACGGCAAGATCGGCATTGGCAGTGGGATCTGAAATTCAAACAACAAAGAGCACAAAAGAAAGGTATCAAACAAATAAGCCTTCTGTAACACAAACAACATACATACTCCACCAAGTACATCAATTAATAATAGTTTGTGGAATATGAACCAAAATTGCAGTCCATTTTCAAATTCAAACACAATCACTGCATAATAGGTGAAAAGCTGGCTCAAACCAACAAAAGACAGGTCAGTTTAGTTTGACAAGTAACTTTCAATTTAAAGGCTCAGAAGATTCCAACCTTGCTTTTATTTCAATCTAACCATTCCAAAAATGTTGAATCGACAATGCTAAATGTTATTCTTTTAACTTTCAGTTACTATTTTATGCCAGCTCATAACAGAATATCTGACATCTCTACATTTCAAGTCAAAACTTTTAGCTTCAGTACCCTAACCCTTTATATATATGAAATTAAAATGATAGTTGACTTACTACAAAATTTATGCAAAAGAACCAATATCAAGGCATACAAGGTAGATATCGAGAAGATAAATAATACAATACCAAAGCAATGCAAGGCATTTAGAAGTAATCAGTCTAGGCCCTTAATTTGCAAATGAATTCAGATGACAATTTTTTTTTTCTAAAATGCGGAACAAGAAAATGGATATTAATGAAGAAAGGAAAGAATAAAAGTGAACCAGGTGTCCACTGAATAACCAAAAACCCCATTGTTAGAAGAAACATATGTCTAAATCTGAAATTGACTATAGCCTATAAGCAAGAAACCATACGCTTGTAATAATAACTTTCTAAAAAATCAGACTGATTTACAAATCCTACCCAGGTCAGCTGATTTTTTGGGGAAAAAGAAGAATTTTGAAATTACTTTGAAACAAATGCACAAGCATTAAATACTTTCAGTTTGTAATCTTCTAGATCATTTTTACAAAGCATACCAGATGCCTGATGAAGTGTTTCCAACGCCAGTGAGTCCCAAAGGTCCTAATACGAAAGATAGAATGCAAGCCACAACTTAGTAAAATAGCCATAATGTTTAAGAGTATAAGTGATAAAGGTAATTTCAAATTAACATATTTATTATGTAAGCAATAGAGAAAGACAAAATGTATGTAGGGAATGTAGGGTGGGAACTTCATAGAAAAATTGTTTCCTTGAAAGAAGAAACAACAACAAAATTCCAAGCACTGAAAATTGCAAACAATTATTATATGTTCTCCATATTACATGGACTTAGGTAACAGTGTTAAGCATCATATGAGACCTGAAGACATGGCCAAAAAAGATCCATAAGTTCCGCACAAGCATGGGAATAGGGATGTGTCCTGTGCAGCCCAGAGATTATGTCTCTCTGTCCTAATGTATGCTGAAATATCCTCTTTTGATGACTTTTAAACTGCTTTAGTCTTACTTTTAAATGTCATATTTCAGTCTTGGTCCAATATTGAGAATGAGTCATAGGCTGACCTGAACTTAGTCCTGAACAAGGTTCTCTTATATACATCTCACAGCTGTAATCAATTTGGACACAATTCTTTGAAACTTTTTATTTGGAAGTAAAACTTCAGCTTTGACTGTCATAGGGATAAAGGCAGCAGGTACTTACCCTGCCTCCTTTAATCTCCTCCCTTTTTCTATAAAAATCCCATCTCTCTTGGAGCGATCGCTCTCTGCTCTCTGCCCCCAACAACTTTTCCTTCAGTTAACGAGAATAAGCTTTACTCTGCTCAGTCGTGCTAAAATCTGTCATGCCCGAATTTTTACTGCCCCAGACTTTTATTTGTATCAATACCCTGTCATTACAGGTGATACTCTAAGGAAAAATGACAAACCTCATCAATACTTTCTAATAAGAACTCCGTGAGAAAGAATATAATATTAATCTTCCACTACAGTGATATTATTTTCAAATCTAAAATTAGAACAAATTTAAGTTGGTTTAAATTATAAATGGACTTAAATATTGTAATCTAAATCACAAGTCTGTTTTTCTATCATAATATTTACATAAGAGTAAATCTGTTCACGCTTTCAATTAAAAATATTCCAAAAAAAAAAAAAATTCCTAACCGTATAATGTCAATATACCACAGAACAGAGGTTTACGAGATTTAGAAGTAACATGAAATAAAGAGAAAAAGAGTAACCAAACTTACCAATGGATTTTGCTACTAAATAGAGAAGGATACCGACTGAACTAAAAGTACATAAATTTTTCATAGTACAGGCCATATGGATATAGTAAATGCATAAGTGACCAGCAAATGAAGCACCTTTTAAATCTGGACATCATACCTTTCTCAACACAAAAGGTCGTTGCAGCTCCAATTCCAAGGTATGGAATGCTCCAATCTGAAACAAGAAATAAGCGTCTGATACAGGACTAAGAAACCATACATTTCTAGAATTAAACCTCAATCTCATACATCACCTACTTTAACATGTTCATTCTCAAAGATATTCTTTCCGCGTATGCGCAAGACGGACCCTTCTTTCTCATAATCAGCAGCCTGAGAAACATGAAAAGCAAGGAAATAGGTATATCAAGAATATTCAAATTCGTAAAAATTTCCTCTTCTTGTATTCTTGTGCCAACATTGATAAAATCATATTTCACTTGGCAGTGGTTTTAACAATCTTAAAAGCCCTTTTAGTCAATCAAAGTTACGTTCTACTTCTTTTATAATGCTTAGTTAAATTAAATAAAATCGTATTTAGAAAAAATTGCTTTTCTAGATAAGTTTTCCTCTGAATTAGAAGAAAAAAGCACATGAATTGCTTTAAAATAAAACATTTATTATCAACTATATTTCTACATTATCACAACATCGATTTCCAAAATATCGTGCATTAGTTAATAGGCACAAAAGGAAAAGAAAAAAAATATAATTTTTAATTATTTAACCAAATTAAATTTACCTCAACTTTGATTTCCAACTTAAGCTTCAAGCGTTCTGCATCTCTTCCACCGGACGCCGTCTGTCTTAGAACTTTCCTATTATTCACATAATCAAAGAAAATTTGTTTTATCACTAAAATACCGAAAAAGAAAAAAGAAAAAAATAAAAAAGTCTTCTTGAAGTAGGAGGTAGAATTTGAAAGCAACCTGACAGTGGTGGCCATTACAGAATCTCCACGAGCTATGAGATTGTAAGCAAACCAAAGATCATCGGAATCAACCGGCACCATCTGATACAAAAACATAAATCAATTTGCAATTAGGTTGATAGATATCGTCGGTAAACCAGAATGAAATTGAAATTGAAATTATTTCGTTTTGTACCTTGACGCTACCCGGCCCATTGACTACTAAGTCTCTGCGTAAGATCTTCATGCTTATTAGGTACTTCCTGAACGCTCACTCTCTCTCTGTATATTCGGCTACGGACTTTTATTAAGCTTTTGACCTTTTTCGCAAGGGAGAAGACGAACGAAAAATCTCCCTAACATAATTGAGGATAATAATATTTAGTGTCTCTTATCTTTTAAAAAATAATAAATTATGGCATATTTTTTTTAATTTTAATAGGTTAACCCCAACGAATGAAGTAATAGAACTGAAAAGTCAAAATTATTTAAAGCATATCTCAATTTATACAAAGTTTAGGGTAAAAAATAGTATTACACTATTTTTATATATACTTACGCTGTACAGCTTGTAAATTTACCTCGGAGTTCTTAGAACATATTTATAACAGCGTGTCCATGAATACATTGGGAATAAATAGAATTGTATCACTTTTGACATTTAATTAACTCATTTAACATTTTGTTGTTACTATCCATCCCGCGAACAGCGTGGTGGTTTGTTTTAATATAATTAATCAAAATACCCCAAATTTATGTTAAATTTTTAGCAATATTCATTATTTAAAATTTGTTACAAAAATGACCCACTTAAATTTTTTTAAACGAAAATATTCTTATTAAAAGTAAATTTTGATCATTTTAAAAAAAAATTTAGAGTATTTTAGTCCAATTAGATTATTTTTATACAAAATTTAAATAATAGTCATTTTAAAAAATTGAATTCCTAAATTGATTACTATTGAAAATCTCTCTTTGTTTTATGGCCAAAATACAGTACAGTTAGGACAGTTATGCTATGAGGTTTACCTAATACTAAATGCAGAGGTGTATAATATATCCATGTGAACATTATGAGTTGTCCTACAATAAAAACAGTTTATTACTTATACCTTTTTTTGGGTTTTTTCTTCTCCTTTTTTCATAAACCGAGCTTAAAGAAGTAAGAGATAAGAGGGTCTTATAGAGAATGTGATAAAAAATCTATAGTAGAGTCCGATTATTGCCATTGAATTGATTATTTTCGTGCATAAGAATGTTAAATTATCTAATATAAAAGATTGAAAAATCATTACAGATCTCTCTTTTTTCTTTTTTTTTTAAAAGACGATTTAAAAATGAGATCATTTTATCAAGTAAACATCTTAATTTTAGAAATTAAATTTTAGTTCTTAATTTTCTCATTTTTAAAATTTCTTTAATTAAATAAAATACATTTTAAATCTAAGTTTTCTATTACTATTAATATTTTTTAAGTAGTATCATTTTTTTTTTTATGTATATTTAAAAAGACTTTATTAATATATAGTATGGCTCACATTATTTATCCATGTTAATGTAATTATCAGCATAAACTATTTTAAGCATAATTAACGAATACTATAATTATTTTTATTAAAAAATTTTCTTAAATTTTTTTTCTCATTTTGTAAGATATATATATATATATATATATTTGTGAGGAAGACATTTGGCAGTTTGTGGAGGAAGCACGTTGAAATGCGTAACCTATGAGTCTCCACGTGCATGTTCTGCAATCTGCATGCAATTCGTTCATGTCTCTTACCCAACGCGTGTCAGGAATGCACAGCTTCACTTTAAACAAATCATTTTCATGTCCTCTTATCTGGTGTTTATTTATCTTTTTAAAGCTTAAAAGTAATCCCCATAAACCCTAGCTCCTACCAGTACCCAAACTTGCTCTCTTCTGTTCAAATGATAAGGATGAGGTCGAGTCGAGCAAAAGTAGTGAAATACCCATCAAGCCTCAACGTCAAGGTAACGTTTGTATCTTTGTTTGGCTCTCTTCAAAGCATATTTAAACATTGAAGTTGATCAGTAAGTAATAAATATGCGTGGTTTCTTTCTTAGAAATAGAAATAGTATGTTTAAATGTTATTTCCTTTCTTTTTTGCTTTATGTTCTGATCAGTAGCTAAGTAAAAAATTTGTGTTTTTATTGACTGGAATCGACAAATTATATGGTGAAACGGAGAGCTAACAGTGTTAGACATACCATCTTGATTCAATATCCTGTAAATTGGGTACATGAGTTGGTTTTTCTGAGCTCCTTTTGAATTTGCATATACACAATGATAGTTGTACATGAAGAATTAGTTCAAGTTTTTTTATATATATATATATATGCTATAAACACAGAAATTTCATTAAATTGTGCTAGATTGAAGACGCAGATCCAGCCGAGGCGTGGGGTGTAGAACGATACTTATCAGAAGAACAAAGTGGTAAGCTGAGTTGGATCTTGAACAAGGGGTTAAGTGTGGGAAAGAAGATTTTGATGACAGGTTTTGTTATATCTTCAGCGCCTTTGGTTCTTCCTCCTCTTGTGGTTATCTCAGTTATCGGGTTTGCTTGTTCAGTCCCTTCCGGACTCTTATTGGCAAGCTATGCTTGCACTGATAAGCTTATGAGTAAGTTACTTCCAGGGACTAAACCTCCTCGTTTCTTGCTTGATTATAGAACAGTGTCTACTGATGAAGAGTTTGAGAATGAAGAGAATGAAGGTGATTATTATGCGGGGCTTAAAGGAGATATTGATCATACCGGAAAGGAAGAAGAAGAGATGTTGCAGGATAAAGTTCATCAAGAGAAGGCTATTGTGGGGGATGAAAATGTACAAGAAGGCGTTGGAAAAGATGAGCATGAATTAATAAAAGATGTAAATGAGATTGTGAAGGAAAATGTGTACCAACAAGATGAAATGGAGGAAGAACCAGCAGTACAGATTGAGATGAAAATTGAAGGTGTTAGCGAAGAGGAAATGAAAGAACCGGGTGTAATAGAAGAAAACCGGGATGAGCCGGTAGTCGAGTTGAATGCCATTGTTGTTGATTTAGCTGTAGACGAGATAAATGAAGGAACTGTCCAAAAAGAGGAATTTGAGGTGACAGACATAGTTGTAGAGCTATGTCAGAATACTGATGACATTGAGGAAGATGAAGAATTGGCGAGAGAGACAAGAGGATTACTAGAAAGAATCAGAGAGGAAGGTACTGATACTAGAGAGGAGGCCAAGCAAAATTTAGAAAAATTACCTGGAGATGCAGAGGAGGGAGACCAAAAAGGTGATAGGAATGCTGAAGAATTTGGAATTCCATTTGAAGATAGAAAGGATTATGGCAATATCACAATGGAGAATCCTCAGAGAGCAACTCGACATGAAATAAAAGAAAATAATAATGAAAAAATTCCCAAAGAAAGTTTAGAAATGAAAGAGACAGGTTATGTGCACAATGTAGATATAATGCCAGAGGAGAAGAAACCAATAGAGCCAGTGGAAGGTTTGCTAGCAAAAAGAGAGGCTGATGCTAGTTTAGAAGCACAAAATGTTGGCAAAACTGCAGAAGAGGAGCAAGAACCAAAGGGAGAGAAGCCTGCTTTATTGCAAGGAGGAAGAAAACATGATAATGTGGTACAAGATTATCAATTGGAGAGACCGAAGGACATTGTGATCTCTACAAATGCAGATGCAAGGGAAATTGCCGATGAAAGTGGATTTGACTTGTATGATAATAAAACTGATGTTTCTCAGCAGTACTCCAGTACAAAGAAAGACAAGCATGGAGGTAAGGACATAAAAAGGTTTAAGAATATTACCTTCTTGTGAAATTGTAATAAATTTCGAATACATGTATAAGGTTTACCGATGCCTCTGCAGAAAACATGAAATCTTCAAGTTATGCAGGCTTTGTGACTACTGATAACAAGAAGGTTCCTGTTTCTGCGAGACAACGTGAAACGAATCGCACTGCTGGAATTTCCTCAAAGGAAGACCGCAGTATGGCTTCAAATGAGGTTAGGATTTACTCGTGTTTTCCTGATACACCAATAAATATATTGCGGCCCCCTCTTATAAGGCAATGCTCAATATAAGGATTCTCATTACTAAACAGGAAGGCACATGTTTCTTTGAGGCTGACAATGATGATGAACTTAGATTATTTCAATCTTGTATGTGCCCTTCCAATCACCAGTGCCTCTAGGATTTGATCAATTTGCACTTTTAGCACCTGTTGGTTGGAGTTGTATGCTTCTTAATTGCATAGACTATTTTCTGCCAATTTATGCTTATACCATTGTATGAGATAAACCACTGCTTCAAAAACAGTCTATCTTGATAGAGAACATATATCAAGAAGGGTCTTTCGTGGTAACAATTTATTGTACAGGTATGGTCCAGTACTGAGAAAAAGATATGGCAACAAATAGATGCAATGAGGAAAATAATGGGATATAAAGCTGCAAAACATGCAACATGTTTTGAGGAGCTGAAGGCCCTTTACTTGTTTACTGGAGTTGAGCCACCGGCACCGTTCAAGGATCCTTCTGATCTACAGGAAATGAATGATAAGCTTAGATTCCTCATGTCTATTGTTGGAGTGAAGTAGGCAGGCAGAGTAAGACAGACACTTCATTTTCTAGATGTAGGATTTTTTAATTTGTTATGTTTTGTAGGATTTTCCTTTTTCAGTGAATCGCATGAACTCTTTTCATGTTGATTTTTCTTTGGTCATATTGAAAAGAAGTATTTTCATGTTGCAATTTGGTCGGTGTTTTTATTTATTTATTTATTTATTTTTGTAAAAATTGAAGTACGACGTACAATGATCGTAAAAGTGTTTTTATGTAAAAATTGAAATACAACATATCAATAATCATAAAAGGGTATAGCAGAAGGAAAGTTTTAACACATTACTAGACAATTAGTGAAAAAGTTGAGGATGGAATTTTAGAATTTTTAAGTGAAAATATTTTTTTACCAGTATGAAAATAAAGTGGGATATTTTTTTTTCCGGGAAAAAATAACATATATAAGTTTGGAGAAAGTAAAGATATTCGTTAGAGTTTGTAAAAGTAAAGATATTCATTAGAATTTGGAGGTTGTCAAAATCTCTAAAAATAGTTAAATATTTTCTTGATTTTAATATGGGGATAGTTTTTGCTGATTGCTTTAGTTTTATTGAAATCTTATTGAGATACAATAAAATTACACATTCGAAATAGGCATCATAAAAACGTTACTGAAGAAGAATAAATGACCATTTTACCTTGAAGCTTATAAAAAATTTAAAAAGACTATTATAACCTTATAGAAGTTAAAAGTGTAACAGACAAAAAAAGTTTGCCCCTATGCTCAAACCTTTTAATTTTTAAAAGAGTTTATGGATGAAAATGAACAAATTAAGAGACGTAAATGAAAAAAGTTAGAGATATAAATAATATTATCTAAATTAACCTAAACCTAAGTCCATAAGACATTTTCATCTTCCTCTTCAATCGCTGCCTCCACCTTCAATTTCTCCTCCTCCATGTTCTTCACGTGTAGCTGCTCCCACACGTTGTACGTTCAACCACGACTATTCCAACCTCCACAGTAATGACATCCAACGTTGATCCTCGCCGTCAGTTTGATTCTTCATCCACAATCACTAAATCTCTTCCAATCGTTCAATTTCTATCTCGAGGCAAATCAAAAAAACAATAATGCAACGTCATTCTTGATCTCTACCGATGTACTAATTGAGTTTTTTTTCTTTTCGGATGGGAGAATTCGAATTTTCTTTTGGATGAGGAAGAAATTTTTTACAATGAAGAGGCCATTTAAATTGCTAATGTTGGAATTGCTTGGTTTGATTTTGATTTTGATTTTGACGTGCTTGATTTCATTTGTTGTTCTGATATGTTTTGAAATTTTTTGATATTTTTTCATGAATTTGTATTTGTGTACATTCTGTTCGAGTCTAAAAATAGGAAAGGTGGGTTTTTTTGTGAGAGAAATATGAGAGAAAATGGTTATTTATTTTTTTTTCTTTGCATTTCAGTTAAAGACAATTTTGTCCTTCTGCAATACCGTTTCTATGGATATCCGTTATAAATATATAGGTCGGTGAGATTTTTAACATCTTTTTAAACTGTATGGTAACGTGAGAATATATACTGTATCTCACTGAGATTTTAACAAAACTGAACCAACCAACTGAAAATATCCCTTTAACATTTGCCAGTTGATCTAATTATTATTTTTTTTCTTAATTTTAATAATGTAAGAAATTAAGGTATATTTCTTTTAATTATAATAATTTAGGCCTTTTGTTTATTTTTATAATATTTTTTAACTTTTATACATTTAATTTATTATTAGGCAGTAAAATGATAAAACTAAAAATATTTATGGATGAAAATATTAATATTTATCACGCACTCGTCAACTTCTATTTAATAGCAATTATTTCCGTTTCATAGCAACTACTATTTTAGAGTATCAAGACTTCAATATCGAAAACGTCTTTAGTATATTATTAATTTCTTTGACAACTTATCATATTTATATCATTTTGTAAATTTTTCAGGCATATCTATACAACGGGATAGGATGAATGTAAAATTCTAATAAAACAAGCAAATTTAATGATTGATTTATTAATTACCTATCTATGATATGGATTATTTAAGTTAACTAGTAAAACTTCTTAAATTATCAATAAAAAATTTTTGTGTCTTTTAGATGTAGTTTGGATAGTCTGGGGTATGTTTTATTTTTTAAAATTATTTTAAATTTGAGTAATGGGAATAAAAATTTAATAATTTGTGAATAAAATTTTTTGAACTTATTCGATATTTTTTTGGATTAAAAAAATAAAGCTCATTGATTCAAATGAACTGTTCAAGTAGCCACTCTGGCTTGCCTTATTTGTTAGAAATTCTGGCTTCTGAGTCTTATTAAAAACAATTCTTAATAAGGTTATTGTCTACTAAAATAAGGTGAGTTTCTCACTAAGATGAAATTATGTCATATTAGAGTATCGGACAATGTTATTATATAATTTAATATAATATTAATAGTTTGAATATGTAATATATAATATTTAAGAAAAAGATGAGACCCTGTTATGTTAGAGTATCAAACAATGCTATTTTATAATTTAATATAATATTAATAATTTGAATATGTAATAAATAATATTTTAAAAAAAACACTTGACAATGTTATTATATAATTTAATATAATATTGATAGTTGTAATGTAATATATAATACAAAGAAAAAAAAAAATTGTTAGGGTGACGTGAACGGACCGACCTGTTTGAAACGTTGACAAACCAAAACGGTGCGCAGAAAGTAGAATCCAATGGATTTGTTGAGGTGACGTGTCGTGTCGGTCATAAAATTCGAGGGAGACGGAGAATACGAAAATGAAATGAAATGAACGTAGTGCAAGCTGAGGCCGAGTCCCAGACTGGAACTAAATTCGGACAAAAGTTTGAACAATTCTTTCTTTGTTTCTCTCTCTCTCTCTGTAATTAAATCTAAATGAATGAGAACCCCGCCATCTCTGCTATCTTTAACTATAGATAAGGCTGTTCTTCACCTCTCTCATATCTCTGATCTCTCTCTTCTTCCAGATCATATACTCCTCGATCTCTTCCGGGTACTATCCAATTACTCTACTGAAATTCTCCTTTCTTTTGTATATTTGTTTATTTATTTATTTTCTTATTAGTTAGCAGATTTTTTTTCTTAAAATGAGGGAGGGGGACCTGTTGACCCTGGAGTTTCTGACCATTCTTACGAGATGAAGTGTGGGTCTATTAAAATCCTGAAGAATTTAGGAGTATGATTTGATGGGATATTTTTGCATTGATTGAGGGGTTATTATGGTGAAGCAATAGGTTTGGATTGTTTGGATTTGCACTTGAATTGGGATTTTTTAGGGGTTTCAGATATATGAAATGATCTTTTGAGATCGTGGTAAGTTAGATTCAGTACCCAGCAGATTTCGGAAACAGAATTTTGTTACTGATTGGAAGTTTGAAGACTTAAACTATGGCGTATGCTTATTGATTAGATTGTGTGGTTTTTCCTTGGATTGGGAATTATGTGTGTGGTCCAAATTGTCAATAGGGATTAAAGATTTTCCTACAAGAAATAGGGTAATCAAATCTCAAATTATATTAATAATTTTGAGTTTGATCAAAATTTTCAGTAGGGAGTAATGATATTGCTTCTGTCTTTCATGGTATAAGTAAATACAAATTATGATATCACACACTTTGTATTCCTTGTATTCATTGCTGTGTATAAGTAGTTTTTATATGTTCAATATGTGTTCCACTATCTCTAAATTGTATGATAAGTTTCATCTTTGATCCCTTTATTGTGTTTTCTCAACTGCTGAAAACTTCACCAAGGGGAAAAAAAGTTTCCATGAATTCTTATATACCTTTTCTTTTGCAATGGAATATATGAAAGAAAAAAGGATCTTAGAGAATACTGTGGAAAAAATCCATTTGCTAGAAAACTCCCAATTTCCCTTCCAAAAAAATGTAAGATATTGAAGAAAAGATTATTGAGCTATGATGGCCCCATTTATTCATTCTAATTAAGATGAGCGTTCTTTCTATTCCTTGTTTGCATTAGAGTCCTACACATTCTCTTTTGATACATTATTCATTGGTTTGCCTTTCTACACGTCATGAGGCCCCTCACCCTTCTTCATTATGCTTTTTCCTGTAACATCAGGTCCCTTATGATTTCACTGATTTTCATGATTCGCAGAAAACATTGAGTGCTGGAAAGCTGACTGAGAAAGTTTTGAAACTTTTCATGGCAACTGGAAAAGATGAAGTCATATTTCTGATTCAGGCACTAAATATCAAGCAGTCACTCATCCCTGTTCTTCCTACCAGTAAGTAATGTGGAAATTTCAGTGTTCTCTCTCTGAGGTAAGTTTGTTGAGTTTAGACGATCATTTTCTAACATTTTGAATATCTTGGACAGGATGTTCTGAGAAATTTTAAGATCTTTTGAACTTGTGCGGAAATACCCTTGAGGATATTTAAGTCAAATATAAGCTGCTTTTAGGAGAGCAAACAAGTTGTCCGATTTGGATTATTGCCCTCACAGTTTGGGATGGCTCAAGAAAATATCAAGGACAGTGAGGTTGACATTGTCATAGCAGCACTGCAATCTGACTTGACAGAATTCTTGAATGAATGGAGACCAATATTCTCTCGATTCCACCTGATAATTGTTAAAGATCCTGATCTCAAACAGGAACTCATCATACCTAAAGGTTTTGACCATCATGTCTATACTAAGTCTGACATTGACCGAGTCCTGGGTTCTTCCACTTCCCTTTTCTTCTCCGGTTATTCATGCAGGTACTTTGGTTATCTTGTTTCTAGAAGGAAATACATTATCTCCATTGATGATGATTGCCTCCCAGCTAGGGACAATAATGGCAATTTGGTAGATGCTGTCGGCCAGCATATTATCAATCTTACCACTCCAGCCACCCCTTTCTTCTTTAATACACTCTATGACCCTTACCGTGAAGGAGTAGATTTCGTTCGTGGGTACCCATTTAGCCTGCGAAGTGGGGTCCACTGTGCTTTGTCATGTGGCCTCTGGCTAAACTTGGCTGATTATGATGCACCTACACAAGCCCTCAAGCCAGAACAGAGGAATTCTCATTATGTTGATGCTGTAATGACTGTTCCAGCCAGGGCCCTGTTGCCTGTTAGTGGAATTAACATTGCTTTTAATCGTGAGGTGGTGGGGCCAGCGTTGTTTCCAGGTTTGAGGTTGGCTCGAGAAGGAAAGCTGAGATGGGAAACAATTGAAGACATTTGGTGTGGAATGTGTGCTAAAGTTGTATGCGATCACCTAGGACTTGGCGTTAAAAGTGGACTGCCTTATGTGTGGAGAAAAGAAAAGGGTAATCCGATAGAAAG
Source organism: Azadirachta indica (assembly GCA_022749755.1). Taxonomy (NCBI): domain Eukaryota; kingdom Viridiplantae; phylum Streptophyta; class Magnoliopsida; order Sapindales; family Meliaceae; genus Azadirachta; species Azadirachta indica. Next base: position 12,574,659 of record CM040453.1, read on the forward strand.
CTTGAAAAAAGAGTGGGAAGGGGTGAAACTGATGGAGGAGATTGTTCCTTTCTTTCAGTCAGTGAGGTTGCCACGAACAGCAGCTACAGCTGAGGATTGTTTGCTTGAGATATCAAAAGCATTAAAAGAGCAGCTTAAAAATTCAGATCCTCTGTTTGCTCGTGCTGCTGAAGCTATGCAGGAATGGGTTAAAATTTGGAAGGCAGCTGGAACTGGTGCATCTACTCCTGGTGCTTAGGAGAGAGAATAACTAATAATAGCAATTTTCTTCTAGAGTGTTATCTTTTAGCATATTGCCTTATTCTACATGGGACAGAAATAAAAAGGATGATACGTAGTAGTCGCAGGGATGGATAGAATGTTTGTGTTTGTGCACGAGATGAGACAGAGTTGGCCTGGCATAGCCTTCCCTAGTTGTTTAAATTTCGATTTTTACCGTTTGTCGGTTCAGGTGTTTATGATTTTGATTTTGTTGTGGTTCATTCGAGGAGAGTATGGCATTTATTTTGATCTTGTTGGCATTGCAATGATATTCTTTTAATATCACAAACTCGGTTACAGCCATTGTTGCCTTGCTGAGGATGTGTTGTTTGTATTTGCTCTGTTTCAATTTCATTTTTGAAAGGGTTGATTTCGGATTACGGCATGTTGCTTTAAACAATCAGTTATAAGGGCCATTGATATTTTACTCCCTGAAGCTTGGGATAAAAAACAAATAGCCCCCAGTTTGCAATGATTCTTTTTCTACCGCAGATGTGGTGAGATACTCTCCTGTTTGTTTTTTTTTTTGAAACAGGAGAATTTGTTGGAAACAAATCTATAATATATATATATATATATATGTGTAGTATAATATATTAAAATGAAATCTTTTTTATTTAAATATAAAAAATAAAATAAATATAAAAAATAAGATATTTAAAAATTTTTGACAATTAATTTTTAAATTATTATCTTTCACTACATAAATTTAACATAAAACCATTCGTGGAAGATTCGGGTCATATAAGTTAAATTATTTTATAATTCATGCTGATTCACTATTATTTTATATTTGAAATATTAAAATCTTAAAGGATTTTTAAAATATTAACGGGTTCAGTTAAGATGGATAATATTATTTTGTAAGTTCATAAATAATCAATTAAAAGTAAAAACATTTAAGTACATTTTTTAAAAATTTAAAGTTTTATTAACTAATAAATTATGGAACTAAATAGATTTAACACAATAACTAAAATACAATATTTTTACCTAAATTATTATACACAACTATTAAGAGTCTCCCAATCACTAAAATTAAAATTGTCTACTTTTCAGATTTTCATGAAAGGAGATAAAATAGTTCATTTTTCAGATTTTTGAATAATTTTAAAATTAAAAGTTACTGTTAAATATTTTGAAAATTATGTTCAGTTTTAAATATTTTTGTAAATTTTTCCTAAAGCTTTAGACTTCATTTGCTTTAGTTAATTTTGAAACAAAGCTAGAATCTTTCAATAAAACCTACTTATTATTCTATTAATATTTAAAATCCATTGGCACCATATCACAGCAACAATGGCTTGGGTCTAAAGATGTCAGCAGCCCAATACCAAACTAGCGTCAGCCAATACAATGAAAATTGAAGATATGCAGTGACAGAAGCAACGCTCGCTGTTAGGCAGTCATCTAGGACAACACTGATTGAGGATTACTAGAAGTTTCTTTGGGCAAAGAGAGGAAAAATTACACTTCATTATGAGCAATTTCAACCTACAATCTCAATAATTAACTCTTCTCTTGCCAAAACTGATTTCGGGACAATTTTTTCGGCTTAAAACAAAATTGGGGGTAACATGAAGCTAGGTACAAAGATCTGAAAAAGAAATGGTTACAACCAAAAATTTGACAATGATCATGTTGCTTTCTTGCGTGCAAATCGCCGCAAAGATGATGGTAGTTCACCTTCCTCACTTAGTTTTTGCTTCTTTTTAGCTAATGACTGTTCTTCCTTGAATCGTTGTTCCAAGAAAGGTCTCTTGGCTTTTGCAATAAACTCCTGCTTCTTCTTTGCTTTCTTACTTGGCTTATTCCTACCCTTTGTTTTGTTCTTCACAGTGATGCCCTTAACAGCTTCAACAGCAGTTTGCATATCGTCATCCATCTCCTGCTTTGTTGGTTTCTCTTTCTTCCTTGCCGACCTCACCGTACCAATCTTAGACGGGTCCGGCATGATTGTTTCAGGTGGTAGCTTGTCAAGAAGAGAGCGCACTTCCTTCTCTCTCCTCTGTTTAGATGTTTCAAATGGGTTTGCCACCCAAGAGTCGAAGTTCGGTTCACCTGATCCTGGAATAAGAATACTTGACCATCCCATGGAGTGCCCTATGCCTAACACATCTTCATATGGTCGAAATGAAACCTTTCCTACTTGGTAGCCTTTTGCCATAGAATGACCCATATATCTAGTATAGTTCTGAGATCCAGAAAAATCTCCCAGAATCTGTACAAATGATCCAGTTCCAACAGCAAGCAAACCTTTCTGACTGAAATCTAGTGTCCTTGCATGGCCAGGTAAAGTCTGGAGAACCTCATATTTTCTCAAGTCCCAAATCTTAATTTTTCGTTCTTTGCCAGATGTGGCCATGAGATGGCCATTAGGATGGAATGCCAATGCTGAAACAGGCCCCTGATTACATAGCATCTTGACAAGGGGAGCTGCCATGGTGGGTTTCCACATGGTTACAGTACCACCTGAATGTCCCAAAGCGACAACCCCATTGAAGGGATTCACCTGCATTACGTCTGTACGCCCCAGACCAGTCCGAAAATTACCTATCATCTCGCCTGTTGTAACATCCTGATAATGGAGCTGTCCAAATTTGTTTATGGATGCCAGGAGAAAGTGGTTTCTCAGAAACTGAAGTTTCAGAACTGCACCATGTTCCTGTAAGATGTAAAGAACACAAATTCCAAGTTTTACTAGCTTGTCCTAATCATCTTAGACATTCTCAAATTTCAAAGAGCCATTGCAAATGATTGAAATGATCCGTAAAAACAATGAAGTAAACTGACCTTCAAACAGTGAAGTTCAGTGCCATCTCGGTTATAGATATAAGGGTACCTGCCATAATTTAAAATTCTTAATTATTTCATTGAAACAAAGCTACATAGTACTCTGATTACATTGTATTATTGCTCATATTGATATCTGGAGATTTAGTACAGAACCATGAGGCCATTTCTGTAAGATGGCACAATAGATGAGAATAAAGATAAAAGAAAAAGCTCATTTAAGCAACTAGCAAACAGAGTGGACTGTAGTGTGTATGTGATTGCTAACACAAAAGCATTACTTCCATCATGTCAATAAAATATCAAAAATGCCAAAACAGAGCATGTTTGTAAGTTAAAAACATGTTCTTAGATTGCTGCAGCTGAATTGAACATGAAAATATGATAAGGTAGAAAACATAAACTACAGAAAACCAAAACCAAGAAGGAAGGCTAATTTGGTCAGCCCCATAAGTTATGATTGCAAGGAGTTCAAATGTAAGCCATATACATGATACAGGTTGGCCAGTTTTGTTTTGTGACTTCAGAAACCAAAATAACAAGCAGTTCCAGTCTTGTACAGAAATTATGTAGCATAATGAAGAGGGGTAAGGATTCCTTATAATCAGTTGTGACAATTTAAAAAGTCTACTGTTTAGAAATGAAGATTGTCACTGGTTGGTTGTGATAAAGCTAAATCAGGACAAAATAGGTAATCTGATTGCGCATAGTTTGTTTTTGCGTTCATGGAAACCCAAAATTATATCATCATCAGATGGTACAATTAATTAAGTTGATCAAGTTTGAGCAGTCTAGTATAGCCAGCGTCAAAAATTATGCACGAAGGCTGAACTTAGCACGGAAATTCCCTCTCAGTTTCTCAGGGAGAAACAAAATGGAACTCAGGTCCAGGAGATAAAAGTGCTGATTATGCAAATTCTTATGTCTTTTCAATACCTATGAAGGTTCCAAATGATATCAGGCATCAATATATGCTTCAGAATGCCTCCTATATAAACAACACTACCAATATTTTTAATGCATATGGACTTAAAATTTACCCCAAGCCCAGAAAACAAAAGCATAAAAGAAAATAGAGAGAGAAAATATACTTTTTCTGGGCAGCAGCAAAAAACAGCTCATTATGCAAGAAGACCACATCACGCACTGTTTCTCTAACCTGAATGAATCAACAATCAATTAGTAAATCTGTTAGATTTAAACTTCTTATTAGACCCTAGACCTTAGAAGGCCAACCAAAGATAATGAATCCATTAATGGATACAAAATAACACTAAGGTGTCAAGAAAATAGTGGGAAGAAAAAAATACTAATTTCCGGTTAGTTAACCTGAAGATAACATTTCGAATTCTAAATAACTTCTCCCAGATATAGAGAGAAGAACATGGAGAATAAAATGAGGTTTTCTAGGTATAATGTGCACAAACCAGCAGCCAGTTTGTCAGCGGATGCAAAAATGTCATCTAAAGTTTGGCTGCAGCTCAAGAAGAGGCGGTTCAACTTTGAAGGATCAGAGCATACCTGAATTTCTTTAATTAGGTTCATATTTTTCATGTCTACAACTGCCAGGTGCCCCTTGCGTCCAGCAGCAGCCATATATCGACCACTTGAGGTAAAATCTAGAGTGTATGGACCAAGTTCTGCACAAGTGGGTTTAAAACATTAATAATAACAGCGGGAAACTTGTCAGGCCATAAACCTTGTTTCTAATCAACCAACATGACTGAAAGGTCAAACGATATATTATAGAGAATAAAAGTGACAACCTGGATAAAATTTCATGGTCACATGTAACGAAAATACATAGCATAAACAACCCTAATTGAGAAAGCAAAAGTGCAAAGAATAATCCAGTAGCACTTACATTAATACCATATAAGACAAAGACACAGCAAAAAACAAGAAAGTTGTAAGTTTCTACCTGAGTTTGCGGTTCATATGACAACCTAAGGTAGAACCCTGCAGTCATGCCTAAAAGCATGCATTTGGAGACTTCTTTGTACACTCTTAGCAAATTTCATTTCACACATTAAAAATTTTGCTTTTCATTTGCATAAAGCTTCCTTATGTGTCAGAACCTGGCCCCAGTCTCTCCAAAGTTGAATGACAGAAGATATTTCACCTCTCGGCCAAACTCATTAATTTCAACAAGAAAAAGGTCCGAAACCTGATTCCATCCAATCATCTAACAAATTAAAACTCTTTATCACTTTTGATTTCCTTATTCTCCTTCCCTTTTCTGCCAAGATCTTTCCATCGATAAGGGCAGTAGTTTTAGCAAACCCTAAAGAGTTGCAAGAATTTTCAGAATTTTCTCCTTTCTAATTCCCCCAATTTCCTCAATTTCAGGTATAGTTTTGTGTTTTAACTAAATTTTAAACCAGCTATACAATAACATAAGACATGCCGTCTTTCAAGGAAAAGTTGCAATGAAATTGTCCTCCATTCAGATCATGGGTCAAACAAAATCTCAAGCAATATCAAATAGTAGAAAGTTGTTCATGGAGCAGGCACCAACCTGGTAACACTATATCGTATTGATTCCTTGAGCTTAGGATATCTACTTCACGAGCAATTGCTTCTTGTTTGATCCTCCACGTCTTCTCTACACCTTCTGCCTCCAAATATCCTCCCTCACTCGGCATAAGCCACTGGAAGAAAGGAACAAAAATTAAAAAATGTTCAGAGCGTATTGCTGTTTGACTGACTTAAAAGACAGTAGAAGTTAGGGGAAAAAAATATAAAATCCGATACAATGGAGTACCACAAGTTGTTGGCAATTAATATGACAAACTTGATCAAGGAAAAAAATTTTAAAAGCAGCCTGCTTCAATCTATTACATTTATCTAAGAAGTTTCAATATGATCTTTTAACAGAGAAAGCCCATTATGAAAATACATCCTATAAATTTTTTCACCTTTCTTTTCAAAATAGAAACGGGGAAAGATCATAAAGCTAACCAAGTCAAAATGGAAACCAATTTACCTTCTCAATTTTTGCAGCAGCTTTCGCAGATTTTCCATATAATTGTTCTCTGACAGCAAGCTGACCCTTCAATTTTTTGTCTTGTAAAGCCTACAGAAATGAAAAGCTTATGACGGTGTAGATAATGCCAAAAAGCATCCATGGCTAGAAATCTCAATCATTGATGTCATACCTCCAAATTAGCACTCTCTCCTCTAAGATATTTCTTCACCTTTGTATCTAATTCATCAGCAATCTCCTGAAGACAAACATAGTTCAGGTCACTTTCTAATTTTAAAACAGAAATTCCAAAACAGAAGTATGGAGTATATTGAAAAGCCAGCCACTGAGTCATCGGATTGAAGAAAAAGTAAATCAATTCCAGAAACCTGCTCAATAGGAGGCAGAATGTTTCCATCAGCATCGTTTTCTTCTTTTGCACCCATCTTAGATGCACAGTCTGCACAATATTCAGATAATCCAAAATTAACACAATTCAAAAATTGCAATTAACATATAATTTTTTCCAATCAGAATATTACCAACCTGCACATTAACAAAACATCTACACTAAAACAGCCAACTAGGCCAAGACTAATGGCAACACTCATTTTAAACAAATAATAATAAGTCAATTTTCAGCCCCTTAAATTAGTGCACCCTCCGCGGCTGCGATTACACCTGATAATAAAACTATTGCCCGTAGGGAATAGCACAACATAATCTGTAATCTCAATCATTCAAGCTAAAATTTGAAGATAAATAAATCCCTGTTTAACAAATTAAACACAACTAGTTGATATTACAACTGGGAAAATGATTATATACGTAATTAATATTAAAAAAATTGAAACGCGGTTATCACATAACATAAGAAGAGCTCAACATCGACAGATTTGAGGTCAAGGATGTTATGTAGTAATGGAGCTAGGGTTTGGTTCAGTAACAGCCGTACCTGTCGCACTTCTGTTTCAGTGTTAAAGCGAGAAAAAAAGGGTGGAGTTATTTAAGAGTAAGAGGCTCGGAATCGGGCTACCTTGTATTTTCTCGGGAAAGTTACCGCAGAAAACGAGAAGGAAAGCGGTAGGGTTTAGGATATTGCGGTTCCCGGGTTCCTTAAATGAGGCAAATAACATTTGTATCCCCAAAGGTTGACAAATAACAAATCATCACATAAAAAGTATCACGAGACCGAAATAAGCCTCGCTACATAAAGTATTAAATCAAGAGATCAAATTGACTAAGGGGTTATTTGTTTTCCCTACTAAAATTTGAATATTATTTTTTAAATATTTAAAAATTATTTATTTTTTAATTTGTATTTAAATATTTATTAAAATTTTAAAAATTTTAATTTAAATTTAAATAGTTATATGCCTAAATAATTTATAATTTTATTTTCTAAAAATATTTTTATTCTGTTAATTTATTTATTAACAAAAATTTTATTTAACTATTTTTTAAGTATATTTTTTTTATTATAAATTTTATTTACTTATTTTCTGATTCTTATTTATTTTATATTTTAATTATTATAATAAATTTATATATTTATATAATTATAATTACATTATAATATAATTTTTTTTTTTTTTAATTTATTTTTTTTTATTTTTATATTATCGATTAAAAATTATTTTTTAAAAAAATATATATCAAATAAATAAATAATACACATATTAATATAATTTAAATTATTATAAATATAAATATATTATTTAAAAAGATATATTAAAATATTAATTTTTAAAATTTTTTATTTTATTAAAATTAATAACTTAAAATTTATTTTAAAAAAAAAAAAATAAATATATTATTTATATTCAAATTTCAGAATTTAAATAAAAAAAAAAAGAATAAACGATCCCTATCACTGCTATTTTCTGCCAGACTTTTAACGTAAATGAAAGCAATCTACGGTATGTTCCAACCACATCTTCTCTTAAGATATGCCGAATACCTTTAATCGAATAGAGGAGTTGCAACTTGTGGATCTCCAACTGCAACCACAGGCTAGGAAGCTAGCCTAGTCGCCCGGAAGTGGGAACAAGAAGCTAGACGCGCCGATGAGAGGGAGCGAGGAAGTCGAGTGGGTTGCTCCGTCGACAAGGGAGGGACGAAGCCGAGTGGGTTGCTGCGCCGACGAGGGAGGGAGCCAAGCTGAGGAAGGGAGGCAAGTTGGGTTGTGCTGTCGACGAGGGAGGGACGCACGGTGAGTTGTGGTTGCTTTCTTTTTCTAATTTTTTTAGGAGCAATTATTAAAAAAATAAAAAAACCCGTAAATTTTATTTTAACGAGGGTTATTTCAGTCTTTTAATACTTTTTTAATGATAGATGGATTATCCTCTATTTTACATCAATTTGAATTTAATTTTGTTTTTCGTCCATTGTTTTTCAAATTCACTCCACAAAAAATTCAATAAAATGAGTACTAAATATTATCTTAATAATAATTATTATACAAAAACCAATCACACAAGCATTGATGGTATGAATTCATGTTTATATTTTGGTAATTTCTCACTTTTCATGGGAATTTTTGAAATTTGGACTTCTGAAATTTTGGGCATATTCTATATTGAAGATAGATTTCTATGAGTGTGTTATAATAGTGATATTAACTTCTTATTATAATATTATTAAAAAAGTGAATAGAATTGTAATATTTTAATATTAGATAGGATATAGCATTAAAAAAAATCATTAGACGAGGACAATTATGTAATTTCATGATATGAAATTAGTGTATAACCATAAACAAAATAAGTTTGTTTTCGGACGGGTCACGATTTTGTCCTCGGAAGCTGGATTTTGATCACGGTCACGCGCCACCGACGAGGGAGGAATTGATGCATGTGAAAGTGTTTATAGTATTTGCAATTGAAGTAATTAGGTTAATGGTAATTGAATAATGTAAGTGCCCCTATTTATAGTTATAATCGTTTGATTTAAAATTAGAATGAATATTTTTATTTTCTTGAGGGAATGGATTGAAATAAAGTGAAAAAAAAATAATTTCAAATAAGTAATCACCTTATTATTTTTTGTATTCTTATAGGTTAATAAAAGGTTGAATAAATTATATAAATTAAATTTTATATTTTATTATAATATAAATATTTTAAGTTGTAATATTTTATATAAATTCTATCAATTAGGTCGGTGACTATTACCAATTATTTTAATAAAAAAATGAAGTGTTTATTTCTGATATATTATTATGATAATGCGTGTGATTTCGTAGTTTGACAAGTAAAAATTTAATTAAATTAACATCATATTCTTCTTCTTCTTAGAAAGATATAAAAATTCATTTATATTATAGAATTTGATGAGAAACTGATAAATGTGTGTACTTGATGTCATCGAGAAATTGAGAATTATAAGAGTAAACTTTTGTTAAATACTTTAATATAAATTAAAGTCAATAAATTTAATTTTTTTTAAGATTATCAAGTTAATACCACTAACCATTATAAAATCATTAGTTTAAACCATTCTAAAATTTCGAGTTTTGAATTTATAAAATTTAAATATTTTTTTTTTTTTGTAAAACAAAGGTGTCAAACACAAATAGGATGAGTTTAAGTTACATGAAATATGAAAATATAAAATAAAATTGAAATCCCAAACAATTTAATATTCATGTCTTTACAAAACCATAACAAAATCCAAAGTTTTTTTTACATTAAATTGCATCTTAATTTTTAAATTAAAAAAAAAATTAACAATTTAGGATAATTAAGGTATGATGCAAAGTTACCTCAAATAATTGACACACTTAATTGATTCTACATACCTCTAATTAGCTATATACAAAAAAGCTTTTTAATGGCATAGTATTTATTGACCATATTAAATAAAGAACTTACTTTAATAAAGGGTGTGCACAATATCATATTTTAAATAGGTTATTAAAACAATTAAATCTATTCAAATTATCTTTAAGAGCATTTAAAGAAATTAATGCATAGTCATTATATTTTTACTATAGTTGATCTTTTTCTGATTCTGTAAATAGAGTGATTCTGTCTACACCTTAAAATAAACAACTTTTGATAATGTACACCTGTTAATAGTTTAAAAATCAATCTGTACTATGCACATCTTTATAAATGCCTAAATAGCTCTTACTTAAATCTCTTCCATAATAAATGTTAATTTTATTCTTTCAACCCATAAAAATATTTATCCCACCCAGATATTTTTCTATTTAAAATTAATTAAAATAAAATATTAAAAATAATTAAAAGTACTAAGATAGGAAAAGTTAAATTATTATTTATTACATAATAAAATATTAGAAATTAAAAAAAAAAAAAAAAAAGAACACAATTGACAGAAATAATTGAACGCAGATTTGAAGATTGGCATAGGAAAATTTGATTAGTTGCATAAATCTTGTCAAAGCTTCGAAGTGATATATTATGGATAAATTCTACCTACATTTGCAAAATTTACGTTCTAATTACCATTTATTTTATTGATTTTATCTAGATGTTATTGTCTTATTCATAATTTTTTTTGAAAAATATATTATTGCGAAATAAATTATACAACCAATATATATATATATATATATATTATTCTGTCTTTGGGTGTTTTTTGTTATAATATTTATAATGTTTCAAAAAAGAAGTTAAGTCCATGTAAAAGGAAAAAAATAAAACTGGAATATTTGATGAGAATATTTTTGATACAATGTCCTTATAAATCAATGAAAATGTAAAGAAGCCGATGCTATTAACCTTTTTTTAAATAGTTATCATTAATTATAAATATTTATTTATAAAATGAAAATCAGAAATCAAAGTTTAATCTGCATTTTTCAAATCCATTTTCCAAAATATTTCTAATACCAATGCTATATTCAAGAGAATTAAACCATAAACACAATAAAATTATCTTTTTATTATTAATTAAGTGAGGTTTAAGGAAATAGGGAAAAAAGTTCTCATTTATCATTGTTGAATATTATTTACTTATCTGTTTACCTTTGAACTTATAATAAAATAAAATACTACAAATACTTATCGATATAATATCAACATATAACATTAAATCTAATGGAATTGTCTATTTATAGTAAAATTAACAAATGTAATTAATCATTAATGTTCTTAAAGTTGAAGCTAAATTTTTCTTCCTGCCTTATTAGATTGACCAAATTTTAGTAACTACCAACAATACTTCCAAATAATACTATTGATTTTCTTTTCTCCTATTTATTGATTTTATTTCAATTTCTTTTAGGGTTTTTAAGAAATTATCCCCTTTTATTCTTCTTTCATTCCATCCTCTTAAACTTTCATTTGGGTAAATCCATACGTATAGTTCTAAGTATACTTTCTTTTCATCCTCTTAATATCAAGAGTTATGATTATTTATGAAAACACCCATCTTCTATTTTGTTTTCAATGTTTCATGAAACAAGTTTTGAAAGAGTATGCAAATGTTTTACATTACTCTAGCTATAATTGATTGATAGGAGATATAGATGAGTGAAAAGAAATAAAAAAAATTAACAATATAGGGAGATTTGGGGAAATTTAATTGGATTTTTTGAATCATTAGCTTTGTTTTATGAAATATTTTTGTACTGAATGCTAATTTTTATGCTTAATTTGTATTAACAACATATATACATATATATATAAATATATATATATATATATAGTGATTCCTAATTTTGTGCTTTGTTGGATACATAGAAGTTGATATAATGTCAAACAAAGAAGCTGATTTGGGAGACAAGTTTCTTGATGGGACATTGAGACAAGTTGAAAGAGGGGTAATTCTTTCATAATTTTATAGTTTCTTTAGTTTTAATTTATTCATACTGTATGACCATTTATAATTTTTTTAAAAAATATTGTTAGTCAATTTAAACATCAAATTTTATTGGTTGATCTAATAGTTCAAGTTATAATTATTTATTTATACATTTTTTAATAATTTTTAAAAAAATTATTTATTAGTGTAACGATCGTCACATTATTGAGTTTTTAAACTTAGATCGATGGATAAAAATGATTTATAATGATAATAAATTCAATAAGATTAGATTACATATATTTATATCATTTCAAAATATATAATTATTTACTTACGTTTCTTTTAACGATCTCTTTAAAAATTTACGTCTTATTAGCAACATAATAAGCGTCTTATCATTGATTTTTCAATGAGATCAATCAATAAAAACTAATTATAACGAATTAATGATAATAAATACAATAACGTGTATATTACATATATACTAATGTTTTTAAAATTATAATTTGTTTGTGTGTGTGTATATATATATATATATATATATAGATTTCTTAAAAAAAAAAAATTATGTCAAAAGTTAGTTATATTAGCTAGTAACTAATGATTATAACAACAACAAATTTAATAAGACCATACCGATTTCTTACGTAGTTCGTTATTATCGCATTTATAACTATATCTAGAAATTTTTTTTGTTAATTTTAAATTAGATTTCTACTTTTATTTACATAGTATATATCTTAATTTTTCTTAATTTAGGAACATGAGGTGGAAAAAGGACCAGCAATTCAATCATCTTCATCCTCAGATGGAAGTAATGAACCTCAACAAAATCTTACTCAATCTGCAACCTCTATTCTTCAAAGGTAATTCATTTAATTTATGACCACACAACTCGTGTGCGTGTTCACACAATCTCTCGTACATGTATACACACACATATATGCACATGCATGCACGTATATATACATACATACATACATACATATATACATACATATGTATGTAAATATGTATAGATAGAAATCCATCACTTTAAAAGAAAAAACAGTTGGTTATTACTGTGAGACAGTCTTAGGTAACTTTTAATTTTTTAATTGAATTATGAAATAGTCTAAATTTTGAATAGATTCGAATGTACGAATCTAAATGATTTACTTGTCTCAAATATATTTATAAAAAGATATATAAGTTAGATTTTTTATATTCAACAAAAGAAAAAAAATTGATTTTTACTTAATAAAAAAAATCTCTCAAAATTGTTGTTTGTTAAGCTAGAAAAAACAAACTTACTTAGACAAATTCAGCCAATTAAATATTAAAAAAATATTTCTGTTATATATATAAAATTTTTAAACTTCGTTTTGTTCCTTCTTTTGATTTATCTTTTGGAATCGATACATCTTTTTGAACAGACCTTCCCAGTTGACATTTGAACGTAGCATTCAGAATCTTGAACCAGTCAGCAGCATCACACAATCTCTGCAAGCTGCAACAAACTTTCTCCCTTGGGTAATATTATCTACATATATCAACGTGTATATATATATATAAGATAAATTATACAATTTTTAGATTATTATATCTACACATATACATTAATTTTGGTGTATTTATTATGTGTTAAATTTAATGTTAACCATCAGAAGTGTGTGCAGATTTAACGGTTTGTAAATTTTATAAAAAATTTCGTAATTTTGTAGAGGTGATCTATTCCCGTATAAATAGCTACAATGAATTTATTTTAAAATAAGCATGCATGCATGAAAAATAATCAGGGTGCAGGAGAAGCAGAAGCAGAAGCAGAAGCAGAAGCAGAGGCAATAACAGAAGCAACGACTGCAGCTGGGATAATGTTTCCAATAGTTGAGAGTGGCATTGGTGTGAACCAAAATCAACTTACGCTTTTACCTTTGCAGCAAACCCTAAATCATATTAGCTATCAATCGACTATAACAACTGCGGGTGCTTCAGCTGGAAGCACTTCTAATCTTCAGTTAATTAACAACCTGCTAGCCTCTCCAGCCTCAGTGGTGAGTAACGAGAAATTTCATTATTTATTTTAAAATTTTTTGTTTATTATTTTTAATATTATTAATCATATGTATATATTGTGCATATATAAATAACAGACAACAACAAGAAATGGATCTTCCTTTGCGGGGCAACCTCACCATCAAATGGAGTCTTCTCCTACATTTGGGTAAAGCCTATTTATAATAATATTTTATTACCATTTAATTAAATAATTAAGTGTATGTTTGAAAGTGCTAAAAAAAAAGATTATATTTTATAGTAGATATATATTTGAGAGATTTACGAAATTGTCTAAAATTAAAAATAAAATTTAAAAATGTCAACAAAACTTCTAACTTAAAAAATTATCTAAAAAAAAGAAAGTTGGATAATTTTATCCCTCCTCATCAGTACTCTCTTATATATATATATATATATATATATTTACTTTTCGTGATAATTGATGAAAATTAAATTTGCAAGAAAATATATACTTATTTTTATTTCAATTTTACTGTACATATATGTAGATATCAAAATATGTTTGGTCAAACACAAGGTCAAGGAATAGGGATTCATTTGAATGGTGGCAGTAATAATGTTCATCCTTTTCAACTCCCAAACATGACAATTCAGAATCAGAAGGTAATTACTAATTAATTAATTATTTCGTCTAATTAATTTACTTGTGCTTAAATAAAATTAAATATGAAAATTAATGTTGTAAATGATGTTATAGAGAATGGTGCCAAACATGGGACTATCAATTCCTCTTCAGAATCAAAGCATGCAATTGCCAACCAATTCCAATGCAACGGTAATCTTCATTTCGCCTTAATTTGGTAATATATTTTAATGTTTTTGGATTATAATCTACTAATAATGATATATGATATTATGACACTGATAGCAGAAATTTACATTTATGACGATTGTTTTAAAAATAAAGTTCAGAAAATATTTGATAATAGAATTTTTTTTATTAATATTTAATATCTAATACTTTGATCTATGAGTAACTTTAAAATAGCTCCACCTTAATACTAAATGCAATTTTATTGAATCAATCCCAACTCTATTTTAATTAATGACCTTAATCTGATGCATGCAACTTCTTTTATATAATTGTTGTTATTATTATAATCATTAAATTTTCATTATATATACCTTAAATTTATAACACATTATTTTATATTGACAATAATTCTTTCTATACAAATTTCTTTCTTTTTAATTATTTTGTCATCAGAGTAGCAATTGTCTAATTTGAATGTAAACATAGGTTAGGTGGTAAGAACACTCATCCTCTAATGTGATAGCGAGTGTTGGAGTCAAAAAACATTATTAACTCCTCCCTACAATGTAGAATTTACCATTAATATGTGAGTAAATTTTTCTTTAATATGAGAATAGATATCACACTATATATGTATAAATATTTGAGGAACTATATAAATATTAATAGTCAAACTTTGAGTACATCTTTTACGTAATATTAATAGTTGTACGTGTAATATTAAAGAAAATATAAATAGTAAAATAATATTATAATTATATTATAAAATATTCAATATATTTCTAATATGCAAATAATGTTTTTGTTATAAAAAATCATTGAAATAATTTAAAAATTACAAATATTGAATTGTTTTTACAGGAATTTTTATTCTTTTAATTTGCTTTTATGTGTAAATTAACTTGGGATTTTCATTAATTTATAATGTCATTTCTTTTCCAAAAATGTAGATGAAAGCCATTTGGCAAGATAACATGAATCCACCTCTACCAAATCTTCATCCACTTAATGTGCTATCACAAGGACAAGGTAGCCAAGCTCAAAACTTCAACTTTCCCTTTAACATAAGGTATGCTAGTTATATTTTCTCTAATTAATTAAATTTAATCAAATAATTTTTTATAAATATATTATTAAAATCTTTTATTTATTTGTTTAATTTCGTTTTTCTATAAAATGATGATCAGGTCTCTTAGAAATAGTGTTTATGATCCAACGTATGAAGCCATGGGATTGCCTGTTGATCCTCATCTAAGAATGTTTATTCGACGTGATAATGATGGTATGTTACAAATTTCAATTAATTTTCATATTTGTATTCTCAGTTATATTAAATTAATTTTCATATTTGTATTCTCAGTTATATATAAAATTATATTTTATATTAATTTAGTAATTTGATTTAAATTAGGCTAGAAAAGTCTTTTACATGTACTTCTTTTTCTTTTAACAAAAAAAACATGTTTATCCCAAATATTTTAGTTCCTCATTACTGTAATAAAAAAAAGGTTAAAATGATAAAATGTTAAATTTAGAAAATCATATCCAACGAAATTCTAAATCATTATACAATAAATAATTTTGATTTATTTTTAAAAAAATTAATAAAATATTAAGATAATCTAAATTAGCTATTACAGTTAATTTTGTGATTTGCTTTGTTTTTCATGCCATAGGTGATGAGTCAGAGCGAGGGCTTGGACTTGCTTGAATGAAATTCCAACAACTGGGGCAGTTAATGTTATTTTCCATATCTTAGAAGGAGATTCAAAAAATAAAAAATAGAGCTATACAATTATGACTTCAGATTGTATATGTTGATGATTGTGCTACATATTTTTTAAGTTTATGCTGGAAACTATATTTCTCATTAATTTGTTTCACAGCTCATGTTATCTTATAAGAATATCTAATATTATTTTTAGGACTAAAATAGATTATCTTTATTGAAGTTTATGATTTTTCTTTTTAGTTTTTTTTTTATTATTTATGTTTATATTCTGTATTTTGATGAAAATAAATTAATTGTATGGTATATAAAAATTTAAAATTTTACATTATAATTATTAGAAGTTTAAAACACTTTATTTTATACATATGTACATACATACATATACATATACATATACATATACAAAAATACATATACATACATACATATATATATAGCCTGACCCATTTAAGGAATATGCCTCTATGAAAATATAAAAATAAATAAATAAAATGTGTTATTAATATCAAAATGAACCAAATTTTATAAAAATGTACAACTATCTTTTATGATAATAATGCTAAGAAGATTTTTTACGACATCAAATATAAAAGCTTTAAACTTAACTTTTTTATATCATAAACTTGGTGTTACATATGACATACATATTCAAAGGAAAAATTATCTACAAAGAGGATAATATTGGAAGTTAAAATTTTGACTAGACAAAAAGATTGTTGAGTTTTTAAAGTATTACCAATGCATATTTTAGTTCTAAAAATTTGAAAATTATTCACATAAATTGCTCACCTGTTCAAAATAAATTATAATCTATATCTTTAAATTTCTCAAAGTTCATTTCAATAAAGAGTTGAAAATCTAAAATTATAAACTAATTATCTCAAAGTTCTCGTACTTGAATTTCAATCCCTTCAACTAACGAAAGCTCAATAATTCTTATAGTTATTTGAGAATTTTTTTTAAATCCATATAAAAATAAACTTATATGTTCTTAACAAAATCACAAATAATAAAAATTTCAAAATCAAATCGTATACAAAATGATTTTTTGTAACACCCTAAACATAAACCCCTATGCTCTGTTTTTCAGTTTCTTTACTGAACAACAAATGTTCAATAATTTTTATTTTTTAATTTATTATTTATATTAAGAAGAAAATAAAAGCATTAATATATGAATATGAAAATTAGAAAATAAGAAAATAAAAAATTAAAATTAAATTTAAATTTTTTGTTACATTATGTAAAAATTAGTTAAAAATTCACACATGATAAATTATACAAAATAATAAGTAAATAAATCATGTTAGAAGTTTATAGATTTAGTTTATTATAATGATAAGTCTCGATACTTTTAAAAATACCCATTAGAGTACCATTTTATTAGAAAATAATGATTTATACCTTTATACTATAATAATTATTTGACAAAAATAATTATTAAACTTCTCAAAATGGACTATATTAATAAAAATAAATTACAATATTATTTTTTTATAGAAAAATAATAATATAATATTTATTAATATATATCTTTATTTATTTTTATAAATAATATACTTTATTTTATTATATTATATATTTTAGTCATATATGAATATATTTTTATTTAAACTATGATATAATAATAAATATTATATTATAATATATTTATTTATAAATTTATATCTTATTAATAAATTAATGTTTATTTATAAGTAATTTTATTTTAATTTTTAATACGTAATTAAAGTTGAATTTTTCATATATTGTAAAATAAATAAATTTTTATTTTGGTTATAATCATTATTAAATATTTGAATATCAATAGTCATAAAATAATACTTATCATTATTATATAGTTATTATTTATTTAGAAGTTTAAAATAATTTTCTTAATTAACTACTATTAAATAAGAATATAAAAAATATAATTGTTATTTTTTTATTAAATTAAGTTTTTAATAAATATTTTTAAAATTAACAAAATTAATTAATTCAATATATCAAACTTTAAGAACTTAGAATTTTTTTCTCTTAAAAATTATTTTTAATGCATTTGCCAGTTTTCTGTTTTAGCCAATGGCTATTTTTCTCCTCTTAGCTTAGTCAAGCTCTTGTTTTAGCCAATGGCTATTTTCTTATTCCTACTTTTAACAGAAAGAGCAAGCATCCAGTTCACAAACTTTGACTCGCGGACGTTTTGACGCAAATGCATTTTACGTCACCGTTTAGATCATGTTTTTCTGCTTGTGTGGTGTGAATTTATGAAGTTTTTTTTATATTAAATTATACATACATAATTAATGTTAATAAATTGTTATGTTAGTATACTTTGATTTTTCAACATATCATTCTATAGCATTATCTTTGTTATAGCATAAGCGAAAATACTCTTTACCTTTTAATTGAAGGATAAGACTTGATGATTGTGAAATTTTCTTATAATATGTGAGCAAAACTCTTTTTTGTTATATATGATAAAAATCTTATACTTTACTTTCAGTAGAATTCTGTAAATTATATATATAATATTAAAAAAAATTTATCATTTTATGTTATTATATATTTTAAGAATAATACTAATAGATACTAAATTGTCAATAATAAAAGTTATATATTATAAGTTGTTATTTTGAATAAGTGTACGGACAAAAATAATAATTCTTTAAAAAATAAATTTTAAAGAAGTTAGTTTTAAAGGATGTTTGTATTTCTTCAAACTTATATATATATCTAACATACTCTAAAAAAAAAATCTTTAATAGTCCTTAAAGATTATATATATTTTTATATTATTTATAAACTGTTAGGTTTATATATTTTTAATGGTTGAAATTAAATTTGATACATATAATTAATATACATATTATATTTAATTTTATTTATAAAAAAATATATAAATTTAATAATTTATAAATAATATAAAAAATATATTAATTTCAGAGCCTATTGGTACTTCTTCTAGCCTTTACAGTATATTCACTAGCTGTAAACTTTTGAATTGTTTAAAATGTAATGTAACAATTAATTTAAAATAAGGATGACCAGCGTGCGAGTGTTTTGTTTTTCTTATCTAAAAACAATAAATAATAATAGAATTATTGTAAAAATAAAAATAATTAAATTATTCAACGCCTTTTAAATAATGATATTTTACTGCAGCCAAGATAATTTTAAAAAATTAGTTTGTAAACTGGCTAGTCGGCAGACTGGTATCCAATTGGAACAGTTAGCAGCTCACAAAGATTCCTCATCTGTTTTTTAGCGGTTAAAAGACAGCCCTCGTTCATTTCATTATCAACACTCTCTCCAACACAAACAAAAATCTTCATTAACAAGCTGGAAAGCAAAGCAGTTGTTGTCTGCATTTCCAGGCAGCAATGACCTCTGCCTATTTTACTCTGCTTCCACTCACTTCTGCCATTAATCTTCGCACTAGCGCTTTCAAATCATCGACATTGAACGGTGCATTTCTTCTAGTTTTGGAAATAAGATTTTAAATTATGGAGTTTGTGTCTAAAACTTTTTTCATTGGGTGTAGGACTAGGAACTGTTAGATTTGGTACCATAACTTGTGCTTCTTCAAATGGGAGAGAGCCTGAGTCTTCTGACAGTGGAGTGAAGAGAGTAGACCGGCTTCTCGAAGAGAAACGGCGTGCTGAGTTGTCTGCTCGTATTGCTTCTGGTGAATTCACTGTTGAGAAATCTGGGTATGGTGTTGGTTTTCACTCTCCTGGTCTGCTTTGATTGGAAATTATTTATTAAATTTCGTGTTAATTGATTGAAAAAATAATGCCACCTTGGTTTGCGTAGATCTTCAGGAAGCAGATTTTTTTAAAATTTTTTTTTAATTTTTATTTTCATTGCATTTGTCGAAGCATAAATAATGCAGCTAACCATATTTACTCTTTCGGACTTCCAGATGTAAATTATCATACCAGCAGGCTTTGAATGAAAGCTATTTCTGATTTTTGGGTTTATCTTTAGTAAAGTAATATGTACATTAATCTTTTAAAGTATGCATATATTTGTTTTTGAATTTCATTTTGATTTGCCTTTTTGTTTTGGACATAGTTTTCCTTCACAATTGAAGAATGGTTTGTCAAAATTTGGCATTCCTCGTGGTATCTTGGAAATTTTGTTTAATTGGATTGATGCGAATGAAGACTATCCAAAGATTCCAGAGGCAAAAGGGATGATTAATGCTATCCGGAGCGAGGCCTTTTTCATACCTTTGTATGAGCTTTACCTCACATATGGTGGAATTTTCAGGTTGACATTTGGACCAAAGGTTTGTTTCTTTTAATTAGAATACAGAGTTCAGTGCTATTCTTTAAGAATAATCAAATTTAGAGAATTATAAAGAAAGCGCTGATATAATTGAATTTTTGTGGGACCTTTGTGGATTTATCTTCTTGCAGTCATTTTTGATTGTATCTGATCCATCCATTGCTAAACATATTTTGAAAGACAATTCAAAGGCATACTCAAAGGTAAACTAATTGACTAGTTTGATATACTTTGTTCTTCCCTTTACTTTCAGTTTTTGTGTTTTTCAGCAGATACATTTTTTATTTTCAGGGTATTTTGGCTGAGATTCTAGATTTTGTCATGGGGAAGGGACTGATCCCTGCAGATGCGGAGATATGGCGTGTTCGGCGTCGTGCCATAGTCCCAGCATTGCATCAAAAGGTATCATTCTTTGTATATGGTTTTGACATCCAGAAGTCCCTGGATTGAGTCAAATGTCAGTTCAGAACTGAAGCTGAAGATGTTACGGAAAAAAAGAGGGAAAATGTGGCTCAAGGACATAATTTCATTGATTAAAACCAACGGTTGGGATCTAAATCTAATCATAAGGATAGAGGAACAGTTGTTTGCAAAAAAATAAAAGAAGAAAAATATAGACTAGTTATGCAACATAAGTGATGAAGCATATTGTGAAACGAAAAGAGATCTTTTCGACAAAATCTCAACACGTTAGCCATGTACCTAATATGTTTCTTCTTTTTTATTGCATTGACCTGTTTTTTCACATTGATTTCGTACTTATTTTATCTGCAGTATGTAGCAGCTATGATTAGCCTATTCGGAGAAGCAACAGACAGGCTTTGCAAGAAACTGGATGCTGCTGCATCTGAAGGGGAAGATGTAGAGATGGAATCTCTTTTCTCCCGTTTGACATTGGACATCATTGGCAAGGCTGTATTTAATTATGATTTTGATTCACTAACAAATGATACTGGCATAGTTGAGGTATTATGTCATAGTTACTGAACTTATTTCCAGATTTATTTTCAATGATCTTGATTGATTTTCTATTGAAGTTGAGTTCACTGCAAAGCTTCATTTTTTTTTTTTTTGTGTTGTTTGGCTTCTGTGTTGTTTAGAGCAGGCTGTTTATACAGTTTTAAGAGAAGCAGAAGATAGAAGTGTTGCACCAATTCCAGTCTGGGAGATCCCTATTTGGAAAGACATTTCACCACAGCTAAAGAAAGTCAATGCAGCCCTCAAATTGATTAATGATACACTTGATGATCTCATTGCTATATGCAAGGTAAAGTTCTTATTTGCAGTAATATCTCAAGATTGTGTTTTGGTCTGTACTTTTGTTGGTACATGTACGAGAACATATTTCACACTGCAACATATTTTGTAATGGATTGTTTTTGCATTTTATTTGTGAAGTTGCTAATGAAGTGGTGATAGTCATTAGAGAATTTGGAGTTGTTTTTCCATTTGCTTATCCTTCTGCCTGATCATTAGCATCATGAGCAGAGAGTGCAAGGAGAAGAAACAAAGAAAAATGTAGGGCTGTTGAACCAAATGGAAGAACTTAGTTGTCAGTTACTTTTTCTGAAATTGTTGGTTACCCTTGTGTGGGTGGAACTGAAAAGGAGATAGGTATACAATAACTAGTATGTATTTGATGCAAATCTTGTCAGTAAAGCTGATAACACTGATGATCAGCAAAGGTGGTCGGTATTATGCACATTTATGGTGCTATGATAAGCCTTCAACCTTGCTTGTGATTCAACTAAGTGAATTTTTCTTGCACCCTGGTCACGATCTAATGGAAATCTGCCATTAGCTCTTGGATAATACACAGGAATGCTAATCTCTTGATTTTGTGGTCATTCGACATGACTATAAATATAAATCTGTTGTTATTAGCTTCATTTAGTTAATTATTAGTCTCTGATCTGCAGAGGATGGTAGAGGAAGAGGAGCTGCAGTTTCATGAGGAATACGTGAATGAGCAAGATCCTAGTATTCTCCACTTTCTGTTGGCATCAGGAGATGATGTAAGTACTATAAATGTCTAAAAATGCTTTTGGCTATGCTCGCAAAAGTAATTGAGGATTATTGTGAAACATTTTATAGGTGTCTAGCAAGCAACTCCGCGATGATTTGATGACAATGCTTATTGCTGGGCATGAAACATCGGCTGCAGTTCTAACATGGACCTTTTATCTACTATCGAAGGTATTTTGGAATTAAGGCTTGATGAAACTGGTGCTTGTTGAAAACTGAATGTATTGATGCTCACTGTTCTTCTTCCATGTCTTCCACTATAGGCTATAGTCTTTATCACTTGTCATTCATGTACAAACCACTTAAGAGTTCGATAATTTAGCTAAATTGTAAATAAAGTCATTAAATATCCCAGTTAAACTTTGAATATGTTGCACTTGTCCATTTAGTTCCTCTAATTTACTCTTATACATGAAAATCACACGTATTTTTTGATTGTGTGATCAGAAAAGTGAAAAATAAAAGTATAAATCTTTCTGCTTTTGTATTACTTGTTATGAATTTCTAAATTCTTGTGGATACAAAATGTATCATCATTGTTCTCTAATGATTGCAGGAACCTGCTGTCTTTTCCAAGCTTCAGGATGAGGTAACTTATTATTTTAATGTCTTGAATTGAGGTTTGAATCTTATAATCCATATTATACTAATTTTACTTTTCAAACCAAAATTTTGTTTTCTAGGTTGATTCTGTTTTAGGAGATCGATTTCCAACCATTGAAGACATGAAGAAACTTAAGTACACAACTCGAGTAATTAATGAAGTAAGAAGATAAACATTGCTCTTTTTTATCTCTCTTTGAAGTGAATCTTTAGAGTTCTTGCATTCAGGTTTTGAAATATTTTGTTCAAATTCTTTGCAGTCCCTAAGGCTTTACCCACAACCACCTGTCTTAATTCGTCGCTCTCTCGAGGATGACATGCTTGGAAAGTACCCTATAAAACGGTCGTATTTTAATCTATAACCAATATTACTCTTTGATGCTTATCCATGTGCAATGTTCTCCACTATGCAGAGGTTTTTCCTCAAAAGTAATGCTGCCTTTAAAGTGAATAATACTACATTATATGTGTATCCCGCAACTCTTGGTTCATCAGTATAATAATTTGTTTGAATTATTGTTAAATATACACCAAGGGTAAGTTTAAGTGTTGGTTATCGTTATATACGTAAATGTAATGGGAGAATCTTATTTTTCTCTTCACAAAGAGATGATTTTTTTTCGTTCTTCCATTATGATTAATACTTTTAATATATGAAATATTAAATAAAAGCCCTGATTTTAAAAAGAGAAAGGTTAATCCTGGAGGTTAAAGTTACATTGTTTTATCTAAGCTGTATGACATTTTTGTTTTTGCAAATGATAAAAAGTAGAACTTTAAAGTAGCATTAGTCATCGAATGATTCATAAAATAACGTGCTTTTGAATCTGCATTGTCTTATCCGCTGGGTTCTGCAGCTATTATTATTAGTTGTCTTCACCATTGTCCTTAACTGCTTTTGTTGGGGAAGGGGACAGATTACCCATTTGTTTCATTAATCTCAATGAAGTTTCTTAATTTTCATTTGTTCTATTAATGTACTTTTCTTTCTGTTTAGTTCCTAAATTGACTTTTTTTTTTTTCCCCTTCTGACAATGCATTTAGATATTGTGTATTTCTGTTTCCCTTTCCCTCTCTGGTGCCTTGGTTGCTTCTTCTTTTTAATGCTAATTAATTAATTCTGTTCTATTTTATTCCTACAGCGGTGAAGATATCTTTATTTCTGTTTGGAACCTGCATCGTAGTCCTCATCTTTGGGATGATGCGGATAAATTTAATCCAGAAAGATGGCCTCTAGATGGACCCAATCCAAATGAGACAAACCAAAACTTTTGGTATGTTATCAAGAGAGAATTTATTATGATTTTTTAATTAATTTAAAATATTATTCTATGTTCTTTTCATCCTTGGTACCATTATCAAGAAAAAGATATTTGTTTCCTTTGGCAATTGTAGTATCATTCATTTGGGTGTTGCTTTTATCTGTCTGGGACTATTTGACTCATTTAATTAATTAGTTGCAGAATTTGTGGCTGTTTGCTCCTTTGCTTATTTAATTGCCTCACTCGGGCAATATTTGCTGTATTTCTTATTATTCATTTTGTTGAATGATTTTGGCTATGGGTTAATTCTATGCAACTTGTAGTCAAGTGTTTAGAATTTGCTACCAAGGATATTTGTTTCTTTCTCGACATTATTGAAGTTGATTATGCTGGTAATACAAGTGATGGAAACAGAGACTGCAAATTTTTATACCAGGGAATAGACAATTTGAGATACATTTGCTGGGAAACAAAAGCTTAAGTTTACAGCATCAGTTACAACTTGATGACGGGAATTTCCTTTCGTTCTTTGTACTTCTATTTACTCTTCATTTAAGGAAAAAACAAAAACCTGAATAGCCTTAAATCTAACTTGATTAGGACTTAGTTTATTTTAATTCAAAATGAAAAGGAATCTTCTATTTTTGAGATCATCATCAATGTTATTCTCATGTAAACCAAAAAATGAAAAACAGTATTGCAAATCATTTCTCCATGCTCTTTTTCTTCTTTCTTTTTATGCCAACAGAGATGATTTCCCTGTTCATTTCTAGTTATATCGCCACTTCCTTTTAGACGCTAAAGATGCAGTGGGATGGTGCTTCGCCATTTCCCTTTTCAGAATCTGTAATAGTGCAAGTTTGTGATTTAGTTTACGAATGTGGACTGAGATGTGTCATTGAAATTATTGATGACTGTGAGCAAAAGAGTTAGATTTTTTTTTATTGTGTTATTAATTTTCTAAAATGATTGTGTTTTGTTTGAGGAACGTCTATTTGTTGTTATTACTGTGATCTCTTTCATTTTCTAGGTCTCTTTCCTCCCTAATTATCAAACGGGATGTAAATAATTTCTTCTGCATTTTAACCTGATATTTCTGTCTTTAGTTACAAATGACTGATAACAATGACTAATGTTTCAGTTACTTACCTTTTGGTGGAGGACCACGTAAATGCGTAGGTGATATGTTTGCTACGTTTGAGGTATTTACACCCTAGTTTTATAGAATTTATCATTTAATAATAATATATAGTACTGGACTATTTGCTGCATTGGTATCAAAATTTGTAATCTTCATTATTTTCTATGCTTGGTATATGTTATTTCTATAGCTTAAATTTCTAGTGACAACTCAGTCACCTTTTAGACATCATTTGAACTGTTGATCATATTACTTATAAGCACTTTCTTCTGCTAATTTACAGACAGTAGTAGCTGTTGCAATGCTTGTTCGGCGATTTAACTTCCAAATGGCACTTGGAGCTCCTCCAGTAAGTCAACTGCAGCTGCTTTCTTTCTAAATCATTACTGCATTAGTTATTAGAACACTGGTTCATGAAATTGATAGTTTATCATATCCTTGATTTGGATTGAGGAAGCCCGGACAAGGAATGTGAACCAAGTGGGTGTTTTGTTCATATGTATTGCTGATATTTGTTACAATCAAAACATAGCCTATGGAGTAGGGGTTAAGAAATCTATTAGGAAACTGTGAGTTCTGGTTTGAGGTAAACTTGTTCAAACCCAACTAAGATGTGACTGATCGATTAGCAAGCGTTTGAGCATCTTCAATTTTTTCTAGAATACACTTTGTTGAATCCATGTTGCAGTTGGTTCTAGCAGAAGATGTATAAACAGAATCAGAAATCTAGTTATTCTAGGGTCTCCTCGAGCTTCTTAAGATTTTTACTTTTCTGTGTATCTTTTTTCTAATTGGTTAGAGAGATAGGAGACTCATGTGGGTGTATTTGATTAGATTAGGAGAATCTTTTATAATCACAATGGCAATTTCTCTTAGGAAAAAGGGATTGAATTTTTTGGGCATCCCTTTGGGCTGAGATGGTTTTTGAATTTTAGGGAACTCCTTCCTTCTTCACACGAAGATCCTTTCTTCAACTAATGTGTCATTTCGAGACTTAGAAAGAGCATTTCCAATACATGTATCGTTTGTATGCAGGTTGAGATGACAACAGGAGCGACTATCCACACAACAGAAGGATTAAAGATGACCGTTACGCGTAGAATACAACCTCCAATAATGCCAGTGTTGAAAGAAGATGCTGCCCCTCTTGCCACTTCTGAAGGTGATGCCGATGCCGATGCCGATGCCGATGCCGATGCCCCTCATAGTAAAACAAATGAAATTTCTCCTGCTCATTCCAAATGATTATAGCCTTTACCTTACAAGCCATAGAAAATGAGAAATATGAGCTACATAAAAAAGAAAAAAAGGCAAACGGTACATATTTAGGGTTCTTATTGTTTTAAAATATTTAAGTACGTTCCCATTGATCATCCATGACTATTTGAAGCAATCATATTTGTAGATCATCAATTGTAAAAGTGGGAGAAGCTTTATTAATAAAGGGCTAAGTATCTGTTGCTCATATATATTTTTTTGTTTTGTGTTTTCAAGCTATGATAGTTTATGTTTTGATCAAGTCAAAAGGGACTTCGCGACTAAAGTGATGAAAATGAATGTGACTAAAGTATTGAAATGAATGATGATGAGTGTGAATATGTGGCCTAAAATGCGCCGTATAATTCAACAGTATTAAATCAAAATTCGGTAGTTGACGTTCGTCAATCAAGACACAGACATGTCTAACAACTTCCGTGGAACAGCACCAACCTAATCTAAGAATCAATTTAAGAGGAAAGTCTTCGAAATTTCACTATTAAACCGATTTAATTAGTGATTGTAGTTTTAGAAATTAGGAAAATTAACACATAACTCCATGAGATTTACAAAATTTATGCATACATAGAAAGTTTAGAGAAATGCACACATATATTCTTGAACTGTCAGTTAATTAACTCTATTAATTAAAATAAGTAGAATACCCTTAACACTTTAAATTTGGACACAAAGTTAGAAATATAATGTAAATTTATTCAATATTTAAAAAGTAATAAAATAAGTAGATAAGGTTTTAATTGTTTATCCAAATTTTATTTCTAAGTATTACCAAATCTCTAACCTTAATCTCTTGCCGCCCCCCCCTCCCCTAGCTCCCTCTAAATCCCTCATCTGCTGTCGGCATAATCACAACCTCTTTTCTGAAAAAGCCAACCAACATAAAATTTTGGGGAGTCTTTTTGAACAAAATCAAATAATGTGACTAAAATATAGTATTTTCTAAAACGTTAGGGAACAAAGTGCAATTCCTCCAATTTATTACACAGATTTTGACTCGAGAGAAAGCTACTAGCTGATAGGATATAATTGCATCAATTCCAAGAAAGTTTCAGAAATTCAAAATTTTGAAAATTCTTTCCATCCACCTGGCGGCCGAGATAAAATTTGGATGCTAACATAAGGTCCCCGCATGAAGATATTCAGAAAATCTCGTTCCTTTGATTGTGAAGAAACAAAAATTCAATTTCGATTCTACGAGATCCTCGGTTCAATCGGGGACGGGACCAGAATTAGGACTCTTCCTATATATCGATTTGTGATCCATATACTGTGGTCCAATTTGGAGGCTAAGATGATATGGCTTGAATGCAGATTAATTATTAAGAAAATCTCGTTCATTTGATACTTAAGAAATAAATAAAATATTCGATTTCGGTTACATTATTCTATTTTGTGGTGCTATGCATGCATGTTACAAATTGCTTGACCTGTACGTTACAAATTTGGTCCATGAAGCGAAAAATATAGCTCAATAATCAACTCCTTTCAAATAAGAAACAAGACTTGAACTCCATTAATATCCATGAAGCCATGTTCATTCTATGACTCTGTCTTTACAGTCTGCATCTTTCTGTCTCTACTTTATCAGCCATCTAACTGCCAACATACATATATAGATAAATTAAAGCTCAGACAAATTGCCAAAGAAACACCCCCCTTCTTCTTCCAGAGGTCATCAGTGTAATGGCGCTGAAAAATCAAATAACTATTTTGCCTAATTAAGAGAAGGATTTCTTGTAAAATGGGGCTCCTCATTGAACAGTTTTGCTTTGAATAAAATACTACCATTATAGGAACAGTTATATATTTATCTTTGGGCATAATTAAGGATTGAAAATTTGTTTTCTTGTCACTGGCTCAATCATATAACTATTTTCTAAGCTTTAGTTAATTTCCCTATGTTAATATCTTATACACCACAGCATTTAAACTTTGAAATAATTGTAGTGACTTGTGTTAACCATGTTATACAATAGTTTCTGGCAGATAGGGTCTAAACTTGAGACTATGGTTGAAGTGAGAATCAATGTGGTGTAAAACAACCCTATTTTAAAAACATATTCAAATATTTATTCTAAAAAAATGTACTTCAAAAGTATTGATCATAAAACATTAAGGGCTTTTCTAGAAAGCATTATGGAGTATTAAATGCTATAGAACATAAGTGCTTTATTCTTATCACCTTGATCAAGTTCACGCTTTGACACCACTTGCAGAGAAAGTCCAAGTTCCCGGCAGTTAACTCGTCTCCGTTTTGGTGGATCTTTTGCACATATGATCTCCCTTCTCCGTCTTAGTAAATTTCTAAGTTTTTCTGAGATCTTCTTAATTCTTCAAGTTCCGCTGACACTTGTTTCATTGTAGGTCTTTTTTTACTATTCAGTCTCAAACATCTCATTGCTATCTTTGCAACTGCTTCAATATCTTCTTCCTTTGCTTCTTTAGCTACTCTTGCATCTAATATCTTTATCAGTTTTTTCTCCTTTGCTAATGCAATGAAATGTGCAACCAGATTTCTGTCTTCTACTGCGGTGAAACAGATGGGTTTTTTACTAGTTACGAGCTCCACCAGTACAACTCCGAAACTGTAAACGTCACTTTTATCAGTGAATTGACTTGATCGAAAGTATTCTGGATCTAAGTATCCAAATGTCCCTTGAATAACAGTAGTTAGGTGAGTTTTATCATTTGGAATAGCCCTTGATGTACCAAAATCAGAAACTTTTGCACGGTATTTATCATCTAAAAGTATATTGGTAGATTTGATATCTCGATGAAAGATAGGGATTGAGGCTGCAGAATGCATGTATGCTACCGCTGCTGCAACTTCACACGCGATTCTAAGCCTATCATCCCATGAGAGTGAACAATTACTTTCTTGTTCTTGTTGCCGCTGATGTTGATGCTCATGAATATGGTGGGAAAGTGTTCCATTAGAAATGAACTCATATACTAGCGTTGGCACTTCAGTCTCCAAACAACAACCCAGAAGCTTGACAATGTTTCGATGATTGATTTGAGAGAGAATGACAATTTCATTAATGAATTGTTCAATTTGAGTTTCAGCATAGTCAATTGCTTTCGATCTTTTAACAGCAACTATGCGACCATCCGGTAACATACCTTTATACACAGTGCCAAATCCTCCTTGTCCGAGAAACCGACTCTGGTTGTAGTTGTCCGTCGCTCTTTGAAGCTCCTCTGCCGTAAATATTTTAGCCCTTTCACTACTTCCACATGATGATAATAACCGTTGTTGTAACAAATACCCACCATTTTGCTTGAATAGCTTCTTTTTTTTCTTTCTGTATCTTCTTCTCTTTAAAAATCTGTATAACTGGCACCCAAAAAAACATACACCCAGAAATCCCAGACCCAGACCAATTCCTGAAACCAAAAGAAAAAGACAATTTTAAACATGTTATGAAGTTGGAATGAAATAGCTGACAAGTGAGTGCAAGATAGAGATGTGTACCTAACAGAGTAACCAGTTTCACTGGAAATTTTTTGTTATCAGGTTTGCAAGTGAGGCTCTTTAGCCTTCCGTCTGTAAAAATGAATCGACTTGTTGTGCTTGTGCAGCTATCTCCTTTGAGAGGAACCAGAAATGGTGTAAAAGGATAGATATTGTCATCTAGTTTTAGCATGTTTGCGTCAATAATACTTCGTACTTCAACACCAAAATCATCCGCAATGGAATTGATAGAATCACCCCATGCTACCATATACTTAAGCAAGGAGGTTACCCCATTTGCCGCCTGGTCTTTACTCGGACAAGCACATGTCAGTGGGATCAGCAATTCTGAACCCACAGTAAGATTTTCAGCTTCATAGTAGTTTTGACCTACGAGAGCCTGACATGTAGTTTGACCTTGGTATGTGTTATTGGCGATATTAAAATAGGTATCACCCAATTTGATTGTGTAAGGGGCGTTATGCTGGTAGACGCTACCGGAACACGAACAGGAAACAGGAACTATTACTAATTTTCCCGATGGTATCTTTTCATCGGACGATAAATTATTCATGAAGGCTATGCTTGAGGCTTCAGAAGCAAGAAGATAGGCAATACTGACGGGTGAATCATAAGGTGCTTTAGATCGATAAGTTATGAATGATTGGCATGATTTTTGAGGACCATTACAAACATAACCTCTGGTGGAAGACGGGTTTTGATCGCAATCTAGCTGAGTGTTATTGAGGTATTTTTGTTGGCAGTTTGATGGCTGATAAAGTAGAAACAGAAAGAAGCAGATTGCAAAGAGAAAGCTATAAAATGAACATGGCTCCATGGATATTCGAGTTTTTTTGTTAATACAGGCTTTGGATTCTTGTTTCTTGTTTCTTGTTTCTTGTTTCTTGTTTCTTGTTTCTTGTTTATATACAGAAATTGCTAAATCTTAACACAGATGTATTTCTTTCAATGAGCAAAAGTCTCTCATTTATAATAAGTAGTCTGCTTCAGACAACCTTCCTGTTTTCAACTTTTTGGAAAAGTAAACGGTTGAAATTGAAAATGTTGGATCATAGTTCTTCTCCCGTGACTCCAAAGCTCAAAATGAGAACACATTGTAGAAGTAGAATGGGGTGCAGGATAACCCTTCTCTGTACACTTGTTTTGAGTGTATGAAAAGAAAAATCAAATAGTTAATAGATCTCAAATAAAATAATCAATTTTAATCAATGAATTAATTTTTTTAATTAATACTGTAAGATTAACAAAGACCTAAAAAATTCTCAAAAATTTTATTTTTTATATTTTATTATCTTATTTACCAAACAAAATATTTTTCTACCAAAATTATCAAGAAACGTAAAACTCTAAAATTGTTTTAATATATTTTCTCAAATTTTTGATCAATTTTATTAAGAATTATATCATAATTTAATACTATGTTCATTATTTTTTATTTTTATAGATTAATAAAATAAATTGCAATAAATATATCAATCAAATTGATATTTTATTCTAATAAAATTATTATTAGTTGTAATATTTCATATAAATTGTCTTAATAAAATTAATAGTTATTATCAATTACTTTATTTTCATTAGTTACTTTATAAAAAAAAAGTATTGATTATTATTATATTATTTTGACAATATAGGAATTGCTGATATAACATATGAAAACTTAATTTATCATTGCTGGAATGATATAAAATATTTGTTTTGTTATAAAATTTGATAAAAAATTAAGAATATTTAATGTTAACGATAAATTAAAAAAATTGATAATTGTAAAAACTAATTTTTATTAAATACTTTAAATATATATTGAAATTAATAAATTTAATTTTTTTTATAATTTGTATTGAGTTTAGTACTATTAAACCATTATAAAGTTATTTAAATTAGGGGTGGGTACGGTATGAGTCGATATAAATTTTTAAAAAACTAGATTGGACTTAAAAATTCTGGATCTTAAATTTTTGAGACCGGATCAGACTGATTACATAATGAAATTAGATTAAAACCGGATCGATTTGTTTGATTTTTGAGTTGGTTTGATTTTTAAATAAATTTATTATCTTTTTGAAAAAATTTTTAGTGTATTAAACGATATCATTTTATAAAAATATAATAAAATGACGTTGTTTCGATAAAAAATATTAAAAAATAATATTTCTGTTTTGTTTCAAATTTTTTGAATCAAAACCGAAACTGAATTGAAAATTTCAAATTTTTTATTTTAATAACCAAAATTGAATCGAATTGTATAAAATACTGGATCGAATCTGTAAATTCCAATCTAATTTTGGTCCGGTTTGGTTCAATTTGATTTTTTGCCCTCCCCCAATTTAAACTAACTTAAAATAATTGACTTAAAATATAAGTATCTTATGAGAATTAAACTTTAAGTTGATGTAAATCATGAGCATCTTCATTTAAAATTTTCTTTTTACAGGGAGTTTGTTTATGTTAAGTAAAAGAGAAAGAGAACTTTGTATACTTTCTATTTTTTTTTATCTGAATTTAATTCTAGTATTAATACTTATATTTTGTTGGTAAAAGAAAAATTAATAGGTTTAAATTTATAAGCTTAGGCTTGTAAATAAGTTTAATAAAAAATTATGAGTTTGGCATTAAATAGTGGCCGAATAGAGTCAAATGAGATAGGAGGTCAGGATAAGATTTATTTTTTGAAATAGAAACATCCTAACTTGGCCCTATTTCGGCCCAAATGGGGAGGGGTTAAGAATGGGATCTTTAGTCCAATCAAGAATGGGACGGGGGGATGAGAATTAGGATCCCAATCCGTTGCTATCTCTACTAAGGACCTATATATTTTTCGGACTGAAATTTGAAAAATAATATTTAGTAGAGAATAAATTGTTAATTGTGAGAAAATTATATTATTTAACTCAAATTTAAGGATTATATAAGCATATCAAACTCACACAAACTAAGTCAAACTACTATCTTTTTATCTTTATCAAAACTCACAAAAATTAAGTGATACTAGTATTTTTCGTAAAATATCCTAAGATATACAGGAATATTCGATATTGACTAAGAGAAGTACTAGATAAGATATAATTACAAGTCTATTGTCACAGGGGATTTTTCTTTTTTTGATGATGGCAACCTGTCCTTTAATCTGTGATCTGTATGCTGTGGTCCAATTTGGGAGGCTAAGATATGGTTTGAATGCAGATTAATTATTAAGAAAATCTCGTTCCTTTGATTCTGAAGAAATCAAATATTCGATTTTGGTTATATTGTTCTATTTTGCGGTGCTATGCAAGCATGTTACGAATTGCTTGACCTGTACCTCACAAATTTGGTTCAAATGATTAGTCAATGAAGGGATAAATATAGCTCCATAATCAACTCCTTTGAAATTAGAAACAAGAATATATAAGAAGCCGAATTCTTCATCATCAGGAATTAAACACCAATATCCATGGAGCCATATATGTTCATTCTATGGTTTTCTCTTTACCGTCTGCAGCTTTCTGTGTCTACTTCATCAGCTATCAAATTGCCAACACACATGTACAACTAAATTAAAGCTCAGAAAGATTGCCAAAGCAACACCCTTCTTCTTCTTCTTCTTCTTCTTCTTCTAGAGGTTATCAGTGTCCGGTGGATAAGGTCTAAACTTGAGAATATGGTTGATAATGAGTCACTGTGGTGTAAAAAATACTATTTTAAAAACATATTCAAATATTTATTCTAAAAATACTTCGAAAGTATTGATAATAAAACATTAAGGGATTTTCTGAAAAGCATTATAGAGCATTAAGCACTATAGAACATAAGAGCTTTATTCTTATCACCATGATCAAGTTCACACTTTGAAACCACTTGCAGAGAAAATTCCAAGTTCCTAGCTATTAACTCTTCTCCATTTTGGTCGATCTTTTGCAAATATGATCTCTCTTCTCCCTTAAAAATTTCTTAAGTTTTTCTGAGATCTTCTTAATTCTTCAAGTTCCACTGACACTTTCTTCATTGTACGCCTTTTTTTAGTATTCAATCTCAAACATCTCATTTCTATTTGCGCAACAGCTTCAATATCTTCTTCCTTTGCTTCTTTAGCTACTCTTGCATCTAATATCTTTACCAGTTTTTTCTCCTTTGCTAATGCAATGAAATGTGGAACCAGATTTGTCTCTTCTTCTGTGGCAAAACAGATGGGTTTTTGGCCAGTTACGAGCTCCACTAGTACTACCCCGAAACTATAAACATCGCTTTTATCGGTGAATTGACTTGATTGAAAGTATTTTGGATTTAAGTATCCAAAAGTCCCTTGAACAATAGTGATTAGGTGAGTTTTATCATTTGGAGTAGCTCCTGATGTACCAAAATCAGATACTTTTGTACTGTATTTATCATCTAAAAGTATATTGGAAGATTTGATATCTCGATGGAAGATGGGGATTGAGGCTGCAGAATGCATGTAAGCTACTGCTCTTGCAACTTCACACGCAATTCTAAGTCTATCATCCCATGAAAGTGAACAATTACTTTCTTGTTCTTCTTGTTGCTGATGTTGATGCTCATGAATATGGTGGGAAAGTGTTCCATTAGAAATGAACTCATATACTAGCGTTGGCACTTCCGTCTCTAAAAAACAACCCAGAAGCTTGACAATGTTTCGATGATTGATTTGAGAGAGAATGACAACTTCATTTATGAATTGTTCAATTTGAGTTTCAGCGTATTTAATTGCTTTTGATCTTTTAACAGCAACTATGCGACCATCGGGTAACATACCTTTATACACAGTGCCAAACCCTCCTTGTCCAAGAAACCGACTCTGGTTGAAGTTGTCCGTCGCTCTTTGAATCTCCCCTGCTGTAAATATTTTAGCCCTTTCACCACTTCCACATGATGATAATAATCGTTGTTGTAACAAAACCCCTCCATTTTGCCTAAACAACTTCTCTTTCTGCTTTTTGTATCTTCTTCTCTTTAAAAATCTGTATAACTGGCACACAACAAGAAATGCACCCAGAAATCCCAGACCCAGACCAATTCCTGAAACCGAAAGGAAAAAAATTTTAAACCTGTTATGAAGTAGGAATGAAATAGCTGACAAGTGAGTGTAAGATATAGAGATATATACCTAACAGAGTAACCAGTTTCACCGGAAACATTTTGGTATCGGGTTTGCAATTGAGACTCGTTAGCCTTCCGTCGGTAAAAATGAACCGACTTGTTGTGCTTGTGCAGCTATCTCCTCCGAGTGGAACCAGAAGTGGCGTAAAAGGATAAATTAAGCTATCTGGTGTTAGCATGTTTGCGTCAACAATACTTTGTTCTTGAACACCAAATTTATCTGCAATGGATGTAACATTATCACTGTTGAAATTAATGCATTTTCCACACTTATGAACTATCAAACAAAATATTTTTTCAACATTTACAGGTCATGAACACTATCAGAGGACAATTTTTAAAACTTAAACTGTATCGATTAAGGCATCATTTCTGAGCATGGTTGACTCTGTTAGAAAGATCAAGATGTCAACTTTCTAGTAAATTTTACGGTATTCAATTTGGATTTTTCTAGAGAAAGTTATAGTCAAATACTTAAGAGATGTTCAGATAGAAAGTCAATATGAAATGTCTGCATAAAGCTATCAAAATTCTCGTACAATGGTTTGTATTTAGAGTCAAAGTTTTTGTCTCTAAGAAGTATGTTTAAAATTCTCAAGGATTGATTTTCTAGCACGTCTAGTTGTTATTTATATGGCAATTTAAGTGAAAATCTTATGACACACAAAACAGAACACAGAAATAAAAAAAATTCTGCAGAATATTGAGCTCTGTAACAGCAATTCAACAAATGTTCTGTTCTTATTTTTAATTTTTCTTTATAATTCATTCAAATTACCAACAATCACCCCATGTTATCATATAATTAAGCAAGGAGGTTACCCCATTTGCGGCCTGGTCTTTACTCGGACAAGCACATCTCAGTGGGATCAGCAACTCTGAACCCACAGAAAGATTTTCAGCTTCATAGTAGTTTTACCTATGAGAGCCTGGCATGTCGTTTGACCTTGGTATGTGTTATTGGCGATTGTAAAATAGGTATCATCCGACTTGATTGTGCAAGGAGCATTGTGCTGGTAGATACTACCTGAACGCGAACAGGAAACGGGAACTATTACTAATTTTCCAGATGGTATCTTTTCATTGGATGCTATGTTATTGATGAAGGCTATGCTTGAGGCTTCAGA
Source organism: Azadirachta indica (assembly GCA_022749755.1). Classification (NCBI taxonomy): domain Eukaryota; kingdom Viridiplantae; phylum Streptophyta; class Magnoliopsida; order Sapindales; family Meliaceae; genus Azadirachta; species Azadirachta indica. The sequence continues at coordinate 12,611,274 of CM040453.1, forward strand.
AGCAAGAGGGTAGGCAATGCTGACGAGTGAATCATAAGGTGGATCAGATCGAAATGTCGTGAATGACTGGAATGATCTTTGAGGGCCATTACAAACATAACCTCTGGTAGAAGACGGGTTTTGATCACATTCTAGCTGAGTGTTATTGAGATATGTTTGTTGGCAGTTTGATGGCTGATAAAGTAGAAACAGAAAGAGGCAGATTGCATAGAGAAAGCTATAAAATGAACATGGCTCCATGGATATTTGAGTTTTGTTAATGCATGCTTTGTATTCTTCATTCTTGTTTCTTGTTTATATAGAGAGATTGCTAAATCTGAACACAAATGTATTGAGCACAAGTCCCTATAGACTTTGTCAAAAGTCTGTTTGAGACATCGAAGCAACATCGAAATGTAATTTGTTTGGATAATAATATATAGGCCCTTAATTTGGATCACAACAAATAGATTCTTGGGTTTTGTCTAAATAATAAATAATGCTATTTTTTATTACTAACACTTGAAAACAATTATTTGTAATTACATGTTTACCTTCATTTTTCTATTGAAACTTAGGGAATAATGGTCATGTTGGATGGTATTGATTGTTGGACAATATTGAAATTGCTAGTATTATTAGTAGTTGTAGTATTAACAAGTAGTCGTAAATGTGTTAAGTTTTCCTTTCCTCCATTTTTTAATTTTTGTTAGTTATATATATATATATATATATATAGATATATTTGAAGTAATATTTTAAATTTTAGATTTATGCTATAATTAATTGCCATTAGACCCATGACCTAGTGGTATGTGAGCGTGAGTTTGAGTCTTACTATGAGATTAGCAGGACTCTTCCAAAATATGTGAAACTTTTCTAAAAACTTTGTGGTAAATTTTCATATTTAAAAGAGTGAAACTCTCATCAATTATATGTGTGAGTAGACTTTTAGAATATGTTATAACAGGGCCTATTCAAACTCTCTATAATAATGTTTATTCGAACTCCTAGTATATTATTAATAAATTGTAATATTAAAAAGAATTTATATTTGATTAAAAAACAATGAAATTTCACGAAATTGAAACATGGAAGGTCAGAGTTTCAAATTTAGTTTTCACCAAATTTTAGTAGTGAATTTTTTTCTTGGTCTTTCAATTAAGTGACACGTTAACACTATTAAGGATCTATTTATTAAAAATGACCATTATATATTTTTATGAATTATTTACGCAAAATCATGGACTTATGGGTTGTTTTTACATTTTTATTTCTCCGTGGAAGCAACCCAATCATATTCCTTTCTTAATTTCAGCTTTTTAGTCACATCATCATACAATAATATATATTATTATACCTGGTCAAAGGAGACTGATCAAAACCCTTTATTTAGTTTCAGTTTGGTCATTATCATATAATATTCTTATAGCATTACTTACAAAGATCTAAAATTTATTTATCCCAATAATCATGTTAAAACTTGAACACTTTTTCAACTTGCTAAAAAGAATATTTATAATTAAATTACTAGTAGGTACTTTGTAATAAACGTTATAATTAAATGGAAATTTGTAAGTATCCAACAAACTTTTGTAATATTAAAATTTTTTTCAAATTTTTGAATGTTAATTAGTTGGCATTGGAAAAGGGTTTTAGAAATTATAAAAATCATTGTTTTTAATTAAAAGAAGTTCAAATTTTAGATTGTTGACAATAAAATTTTTTAAAAAACAGAATTGTTTAAAATATTCTTATTTTGTTTTGAAAATTTTATAGTATTTATTTAAAATAGAGTACTCAAAACTTGTATGTTACACTAAAACACAATTTTTCTTAAAAATTATTTATGATAACCAAATAATTAATAAATTTTTGTTAAAAACTTCTTTTGTAAAAGCATCACTAATAAAAAGTGTATTTTAAAAATTTCTACTCGAAAAATTATACCAAATAGAAATTTTTTCTAACTTTCGTTGTTAATTACCATCAAACAAATCTTCTTATTACTTGGCCAAAATTCTATGTCAACAAATCTTCTTAATTTCACTAATTTTTGTCAACTAATGAAATAATACTAAAATATGAGATAATTAAAATGTATCATTATCGACAATTTTTTTTTTTAAAAAAGATGTTTTAAGATTTGAAATTTAAAATCAACCTTAAATTTCAAGCTTACATTTGACTTCCAACTTTCATTTTTGAGTTTTATGTTATATAAAATAAAAAAATTACTGTGACAACACATTCAATGTATTAGGCCAAGTTCTCACAAAAAGAATTGGAGTAGTTATCACCGGTACAATCATTCTTTCCACCTAATTAAGTGAAACAATTATCAATTATGTGATTCAATTCTCAATTAGTAAAAAGACAACTCATTTTCTTGAAAAAAAAAATTATTACTTTTATGAGACTAGAATCCTTTCCTAATATTTTCCATCCTTAGCTTTTAGGGATCTAATAACACATGATATAATTGATATTTATATTTATAGTTTAAATTTTATTTTAATTTTTTTCAGTCAACTATGTTATCATATTTAAAGGTAAAACACCATTAAATTTATAATATTCGATATAAAGATTTTTCAAAAGCAAATATCTATTACCAACTCCTTTAAATTGACAGATCACTTATGGATTCTATTAACGTGAAAAAATATTAAGGAACAATATCAGTTACAATTCACATAAAATAGGTTAGGATTTGAATTTAGTATATATAATTAGTAGTATTATTTATGTAGTATTTTTATTTTACTCTTTCATTATATTTTGTGGTGTATTTTACAAAATCATTGAAATTTACGGTTAAATGCATGAAAATTAAAATAAAATCTCAAGCACATCATCTCATGAAAATTTATTCAATCTTTTGTATATTTACAAATAAGTTTAAAAAAATTTTGAATATATGAATAATTATATTCAGATTTTAACCAAAAAAAAAAAAAAAACAGGCCCTAAGGGTAGATCCAAATAGACCCAAAATCATATTTTGTTTGTTTTGTAATAAATATGACTCTTGATCTCTTAATAAATTAATAAAAATTTCCTTTTACGTCTATTTTTGCTCTCAAATTTGGCCAAATATGCAATTAGACTGAGATTAAAGAAAAAAATTAGACTCTATGAGTTAAAGAAAAATAGCCCTAAGAATAGGTTCCCTTTGCTTCTTTAACAGTTTAGTTAATATAACTCTAGAATTATTATATTTTATCTCATATTTATATATCAAATACACTATATTTGGAATTGAACTAAAATATAAAGCAAATACACCTATCAAGTATCGGGTATCAATGATTATGTTTGTGGTTGTGCAATTACCTCTCACATAGCCAGCTCGCAACCCTCCCCTTTTTACTTTATATTTTATTCCAATTCAAAATATGGGTTATTTAATTTATAAAACTGATATATTCAATTATTATGATAGTTATGTACATAGATCAATTTTAATTTGTGGAAGTAAACTATATTTTATTGGAATTAATTTATTTAAATTATTTACTTAATTTGTTTATGAGAAAATTACAAGAGAAAAGAAGTTGATTATAATTAATTTTTAAAAAGAAATTATAGAACAAAGCATATTACATATTTTTAGATATCTTGCTTTATACTTTTAAGTTATTTTTGTATCTTCATATCTGTCTTATATAAAAAGTATAGAAATTAATCATTTACAGGTGATGTGTAAATTTATTAAATATCTGAGAATGATTTAATTGTTTTTTTAATAGATATGAGGTAGAATATAATTATTTAGGAGTCTTATGGCAATTTAAATAATAATAAAAAAAAAACACCGACAATGTGAGACATGGTTGACTATCTTTTATTTCGTGGAGGCCTAGTTAGGTATTAGGCTAAGGTAAGCGAATCTACATGTCTCTTTTCAGATCAACTAACATACTTTAACGTAAATAAATTTTATTTTGCTTAATAAAACCCACTTATATGTGTTATTAAAGAAATTTTTTTAAGGAAATTAACATAAAAAAATAAAAAGAGTCCAAACATTAAAAAAAGATAACGATAAAAGATTCTGAATTGAAATTAAAGTACAGCTCAACGTATATTTGGACTTTAGGTTTGAATTTGTATTTTCTTCTTATTTGTGCGCTTGAGCATAAATCGTATTAGATCTAGTTTTATTAGTCTTCTGGCTATTAGTAGCATTTCGTTACCTTATATAGAACTCTCTTAGGTTTTGGGTAGACTTCCCTTAATGAGAGAATAAAAAATTTTACTAATTAAATATATGATTAAAGTCTCTTGGGCGTAATCGAATAGCTTAACGCTCTCAGGCCATCAATGAATTTGGCTATTATTAACCATTATCTTAGCAATAGAACTCTAATGAAAAATAAAACTCTTTTTAATTGACTTTATTAAATTGTTATGTTAAATTAGTCATCACGAATGCGAATAATAATAGAGAATAGAGATTGTATTTTGAAATTAAAATTTCATTCTCATCCATTTTTTTAAAAAATTTCTTTAGAAAAAATTTAAGAGAAATTTCTTAAAATAAATCTAATTTAAAGCCAATTTACAAAACCATGCTCAAATAATTTTACTCAATTTTCACCTAATTAATTGAATTCGGAAATGTTAAAATCTTGGTTAAAATATGGTTTACGATTAAATTGGTGATGTTAATCAATAAGTGAAGAAGGAAATGGAGGTGGATTGATATAAAAAAGTCCGATTCAATCACCAATTCGAGCTTGAATAGTGATTATGGCTGTAAAATTGATGAAGTTAAAGGTATCAAGTTTAGTTGCTCCAAAGGGTATGTGAACATTTTAGGAGGCAATGGATCAAAGAAAGTTGGATTTTTTTAGCAGCTTCTCTCTCCTAGAAGAAAGGGAACGCGTGCATTTTAACAAGCAAGTAGTTTCTAGCTTCGGTCTGGGTGTCATTGTATTTGTTGTGCTTTGCTAGGCAACTCTTTGAAGACTCCTGTGAATTTAATGTTGTTCATGTCAATTTTTCTTGTGTTGGTTCTTAAAAAACAAAAACATAGTAAAGAAGATATGGTTTCACTAAATTAGTTTCTGGATCGAAGTTCTTTTTTATTGGGGAGCAAAAAAAATGTTAAAATCATATTAATATTTTATCATACATAAATATTTTTCGGGCCCACTGAGTATTACACTGGACCCATTTTCCCAGTTCGAAAATTCTTCCTATCGATCTGTCTGTGATCTGTATGCTGTTGTCCAATTTGGAGGCTAAGATATGGTTTGAATGCAGAATAATTAATTAAGAAAATCTCGTTCCTTTGATTCTTAAGAAATAAAATATTCGATTTCGGTTATATTATTCTATTTTGTGGTGCTATGCATGCATGTTACGAATTGCTTGACCTGTACCTCACAAATTTGGATCAAATAATTAGTCAATCAAGGGAAAATATTGCTCCATAATCAACTCCTTTGAAATTAGAAACAAGAATATATAAGAAGCCGAATTCTTCATCATCAGGAATTAAACACCAATATCCATGGAGCCATATATGTTCATTCTATGGCTTTCTCTTTACAGTCTGCATCTTTCTGTTTCTACTTTATCAGCCATTGAACTGCCAACAATCATGTATGGATAAATTAAAGCTCAGAAAGGTTGCCAAAGCAACACGCTTCTTCTTTTCTTCAAGAGGTTATAAGTATAATGGTGGTCAAACATCAAATCATTATTTTGCCTAAATAAGTGAAGGATTTGTTGTAATAAAATAGGGCTCCTCATTGGAAAAGGCTGCTTCCTATACAACTGGATTTCACTAGATTTATACTAATACCTTATATACCACCACCTACAATTTATATTTGAAGTTTAGACTAGGGTCGAGATTGAACATCAAGTGTAAAAAGCTATTTTAACAACATGTTCAAATATTTATTCTAGAAACACTTCAAAAGTATTTTTTTATAATTCATAATATAACATTAAGGGCTTTTCCAATAGGCATTATAGAGTATACAGCATAAGCGCTTTATTTACACTACCCTCAAGTTGACCCATTGACTCCACTTGCAGAGAAAATTCCAAGTTCCCAGACTCTTCTCCGTTTTCGTCGATGTTCTGCAAAGATGATCTCTCTTCTACTTCTTTATAAATTTCTAAGCTTTTCTGAGATCTTCTTAATTCTTCAAGCTCTATTGACACTTGTTTCATTGTAGGCCTTTTTTTACCCTTCAATCTCAAACATCTCATTGCTATCTGTGCAACTGCTTCAACATCTTCTTCCTTTGCATCATTGGCTACTCTTGCATCTAATATCTCCGCCAGTTTTTTCTCCTTTGCCAAAGCAATGAAATATGCAACCAGATTTTTCTCTTCTTCTCTGGCAAAAGAGATGGGTTTCTTACCAGTTACGAGTTCTACCAGTACAACCCCAAAACTGTAAACATCACTTTTATCGGTAAATTGACTTGACTGAAAGTACTCCGGATCTAAGTATCCGAATGTTCCTTGAACTCCAGTAGTTAAATGAGTTTTATCATTTGGAATAGTCCTTGATGTACCAAAATCGGAAATTTTTGCACTGTATTTATCATCTAAAAGTATATTAGAAGATTTGATATCTCTATGAAAAATTGGGATTGAGGCTGCAGAATGCATGTAAGCTACTGCTCCTGCAACTTCACACGCAATTCTAAGCCTATCATCCCATGAGAGTGAACAGTTACATTCTTCTTCTTGTTGTTGCTGATGTTGATGGCCACGAATATGGTCAGAAAGTGTTCCATTAGAAATGAACTCATATACTAGGGTTGGTACTTCAGTCTCTAAACAACAACCCAGAAGCTTGACAATGTTTCGATGATTGATTTGAGAGAGAATGACAACTTCATTAATGAACTGTTCAATTTGAGTTTTTGCATAATCAATTGCTTTTGACCTTTTAACAGCAACTATGCGACCATCGGGTAACATACCTTTATACACGGTGCCAAACCCTCCTTGTCCAAGAAACCGGCTCTGGTTGTAGTTGTCCGTCGCTCTTTGAATCTCCTCTGCTGTAAATATTTTGGCCCTTTCACTACTTCCACATGATGATAATAACCGTTGTTGTAACAAATACCCACCATTTTGTTTGAACAACTTCTCCTTCTGCTTTCTGTATCTTCTTCTCTTTAAAAATCTGTATAACTGGCCCCCAACAAGAAATACACTCAGAAATCCCAGACCCAGACCAATTCCTGACCAAAAGAAAATCAATTTTAAACATGTTATGAAGTTGGGATGAAAAAGCTGACAATTGAGGGTAAGATATAGATGTATACCTAACTGAGTAACCAGTTTCACTGGAAACTTTTTGGTATCAGGTTTGCAATTGAGACTCTTTAGCCTTCCGTCTGTAAAAATGAACGGACTTGCTGTGCTTGTGCAGCTATCTCCTTTGAGAGGAACCAGAATTGGTGTAGAAGGATAAATTAAGCTATCTGGCGTTAGCATGTTTGCGTCAACGATACTTCGTAATTCAACACCAAAAGTATCTCCAATGGATCTGAGATTATCACCCCTTGTTATCATATAATGAAGCAAGGAGGTTACCCCATTTGTGACCTGGTCTTTACTCGGACAAGCACATCTCAGTGGAATCAGCAATTCTGAACCCACAAGAATTTGTGTACCTGCATAGTAGTTTTGACCTAAGATATCCTGGCATGTTGTTTGACCTTGGTATGTGGTATTGGCGATAGAAGAATAGTTTTCACCCTTTTTGATTGTGTAATAGGCGTTATACCGGTAGATGCTACCTGAACACGAACAGGAAACAGGAACTATTACTAATTTTCCAGATGGTATCTTTTCATTGGATGATATATCATTGATGAAGGCTATGCTTGAGGCTTCTGAAGCAAGAAGATCGGCAATACTGACGGCAGAATCATAAGGTGGATCAGATCGAAAAGTTGTGAATGACTGGCATGATTTTTGAGGACCATTACAAACATATCCTCTGGTAGAAGACGGGTCTTGATCACATGTTAGCTGCTGACCGCTATTAATGTATGTTTGTTGGCAGTTTGATGGCTTATAAAGTAGAAACAGAAAGAGGCAGATTGCAAAGAGAAAGCTATAAAATGAGCATGGCTCCATCGATATCAGAGTTTTGGTAATGAAGGCTTTGATTCTTGTTTCTTGTTTATATAGAGAAATTGTTAATTCTGGACTTTGGTTTATTGACCAAAAGTCTGGTGTCTACCACAATTGCTTCCCAGTCTGGGACTACGAAGCAGCTTGGAAATGGAACTTTCGTTTTGGATAATAACATATAGACCCTTAATTTGAATAATAACAAATAGATTCTTCGGTTTTGACTAAATAATAAATAAGAACATATTTTGTTTATTCTATTTTATCTTTTGCTTAATGATATTTTAACATCAAGGATCTATTTATTAAAAATTATCAATATACGTTCATATTCATTATTTTAGCAAAACTCATGGACTTACGTGTTGTTTTCACATGTTTATTGCTTCGTGGTCAAAGTAAAAGTCTTAAGTTATTTAAGGGTTAACGTGGTCTAAGTCCTTAAACTTTGGTTAATTAGCTTGATTAGTCTTATTAATTTTAAAAATATTTATAAAAAATTTTAATTTATTATAAAATAAAAATTATACTCTTGTCTAATAGTAATTATTAAAGAAATTATTTTAACTAAAAATAAATATTAAAATAATAATAAGTATTGTTTTATAACACATTAATAATTAAATATATATTAATATATTATAAATAAAATATAATAATTGTAAGTACTGTATTATAATATATTTTATTTATAAATTAATATTTATTTATGATTATTTTATTTATTTTCTAAAATCACATTAGTCTTGCATTGTCAACTATATTATAGTACAAAATTTATGATTATATATAATTTAAGTATTGTACTGTAATATATTTTATTTATATGTGATTTATTTTATTTATTCTTTGATATCTAATTAATGTTAAACCGTTAATATATTATAAAATAAATAAATTTATATTATAATTATAATATATTAATAGGAGTTTTAACAAATACCTCCCTTGAGGTTTGGACTTTTAATACATAGATGGAAAGTTTAGAGAAAGGCACAGATACCTCCCCTATTACATTGTGAGTTGATTTACTTTGACCATTATTTCGCTATTAAGTTGAGGGACATTTTGGTAAAATGATGCATGCTTTCCTATCTCAAAGACACTTGTAGTAGGATAAGTAAATAGGTTCCAAAATTTAAGTCAAACTCCAATATTGGTAGTGCAATATTAGGGTCAAAACTAGCACGTAGCACTTTACCCATCACTATCCATCGCTACCCATCCCCTCTTTAAGCAGATTTTGTCTCTAACTTTTTCCTTCTCCTCCTCTGTAAGTTGTTCCCATTACTTATTTTATGTTGCTAAGCACAATGATGACTTCCTTTTTATTAAATCTTCTTTTAAGATTGTCCCTCTTTAAGAGTAGATCTCCCCCAATTTCAAATGGACTCCTCATCTTTTTGTTATATTGTTGGAGTTAGATTTCGTTTGGTAATTGTGAGAGAAGAGGTTGGCTTGGTTGGCATCAAATTTGGCCATGGAAGAGGCAAAGATAAACACCCATTCGGTGTAGAAAGAAGAAGCCATGAAGAAGAGTGAAGAATGTTTTTTTCATTCTGCCAATATAATGCTTGGCTTTGGAGAAGATAAATTGAAGAAAAAATGGAGGAAAATTGATGAAGAGGGTTTTGTTAAAGGGTTTGCAAGTACATGGAGTTTGAAGTTTCATCCATTGTCTGCTGGATCTATGAGGAAATATTTGAAGAATATTTGCATGAATAGGAGAAATCTTTAAGTTTTGGTTTTCTTCTGTTTTGTGGGTTGAAAAAACAAAAAAAGGTAGTTTCACATAATAATGGAATTTTCATCCATTGTCTACTAGACCTATTAATAATGCACATATAATTTAAACATCATTTTTTATTTCAAGTCTCATTTGAAGGGTCAAAGTGCATTATTGTCATTTTAACGAACGGTGTTAGTGAACTAATAGTATAAGAGAGATATACGTGCCTTTTCCCAAACTTTTTATTTGTGTTAAAAGTCTAAACTTCAGAGCAGATATCAATTAAGACCCTTGTATTAATAAATAAATATTATAAATTATAAATATTAGAAACAAATATTATACCTAAAGCCTCCTAATGGGACCAGTTCAAACTTTAAAAGTAGTACCTTATATTATGACGGTGCCATGTGCACGACTTAGAATAAGAGAGTACAAATCTCAAATAACGGGTATGGATTTGTAAACCGCCTTTCGCGTTCTCGAAAGTTGCTGGAAATTTCGTTATGAGATTTTCTGTACGTAGAATTTTGATTTTCTTACAAATTTTCCTACTTTTTCTAGGGGTTTGGTTGATGAGAAAAATGGAGGAAAATGAAGAAAATTAGCTTTAGAGATGATTTCCAGAGAATCGTTAATTCACTATTTTTTTTTGTGGCAGTATGTGTCATCAGGAATTTTGACTATCATTAACCAATGTCATTGCAATACTTAACTGTTTCTACTTTATGGTAGTTACAGCAATCATTAATCACTATATTTGCAACAAACTCTGTAGAGGTTAGTTCATTTTTTATATGTAAATTTATAATTAACTTATTTTTATTATTTTTCTTTATTAAAAAATTTAATTTATATGATGTTAATTTTAATAGATATGATTAATGAAAGTTAAATTATTTGTGAGAAACATTCATTAAATTATTCTATTAAATTAACTCTCATGAATTCGAATAATGGTTGAAAATAAAGATTTAATATTTTGTGAATGAAATTTTTACTTTTATCCAAAATTCTTTTCTTTAAGAAAAAAAAGATAATTCTCTACAAAGAATTAAGAAAAGTTTTCAAAAACAATTTTAATTTGAAACCAATTTAAGAAACCATGTTTCAAATAATTTTACGCAATTTTCACCCCAATTCAATTTGGAAATGTTAAAATATTGGTTAAAATATAGTTTAGGATTAAGTTGGTTATGAAATAAACATAGAAATTAATACATATTTTAAGTTGAATTTGTTGATAATATTGTTGAGAAGGGATGTCAATGTGTATGTTTTGGTGATGATTTGGCCATCAACATTTTCGAGCATTTTGTTCTTAGTTTTCAGTGCAATTTAGAGAAGTCAATACGTATGAATACATTTTCTATATGTTTTACTTTATATATTAATTTATTGACTTTTAATTTGTTTTATACTTCATATTTATTGTATATACAACTGAACATATTCATTTGATAATTATGTTTTAGTTTGTAAATACAAGTTTAATCCATTTAGTAAAATATACTCATCTTTTAAATTTGGGAATCAAGTCTATCACTCTATCAAAGTCACAATAAACTTGACTATTCTCCATCTCAAAATTCTTATTTAATGTTTTCACCTAAAATAAAATTAAGTGCTTTAAAAGCAGAAAAAAAAAGTTACAAATAATTTTAACATGCATCTATAATAGTCAATGTAGACAATCACGGAATTTAATAATAAAAATTTATCAAACATGTACTACACTATTTCTAAAACACAACTTGAGTGGTAACAATGATACAATCTTTCAGTATTCAAATTACTGTATTTCATGTTTTAGATGTCAAAAAGAGAGAGTAAGAAGACCAGAAAAATCTAACCTCAACTTGAAAACTCAGCTCAAGCATGCCCAAAACATCGACTGATGGATAATAATCCTCGGTGAGGAGGCGGTGACTCAGGTCCTATCTCTGATTTTTTTCCAGGAAAATGCTTATAGAAGGTTTTTACAGCACCTGCAACACCATCTTCGTTTTCCATAGCCTTTGCTGATTCAACAGCACGCGTTTTCACATGTACCCAAATAGTTTTTCATTCATCAACATTTAATCTTTGGCTAAATATCGAGATGACAACATAGAACATTCATTAGATTGTGTTTGGTATTGTTTTCAAAGTGGTGTGTTCTGCTTTTCGTGTAAAACTTAGCCAACAACATGATGAAATTGATGCCTATAAAATTTGTAAAATGAGGTTGTTAAGGATATATGCATACCTAAAGTTCGGCCAAAGGAACACTTTAGTTTTACAGATTTTAGAAATACCCATGTAGAATTTTGTTCGCTTTAAAGTTTGAATAGCTTGCACGATTTATTCATTTCTTGGATATAATTACAATAACACTAGCTCAATCATCGTCATTTTAAGAGCTCAATGTAGCGGATTACTTCCATTTTTTGTCAAAATCCAAGGATTTAACTAATGGACAGGAATCTATAACGAGTATTTTCAAGTTAGTAGGACTCAAGTGTATATTTGACCAAACCATATGGTTGCATATATCCTCCAAATACTAAACAAAGCTACATTTCCACAAGAAAAAAATGAAAATAATGAGAAGCAAACCTTACTCCAGACAAGTTCTGTTTGGCATAATGTTAAGCTTGACGTATGTAGCAAAGTCAAAATGGATAGGAATGTGGTACCTGAGGATCAAGCATGAATTTTATTGCATCAACCAACTTCTCAAGTGAAAATTGATCAACACGGATTGGTGGAGGGCCCAATCCTTTTAGCATGCACCCGTTCTCCCCAAAAATGCTGGTCTCCGAAGAAAGGTACAATGGTCGTTGGACACTATATTGCATGGAAAGAGATGAGTTACTTACTGGTGAATGAAGAAATTAAAGCCCATCTGATTTAACATTCTAATGCTTGAAAATAGAGGATACATAAAAGATGTTGAAGAATTTTCGCTTAGTTGAAATGCTTTTAAAACCTTTTTTTGAGTAGAATATTAAATTTAGTACAAATTTAGAAATTGATAAAATATGGCGTTTTTTGAGTCTTTCATTTAAAATAAACTCAAAACTCTTATGTTATGTCTAAAAACCTTTTCTGGATACTAAAATCAAACAAGTTTTTAAATACTAAAAATTAATAAGAATCCAACTTAAAATTTAAATTGTATATTAAACTTTGATTTTGAATCGCGAATCAAATGGGCGCTAATAAATTAAAAAATAATTACCGCAGCTTTAAGACCGGCAGCAGTTGTTCCAACAAAACCATGGTGAACCTGAAAAATATTTATTCCAATAATTACTACCTGAGAAATTAAAATATCTCCACACACATTTTTGGTTCGAAATATCCCATACAAATGTGGCATAATAGTATTGAAGATATGGAAACATAAAACCAGTGTAGTAGGTGCGAACAGATAGTCGAGAATAATCATTCATTGCTTGAAACACGACTTCTGTTAATTAAATAAGGAATGAATAGATTGAATATCCTACAAATTTTATATTTAAACTCATCATACAAGCAAATGAATTAGTGCTACTAAAACTCAGAAATTTGAGGTTACGTTTTATGTATGCATAACATCAGTTCAAGTATGTTTAGCATTATGGACGTCCATCATCATCTATAGTCTCTAAAATACTAGGAAAGTTCTAAAGTTCGTATCAATCAATTCAATAATAATCATTTGCTTGTTTAAAAACTGCTGCATTTGCTATCTCATCATTTTAATCTCTTACCATAATATTACATTAGTGTGTTTCTAATTATTTAACATTTTATTTATTTAGAATTTCGAAAGAACTCATCAGACTTAATAAACACGAGACATTTCAGTACAGTAGATGTAGACAATGGAAAAAGAATGTAAAAATTCTTTTGGTTGTTTTCTTGATTGATTATGTACTTTTAACCAGTTAGAATGCTTGTTTGTTGTCAAACTACATATGCCTAATTTTCTTCCTTCGTACCATAGAACTTATAACCAATGCATTTCAAGGCAGTAATCCTTCAGTTAATGTTTAGTAAATGTTTTAATCTTTAACACTTCACTATTTAACATGATAGAATGTCTCAAAACTTGATTTAAGTCCTATCAATGCCCCATCCCACATACTTAGAAACAAGTAAGTGAAATTGGTGATAGAATTTTAGAGAATTATGCCATGCATGATAAACGAGTATAGAATTTTGACGAGACACCAAATCACAGCTCATTAAAGTTGAATAATTGCCTCATGGTGAAATGTAAGATCAATAGAAAACTAATTCAAAGATGGGACAGCACTATATGAGTTGAAATCTAAGCAATTAGTTGCAAACTAGATGCAAGAGCAATGACTAGGGAGTCGACTATAGCTAAGGATCAATTGACTAGGGAGTTCAGCGTTATTTTGTATTTACTTTGATCTCAACTGCAATAGCTAAGGATCAATTGACATGTGAACTCATTATTTGTTCTTACTCATCTATCCTCTTTAAAATTTCTATCTCTATATTATGTGCCAGTAGCTTGTTGTAGGTATTACGAGCAACACTAGAAATTTATTACCAAACATAAGTTCTTAAGTAGAATCAAGACAGAACAAACTTCTAGAAACTAATACTAAAATCCAGAAAAATAAAATTTTTGCAATTTTTACTTGTTTAGATTAAAGCTAACTCGGTCGTTAGAAATTACTTAGAAGTAATACTCCTTCAGTTTACTTTTAAGTGTGATTGGTGTCGTATTTACATCCCACACTTGAAGATAAATTGAGGGAGGAAGGTAACTGCTTAGTCCTAGGCAACGCATACGATCATGGGACACCTAAAACAAGAATTGGTCGATTGGTTTCCATGATACTTTGAACCCATTGTTTACCCATAGCGAGGCCAAATTTTGCCCTAGAATTTAATTTTTCCTCATGGATTTTTCACTCTAATACTAGAAATAGCAGAAGTTAGATATCTTGTCTGCGACCTTTTGCAGAATACTTTGAACTCAGAAGCAATGTGCAGATAAACGCTGTAGCACCTCTGAAATTTTAAATTATAGATATCCACCAACCAAGCTGATTAAAGGTATGTTTGGGATTGAAAACTTTGAAATCATAACTACTGTGAGTGGAACCACAAGATATTGAGTAGTTCTTATTAAAAGTTAAATTTTACCAAACGCTTTTTTAATTATACTTTTACAGTTAAAGTAGAAGCTAACAGTACTGTTGATGTTAATGTGCAGAAAAATTTTGGGTACTATTTACGTGACTATTTATGAAAAACTGTTTATCTAAAAAAATATTATGCATCTTGTGTTTTGTTCATATTTTAATATGGCTACATCCCACCAATGAATGTGAGATACATGTAGGTCTCTTATGGGAAGTATATAAGATTTATTTATGCTGAAAAACCTAATCTTTGAGTATAAAAACCAACACAAAAAAATTGTTGAATGTGGTTGTTCAAATTCTCTGCGTTTTCCTCTATTTTGCTGCTGATTCTGCAATTTTCTGGAGTGTTTTAGTTGATGCAACATCTCCTTCTTTCATTCACTTGTTTGGATGCTTAGTTGGTAGTGTTACGAACATAAAATTGGTGGAATTTGCTGAAAATTCAGCTAACATTTTCTGGTATCAGAGCAACGCTGCAGAAAAGTGAAGAAAGTGAAGATTTAAAGCCAAAAACAAGATGGCTAGCACAAGCTCTTCAAACCCCACGTTCAAGTAATCTTATGTTCTGATTTTTTATGGAGAAAATTATAATTTTTGGTGTGTGAAAATGAAAGCACTCTTTATTTCTTTGGATCTTTGGGGTATAATAGAAACCAAAGTCATTGAATTTGAATCCACATCTACCTTGACAGAACAAGAACAAAGAAATTTAAGGAGAAGAAGCAACGGGATGCACATGGTTTTAGCAAAATTCAACAGGGAGTTTCCAACAATGTATTTCTAAGAATCATTGGAGCAACAAAAGCAAAAGAAGCATGGGAAATTCTACAAGAGGAGTTTAAAGGGAATGTGAAGGTAAGAGCTTCTAAGCTTCAAGAACTTAGAAAAAATTTTAAAATTGTGACAATGAAAGAAAATGAAATAATGCAAGAATTTTTGAATAGATATACTAAGTTAGTGAATCAAATAAAAATTTATGGTGAAGAAATTAAAAATAAGAAATTGATTAACAAGGTTTTGGGTTTCTTGTCGGAAAAATTTGATCCCATTGTGTCAGCTATTGAAGAAACTAAAGATTTAAACACTTTGACATAGCAAGATTTGATGGGTTTACTAGAATCATTTGAGCATAAATTGATACGGCGTTCCGAAAATTTCCTTGACAGCACCTTTCAATCCAAGCTCAGTATAGGACCTAAAAGTTATGATTAAGGTAGAGGAGAGTCATTTAGTGGTAGAAGACAAGTAAGAGGAATAGGAAGAGGCTGGAATTTTAGAGGAAGAGGCATAGGAAGTGTTGATAGAAATCCAATAGATGAAGGAAATTTTCAAAAGTGCAGAATTTGTAAAATGAGTAGTCATGTTGAAGAAAATTGTTGGTTTAAGGGAATACCTCAATGCCACAATTGTAAGAAGTTCGAACACCTACAAAGAGTTATAGATTCAAGAATAATCAATATGTAAGCCGGATAGAAGAGAAAGATACTTAAGCAAACTTGTTTTATGCATGTTAAAATGCATTAGAACAAGGAAATGTAGTTTGGTTTCTTGATAGCGGTTGTACAAACCATATGTTTAAAGTTTAGACACTTACAAAGAGATTATAAATTCAAGAATAATCAACAAGTAAGCTAGGTAGTAGAGAAAAATGATGAAGCAAACTTGCTTTATGCATGTCAAAGTGCATTAGAACAAGGAAATGAAGTTTGGTTTCTTGATAGTGGTTGTACGAATCATATGATTGGAAATGAAAGCATTTTTCACAAAATAAATGTTTCTGTTAGCTCATAAGTGAAGATGGGAAATGGTGTTCTTGTGTAGGCCAAAGGCAAAGGCACTATCGGAGTTCAAGCTAAGAGAAAGGTTAGATACATTTCGAATGTATTGTTAGTACCAGACTTGGAACAAAATTTATTGAGTGTTGGCCAACTTCTAGAAAATGGCTATTCTTTGAAATTTAAAAGAATTGGCTGTGTGATTTTTAATAAACAAAATAAGAAGCTTATTGTGGTTGATATAAAGATGAAAAACAGAAGCTTTATATTGAAATTTCAATATGTAAAGGATGTTGCATTGAAGACCAAAACCATGGGTAAGTCTTGGTTTTGGCATAGAAGATTTGGGCACCTAAATTTTAGGAGTTTGAAGTTGTTACAATAGAGACATATGGTAGATGGCCTTCCAAAAATAGAAGAACAATAAGGGGTATGTAAGGGATGTGCACTTGGAAAGCACCATAGACAATCCTTTTCAAAAAGAGTACCATGGAGAGCAAAACAAGTACTTTAACTAGTGCATACCGATATTTGTGGATGAATGAATACAACATCTCATAGAGGTAACAAGTACTTCATTCTCTTCATTGATAATTATTCAAGAATGACATGCGTGTTTTTTATGAGACAAATATCTAAGGTGTTCACAATCTTCAACAAGTTCAAGAGTTTTGTTAAAAAACAAAGTGGTCATTTCATCAAAATTTTTAGAAGTGATAAAGATAAAGAATATATATCTAATTAATTCAATAAGTTTTGTGAAACTAAAGGTATAGATAAACAATTTACGGTGGGCTATACTCTACAACAAAATTGGGTATTGGAGAGGAAAAATCAAATGGTGATAGAGATGGCAAAATCCATGTTGCATGAGAAGAGCTTACCTAAGGATTTTTGGGCTGAAGGAGTTCATACAGCTGTGTACTTGATAAAAAGAGCACCAATCAAGACTTTGAACAACAAAACCTTCTTAGAAGCTGGGGGTGGGAGAAAGCCTTCTATTAGGCACTTGAAAGTTTTTGGTTATGTGTGTTATACCTAAGTTTAAAAAGAAAAGAGAAGGAAGCTTGATGAAACAAGTGAGAGGTACATCTTTGTTAGCTATAGCTTACATTCAAAAGGTTATAGATTATGTAGCTTGAAGACCAAAACAATTGTTGTGAGCAGAGATGTAATTTTTGATGAAAATTCCAACTATAATTGGGAGCAAGGAAAGTTGAAGAAAAATTTTTTCTATTGATATGATGCAGCCTAATTCATCTCAAATTAATGCCAATATTGAAGAATCTCCACCATCTTCTTCACCTAGCTCTCTGGGATCATCAAGTAATGCACCAAGTTCTAGTTTGCCTTCTGCGATTTTAACTCCAATACGAAAAAGAAACTTAGATGAAATTTATCAGAGCTGCAATTTTTGTATTGTTGAACCTGAAAATTTTGAAGATGCAATCAAGGAAAAGTCTTAGAAGTAAGCCATAAAGGAAGAAATTGAAGGAATTACAAAAAATAACACTTAGGACCTTGTTGATAGGCTAAGAAATAAGGAAGTTATTAAGGTAAAATGAATTTATCGAGTGAAATACAATTCAATTGGTGAGGTTCAAAGACAGAAAGTAAGGTTGGTTGTTATAGGCTATTTACAATAACTCGATATTGATTTTCAAGAAACTTTCGCTCCGGTTGCAAGACTTGACACCATTAGAACTCTCATTGTGTGAGCGGCTCAAAAAGGTTGGTTATTGTACCAATTTGATGTGAAATTAGCTTTCTTGAATGGAGAATTACAAGATGAAGTTTTTATTGATTAACCACAAGGTTTTGTAGTCAAGAATGAAGAATATAAATTCTACAAACTCAAGAAAGCATTATATGGGCTCAAACAAGCTCTAAGAGCATGGTATAGTCAAATTGATTTCTGCTTTAATAAAAAATGATTCACAAAGACTAAAAGTGAACCAACCTTGTATGTGAAGCAGCAAGGTATGACAGATATTCTTATTGTTGCCATTTATATTGATGATTTGTTGTTTACGGGTAATGATGAGAAGTTGATACATGAGTTTAGAAATGAAATGATGCAAAAATATGAAATGAGTGACATGGGGTTGTTGAAATACTTTCTTGGGATATAAATTCACCAAGATGGAGATGGTGTATTTATATCTTAAAAGAAATATGCAAAAAATATTTTAAAGAAGGAAATAATACTTGGCTGTAATGTTGTAGCTATACCACTTGTTGTGAAATGAAAAATTGAAAAAAGAAGATGGAGGAAAGAAAGTAGATGCAACTCATTATAGAAGATTGGCTGGAAAGTTGCTTTATCTTACCGCAATAAGGCCGGATATAATGATTGCAACAAGCTTGCTATCAAGATTCATGAACAATCCAAGCCATATTCGTCTTAGAGTGCCAAAAAGAGTGTCGAGGTACATTCAAGGTACCATGGAGTTTGGAATAAAATTTTGGAAAAATGCGGAAGTTAAGTTAAGAGGCTCTTGTAATAGTAATTGGCGTGGCGATTTAGATGACATGAAAAGTACAAGTGGCTTTGCATTTTCTCTTGGCTTAGGTGTGTTTTCTTGGTGTTCAAAGAAGGTATAAACCGTTACTCAATCCTCAGCTGAAGCAGAATATGTTTCAGCCTCATTGGCAACATCACATGCTATGTGGTTGAGAAGGATATTTGAAAATATGAGAGAGAAGTAAGAATAAGCAACATCACTGCATTTGGACAACAAATTAGTAATTACAATGGCCAATAATCTAGTTCATCACAACAGAAGCAAGCACATAGCACTCAAGCATCACTTCATTAGAGAAGCAATTGAAGATGGAGATATTTAACTTGAGTTTTACAGGTCAGAATAACAGCTTGCTGACTTGTTCACAAAAGTTTGACCAAAAGAAAATTTTCAGTAACTTAGGGAAGCTATTGGAGTTCAAGAACGACATATTAAAGGGGGAGAATGTTGATGATAATGTGTAGAAAAATTCTGGGTACTGTTTACGTGACTATTTATTGGGTACTGTTTACCTAGAAAAATATTATGTATCTTGTGTTTTGTTAGTATTTTAACATGGTTACACCCCACCAATGAATGTGAGACATATGTAGGTCTCTTGTGCGAAATATATAATGTTTATTTATGTTGAAAAACCTAATTTTTGAGTTTGAAAACCAACATAAAAAATTGTTGAATATGGTTGTTCAAATTCTCTGCATTTTCCTCTGTTTTGCTACTGATTCTTTAATTTTCTGGATTGTTTTAATTGATGCAACATCTCTTTCTTTCATTCACTTGTTTGGATGCTTAGTTGGTAGTGTTAAGAATATAAAATTGGTGGCATTTGCTGAAAATTCAGCTAACAAGTACAAAGCATACCCTAAAACTCCTAGGCCAATTATACTACTCCTTTAATACTACAACCTTTACATTCACTCTAAAATGCTAACCACTTCAATAGCCAGGTGTGGGTGTGCAAGTTGAATCCCTAGAAATTACGACCTAAGAATACAAATTTCAAGGGCATTGTTTATGAAAAAAGCTTAGTTCTCCCTTTTGTCAAAAAGCGAATAACTTTTATTTAGAGAACTTGTTTGCAGGAGAGCAGGGAACTCTCTGCCTTCCACATGTATTTAGATCTTGAAGCCTCAAAAGTAAGTTATATTATCTTATGATAAATGTGAACATGACATGATAATGTGAATAAGAATAGACGTCCACATAACATGATAATAACAACGAAAAAAGAAATACCAATGTGGATATTTCAACCAAAGCAAAATAATATAACTAAATAAAAATGGATGTATATAGAGATTTTTACCACAACAAGGCATCGTAAAAAGAGCCAATCATGCAATTGTCCCGTAAATACACAAAGTCCCTCGATTTTACCACTAAAAATAGATAATTAAGTGTGTATTCACATCCACATCCATCATATAACTCCTCAATATCAGTAGATATTAGAATCCCATGGGTTCAATGTAATCAAGACATAATACTAAGACCTATAATTCCCAAGACCTTCCCAGTCTTTGTTGATGATGCCTCTTTGCTTATTAGTTTCCAGTGCTTTCACAATTGTTTCAGTCATCTTCTCTGGTTCTTGAACAGGCTGATTTGAATTGAAAATAAGAATGTATGAACCAAAAAAATATGGAAATAAATAATCAATGTAAAACTAGGTGCCTCAGGCAATAGAGGACTCATAGGCATTAACTGTATTAAAAACCCACAGTAAGTGACAACATATAAAATTCAAAAAACATATATTGGATAAGCATATATTAGATCCAACCATCGATGCTCTAGAAGATCACAAATTTAGGCTGTCCCCAAAATATTAGATTTTAGCAATAAACAATTTACCTACATAGATATACAATTGATAGAGAACGAGCTAAGCTAGTCCTCAGCCAGTTTATCATTATTCTTTTATTTTTCTCATTTTCTTTAGATTAAGGTTTGTCTTATTGCAGTCATGTTTAGGACATCTATTTTTGCAAATTTGAATTTTCATATTCATGTTAGAATGAGTTTCTATTCTTAATAAAAAGCAGATTCCTATTTCCTCTTTAATTTAGGGTGTTAGCAACTATAAATAGGGCCTTAACTTTAGTTCTAAAGTTAGACTTTAAGATTTTGAGATTATGGAATAAAATTATGATGTTTTCCCCTAATTTCTTCTAATTTTTCTCCCCTTCCTATAATTGTTATTTGGTGTTACATCAACAATTCTGCTCTAACAAGGACATCCTTACTTTGTAAGTTAATGAAAGTCATTGAATAGATATACTAGCCCACAATTAATTGTGTTTTATGTAGGCGTTGTCTTATCAATTAACATCATTAAATTGAAATGATAAAAGACAATAAATTAAAAGTCATTGGATCAATCCAATGGCTCTCATTAACTTATAAAATGCGAGTGTCCTTATATGTATGTTCAACCTTGTGGTTCGCTTTTATTGTACCAAGCAAATTATATGAAGTAATTTTCCAAGAAGAGACAAAAAAATACACAATTTAGGAACAACTTTTACGGCCGCTCTGATAGGAATACACTGATAAAAGTTAAGCCATTCCACATTTTCTAATTGGTTCTAAGATGTATTCAGTTGCTACAGTATAGACTATGATTTTCATAGTCATTTTAACTACAATATTAGTTACCTTAATATGACTACCTATATTCAAAATCAACAACTATGACAAAATCCTGATTTTGAAAAAATTAAAAAAATATTAAACAGTACATTACTATCAAAGAGAAGGTATAAGAAAAAATGAGAAGAACTATGGGCTGACCACTAGTTTCTCAAAAATTTGCTTTTACAAGAACCTCTAAGCACAGTTCCTACATAAATTCATTATCCAGAATTACAGCAGGACAGTATGCCAAGTTGGCAGAAAGAAAACTTGGACCATAAAGATAGGAATACACCCAATGCACCCAATATGGAAAAATAAGGAGAACTACTCATCATCATCACTATATATAGAGAAAATAGAAAGCCTTCACATATTACAATATTCTATCCACTAAAAAGTGGATACAATTTGTCAGGTGAAGCTCATGAGACTTATTAAAATTGTTACCATGTGAATATTATTTCAAAGTCAACTTCATCAACATGGTCAATTCACAGTTCACTTTACCCCCCAATTGACTCAATCAATATGCTCAGTTACTCTTTCATTCTACCCCTTTTTAACCCTATATCAAAGACAAAACAAAAAAGATCACTAACGCCATCCACGAGTACCACCAGATTGATTGATTAATTATTAACTCTCTTCAAATAACCTTCTGATTCACTGTCAATCATGTAAAAGAAATTAATTTGCAATATCACTAGTGCTTGAAATCATTCAAGTCAGCATGGGTTGATAAAGTTGTAACACCCCAACTTTTGTCAAAACATGACAAGATTTGGAATGATACTCACATCCTCAAAATTCAATTTATCTCTATATTAAAAATCACAAATTCTCTCAAAATACAATATCAAACTCCAAACATGTATAATCAATATATTACTAAAATCTCATCCCAAATGTCACTTTAAAAATATTATTCCTTATAAATTTAACCCAAGAATAATTAATGAAATTTAAACCTTTTACTTACAATACTAAATAAATATAAAGTAATAAGGACAATACTGATTTATATATAAAGAGTACATAAATTGCAGCGCTAACTTCTAAAGCGAATTTAGCATCTCGCCACCCTAAATACAAGTATAATCTTTAAAATATCAACTGGCGAGGGATGAGTTGCTTACATGGTAAGTAAATTCTTGTACAACTTTTAATAGTTAAAAATCATTTAAACCACAAAACAATTATGGTTAAGAATTATTTAACAATAAGCATTTGTATAGGAAATCATTA
This sequence comes from Azadirachta indica, assembly GCA_022749755.1. Taxonomy (NCBI): domain Eukaryota; kingdom Viridiplantae; phylum Streptophyta; class Magnoliopsida; order Sapindales; family Meliaceae; genus Azadirachta; species Azadirachta indica. Next base: position 12,634,441 of record CM040453.1, read on the forward strand.
CTCAAAGAAAAGCATTTGATAATATGCAAGCAAGATCATCACTTATAATAAAACTAATTTATAAAAAAAAAAAATTAACTAAATACTTAATAAAATTATTTAATTCATATCTTGTAGTATCACTAGTATTTTGGTATCTCATTTATCACAATACAGTATAATAGTAACTCCAAAAATTCGGTTATGAAGAGTCAGTAAGTGCACAACAATAATCTATTTAACCGGTTAATAATGGTAATAGTAACAAAAACGATCACTAGTAACAATGAGACAAAATAGTATAGTTTACAAAATATGACATTTCATGTAAGGCAAAATTGATAACATTTATTTTTCATGTATATTTCATACAAAACGTTTAATAATTTGATAAAAAATTTCTTCAAAATAACTATTTAATCATTAAAATCATTATCTATTTTGTTATGAAATTATCTCATGCTTACAATAGTTTTGAAGATTAACAGAAAATACGTCATGCAAATCTACTTAGCTAAATTGAATTAAAACTTTCATGCTACTTCTAGCATTCAAAGTTTCTAATCACCCTATTCGTAATAAAGTATAATTTAATCAAAACTGTAATAATTCATTAATTTTAAAATATAGACAACTTTTTTTCAGATCCCACTTTTCATGTACAATTTCTTTAATTATGTATCAATAATTTTTATTACATTTTAGAATCCTTTGAATTACAACATCATAATCTTTATTCTTAGAACTCCTTACACGTTAAATAATGAAAGTTTTATCATTTACTCAAGTTCAAAACTATACATTATAAAGCCTTAAACTTACATATTCATAATCTGTCTTTTCAATTTCTTGCTGAATAATCTCAATTCAATAATTTATAATTTTTAATCTACTATTCGGATTAAGTTAAATTTTTAAAGAATTGCTAATGACATATAAAAATATATTGTTCAAAATTTTCCTAACATTTGGACGTCAAAAACATTTTCAAAATATTTTCCTTTTTGAGTACAAGTAAATTGTCCTGAAATTTCTAAATTTGAGGTTCGATGATTTGAAAGTTCATCACAATTTTTATTAAACTCCAAAAATCACGAAACTTTGTAAAATATCAATAGACATATATATAAATCAATATATCAATTTTTAGAATATTTGAAGATCATTTGCTTGATCAAATAAATATATATTTTTGGACCTACAGCAAAAATTATTATTCAAAATAGCAAAATAACGTTTGAAAAATCATTAAAAATTGATTTCTTAATTGATTGCAACAAAATAAAATTCTTAAATTCTTTAATGAATGTAGTTTAATATCATAAAAAGATTATTAATAAAAAATACCTAAAAGTATATATTTTAATTATTAATAGACATATTATTTAGACAACTCTGTAAAATCTTAATCCTAATAACCATCAATTAATTCTCAATCAATAATCTGATCAATCGAATATGTAACATATAACTAGGATCATCTGAACTCACTTAAAAGATATTCGAACAGGGAATACCTTTTCTCTTCTTTTTGATTTCCTCTCTATTTTTTTTCTTTTCTTTAATTTTCTCTCTTTTCCTCTTCCCTTTGCTTTTCTCTTTTCTTTTCTTTTTTTATGGCCTAAGAGAATAAGAACTTTGATTATAAACTCGTTTAACCTAAACTATACATTATGTGAAGTATCACTCAACTCTCTTAACTTTTTATTTTATATTTTTTATCTATATAAAATTTCTATTATCTAATAGTTATATTTTTTTTAAAAATAAACATATTCATCTATAATAAGTAAATTTCACCAAAGTAAATATACTTGTCTCATAAACTTTCAATTATTTGTATTATTTACTTAATATAGTGAAATTCAGGTATTACAAAAGTAGTTAATTAAAATAATATATGTGATAGTGGGTTAGCTGTGGACAATGTCAGTGAATGTCTTGTTCTTTGAGTTGGTAAGTTATGGCTTGCACGTTTATGGTTCATGCCTTTGTGAGATGGTCTCCACGTTTTATTGTTTGTTTATGTTTTCCCCTTCTATAAAAAGGGCTGTCTTTGTATTCAATCATTAATTTAGAAAATCAAACAAAAATAAACAATTCTCAGTCTCTCATTCTCTTCTTCGTTCCTCTGCATTTTCTCTTAGTCCAAGCTTACAAAAATAACAGAAACTATTACCTATGCCTTCATGTAGGGAGCAAAGCATGAAGGCAGATACAATACAATCCCAGAAACCTCCTGGAACAGGTAGAATTTTTCTTCTTCTTTTCGGTTAATTTAGTTCACAGAAAAACAGTTTGATAGCGTATTTGGGACTTTTTAATTGCAGAGAAACTGAAAGTATTTAAGGGAGTGTTTTTGAGAGAAAAGTGGCCAGAATCTTAGATAAAGAAACTAGAAAGCGGTAATATTTTTAGACGGGAAAAAGAGCAAAGGCACAACTTAGCGCCCATTTGGCATGGGTTTCTTCTACTGGCTAAAAGAGTTTTTGGCGAAAGCTCTTTTGCCAAAAACTCTTTTTAATTTCTTTTGTCATTTGGTTGTAATTTGAGCACAGATTATGGAAGATTAAAATGCTATTTTAAGCCGACTAGGAGAAGCTTACATTTTAAGCTTTTGGGAGAAGCACTTTTTAAGCTTCTCTAATGCAAAATTGTCTAAAAAATTATTGCTTTATTTTCAAATTTTTTTAAAAATAAATTATCTCTAACATTTAATTCTTAGAGAGAAATACCATTAATAAATAAAAGAGTATTAAACAAATAAATGTGAAAAGAAAATAGCAATTGCAGAAGCTTTAGCAGGAAAACAGCAGTAGGAATTAGCAACAAGCTTCAGCATGAAAACAGTAGCCGGAAACTTGAAAGCCATACAAAAACAGCAGCAGAAATAATGTGCAGCAGGAAAGCAGCAACAGAAAAGTTGGAAGCAACGAGAAAAGCATGCAGGAGCAGAATCAATATGCCAAAAACCGGCAAACAAATCTAGTAACAGCAAAGATCCAAACAGCGGCATAACAAGGCAAAGGCAGTAGCCAAACAACATAGCAGCAACAACTAAACCAAGCAGGGGCAGCAGCAGAGCAACACATTAGTGCCCATCCGCAAAACCAACAACAGCAAATTCCCATCAGCAGAAGCTGCAGAGCCGCAGGAGCACATAAACAGTAAGCAGCAGAGGAGAAGCAGAAAGATTCCAAGTAGCAGCAAACAAATGCAGCACAGCAGCAGCAGCAGCAACAAACAACCAAACAGCAGATCCCAGCAGCAAAACCAGCAGAAACAACAGCTCCCAACAGCAAATCCAAGCATAAGGAGCAATGGAGAGAAGGGAATTGAAGTCCCAGATTTGCCAAACCATCAGCTACGCTGTTGTTCTCAAATTTTTACTTCATCCTTCTTATAACATAATCTGTAAAAACTTTTTTATGAGGTATTTAGACAGTTTATATTAAGAGATGCATTTGACAACCAACAGTTTCATGTTAAAGGTGCTACTTATTAATGCGCTACTAGGAAATCTATTTGAAAGAGTTGTAGATGAAGCTGCTATACCAGACTAGTATAAACGAACGCCTTAAATAGCTGTTATGTCATAGAAATGGGATGCAGAATTTAACTTTTCTTTTACCAAATTGGGCCATAAAAGTATGAAAAAAACTTTAAGTGTATAAAGTTTTCCTCATGATATGCACAAAAGTTAGAAAAATTTTCCAATCACAAATATCACCTAGGTATCCTCCAATATTTATCCTAATTTCAACAAAGTGCAAGCACAAATGTGACAGAAATGAAGGAAAAGAAACTCTCAAAGCTACCAAAACCAACATAGATAGGCTTTTCACCAGCTTCTAGCCATTGTACAAGTGAATCTGGAGGTTTGTAAGTTGAAGCCAGATCAAGGAAACAAAACCCAACCACATCAATTTTAGGTCCCCATTCTGTAAAGCAAGATGGGAGTGCTAGAGCAGATTAGAATTTCATCCTCCGGATAGCAACAATGATATGCATTTCAAGAAATCTTCTCAATTTTGAAATATAGACTAACAACCTTTTGATTTTGGAACAAGGTGAGGACTCCATATGTACGCATAAGGCACATCCAAAGGAGAGCTATAAGATTCTCAACGAATGGAATATAGGAAGACTGTTGTCACATCTCTAAAATTTTACCTAGCCATCAAACAGTATGAGGCGAGTTGGTATTAAATCAGAAGAAAACATTAGCGAAAATCCAAAAAGAATCTAACCATATGCTGGGGGATTGGCAATTATCGCATCTGGTTTAAATGGAATCATAGTATCAGGATCAGGGTCCATGGCAATTACCTAGACATATATCATACCGAACAAAAACAAATTACAAAATAGAAAATAAAAGAAAAAAGAAAGAAGAAAACAAGAAGCAAGCACAAAATTTTGGTTATACTAAGTGCGATAAATATCAATGTGTAAGACCTAAGCTTCTCCATTTTTGACTACCTTGACATTGATGTAGGAGTGTTTGAAAATTCATAAGAGTTAGATGATCAAGTCAAGTGAGCTTCAAATAAGGATGTTAATCAGTTGACGCAATCGATGCAAAAGCATAGTAATTGAGAAATAAATCCACTATTGCATGCGGCTAAATTGGCAAACAATATTGCGTTTTACAGTGCAAACATTGGAGTTTTATAGAGAAGTTATCAATTATTAACACAGTTCGGTTTCACGTCTAAATAAGGTTGTACAAATTTTGTAGTGTTGATGGAGTCCAAAGAACACAACAAATGCTAATCAGGAAATTATAAAGAATTGGAATGTTTTATTTAATTTGAATTTTCTCTTCCTTGCTTAAGTTGCATTTCTAGTTTAGCAGGTTTCCAAGTCTACCAAGAATAAGACAATTAGTATAAATATGCATCTTTTGTAGCCTTCGAGGCAGAGAGTGTTTTCAAGAATATAATATAAGTTCTAAATTCGAATATCTTCAAGCAAGATTTTATCTCTTTGGTGGATTCTATGGACTGGTGAGTTCTAGTCCTTGTTAAACAACTAAGGGTGGTAATATTCTATACCCATTTGTGCTGTCTGGGTGGAGAGCATTTCTACCCATATGAAAGCCTGCTAGCATAATTTTTCCACTGTACGTCAGAGGCCTTTGTAAGGCATCGAAGCTTTGACAGGAAAAGAAAAATGATGGGCGAACCAAGGTTAATGTCTTTTCCCAACAATACACAAGAAAAATCACATCAATCAGTTTCGAACAGCTGCCATCCTCGTCAATTCAAATTCTGAATAAAATATAAAATTAATTTATGTCAGTCTTTACATATAAAATTAAGGGAAACACGGAAGGAAAATGGAAGACAAGCAATATACAATTATCAAAATTATCACAAACGAAATTCGGTATGTATGAGGTCATATGAAAAAGAGTTGTCATAGTTCAAGGAGAAGTTTATGGTAGTGGAATTGGTCCTGTCTTGTGTATCCTTAGTAAGTGAAGTCCAGAAAATCAATGGGCTAGGGGCAGACCCTGGAAATCACAAAACCGTTTAAAAGATAGTTGTAATCTGGTCTTATAATAATATTCATAGGAAATTAGAGTTTACATCAATTAAATATTCAACATCATGCAAAAAGCCATAGGTCTAACAGTTTTTTCAGATTTCTCCCATAGTTTCGTCAATATTCGCATTAAATTTAATCTAATATATCAGGTGCAGCAAGATATAACAGCTTTTTGTTTAAATAACAGATTTCTCCCATAGTTGAAATATATGCTGTGGTCCAATTTGGAGGATAAGATATGGTTTGAATGCAGATTAATTAATTAAGAAAATCTCGTTCCTTTGATTCTTAAGAAATAAAATATTCGATTTCGGTCATATTGTTCTATTTTGTGGTGGTATACAGGCATGTTAAGAATTGCTTGACCTGTACCTCACAAATTTGGTTCAAATAATTAGTCAATGAAGGGAAAATTATAGCTCCATAATCAACTCCATCGAAATTAGAAACAAGAATATATAAGAAGCCAAATTCTTCATCCTCAGGAATTAAACCCAATATCCATGGCGCCATAAATGTTCATTCTATGGCTTTCTCTTTACAGTCTGCATCTTTCTGTTTCTACTTTATTAGCCATCGAACTGCCAACAAACATGTATGGATAAAGTAAAGCTCAGAAAGATTGCCAAAGCAACACCCCTCTTCTTTTTCTTCAAGATTATAAGTATAATGGTGCTCAAACATCGAATCATTAATTTGCCTAAGTGAAGGATTTGTTGTAATGAAATAAGGCTCCTCATTGAAAAAGGCTGCTTCCTATACAACTGGATTTCACTAGATTTATACTAACACCTTATACACCACCACCCACAATTTATATTTGAAGTTTAGACTAGGGTTGAGATTGAATATCAAGTGTAAAGAAACCCTATGTTAACAACATCTTCATATATTTATTCTAGAAACACTTCAAAAGTATTTTTTTATAATTCATAATATAGCATTAAGGGCTTTTCCAAAAAGCATTATAGAGTATACAGCATAAGCGCTTTATTTACACTACCCTCAAGTTGACCCATTGACTCCACTTGCAGAGAAAATTCCAAGTTCCCAGCAATTGACTCTTCTCCGTTTTCGTCGATGTTCTGCAAATATGATCTCTCATCTACTTCTTTATAAATTTCTAAGCTTTTGTGAGATCTCCTTAATTCTTCAAGATCCATTGACACTTGTTTCATTGTAGGCCTTTTTTTACCATTCAATCTCAAACATCTCATTGCTATCTGTGCAACTGCCTCAATATCTTCTTCCTCTGCATCATTGGCTATCCTTGCATCTAATATCTCTGCCAGTTTTCTCTCCTTTGCCAAAGCAATGAAATATGCAACCAGATTTTTCTCTTCTTCTCTGGCAAAAGAGATGGGTTTCTTACCAGTTATGAGCTCTACTAATACAACCCCAAAACTGTAAACATCACTTTTATCGGTGAATTGACTTGATTGAAAATATTCAGGATCCAAGTATCCAAATGTCCCTTGAACTGCAGTAGTTAGATGAGTTTTATCATTTGGAATAGCCCTTGATGTACCAAAATCAGAAATTTTTGCACGGTATTTATCATCTAAAAGTATATTAGAAGATTTGATATCTCGATGAAAAATTGGGATTGAGGCTGCAGAATGCATGTAAGCCACTGCTCCTGCAACTTCACACGCAATTCTAAGCCTATCATCCCATGGAAGTGAACAATCACATTCTTCTTCTTGCTGTTGCTGATGTTGATGCCCACGAATATGGTCAGAAAGTGTCCCATTAGAAATGAACTCATATACTAACATTGGCACTTCCGTCTCTAAACAACAACCCAGAAGCTTGACAATGTTTCGATGATTGATTTGAGAGAGAATGACAACTTCATTAATGAACTGTTCAATTTGAGTTTCAGCATATTTAATTGCCTTTGACCTTTTCACAGCAACTATGCGACCATCGGGTAACATACCTTTATACACAGTGCCAAACCCTCCTTGTCCAAGAAACCGGCTCTGGTTGTAGTTGTCCGTCGCTCTTTGAAGCTCCCCTGCTGTAAATATTTTGGCCCTTTCACTACTTCCACATGATGATAATAACCGTTGTTGTAACAAATACCCACCATTTTGTTTGAACAACTTCTCCTTCTGCTTTCTGTATCTTCTTCTCTTCAAAAATCTGTATAACTGGCCCCCAACAAGAAATACCCCCAGAAATCCCAGACCCAGACCAATTCCTGAAACCAAAAGAAAATCAATTTTAAGCATATTATGAAGTTGGAATGAAATAGGTGACAAGTGAGTGTAAGATAGAGATACATGCCTAACAGAGTAACCAGTTTCACAGGAAATTTTTTGGTATCATGTTTGCAATTGAGACTCTTTAGCCTTCCGTCTGTAAGAATGAACCGACTTCTTGTGCTTGTGCAGCTATCTCCTCCAAGTGGAAACAGAAGTGATGTAAAAGCGAAAATTAAGTTATCCGTTGCTAGCATGTTTGCGTCAACAATATCTCGTACTTCAAGACCAAAATTATTTGCAATGGCTGAAATAGTATCACCTATTTTTATCACATAATTAAGCAAGGAGGTTACCCCATCTTTGACCTGGTCTTCTATCGGACAAGCACATATCAGTGGGATCAGCAACTCTGAACCCACAGTAAGATTTGTAGCTTTATAGCAGTTTTGAACTATAAAAGACTGGCAAGTTGTTTGACCTTGGTATGTGTTACTGGCGATTGTTAAATAGGTTTCACCCAATTTCTTGATTCTGTAATGGGCGTTATGCTGGTAGATGCGACCTGAACACGAACAGGAAACAGGAACTATGACTAATTTTCCAGTTGGTATCTTTTCATGGGATGATATATTATTGATGAAGGCTATGCTTGAGGCTTCTGCAGCAAGAAGATAGGCAATACTGACGGGTGAATCATAAGGCGGATCAGATCGAAAAGTTATGAATGACTGGCATGATTTTTGAGGATCATTACAATCATAACCTATGGTAGAAGATGGGTTTTGGCCACAATCTAGCAGACTGTTATTACGGTATGTTTGCTGGCAGTTTGATGGCTGATAAAATAGAAATAGAAAGAGGCAGATTGGAAAGAGAAAGCGATAAAATGAACATGGCTCCATGGATATTTGAGTTTTGTTAATGAAGGCTTTGGATTCTTGTTTCTTGTTTATATAGAGAAATTGCTAAATAACACAAATGTATTTGGTTTATTGAGAAAAAGTCTCCATCGAGTTTGTAACAAGTAGTCTGCTTCAGCAGGCTTCTTGTTTTCAACTTTTAGAAAAAGTAAACGGATGAAATGGTCAAATTGAAAATGTTGGATCGTAGTTCTTCTCCGGTGACTCCAAAGCTCAAAGGAGAACACACGGTAAAGTGGAATGGGGTGCATGACAACCCGTCTCTAGACACTTGTTTTTATTGTCTGAAAAGAAAAATCTAAGAGTTAATAGATGTCAAACAAAATAATTAATTTTAATTAATGAATTAACTTTTTTAATTAGAAATATATAATTAACAAAGATAAAAAAATTTTCTCAAAGATTTTATTTTTCTCTTATATTTTATTTTCTTATTTACCGAACAAATACTTTTTTACTAAAATTATCAAAAAACATAGAACTCTAAAATTGTTTTAATATATTTTTTCAAATTTTTTATCAATTTTATTAAGAGTTGGATCATAATTTACTAGTATATTTATTTATTTTCTATTTATATAGATTAATAAAACAAATTAAAATAAATGCATCAATCAAATTTTATATTTTGTTATAATAAAATTATTATTAGTTGTAATATTTCATATAAATTGTCTTGCTATATTGTCACGATTTGATATTTAAACTTTTCAGATTAAAATGTGTCTACTATAAGTTGGATGATGTAAATCTATATACCTATCATCTCTCCCGTACTTTGTCGATATAAGATTCGCTCGGAGTGTTATAGGAATGATATAAAAAATTTGATTTGTATTATAAATTTGATGAAAAATTAAGGATACCTAATGTTAACAATAAATAAAAAAATTTGATATACTACTACAAAATTAGTCATAGATGATAGATAATATTTGTAAAAAATGGCACTTGTCACAGAGTTTATCTATCAACTAAAGTCCATTCATTTCTACTTAGACTCTGTTTGCGCATCATCGTTTCCTGATTTCCTGACAATACCTACATGCAGATTCAAGAACAGGAACGAAAAACTGAAATCGAAATAAAAGCCCAGAAAAATAAAAAGAAAAGAGTGAAACACGATAGCTACGTGTAGATTATCACACCCTACAGAAAGGGCAATCTGTTCTTTCTTTGTTAACCAATAGCAATAGAAAAGGATGGATTACATTGATTCAGTGCGAGTAACGGATGTAATTATCTATAAGCAGTAGCCAAAGTTTTTAAGAATTGATTCAATGCGAGAAGTAGGTGTAATTATCTGTGAGTAGTAACCAAAGTTTATATGAACCTTAGTCCGTCAAATCTTGCCTCGAATTTCTCCTATCTGATAATGTACAATTACTCGGCCTCTCGTTTTTCCTAGACAAAGAAAATCCCTGGCTTAAGCCCTCGTCAATGGCTAAAGAAGAGGATGTGAGAGCAACTATAGACACGGCCAGAACAAAAGCGAGTAAAGGACCGGATCGCTCCATTTTTTGGTGGAACAGCGTCCGTCAAAGCTCAGAGAAAAAGAGAGACAAATGAAATTCAACAAAACTCGCTGGATCTGGAGCGATTTCCTTCTTTTGAGTAGCAGTTCAGGAAGCTAAGATAATAAAATTGTTGCAAATATATAAATTGCAGAGGTGGCCGCCAAAGAAAAAGGTCAAATGCCATGGCACTTGTTGTCTAGAAGGGGAGAACCAAACGCCATGGGATTCGTTGAGAAACCCTAATTTCTTCTATTAGTGTTAAAGTATGATTGGAGTGAGAGTGAGAAAGAACTGTGATGTGGCTACTTGGATACCTCAAGAAATATTTTGTCATTTTAACCAGAAGTTAAAAAAAAAAATAAAAAATGAGACAACACCGTTTGCTTTGAAAATAATTTTTCTCGTTCTGTCACAAAGCTATATGTCATATTTTTTTAATAGTTTTTATCACAAAATTTCCTAAAATTAACCCAAATTTTAACCAACAGTTTTTTGATATAATTGTATTATCACTTTGTGAGAGAAATGATTATTGTTACAAACTCCTATGTCAAGAAAGACCATTTTTATAGTAATAATAATTGTAAGAATTAATTTTTATTAAATACTTTAAATATGTATTCGAATTAATAAATTTAATTTTTTTTAATGATTTGTATTGAGTTTAGTATTATCAAACCATTATAAAATTATTGATTTAAACTAACTTAAAATAATTGACCGAAAATAGAAGTATTCTAGAGAAATTAAACTTTAAGTTCATGTAAATCATGAACACCTTGGTTTATATTGTTTTTTCTTTTCATAGGGTGTTTGTTTATGTTAAATAGAAGAGAAAGAGAACATTATATAATTTTCTATTTTTTATTTTCTGAATTTAATTCTAATGTTAATACTTTTATTTTGTTGGTAAAAGAAGAATTAATAGGTTTAAAGTTATGGGATTGGGCTTGAAATTAACAAAATTCAAATGGATGAGAAAAAAGTTGGCTTAGGCCTTTTTTTTTTTTTTTTTTTTACTGAAGTATCAATATAATAATTAGATATTTAAGAGTAGTTTATTTTTTAACTTATATTTAAATATTTTAACAAATATTTAAATATAATTAAGTTAAAATTTTTGAATGAGTAAAATCTGAATAATTAAAATATTTTATTTGTTAAAAATACCCTTGTTTTATTACTTAATATTTATATATGTCAACAACTTAATATATTATTTTAAATTTTTTTAAGGCATATATGTTAAAATATTAGTCTCAAATTTTTTATTTTTTATAAAAACAAACAACTTAATATTTATATTTAAATATTTAAGGTAAAAAAATAAACATATTAATCAGATTCATATTTTAGTTAAATTTAGATTTTAATTATATTCATACTTCAAGCAGAAAAAATAAATACTATCTTAGTAAAAAAAATTATGATTTATTATCAAATAGTGATCAAACGAGGGTAAATTGGGTAATATGCCAGGATGAGATTTATTTTTTGAAATAGAGACATCTTGACTTAGCCTTATTTAGGCCTTAATAGGAGCGGTTGAGAATGGGACCTTTGGTCTAATTGGGAATGGGATAGGGATGAAAATTAGGATCTCGATCCTTTACCATTCCCCCTAGGAGCTTATTTGTTTTTCTTACTAAAGTCTAAATATAATTATTTATATGTCTAAGTTCCATTTATTTTTTAACTTATACTAAATATTTGTTAAAACATATAAATATAATTAACTTAAAAATTTTGATTTAAATATAAATAAATAAACATTTAAATAATTTAATATTTTTATTTTTTTAAAAATATTCCTTATGTTAACTTTTTACCAGTAAAATTAAGATCCTAGTTAATTAATTGGATGTATCTCTTCTCTATCATTAGTCTCCTTTCTTCGCCTTCTTAACTCTCTCTTTAATCTTAGTTGTAAATTATTTTTAAAAAAAATCATATATCAAATAGAAGAAGTGTACAGACAAATATAATTTATTAAAATTTTTCTTTTCCTTTTATTTATTATTGTGTCAAATAATCAAAATTATTATAGAATATAAATATATTATGTAAAATAATATATATGTTAAAATATCAATTTTCAAACTTTTTAATCTTATAAAAACAAGCAAGTTAATATTTATTTTTAAACTTAATACTTATTTTTCAATGTTTAAAAATAAAAACATATCATTCACATTTAAATTTCAGTTAACTTTAAATTTCAACTATGTTTCAAACAATAAAACAAAAGATGCCTAATATGTTATATATAATATTTATAATATATTATTTTAATTAAATTTAAGAATTAAAATGATAATATTTTGACATATCAAACTCACACAAATTAAATCATACTAGTATCTTTCTATCTTTAACAAAACTCACAAAAATTAAATTACAAAAAGTCCAAGGATGTACAAGAGTATCGCCTTTTGACTAAGAGAGAGAGACCTATTAGTAGGATATAACTACAAGTCTATTGTCACTGGGGATCATATTAGGTTAAGCGCTTACCACTAAGTCAAAAGGTATACCTAATAGTTGAGATGCATCATATTCCCTTTAATGACCTAGTTCATTCTTATTTCTTATTTACACAGAGATATTACTAAATATGAACACAAATGTATTTAGTTTATTGAGCATAAGTCTCTATAAAGTTTGTGATACAAACTCTTAACAAAATTAATTTATTAATTTATTTACTAACAAAATTAAAATTCTAATTAATTAATTTGACGTATCTCTTCTCTATTATTAATTTCCTTTTTTTGTCTTCTCAACTCTCTTTTCATTCTTAGTTATAAGTTATTTTTAAAAAAATCATATATCAAACGAAAGAAAATGTACATATAGAAATAGTTTATTCAAATTTTTTCCTTTTTTAATCTATTATTATATTAAATAACCAAAATTATTATAGAATATAAATATATTATGTAAAAGGGTATATATATCAAAATATCAAGTATCAAACTTTTTAATTTTATAAAAATGAACAATTTAACACTTATTTTCAAACGTTAAAAATAAAAATAAAAATATTACGTTGAAAATTAAACTTGATTTAACCCAAAAATATAAATTGACTTTGTAAATTGGGCTTAGGAATAGTGAGGCTCAATTTGTACAAATTTGTAAGAAAATATCTAAATATTTATTTCATAAATATATAGATATTTAGTGATAAAAATCTAGATAAATGTAATAAGTATTTAAATATTATTATATATATATTTCTAGAAAAAAAATTTATAATCATTGGATTAGATATGTGTTGACATAACCTTAACCATTAGTTAAGGAGGTGTCATAGTATAAATAAGGGTAAGTTCTTTCATTATTTGTCAAGCCAAAAAAAAAATTAGAAATCAATAAGATTATAAGTTGTCTTTTCTTCCTTATTCATAATCATTTCTAATAAATTTATCTTCTCATATAATATAAGCCCTCCACTTTTTAATAAAGTGATATCAGAGCTAAATTGTAAGTCACCATGGCAAATAATAGAATACTTCTCTTCCAAATTCTAATGCTCATCAAGAGAGCATCAAAATAAAGACTTTAATAGGAACTCAAGATATGTGGGAAGTTGTAGAGAAAGGGTTTGATGTGCTAAAAGATGAGACCACCCTTACTCAAGTTCAAAAAAATTTTTTGAAGGATTTTAAAAAGAGAGATAAGAAAGCTCTCAACCTTATTTATCAAGCATTGGATGAAGATGGCTTTGAGAAAGTTTCAAATGCAATCACAGCCAAAGAAGCAGGAGAGATGCTTCAAACTTCATACAAAGGTGCCGAAAGAGTGAAGAATGTACGTTTTCAAACTCTATGATATGAGTTTGAATCTTTATATATAAAAGAATGTGAGTCAATTTTTTTGAATATTTTTCTAGAGTTTTGGTGGTTGCTAATCAATTAAAAATAAATGGAGAAAGCTTAAGTAATATTTGAATTAGGGAGAAAATTTTTTGTTACATAGATTCGAAATTTGAGTATATTGTTGTAACAATTGAAAAAACAAATGATTTAGAGTCTATGACCATTGAAGAACTCATGGGCTCATTACAAGCATATGAAGAAAGACAAAAGAGAAAGCAAGAAGCCTTGAAAGAAATTCTCTAAACAAAGCTCACGTTCAAAGAAAAGAAAAAAAGTTTCGACAATAAAAAAGGCCAACGTGGAAGAGGAATTGGTTAAGGACGAGGCCATGGACATGGACATGAACATGGACGTGAATGAGGATGGAGAGGACCATTAAATTATAACAATAACAACAATGAAAGAGGAAAAGGCTTAACAAGAGGTCGTGGAAAAGGTAATCCGAACTTAAGATATAATAAGTCTCAAATTAAACGTTATAACTGTCAAAAGTTTGGCCATTATGCTTTTAAGTATAGAGTTTCAAATAATAAAATTGATGAGAAGGCCAATTATGTGCAAAACAAAAGTTGAGAAGAAACGTTATTGCTAGCATTCAAGGATAATAATAGTGGCAACACTAATACATGGTACCTTGATACAGATACAAACAATTACATATGTGAAAGTAAGGATATATTCGTAGAGCTTGATAAATCGATGAGTGGCAATATCTCCTTTGGGGATAAGTCCAAAATACCTGTAAATTTTGCAAATATGATCTCTCTTCTCCTTTATAAATTTTGTAAGTTTTTCTGAGATCTTCTTAATTCTTCAAGTTCCACTGACAATTGCTTCATTGTGCGCCTTTTTCTCCTATTCAATCTCAAACATCTCATTGCTACCTGTGCAACTGCTTCAACATCTTCTTCCTTTGCTTCTTTAGCTACTCTTGCATCTAATACCTTTACCAGTTTTTTCTCCTTTGCTAATGCAATGAAATGTGCAACTAGATTTCTATCTTCCTCTGTGGCAAAACAGATGGATCTTTTACCGGTTACTAGCTCCACCAGTATTATCCCAAAACTGTAAACATTGCTTTTATCAGTAAATTGACTTAGATTAAAAGTATTCTGAATCTAAGTATCCAAATGTCCCTTGAACAATAGTGGTTAGGTGAGTTTAATCATTTGGAATAGCCCTTGATGTACCAAACTCAGAAACTTTTGCAGTGTATTTATCATCTAAAAAGTATATTGGAAGATTTGATATCTCGATGGAAGATAGGGATTGAGGCTGCAGAATGCATGTAAGCGACTGCTCCTGCAACTTCACATGCAATTCTAAGTCTATCATCCCATGAAAGTGAACAATTACTTTCTTGTTCTTGTTGTTGCTGATGTTGATGCTCATGAATATGGTGGGACAGTGTTCCATTAGAAATGAACTCACATACTAGCGTTGGCGCTTTGGTCTCTAAACAACAACCCAGAAGCTTGACAATGTTTTGATGATTGATTTGTGAGAGAATGACAATTTCGTTAATAAATTGTTCAATTTGAGTTTCAGCATAGTCAATTGCTTTTGCTATTTTAACGGCAACTTTGCGACCATCGGGTAACATGCCTTTATACACAGTGCCAAACCCTCCTTGTCCAAGAAACCGGCTCTGGTTGTAGTTGTCCGTCGCTCTTTGAAGCTCCTCTGCTGTAAATATTTGAGCCCTTTCACTGCTTCCACATGATGATAGTAACAGTTGTTGAAACAAATACCCACCATTTTGCTTGAACAGCTTCTTTTTCTGCTTTCTGTATCTTCTTCTCTTTAAAAATCTGTATAACTGGCACCCAACAAGAAATGCACCCAGAAATCCCAGACCCAGACCAATTCATGAAACCAAAAGAAAAATCAATTTTAAACATATTATGAAGTTGGAATGAAATAGGTGACAAGTGAGCGTAAGATATAGAGATATATACCTAACAGAGTAACCAGTTTCACTGGAAACTTTTTGGTATCGGGTTTGCAATTCAGACTCTTTAGCCTTCCGTCTGTAAAAATGAACGGACTTGCTGTGCTTGTGCAGCTGTCTCCTTCGAGGGGAACCAGAATTGGCGTAAAAGGATAAATTAAACTATCTGGTGCTAGCATGTTTGCGTGAAGAATACTTCGTACTTCAACACCAAAATCGTCTGCATTGGAATCGATAGAATCACCACAAGTTGCCATATAACCATGCAAGGGGGTTACCCTATTTGCGGCCTGGTCTTTACTCGGACAATCACATCTCAGTGGGATCAGCAACTCTGAGCCCACAGTAAGATTTTTAGCTTCATAGTAGTTTTGACCTATGAGATCTTGGCATGTCGTTTGGCCGTGGTATGTGTTATTGGCGATTGTAAAATAGTTATCACCCAACTTGATTGTGTAAGGAGCGTTATGCTGGTAGATACTACCTGAACACGAACAGGAAACAGGAATTATTACTAATTTTCCAGTTGGTATCTTTTCATTGGATGATATATTGTTGATGAAGGCTATGCTTGAGGCTTCCGAAGCGAGAAGATAGGCAATACTGATGGGTGAATCATAAGGTGGATCAGATCGGAAAGTTATAAATGACTGGCATGATTTTTGAGGACCATTACAAACATAACCTCTGGTAGAAGACGGGTTTTGATCACATTCTAGCTGAGTGTTTATTAAGGTATGTTTGTTGGCAGTTTGATGGCTGACAAAGTAAAAACACAAAGAGGCAGATTGCAAAGAGAAGGCTATAAAATGCACATGGCTCCATTGATATTTGAGTTTTGTTAATGCAGGCTTTGGATTCTTCAATCTTATTTCTTGTTTATATATAGAGAGATTGCTAAATCTGAACACAAATGTTTTTGGTTTATTGAGCAAAAGTCTCTGTAGAGATTGTAATACAAACTCCTAGTAGAATATTAGTAAATTGTAATATTAAAAAAGAAAAAAGAATTATGTTTGATGAAAAAAAAAAAAGAAATTTCACGAAATTGAAGCCGCGGAGGTTTAAAGTTTCAAATTTAGTTGAAAAGTTTTTAATTATCTAAAACGATTTTCTTAATGCTAAATCTTTTTTTCAAATTGTGAATCTCCATTAGTCGGAATTGGAGAATACTTTAAATAATTAAAAAAATCATTTTTTTTTTTACTAAGAAAAGCCTAAACTTTAAACTTTTAATAATAAATTTTTTTTTAACTTTTTTAAAAAATAAAATGATCTAAAATATCTTTATTTTATTTTAAAAATATTATGTTAGTTCTTTAAAATAGAGTATTAAAATCTTATATATTAAAGTAATTATTTATTTTTTCTCAAAAATTAGAACTATACTAATGGAAAGTTTATCCCAAAAATCTTTATTTGAAAAATTATACCAAATAAATCCTAACTCTTGTTTTACTTTACTTCTCAATTATCATGAGAACAAGTCTTTTTCTTATTTTTCCAAAATTCCATCTCGAAAAGTATTCTTTGTCAATACTTCTTTTTAACCAAAAAAAATTAAGAGATGTTTCAAGTTTTGAAATTTTAAAATTTACCTTAAATTTCAAGTTTACATTTGACTTTAGAACTTCCATGCTTCGAGTTTTATGTTATACAAAAGAAAAAAAAATTAACAACAATCACATTTAAAAATAAAAATTAAAAACAACGAGACATTACAGTCTCTTTATTGTTTAAAAAATATCGGAGTTGGTCTTTATTCCCTCCAACTCTTTTAAATTAATAAATCACTTCTAGAATCTATTGATGTGCTAAAATAATTAAAGAAAAATATCTGTGATAATTTAAATAAAATAGGTTTGGAATTGAATCTAGTATATAAAACTAATAGTATTATTATGTATTTTTTTAATTTTACTCTTTGTTATATTTTCTTGTAGTGTATTTTACAAGATCATTGAAATTTATGTTAAAAGGGTGAAAAAATTAAAATAAAATCTCAAACAAACCATCTCATTAAATTTATTTATATTTGTTTATTCACATATGAGTTAAAATTTTTTGCTTAATTATATTGAAATATTTTAATAAATATTTATGTATAAATTAAAAAAATAAACAGTACTTTAATATTTAAATAATTATATTCAGATTTCAGTAAAACAAAAAAGAAAATAAAAGAAACAGCCCTAATAATAAATTCAAGTATGTTTATGTGAGCTTTAGTGCCTTAGGTGCAGGCCAAAATCATATTTTAGTTTGTTTTTGTAATAAAATATAACTCTTGATCTTTTAAAGAATTAATAAATAAGAAAAAATAAATTTCTTTTTATGTATATTTTTATTCTCAAGTTTGGCCTAATATGCAATTAGACCCTATGAGATAAAATTTTAAAAAAAATGGCCTTAAGGATTCTTTCGCTGCTTAAATTATTATACAACTTTAGAATTATTATATTTTATGTCATATTTATATGTAAATATTAAATTAGCATTAAATATTTTGTAAATTTAAACAACACAATCTAATTGTTATTTTCTCTTATTATACGAAAAATAAAATATCTCAAAAGCATAATTTAACTTATTTTAAAATAAATTATATTTTTAATTTTCTCTCATAATTCAACTTATTTAGACCTCTAATTTCTTTATAAACTAAATTAATCAAACAATTTACAAAATTAATTCTAACGACCACAATTCATTCTTACATATCCAAATTTGTCAACATTCATAACCATCACAATAATCAAACGCATTAATTTTACACATCAAATACACTATATTTAGAATTGAACTAAGATATATAGCAAATACACCTATCGAGTATCAATGGTTATGTATATGGTTGTGTTACTCTCACATAGCCAGCTCGCAATTCTCCATATTTTGTTTTCTCCTTCATATTTTGTTTTAATTCGAAATATGGTCTATTTGATTTATAAAACTGATGCATTCGATTATTATGATAGCTATGTACGTAGATCAATTTTGACTTGTGAGAGTAAATTATAAGTTATTGGAACTAATTTGTCTACGTTATTTAGTTAATTTTGTTTATAAAAAATTAGAAAAGTTAAAGCAATTGATTATAATTAATTTAAAAAATATATATATAATAAAATATACCATATATTTTTGGATATTTTTTATTTTATATTTTAAGTTACCTTTATATTTTTATATCAATCTTATATGAAAAGGATAAAAAGTAATCATCTAGAGGTAATGTGTAAATTTACAAAATATTTGTTTTTTTTTAATAAATATGAGGTAAAATGTAATTATTTTGAAGTTTTATAGCAAATTTAAATAATAAAAAATTAAAGATAATTAAAAATAAAAAAATGAAAAACACCCACATTGAGACATAGTTGAATAGGTATTAGACTAAAGTGAGGGAGTCTACACTCTACATGCCTCTTTTTAGGTTAAATTAATTTTGTTTAATCAAACCCATTTATTTTTTTTAACGAAATTTTTTGTAAGAAAATTAACATATAATAATAGAGTTAATGTATAATAAAATTAAAATTACAATATAATTCAACCTATATTTGAGCTTTGGGTTTGAGTTTGTATTTTCTTCTCATTTGTCTAATTATATAAATTTTCAGTTTTAGTAGAGCTTACCGGCCCTTGATTAGCAAAACTTTTCTACATTATTGTGAAATTCTCTCCAACTTCTAATGTAAATTTTCTTTAAGGAAAGAATAGAATCTCATTGGTTATGAGTACACATGTAAGATGTGATATAATTATTTATCTAGGCTTTCCGAGGATTATTATAAATTTAAGTATACTATCGTATTAAAAAAAAAAAAAATTCTCATGCTTCAAGCCTCTTGATCGGACCAATTCAAACTTTAAAAGTAGTGCCTTGTATCCGCTACCTATTAAGATTAATTGATATAACTTTTTATATAATATTTTTTTTAACAAAATTTTATAAAATATTTTTATTAATAATTTAATTATCAAAAATAATTTTTTAAAAAAAAATTATAATATTTTTTTTTTAAAATAACATAAAATTTTTTAAATAAAATAAAAATATATTAAACTATTTAACCTTTTAAAAAAAACACGAAAGTTTTATAATCAACAATAAGAAAAAAAGACTTTTTTATTAAACTTTTTTTTAAAATTAATTAAAGGATATTAAAAATTTTAAAAATATCTTTTATTAAAAAAAAATATTTTTTAAACTAAAAAAAACAACCAATACCAAAAGGACGCTTAACAAATGGTACCATGTGCATTTGAGTAAAAGACTGCGAAAGATTCGCGTATGGATTCGTCAACTGTCTTTCACGTTCTCGAAAGTTGCTGGAAATTTCGTTACGAATGTTTCTGTCTGCAGGAGTTTGATTATCTTTCAATTTTTCCTACTTGTCCTAGATTATCCCCATTCATCAAAGTCCCAATAAACTTGACCAATTTGTATCTCAAAATTCTTAAATTTATCACGGAATTTAATACTATTAAATTTATCAAACCCATACATTCTATTCCTAAAACACTTCTTCAATAGTAATTATAACAACAATTATCAATATTCAAATTATTCTATTTCATGTTTTAGATGTCAACAAAACAGAGTAAGAAGACCAGAAAAATCTAACCTCAACTTGAAAACTCAGCTCAAGTGTGCCCAAAACATCGAGTTATGGATAATAATCCTCGATGAGGAGGCGGTGACTCAGGTTCACTCTCTGATTTTTTTCCAGGAAAATGCTTATAGAAGGCTTTTACAGCACCAGCAACACCATCTTCATTTTCCATGGCCTTTGCTAATTCAACAGCACGCGTTTTCACCTGCATCAAAACATTTTTTCATTCATCGACCTTTAATCTTTGGCTAAATATTGAAGTGACAACATAGAACATTCATTAGATTGTGTTTTGCATTGTTTTCAAAGTGGTCTGTTCTGCTTCTCGTGTAAAACTTATCCAACAATATTGGGGCCAAGGATATATGCACACCTTAAGTTCGGCCAAAGGAACACTAGTTTTACTGCTTTTAGAAATACCCATGTAGAATAGGTTTGCTGAAAAGTTTGAATAGGTTGTATGATTCATTCATTTCTTGGTTATAATTACTATAATACTAGCTCCATCATCATCATTTCCAGAGTTCAATGTACCAGATTAATTCCATTTTTGTCAAAATCCAAGGATTTAAATATGACCAAAACTGTGGGGTTGCATATATCCTCCAAATACTAAAATAGGTATACCGTTTGACAAAGCTACATTTCCACAAGAAAAGAATGAAAGTAACAAGAAGCAAACCTTGCACCAGACAAGTTCTGTTTGGCATAATGTAGAGCTTAACATATGTAGCAAAGACAACATGTATAGGAAATCATGGTACCTGAGGATCAAGCATGAACTTTATTGCATCAACCAACTTCTCAAGTGAGAATTGATCAACAGGGATTGGAGGAGGGCCCAATCCATTAGCATGCACCCGTTCTCCCCAAAAAGGCTGGTCTCCAAAGAAAGGTACAATGGTCGTTGGACACTATATTGCATGGAAAGAGATCAGTTACTTATTGTCGAATGAAATAATACAAGACCAGGAGTCTATGAAGAAATTAAGGGCCCATTTGATTTAAAATTCTAATGCTTGAAAATAGAGGTATATTGAAGAATTTTTGCTTGGTCAGAATGTTTTTAAAACCTATTTTTGAGTACAATATTAAATTTAGTACAAATTTAGAAATTGATAAAATATTGTGTTTTGGATATTTTCATTTAAAATAAACTCAAACTCTTAGGTTATGTTTAAAAACTCTTTTTGGATACTAAATCAAAAAAGTTTCTAAAGACTAATAATTAATAAGAATGCAACTTAAAATTTAAATTGTATCTTAAACTTTGATTTTGAAAAGCTAATCAAATGGGCCTAATAAATTTTTAAAAAAAAAAATTACTGCAGCTTTAAGGCCAGCGGCAGTTGTTCCAGCACCACCATGGTGAACCTGAAAATTATTCCAAAAATTACTACATCAGAAATCAAAATACTTCCACACACACTTTTTGTTCAAAGCATCCCACACAAATGTGGCAAAATAGTATTGAAGATATCGAAACATAAAACCAGCAAAGTAAAGCGAGAATAGATAGTTGAGAATAATTTGTAACACAACTTCCGGTAATTAAATAAGAAATGAATATATTGAATATCCTATAAATATTATATTTAAACTCGTAGGACAAGCAAACAAATTAGTGCTGCTAAAACTAAGAAATTTGCGGTTATGTTTCATGTTAGCATAATATCATTTCAAGTATGTTTCAGCATTATATGAATTTCCATCATCAGTGTAGTCACTAAAATACTTGGAAAGTTCTAAAGTTTGTGTCAGTCAATTGAATACTAATCATCCATAGAGCTTATTTTAAAAACTGCTGCATTTACTATCTCATCATTGTAATTTCTTACCATAATACTACATTAGTGTGTTGCTAATTATTTAACATTTTATTTATTTAGAATTTCAAAAGAACTTATCAGACACAATAAATACAAGAAATTTCGGTATGATAGATGTACACAATGGAAAAACAATGTAAAAATTCTTTTGGTTGTTTTCTTGATTGATTATGTACTTTTAACCAGGTAGAATGCTTGTGTGCTGTCAAACTAGATATGCCTAATTTTCTTCCTTCATACCATAGAACTCATAACTAATGCACTTCAAGGCAGTAATCCTTCAGTTAACGTTTAGGAAATGTTTTAATCTTTAACACTTTAACATGATAGAATGTTCTGAAAACTCAATTTAATTCCTATCAATGCCACCATCCCACATACTTAGAAACACATAAGTGAAATTAGTAATAGAATCTTAAGAGAATTATGCCATGCATGATAAACAAGTATAGAATTTTGATGAGACACCAAATCATAGTTCATTAGAGTTGAACGGTTGCCTCTCAGTGAAATGACATATCAACAGAAAACTAATTCACAGATGGGACAGCACTAGACAAGTTGAAATCTAAGCAATTAGTTTCGTACTAGATGCAAGAGCAATGACTAGGGTGTTGCCTCTAGGAGTTCAGTGCTATTTTGTATTTACTTTGATTTCAAATGCAATAGCTCAGGATCAATTGACATGTGAACTCTTTATTTGTTCTTACCCATCTATTCTTTTTTAGATTTCAATCTCTAAATTATGTGGTAGTATTTTGTTGTAGGTATTACAAACAACACTAGAAATTTATTACCAAACAAAAGTTTTTAAGTAGAATCAAGACAGAACAAACTTCTAGAAACTAATACTAAAATCTAGAAAAATAAAATTTATGCATTTTTTACTATTACTTAGAAGTAATACTCCTTCGATTTACTTTAAGTGTGATTGGTGTCATATTCTCATCCCACTCTTGAAGATAAATTGAGGGAGGAAGATCATTGCTTAGTCCTCAGCAACACATATGATCATGGAACACCCAAAACAAAAATTGGTTGATTGGTTCCATGATACGGTCAAAAGCAACCATTGTTTACCCATAGAGAGGCCAAACATTGCTCTAGAATTTAATTCTTCATCATGGATTTTTCACTCTAATACTAGAAATAGCAGAAGTTAGCTATCTGCTACCTTTTACAGAATACTTTGAAACTCAGAAGCAATGTGCAGATAACCGCTGTAGCACTTCTGAAATTTTAAATTATGGATATTCACCTACCAAGCTGATTAAAGGTTTGTTTGGGTTTGAAGACTTTGAAACCATAGCTGCTGTGAGTGGAACCACAAGATATTAAATATCAACTCAAAAGTGAGTGGTCCCCATTAAAAGTTGGTTTTTACCAAACACCTTTCCTAATTGTGCTTTTACAGTCAAAGTAAAAGCTAGCAGTTCAAAACATGCCATATAACTTCGAGGCCAATTATACGACACCTTTTAACACTACAACCTTCACATACACTCCAAAATGATAGCCACTTCAATCGCCAGGTGGGGGCATGCAAGTTGAATCCCTAGAAATTACCAACCAAGAATACAAATTTCAAGGGCATTTTTTATGAAAAAAGCTCAGTTCTCCCTCCTGTCAAAAAGCAACCCATTTCTATTTGGAGAACTCATTTGCAGGAGAACAGGGAACTTTCTGCCTTCTGCATGTATTTAAACCTTGAAGCCTCAAAATTCCGAGTAATATTATGTTATAATAAATGGGAACATGACATCATAATGTAAATAAGAATAGAAGTCCACATAACATGATAATGACAACGAAAAAAGAAATACCAATGCAGATATTTCAACCAAAGCAAAATAATATAAATAAATAAAAATGCACGGATATAGAGATTTTTACCACAGCAAGGCATTGTAAGAAAAGCCAGTCATGTGGGCAATTGTCCAGTAAATACACAAAGTCCTTTGATTCTGCCACTGAAAATAGATAATTAAGTATGTATTCACATCCACATCCATTATAAAGTCATAAATATCAGCAGATATTAGAATCCCATGGATTCAATGTAATGAAGATAGAATACTGAGACCTACAATTCCCAAGACCTCCCCACCCTTTGTTGATGATGCCTCTTTTTCCAGTAATTTCCAGTGCTTTCACAATTGTTTCAGTCATCTTCTCTGGTTCTTGAACAGGCTGATTTGAATTAAAAATAAGAATGAATGAACCAAAAAAAATATAGAAACAAATAATTGATCTAAAAGTGGATGCCTCAGGCAACAGAGGACTTGTAGGTATTAGCTGTATTAAAAAGCCACAGTTGGTGACAACATATAAAATTCAAAGACATATATTGGATAAGCATATATTAGATCCAACCACAGATGTTCTAGAAGATCACAAATTCAGGCTGTCCCCAAAATGTTAGATTTTAGTAATAAACAATTTACCTATATATATATATATATATATATACAATTGATATAGAACGAGCTAAGCTAGTTCTCAGCCAATTTATCATTATTCTTTTATTTTTCTCATTTTGTTTAGATTAGGGTTTGTCTTATTACAGTCATGTTTAGGGCATCTATTTTCATTAAATTTGACTTTTCTTATTCGTGTTAGAATAGGATTTCTATTCTTAACGGAAAGTAGATTCATATTTCCTCTTTAATTCAGGGTTTTGGCAACTATAAATAAGGCCTTAACTTTTGTTCTAGAGCTAGACATTAAGATTTTCAGATTATTGAATAAAGTTATGATGTTTCCACCCAACTTCCTCTAATTTTTCTCCTTTTCCTATAATTTGTTATTTGGTGCTACATCAACAATGCTTCTCTAATAAGGACATCCTTGCCTTATAGGTTAATGAGAGTCATCGGATTGATATACTAGCCCACAATTAATTGTGTTTTATGTAGGCATTGTCTTGTCAATTAACATCATCAAATTGATGTGGTAAAAGACAATAAATTTGAAGTCATTGGATCAATCCAATTACTCTCGTTAACCCATAAAATACAGATGCCCTTATCAAAAAAGAAAATATATATATATATATATACGCTCAACCTTTTGGTTCGCCTTTCTTGCACCAAACAAAATATATGAAGTAATTTTGCAAGAGGAAAAAAAATACATAATTAGGAACAACTTTTACAGCTGCTTGGACAGATATACACTGATAATAGTTGAGCAATTCCACTTTTTCTAATTGGTTCTAAGATGTATTCAGTTGGTGCACTATAGACTATGATTTTCATTGTAACTACAGTATTAGTGCCCGTTTGGTTTAGCTTTTTTATTGGCTAAAATGGCTTTTTTAATGATAAAAACTCTTTTCAAATTTTTTAATGTCGTTTGGTTGACAATGAAAAAGAGCTTTTAAAAATTAAAAAGGTTATTTTTCTTCTATTGGAAGAAGCCCAAAATTTGGGCTTTTGGCAGTAGAGTTTCTCCAGCTTTTTTAAAAGATAAAATTGTCTAAAATACCTTTACTTTATTTTAAAAATTTTATATTATTTCTTTAAAATAAAACATTAAAAATTTGTCTATTAAAATAATTACTCAAATTTTCTCAAAAGTCAATTGTGACAATCAAACGATTAATAAACTATTGTTAAAAACTCTACTTATAAAAGTTTTACGAGTAAAAATTCTACTTTAAAAAGCTCTATTTGAAAAGTTATACTAAACGGACCCTAGTAACCTTAATATGACTACCTATATTCAAAATCACCAACCATGACAAAATTCTGCTTTTGAAAAATTAAAAAAATTAAACAGTACATTACTATCAAAGAGAAGGTACCAAAAAGAATGAGATGAACTATAGGCTGACCACTAGTTTCTCAAAAATTTGCTTTTACAAGAACCTCTAGGCACAGTTCCTACATAAAATCATTATCCAGAATTACAACAGAACAGCATGCCAAGTTTCCAGAAAGAAAACTTGGACCATAAAGATGGGAACACACCCAATATGGTAAAATAAGGAGAAGTGCTCGTCATCACTATCTCTGAATTAAGACAAAACAGAAAGCCTTCACATATTGCATTATTCCATGCACTACAAAGAGGATAGAATTTTTCAGGTCAACCTCATGAGACATATTAAAATTGCTGCCATGTCAATATTATTTCACAGTCAACTTCATCAAAATGGTCAATTCACCATTCACTCTACGCCCCAATTAACTTCACAATACGCTCAGTTACTCTTTCATTCTACCACTTTTTTTTACCCTATATCAACAGACAAAACAAAAATAGTACTAACGCCATCCACCCATAGCACCAGATTGATTGATTAACTATTAACTCTCTTCAAATAACCTTCCGATTCACTAACTGTCAATCAAGCATACCATATGGCCCAAAACTTGTATACTGAAATCAAAAGGAAAAATAATAGAAACTATTACCTATGCCTTCATGTAGGGAGCAAAGCATGAAAGCAGATACAATACACTCCCAGAAACCTCCTGGAACTATTAAAAATAATAATGGAAGCAAATCAAATCCTGAAAGAGCAGGTAGAATTATTTTTTGTTTCCCCTTTTGGGTTCAATTTAGGTCATAGAAAAAACAGTTTGATAGTGTATTTGGGAGTTCTACCACGAAAAAGTGAACTCTTTAATTGCAAAGAAACTGAAAAGTATTTAATGGAGCGTTTTTGAGAGAAAAGTGGCCAGAATCTTAGATAAAGAAACTAGAAAGTGGTAATATTTTTAGACAGACAAAAGAGCAATGACAACAACTTAGTGCCCATTTGGCATGGCTTTCTACTGGCTAAGAGAGCTTTCGCCAAAAACTCTTTTTAATTTCTTTTGTCATTTGGTTGTCATTTGAGCTCAGATTATAGAAGATTAAAACGCTATTTTAAGCAGACTAGGAGAAGCTTAAATTTTAAGCTTTTGGGAGAAGCACTTTTTAAGCTTCGCTAACGCCAAATTGTCTAAAAAATTATTCCTTTATTTTCAAATTTTTACCTCATCCTTCTTATAACACAATCTGCAAAAACTTTTCCATGAAGTATTTAGATAGTTTATATTAAGAGTTGCAATCAACAACCAACAGTTTCATGTTAAAGGGGCTACTTACAAATGCACTACTAGGAGATCTATTTGAAAAAGATGTCAATGAAGCTGATATACCAGACTGGTATAAACAAATGCCTTAAATAGCTATGATGTCACAGAAATGGAATGCAGAAGTTAACTTTTCTTTTACCAAATTGAGCTGTAAAAGTATGCAAAAAACTTAGCGTACAAAATTTTCCTGCATGATATTCACAAAAGTTAAAAGAATTTTCCAATCACAAACATCTTCAAGGTATCCTCCAATATTTATCCTAATTTCTCAGCAAAATGCAAGCACAAATGTGACAGAAATGAAGGAAAAGAAACTCACAAGGCTACCAAAACCAATATAGATAGGCTTTTCACCAGCTTCTAGCCATTGTATAAGTGAATCTGGAGGTTTGTAAGTCGAAGCCAGGTCAAGGAAACAAAACCCAACTACATCAATTTTAGGTCCCCAGTCTGCAAAACAAGATGGGAGTGCTAGAGCAGATTAGAATGACATCCTTCCAATAGCAACAATGATTTGCATTTCAAGAAATCTTCTCAATTTTAAAATACAGAGTAACAACCTTTTGGTTTTGGAACAAGGTGAGGACTCCATATGTATGCATAAGGCACATCCAAAGGAGAGCTATAAGATCCACTCAAGTACGTCACAGGTCTTAGCTTCAGCTTCTTCTTCCTAAAATCATTAATTATGTCTCGTATTCCAAGCCATATTAATGCATCAACAATTTGATAAGAGAGCTGCAGCAAAGATAGTGTATAAGGATGGGTGGAATGTCAAACAAAAACTAGATACACACTTAGGTTGAAGGCAAAGGACTGTGCGATAGGCTATTGAAGGTGGGTAACCACAAGTGATCTAATGTGTCTTGAAAGTAACAAGGAACTTGAACACAGAACCGAAAGCAGTTCTCAAGATATTGTCTAGTAGTGCAGCAGAGGTTTATTCAGCATGGAGAATGAAAAGAAAACTTAAAAAGCAAATCTTATAAACATTGGAGTTTAACAGTTCAATTTACCTTTTATATACACAGAGATTCATTTTCATTTGACTTCTTTGTTTGTTCTATGAAGAATTAGGTACAATCTTTTCTAGAGTTTGAGGAGGGTGTCAAGTTATGGACACCAGTGTACATTTGTTGATCATAAAACAAATTTTGAAACTCAGAAATATACATGTATATCATGAATAAGTTGATAACATAAGACTCACTCTATTGGCAACTTGTTGCTTAACACGGGATAAAGGATGAGGAAATTCACTAGTGGGCCTGACAAACAGGAAACAGATGTTAACATGCCTGCACAATTCTAAAGCTTTTATACAAACCATACATATACCACAAAGATTTTCGCAACAAACAACACTTACGTCCAAGGCATTGTGAAAATTATATGAAGTGGTACTTTCAATGCCTCTGCAACATGCGTATGACCTGAACAAGAGCTGGCCCATCTCAGGTATGCAGGCACAAAAAAGGGTAGAAAAAGAGTACATGGAGCAACATATCTAGAAAGTATCAATCCATGGTATATCTCTCTTGTTACTATCATAGCACAGAACTTGTGGAAATACATATCATAAGAAATCTTAATGGTGATTTTTTATGTTTTCAAGAGCAGAAAACACCAGAAAACAGCAGAAAACATGTTTGATTACATTTATGGAAAATTTTATTTTCAAAAGAAGAAAATATTGTTTTTAATTTTAACTAAAAAGTTGAAAAAAACTTTTTTTTGCTTTCACCATCTTCAAAAACATGTTTTCAAAATTAAATATAAAAATTTCCTCAAAACTAATGTACACATTTTCAGAAATAATATCAAACATGTTCTCAATATTTTTCATTTTAGAAAGCTATTTTTATCAAACACTACCAAACACATTTCCTGTTATTAAAAACAACGCTTCCAAAAAATCAATTTTATAGTTTTCAAAAACATCATTTGAAAATAGTTATTGAACACACCGTTAGAGTTCCTTCCCATTATTCAACCATAAAATAAACTTTACTGATTGCCAAAATAAGATTCTCAACAAGTGGAATATAGGAAAACTGTTGTCACATCAATGGGTCTCAAATTTTACCTAACCATCAAACAGTATGAGGCGAGTTTGTATTAAATCAGAAGAAAACTTTAGGGAAAATCCAAAAAGAATCTAACCATATGCTGGGGGATTGGCAATTATGGCATCTGGTTTAAATGGAACCATTGTATCAGGATCAGGGTCCCTGCATGCAGGAAGTAAAGAGTAAATAATTTCCTTTAATTGGTTCCGTTGAATGGGAATTTCTGACGGTCCTGACGGCAAGAAGCCTTTATTCTTGACCATATCTGCATAAAATGCAATATTTAATACTCAGACATATATCATACCGAACAGAAACAAATTACAAAATAGAAAATAAAAGAAAAAAGAAAGAAGAAAACAAGAAGCAAGCACAAAATTTTGGTTATACTAAGTGCAATAAATATAAATGTGTAACACCTAAGCTTCTCCATTTTTGGCTACCTTGACATTGAGTTAAATGATAACTCAAGTGAGCTTCAAATACCTATGTTAATCAGTTGATGCAATCGAGTCTTATAGAGAAGTTGATCAATTATTAACACAGTTCAGTTTCACGTCTCAACAAGGTTGTATGAATTTCGTAGTGTTGATGGAGAACAAGTGAAACAAGAATTGCTAATCAGGGAAATTATAAAGAATTGGAATGTTTTATTTAATTTGACTTTTCCCTTCCTTGCTTAAGTTGCATTTCTAGTTTTGGAGCTTTCCAAGTCTACCAAGAATAAGACAATGAGTATAAATATGCATCTTTTGTAGCCTTTGAGGCAAAGAGTGTTTTCAAGAATATAATATAAGTTCTAAATTGGAACATCTTCAAGCAAGATTTTATCTCTTTGGTAGATTCTGTGGAGTGGTGAGTTCTAGTGCTTGTTAAAAACCTAAGGGTGGTAGTTTTCCGTATCCATTTGTGCTGTCTGGGTGGAGAGCATTTCTACCCATATGAGATCCTATTAGCATAATTTTTCCACTGTATTTCAGAGGCCTTTGTAAGACATCGAAGCTTTGACTAAAGGGAAAAGAAAATAAGAAAAAAGAAAATTGAGGGTTGAACCAAGGTTGATGTCTTTTCCCAACAATATACAAGAAAAATCATATTAATCAGTTTCAGACAGCTGCCATCCTCATCAATTCAAATTCTGGACTGAATTCAGAAAAGGACATTAATATCTTGAACAAACAATCAATAACTAACTTATGTCAATCTTTACATAAAATATCAAGGGAAACACAAGGAAAATGGAAGACAAGCAATATACAATTATCAAAATTATCATAAACAAAATGCATTATGTATGAGGTCATATGAAAAAGAGCTTTCATAGTTCAAGGGGAAGTTTACAATAGTGGAATTGATCTTGTCTTGTGTATCCTCAGTAAGTGAAGTCCAGAAAATCAATGGGCTAGGGACAGACCCTGGAAATCACAAAGCCACTTAAAAGATAGTTGTAATCTGGTCTTATAATAATATTCATAGGAATTACGGTTTACATCAATTAAATATTTAACATCAGAGTCTCTAAAAGCCATAGGTCTAACAGTTTTTTCAGATTTCTCCCTTAGCTTCGTCAATGTTTTTATTAAATTTAATCTAATCTATCAGGTGCAGCAAGTTATAACAGCTTTTTGTTTACACACCAGAAGTCACTAGCTTAGTCAGCAATAAGTTGGTTTCATTGAAGATTCAGGCAATGCCTTTTAGGTTAAAAGAGTAGTAACATAACAGCTGTCTCTAGGACAAGTTGTCAATAGAATTAACTAATCTTGTCCCGTTGTGATAGCATATGAAGCCAAAGATGGGAACCAACCAATTTGACAGAGAACTAATAGAGAAAGAAGGGGAAAAACACAGACATAAATTAAGAAAATTCAAAGGAAATTGAGGAAACAAATAATATTTAATTCCATAATTATCAATCATTAAAATATTTGACTGAAACAGAAAAGAAGACCCACTCATAGAAGCATAGAGATAGATTCAAACAATGAACAAGAAAAGCAAATCAGGAACACTAAATGCAACCCAAATAACTGAAATAGTAAAATTCAGATAAGTCAAATAAAATCTAATAAAACTAAACCAAATAAATAAATAAAAATTCCTAATCAAGGAAAATTCCTGCTACAATAGGACAGGTTAGACTAATTTAGGAGTTATTTTCATTTTCTTTTGTGTACTATGATTAGATTTTATTTTGCTGATTTAACCATTACTAACTTTGGTTAAATTTGGGTTTCCTAATAAGCGTTCCTATATTGTTCACACGTTGATCACTATAGATTGGGACCCATGTTTTGTTACTGGAACCAAGTTTTTGATGATTAGAACTATTCAAATATAGGAATTAATCCCCTCCTAAGCTCTTCTAATTTAACTTCCCTTTCTCTCTTGATTCTCCATTATATTGGTATCAAGGAGGAGATAAAAATCCTACTCCAAAACAAGAAAAGAAAACTCAATCTACTAACTCAAACAAATAAATAAAACCTATTCGAACCAAAATAAAAATAAATAATTCCTAAGGAAGGGACACTATCACTGTCTCTTTTGTTTTGAACATAAAACAAAGATAACAGCTCTACATAAGAGGAACAGAAGCTCCAACCTTTTATATCAGTTACAGGGGAAAGGTCCTTTGCAATATTATCTGAACATTTACTAATATAACAATTATCACACCACAGAATAAATTGATTAAGTCAAAATGCAAGACAAGCAGGAGAGAATGAAAGGTAATAAAACAGAACTTGGAAACTTACAGCCAGCAAGAACTTTGGGATCTCCACCTAAAGGAAAAAACTCCAAGCCAGAAGCCATGACAAACTCTTTGAAATTTGAGTGAGTTGCTAGTCTAACTCTATGGCCATCTTCCTGCAAGTAAATATGTTTCTGTATTAATTCGTAAAATGTATAAAAAGTTAATCCTCTAGTCTATAAGTCCAGGAACATTTCTTCAAAGAAGAGACACCAAAATACTGCAAGAAAACTCAAGGCACAGAAAAATTAAAAAAGCTATTATATTCAAAACAAGACATACTTCTATCATACTATGATAAAGACGACTTCTTGCAGATCTAACTCCATTTTGTAAACACTAGAGCACCCAAAAGAACTAAATATTCAAAACAAAACACATTTCTATTCTATTATACTATGATAAAAATGATTTCTTTGCAGATCTACCTCCATTTATCTACAAAGGCTCTTCATGTGTCCAATCATATGCCTTAATTTAGATATAATCTCAAGAATAAGAGAGAAGGGGTATTTAGAATATTGTCACAAAAACAAACAAGATAACCAGAAGATATAAAAGATCATACCTCCTGAGGCTATATAATAAAAGAAAATCAAAACAAAAGGAATACGAGCATAGAAGTGCAGGAGCAATTAAGAGATTGAGGGTTCAAATCCCCTCATATCATCGTTGGTGGGGGATTGGCTTAATTTGGGGTGAAACAGGTTGGACTGCAGATAACTAAGAAAACAATTGACAGAAAAATTGCTCAAGAGCACCATATCAAAAACAAGCGACTCTGAGTACAGTCTGTTCACATATATTATAAAGTTCCTCTTGCATCAAGAAGAGCTACAGAGGAATGCAGTTGGAGAATGAGACTGTATTCACGCAGCCACTATAGATCACTATGAACTGAACATAATCTCACAGCAGATGAAGAAGCACTAACTAAAAGCATTGTCAAAACCAGAAAATGAATATAACCTGTAAACGTTTTCCAATTGCAATAAATGGTTGAACATCTCCTCTTGTTCCAACAATAAGCATAACTATTTGCAGTGGAGGTATATCTTGAACATTGGCTGCTTCAACAGGTCCTTTGTCAGTAGATTCATTATAAACAACTCCAGTTCCAAAATCAAGGCTCTGCGGTTTAATATCTACTGGAACCTCAAATTGTACCGTTCCATCATCTTTAACAGTAGCAAGTCGGTTTAACCATTTTAACTGCAGAATTTTTAAGAGTCAATTTTCAATCTCATGCTAAAAGTACAAAGAATTTAAACTGTCAATTAAGTAAAGCACTACTAAGAGTCTGTCAGTAGATTACACCAAAATATAGCATCATTTCCAATGATCAAATGTAACACAGAATTTGGGGAAAGCAAGTTAATTAGTTCATCAGGAATATATAAGCAGGCAACAATGTACATAAGAAAAATAAAAAGTAAAAGACCCAGCACGCAATGTGGTACTCACAACTCATTAAAAACCCCAGAAAGAAACTACATCATCACTGATCTAAGAAATTGCATCAACACTGTATATCTGAGGATAGCTGCAAATTCTTTTGGCTTTATCCCTGTAGACAACATCAATCAAGACCTCGACAACTCACAAATATGCATCTGGTGGTTGACTTAAATACAGCTAACAGAACAGAAACCTTTTTCAGTGGAGCTTGGGACTTATATGGACTAATAAATAAAAGACATAGGTGTGGCTAAATATAAAAAATATGACAACAATCCCCATCTTAGCTTAAAATTTCACCAATATCTAAAAAAATAGAAACTCAATCAACCATGTCCTCCAAAATCCCTTAAGATAACTTCACAAACTGCAAACGTTAACCAATTCAAGTAGTGCTTAAACTTGTACAGAAATTAACAAGGTCAGTACATTAGCTTGATTATAATTGTGGCAACTCTAGAGAGTTCATAAACTAATGCTCTCTGCCTCAGACAATGAGAGAGAAATTGAGCATGCACATGCCTATCTTTCAGGCATCTGAATATGTCCCCTCTCTTCCACCAGCAATATTGTATCATTGTTGCTATTTTTCTTTGATTGTCAACAGAACCCAGTAGATAGCTAATAATAGGTCAAATAGAAGTATCATCTTGCAATTTATCAAATCTTTCCACCTCAAGCTTGTGCGAATCACCCAACTCATATTTTACACTTCCAATTATATCAACGCCCTTTTTACTCATGTAACAAGAAATACACATCAAAGTTTACACCTTTACTGATGAAAAACTTAGGTGGCATAGATTTTTGCACCTAAAGAAGCCACAAAAGATAACCTTTGACACCAGACCAAAATCTTAGGTCTACACAGTTTTCTGCCTTCCGCTCAAGGGTTCACCATCGCATGAGCTATGCAAGACAACCCAGACATCTCTAAATTAAAATCATCAACAAGAATACCACTAGAGTCTTCAACAGATATACTCAACAAAGGATCAAGCATCATTAATAGCTTCAGCTCAAAATATCATTGTCTCAAGATGTAGGTACCCAAAAAAAAAAAAGATTATTATATGAATCTGGACCTGATGAAAAATAAATTACTTCCATGCTAATAACCTTCAATCGACTACTTGTGACCTTGGACATTAAGAATACTATAAGATACATGTATATCTGTATATCTTTGAAGTTGATACATGTCAAACAACAATCAAAGTCCTATCAATTTTTAAACTATCACAATCCCAACAATTTCATTCAACATTATAACTTGATCTGGTCAACATCACCATTTAATGAAGCAATAAGTAATAAACCAACCTCTGTTAGAGAACACAAGGTAAGAGCAACCTAAATCAGAAATCCAATTGTTAATTAAGAAACCAAAAAGTACATATAAAGAAGAATCGGCATCGTGATTATAATACATCACCAATATTCGACTATCCAAGGAAGGCTATTTTTTCCCTTTTCAAGTCTCATACAATCAATTTCCCAAAAGCTACCTTATGACAACAAAGCCTTCTGCTTTTCTTTCACTGACATTGGAACATATAATTGCCTAAAGCAACATGTGAGTCCTTTCTTTTAATTTGACCTTTAACTATAAACCACCAGCTTGATTTTCGTTTCATTTATTTTACATTGATTTTTAATCCCCTATAAGCAAATATGCCTTAAGATCCTCCTCATTATCAGTAGATACATACTGCACATTTATCTACAAACAAAGAAACAAAGCAAAGTAAATAATAAAATTAAGGTCTGATCGTCGTCAATTTTCATACCATTTCTTGCATCTAACATAGTTTCATAAGATATATCAAGATAGTTATTAACATGCATCTTTCTACCATACAAAAGGCATAACACTCTTCAAGCATAATTTATGGGTAAGGCATTTAGTTATATACAAACTTCCCCTTCAAACCACAACGACATAGCCAATATATTTGTCAACCTCATGCAACGTCTCACTGCCTTTTCCCTCTTTCTGCTTTTCTTTTGCTCTCACTCTTTCTTTCTTTCTTTATCTTGGCCTTCCATCACTGTTATCAAAGCCCTACTTCAATCCTACCCCAACTATTCATCCTCACCACCACTATCACTGGTATCAAAACCCAACCTCGATCACATTTCCAAGACATCACACTACTACCTCCCAACCACTCTAGCCAACTATGTATGCACCTTGTCATACAGAGCCATCTTGTTCACAAAACATGACAACATTTAAGCAAACTTAATGAGTCACTTAACAGATTAATGGGATAATTCTATTTAATCATAAAAAACGTCTATTCCAAAACTTAAGTGCCATAGCAAATTCAATAGCAGAAACGCTATAATGACGTGATTGCCATGTTCAAAAGAAAGATTCACTATTAATCATCAACTGTATTCAATTTAACAAATAAAAAAACCAATGATAATGAGAATGGTATGGAAGGTTTACCCTCTTCTTGAAAGGAACTCTTTCGTCAAAAAGTTTTGTTGCCAATATAGCCAATTTATGATTATTCACACTTTGCCCGCGCTTTGTGAGATGACTAGAACTCGAATTTGCTTTCGTATCAGTGGATGTCGACGCTTCAATAGACGACGCAATTTGTCCTGAAGATTGAGAAATTCGTTTCAATAAAACATAATTACACCATTATCGCAATTGCTAAAATTAATTAAAAAAAATAAATACCTGAAGAATCACGGCCATTGCAATTTTCGCCCTCGATTTCAACCTCAAAATCCACGGGTACATCTCCCGAAGATTGACGGTCCATAACTTTTCATCGATTTTCTTCTATCAGAGTCAAAAAAAACAATGCAAGGCAACAGTAGTATTTGTTTGAATCGAAAACCTAAAAAGAAAAAAGGAATATGCTACGCTGCACTGCACTCACATCACATCACATGCTATAGAGGTAGGAGACTTCCTGCAATGACATGGGAATCGATTTCGTGACCCCTACCGCCTTTTTTTTAACAGTTTTTTTTCATTTTCTTTTCCTGTTCTTTTCTTTTCTCGGAAAACTAGAGAGAGAGAGAGAGAGAGATTTTGAATATAATTATATTTATAGAGAGGGTACGAGAGAAACAGAGAAGTAGCGCCACGTAGAGTTCGAGAAAGCGATTTGTTAAGAAAACTGAAAACGTGTTCGTTGTACGGCAACTGGTGGAGTTGTTGCGTGTCTTTATCATTCAGTCGCCAAATAAACAAGGATTTTGTAACGGGATAATAACATTTTCGTCCTAAATTTTTTCAAAATAGTAACAGAATTTGATAATTTTAACAAATCAATTCTTAACTTTAATTTTTTAAAATTTTATATAATTTTCTCTCAATAGACGTGTGGTATAGTATAAGTTGGGCTTACAAAATTTAAGCACACAATCATAAGTTATATCATGTTTATTGTATCTTTAATTTTAAAAAATCTATCCAATCAAATTGAAAGGCTTATTAAACTCGTGTCATGTTACGTTGGACTCTAGAAATTTCTTCTTTTAAATTTTTAATATTTTATAAAAATATTAATTAATTAAAATTATCAAAACATTACTTGATTTTATTTTTATACAATAATTATTGTGTATATTGTTATTTTTAAAAAAAAAAATTGAATGAGAGTATCAAACCGTAGCTTCAAAATAGTAAACTTTTATTTTATATTACTACTTGAATTTGAGATAATATAAAAGTGTCAAATATGCACCAAATCACCCTCACTACATCTAGGGGCAATTCTTTTTAATTTTTTAAAATATTTTTAATATTCTAATTAATTATTAATATTTCTTTTGCTGATTTATATACTAATTTTATTAGACATTTTTGTCTAAAATATAAGTTTGAATTCACGCAAATTTAGGTGCTTTGTCGACCTACTATTTTTTATGTCGTGCTAGATTAATCCATATACTAAAGATGAAATTTTGTTATAATTATCAAATTATGTTCTACTTTATAATTTGGACAAAATTTAGGGATGAAAAATGTTATAACGCTATTTAGTAACGTCGGAGTTGGAGCCCGTTACCAAATCTTTCATACATTCACATGCCTGACGTACTGATCAAGCAGGCATAGTAAGTGCGCCTTTAATAATAAAAAAATCATACTAAATGCCAAGTGGGTGCGTCATTGTGCCAATTGTAAAGTTAATCCAATTATTGTAAATATTTTTAAAAAAGTACTCTATTTTAAATAATTATTTATTTGAGTATAAACATTTTTTTTTCAAGTTTGGTATATATGTGGTATTGTTTGCAAGGTCATTATAAGATACCGGGATAAAAATTTCGGAATTGATAATAGAAATTATTAAATTGTTAAATTAAATTTACTGTTGATAATAATTAATTGAAATTAAGTAAACTTTATAATTTATTGTTTGAATACAATTTTATCGGTTAAGTATAATAAAGAATAAAAATATATATCTAACTATTTAATTTTGTATGCTCCCACAAAGATGCAGGAGCAACATAACTATATTTGACTATGTAACAAACAATAAAAGGCTAGTTTTAGATGTAAGTCCTGACTAATTGTGCTTAGCAACTTTCTTTCTCTCCCTCTTAGAAAAAGTGTGGCTCTAGAATAACTTTAAGTATAAAAGGAAATTATACATATAATTTTGAAGTCTGTTACTTTCTTATTAAAGTAAGACTGTGATGCTTTATATTATTATTTTTAAACAAAATAATTTCACTTTTTTTGTTAACAAAATTGTTTTAAAAATAAAATAATAATAAACACATTTCTACTAAAGAGAAATAAAACTCTAAACACTTTTGTTTGTTCGTAGCAGTAATGATGTTAGTGAAAATGAGGTTATTTTAAATATTTTATAGTTTTCTATTGGTCAACAAACAATCTAAGTAGAATTAATGTATTAGTTTTCACAAACGTTCGATGTGTAAAAATATCACTTATATATAAAAATTCACAACTTAACATCAAATATGGTATAACTTATACAACTATATTTTTCTTTGACTCTAGGAGCTTTTCGTAAATCAATGTTTCTAGAAACTTACTATGAATCAAATTTGACATTAAAGGAAAAAATTTTAGGGTCTAGGGGAGAGGTAATTATATGTTAAATTGGTTTATTTGACAACAATTTCAAGTATAATCCTATTATATTTACTTAAAACTATCCTTAAGAGTATATTTTATTCGGAAAATGGTCATGGTTTGTTTTATTTTTAGCAATTTCATCGTTAACATTATAACATTACACTATTATAGAGATGCATGTGAGAGAAAGCCTACATCTAAGGGCTAATTTGATAAAATGACTAAATCATGTCTTCATTTATCGTTTTGATAAAATATAGGGATA
The DNA here is from genome assembly GCA_022749755.1 of Azadirachta indica. Classification (NCBI taxonomy): domain Eukaryota; kingdom Viridiplantae; phylum Streptophyta; class Magnoliopsida; order Sapindales; family Meliaceae; genus Azadirachta; species Azadirachta indica. Next base: position 12,673,620 of record CM040453.1, read on the forward strand.
AAAATGTTATTACCCCAAATCCTAATTACACGACGGCTTGCGTCTCCTGTCCCGCGAGTGATGGGCGCCGGCGGTTTTTTCATTTTCAACCACTGAGAACTCGCCAACAGACAGGCTTTTTCCTCCTTTTAAAGTCTCTATAAACAGAATCAGCATAGTGTTTGTCCGCCAGTCTATTGCTGGCTACTGGTAAGAGTGAAGACGCAGATGGATAAGAAGGAAGAAAATGGGGAAGAACAACAGGTGGTGAATCCATGGGAGGCTTCATCTCCAGGAGGGAAAATAGATTACGACAAACTCATCGACAAATTCGGTTGCCAAAGGCTTGATCAGTCGCTCGTAGACCGAGTTCAACGACTCACCGGTCGCCCTCCTCATGTCTTCCTCCGCCGTGGTGTCTTTTTCGCGCACCGGTTTGTTTGTTTATTTGTTTCTCTATTTGTTTAATACTTGAAATAAGTTTCTGTTATTGATTGAGATGAAAATGGGGCAGGGATTTCAACGAGATATTGGATGCGTATGAGAAGGGGGAGAAGTTTTATCTGTATACGGGAAGAGGCCCATCATCAGAAGCGTTGCATTTGGGGCATTTGGTTCCTTTAATGTTCACCAAGTCAGTATTTTTCTTTTTAATTTTCAGCTTAATAACTACTGAATTAATAGGCATAAGCTTCATTTCTAAGTTTTTATAGTTAAAAAAAAGTAGGAAAAGCAATTTCCAATACAGTAATGCTACATGTCTCAAATTCTTATCCGAAATAACTTGGAATTCATCAATTGGGTCTTGAAAATTGTGAAATTATATACCAAATAAGCTTTCCAATATTGCCTTTATGTTGGAATTTGCATGTGGTACCTGGGAAACTTGCGTTTTTATGGTAGTTTCTGAAATTCTTTACATTATCTTTTTATGGTTTTCCTTGCTATGGGGATAAGATCATAAAGCTGCAATAGGGAAACTATTTGAGTTCTTAAAACTGCAGAAATAGCCACATTTGATAAAGCCTTTTCGAAAAGTGTTGTTGGAAATGTTTCTGTTATCACTCTGCTTTCAGCAAAATTTTTATATTGCAGTATTTGATTACAAAATCATGGATTTTTCAATATGAGTATGGATTTACAAGAATATGAACTGTACAAGCGGGATTTAGTAGAGATAAGGTTTTCGTGGTGGTATTTAGTTAAAATTTGATTTTAAAGCTTTTTTAAGTGGCCAATTTGAACTTGTGGCTCTGTTCGAAGAATTGAATTTGAGGGACGTTGGAGTTTGCTGGGGCTTGCTAATTCTATCAATTGTCAGTGTTGATCTCTTTCTTTCAATGGTTATAAGAGTTGATCTGGTTGAAAGGAACTAATAGATATTTCAATTTTTATATTTTTGAAGGACTTGTACTTCATTGAAAATATTTTATGGCGTTGAGATGTGAACTGCTCCTTGTGGTCCTATCAATAATTTTGTTCTTAAATTCTAGTATACCCATGGATTTAGTTATTGATAAATTGATTGTCTGTTTTTTTCTATTACATTGTTGTTCATCCTCCATCAAGAACCCGGTGATCTTGCATTTTTGTTTGTGATAATAAGTACTGTATTTAGTTATTTGTTGGCAAGGATAGCTGATATTGTTCTTCTCAGTGACTGGCATGTGTAGTGGCTTTTGCACACATGTGAAGTAAATTTACAAAGAACTATAATGTTGTTTTGATTCTCTACCATGACTTATGAACAGTGTCTATTATTTTCTCACTAAACCAAATTCAATGTTTTGGTTTTGACTAATTGTCTTGTGTAATAATGCATGCAGATACTTGCAGGATGCCTTTAAGGTTCCTCTTGTTATAAAACTTACTGACGATGAAAAGTGCTTGTGGAAAAATCTTTCCATTGAAGAGAGTCAAAGACTTGCAAGGGAGAATGCTAAAGACATTATAGCTTGTGGTTTTGATGTGACAAAGACCTTCATCTTCTCTGATTTTGATTATGTTGGTGGGTAAGTAATTGATTTAATTTTTAAACATATTTTAGAATTTTATTCTATTCTTTATGTAGTTTATAATCAATCAACTTAAATATAAGGTTTAGATGTGAACATTTGATTGTTCTTGGAATTAATGATTAAGAAACTGGAAGGATTCTAATTTAGAATTTTCCTTCAAATAATGCAAAAAGTTTGGTTTTTTGGGGAAAAGATTGCTCAGACATAGTGGACTGAAATTGTGTACTAGTTTAATGGTGTGATTAATTAGAAGGTTAGTGTCATAAGAAATTGCTTTGAGAGTATTTTAAGTTCTGGGGGCAAATTTTGGTTTGTTAATTAGCTTTTAGCTACAGGCAAAGTGCCTGAGTTGTCTGTCTGAAAGCAATTTGTCATCTATTCCTACTGGGCAATTAGTTTAGTTTTTTAAGTTTTGTCTGCAATTCAGTAATCAAAAAAAATAATCCCTGGACCTCGTGGATTTTATTTGTTATGGGGAACATACTAGTGAAAGCAGTTGAGTGATATATATGTTTGTCTGGAGTGCTTCAGTCAGTGGCATGCCCACTGAAGTGTGTGTTGTGAGGCAATTTACTGCTGAAACGGATGGTGAAATAAATGTTGTGTGGTAGTTTGGACTTTATACTCTAGCATGCAAGTAGGTTTTCAATTTGTAATTTTGATTTCACATGTTTGCATGGTCTTCAGAAAGACTGAGAAATGCACATGTTAATATGGTGGAAAAGAAATTATATGTAAATATTCTTCAAAATATTCAATAGTTGATTCAAGGAGCATAGCTAAGCATATCTATTGGCAAAAAGGTGAAATATCTTCAGGCATCTTCCAGCTGGGAAAAGATCCTCATTGATTATGGTGAAATGAAAAATTACCTATTTTTTAATGAGTTTCCTTTCTGAAATTGGTTTAGTACAGCAACAACTCTGAAGTATTTTTTTAGACCTTGCTGCATATGTTCTGCCATACATATTGTTCTTATGCTGCTTGACTGAATTTATGCAAGAATTTTCTGTGCAGTGCATTCTACAAGAACATGGTGAAGGTTGCAAAGTGTGTCACATATAACAAGGTGATTATATGCCTGTCCTTTTTTGTTTTTGTAGTCCAAAGTAATTGTCTTTTCCCTGTTTTACCATTTCTCTTTTGTATCCAATGCTTATTTGTTTGACATTATTTCTTTTGACATTGTTGTTTAGGTGGTGGGCATATTTGGTTTCACTGGTGAAGATCATATTGGAAAAGTTAGTTTTCCACCAGTGCAGGTAAGTTATTGCTCTCTGTACAGATTACATTATGAGTTGCATGTGGATGCTTACAAGGATCTTATCTGTCATTGCTATACCATTTTATACTTTTATGTTACTTTGTTGTGGGGTGAGGACATTAATTTATGAATAATATATTTGTTCTGTTAATTGTTTTCTTTTCATTTTTTTTGAATTTACATTCTTGTTGATAACTTCTTTCTGCATGAGTTCATTGATTAAGCTCCTGGAGGAAGCATACTTGGTTATGTTGTGAGTTTGCTATCAATTGTGAATATCATGCCTTTTTTACTAGAGAATAGCATAAGTATGTTACCTCTGAACAAAAAGCAACAGATGATTATTGCAAGTAATATAATGTCTATGCCAATAACCACTATGCTTTATTTTCAGTAGTGCAGGCAGTTCCATCATTTCCCAGTTCTTTCCCGCACCTTTTCTCAGGCAAGGATCACCTTCTATGCTTAATTCCGTGTGCAATTGACCAGGTGGGGAGTCCTCTATCTGATGAGACTTATTTTTAGTTTGAATATACTTTTGGATCTTGTTAATGTTTAATATGAATTGTAATTGAGAAAAATATTTTCCAGTAACTCATAACTGTTTTTTTGATAATAATGACTACCATTTTATATTAAGGCACAAAATATAGATGCAATAGACTTGAAGTGTGTATATAAATACTTAGGATTGCAGTTCAACTACTATTAAGATTTAGTGTTACATTGATAAGTTCTTTCACCTTTCATTGTCATAAATCATACTTTTAATGCAAAGGACACTTTTAGATTTATGTTTAATGGCATGACTGGCTTGATAGATGTGTCAAAATGTTTTGGGATGATGAGCATTTTTCACACAGAGTCTTGTCCTATGTATGATAGAATTTTAAATATAATCGCACAGCTAGAATATAAGTTCTCTTTTTTTTTTTTTGCGTGTTTCTTGGTCTTCCATTCTTACAGTAATGTCTTTTGAGTAATGATTTCTTAGGATCCTTACTTCAGAATGACACAGGATGTTGCTGCTCAAATTGGATATCACAAGCCTTCATTGATTGAGTCATCATTTTTCCCTGCCCTGCAGGTATTATTCTGTTTGTTGTAGAACTTTACTGTTGACTATTGAGACTGACCGTCTGGATATGTATTTATATGTGGCCGAACTTAGTTCTGATTTCTGACGATGCAGAGGAACTTTAGGCATAGAACTTTTTGTATTATACTCTTAACACTAGATTTCTTGCCCTAGAGTTGTTAATCTCATTGCTTGTTGAACCAAAACATGCAGGGGGAGACAGGAAAAATGTCAGCTACCAATCCTAATTCTGCCATATATGTGACTGATTCTGCAAAGGTCATCAAGAACAAGGTTTGATTCTGAAACTGCATAGCCCTTCTTCTACATGACTATGCTACTGGAATGCTATAGACCTATATTATGTACACTATCTTTTCTGCATTCTTTAATCTTGTGATTTATGGTCTTCTTCATCTTGTTGGTGATGGGGAATTTACTTTGTTGAATAGAGGTATCCATTATCCCAAATACTAGTGCTGCGCAGCACGACTTTATATTTTGGAGCATATTTCATGTCTCTATTCTGCGTTTGGTTGAAGAATTTGTCCATGTTCTTCAATGTTTACAATTTTCTGCATGCTAATTGTAGAAAGTGAGTTTTCTATTTTATATTTTAGGCAATATAAGATGGACTTGTCTATTTGATTCAGATCATTATTCCTGAACTTGTACATAGTGGCTGAAAACCACACAAAAGGGTTCCCTATTTCTGAGGCTATCATAACACATGTACTTCAATCCTCAAATCTTAACCCTGAAACCTAAGCTAGTGGACAGTATCCCTATAATAGTATTTAAACTCTTAACTGGTGTCACATGTGACCTAGATTTTATCAACATGCTTATTGTGTGGATCAATCCAAATGCTAACGCCTACAGGAATCATTTTGTGGGATTCAATGCAATACTAATTGCTTAGATTGCTCTAACACTAAGTAACCACCAAGCCTGTGAGCCTAAGCTGATAGTAAGGACCTATGAATACTGTTTAAGATACTTGACATGCAAGTTGCATGGATCAAACACACCCACCATTACAAATATAGCAATAACCTAAACACAAGTGATATAATATATTGAGATAAAAGAAGGATTTGGATACAAGACCATTTGGTTGCTTATAGTTGAGTTATTTCTTGACCCATAAGTTTAAGCTAGCAAGTCAATACTTAGATAATAGCATTAAGACTTTAGTAGATCCCTTTATCAACAAGCTTGTCATGTGAATCAAAGATTAACTCAAATGCAAAAAACTTACAAATACTAGTGCAAAATGAAAATATAAATGTTATCACATGGAAGAATTAAAAAACAAGACCAATTTTTAATTTCTTGCAGATATAGGATAGCTTCTTATGAAACCCACACTGGTTGCAGGCAGAGTGTGAGATTAGCTACCTGCATAAAATTTGGCCTGCAACCCAAATTTTTTCTATTTTGTTAGTCTTTAAGTTAAAAAAAAAAAAATGAAACCAAAATTCTTAAGATAACTATGCATGCCCAGTCGTCTCAAATCACAATCAACCAGTTACTGAGCTGCTCACCATTGCTGACTTATCCAGGTATAAAATTTTCAGGTGGTAGCTCACGATGATCCCTCTAAATTCTCACAAGCGACAATATCCCTCACATTGTCAGCCAGCCATTCACTTGCTGCCCACAGAATTGATTCGCTCACCGTCTAGAGATCCACTAACTGATGAAGCACAAATTTTTCTTTTTATCTTTTTCTCATTCAAATTTTTAAGTGTCATGTCTCTAAAGTCCAATATTGAAAAATTTGTGGGCGAGTTGGAGTTGTGGTTAAGCACTGAAGTAAAAACAAATTGTAGGCACAATGGAAATTGAGTCCAAGTTTCAGATTCTGCTTGGAGATTTGGAAGTTGTGGTTTATTGATCCTTGTTTTTATATAAAATGGAACTTTTGATTTCTAATCTCTTTAAGGCAAATGTGGAACTACATTTGTATCAATTTTGGTTGAACCCAAATTTGGTTGGATGGTTAGAGTTGTCATTATACAACGGAAAATATTTTAGACACAGTCAAAGCTTCTTATGTACAGGAAGCTAGAAAAAGTAAAAGAGAAAATATATGATAAAAGAAAGGGCAAAATGCAGATGCAGATACCTCGTTAACTGCATCGGTATTACCTGGCCCACACTCCGCATGCAGGAATCCTGGTTTTTATTCAGGTGCACGAACAATAAAAACAGGTCTGAGTCAAGTGCAGGTGAAGAAAAAGCTGGCCTGGACGCAGGCATTTGCTTTCCCTAAATAATAGTATTCTGTAAGTTGGCTTGTATATACATCAAATAATATAATCTTTTGACATCTGCAGATAAACAAGTATGCATTCTCAGGAGGGCAAGAAAGTATTGAATTACATAGAAAATTAGGGGCAAATTTCGAGGTACTATAATTTTTGTTTCTATTTTTCTTTTTCTCTTACTGCTATATCTGTCTCTCTCTCTCTCTCTCTCTATATATATATATATATATATGTGTAGAATTTTCTTTGCTCCTTTGAATAGAATATTATGATGGTAAATTGTTTATTTTGCCTTTTTGCTTTGTTTTCCCCTCTCTGACTATAAAGAAAAACAAACAAGAAAAGCCTGCTCAGCTTGTCTGTTTCATGCATCACTTTACCATATGGCCTATGCTAATTTTGAACTTAATTGCAAGTGCTTGATACATCCAGTGATGAAAGATTTTGAGACAAATATATATTTTGTCTGGATGTCATCCAGGTAGATATACCAGTCAAATATTTAAGTTTTTTCCTAGAGGACGATCCAGAGCTTGAACACATTAAAAAGGTCAGATTACTGTCTCAAGCTAGTTTGATTTAATTCTCCAGTGCAAATAGTTGCTGTTTTGTTAAAATGCAAACAGTCCGCATATTAGAAAGTAATCATAAACAGGGGTAACATACATAATTCCTGTCTTCATCCAGGAATATGGCACAGGACGCATGCTGACAGGGCAAGTTAAGGAACGTCTTGCTTGTGTTTTGACTGAAATGGTGGAAAGACATCAAAGGGCTCGTGCTGCAGTGACTGATGAGGCAAGTTCATTGCATGCTATATCTGAATGAAACTCTTGTTAATTATGATATGACTATATTTGATATTATGTCAGGCCAATGCGATCAGATTGTCAGACTTCAGGGTTGGATTCAATAACCACACAAAATTAAGTCATAATATGGATAACCATGTTCTCATTGTTCGCTTCTTTGAGATGGTGGACGCTATTATGGCAGTGAGACCCCTTCCCGATATGTTCAACTAGAGTGAGATGAACGACAAACTCGGCAAATTTCTTTCATTGCTTTTTGTGCAAGAAATTTTTATCACTCCTTGCACTAAATTTATTTCTCAACCTGAAGCAAAGCTTGAGAAGAGAGAAGTTGGGTGGGAATACGAACCTTTTACAAAATGATGGGTGAGAATCCCTGTTGGATTATGAGACTAATGATATGCATCTCTTGTGCTTGGATTTGACTTTGAAAACACAGAAGCTACTTCCTACAGCGAATGGTAAACAATTTCAGTCCACACTGTATTTTGATATTTGATAGTAGTTGTGGATTAAAAATCACCGGATGTCACTTCTAAACATACCGTAATTTTTATAGATTTTAATTTGTCTGATGTCAGTTTACCCAAAAGGATTTTCCCTTGAACCCTGCTATTTGGTTTAAGATTTTGATGCTTTGAGTTGGCAATGTTGGGATCAAATCCATTAAATAGTCTAATTCACTGTCTTGCAGAAAGAAAGAACAAATCGTATGAAAGAGTTTGCCTCATGATATTCAATTTTATTAATAGATGGTAATCTCTGCATCACAATACCATACCTGATGAATCCTGTCCAATTTTCTACCACTTAAGCTTCATATGCAACACATGAAACAACATAAAATTAAGCTTGGCAGTTTGGGTTATAACACATGAATTTGATGCATACAAATGGGTTGGGGTTGAGAAAATGTGACATAATAAATAAGTCAAATTCGTAAGATCTATTTAAGTAAACTTGTTTAATAGTAGCATGTTATGTTACAATATAAAAACAACTATTTATTAATTGTGTATAATAATATTATGTCATGACAATCATTTCATAACACGATTCAATACGATTAATAAACAAATTATATTAATTTTTTAAAATTTTGACACAATTAATAAATGAGCAAAATTTACATTGATATAAAATTTTATTATATCCACTTGACACAAGTGTCAAGCACGGAGGAATAACATAATATGTCACTGCTACATAAATTTCCAATGATATTTGAATATCCGATTGCCCGCAACAGGATCTAACCACCAGAGTAATGCATGACTCATTCCAATTTTATGTAGAAGTGATAAATCGTCACAGATTATCTATAAGCAATATATATGTATGCAAAATCATCAAAACAACTTATTAAGCCATTAGGGAAAATATGAAACCTTCATTACCAACCCACCCATCCACTAATGCAATACCATTTCTATTAGAATTGAACACTGCATCCCATCTTTGAACCTTGCCCTACTCCCCCTTAAGTATCTCCCTTTGCTTCCATAAATTAATGGCTTCCTCCACATTACTAAATATGATCACAGCTTTATCATCATGCATGTATATCATTTCTTCCCATTATTCTGAATTTACTTCTGTCACTGCTCTATTCTACTTTCCATGAGCTACATTATCTGCATAGCTTCCTTCCTATGTTGGCCTTTGATTCTTCTTTCGGCCAAAATCCAAAATTTCCCTCTCTTTAATTTGCTGCTTTGTGTCCATACTTCCTATTTGTTGCAAATCTTGGTGTACTCTGATTCTTCTGTTAGAATAAACTGAAAACAGAAGAAGAGAATTCTGAAGAACAAATATGATAAAGCAGAAACTGTATTGAAATACATTCGGATCCTTACAACTTAGGTACAGATCTTTCTCTAAGTTTCTAATAGAGACTAGTTTGGGAGTTCATCATCTCCTTGCTAGAATGTCTGCTGCACATTCAAACCAATGAATCAAGGGGAGCCACAAAACTAACTAATACAACAGTGCAAACTTGACAACCAATTAAAGGTAAGCATCTGATGGATGTAGCAAGCTGCAAACTAGAAAAAGGTTAGCCACTAAGCATAATGAATCAAAAACTATTATCTGCCTAATAACTGACTCTGGTAGCCAACTTCCAGGCCAATAAACAGGCTGCTAATTCTCTAACCGTAAATACACTAAACATTCTGAAATCACCAGCAAGTAGAGAATCCGTATACTAAAGCTCCTATTCCATAATGGACATTGTTAGAGCGTAACTAGAAATGTACAGTGAGTTATTGGCTGTTGCCTAATAAAGTTATGGTCACGGGTTGTCTTTCCTTCTTTGTTACTACAAGAATCTTGTACCGTCAAAATACAATACATTAGCAATGTACTCTCCAATGTTTCCTCATTGCCTATGCGGCTCTTTCTTAACAGAGATATAAGCTCCTATTTTGTAAACTAGATAATAAACTTCTGTGTTTTCTAGTTCAAATACTTTCAATATATTTTCTATTTGATTTAAATTTTATTTTAGTATCTGGTATCAGAGTTATTAAGAACCAACAATTGGTATTGGAGCCCTTCAAATATCAACTCAAAAACTCCTTAAATAATAACAATTCTTGGTATTTATTTAAAGAGCTTTGATGTTGCCTGTTGGAAATTGGAATGTGCTCTGGTAAATTGTTTATAATAACCTAAAAACTAAAATACAATTTTGAATAAAATACATGATCAAGTAGGAACAATATTGAAATATATATTTGAGAGAGTAAAAGAAGCTGCTTATGATCTTCTTCCATCTTAGGAAGTCTCGTATGACCTTTCTCTAAGTTTCCAATAGAGCTTAGGATAGAAGTTTAGCATCACCTCCACAAAATATTTAAGGTAACATCTCCGTTGTGTATTGAGCTCTTTGTAGCCGAGCTTGAATTACACAATTTAGTGCTAATACAAAATGAAGAAACTTGCCACCTGTATTCAGGTTTAGTAAATCGGTTTCAAGAACTGGCTCTGACAAGTTGGCTAGAAACACTCCCGCCATATTTGTCCATCAATTGTTGAGTCAATTTGAATATGGTTTCCTTGTTGGCTGAAATTTTATTGGAAAGTGCTTGTAGAATTTGAGTTAACATTGACTTGTTTGGACTAATATTATCTAATGAAGCCATATGTATTTGGACTTTATAATTACCTCTTTAACCGACTTATGTTGAGTGGTTCAGCTGAAATTGCCAACTTATGTTGAGCGGCTCGGCTAAAATTGCAACTTATTTCCATAATGTTTAACTTCAAGCATGCAATTATCCAAAAAACACTAAGAATCGCCATTTCTTTTAAAATTTGCATCATTTGTTTTAACGCTCATCCTTAATGCAAACTCTTGTTACTCCAATCAAGTTCTGTATAATTCTAGTGATCTCAGCAATCCCTGATGTTGTTAGAAAAATTGAATTAAGGAGAAACGTTAAAACATATAATGAAAATTCTAAAAGAAATAACATATCATGTATATTGGCTTTTTGCATAAGTATAAGCTAATCTTAAAGCCAAACATCATAGAAACAAGTTGCAATTAGAGCCACTCATTTTAAATTGGTTAAAGATCTAATTATGAAGTCCAGATATATGAACTTGTCATTAGACGAATATTAGCCAAAACAAGTAATAAATAAGTCAAGTTACTTCCCCAAGAATTTTAGCCAACAAATAATTCATATCAACATGGTCATGACAACTATGAATTTGTGAGTGACAGTATTGTTGCTCAAGAAAGTAGAGCAGAGGGATGGTGAAGAAAGCAAAGTTGTTGCTAAATACCAAAATTAGATCTACCAATATAGTAGGATTTTGTCAATGAAGAGTAAAGCAAGGATTCATACAGAGACCACCAGAATTTAATAGTGCTAAACAACATCATGAAAATTTTAAAAGAAATAACAGAATTATTTATTTTGGAGAAGCCTCCAACACTTCTATCTCAAACAACCATTTTTAATTGTTTTTTGCATAGGGATGACAAACAAGATGGGGTGGGCCAGGGATCCCCAATCCTTGTCTCCTTCCTTGAAAGAGGACAAGATCCTCATCCTGATCAGCCAATATGCATTTCCTCATCCATCTTCATAACAGTAACTTCCTACTCTTAATAATCTCATTATTCTACTTTTAGTGACTTATCCACTTCTAAACTGATAATCTTACTTTAAAGTACTTCTATAGATGCGTAGAACTTGTCTTCTTTCCCTCCAATTAAGTGCTTGTCTAAAGCTGGAGAAGCTTTTCCTCGCATTTTTCTCCCCTTTTCTTAAGTCATTACATAAATGGAACCAAAACCCCTGACTCATCCTTCAGCCCCAAACCTCTTGTACCACCTCAAAAGGTTTTACTAGTTACACCAAACAGCACCAACAAATTGGTTATACTGGATATCTTGCATCACCCAAAAGGTTTCTCCTCGTATAATGTATTAACATAATCACAAGCAGTTGCCAAATTTATGCTATTCCATCACTAGAACAATCTTGAACCATGTGTTAAATTAACTACAATGGACATTGTGAAACATAGAATAAATCAAATGGCCAAATATTGGGATGGTAAACCATACAGCATGACTATTAAAGCCACAGCCACAAAATTTCATGCAGCAGTGCTGTGTAGCCAAAAATATGGGAAACAATTCAATCCATTAACCTACAGTCATTCTTAATGAAAACTTCCTACATAAATCTAAATATAAACGATTTTGAGTGCACCACACAAGCACCCCTAATATTTAGCAATTTAATAAGACCTTTTAGAAATTAAATGTAGCTTTGTTTCCAACAAGAATACATTTTTAATTTTAATAAGCAAGGAATGACATTCTGCAGCTGGTTAACAAACAATATACTGTATTATCCACTAACACAGTGATACCAATTAGGAAAACCACAGTTAATTAGTGAGAAGGGAGAAATAGTACCAACTCAGTTCTGCTACATATATATTGAACATGAGATCCGTCAATCAGTTGTTCGAGCTGTGGCTGACATGCAACTGCAACGAATGCACGCACACTGAACCTGACAAAGTAAGAAAACTGTTTGTACAGAAGACTGGGGTAATGAAACCAAGTGAAACAGCATTTAAGATGTACACAACCTCGCATAGATGATGCTTACCTTTACTAGTCTGCAGAAACATAATTGATTCCCCTACCATCTTGCTCACATGAGCCTACAGATCTACTTTGGCATCAAATATTTATCACAAATCAAGAAAAATTCAAATGCCACATAGAAATTACCAAAAGTAGGAAAAAATAACGAACTTCAATGAATCACAACAGGATACTATTATTTTAAGCAGGTACGCAAATAATCAACATATTTCTAAAAGGAATTCATAAAACCATGACATATCCACCATTTTAGTTCACTATAGTTCACCGCCAACAACAGAAACAAAAATTAAAAGAAAAAAGGTTCCAACATGATAAAATTAATTTGGGACAGAGTTGGAAAACCAAAAACAAGTTGCCACCATATGCATAAAATAGAAAATCATCATGCCAAAAAGGTTGGATTCTTATTTTGCAACTAAATAGTGAAAAGATACAATAAGATTACAAACACAACATTGATTCCATTAAAATATTTGGATGACAAAGGATTGAAGGGGAAAAAAAAATCTGACAAACTAATTCAAGGTCAAATTGGCATTGTGCATTTCTTTTGAGAATGTCCTAACAAATGGCAGCGACCACATTGAACAATTCGCTTAGGGCGCTTAAAGTTTTCTACACGAAGAACCTTCTTTTTGGGCCTGCCAGGTGGCCGGCGAGTTTTGGGTGGACGTATGGTGATATCAAGCTTTGCACCCCCACCCTCAGCTCCCTCACCTGGCTCCTTCCATCGACTCTTATCCGGGATAGGATTTATCATCTGTGAATAGGTCTCTCGATAACTAGCTACAGTGAAACAAGGCTCAGCAAATAGATGGACATTTTGCCCACAAGAAAGAAGTGCAGCAGCAGCATGAGCACAAGGTAAACCATAGAGTTGCCAACGGCGGCATGAGCATACACGATTTCGTATATCCACAATATTTGTTCTCTCAGTTGAGACAATCTCAAATTCAACTTCATTTGCACGAAGTACTTGATAGCAGCGCGCATCTGCAATTGCCTCCATAATCTGCTTCTCTGTAGATGGGACAAGAATCGAGGTCCACCTCATGCCCATCTCACGACGCTCATTAAACCAAGATGTTAATTGATTGCGAATGTGCTCCATCATCTGCACAATAGGTAGCTCATGACATTCTAAAGCCCACTTATATAACAGCTCTGTGACACCAAGTGTAAAATGGCCATATCGCACCCCATCAAAATATGCTATAGCCCAGAGTTGGGGAGGAAATTGTTGAAACCATGGTATCACATCCTGTGATATCTCTACCATCTCAGAGATTTTAGCTTCAAATTCAATTGTCGTAAGGGCATAAACAGCATTCCAGAAAATATTAACCAACTTCGTATTCTTAAATGTGTCACGAAAATTTTCACTGACATAACGCAGACAAAAACCATGAAAAGCACTTGGAAAATGAGTTTCTACTGCCTCTACAATGCCTCTTTGTCTTTCTGATAGTATTGTTAGCCTAGGCATATTGTCAGTATTTACCCCTAAAAGCTTCCGCAATTCTGACATGAACCACATCCAATTTTCATCACTTTCCACATCAACAATAGCAATTGCCAAAGGAAACAATGCATCATCAGCATCGACAGCTGCAGCACAAAGTAATGAACCCAAGTATTTCCCTTTTAGATTTGCTTTGTCAAGCTCCAAAAGTGGCCTACAAGCATTTATAAATCCATAAATTGATGCACGATAAGAAATGAAGAGCCGCTGGAAACTATTTTCTTGTCCAGTAGCAAAAACAGATGCAATGCTTCCTGGGTTGGTTTTCCTCATTTGCTCACAATATGAAGGAAGAAGCCGATAACCTTCTTCAAAAGTTCCATGAAGTGCAGCCATGCTACGTTCCTTTCCACGCCAAGCTTGCATATAAGACACAGCAACTCCATGCTGATCTCGAATATCTTGCAGGATTTCCTTTGGTTTATACTGTGGATTATCCCGAATGCGAGCTTCCACTGATCTAGCAACCCAACCCACAGATGCTTGCTGATGATGGAGGTTCCGAACTCCTTCACAGGTATGCTCTCCGTGTAAGGTTCTAATGGAAAAGGTTGGAACTCCAGGACATTTTGCTACATGAACACGCCATGGACAACCTTCTTTGGAGCACTTGGCTATAAACCGGCTACGATCTGATTTCACTATACGTAAATCAAAATGCAGTGCTATAGCAATATCTTTCAATGTTCTTCTGCAAGTTTCAACGTCAGGAAATTCTTGCCCAATAGCTAAAGTACGTTCTGGCAAACTAAGGGAAGCATCAGGCACAGTCAAATCATGGCCAGCCATGAATTCACAAAACCAAAGACCAGCAGTGCCACGCCGCTCAAAGGGTTTCCCTCATGCTGAATACAGATTAGAAGTCGAACCAGGGAATACTTAAAGAAAAAGCACCACATAAACTCTAGTCTGCAATATAAGACAAAATGAAATGGAGATGAATACAAAATACAGTGAATCTTAGTAATAATAGTAAAATGGAAAGAAATCTCTTGATGGTAATTAAATCACCCAGAAGATTCAATTACAAATCTTAAAGAAAAAGCACCGCATAAACTCTAGTGCAATCGAAAACAAAATGAAAAGGAACTGAATATAAAACACAGTAAATCTTAGTAATAACAGTAAAATGGAAAGAAATCTCTCGATGGTCAAAATTAAATCATCCAGAAGATTCAATTACGAATCTTGAGAGAGTAGGTAAAAATCATGAAAGAAATTGAAACCCCAAAGACTTAAAATTTAATTAATAAAATTTGTACTCTCACCTGACCCATCCCAACAATAAAGAAATAAAATGATAAATATAGTGTGCAACGCAGGAGAACACGTATGTTTATTTGAGAAAATTATCCATCAAAATGAATCAGAAGCAGCAACTAGATTTTTAATTACCACTTGACCTGAAAGCCAAACAACAATATCTAACACAAATGCAAATACAACCATACCCATAAAAATAACAAAACACAGAAAATACAACATAAAATAATTTAATACATGCAATGAGATTCAAACATAAGATTGGTCAACTTTGCTCAGATACCAATGTTAAGCTATCCTTGGAGAATCTTAAGCTTGTAGTTGAGTGCCAAAAATAAGATTTGAACTCTAATTAAATTGCAAAGAGAAAGTAAGTCATTAAGCTTCTTAAAAATAAAAGTAAAAAATGAATGAATGAACAACTTTCAATATGAATTCGTAGATTTAGAATCCAGTAAATTTGGGTAAAAATAAGTCATACAACTTAAATTAATATTTTTCAATCTTAAAGAGTTTTTAATCAATCATCTACCATTTCTTAATCTTCTTGACATCATATTCAACTAGTTTAAGCAATTCCAGAAATAAATCAACCTCGTGATATCAATTTTGGCTGAGCTCGATTTTGAAAAATTCGCCTAGAATTAAATGAAAACATAAACAAAAAAGGGGTCATTATACTGCAATGTGAAAACAATTATTTGCCAGATGCCACATCCAAATAAATAATCAAATACGACAGATCATCCCTCTACTGAATTTTAAACTGCCCCACATACCCTTTTGAAGGTAGAAACTAAATTCATATAAGCAACACATATATATACTAGTATATAAGAATCAACACTTGTTCAAACAATAGGCTCAACGTTCTCACAATAACTAACCACATGGGAAGAAAATACAGAGGTTTTGCACATAAGGAGCCAAGTAATACCCAGATTTCATGAATCAAAATAGTTAGAGAACAAATCACATTTTTCTTGCAGTGGGCTTAAGATTGCCCATATACCTATCAACGTACAATGGCACAATTACTACAGAAAAAAGGATAGCAATGGTCTTCAAGAATTATAGCTTAGACAACCTGAAATCTCTTTAAGGTACTTGAACAAAAAAAGTATTAAGCTATCTCAAGGACATTTAATTTTCTTTTTTCTTTGTAAGACAAATTCTCTCTGTGAAACATCAAATAATAAGAAGCAATGAAAAGAAACTATTGATACAGAGTTCTTACCATTTTCAACTAACATTGATTTCTACACACAAAACAAAAGGGAAATATTCACATCTCAAGTACTTCTCTAAGATTTAAGAATCAACAACAAAAGGAGAAAAAGCAAATAACAACCAATATCCAAAAACAAATGGAGTGAATGCTTGCATAACTTGACTTTTGGATTATATACAGGGGTAGTTTGGGAATATTCTTCCAAAAAAAAGAGAAAGACAGAAATATTAACGATCCAGAACAAAATATCAAACATTTAAGGATGCATTTTGCCAATGCTTTTAAAATGGTGTATTTGAAAACTATGACATTGGAAATTGTGTTTGTGACAACAAAAAAAGTGTTTTTTAGTTTAAAATAGTTTTCTTTAAAAAAATGGTAAAAACACGTTTAGTATCGTTTTTGCAAATGAGTAAAGTATTTTTTTATTTTTTTTTTTGAGGGAAATAATGTAATTAGTTTTAGAAACATGTATTGAAAATAGTGGAAAATGACAAAAAGTTGTTTTCAACATCTTATTTAGAATTTTGGAAAAAAAATTTTCCGTTCATGAAAACAAATTTTGCAAAACATGCAATTGAACATGTTTTCTGCTGCTTTCTACTTTTAAAATAAAAGTGTTTTTGAAAACCTAACAAAACAGCCACTTAGTTCTTCTATATTCATATGGTGGCCAAATTCAGACAAATCAAGTAAGTACATTAATATTACTTAAATTCCCCAAAAACAAAAAAAAATCAGGGGAGTTACACTAAACAAAGTTATATACTAGGCAACAATGCACAAAATTTGAGCATTTTAAGGCTATCCAGGGAAATAAAATTTAAAACAAAAGAAAAAAAGTGTACAGTTAACAGAATTAAAAAAAGAAAAAAAACCGTAGACAAACTCAAATATTTAACAAAAGAAATTCGTTTGTAAACCTCAAAATCTCTTATCTCCTAGCATCTTAGCCTAGGCCTTCTCATTACCCAATATCTCTACCCTAAATCCGCAAAAAATGTCCAGCGAAAGGGAGACCTAAGATAGTCAACTGAAACTAAAGTATTGTAAGCTGAGAAAAGCTTCACAACTTAAAAGAAAAACCGTAGACTTACCCCAATAATCCTGATATTCACATGAGTTTGCACTCATCAATCTTTAATACAAACTCCATTTAGCTTTTATTGTACACAAGATAGATAAACAAAAAATTTTACAGTCTAAGTTTCATCAATGTTAAGGACTAATTGAGAATAATCTACACGTAATGAAATACAAGAAGAATGGGTGATAATACAACAAAGCATGAAAATCTTCTATTAATTATTTCTTGACATTTAGAGAATACATACATGACGACAAATTAAAAAGGAACAGCTCCATATCTTGCAATATAGTCCAAAGAGGCCATGTTCAAACACATGCTTCCTAGATGGTGTTTTTCTCATTCACATTTATGCCTTACTATGGGATAAACTTCAAAAATGCACTTTGAGTACAAGCACCTGTTCCAGCATATAATTGTTCTATTCAATGAAATACTAGTGTGCAGCTACACCTTAAATCATCATGCATCAATTAAAGATTTCAGGTCTAAAGTTCAGATATGTGCAAATTGCCTAAGACTAAATTACTTCTCAAAAGAGAAGTCTCATCAACCCTACCAGAAAGCTCTAATAAGATTAGCACATGAAGTCACTTATTGCATCAAATGCATGCTTTATCAATGTGGTTCCCATGATTTGACAAAATACATATCAATTCCTCATCATCTGCTTGATTAAAAACAAAAATGTACATCAAGACAAAAGGATGAAAAGTGAACCAATTCTTTCTAGACTTGGGACTTCTAAGAATAAAAGCTCAAACATCCTTGTGTACCCTAAAGAGGAAACACTGAGTCACTAAACCATCCAAAAGTAGCATTCTCAACTGCATATATCTCTCCAATAATTACATGACTAAAGCCAATGCCCTAGTATCCTCTACCCATACCAAATTGTAAGTTCTGAAAGAAATATAGTTAATCAGAGAGCTACTAGCTACAAGCTAATGTCTTCAATCTTGAAAATGGGCAAGTTCACAATTCTCCAAAAATAGTTAATAACAAGTATTCTGAAATTACTAAAGCAGTAGGCATCAGCTGCTGCAGTAATCTATTACAAAGAATCCATACACAGACATGTTATAACTGGCTCAATGTAAGTCTACTACATGTCTTGAAGAAAAGAACAAAACCCTAACCACTGTCATTCTGTTTCTAACAAACGGAACTGAATATGAATTGGCGTCCGCCAGGAGCGGATCCAAAGCCATAAATAGGGGCATTCCCATTACCAAACTAACTTAATCAACGAAAATTAAAGTGCAAAAGTGAGATATGGTGAATCACTTAGAAAGTCTTAGAACTAATATTTGAACATTGGCAACAAGAAAATGAACAATCTGAATTAAATTAATTAAATACGTAGAAAGAATGAACACAAACACGAAGAAGAACCTGGTAAAACGGCGGGCTGAGTTGTTCTTTCTGCAAAGCTTTTGAAGGTACCTTCCGGCAATTCGAGAAGAAGAAGGCGGATGGTGGCGGTGACGGTGTTGGTGGTGGTGGTGGTGGTGGACCAAACTCTAACAACAAACATAGACTCTCTCCCTCTCTCTCTTCTTGTTTTCTTCGATAATCAACAAAGCCACCACATCAGTTTTTAGATATTGCAAACCCCACTTTCTTTTTTTTCAAGCTTCCCCTTTATATTCTCTACTTTTGCATATACATCCTCACAAGTACCTATTTATTTTCATAGATAAAATGACATATATACCCTTAAATTTTAAAAAAATGTATATTTTTTTATGTTACAATATTACATCTATTAATATTTACATCTCTACAGGAACTAGAAACTTTAACAATTAGAATACAATCCAAATATTTATCCTTAAAGAGAGATATTTACTTACATTTTTTGTAAAATACCCATAATTGTAGAGGATAGTCCTTATAGAACGAACGTATTTTTACTTTCGAAGCTAGGGTCAGACAGCAACTAAATGTATAGTTTGTTTCCTCTATTGTAGTTATTTATTTTTGTAAGTAAAATAATATATATGCTTTAAAGTTTAACTAAATATATTATTTGATTATGTTAGATTCAAAAATATCTATGCAAACTCCTATTTATTTGTTAGTTTAATTCATAAATTTAAATGAAAATAAATCTAATTCAATACATATACTCTTTAAATGATCATGAATATAAGGGTATTATAGTAATTGTAATTTAAAAAATGATCTAAATTAATAACTTTTTTTTTAATGAATATCAATTTATGCGAATAGTTAAAAAAACGTGAGGTTTGAGTGTGTCTTTGACCAAATTTTAGGAGTATGTGGATTCTTTACGCTATTTTTATTTACTAAGAGGTGGGTACTTCTTTATATATTTTTCAAATACGGGTGTAATATTTTCCTTCTTGTCAAATAGGTCCCTAATTTAGACAGAGTAAAGACCATATTATTTAGAGATACATACTTTTGTATTATTGCTGAATTTTTTATGTCAAATCTGAATGAATCTCAAAATCTTGATAGATTTAAATATGTAAATTTGAATAATTTTAAATAATATACCTTCATGACAAAATGGAAGTTATTGGTTGGCATTATTTTCATATTTTAATTTTAGTAAAATAATAGATTAGTATATGGTTTTCTCAATTTTCATAATTTAGTCCTTATTATCCAAAATTTATCAAAAATGAAAATGTTAAAATTTAAAAAAAAAAAAGATAAAATTTAGAAATTCTAATAATGAGTTAAGACAAATCCATATTGAAAAACATTTCTAACCCACTTTTTACTTTTTCAATAATAATTTGATACGTATTGTTCAAAAGAATTTTCAAACAAAACATATTTAGTATTTCATTTTATACATCTATTTAAAAATATTTTCTTAAAAAAATTATCAACCATGTAATTAATATAAATAAAAGATAAAAAATAAAAAATACACACATATTATATTACGAATAAAGATAATCAAAATTCTCTTTTTTAAATCGTTTAATAAAAATTAAATTAAAATATTAAAGAAGAATGAAAATTTAATTTCAATTTTATTAACACATGATAGCAAATTTAGTTTCATATTATAATTTATTGCTCTTATTTTATCTAAAATTTTTCCTTGTTTTCCTTTTTAATTATTCGATTTTAATATTTTTGTCCTTCATATATCGTGGATAAAAGGAACTAAATCGCTAAAAAAATATAAACCTATAGTTTAGTTTGTCATTTCATTAAACTTTAAGGAAAAAATTGTCATAGCCTATCCCACCACAGATATTATCCGCTTTGAGCACATAATCCGTTACGGTTTTATTTTTGTACTTTTCAACTCAAAATATGTTTATTGACGATTGAAGCATACTGACTTACATAACCAGCATCTAGAGATGGCAAAATTTTCCATAAGGCCTTAAATTCATAGGGATCCATCTCCAACGAGAGAGAATTCAAATAAATTTACGGGGAGTAGGGCAAAGAACGGAGAGAAATTAATTCTCAATTTATTAATGGGACGAAAATTAGCTTACCTCTCCCTATCCCACCCCCACTCCATTCCCCATTAAAAGATAATATAAATATATTATAATTTATAAATTAAATTATATATATGTAAATATAATTTTATATTACAATTTTTAAAATTATATATTTTAATTAAATATAATTAGTAATAAAAAATTGTGAACTCATAAAATAATGTTATAAAAAATAGAATATACGAAATAAAAGTAAAAAATTAAAAAAGCTCTATATTATGTTTTCAATAATATATTAATAATATTTTTACTTAAGTTAATTAAATTCTTATTTTATTAAAATTAAGTTAATTAAATTCTTAGATTATTAAAATTAATTTATAAAATAATGTAAAATAAGAAATTGATATGGGGATGGGGTACTTATTCTCCGTACGGAGATTCTCCATTCCCATTCCATTAAATTTATTGGAGAATAGGGCGGAAAATGAGGGTTAAAATAGAAAACGAGGTGGGAAATGGGATATACCTTTCCACTCCTACCTCGCCTCATTGTCATCCCTACCAGCATCTCTCTTATACTTTGCTAATGTGAGATTTGCCTAAAATGTCAAATACACCCTCTCTTAAGTTTTGTTTTCACACTTTTCAACTTAAAACGTGTCTATTGACAATTGGAGCATGTTGACTTATATGGCCAACATATAGGACTTTTTGTTTGGGGTGTCACATACACTCCCTTTTAGGTTTTGTTTTCGAACTTTTGAACTCAAAATGTATCTACTGGTAATTGAAGCATGCTGACTTATATACGCATCACAAGACATGTAGACTTATATACCCAGCATAAGATTTTTTTGCCTAGAGTGTCACATACACCCCATCGTAGGTTTTGTTTTCGAACTTTTCAACCTAAAACTTGTCTACTAGCAATTAAAGTATGCTTACTTATATACCTAATATAGTACTTTTTAACCCAAAACATGTTTACTGGCAGTTGGAACATGATGACTTATATACCCAACATCGCTTCTGTGCTTTGCGATGTGGCACAGAAGCGATGTGGATTTGCTTAGGATGTAGTCTACTGGCAATTGAAGTATGTTGACTTATACATAGGACTTTTCAACCCAAAACCTGTCTACTGGCGGTTAGAATATGCTAACTTATATACGCAACATCTCTCACATGCTTTGCGATATGAATTTGTCTAGGATGTCACATACACCCTTCCTTAGGACTCAGCATCATCGCTGAGGTTTATCCTATTATCGCTCAAGAGGACACGCAGAGTAACTCTAATACCAATTGTAACAACTCAGCCTACTAGAGATATTGTTCACTTTGGGTACACAACCAATTATAATTTTATTTTCGGGATTTTCAACTCAAAACATGTCTATTAGGGGTTGGACCATGTTAACTTATATATCCAACATCTCTCCCGTGCTTTACCAATATAAGATTTGTCTAGAATATTACAAAAATAATAATATCTCGTCTTATCAAACAAACAAAAGTTTTTAACTCTTATCTATCGAGTCAAGAGGATTATCTACCTATGTTGTAATGTTATGGACATCTAAAAATAACCCAAACTTGAAAAGGTATTCATTATTTCCCCAAAAGTAGGTATGCTCTAATATTCCATTTTTAAAATCGCAATAAAACTAATTTATTCAGATTTCGAACTTGAATATTAAGTCAAATTTTTAATTTAATTTTTATTCAAATATAATTATGAAGTTTTCAGCAATAAGTTGAAAATACAAATAGTTTTAAAAAATCTAAATAATTGCTACTTAATTATATTTAGACGTCATACCAAAAACAATTAGACAATAAAGTCAAAATTCTATATTATAAAGATAATTTAGTATTAAAACAAACATAGTAGTAATTTGGTCATTTAAAAAATACTAATAATATATTTAATACAGAGTAATTATATCTGTAATTATAAAAGCGTAAAAAATTTATGGACAATATATTTTTAACCCTTGTAGTGTTAAAAATACAAACCTTCTCTGATGCAGCATAATAGCATTTGTTGTCGTATGATCTATGCTTTTTATTTTTATTAATTACATTAAATTTGTATTCATATTAACCACTATTATCATACCATATCAGTTTGTATAAAAAATTCCTACTAATATTATAAATCAAAACTCTTTTAAAAGTGAGAGTTTAGATAAATTTTATTACTACACCCAAAAATTTCCTCATACAATTAGTGAAATTATCCACCCTTATGTGTTATAGAGGGAATTCTACTCACATAGAGTGGGAAAGTATCGCACTTTAATGAAATATAGAATTTGAATCTTTACTCTTCAATTAGAGAATAAGGGTACTTTAACACTCAGACTGTAGCCTGAGTGGCTTTTGAAATCATACTTACCTTCAAAAGTAGTTGAAATAATCTTCAATGCAATAGGTTTTGCAACTAGATTATGAGCCAAAGGTTCAAATTGTATTTTCAATACTTTTAATGCACAAAAATGTGTTTTCATTACCTCCCTACTATTTGAAAAGTATCTCATAGTCTCTCTACTCTTTAAATTTTTTCAATTTAATTTTTCATAAATTTGACATTAAATCAAACTGAACAAAAGCATATGCTAAAAATCGAACTCTTGACCACAAATAAAAACAACAATTGTTACCATTAAACTTGACTTCTTTTTACATACGTACATGTGCATGTATATGCATTTATATGTGTGTGTACATCAAAAGATAAAAACTACAACTCTTACTATTAGATTTCACTTACTTTTGTGTATGTATGCGCATGCACGTGTTTGTTTAATTTTAATAATCAAAATAAGTATATTCAAAAAAATAATTTTTTTTATCATTTATATGTTATATTTTTAAAGTAGATCTGTTATGGTTAATAACATTTATAGTAAAAATAATAAATTGTTATTATTTTAAATAATAAAAATATTGGTATTATCATGAAACAAACTATTTTAACGTTAATAATTTTAAAATAATTTATTTTTGAATGATAATGTGATTTGAGATAATGATAATGATATTAATTAATCACTTATTTAACATAAACTTGTAAAAATTATAATATACATTTATATTAAATTGATATTTAATATATATTACTAAAAGAAATATACTACTAAAAACAAATTTTATTTCATTTTTATTACAATTATTATTGACAATAATAGATCTATGTTAAAATTATGATTATGATTTATAATAAAATAAGTTTTTTGTTACGAATACAGTTATTTTATTTTCTAACTTAATTTAAAAATTACAAAAGTAAAATTCTTATTTTTAACATATATAATCTTATAAATATATATATTACAGAATGCAAAAAAAAAAAAAGGTTGAATGTGCTATAGTGGCAAGACTTATGTGTTTTTAAGTTTAGATTTTAAGTTATATTCCTAACAAGTTAAAAAATTTAACTGTTCAGCAATATAAATAAAATTGGTATTGTTTGGTCGGGTTCAATTTTAAATTTATTATGTGTAAAATTGAAAAGGTTTAAAGATTATAGAGGTAATGGGTATTTTAAAAATATTAGAGAGGTAATGAAATTAGTATAAAAACTGCTCATTTTTGTATCAATTTATATTATCTAACTAGAGATTAAACTCGGCAAAAATCCAAGTTTAGGCTGAATTTATTAAAGTCTGGCCGAATTAGAATAAATTTCATTTAAACCCAACTTAATTCGAGACTGGTTCAATATTATTTAGGTCAGACTTTCACTTGACCTGAACTTGAGCCCAAACTTTACATAGGGTCTTTTAAAGTCCAAAATAACATTAGTTAAAATCGAAATTTCAGTTAAGTTTATAATTCTAAATTATTTCCTTTTTTTTGAAAAGAAATAATCCTAAATTATTTCTAATTGTAATAAGATACTCATTTTAACTAATTCTAAATTAATTACAATTAGATTTTAAATTCTAAAAATAGATTCTACAGTTTTAGATTTTTATAATTTTTTATATATTAATCTAATCACATAATGGATCTTTGGGTCTAATTTCTCTCAAGTAAGGTAGACCCATGTCACTAAGTTAATTTAGATCATATTTCAACTTCCTTATACTTTCTATACAATAGCCTATAATTTGAGCCCTAAGGATGGACTTAAGTCTTTACTTTTTTATACATGCATGGATAAAACGTTGTACTTTTAGTTGAGCTTGGACTCAACTCGAATATCAATTTTCATGTATCAACAAGGTTTAAGATGAAGTTTAAGATTTTTAAGATTTTGTGTTATATATTTCAATAGTATTTGTTTTTTCAGTTAGAAATTTGAATATAACTAAAAATTAAATTTGACTGAAATTTAAATTTGATTAATGTATTTATTTTTTTACTATAAATATTTGAATATAAATGTTAAATTGTTTTATATTTTAAAAATAAAAATTTAAAATTGATATGTTAACATATATATTCTAAAAAAATCTTAAACTGCTATATAAAATTGTTGACATATATAAATATTAAATAATAAATGGAGAGTATTATTGACAAATAAAATATTTAAATAATTTACATATTTACTCATTCAAATTTAAGTCAAATTTTTTAACTTAATTATACTAAAAAATTTTTAACAAATATTTATATATAAGTTATAAAAAAACAAACGAGTTTTAAAAAATAAAAAAACTTTTAAACATTTCATTAATTATATTTAAAATTAACAAAAAAACCTTTAATTTAATTATATAATAAATCTGTTGGTTTTAAATTCTTTTAAGTAAACTAGACTAAGATTATTATGTTAATTTAGGCTAAAATTTGATTTATTTTTACCTTTCATACTACAACTCACAATACAACTCATAATATGAATACTATAAAAAAGTAATAAATTTACTTATATTTTTATATATATATTATTTAGATAAAACATCGTAATTTTTACTTGCATTTAAATTCAAGTGAATTTTCAGTTATCAACATTATATTTATAAAAATTTCCACGTAAAAATGGTGTGAAATTAGGCATAACACGTGAAGGAAGGCAAAGCTAAACCATTGGCCTATGACTCCTACTAGTACATAAAAACAAATCTTCCACATCACATCACATGCAAACCACCTTATAAAGATGATTTCCCATGCCTTAAAAATACTACATGTTTCTCTATTCTGACGTGGAACACTACTGTTTTTTCCTTTAATAAATATTATAAAAAAGGAAAAAAAACTTTTAATATCAATTATATGGTTTCCTTTTCTGACAAGAGGACCATCACGGTAAAGGTTTTTCTTTTTGCAACGTGAAAGTGAAAAAAATAAATAAATACTTTTTAAAAAATTATAATTGAAAAAGAAAGAAAGAAAATCTATATAATACCATTTATAGGTATGTCAAATTATTGGAAAAATATATGCTACCGTTTAATGTCAATTTATAATATTAATTAAAAAAAGTAAATAATTAGTACTTTTTTGTAATATCATTGGATAGATTTGGAAGCTTTTTCTAGAATTATTATTTTAATAAATTAAAATTTTATTTTCTATAAGTCAATATTGATTCAATTAGTTGGGAATAAGACATCATAAATAATGGACCACGTTAAGATTCGTTATCTAAGGCACTAATTTCAAAGAAAAATATCTGCAAATATATAATACTCGATATATATATATATATATGGGAGAAAAATTGGCAGCACTATAATTTTTATACATATTTTTATATTAATTATTGGTTATTAAATATAAACATTTCTAATTATTATATTCAATTTAAAACATATAATTAATATATAATTAATACAAATTTTAAATTCAATCTCAATCATTATAAATGTCTAAATTCAACCATCCATAAAATAATATAAAAATATGAATAAAAATATATGATTGCTGATTCGTTTCAATAGCCAATTTTTTTAAAAAAAATTTTATATTAATTATAAATTGTTAAATTTAAGCACATGCAACGGTTGAAATTATATTTGATCATGTAATTAACACGTTCATAATTAATACACATATCAAATATAATTTGAATTGTTGAATGTGTGTAGATCTAATAGTTTATAACTAATATAAAAAAATTATGTAAAAAAAGGATTATTCCTTTTATATATATATATATAGGCAGCATCTTTTTTTTATACAAAATCTCACATAAATTATAAACTACTAAATATAGGAACATCCAACGATTGAAATTATATTTGACTTTATAATTAATGTATAATTATTGTATTTATAATTAATGAACATATCAGATGTAATCTCAACTATTAAATGTATTTAAATTTAACGGCTTATATTTAATATAACAAATTGTGTAAAAAAAAATGTTCTTAATCTATCCCATATATATAGATATTTATATTTATATATATATATATAAAGAAAGGATTAACGGTCTCTTAATTTAAGAAAATTTTTATATCATTTATTAACTATTAGATTAGTAACTTATTATTGTTAAAATTAAATTTGACACATATAATTAATATATAATTAATATTCATAATATATACAATTTTAACTATTTAAATTTTCTAAATTCATAATAAATGAGATAAAAAAAATTTTAATATATCATTTATTAATTATTAAATCTACACATTTTTAAATGTTAAAATTAAATTTGATAGAAATAATTAATATATAATTAATATACATGTTATATTTAATTTTAACTATTAAAAATACTTAAATTTATATGTAAGATAAAAAAAAAGTTTAAAATTAAGAGCCATTAATCCTGTTGATGTAAAATATCTCTTTAATATATATTTATAAAAGTTATTTTGAAAAACATAGATAAAATAATATAAAAAATCATCCAATAAAATGATACCTAGAATATTTTATTTTTTATATTATCACAAATTTTCTTTGAGGAGGTATAGCAGCTGAGTCAGAAGATTGAAGTTTGAGGTGTTACCTTAAAAGTCGGTAATGCGCTTCATATTCGGGATTACGGACACGTACTATCTCTGTCAAACACAACACGCTGCCTAAAGCACATGGCTTTAATTAAGGATATGATTCGATGTTCTAAAGCCTATGGATTCCCCCATGAACTTCTTTTCATTTTTTTATTCGTGAGATCAACTAAACTTTTGAAAAGTTGAGTGTGTTGTAATACTCTATGTATGTTTTCAGTATTATTAATAGAATTTTTATAAATTATGAATAGATTGTAAATAGAAAATAAATTTATAATATTTAAAAAAATATAATTAGAATAAATATATATTTTTTTACCTAAATAAATTGGTATAATATTATTAATTTAACTAATTTAAGTTCAATAGATTAATTTGAATTTATTTTGTTTTAACTATTTTATTAAATAAATGGATTCAATTTCAACATAAATGGATAAAGTAATTAGTATTTTTATCTTTATTTTTGTCTTTAATTATTGTTCTAAATAATATGATATTTATCAAATGGAGATAATAAAACAGTATGATAAATAGTCTTAAACATTGTTGAAAATTTGAAATTTATAACATTAATTTTATTATATTTAATTAAATTTAATAGATGACAATAAATTAAATATATAGATAAATATAAACTAATTAATATTCCCACTATTTCTAGAATATAAACTAGATCGAATTCAATGTTAAATTGCTGAGCTTACAACAGAATTTCTTTGAATTGCAAATTTAAAAATATTAAATATTATGTATACAACAATTTATAAAATTTATATATTCAAAAAATCAACTACTTGATAAACATGTAATATGTTGGGAAAAATATACATATATATATATATATATAGTCGTTATTCCCAAGAAAATATTGCTATTTAAAATATAAGTATTTGTCACATTTTTGATCTTTTATAGTAAAAATTTTTATGTTTTAATCTTTGCAAGTTTTAATTCTATATATTTTGTCCTTCACAATTAATAAGTTGGCTCTACCTCTAATCAACTCATTAATTTTTTATTAATATATATTTAATAAAATAAATAATAAAAATAAAAAAGAAATTGACAACATGATGGTATCATATTGAGTTTTCTTTGGTATTTATATATATATATATATATATTTTCAATTTACATGATGGTGCAATTATTTTCTATAAATAAGCTCCAAAAAACGTTCAAGAAAGAGAAAAAAAAAATAGCCCCAGTGGCAACTACGTCGTCACCACTACCAAATTCATTAGTCAGTAATTTATTTTACAGCAAAAAGAGCACTTACTTTTATTTTTTTTTTATTTTGGAAATTTCGATATTTAGTTGTCAAAAATAACTCTATTATTGTATAAATTAAAAAATTTAGAGCTCAATGTATCCAAAATTATTAGATTCAATAGCTTCTTTAACTAAGTTTGAGGATTATTATGATAATGATGGCCTTTGTCATCATTGATGAAGTTAAATTTACAAGTAAATAAAATATTGTATAATTATAATGTAAAATTTATAAATTTTGGAGAGAATAATCTGAATAAAAAAATTAATGTATATTATCTAATTTAAATTAACATAAATGGACAAACTTATGCACATCAATATTACTTCTGTCAAAAATGTTGAACAAGAATAAAACAATAATTGCACAGTAAAAAGTTAAATTTTTTGTTCAAATAAACTATGAAAGTTAACTGATTGGGACTTAAATGTGTATTTTTTAAATTATTAAAACTTATTATACTAATATATTGGAGAAAATTTATAATTTCTCCCTCAAATTTTTTAAAATATCTCGTCACTCCGTACACCTTTATCCATTAGCTCTATCTGTTACATTTGTTAACGAAAAAATGCTGTTTTATCCAAAATGCCCCTAGTTGGTGTATAAGGACAGCAATGAATCTTAATTAACAGTAAAATGAGTCTCACATAAAATTTAATAATTAATAATATAATATAGTTTAATAGTAATATAATAATAAAAATAAGTATTATATGATTAATTTCACAATACAATCACAAACTAAATACAGTCAAGTATTAATTTATTTTATTAATTTTATTATTTAAGATAATAGTTAAATAAAATAACTATTCAACTTCTAAAATTTAGTAAAAAATACAATATATTTTTTTAAATACATTAATAAAATAAAATAACATAATTATTTTCATAGAATATTGATAATATAATTTCTTAACATATTATAATTTATTTATTTTATATTATTTTATTTATATTTTAACTATATATAAATATAATCTATTTAAATATAATATAATCATAAATATATTATATTGATGAATAAAAATTCATTTAAATAGAGATTCAAAGATTTCCCCTTTTATCGTATTTTTTAGTTATTAAAATTTACGTTTTATGTATATAATTAACTTAGTATTATGTATCATACTGGAATTTAAGACTAAGACATGTGTACATTTCTTTGTTTTCATATCCCATAGTTTATAAATTTATTTAGTATTATTTTATAAATATATGGTAAAATAGATAATATTGTTATTTAATTATATCTATATAATTATTTTTGACTAAACTTTAGAAGATTAAAAATTATTTTTTAACTAATTATCATCGAATAAAGTTATTAAAGTCATATCACACTCACGGATTGGGATTTGAATAGATATGTTTGAAATAACCCAAATTTTAGGGATTCATATAATTTTTTTTTATATATCATATGTGATATTAGCAGTTAGATCCTTATTTTTACAGAAATAATAAATAAAGATATATTTTGAATGTTTGTAACAAATAGGACCAGACATAAAATTAAAAATTAACTAAAATCATTGGAACTATCTGTTAAAATTATCGAATTATGTCCTCATTTATTATTTTACTAAAATTCAAGAATCTATTTATTGCTATTACTCCTAAAAAAAAATATTACTTTTATTAAATTAAAACTAAAGATATTTACTTTTCCCTCCCTTTCCTTTTAAATTTTAATGTATCTATCCTCTCTCTCTTTCTCCTTAATTTCACCTAAGTGGATTTTTTTTAATTAAATTTATGAATTTAATTAATTTTTATGAGTTTGTTTCGATTTAGTAGACAAATTTTGTGGATTTAGTGGATAGATTTGGTATATTTTATTTTTATTTGATTTAGGTAATTATTACTAAACTTTTATTTATGGATTCTCTTTCTTCTAAAGAAAGAAAAATTAATTTTTTAAATAATTTAGAAAATAGAAATAAGATGAATATCAAAATCATAATTATGTAATTTTTCTTACTTGTTTTCGTTTTTTTTTAGAATTTTATATTTATTTATTATGTAATAAATTTGTTTAAATTATGTAAGTAAAAGAAAAAAAAAGTGACCAAAAAAGGGAAAGCATATACAAAATGGGCTAAACTAGTCATTTAAGTACTCGACGCCTTCGAGACGCATCACAAAGATGCGAAGTAATAACATATTAACCCTAGTCTTTGCCAAAACAATAGCTCATGCCATGAATTTTTTATTTTTAATACTTTTATCCTCAATATGAATGAATTTAAGCGCCTACTTATTTTTTAATGTAAAGTGTGAATATAGTTTCTTAATATATAAACTCGAATGATTATAAATAATATACTTATTTTTTATTTTTTACTTTTACTTATAATAATTATATATATATATATAGAAATAAATAAATTTTATAAAAATATTTTAATTTATTATAAATAGAATATTTATTTAAATTTCATACTTCAATATCAAGTTAAAAATTTTTTACTTTTTTTATTAAAATATAATTACTAATTTTTCTTCTTAAATTTAAAAATACCTTTAAAATTTATAAATGATTAAACTTAACTACATCTATTACTCCAAACTGAACAGCAAATAGAGAAACATAAGGATTAAATTATTTAATTCGATAAATATATGTCATTGTTTATTAGTTTATTAAAGTATAGGGACATTAATGTTATTATACCATTCAACATTACAGATCAAAGTCGGCAGGATCTGTACAGCTAATGCCGAATTGCAACTGCTTGTACATTATCTCCTCCTATAAAGCTTTTTATTTTTTTATTTTTTTATTTTTTTTTGGGTTCTCTTAAAGTTTATCTTTTTAGTCTGTAATTTATGACGCTGATTCTAGAGTATGAACCAAAACTTAACCGCTAAGTTTTCCTTGAATCTCTCCTCTCGCCTCTGTATATAAAGCCTTGCATACTGAATCGTTAGAACGACAGAATTCATTTGCGTACTATATGTTGTTTCGTTCTATGGAAGAGGGAGGGACAGCCGGCGCCGGAGAAATGTGTCTATTACCCGAAGGTTGCATTGCCAATATCATTTCCTTAACCACTCCTTTTGATGCGTGTAGATTATCATCTGTTTCGACAATTTTCAAGTCGGCCGCCGAATCCGACGCCGTTTGGGAGCGTTTCTTGCCTCCTGAGTACCCTACTCTTATTTCCAATTCGACGTCGGTTTCGTCTCCGTCTTCGTCTTCTTCGTTCGGTTTCTCCTCCAAGAAGGACCTCTATCTTAGCCTTTGCGACAGCCCCATCCTTATCGACGAAGGCAAAAAGGTAATTTTGATTTTGATTTTCACTTGATTTTGCTGTGAAATTTAATTGTTGAATGGACCTTTAGATTTCCATTGATTAGTCGTACGTTGGATTTCTCTCCTGATAAATTTTTTTAATAATTATTTTGAGGGCGCAGTTTACTGCTTTGATAAAACATAAAATGAAAACAAAAATGGTGTTTTTGATTTGAATTTTAGAATTCAAGAATGGGTTCGGTACATTTTCTAAAAACTTTGTTACAAAAACGAGAATTTTAGAATTTTGAATTGTTTTATAATCATGAATGCAATAGACTTGATGCATATCTAATTGTGCCATTGATATCGAGCAGAGCTTTTCATTAGAAAAGCGAAGTGGGAAGAAATGTTACATGATATCTGCTAGGGATCTTATGATTGTATGGAGTGATACGCCTACATATTGGAGATGGTCTTCTATGCCTCAAGCCAGGTTCATCTCTTTCTCTAATGGAGTTTACTTAGTTCTGTAAATGAGTGTGAAGATTTAACTCATGGTCTGTATATAAAAATAGGTTCTCAGAGGTGGCGGAGCTCATTTGTGTATGTTGGTTTGAAATCCGAGGCTGGATTAGTACTAGCAGGCTGTCTCCTAGGACACTTTATACTGCTTATTTTGTGTACAAGCCTACAGCAGGAGCTTATGGATTTGAGCATCAGCCTGTAGAGGTGAGTGTTGGACTTGTTGGGAGTGAAAACCAAATCCGGACTGTATATTTAGACACTGAAAGAGCGCGGAGACACCAATACCAGTTTCCAAGGCGTGCCGGACTACTTCATCGCAGCAGGAGTTGGGGTTGGCAGGCAGCAATGCCTAAAGAAAATGATGGGTATTATCCTAAGGAGAGGGGAGATGAATGGTTGGAGATCGAATTAGGTGATTTTTACAATGAAGGAGATGAAGAGGGTGAGCTACAGATGAGTGTTTTGGAGGTTACCGGCGGTGATTGGAAGGGCGGCATCATTGTTCAAGGAATAGAAATCAGGCCAAAACAGGGTAAGTAAATAAAGTAAGAGGCAATCAGATCCTTATTCACATCGTGAGTGATGGACTTCTCTTAGATCTTGAGCATGTTAGTTGTGTTGTCAAAGCCTTATGTTCTTTATTTCAATCTTTCTTAGCGTGTAATATTTGTATGAGTTATCTGCGAAGATCATTCTGTTGTTAATTCAGTTGAATTGTGTATGTGTTGCTACAGTTTCAAAGTAATGGAAGAACCATTATCTTCTTGGAAAAGACTCCATATATTGCTATTCTCTTTATATAACAGATTTAGGACTGAGCAGATTCGGTTCGGTTTGTTTAGGTTCAAAATCAAAATAAACCGTATTTATTTGGTTTGATTTGGTTCAGATTTGGTTTAGCACTTTACTTCGATGGTTTCTCCAAATACTTACATTTTTCTTTTCAGTTTTGGCTAAATTAAACCGAATCTTATCCCCTCTTTGTTTTACATATGAAATACTGAAATAATTTCAAAAATAAAATTATATATGTAATTTTTAAAAGTTTAAATTTAAAATCATTCTTTCCACTTAACTCGATATTTGAGTGGTAAGGATCAAGACAATCATGATAGGCGTTACTTTAGTCGGAATCCTACTTTATTTAAAAGAGTATAAATTCCCCCAATAAATAAATGTATTCTGGTAGAATATTCTTTTTTTTATATACAACAAAATGTGGGTTGAGTTACTCAAATATTTTTAACAATTAGAGTTAGAAAATCCTAATAATAATATCAATATTCCGAAAAAAGAAAAAAAATTAAAACAATACACATAATTTTGTTTTGAACTTAAATCTAACTCTCAAATATCAACAATGAGCAACGCCAATTTAATTATATAAATTGACATAATATGTTATTATTGTTATATATTTTATATTTTTATGGAAGTAGAAAAAAGTATAAGGTACATAGTTATAATATAATTTTGTCTCATCAATTAATACTTTATTTGGTAAATGACAATTTATTGTACATACACCATTATTATGAATATAATAGATGAAAAACTAATTTAAATTTGTATATGATTGTATAATATTTAAAATATTATATTATGGTTTTATAATAATTAGTATCATTACATAATATTATTGATTGGCTTATTTGTCATATCATATAGACACTAGATTGGAGTATGTAAAAATGGTAAATACTTATTGGTATTTAGTCTAAAATTTAAATTGTAATTATAGTAATTATTAATAAAAGAAAACAAAACAATTAGCTACTCTTCACTTTATATAATTTTTTATATTATTTATAAACTATTCGATTTAAATACTTTTAACTATTGAAATTAAATCTAATATATAAAATTAGTATAGTATATTTAATGTGAATGTGAGATTATTATAATTAATATAAATAATTAAAAAATAAAATAAGAAAATTTTAATTATTAATTTTTTATAATAGTATTTTTTAAAATTTTTTTATTAAAATAATAAATTATTTTTTTTAATTTTAACGTTTTAATGGTTAGAATGTTGTGAATAATATAATAATAATAGGGACTAAACCACTACAATGGAAAATATTATATCTAAATTTGTTATTATATAAAAGATTAGATATAAAAATAATAAAAATCTAACAACTCAACCAACTCTCAAAGACAGGGGCAATTGTCTTTTCCTTCAATTTGGGAAAGAATATCTATCAACTCTAAAATTTTAAAAGATATTTGTTCTTTTCCCAAACTTTATAAGGATACGTCAATGTGGACTATTTTTTTTAAATAGTATAATTTTTATATATTTTTTACATCATTTACAAATTGTTACATTTACATATTTCGAATGGTTGAAATTGAATTTAATATATATAACATAATTCATATACTATGATTAATGTATATGTAAGATATAAGTTAAATTCAATGTATATAAATAAAGTAAAAAATTATATGAATTTAAAGGCATTGATCTCTCCCCATATATTTTTAAAAAATTGCTAATAGAAGAGAATTTTTTTTTTAATTTACATTTGGTGCATACAGTAAGGCGAGTTTGTTTTAGAACTTCTAAAATCTTTAAAAAAAAAAAAAGAAAGAGAATAGCCATGTAAACAAAATTAGAGAGATTTAATTAAAGAAATCAAATATAGATAGATTGATCCTATTTAATTTCATTACAACTTATTACTAAGAATAGTTAACCGTTAAACGAAATCTATGGTCTCTACAGCAATTACTTTGCTTATCTTGCTAGCTAGCCTGTAAACTATATAATAGCTATATATATTTATAAATATTTTCTCTAATAAAATATAATTTAATTTAGATAATCCCCACAAAAATATGCTGTTCAAACAGACACATTACGAAATGTCCACTCAATTTTCCTCCTTTTTCTCTCTCTGATCAATGTTCTATCTTCTTTCTCCTGAATTCTCATGGCTTTCTTCGTCCTTGTCAATCTTGTCCTTTAGTCTTTTTTTTTTATTTGATTTTTCCTTTCCTTCAAACTCCATCTTCCATCGCCACCACCTGCAGCTACCAGCAGGGTCCTTCCATTCTCTTGAAGGACCCTCCTCTTCAATAAACCTTATCAATATATATATATATATATATATACATATATATATATATATCTATTTATGAATGTTAATTGATTGTTCGTTTTCGAGGGTTAAGAGATGAATTGTTTTCCTTGTTTTCAGTCACAGAAAAGCAAGAAAGCACCTAGAAATGGGGACCGTTCGGTTCCTAATCATTCTGTTGATGAACCACGAGCTCCTGGTATATGTTTATGCTTTGCCCTTAAATTTATAAGGAAGATTCATTTTTGATTTGGTTATCTGATGAAATGTTTCATTTTTGTTTTTTGTTTTTTGTTTTTGCTTTTTGGTTGCAGAGACTAAGAAACAAAAGCCTGCAGCTGAAAATGTCGTGAAGGAAGAAACGACTACTACTCCTCCAACACAAGAGGAAAACAAAAACATCAATGCACAGACGTTTACTTTCCGAGAGTTAGCTTCTGCAACAAAGAATTTCCGTCAGGAATGCCTGTTGGGAGAAGGCGGTTTCGGAAGAGTTTATAAGGGTACACTTCAGTCAACCGGTCAGGTAAATTAGCCCGGGAATTGCTTATTTGGTTTGACCTTTTACAGTAAGAAGTTAAAGAGTAAGAATTTAATGGGATCGATTTCCTATGACACCAATCTCAAGGACGCCACTCCTTTGATTTAACTTTTGGTGTTAGCGGAGTTATTTGATTTTTAGTTTGTCTTCAAGGAGGTTAATTAGGGTTTAGGGTATATCAGGAATAATTTACTTTGTTTGACCTTTCACGATAAGAGGTTAAGGGATCAATTTCCTTTCACACCAATCTCAAGGGTGAAACTTCTTTAATTTGACCTTTTATGATAAAAGTAAGAGATCAAGGGACCGGTATGAAAGAGAGTTATTTGATATCAATCTGTACATGTATAGCGTAGGTTAGGGCTTCATGTTCTCGGAAACGTAGAAAAAATGAAATTATTTGATTGATTCAATTAATTATATATGCAGGTGGTGGCAGTGAAACAACTAGACAGGAATGGACTGCATGGAAACAAAGAGTTTCTAGTTGAAGTTTTGATGCTGAGTCTTCTACACCATCCAAATCTGGTTAATCTCGTTGGATATTGTGCCGATGGAGACCAAAGGCTATTGGTTTATGAGTATATGCCTGGTGGCTCTGTCGACGATCATTTACTAGGTACGAGTTAACACTAAATGACTGAAATTAAATCATATTTAGAATTCAGAATTTCAGACACAAAAAACGAATAGGCAATGAGCGATGATTTTCGATTGCAGGTCCAGAAGGAGAACAAAAGCCACTGGATTGGAAGACGAGAATGAAAATTGCCTATGGTGCTGCTCAAGGTCTGGAGTACTTGCATGATAAGGCCAACCCTCCTGTAATTTACAGAGATTTAAAGTCATCAAACATACTGTTAGATGATAACTTGGATCCAAAGCTGTCTGATTTTGGATTGGCAAAGCTTGGTTCTCTTGGGGACAAGATGAATAATGTCTCTCTGATGGGAACCTATGGTTACTGTGCTCCTGAGTATGCAAGAACAGGCGATCTCACTATGAAATCAGATGTCTACAGTTTTGGAGTTGTTTTGTTAGAACTCATCACTGGAAGAAGAGTTATAGACACTACAAGACCAGTAGATGAACAAAATCTAATTGCTTGGGTACGTAAATACATACACAAATTTATTATTAATTGATTCTACTGAAATTGTCACGTCTCACAATATCTACTTAGTTGTTGGGTTCGGGCTGTCACGGAAAATGATGTAATTAATTATTTTACTGTGGCTTTCAGGCACAACCCTTCTTCAGAGATCCAAAGAGGTATCCGGATATGGCAGATCCTCTTCTTAAAAGAAGAGTACCCGAAAGGGGATTGAATCAAGCAGTTGCAATAGCAGCAATGTGTCTTCAAGAGGAGCCAGGAGCACGTCCATTGATGAGTGACGTTGTAACTGCTCTGAGTTTCCTTTCCGTTAATTCTACTGAGGCTATGCCTGAGGGAGAGCCAGATGATGAAGCACTAGAAGAAGACGGTTCAGATTATGATGAAAATGATAGTGCAGCCAATTCGGAGGAAGAGTCTTCAAATGCAGGCCGGAAGAGTAGCAGCTCAAGGAAAGCAACGGATAGCAAGAGCAGCAAGAGTAATTCAGTACAGGATGAAAATTCTACTGACAGAAGCACAAGCAGCGTGGGATCAAAGGTCTCAAAGGAAGATCAGAGCCAAAAGAAACGCAGTAAATCACATGCTTCAGGAAACAAAAAGAGCAGCAGAAAATCAAAGAAAGGAAGTTCATCTTCATCTTCTTCGTCTTCTTCTTCAAGTCGTAAGAGCAACAAGAAGTCAGCAGCCTTGGATAATGGAAGTGCTAAAGGCAGCAGAGAATCACCCAGGGAAAAAACGGCAGCAGGTTATTTAGTGGAAGCAAAAGCCAGCTAATTAAGCTACAGAAATATACAAAAGCACTGGATGGAACAACTTTTTCTCCGTAAAAATCTCCAGCCAATTACAGTAAACCACCAATCAGCGTACATAAACAATTTAACAAGAATTAATCAATATCGTCGCCAGCATATATATATTTTGATACACTGATAGAGAGTCGAAACAAAGATATTTTTGTGCGTATACTTGAACTAAAGCATTTATTGTTCTTTATTTGTTCAAACAATCAGAAAAAAAGGGAAAAAAAAGAGAAGAAAAACTTATTCAGTTTTGTTGCAATCTTGATATCTTAACTAGCTAGGCAATGACAACTGAGGAGAGGCAAGAGTTTTTTCTTTTTAATTAATTGGTCATATATACTTCAAGCATTAAGAACTGAGAATCATATGAGTTTAATTTGCTTTCCAATTATGCCTACCCTTTTGGGTTCATATCCACAATATTTTTGGGATTAGAGTATTTGAGATTGAGGGAAAGTCACAACAACCATCACATAGAATCGAAAGATATCAAATATTAGCGTAAAAATAAGTGGTAAATTCCAATTAAAAGAAAAGTATAGCTACAAGATATAATTATTTTTTTTTCAGACTTTGCTTTCAAAGTTAATGAAATTCAACACTATCAAACATGCCCTTAGATGAGCACGATTTTGCATTTACAGTTACTGAAAATGTCCCACAATAGTATATTAGGGAAGATGACTCTAGATAGATGTGTTATGGATCTTGTCGTGACAAATATCCATCTAATAAAACTTGAGTTTGTTTATACTTTGTGTCGAATTAGTGATGTTGCCCAATTTAAATTTTAAAAGGTTATCTCTTCACAATCTATTCGCCTATTAAATTTGTCTAATCTCATACCATATTATAGTGGGTTTTAGAATTAATGTTCTATTTTATAATTTTTAATAACTTTTTACTAAGTTAAAAATTATCAAAATAATTCTAAATTTGATTTTTTTTTACAACTATTAGTAAAACATTTTGTGCAATTTTTATTGTGGTATTGTTAATATAATTTTCTAATATTTTAAAATTAATTTTAAATATTCTAATTAATTGTTGGTGGCTTTCGTCTCGGTCCACTGTGTTAACTCATTAAACTTTCATGTTGAAAATATGAGCCTTATTTAACCTTTGAACGTTAGATTTAGGGTAATAAATTAATAAACTTTATCCATACCTATGTAACCTTAATATTGATTACAATCAGAGTTAAGATGTTTTCAAGATCAAACAAATTAAAAGATAGGGGGTATGTAGTTGAGATATAAGAAATTGATTATATATATAAACTCAAAATTTAGTTGTTAAAAGGACAAAGAAAGAAAGAACGGGACTACTAAAAGAAAACAAAAAGTTTATGATGAAAGCATGATTGAGAGAATTAAGGATTAAAATAGGCAAGTCGTCTCCTTTGAGAGATTATTATTGATTATCATTGATACAACAATTTAGGTTAACGTGTTGTATTCGTGTCATGTCAAATAAATTAAGATATAATGTATTTTAAGCTAACCTTAATTTCATCCATTTAATTACTGTGTTAAGAATTGAAATCTTAATTCAACTCATTTATAAAATAGGTTACTTGTTTAATAATCATGTCAACCATTTATCATTTATATTTTTTGAAAATATTCTAATTTTCTCTCTCTATATTTCAACTTAATTATTGCATATACTATTATATTTTATCTAAATTATTATTCTTATGTTACTTTAGTAACTTTTGTGTATGTCTGTTCTACTTGACAAATTATATAGTAACTTTAGTAATTATATTTTGCACTATTTTTTTAACTTTAAATCTAGTAGTTGAATTAATTATGTTAATAAGTAGTGCTATGTATCTCTAATTTTTATCTCAAACAATATGACTTATCTGCTATTGTAAATTATCATTTTATATATACATTAGTTTTTCAACCATATATATATTTATATATTTATAAATTTATATTATAGGTCCATGTTTTGTTCACTTTTTGGATAATTCTGTTATGACCTAGGAGTTTTTGTATTGCTGGATTAACTATTGATTCAAAATCTTCTCGATAGATTTTTGATTCACTCACACCTTCAAGTAGAATGATTAATGGTATTGTATGTTAGCTAACTTGGGCTTAAGGTGTTATGATTTTAGTGGGTAGCATAAGGCCAAAAAAATGTTTAAAATTTCTCTAATTTTAAGTCTAATATCTCATAATTCCCTAAACTTTAATTAATACAGTATTATCTTTCTGTTGTTATCTCTATTATAATTAAAGATTATTTTTTAAATATCAAATAAAAAGTGATAGGATATTAACAAAAATTAAAAAGAGTAATAAGATTTTAGACCTAAAAGTAAATAGTATTGGACATTTTTTTTACAAGACTTAGTAGAAGTTACTTTTTTATCTTATGTGAATGCATTTTTTAATTATGGGCCCGTTTAAAATTTCATTTAATTTATTATTTATAGTCATTCGTTCATTTTCCATGTCTCTTTATTAGGTAAGCCTAACTATGCCCTCCTCCAAACTTAGTGTCTTTCTTTCTCTTTTTTTCAGTTCATATACATAATTTTTTTATTCATTTTTACATTTCTTTTTCAAATTAAATAACACCCTAAATAAAAGAAAACATTCAAAATACTAAGCATCATGACATAATTTTATTAAATGAACATATATAAAAGATTCAGCAGCAACTTCCAATTTTATTATCAAACTAGATATGCAAATGCAAGCTCTCTCAACAAAATTTCTTGCCTTCATTTCTTGTTTAGAAAAAGAATCAATTCATAAACCTACATAATTTCATACTGTTGAAACAGTGTCTGTAGAATCATCAAGAACAAATCGTACCCTGAAACCCCTCGATTTGCCAATGTTACTGTGCTTCTTTAGACAAGATTTCAGCTCTACTCTTTCATCATATTTCCTCGGCAAACCTTGAACCTCTTCATCTTCATATACACTATATACCTGCTGTTGTTTCCCCTTTTGCCATTGCTTAACTTCTTGTAGTTTCTTAGCAGACTCATAACTCTCTTTCTGAGTCTTCAACTCCACAAATTGCTTTCTATAGACATTAATGTATTCTGATCCTGAAGAGTAATCTGCAGACCTATCTTCATAGCCGCACACTTGGTTCTGCGATTCCCTATGATTTACTCTTTGTTCTGCAGCTTGATTATTATCCAACTTGGGACGAGGGCTGAAATCTTTGGACCGCAGCAGACGATGAATGGTGTGATGGGGAACAACGTAGAAGACTCTTCCAGGTTTCAACACCGATTCAGGGCGAACCACAATCCAGGGAAACTTGAACACATCAGGCCTTGTAACACAGTGTCTAGGGTTCCTTTTCATGACTTCTCCAGCAGTTATTGGGTTCTTGTGAAGCTCCACGAATCCTCCAGGATACACAAGTTTCAGCACATCATTTTCCTCTGAAACCCAACCCATAATCAGCTAGCTAGCAAGCATCGATTACGGCTTACCACTGTATTCAGGCAGTGAAACCAGGACAGAAGCGGCTGTTCTTTCGCAATTTATACACGCACTAAAATTGCAGCAATCTGGCATTGAAGACAAAGCTTTTCTGGCGGAGAAATTTATGGAGAGGATATAATCTTAGAAAACAAGCATAGGAGTCTTCGTTCTATGATGCTGATGCTGCTGGAAATTAGCTGGTATTGAGAAAGATATACAGAGAATCATGTAGATTGTTCATCTTCAGCCGTAAATGGAATGTCTTCACTTTAATTTTCTTTGGTAAATCCTATAATTTTCTTTTGTCTTATTGATAATATTCTATATGTTGTCCACTAGCTCATCGAATTTTGTGCGCTCCAAGATTCAATTCTAGATTTAGGGAAATTAACTGTTGCCCAATGCCCCTACTTTTTTATTAATTTAATTTTTGGTTTTGTTTTTTTTTTTTTTTTATGACTCAAATACGAATTATTCTAAAAAATCTATACTCGAGAAAGCACATCCCGCATAGCAACATCCTCCAATTCCATCGCATGCAATCTACCTGCTCTAGCCTCGGCTTCAAGTAAAGATAGACCTAAACAGAACAGACATGGGCCTGAAATCATTTAGGGCTTCCAAGATGTATAAAGACCCAAGATCAGTGTAAAGAAAATCTTGTCCATTTTCGTCATCATCCTTACAGACAATTAATATTATGCAAATGGAACTTACACAAATATATCAATTCAAGATATGAAAAAACTCGAGATCAGTGCAAAGAAAATGGTTTCTTACCTGATGAATAAGATGAAGGCTTGAAATGTATGAAAAATATCTCGTACCAATTCGGAAGAT
Source organism: Azadirachta indica (assembly GCA_022749755.1). Lineage (NCBI taxonomy): Eukaryota > Viridiplantae > Streptophyta > Magnoliopsida > Sapindales > Meliaceae > Azadirachta > Azadirachta indica. The sequence goes on from CM040453.1 coordinate 12,716,564, forward strand.
GTATGTTTATGGATATGGAGAAAAAAGGAACCATAAACAAAGAAAAATCTCACACAGAAACCAAAGCAAGAAAAAGGAATAAGCTTTGGAAGGATTTATGAAGGGAAAGAAATTTTGACTTTTCTAAAAATTGGCACTAGTATATATAGCTACAGAACTTAGGAGAAATTATCTTCAAAATTAGAATCGTTGGTAATAACTCATTCGTTACTTTGGCTAACATTAGTATTACAATAAAACCGTTAGTAGCTGTTGGTGAAACTAGAAAGTCAAACGGTTAAATAAAAAGTAACAGGTCGTGTATCATACAAGCGGTGAAAGAAAGTGAAATGTTACTTTAACGAATATAGAAGGCATAGTTGTATCTCCATGTCCACGATATAAGATAACACTAGAAAAGAAACTACTACGTTTGCAAAAGGAATATATAATACTTTTGGTGGTTTTTGTTGTGTTGATTGTATGCATTGTTCACCCATGAGAACTACGTAACCTATACGATCAAGAGGGCTGATGTTAATATTTGAAAATTAACTTTAAGCCTGAGCCTAAGCTAAGCCAAGCCAAGCCAAAGTTAAACCAAAATCACATCGTTTTAATTAGGTAATGTATAACAATGTATAAATAGATTCAAATCATTCATTAAAACTTAAATTATGGGTTGTGGTGTAAAAAATAAGAGTAGGCCAAAGTTTGATCTAAATTAACGTATAACCTCAAATTTTACCCACTAGAGAGGAATTTAGGTTCAAAGGGTATATTATATGATTAAATTAATGTATAAGGAACATAAAAATATAAAAAAAATCTTAAAATCCATATTTAGATCCAAACCTTTATTTTAATTAACCTAGAACTAATTAAAATTAGTATTTGATTACAAATATAAAATTTCAAGCATCTCTTTTAATTGGAATTGAATTATGTATAATTTTATTCTTAAAAAAAACTTATCATAGAAAAAGTACTTATATTAAAATAGGATTATAAGAGATCGCTATGTTCAACTACAACTTCACGTTACATATTACATAAAGAGACATCATCTCATAATTTAACATAATCTTTTGGAATGTCATCCAAAAAGTTCTTGAGACCACAATTTGAGGCATCATCTTGTGAACATTATTCTTCTCCTTGATATCTAGCTAGAGCACCTCTAGTGACTCTTTATTTTCCTTCCATCTTTTATTGTTGAATTTGACCCTATATGTTACCCTAACATCTTCACAATTATCTTGCATTTGTAGATCTCAATTTGATTAAATTTAGACTCAAAAGACACTCTTCCTGTAAAACTTAGACGTGTCAGGTCGTAAATAGTTGTATCATATACCACCAGTGATTGTCAGGTCATAAGTAAATGTATTGTACACCACCAACAACAAGACTATACGATATTAATCTAACCTCATAATGTTTGTGACTTACTCTTATTATTTGTGTTCCTTTACATTTATACTACATTATCTAACTTTCACACACAGAAAACACATAACTTGAGTCTCATGCCTTATTGAGTACGTTGGAAGTAGCAATAACAATAGCAAATCCCCCCAATTAGTCTATTCGATCTTACCAATCTCTTAAAATTACAACATCACAATACTTGAACCATCATATAAGATCCAATGGACATAATGCGCCTTATTCCCTGCAACTTCAAAAGGGTGTAAAAGCTTAATCAGATTTGAAGGCTCAATAGTATTAAAGCTCGTTGAGCACACTTCAAGGCCTGTTCAACCAATTAGAATCCAAAACATTCTTTAAGTAAATTTTCTCGCAACATTTTCAATAACCAAAATATAAGAGTAGAATACTCCTATATTTGTCTTATGTATTTTATAGTGTTGATCAAATGCCTCGACAGCGGAATAAAAATTGATTGAGCTTCTTTAGGTAACTAAAAAAGAACATTTATGATTAGAGAACCCGTAATACTTAATTTTATAATTATTTAATTTAAGAAAAAGAGTTGCATATAATTAAAAAAATTTGTAATAATTTTAATAAAAGGAATACGTTTAATTGATAATATTTATATCAAAATTTTTCACTGATATAATTATTTTTTGTAAATCTTATCTTAATTTTCGTCAAATTTAGTTTGACATAAATAGATGGGATATCTATTTCGTCATCCATGCAAACATAAATTTTTTTTATATTAAATCATCCTTAAATCACTAAAAAAATAGATATCACATATTAACCCAAATTATCAATCCTACAACTGGTACGGTCTAGTTAGGGCCGAGTATTGTTGATATAAATCGAGTAAAAAGTTTTGAATCTTACATTTTTAGTATCGAACTTGAATGAATGTAGATGTAATATCGAACTAGAATCAAATTGCAAACTTTTCAGTTTTGGTCGAATTTTTTATTTTCAATTCTTAATTTCTTTTAATTTTTCGATTTTAAAAATAATGTTATACTTTTTAGTTTTCAATTCTAAATTTTTTTATTTTTTTCATTGGCTATATGACCACTTAAATATATATGAATCATGTTAAATTTTCTTAGATAATATTATCAATTATTTTCAAGAAAAATTTTCTATCTAGTCTGAATTTTTGGTGCTACTAGTGAAAGCAGATAAAAAATTTGAATTTCTAAACAGAGACTGAATCCGGAAGGAATATCATCTGAAAATTGAAATTGAACAAGCCGTCAATTTGGATCCGCTTGCATTTGGTTTTTCAATTTTCCATTTTTTTCCCCACCCCTAATCAACCCTGTAATGAAAGAAAAGGTAAGAATTCAAATAAATAGTTAAAATTCAGTCGAATCATGCCTCATTTTATTTTCTTAACATAGTTTAATTTATAACTTTGCTAAAATACAATTACCCCATTTATTAATCTAAATAAGGACAGGCAAATAAATAGACAAATTAAATATGTTCTTATCCACCTCCAAATAAAGAACACTTTTCATGTCTACTCTTTCTATAGGATAACACACGTCAACTCCTCACTCTACCTTACTACCACGTTTCACTTTGCTAACATGCAGCATATAACACAAGAAGCATATATCTCTCTCTCTGATCTTCGCTTCATAGTAATCCCTCTGAAATGGAAAATGAACAAGTTGAATTGAAACAAGAAGAAGACTACCCATTGATCCTACAACCAGCAGCAGATTTGATCCACAACTGCATACTCTTCCTCACTTCACCAATCTTCACCATCCTCTCAATTGCTTCTGACTCCTACCAACGAGCTGAGAGAACAGCAGAAGCAGTTGAAACGACAGTGATGCATAAAGTGCCATCCAAAATCAGCCATGGAAGTGTCATACTGTTGAAGAAACTAGGGTCAGGGCTTGCGGGTGCGTTTCAGGTTTGTATGGGGATGGTGTTTCTGGTGGTGTTGGCGTCTGTTTTGGGAGTTCTGTTGGTGGAGATGTGGGTGGAGGAGCCTGTGTTTGTGAGAGAGAGGCTGTTCTTTGATTACACAAAGGCTAATCCTGTTGCTGTTTTCTCAGTTGGAGGAGATGAGTTGGGAAGAAGAAGCAGCAGCAATAGCAAGAACAATATCAAGGGTATTCCAATTGGCCACACTTACTATGTTTCATTGCTGCTTTTGATGCCTGAATCTGATTTCAATAGAGAGATTGGGGTTTTCCAGGTATGAAATTAATCATGCTAGTCCATGTTCTTATTTTTTGTTTGTATGATATTTGTTTTTAATTAAAGCAAATGAGATAAGCCTGAGTCTAATTTTAGCCAATTTTGGATTTGAATTTATGATTGTTTTTTCAGTATAAATTTGTCAAATGGAAAAACAAAAAACTAATAATTAATGAAAAATTGGAGTATCTTTGAAATAGTAGGGGTAGGTCGCAAGTTAGGCTTAGGGTATTTTGAAATTTTTTTTATCTGAAATGTAAATGGGTTTGAAATATGAATATATCTGAGTATATAAATGTAATCATGTAACATTTCTGCTTTTGATGCCCGAATCTTATTTAAGATTGTCATCAAGTTAAAAAAGAAAACAAACATACTTAATTATATGAAACAAATAAATTCAGTCAATTAGAATTATAAGTCTCCCTAAATGTTAAATGACAAAAGAAATTGTAGCATTGGGGTAACGGGTATTTTGAAATTTTGGTGACGGATGTAATAATTTGTTTTCAAAGTAGTAGTGTGGTAAGTAATAATTATAAAAAATAAGGGAGTAGTTGACAATTTGGGAAAATCCCAAATTTTCTTCACATAAGGAAGGGAGCAGTTTTTGTTAAAGATAACAAATACTGTAGAATCCTATTTTTGTTGAGTTTGGATGATGATCAAGTTTGTGAAAAACTATAAGGGATAGTTTTACTCTGTTTGCTGATTTCATTTAAATAGAATTCCATGAATGTTTTGTAATTTATTCTATCTACAAGCAATTACAGATTCTTTGATTTTGTATAAATAGGTCTTCTCTTCTTCAACATCTCCACAATTTTTAAAATGCAGTTTCGACTAAGTCTATGGAAACTAGGAACAAAATCGATCCAACTTTATGCAAATCCCTTGTCCCTTTGCACTAAGTTTGTGCTGACTTCTTGAAATTCGTATTTTAAAAGTTACGAACATCTTCCCCCCAGAAATTTTATATACATGTGTTTGAAATTGCGAGCGATTTGTTCTTATATGCTAGTTTTTTGGGCCTAAGAGGCATAGGAATTAGTATTTAAATGCAGAATATTGATATCAGTATGGTCACTGAGTCATTTTCATATATGATCAGTTGACAGCGGAAATCCTATCGATCAACGGGGATGTGATGGCAAAATCTAGCCAGCCTTGCATGTTGCGGTTTCAAAGCCTCCCAATTCGACTGACACGAACTTTTCTAATGGGAATACCGCTTTTACTAGGAATTTCAGACGAAACACAGAAACTAACTGTTGAAATCCTGAGGCACAAGGAAGGGAATCAAAGAACCGGCACGATTAGGGTTATTTTGAGTCCCAGGGCTGGAACCCAGTCTCTCCCTCAGTTGTATGAAGCTGAAATCATCTTCAACTCACAGCTCCCTTGGACAAAAAATCTTGTCCACAACTGGAAATGGACATTTTATGTTTGGACATCGTTGTGTTTATACATTCTTCTGCTTATAATTCTCATCTGGTGCTGTAAATCAGTTTTATTTCCCTCGACAACAGTAGCTAGTTTCAGAGATCAAGATGCAGGGATTGTCGAAGGAGATGAGTTGAAAGATCACTTAGCACAAACATGGATGAGAGATGAGAAGGAGATTACAGCAGAATTTTCGAGAATCAGATCGTGGCAAGTAAGAAGAAGGAAGAGGAAGGCAATCTATCTGCATGATGATGAGCTTGTGCCTGAAACTGTCACTTCATCAGGATCAGCATCAAGCATGAAGATAAGTAGGGAAGATACAGTAAGTACTACAATTGTTGAAGAAGAAATTGGGGACTCAGAATCATCAGTCTGTTTAGGACATTGAACTTGTTGGATCCCCTGTTTGAAACAAATGTACTTTCAAGTGTCTAATCATCGAAACAAAGGATTCCCAGACAAAGGAAATTTACACTGTTAAAACAATTACTAGTAAACTTTAATTTTTCAAGCCTGGAGGTTATATTATATGTTAACAACCGGAACAGCTGAGCACCAAGTACATCAGCAATCAAAAATGAGAAGATTGTACGAGCAATGGAGCTAACAGCCACGCCCAAGTAATATTACATAAGTTTAAGAGTATATGGAGAGAGATGAACCATGGAAGAACACAAACCAACAAATAAAGCAAACAAACTGTTTCTATTCCGTATGTTCATGTGCATCAACTTCCTCGTTCTGATTCTCCTGCACTTTATCTCCATTTCCAGTTTGTTTCACTGTTCGTTCTGAAACAAGCTGACCAACCTTTGGATATTTTTCCATGAATTTGTATTCCCAATCTTGTAGAACTTCAAGCTCAGATTCACTAAGGCCTTCAATGTTCCCATTTAGGTCTTTAGGGTCGAAAGACAGAAGAGCCAGCGCTCTGCTGGCATCCCTTCCAGCAAACATTGCATATGGCCCTCCAGGTCCATAAAACATCCTGCACATTTGATACAGGGTTATTAGAATGTAAGTTAACATGAATATACCAGTTCAATTTTAAGAACAATAAACAGACGATACGAGAATGAAGTGGTAATATCCGAAAAGTAAGTTATTTCATTGCCATGGCTTCAAAAGGGAAATTGAATAGAACATACCTTTGTTGTCTATTAAGAATAAAAGAACTCATAATGTTTCACAATATAAGAGTTAAATCTAGATTAGAGAAGAGTTTTGGATTTACTGTGATTTCGAAGCACAGTAGCTGACCTGTTTGGTGAATACTGATTTTCATTTTTTATTAATATCTAACGTTTAGTAATTTCTTCTTCTTTTTCCTTTTCCTTTGCACACCATGCACAAACTGGAATTAAAGAAATTGTTCTTTTAGAATTGCAATAAAAGAGGAATCGATCCTCCTCGATAAGAAGTTAAATCAATTAAACTATCCCTATGAAAACTAGCCTTTAAAACCACATTACCTCAATTCCAAACAGTCTTCATCTCATTTTCTCAACGGGACTTGTACAAACCTTTGATTGTAAAGACATTATGTAAAGTTTTCAAAGATAAAAAACGCAACATTTTTCATATAACAACCTCCATAATGCAACAGCAAATTAGAAACACCAAGATGACTCCATTCATTCAGTTAAAGTCCCTTGTCTTAACTAAATGAACCCACTAGTTTATCAACAATAACTATTCCCATCATCCCACCTTCACCCTTAAGGTACGTGGGCGAACCAAGTTCAATTTTCCCATCAACATTCTGCCCAAACAAATTCCATCAAACACCATGTAACCAACAATTTTAACGATTCAAACCCCATCTCTCCCACCTAAAATCTCCAATTTCATACCAAAACGAAGCAACGAAAGCATAAATTAAGTACCTGGAAGGAGAAACGTCATAAATCTGACCTTTAATAGCCATTAAAAGAGGCTTACTAGGGTCAGAACCATCATAAGCTTTCAATTCATCTGCAGTAACATCTCCTAACTGTACAGGCTCACGGATCGCCGGTGGACTGGAAAAGTCGTTAGCTGCGGTGATGGGCTTCTTGTTGTCGTCGTAGTGTTCTGGGTCAACAAACATACTGCAAACAGTTTTGTAAACAACAAACATAAGGGCGAGGATTGTGAAGAAAGCCGCCGGTGATAGGCCGGTGTAGAAGGTAATGTTGTCCATAACAGTAGCGTAAAGCGCCATCACAGTAATTGTAATTGTAATTGTTTGATTGCTTCAATTGGGTTTTGGGTATTTAGAAATTAGAAGGAGAAGATTCAAATCATCATCATCATCATCATCATCATCATCAACTAATACCATTGATTCTTACCAAACATTAGTGTTAAGCCTTACCTACCACGACACAACCTCAACCGACTTAACTGTAGTTAAACTCAGTCGAGCAGTACACTGTAGTATTTACCTTCTTTCATTTTGAAGTCCTCACCATTACGTTGGGTAAATTTTGCTTGAACTAGGAACCGTTGACCCTCAATTGGGAATAAATTAACCCAAATTCAACGGATAATTAAAAAATCGACACCAAACTTGTAACCACCTGGACTCCCATAAATTGTCAATGTAAATAGATAAATTATTTCTTTTGGAAACCATAAATAACAGCTATGTGGTCATCTACTTAAAATATAATACTATATATATATATTAAACATTTATAAGTAATTTTTATTTATTACTATTTATTACGAACATTTTAATTATTTATATTATTACTTTTTTTTCATCAATAAATTTACCAAAATTATTTTTAGAATTCATAGTATTTTAATAAATAAAATCTCATATTATTTCAAAATTTATAACAATCCCAAATTAAATAAAAAATAAGTTTGACGCATAAATTTTTATAAATTTATTCTTTACTCTTACAACTCAAAACATGGCTACTTAAAAGAATTTAAAACTTTTAATAAAACATAAACTTACCTTTCTTAACTATAAGTTATGTGACAATAGTTGAAAACTATGTTAAGATATTTATATTATACATAAGGTCCGTATAGTATGATTTTTGAAATAAAACTTTTTAAAGTAAACTTTTATCCGTCAATCTTTTAATAAAAGTTTATTAATCATTTCTTTATCACAAATAACTTTTGAAATAATTTAAATAATTATTTTAATAGATAAATGTTTAATATTATATTTTAAAAAATAATATAAATTTTTTAAAATAAAATAAAAATATTTTAGACATTTTGTCTTTTAAAAAAGTTAGAGAAGTTTTATTATCAAAATTCTAAATTTTGATTTTCTTCTAATAGAAGGAAAATAATTTTTTTAATTATTAAAAATATTTTTTTTGGTGCTAACCAAATAACGTAAAAAAAATTTAAAAAGTACTTTTATTATTAAAAAAACTCTTTTAACTAATGAAAAACCTAAACAAACGGATAGGTAGACTTAAATGAAATAAATGGAAAGAAATAAGTATTTACGCTTATGAAAAGTGAAGGTGTCAATTAAGGTGAATTAATGGTTAAATTAGGTGAACAATAAAATAAAATTTTAATCCTATGACTTTTTTAATGCTACATGTTAGCAGATAGTAGATAGATTTTGAAAATCAACGGTAAATAAGACTAAAAGAGAATCAAACCCTTCCATAAGATGCCAATAACACCCCTCTATAATTACAAAATACTATTATTATTTTATATTCTCTTAATACTTTATGTAAATGTAAATCGGTATTCATGGCAATTTTTGTTCCTTATTAAAAGATAATCGTATATATGAAACTCAAAAAAAAAAAACAACTAATTTTTTTTATAATCTAAGAATAGTGTTAGAGATAAAAATTTTTTTATACAAACTATAAATCAAAACTGATGTCACTGATAGTATTGATTGTCACATGATTCAGATTAATTAATTTTTATTAATTACAATTACTTTATATATTCATTAACTAATACTATCATGCCACGTTATTTTATACCTTATAGTTAATCTGAAAAAAAATTAATATTATAATTAATTCAATACTACAAGTAAAATTGATGGTAAAAATGATTCAAGTTTTATTTTAATATTTTATTTTACAAATACATAAAATGCCAGGGATAATAGTTCGTTTAGAATGAATTAAATATGTCGCATGAGCATATACCACTCCTGACCAAACAGAGTTGTGAAGATAAATTAGGGAAAAAAAAAATTAAATAAGAGTATTGAAAGAAAATAAATTGAATTACAAACCCCAGGTTTTATCAACGTTAAGTGAACATAGAATTAAAAAAGGTATTTAGTAATAATAACTGATCACTGTTCTTACTAATATTTCACATCTACTGCTTCCGTAAACCTTATCAATTATAAACATACCCTTGATGCATATGAGAAATTATGCACAGCGTACGGACTTTTCTTAGTAAATTCTTCTAGTCCTTTTGCACTAAGTTTGTAGAGACTTCTTGAGATTGGTATTTTAAAAGTTACGAAAATCTTCGGCCCAGAAATTTTGTACATGCCTGTTATAAATTGCGAGAGATTTGTACTTGGATACTAGGTTTTTCGGCATAAAGGCTTAGGAATTAGCATTTAAATTAATACGTATCATATATCGATATTAGTATGGTACTGATCAGTGAATCAGTTTAATATATGATCAGTTGACTGCAGAAATCTATCCATCAATGGGGATGTGTTAGCAAAATCTAGCCAGCCTTGAATGTTGAGGTTCGAAGCCTCCCGGTTTTTACTGACGCGAACTTTTCTAATGGGAATACCCTTTGTAATAGGAATTTCAGAAGAAACGAAGAAACCAACCGTCAAAATCCTGAGGCACAAGTAAGGGAATCAAAGAACCGGGGTCTATTAGGGCTTGAGACCGAGGGCTGGAACTCGGTCTCTCCCTCAATTGTATGAACCTGAAATCATCCTCAACTAACAGCTCTTTTGGACAGAGAATCTTGTCCACAATTGGAAATGGACATTTTATGTTTGGACGTCGTTATGTATATACATTCTGCTACTTTCCATTGACAACAGCAGGTAGTTTTAGAGATCAAGATGCAGGGAGTGTCGAGGGAGACGAGTTGAAAGATCAATTAGCACAAAAATGGAGGAGAGATTAAAAGGAGATTACAGCAGAATTGTCGAGAATCAGATCATAGCAAAGAAGAAGAAGGAAGAGGAATGCAATCTATCTGCATGATGACCAGCTTGTGCCTGAAACTGTTGCCTCATCAGGATCAGCATCAAGCATGAAGATAAGTAGGGAAGATACAATAAGTACTACAATTGTTGAAGAAGAAATGGGGACTCAGAATCATCAGACTGTTTAGGGCATTGAACTTATTAGATCCCAGTTTGAAACAGAAGTGTATACTTTCAAGTGTGTTAATCACTGCTATCATTTGAGCACTTTAATGTAACATTTTCAATGCTATGGAGCTGGGATTTTTTTTTTTCCGAACTTTAATTATCAACAAAGATAGAAAATAAGAAAACAGGAGAAAATTATCAGGAAAGGGGATCCTAGACAAAGGCAAGTTAATTACATTGTTAATTAAGAATAAAGTAATTTCTATTAAACTTTAGTTTTTCAAGCCTGGAGGTTATATTATATGTTCACACAACTAGAATGGTTGAGAACCAAGTACATCAGCAATAAAAAATGAGTACAGTAGACAAGTAATGGAACTAAGAGCCCAAGTAATATTACAGAAGCTAACAGTATATATAGAGAAAGATTAGCCTTTTTTTTTTTGGGAAGAACACCAACCAACAAATAAAAGCAAGCTGCTTCTATTCTGTATGTTCATGTGCATTACCTTCCTGGTTCTGATTCTCCTGCACTTCAACTCCATTTTCGGTTTGTTTCACTGTTCATTCCGAAACAAGCTGACCAACCTTTGGATATTTTTTCATGAATTTATATTCCCAATTTTGTAGAACTTCAAGCTCAGATTCACTGAGGCCTTCAATGTTCCCATTTAGGTCTTTAGGGTCAAAAGACAGAAAAGCCGACGGTCTGCTGGCATTCCTTCCGGCAAACATTGCATATGGCCCTCTAGGTCCATAGAACATCCAGCTTATATAACACAGGTTTATTAGAATTAATGTATGCTAACACGAATATACCCATTCAATTTTAAGAATAATAAGCATCCTTATGCGACAATGAAGTTAATACATCCGAAAAGTAGGTATTTCATTGCATAGCATCCTTCTGTTGAATAAAGCATACTCTTGTTGTCAAACATTAAAATCCAAGAAGAAAAGTTGCTTCACAATATATTAGTTAAATCTAGACCACGGCTTAGTTTGAAACCACTATCATCTGAGAGTACGGTACCTAACATGTTCGGTGAATACAGAATTTTAGTAAAAATTACTCACTTTTTCATTAATTTTAACATCTAATAATTTCCTTTTTTTCCTTTTCCACACATTCCAAATCTTATCCATTTCATATTTCTACACGCCCCAAAATCCTACCCACCTTATGCACAAACTCCGAGTCTGGACAAACTATTTTTCAAGTTCTTCAGTGTTAGTGTTCACCTGCTCTCTCTCTGACTCTCTCTCTCTTCTCGATTAATGTGTTGGACTAAATAGATAGATGGTAATATTAAAAGAGATATATCTTCATATGAAAAATCAAACTATGCTGCTTGTGATATTGAAAATAAAACTAAGCCACCTTACATGTGCCGAGTATTATATGTAAAAATAAAACTCGTCAAATGAAGATACATTCTAACTCCAAAGAAAAGTATTTTCAGAGGAAAAATCAAACTAAGCTACCTTGTAATAATATTGGAGAAAAAAAAAAAGAAAAAAAAGCCTTATTTTCGAACGAAAAATCAAACTAAACTGCCTTACATGTGCCAAGTTATAATCTCGTTTGGTATAGTAAGCTTTATCATAATCAATTCCAACAGAGTGACGAGAAAAAAAAAATGTGCACGTTAGAGAAGCAAGGTAGCCTCTACATTCTAACAATAACCGGTCCGGGTGAGCACCGGCTAAACCCCTCACTGATACACTCAATCCGATCGGCTCTGAACCAGATCAACTCCGAGGCAATAACTTCATCATCAGCTCTAATCACCACCGCTGAAGGCAAATTCTTCAGCAATGGCCTCGATCTTGCGTGGACCCAATCCATCCCGTCAAATTTCCAGTTATTGTTGCGAAAACTCCGGTCTCTCATCTCCGATTTTATTTCACTTCCCATGCCAACAATAGCCGCCGTCACTGGCCACGCGTCAGCCGGAGGATTCCTGTTAGCTTTGAGCCACGACTATGTTTTGATGAGAAAAGATAGAGGTTTTCTGTACATGAGTGAGCTTGATATCGGGCTCAAATTTCCACCTTGGACAATGGCTTTGATTGAGTCTAAGGTTGGCAGGCCAAAGGCTCAACGCGAGGTGGTGTTGAGAGCGGCTAAGCTGACGGCTAAGGAGGCGGAGGAGTGGGGTATTATCGACGCAGCACACGATAGCGCAGAGGGGACGGTTAAAGCAGCGATTGGATTGGGGGAGCAGTTGGTGAAGAGAAAGTGGGATGGACATGTGTATGCTCAGAATCGAATGGTGGTTTTAAGAGAGGTGTTGCATGAAAGTGATGATACTATAGATAGAATCACGATCACAGGATCAAAACTGTAGTGAGAAAAGAAAAATTAATTAATAAAACATGTACGGTTTGAAGCCGTACAACTAATGAATAAACATGTACGGTTTCTCAGGGTAGTACGTACAGCTTTTGAAAGAGCAAAGGGAATCTGCTGTTACGGCTTATAACTCATTGTGTTCTGCTGTGTACTGTTTGTTTGTATATAACCACGGAATCTCTAAAATTCGATCTAAATATATCAGAAATTTAGTATTGTCGATATAGTGAGCACTTCTTTTCTCTTCAGTATGTTCTGAGGGGAACAAGATATACGTGCTGTGAACTTACGTATCTATCTGTAGTTACAGATCAACCTGACGTATTGCATATATTGCAGATAGGCTTGGTTATACAGTCCCGATAGTAGTTGCAAGCCTCTCGTTAGTACAGTGAGGCGCAATATGAATATGAGCTCGGCTTGTTTCCAGCAATTGATTGACCAGCACGGGGTTCACGCAATCACGAGCCAAGTGGCCCATTTTACCACACAATATATATATATATATATACACACACACATACACGCACAAACACGACAGAGTACTGGATCATTTTAGCATTGGCAATGGCAATGGCAATGGCTTCCTTGCAGTTCCAATACAAAGTAGGAGTTGAGTTGCGTAAGTTCAGCAACAATGTGGCTAAAACTAGAAGTGGCATTGTGGGAAGGGCAGAAATTTCTATGAGGATAGTGCTTTGTACATGCCTTTGACCTATGAGTTTCGTATCCTTATTCTTTGTATCATCAATTTATATTAAAATTCTCCAACATTTAACCATTAAACTCACTTTATTCGACATTAATGCTTTTTTAGAGTTACAATTTTTTTTTTTCCTCTTTCTTTCAATAGTCTATTGTTTCAAATCAGTAGCATCAATTCTTTTTTCATGTTTAATTAAATTCACACAATATTTGTAGTCCGATCGAAAGCAATAAATATTTGTTTCGAATGTCAATTGCTACCATTTTGTTATCATAAATTATGACACTCATGCATGTTGCAAGTTATATTTTATTATAAACGTAGTTCAATTTCATCATAAATATATGATGTTGTCGTATTATGAATGTAAAGTTTGATATCATACGTAAGACTACTGTGAAAACAATATATACATGCTTTGAAAAGATAAGGTCTTCAAATATACAAATTTTTTTTAGGGTATTCAAAAAAATATTGTTCTTTTAAAAACTAAATTAATTGTTCATATTAAAGAATATAATTAATTAATTAATTAATTAATCATATATGTGATTGGTATAATAATAGTCAAAGTCCAAGTCCAATAACCAAACCACGTGTAGTTAATTGACAGAATACAGCCTAAAGTGGCTTTGATAGTAACGTGGAAAATGAGACAATTTTTCCCCTTACGGCTGGCTTTCTTGTAAAGGGATCGAAACATTAACACTTACAACCAAACAAAACAATCTTCACAGAACAATAACACATCAATAGTGATGTAAGATGTAAACTCTCTTTATTGCATCAGGCTCAACACCCAAGGAAATATTGTTAGCTTTGGATACGTAATCTTTCACAGGCTTATTCTCTATTTTACAGCCCAAAAAGCGGCTGTTTGGGAGAATACGAAATAAAAATTTATTTAAAAATGTTTAATTTTACTCTTTGAACAAAAGTATTTCTAATTTTCAAAATTAATAAAATATTTCAAACTATTACAAAATAAGAAATCTGAAAATTACTTTCAAATTACTATAATACTTTTAAATTATTATAATATGAACTTAAAAATCACTTTTAAGTTAGATGAACTCCAAAACTATTTTTAAATTGTTATAATAATTCAAATGTTAATTTAATAAATTTTTTATCACGAAAGTGTTTTTATCTAAAATAAGTAAGATTTGACATTTATAAATAACACTTTGTTAAGTAGATATTTTTTATTTTTGAATATAAAAATGAAATATGGTTCATTAAATCTCAATATAAAACTTAAAAAAAAAAAAATACACAAGCTTGCCTTCATTATCCAGGAGTAATGTGACAACAATCGATAAACATGCCAAAATACTTTTGTACATAGACTTGTATGAAATAAATGGAAGAAAAAAAAAAAAGGCTTTCACGCTTTTGAAAAGAATAGATGTCAATTAAGGTGAATTAATTAAATTAGGTGAAAAATAAAATAAAATCTTAACCATATGTCGTTTTATTGGCGCATGTATGTTAGTAGATTTTGAAAGTCAATGATCATCAAGGACGAAAAAGACTTGAGAGATTATCCAAACCGTTCCAAAATATGCCAATAACACCCTCTGTAATTATAAATACTATTATTTTATGCATTATTAAAGCTGAATGTAAATGTTAATCCGGTATTCATGGGGATTTTTTTTTCCTTATTAAAAACACAATAATAAATAAGCAAAATACAATTCTTGTACATGTAAAAACCATCCAATAAAAAATACAACTGATTTTTCCTTTTCTAATCTAAAAATAATATTAGAGAAAAAAAATTATTCAAACTATGAATAAAAATTTCTGTCACTTGACAGTGATGATTGTCATATACTCCAAATTAATTTATTTTTATTATTTACAATAATTTTATATTTTCATTAAGATTATCATGTCATTTATATTGAATAATTTATATAAAAAATTTGTGTCTTCAGCATCACAATTAATTTAATACTACGAGTAACATTGATGTTAAACATTATTCAAAGATTATTTTAATATTTTATTTCACAAATACATAAAACATCAGGGTTTAATAGTTCATTTAGAATCAATTAAATATGTTGCATGAACATATACAACTCCTGACAAAAACAGAATTGCGAAGATAAACGAGAAAAAGAAAACAAATTTTAAATAAGAGTTTATTGAAAGAAAATATTGAATTACAAACCTTAGGTTCGTAATCCTTTTATATCCAAACCCTAAACTAATTTGAATTTTTTTAGAAATACCGAAGTTTGAATTTTACTACCTAATAAATGATAAATTCCAAAAAATAAATAATTTTCTGTAGAAAGATAAAAACCTATAACAGTTCTCTGAAAATTAATAAAACACTTAAATGCGCATTTAAACCCTTACTTAAAACGTGGTCCAAATTTTATAGACATCACATCACACCGGTAACTAAAGGATTAGCTATTAAATGAAAGTTTATTGAGCGTTTGATAAAATATTAATTCACCATTACTAATAGTTTTATCTCTCTACTCTTTGAATAATAATAGATTAGGAGATATTTACTTTAATTTTTTTAATATAAGATATTTGCTTTAATCTAATAAAAAAAACAAATGTTAGGGACTGAATTGCTATACATGAAACAATAAATATATCATTTTTACTATTTAATTAAACTTCAGGGACGCAAATGTTAGTATCCCATTCGATGCCAGCACTGTGCAAGAAGTTTACAAAATCTAAAATTTTGGACTTCAACAAACACCTTGGAAGACTACGGTTCTGCAGGAAAACGGAAGCCAGTGCTCCCAAATGTTTCTTTAATACTGTAGGCTTTTACTTTCATCCTCTCAATTCTAAACATACCTTTAATGCATACAAGAAATTATGCTATTTAAAACCAATAAAAGTTATTGCTATGGAACATAAATGGAATAAAACCAGTTTAATAGACACAGACAAGACGCTACTGATCTAAATAAACTTGCAGTTATAAAGGGAAAATACAACATGATGTCAAATATTTTCATGCAACTACGAGTGCAGCTAAGGTTATTCTGACCTGAAATCTGCAGCTGGTGCTGTGACTTCTGAATTCTTTTGCTGTATCCAAACTAATACCAATCCAACCCATTTCATGAATAAAATGTGACCAATTAACCAACCAACAAAACTACTTGTTACAAAAAACATCTTCTTATTGCATCAAAACATATAAATGTTGACTGATATGGCTAGCATTGAACTTGGTAAAATGAAATAGTTGAATAATTGAAAATTGAGATTATTCAGGAATACACATTGAATGCTAAGATTTCGCACTGAATTTCTTATAACAGATCGTCCTCTAAGCAGCTCAAGTATTCTGATCCACAACGAGCATATAACACAAATGCACTGTTGAACTGTAATAATACTCGGGGAATCCTCATGTTAGAATAGATAAATTGCAACAGTTGCCAACAGTGAAATTCCCTCGGAAATTGACTAAATATCAACTCTTTACAGAAGACTTTCTCTTTTTGTTAAAATAAAAAGAATGCAAAATTCTTACATCGGTAGAAATAAAGAGTTTACTGAGGATATAAACATCTCCCTACTTTACTGATTGACCATCAAATCATGACTGTCGAACCAACAGAAAACTTTTCATTTATGAACAAAGGCTCTAATTATTTGTTTCTCAATGTTCTTGTAGTAAAAAACACATTATGAAATTTGATGTAGCTTAGGCATTTCCTAAAACTGATTCCTACAAGCACTCTCAAGGTACATAAGATGTAATAAACAAAAGTAAGATGTGAGGAACCTTCATATTACGGATAACAATCCAAAACACCAATCTCTTTTGTTTTTCATTCACAAAGTTGACTTACCATCACTTTGGGTATCTTTTAGCATCTTGTCATTTTTCCTCGAAGTCAACATCAATAATGTCAGCATCAGACTTTGATGGATTTTTTCCCCTACCCTGTCTTGAAAAGAAGTCTCCTTGTGGTTGCCACACAATGTTTCCACAGCTTGTACAACGAATTATCTGATTTTTGTAGCCAACAAACTCCCTCTTACAAGCTGGACAAGCACCCTAGACAATTCCATTAACAAAAACTAATGAGCATTTTGATTAACTGTTTTGTCTATGATCAGCCCTAGGATAAATCTTGATAAATTATGATGCAATTATTTTAGCATGTCAAGTCTACAAACAGCAAATGAATAAAAACCAAATTATAATTCTAGCGAAATTATTCATTCTCAAAGCAAATCAAACAATTCAAAACTGATCATGCAGCCTTTATGGCTCTACCTAAAGCTGCAAAATAAATGTAGAATAAACAAGCAATTACAATCATACAAGTTAGAGAAAAGTGCATTAAACATTTAAGGATAACAGGCATTATTTAACAATACTGCCAGGTCCACAGTCCCAAGATTACAAGTAAAACAACAATCCTAGAATAGGTAAAACATGAAACGTGAGAGATGCCAACAGTGCAAGCATTCTGAGACATAGTCAAACAAGTATGCATTACCTTAGGTCCAGGTGCACACAGTCTAGTTTTACAGTTCTTACCTATCAGCAATGAAAATATAAATTACAAATATTGAATTTTACGCCTACCAATTTGACTTACCCTAACTCATCGCTGTATCTATACCATTCGAGAAGTGGGGAAATTTTCTCCTTTACATTTTACCTAAAACCTAAAGTATTTTCATAAATTACAATTGATTTTCTAAATTCACATTACAGAATTGCACCATCTTGCTTGCACAATGCTTTTCTTTTTTCAAATGCAGAAGAGCTTTGTAAAAGTTTCTTCAAATGCAGTATGTTTGTGTTCATTTCAGACAAGAAAAAGGCTGTAGAGTTCTCATGACTATATCAAATGCCAACAGCAAAATGAAGGTAATGCAACCTATGTATAACATTCATAGGGTTTAACGCACCATCAGTGAAGTTAGCTATGCAATTGGATTGTCAAAATATTACCTAACTGGTAAGCTGATTTTAAATGACGCATGAATTGATATGTTAGGATGAAAAATTCATAGACCTGGCTGGCAACTGGAGTGGTTCCCTAGCCTTGATCTGGGCTTTAGGTAGACCGGGTTCACAATTGGATAAGGATTTAGGCTTTGATCATATCTGGCCAGTATCTAGGCTGGGATGTTGAGCAGTATTTGACATCAAATAATAAGAAGAAAATTATAATTACCTAACACATTAAAAACAGAAAATGTGACCTTAAATGAGGAAGGTTAACCAACCAACCACCAAATCAATGCTGCTAGAGTTGATCTCCTATTCTTTTGAATTTACAATTTGTTTTAACTTTTGACCAGAAATTGAAGCTTTAATTTTGTTTTACGGATATGGCATCTTTCAATTCAAAAAACTAAAATAAAATAAAATGCCCCAGAACTCTCTTCTTGTTGATGTATTTTAAGTGATGCTCCTGCCATCCTGCTCCCAAATAAAGTGTACAACCATATATATCCTCCAAACTGAGGCGACTTCATTCTACATTACTGACTATTGAAAGTATATAAAGCTTCTAAATAAGTAGCTGACTTAGCAGCCATAATTTCTAGAGGACCGTCGAATTACATAATGCATCACTTCTAAAAAGACTTGAACAATACCCACGTACCCAAAATAGATTTTTGCCCGCTGGGTACCTCAAATTGGCAGGTGAACAATTCATATAACATAAGCGAAATGGATTCCAAGATGGTCTTTTGATTGGGCATTGGAGCTACTGCAGTATTGAGAAAGGTAATAATGAGCGTGATTACAAGGCAGTTGCCTGTAACCCTCTTTTAACTTATCCAAATACTCCAACAAGCAATTTGACTCCTGCTTTGACCTTACTTAATTATCTAAGTATTCCAAGATGTATTATCCATAAATAACTTACCATATCAAAATCCTCCTCTTAACTTCTTCATCCAGAGATATAACTACTAAGTTGAAGGATCATTCTAGGACCAACCTTGAATTTCCAAATTCAGATATTCACACAACCAAATTCATTGATTACAAGGAGGCAAAATGGAGACACAATAGTTTATTTGTATAGGAGAGGCTTAGAAAAAAATCAAAAGGAATAACCAGCTCACATACTTTTAATTCATTGAAATTATAAACCAAAAAGCAAAATCTAAATAATAATCACTAACGTGAAAGTGGGTTCAAATTGGATGGGATTTACAAGTAAGAACAAGCTTAAATCCTGTTGAGCTAAAATCAGAAGCAAATTTATTCTATAAGTATTTAACTGGAATAATTGACAAGAATAAAATATATATCTAAAAAGAGAAATGAATACGAAATTAATTCCCCACCCCCCAAAAAAATAAAGAAGAGGAAAGAGTCCAATTAGCATCCATTTTCACCATGTTAAGAAACCACAGCCAGAAATAACTTGCTAATAGTGAAAACTAAAATTAAGGTGAAAGAATAAACCAACGTTGCTATTTATGACACTGGTGAATTGATCAATGGAGAGACAAATGATCCAAAAGATGCATAAAGTCTTTGAGAAAATAAAATTATATGGTCCATAGTCCCCAGGCAATTCAAATATCTGATTTATGATTATAGTATGCACACTGTACCCATGCCAGTTGAAATTGAAAGACCATAAGAGATAAGCACAAAACTACATGTTATCCAATTACAGATAGCATGACCTGCAATTCATTCAAAACACACCCACACCAATCACACAATACAAACATACCAGCTTACAGAATGCCAAAGGCCACCCAAAACACATCTACAACCTGTAGAAATATTGAATCCAAGAACACAACAAATGTACCTCTAAGCAATGAAATAGTAATAAGTTATACCTTAATCACAAGATTGTTGGCCACCGTGCCGATGAGAAGGGGTGCAGCAATTGGCAGAACCCATGTAGCTAATATCAGGATCCGAAACAGCCATCCAGACAATGCAGACCAGAGGAAGAAAATTGTCTACGAAGACACAAAAGATAACGTAACACAATAAGCGAACTCGAAGCACAATGATGAAGAAGACAAGGGATCAAAAGACAGAATACAATATGCTGTTATTGTAATCCCTAAAGCATATATTTTATAGAAAAGATCCAATGAATAGTATTAAATTTTAGCATGTCCTCTCAGACCAAAGCCGAACTTTAACTAACAAACTTGTATTGGACTAACCGGAAAAAAAATCTGGTTAGAATATAGTTACTAGAAAGTCAGGATTCCAAGAAATGACTTTAAAGTGAAATATTTTCTAATAACATGTTGAGAAATCATAAATGACAAAAAACAAGCTTAGGCTTCCTTTGGCATTGCCGTGCTGAATAGCCACAACAGTTGTGGGACAGATGCACTTAGTTATAAGATATTAATAGAAAATGAATAATCCCACTAAAATTTGATGTCACCAAAACCTTTTTGAACAGTCTTTCAAAGGAAAGCAGAAGCAAGCCGGCCCCAAATGAAGCCTTAAGCTTATAGGAAAAGGCTCAAGAATCGTATTTAAGATCTAACAATTATATATTGGCTTGAACACTTTACAATAAGGATCATAATAAAGAATTTATTCAAAAAGCAACATAATTGAGTGATACTCACAGCAAAACTTCTTCCTAGTGGAGTGTTCAGAAAATCATTGAGCTGCTTCCTGTACTGCAAAGTAAAGGAGAAAGAAAAGTATAAGTAACCGAGAAGACAATAAACATTCAATCCAAATGACTATATTTTTGCTATTCTGAAATCATTCAAGCACAAAATAACACAGAAACTGAAGAAAACATCTGTCAAAAGAAAACTAGCAGAAAAATTCTCTCAGTTGTAAATAGTTAATTGAACTACGAGCATTTATCGTGTAATTAGTTAAGAGCGAAGTACAAACCCTAGGCCAATTCCTACTAAAATCCATACTAAAAGTGCGCCAGCGAAGGCTTATCTCAAACTCCCTATCGATCTCACGTGCGCGGTCGGTGGCGGCACGTGCAGCAGAGTTGAGGCGACGGGACACGGAGTATTGACGGTCGATGCGCTCGGCGGTCTTCTTGGCCTCGAAGACTAAAAGCTCGAAGCCATCATTGGCGGAGCGCCAAGCGTCCCTCCAGGCCTCACCAGAGGTCACACGCCTAGCAAAACGGTCAAGGTCGCTGCGGCGGAAGGCCCTCACGATAGCGGCATGACGACGGCGGAGGGGGGGCCGTCTGTGCTTGTGGAGATAAAGAGGTTGCCAACTCAGCGTCGTGGTTGTGGCCATGAGTTGATGACCACCGCGTCTGAACTCACGAATCAGAACGTATCTTAAGAATAGAATAGAATGGAAGAGAAAATTTGCGCTAATCATATTTAGCAAAATAGCATTATTTCCAAAAACTTTACACAAACGACAAGTTAGGACAATATTGTTTTAATTTTAACAATTTAGTCCCCATCCTTTCCAATTTGTTATTTTTGAAATATTAGGCATGCAGATTTTACTACTCTGTTATTTTTTGGAATCGCAACTATATATTAATTTTAAACTTTTTCAAAACGATCACTATTTGCATCTAAAATTCACTTTTAACTATTATTCAAAAATTTGAGAAGAGACGAGGCTAATCTCTACCTTATTTATCTACTAATTATAGTTTTTATTCATTTGTTTATTGTAAGTTAGAGTTAGGTAGTGATTGAATTTGTAAATTGATATCTCTGTAAAATTTAATATGAAAACTTGTTAGGGTGAAGTGATTCAAAATTAGTTGGAGTTAATTGGAAGAAGTTAATTAACGGTAGTTAAAAATCACAACTAAGAACCGAAATTCTAGAATCAGTTTCAGGTTGGTTAAGTGCAACTAATTTCAGTTGGGCACAGGAGAATAAAGAGACTCTAAAAGTCTAAGGTTGTGTGGTTATTTTGAGAAGAGTTCTTCCGTATTAAACAGTACGAGGAATAGAACTTTTTCTTTGTTTTTCCCTTTGACTTTGTGTAATCATCTTAAGGCATCAATGAAGTTTTTTTCTAGGTGTTCTTGACTGTGGATGTGGGCTTTTAACGGAACCACGTTAAATTGCTTGGTCTTGTTTGATGGAATGCTTCTTTGAGCTTTGCTACTGAGTTGGTTTGATTTAGCTAATATCTTGTTAATTCCCATTTCAGTTGATTTTATTTAATTCAACGGTTGACCAAAAGAAAAGATTAATATATTAAATAATAAATTGCACAAACTTACTTCAATCAAATAATGATATTTATTTCTATATAATGATTTGACCTAATGAATCCGCCTATTTCAATTGAAGTCATGTTGGATAATGATAAATAAAAGAAATAAAAGAATTTACAAAAACGAGATTGATAAAAAATGGGGTGAGTAGGTGAGGGGGATAGAATTAAGTTAAGCATATGGAATTGAATGGTTATAAGCCAACTTTTGTGGATGTTTCAAAAAATAATTCTGGAATATGACTGGTTTTAAGATATGAATACTTTGAATCTAAGATATGACTAGTCGGTTTACGTTATCGAAAAAAGACATGTATATGTAATATTAGATATTACTAGTTATATATGGATTAAAGATATATCTAATACGTCCTATTATTACTATTGTGAATTTCAATTAGTAATAGGTTGAAATTTGTTCTGCAGAGCTAAATTCTTAGTAGTTTTAAGTAAATCTGTTTCTATAAATTGGTATCAAAGTAAGGTTCTTCAAGAATGGTTCAACCTAGGTTTGAATTGGAGAAGTTTAATGGTGAAAACGATTTCAACTTATGGAGAATCAAGATGAGGGCTTTGTTGGTTCATTGAGGGCTTAACGAAGCACTAGATAGGGAAGATAATCTACCAAAAACCTTGAGTGCAACTGAAAAGAAGGAAATACTCAGGAAAGCTCATCGTGCCATTATTTTAAACTTGAGTGAAGGTGTGTTAGGAGAGGTTTCTAAGGAGAAAACAGCCTTAGGATTGTGGAAGAAGTTGGAGAGTAGGTATATGACCAAATTTTTGGCAAATAGACTCTATCACAAGAGAAAATTGTATACCTATTCTCTACAAGAAGGTGGATCATTGAAGGAACATCTTGATAAATTTAATAGGATTATACTTGATGTTAAAAATCTTGATTCAAAGATTCCGGATGAAGATCAAGCAATTATCCTTCTTAGCTCACTTCTAAGTTCTTATGAGAATTTCATTGACACACTAACTCTTGGTAGAGAAACTATATCGATGAAAGATGTGAAGGCAGCTTTGAACACTAAAGAACGCAAAAAAAATAGGGGAATGATATGAATCTAGTAATGGAGAAGGATTAACAGCTAGGCGCAGAACCAAAAACAAAGATATAAAAGGCAAGAAGCAGCAGAGGTCTAAGTCTAAGAACAAGGTGTTGAAATGCGTCCATTGTCATAAAGAAGGCCATTTTAAGAGAAACTATCCAGAAAGAAAAAACAAGTAGAAAATCAAGAACAATAAAAATAGAGATACAGCTGTGGCATCCAAGAAAGTGTATGAATCTTCAAATGAAAGCTATGAATCAGCAGATCTCCTTGCAGCCTCAGAAAAGAAATAGAAGGTCAGTGGATGCTTGACTAAGGATATTCCTTTCATATGTGTCCTAGTAGAGAGTCATTTGCTTCTTATGAAATTTATAGTGGTGGGAAAGTTTTGATGGGAAATAATATAGCTTGCAATGTGGTTGGAATTGGTAGTGTAAGATTGAAAATGTTGTGAAGGAGCTCTGTAATGTAAGACATGTAACAGATTTAACAAGAAATCTAATATCATTGGCATTAGATCATGCTGGTTGTATGTTTAAAGCTAAGAAAGACATTTTGAAAGTCATAAAAGGATCTATGGTCATCATAAAAGGAAAAAGGTGCAATGGGTTATATGTATTAGAAGGAGTAACTGTGACAAATTTAGTTTCACTAGCTTCAAATGCTGAAACAAACAAAACCAGACTTTGGCACCTAAGATTAGCACATATGAGTGAAAAGGGACTAAAAGAACTGAGTAAGCGAGGATTATTGGGTAATGATAAGGTAGAAATCTTATATTTCTGTGAAGATTGTATCTTAGGAAAAGCCAACAGACATAAGTTCAACTCAGGGATTCATAGAACTAAGGGTACTCTAGATTACATACATTCTGACTTGTGGGGGCCTGCTCAGGTTCCATCTTTGAGAGGGGCTAGATACTTCTTGTCAATAGTTGATGATTATTCACGGAAGCTATAAATATATGTACTTAAGTGTAAGGATCAAGTGTTTGACAATTTGAAAGAATGGAAAATCTTGGTAAAGAAGCAAACTAGTAGAGGAGTTCAAAGATTGAGAACTAATAATGGGCTTGAGTTCTACAGCAAGATGTTTGATGATTATTGTAAAGTGAAGGTATTGCTAGACATAAAATAGTGAGATCAACACCTTAGCAAAATGGTATTGCAGAAAAAATGAACAGAAACATTTTAGAAAAGGTTAGATGCATTTAATTCATGCAAAACTTCCAAAGAAATTCTGGGGTGAAGTAGCTGCTACAGTTACTTGATTAATAACAGTCCAACAACTATTTTAGAATGAAAAACCCCAGAAGAAGTCTGGTCTTGTAAGCTTGCTGATTATAGAAACTTAAGGGTATTTGGTTATATTGCTTATGCACATGCTAAACAAGAAAAGCTCGAACCTAGAGCTTTCAAAGGATTATTCGAGGGTATCCTAAAGCTGTTAAGGGTTACAAGCTTTGGTGTACAAGTATTAGGCCACCATAGTGCATAGTAAGTAGAGATGTTACTTTTAATGAAGCTGAGATGTTCAATTTATGATATCAAAGAGGGCATCTTAAAGTTTCAAATCATGAAGAAGCTGAGAAAGTTTCTTTTAAGGTGGAGCTTATAATAAGAGACGATCATATGCAATCAAAACCTGAAGAAGATCAAATTACTGATCAGCATACAGATATTTAAGATTGTTAGCTAACAAGAGATTGACAGAGAAAAAACATTAAACCCTCTACCAGGTATAGATGTGCAGATTTAACTGCATCTGCATTTGTTGTTGTACAAGAATATACTGAAGATGAACAAAGAGACTTCAAGGAAGGTATGAAGAGTAGAAATAAATGGCAATGGAAATCGGCTATGAATGAAGAAATTAATTCTTTGATGAAGAATCAGACCTGGGAGCTGGTGGAGAGACCCCAAAAAAAAAAGAGAATAGTGGGTTGCAAGTGAATTTATAAAGTTAAAGAGAGAATTTCAAGTGTTGAACCTAGGAAATTCAAAGTTAGGCTAGTGGTAAAGGGTTTAACTCAAAAAAGAAGAAGATTTTACTGAAATATTCTCTCCAGTGGTAAAACACACTTCTATGAAGGTATTATTGGCCTTTACTGCAACTCAGAATCTGGAACTACACCAAATGGATGTTAAGACGGTATTTTTACATGGAGAGTTAGAAGAAAAAATTTTGATGGCTCAACCTGAAAGCTGTGAAGTTCAAGGTAAAAAAAATCATGTTTGTTCACTGAAAAAGTCTTTATATGGTCTCAAACAATCACCACGACACTGGTATAAGAGGTTTGATGAGTTCATAATTTTAAATGACTACAAAAGAAGCAAGTTTGACTGTTATCTTTATTTCAAAATTGTTACCCAGAATAAAGCAATCTATTTACTGCTATTTGTGAATGATATACTGATTGCAAGTCATGACACGATGAAAATTGAGAAATTAAAAGGTAGTCGCAGCCAAGAATTTAAGATGAAGGATTTCGGGGAAGCAAAGAAGATTCTTGGCATAAAAATCATAAGGAACAGAAATGAAGTTACTTTATTTGTATCCCAAGAGAAATGTGTGAAGAAAATTCTAGACAAATTTGGAATGACAGATGCAAAACCTATCTGGAGTCCTTTAGCTGGTCATTTTAAGCTATCTTCTGATTTGTGCCAAAAAACAGTGATGACAAAGCTCCAATGGTCAAAATACCTTATGCAAGCTTGGTGGGAAGTATCATATATGCAATGATATGTTCAAGACCGGATATGGCACATGCTGTGAGTGTTATCAGCAGATTCGTATGCAATCCAAGAGAGAAACATTGGCAGGCTGCTAAATAGGTGTTGAGATATCTTAAAGGGACCACAAATTTGAGGCTAAAGTATGAATTGTGCCAAGATAAATAAAGTAGAGTGACTGGATATGTTGATGCAAACTATGGAGGAGATTTGGATAAAAGGAGGTCTCTTATTGGGTTTATATTCACTGTATGTGGGTGTCTAGTGAGCTGGAAGGCCTTATTACAACATGTAGTAGCTCTGTCTACCACTGAGGCAGAATATATTGCAGTAACAAAAGCTGTAAAAGAGGCAAAGTAGTTGCAGATTTAACTACTAAACTGAGACTGAAACAGACATCTGTATGTGTATATTGTAACAACCAAAGTGCTACACGCTTGGGTAAAAATCAAGTGTCTCATGAGAGGACAAAGCATATAGATACTAGGCTGCATTTTATTATACATGAAATTGGAAAGGGAAAAGTCAGGTTGGAAAGAATCCACACCAGTAGAAATCCAGCAGATATGCTTACAAAGTCATTACCATCAACTAAGTTTAAGCTTTGCCTAGACTTGGTTGGCATTAACAACAACTAGCTTTTTTTTGCTATGAGGTCAAGAGAATCCAGATGCTAATTACTGATTTGTGAATCAAGGTGGAGAATTTTTATGGGGAAGTGATTCAAAATTAGTTGGAGTTAGTTGGAAGAAGTTAATTAACGCTTGTTAAAATCACAACTGAAAACTGAAATTCCAAAGTCAATTTTAGGTTGGCTAAGTATAACTAATTCCAGCTGGGCACAGGAGAATAAAGAGACCACAAAGGTCTAAGGCTGTGTGGTTAATTTGAGAAGAGTTCATCTGTATTAAGCAGTACAAAGAAGAGAACTTTTTCTTTGTTTTACCCTCTCACTTTGTGTAATCATCTTGAGTCATCAATGAAGTTTTTTTTAGGTGTTCTTGACCGCGGATGTAGGCTTTTAGGCGAACCACGTTAAATTGCTTGGAACTTGTTTGAAGGAATGCTTCTTTGAGCTTTATTACTGAGTTGGTTTGATTTAGCTATTATCTTGGTTAGTAATAGGTTGAAATTTGTTCTGCAGAGCTGAGTTCTTAATAGTTTTAAGTGAATCTGTTTCTACAAAATTAATCATTTGTTGTGGAATACTACATAGAACTTGAAAGAATTTGGTTCTCTAGGTTCCTTTAATTTTGAAGCAGAAGATATCCCTGTAGATACAATTGGCCCTCACCCCCTTTGCCTAGCCTTCAAATCCTTTTAAGGCTTAATTTATAAGTAATCTCTTCTGGTTTAGGAGTGAATTGACTACTTGTACATTTATGGGAGATTATGGGTTTGCTCAATTTAGAAATCAAAATGTCTGCTGCACAAATATCAAATGATCTATTAGTTTGATCACTGTAAATGTACTTACTCTACTAATTAAAAGGTCTCAACGCCTTGCATATTTAATTTAATACTCTTGTACAAACTAAGTAGATCTTATTTGTCTAATTTGTTTTATATGTGTTGCTGCTAAGAGATCCTCTTAGTCGTGCCTTTTAAAAAAAATTGGGGTAAATGCAATACTAGTTACTTAAATCTCAAAGGGTTGTTTCTGACTCATTTTACTGATTGCAAATATTTGGCTGAATTATTGGCAAAAAGGCAGAGGTTAGGACTATTTATACAAGTTTTGTCCCTATACAGCAGGCTTCTAAATCAAGGCTTCAATGTTCAAGCCATTCTTTGCCACAGTTCATAGGTAGAAAACAATAAGACTCACTGACAGATGCATGCCTATAATTCCTAAGTTTATCATTTACTTGTTGGTTTTAATTCTTAAATGTACATTTTGCAGCTGGATTTTTCTTGTATGTGTGCACCAGTAAGTTGATAATGTTGAATGTCTTCTCAAAAGGGATCTCAGAAGTTGAGCTACTTTTCATTTATGAATTATGTGGATATCATTTACTTACTAACGAATTTCTTACAATTTTTTTCTAATTTTCTATTTTGTATATGAAAAGGAAAGGAGAGAAGATAGATAGAGTGAGCTTGTACATCAGCACATGAACAAAGATGGATGAAACGATGCTGAAAGTGCAGCCCTCTGCTGGCTATATATGTTGCTGAGTTTTGAGTTTCGATGCTGTTGTACTGAAAGTGCAGTCCTCTGTTGCTGTTATTTAATGCTGAATGAGTAGTCCTGTAACCGCGGCTGGCTACTGGAAATTTTGAGTTTCTGTTTGCTGTTGCTTTTGTGCTGAAAATGCAGCCATTTCTTGCTGGTCGCTGATCCTGATCTGCTGCTGCTCTTGGTTCTTGCAGCCTTGATTTTCTGCTGTTCTCCATTGTTGTGTGCTAGCATTTGGAATTAATAGACTAGAGACCTTGGACACAGCACTAGCTATAAGGATTCTATCCTAGCTGGGTGGAGCATCAGTTATAATAATTGTATCCTAGCTCGGTAAGCAAACACTTTGAAAACTTACCCCAGCATTATGACTTCTAACTGCTCCTGGGTCCCTTTTATTACCTTTTGAAATAATGTTACATACTTTAATTATTAAAAAAAAGTGTGGAGTGTAAAAGAAAATAAATTTGTTTATATTCTTATAAAAATAAAATATATTTGTGATTGAAATTATAAATAATTAATATTTAAATATTTAGCAATAAAAGGTGTAGCTAAAAAAAAGTATTTAATTTTTTTCAATTATTTGTTGTCACTATATATTGATTACAAAATTGGCGAGGAATATTTTTTTGCAGCATCTAAAAATAATAACAAATGACAACAAATTTTTTGTTTTGAAATTTAGAGCCTGCTTGGAGTTATTATAGATTTTAAAATAATTTATTTTTATTGTGTTGTAAAAATAATTAATTTTAAAGAGCATTAATTTAGTGATCAATAAATTTTATTTATTAAAATGCTTTGAATTTCAAAAATAGTTTTGAGCGTTTATAAAACAATATTATAATAATGCAAATGAGTAAAATGTATAAGTAAATAATGATGAATAGAAATTTAAGTGTTTAATATAATTTGGTACCATACTTCAAGTAGGTGATAATAACGCTCTTATTTATGGTCTTGATGAAGTAATGATATGTGAATTATATTGTATAAAATAATATAATATAATATATGATTATTTAAAATAATTTATAAAAAAATATAAATCAAAAGTATAAATAAAAGCAACAAAGTAATGAAAAACTAGGTTTTAACAATTTTACTTTTCAATTTAAGTTGAATTTAAAAATTATTTGTAGGGTTAATTTTAGGTTTTTGTGATTTTAAATGAATATATTTGGTATTATATTTAAAAATAAAATTGCTTTTCAAAATTAAAATTTAAAAATCAATTCTTCTCCTACTTCTCAAAATCTGCTATAGGATGGTATAATTTTACCAATAATAATTTTAAAAATATTTACCGAACACTTAAAATAATTTTTGGTTGTTTAAAATTATTTTATCACTTCTCACAACAATTCCAAACAGACTTTTATCACTTTTCACAACAATTTCAAGTAGACTCTTATTGTAGTCACTAATATTTGGTGGCAATTAGTGGCAATTCGGCCACAAAAAACAGCAAAAAAGCTCTTTTCTTGTAGTGTTTCTTTTAAATATTTCATAAATACTCATAATTATATTCTTTGTGAAATATTTAAAAGAAAATTTTTTTAAATAAAACGAAAATAATAAATTATAATATATGAATTAAATTTGGTGCCAATTGTCTTATGTTAATAGAATTAATAATTAGCTATATTTTATATTCTTATTAAATAATTTCGTTTAATTTTAATTAAAAATATTTAAAAAGAGAATTTCGAATTTTTTGTTATAATAAATATAAAATAAATTTATTTTTATATTTTTATTTATTTCAATTATGAGTTTCATAATTTTTTTCATATAAAAATGCAGTGAGTATATATATAATTTTTTATGTAGATATATAATATGTAAGAAATAAAATGCTAAAAAGTTTCATTTACAATTATTTTTGATAATTACATTTCAAATTATTATTTAAAAGGTAAAACAAGAAAGTTAGGAACATTTTAATATAGGAGATTGCTACAACTTATTGTAAGAATTTTTTTTATATTTATAATAATATTTTTTAAAATTTCTAATTAAAACTATAAATTAAAAAAAATTCAATTTTAACATTTTAGTCCTTAATAATAATATGTTGTTAACACAATAAACTAAATTGTTATAATATAAAAATTATATCAAAATTTTTTAATTTTCTAAATTTGAGAGATGGATTTGATAATAAAGTAACAAGTTAATTCAAAATAAATCACATATTTGTGTATTTTTTTAAAATTTAAGAAGTATTAGTTAGGGGTGGGTAAAATTGCGTTTGGTTCGATTCAATTTTACAGTTAATTTCACGTGAGTTTCAGTTCTCAAAATTTTTAGAATATTTTCATATTACTCCATGAATTATATAAAAATTATAAAAAAAATTATAAAATTTATAATAATTTTCCTTATTTTTAACTAAATTTATGTAATAATTATAAATTTTTTATTTATTTATAATTTTTATAAAAATCAATGACTTTAATTTTTATAAAAATTTTATATTCTATGCTAATCAATTTTTAATTCGAGTTTGGTTTTACCAAGCCAATTAATTCACAACCAACTAAAACTAAACTTTTTTTTAGAATCAAACTGACCAAATAGTTTGGTTAGTTCTGATTGATCGGTTAGGCATTTTTGTCTAATTTTAGTATTCTTTAACGTTAAACTCTAAGAACATCTTTTTGTTTCCCAAACTTTAACTTCAATGACATGTCAATTTCCCATTTTATTTGATTTGATTATACTCTATATAAATGATATAGCATTAATCCATTTTCTTCATGCTTCTTCTTCATTGACATACCAAACCTTCGTTCTCTTGTTCTACTTATATTTATGATAAAGTTGTTTTTTTGTTTTAGGAGATTTCCCAAAATAGTCATATTTTGGACCTCATTGATGTAAATAATCACTTGAATTTTTTTTTTTTTTTTACCAAACTAGCTCCTCATTCATTTTTCAGAGACAGTTTTGCTTTCACTAGCCATTTTCATTTTTTTCCTAGATTTTGATAATATTTTAACCCTCCCCATTTCAATTTACCTACATTTTACAAAACCTAATTTTACTCTCAAAATCTTTTCACTTCAATGACGGCAGCAAAATGGACAACAAAACAAAATGTTACATTCACAATGATGAAAAGGAGTTAGCAATATGAAATGAAGTGGATATATGATTTATAATATTTATAACATGAATGAGAATGTTTGGAATATATTTTGGTAGGATTTTGTGAGGAAATTAGTAATATATGCTTTTGAATTATTTTGGAAAAAAAATGCATTGATTTAAGATAAAATGGGTAAATTTTGTCCTTAATTTTTATTGGGTGTTCATAATGTTCTTGTCTTTAGTGGAAATATGGCTAAATTGTAAAGGAAAAAAAAGGACAAAACATGTTCAAAAGTTAAAATACAATTTTTGGCTACAAATTAAGGATCACATTCAAGCACTTAATTTGCGCCCAAAAATTTCTTTCAAACATCAATTTTAATGCGTAAAAAACTAGAGCTGTGCAAAATCAAGTTTGATTTAATTTTCTCAAAAATTGAACCACACCGAAATATATAAACTTTGAATCAAATTGAAGTAAATCGAATAAATCAAATCGAACTGATTTGATTTGGTTTGCTTCAATTATATTCTATAGTTTAGTTACACTTTAGTTTTAACTTAAATTTTAAAAAAAATTTGAGATATTTTTATAAAAATCTCTAAGTTATATAAAATTATAAAAAAAGAAATTTTTTTAAAAATTTATTATTTTTATTTGTATTTATATAAATTATTTATTTATTTATAATTTTTATACAAATAAGAGGTTTATATAAAATTTAATATTTCCAAAGCGAACTGAACTAATCAAATTATAATCGAATGTAGGCAAACTCTTTTTTTGAAATCGAACCAAACCTAACTATAATTTGATTCGTTTCGATTTCATTCAACGGGATATTTTTTACCAATCTCCTGAAAACTATTTTCGAGTTCGACAAGATTTTGAATATGATAAAGGATAATTTTGTCCCAAAAAAAATCTTTAAGCTAATTTGATACAAATATTGAAAGAGTGTTATTTTAATAAATTGGCGTAAAAATATGACTATTTTAAAAAAATTTCTAATTCAAAAAGTAAGAAATCAAAGTCACCCTAAAATGAGTGCATTTACATTTACTTTATTAAAAGTTAATAAGTAATGATATTAAAAAAAAAAAAGTTAATTAGTAATGGGTAATGCATGCCAATATTTATTTATCTATAATTGACGGTCGTCTCCATTGATCACAATACTCAATTATCATATATAAGATGTATAACATAAATGCATGCATTTCATACATATGTATTATATATATATATACACATATACATGCATCATTGTTTATCACAATCGCATTAATTCTTATATTAAAGATTAAAAGTGAGGCAATTATTAAAGGCGTCATTGTATATGACAATGACAATATTCTTTTATTAAAGTAATTAAAAGTAACGTAATTAAAGACTTTGTTGTTTCACCTTTAAGACTATCATCTTCTTCCTTTGCCATTCAACAGGAACACTCGTTTATTTCCTTCCAACCACAGCTATATTCCAAGAAGAAATTAAGAAGAGGAAAGAACACTTAAACAGCTCTTCAAACAATCTGAATCATTTTCGGCGATCAGGTGCACTTGGTCTAACCTTTCCGAAATTCTTCATTTTATTGTTATCGTCTTCTGTAACAATACATATTAATTTCTTTGCTTCTCGTTTTATTTGGTTACTTAAAATCCTATCAACTCTTCTTCTCCATTTAATTTTTTCTTCTTTTTTAAAATTTACTTATTCTTGATATACATTCCTTCTGGTATTCTGTTGCTGTTAGACTTTGCTTGTTCATTTCACTTTTTGATTTTTGAATAGTCTTTGTTTGCTCGAGAAAAAAACACATAATATCATGGAAGTGGTGGCACAAGTTGTTTCTGGCATTGCATCAAAAGTTGCAGAGATATTTGTAGATCCTATTGGACGGGAGATATCATTTGTGTTCAAATACCAGAGCCACGTGGAGAAGCTGAACGGTCAAGTTGTGATTCTCAAAAACAAAAGACAGAGGATCGAACAAGCCGTTAAGGATGCTGAAACACAAGGGGACGAGATTTATGATGATGTAAAGCAATGGGTAATTAAGATGAACGAGTTCGTTGAAAAAGCTGACAAACTAATCGACGAGGATGAAGACAGAGCTAAAAACAAGCGTTGTTTCAGAGGGTTGTGCCCCAGTTTGATAGCTCGCCGCAAGCTCAGCAAAGAAGCAGTGAGAACGGAACACGTAGCTACTGATCTCTTGGGGAAAGGAAACTTTAGTAGCGTTTTTTACCGTCCAGCTCCAGAGAGGACAGAATTTCATTATGGCGTTAGAGAGTACCAGCAGTTTGATTCAAGAATGAGAGTTTTCCAGGACGTTATGGACGAACTCAAGGAATCTAAGTCCAATATCATTGGGGTGTATGGGATGGGTGGTGTGGGCAAAACCACGCTAGTCAAAAGAGTTGCGAAGCAAGTGATGGAAGGCAAATTGTTTGATGAGGTGGTTATGGCTGAGGTAACACAGACCCCTGATTTGGAAACAATTCAAAACAAAATTGCTCGCGATTTAGGCCTCCAATTTGAGCAGAACGAGAGTGTATTTAACAGGGCCGATCGACTACATGGAAGATTAAAGAAAGAGAAGAGGGTACTCGTAGTATTAGATAATATTTGGGGCAAAATCAACTTGGAGGCTCTTGGAATTCCTTCTGGGGTTGATGACAGTAAACAATGCACAATAGTGTTGACATCTAGAGATCAACATGTATTGTGCAATGTTATGAATTCTCAGAAGAATTTCAAGATTGAAGTTTTATCTGATGCAGAAGCGATGAGTTTGTTTTGGGATACTGTGGGCGATCATTCAACAAAACCATCTGATTTTCAATCTTTAGCAGTTGACATTGTTGGAAAATGTGGAGGTCTGCCAATTGCAATTAAAACAATTGCAAATGCACTGAAAAGTAAGTCTCTTCCAATTTGGAAGAATGCTTTGAATCAGCTAAGAAATTCCAGTCCAAGAAATATCCCAGGAATGGATAAAGATGTGTATTCTTCCATAAAATTAAGTTATGACTTTTTGCAGAGTGAGGAAGCCAAGTCTTTGTTTCGACTTTGTGCTTTACAAAAAGATGGTAGTCGAATAGTGATTAATGACTTGATGAAGTATGGTATGGGTTTGAGTTTGTTTACGGATATTTACACACTGCAAGAAGGAAGGAGCAGGGTGCATGCGCTGATTGATAATCTCAAAACTTCATGTCTATTGCTGGATGGCGACACTGAAGGTGACGTTAAAATGCATGATATCGTTCACGCCATTGCAATGTCAATTGCCAGATACGAGCGTATGCATAATATTCGTACTGTTGCTGACTTGAAGAAAGAGCCAGAAGATGGAATTCAAAAAGATGCAACCGCTGTTTCTCTACCTTATAGAGATATTCCAGAGCTTCCTGAAAGGTTAGAGTGTCCAAAACTCAAGTTATTCTTGTTGTTAGAAAAGTTTAACCCGTCTTTGCAAATACCAGAGCACTTTTTTGAAGGGGCACAACAACTCAGAGTTTTGGAGATAAGAGGCCTTCACTTCTCTTCATTACCCTCTTCATTTGATTGCCTAATTAACCTTCGAACGTTGTCTTTGACCAATTGCCGCTCACTAGCAAACGTGGGAATAGTTGGACGGCTAAAGAGGTTAGAGATTCTTTGTTTTAGTGGTCCGTCAATTCAGCGATTGCCTGAAGAAATTGGGCAATTAACCCACTTAAAAATGTTAGACCTCAGAAATTGTCGAACGCTCCAGGTAATAGCGCCAAATGTCATTTCAAAATTGTCTCAATTAGAAGAATTGTATATAGGTATTTGCTTTACTCAATGGGAGAAGGATAAAGGAGGAAGTAATGCCAGTATTGTTGAATTGAAGGCATTGTCTAAACTAACCGTTCTGGATATATATATTCCGAACGTCCAAATTTTGCCGCATGATTTGGTCTCTGCGGAGTTGGAAGAATTCAAAGTAGTAATAGGAGATGTATGGCATCGGAGAAACATCCAGACCCATG
The DNA here is from genome assembly GCA_022749755.1 of Azadirachta indica. Lineage (NCBI taxonomy): Eukaryota > Viridiplantae > Streptophyta > Magnoliopsida > Sapindales > Meliaceae > Azadirachta > Azadirachta indica. Next base: position 12,752,282 of record CM040453.1, read on the forward strand.
CACTTTGGGGTTTGCATCGACATAAGAGCTCAAGAACTTTGAAACTCAGTGATGTAGATAAAAGCCTATACTTGGGGAATGAGATGAAAAACTTGTTGAGAAGAACTGAATATCTCTGTCTAGATAAACTGAATAGCTGTCAGAATGTTAATGAATTAGACAATAGAGATGGTTTTCCACTATTAAAGCACCTTCATGTACAAAATAGTTCTGAGATTCTCTATATTGTAAATTCAAGGGGACTACTTTCTAATGCCCTTCCTATGCTGGAGACATTGTTTCTTTATAATTTGATTAATTTGAAGAACGTATGTCCTTCCCAGCTCATAGAATGTCAGGCTTTCAGCAAACTGACAATCATCAATGTGAGAAAATGTCCTAAATTGCAGCATCTCTTCTCATTCTCCATGGTTCAAAATTGTGTGCGGCTTCAAGAAATACAAGTGACCGATTGCGAGAACCTAAATTTTATTGTTGGTGAAGAAAGGGAAAGCCACACTGTCTGCTTGGATAAAAGTATTGACTTCACTCAATTGCACTCCCTCAAATTAGAAAAACTGCCTCAACTTACAAGTTCAGGATTAGAGACTTCTCGACCATTATCAACAACTGCTTCAACATCCAAAGAAATCATTGCAGAGAAGTTTATGAAAGCACTCTTCAATAATAAGGTATGTTTTTTTCTTTTCTATATTTTCTGGCCATGAAGCCAGTCGGACAGTTTTTGAAGAAGAATAATTCTTTCTACAGGTTTGTTATCCAAACATGGAGAACTTGGAACTGAGATCACTAGACATTGAAAAGATATGGCTTGATCAGCTTCCCAAAATGTCAGTTTCCTCTTGTCAAAATTTAACAAAATTGACAGTGAACAACTTAAATTATCTGAAGTTTTTGTTTCCGACTTATATGGTTAATAGTCTTGTGCGACTCCAAAAGCTTGAAATAGAGAGTTGTAATTCTTTGGAAGGAGTAATTGAGGGCACTAGGCTAGGAAGAGATGAAGAGCTGACGATTGAAGCAGTGGTTTTTCCTAAGTTGCACCACCTGAAACTATCAGATCTCCCAAAACTTACGAGATTCATGTCAACAAGCTCCTCTCTATCAGAAGAGAATAGTAGCATTCATAACGAGACTGACACCCAACCGCTCTTTGATGAAAAGGTATTTTCTTTTTATTTGATTCACTAATATTAAATTTAATTAATATTTATAATTAATTAATTCAATTGAATATGTATTTTGTACTTCAGGTAGAATTCCCAAGTTTGGAGGTATTAATAATTGAAAAGGTGGATAATTTAAGAAAAATATGGCCTTGCCAACTTGATTCGGGTTCTTAATTACATTAATTAAGATATCTAATAGTTAAAAATTTGTGTTTTTAATATTAATTTGGTTGATTATACAGGTTATATTCTCCAATCTCACAACTTTAAAAGTATTCTCGTGTAATGGGCTGAGAAATTTGGCATCAGTTTCGGCAGTTGAAAGTTTAGTGAGACTGACAAGAATGGAGATAAGTAATTGCGATAAAATAAAACATATCATAGAGATGCAGCTTGGAGAAGAAGTGAAGGAGGATCTTCTTGTTTTCAACCAACTGGAATATTTGATACTTAATAAATTAACAGTACTTGAAAGCTTTTGTTTAGGGAATTACACCCTTGAATTCCCATGCTTGTCAGAAGTAGTTGTGAGGGGATGTCCAAGCATGAAGGTTTTTTCTCAAGGGGTCTTACGCACACCAATTCTACACCAAGTGCTATTGCATAGGTATGATAGGACTGAATTCCAGTGGGAAGGCAATCTTAATTCCACCATACAAAACCTATTCGAAGAAATGGTACGTATTTTGTTTCCCAAATTTTTGGTTTCTTTTAATATTATATGTTCTCTCCTTTTAGCTGGAACAATTTTCTCGCTCGATAGCACAAACAACTAGCTCAATAGCACTCCTACCCCATTATAGGCAATTATATTATTTGGTAATTTTATCAAAATATCATGTTGATAAAATTGAAAATATTAGAAGTTGTTTTTGAACGCATTTACAGAACTGTTTATAATTGATTTCAAATATAAAAATAGCCAAATATGTATGATTGTATTTTTGTATTAAAAACAAAAAAAAAAAAAAGAAATATTTTTTAAAAAACTTTACTTGAAGATAAAAATTAAATTTTTGTTATTTTCTATCACTTTCAAAATTAGTTTTCAAAATTAATTACAATTTTTTTCTTAAAATAACCAGTCTGCTTATTTTTAAAAATAATATCAATCGCACATTCTCATTATTTTTTATTTTAGAAAACTATTGTAACAAACACTACTAAATAATGTTTTTTTTTTTAAAACTTGATTTTTAAAATATCATTTTAATTATAGTTTCAAAAACAACATTTTAAAGATATTACGGAGCACAATTTTGTTATGGTTAAATATTTATACATAGTATATATTTTCATTTAGCTCATACTTATTTGTAACAACTTATGTCCAAAATTAATTATATAGTTGCTACAGAACAAAATTATTGAATATTAAATATTAATCAAAATTATTGGATTCTACTAAAATTGGGGGTGGCCCAAAATTTTTGTAACTTTGTTAACTTTATAGTCAAATTAAACACAGTAAGAACATCATTATATAACAAAAACAAAAAATCTTGTTCCTAAAACAAGTACATTTTATAATAAGTTTATTTTATCTTATTATAAGTTGTTTTATTTTTTAACTGAAACGTTTGGGTTTTGGTAGGTTGGATTCCGCGAGTTCAAAAATTTGGAACTCTCACGATTTCCACATTTTAAAGAAAGATGGCACAATCAAACACTTCCTGCCAGCTGCTTTGGCAATTTAAGATCTTTGGTGATAGATGACTGTGCGTTTATGTCAAGTGCCATTCCAACTAATCTGTTGCCATTCTTGGGCAAATTGCAAAATCTGAAAGTTAAGCACTGTGATTCAGTAACAGAGGTGCTTCATTTGGAAGAGCTAAATGTTCATGAGGATTATAGGCTGTTATTTCTTAAACTGCAGCAGCTGAATCTCATAGATCTTCCGAAACTCAAAAGGTTCTGCACCTTCAACGGGAATATAATTAAACTAGGCATTTCATCTCTGTCAATTGAAAATTGCCCTAGTATGGAGACATTCATCTCCAGTTCTACACCTGTTCGACCATTTTTTAGCAAAAAGGTGATCTCAGTTAACATACTCTCCTCAATAGCCTCTCTTTTTGTTGTGCTTTATTCTCTGATGATTTAATATTATTATTACAATTATCAACTAATTAATTTTTCAATACGTCATCTTCTAATTGGAACTATAACAATGTACGATTTTTTTTCCCTTTTTCTAAATCATATTGGATTCAGCATCAGATTTTATTGATTTTATCTGAATATTCAATTTGATTTACATTTTTCCTTCGAATTAATGTTTTATGCTTGGATGAGTACTACATGCAAAGATTAGACATTTTCATTTAACACTCAATGTTTATTTAATTACAGGTTGCATTCCCCAGATTAAAACAGTTAAAGCTATCTAAACTGCCAAGGTTGTTGCATCTATGCAAGGAAAATTCTCATTCCAGCATAGGTTTCCACAATTTGGAAACTCTAGAAATATCAGAATGTTGCAACTTAGTAAAATTTGTGCCTTCTTGGGTGTCTTTCCAGAATCTGATCACAATGGAAGTATCAAAGTGTGACAGGTTGATAAATTTACTGACATTCTCAACTGCTAAAAATCTAGTGAATCTTAAAAGAATGCAGGTAATTGATTGCAAAATGATTAAAGAGATAATTCGTGTTAGGGACAAAGTGAAGAAGAGCCGTATTGTTTTCAGCCAACTGGAATATTTGGGACTCGATTGTTTGCCAAGCCTTACAAGCTTTTGTTTAGGAAATTACAAACTTAAATTTCCATCCTTACAACAAGTAATTGTGAAAGAGTGCCCAAAGATGGAGATCTTTTCTCGGGGAGACTTAATCACACCGAAGCTGCAAAGATTACAACTAACTGGATTACAAGATGAAGGGCGTTGGGAAGCCAGCCTTAATTCAACCATACACAAACTGTTCGAAGAAATGGTATGCACATCCATCTCCCTTGTATTTGCTTATTTTTGTCTTCTTCTTATATTAATTCGTGATTAGTTTTATATCCTTTGGATACTTATACATACATACGTACGTATTTACATACTTATATACAGAATGTGCAGAGCTTTTAAAGACTACGATTTAGTGAACTGAAAGCATCTCTGATATACAATGAAGGAGAGCAACTATCTGGAATCATGCACGCTGGTATATTTGAAGATGTTAAATTCTATTTGGAAACAGCCAATTATTTCTATTACCAATACTTGTATTTCTCATTTGTTTCATTGATGTTAAAATTGTATTAAACACCACAACTTCTGCCCCCTGCTCCCCGGTATCTTTGATTTTCTTCTACTGTTCAAACATCTTCTTCTTCATTGCTGTTTTCAGAATCTCCAAATCTTCTTATCTATCCATGAAAGAATATAATTATGTGGTGATTTCAGTCGCCTCCTTTTCAATCTCTTTGTATTTTTGCTCACATTGGCAGAGCTCTGCTCTCAGAAAAGATGTGCATCATTATTCAATAAGTTTGAACCATCCTTTACAATTTTTACTTAATATTATTTTTTAATTTACTGTTATTTATTTCTATTTTGCTTTTATTAGTGATATTTTAGTTAGTATGATTAGTTCTAAAATTGATTTGGTTCATATATGTGTTTCGTTTCGTTTCGTTTCGTTTTATAATCTTATGCGTTTTTTTAAAAACAGAATATGTTTTTAATTTTATATGCATATATTGTTTAATTTCATTTACATGGCTATTATCAAAAATATGATTTTATGCACATTTGACTTAATTCATATTTGTGATTTATATTGAAATGAGTATTTGTATGAATTTTTCTTAAGGTCTTATCGTTTTAAGGAAGATTCATTTTTGCATTTATTTACGATAGTTTAATCGCTTAAACTTATTAAACTATTCTTCTATGTCTAATACTGTCCGTAAGAATCACAGTGCATGAGATATCTTTCTTACTCTTGCTTTTGGATTTTCCCAACTTTGTACTTAATTTTTCTTTGAAAGATTTGAGAAAGAAATATATTTTTAAGGTCTAATTAAGAAAAATTAGGAAATGATTTCTTTATCAATATGATTAAGTATTGCACATTTTTAAATTTCATATTTTGATTATACTTCTCAAATTTGTGTAATATGCAGTGTTTAATATTGCCCAGGGGTTTGATTGTGAGAAGTGGATATAAATAGTGTCTAGGGATTATATTAATTATATATATATATATAATGATATGAATTTATCACATTAATAAATTTATTCAAATTATATCAGAGTTAACAATTCAATTCTTGATATATATTTTTGTTTGTATTTCTACTTGGGATATTATGATATTTATTGTGTCTCTGTGTGTGTACATATGTATGCTACATTAAGTTTATATATTTGGTAGCATATCCTAAAGTTCAAAGCTTTTTTACTTGCTTCATAATATTTTATACATTTGACTTGTTTACATGATGTTGTATAAAATTTTAGAACATTATTACATCTTGAAAGCAGGCACAACATTTTGAAGATGATTATATTTTATATGATGATATCGATAAACTAAATTATCTTATGTAGATATTTTTTTTAAAAGTTTATATAGTGTCTAATAATTAAATTGCAATTAATTCTTTAAACAATTATTTAGCCCTAAAGGGAGAAAATTTTTCAATGATTCAATGTAAAATATGATGGTATAAAATTATGCATCAAATAAGAAAATTCCTAAGTCAAAAATACGAAATTTTCTTTTGGCGTGTGTACTTGCTAGTCTTTTTTATTAAAGATTTATACAATTAAAGATATTTAGTAAATTCAATACTTTTTACAACCTCTGTTTACAAGAAAGTTAGAATTTATTATTAAATTAACATTGGTTACAATTTAGAATTCAGGTTTTTGATTTATAGGAATACCTAAAGCTTTTAATAAATAAAAGAAAAAAATAGTATAGTTTGCAAGTTATAAACATTTTATACTGAAATTTATTTGTTAGTATATAAAATCTTATAATATTCTTTTCTCATTTAAATTTTCTAAATATGAATCAATTTATATACCTTAAGGTTAGTGGGAACATATATCTATATATATATATATATATATATATATATATAAGTTCTGTATAAAGCCTATAGTTTTGCTTGCAACTATTAATTTGAGTTTTATCATACGAGACAAAATAATCTATCTTAAACTTCTAAATGAAGGATATGCGTGATACGATTTATTCAAATAAAGATCATGATAGACAAATCCAATAAAACATTATAGTTATTTCTTAAAGGGCACAGATTTATAAAAGAATTTAACATTAGATATTGTCTTAAAGATAAAATTTATTTTGTTGAGAAGCTATATTATAGTAGATAAAATAATATTAACTAGTGGTATAAAATTGTCGATTTAAATGCAAAAATCACAAATAATTTATTATGTCTGGTCTAATAAAGTTTTATTCTATAAGAGGAATAAAAGATGAAACCAAATTTAAAATATCAATATAAAGTAATTTTATTCTTAAAAAGTCACTTTGAGAAACATGAACAAATTATACACAAACATATAGCTCATTTTGACAGATCTAATGACTAAAAATTAATTTACCAGCTATATTAATTATATGGGTCTTATTGGTTTAATTTTGGGTGTACTCTTTTGATATTTATTTTAACTTCTATATACTAGTTTTGTAATTACAATAAACTATAAAATTATAATATTTGTGGACATAAAGTATGTTGAAAAATCTTTTGAGACTTATAATTGGACCTTGAACAACTCAAGTTTCTTTGTAAAAATAAAAATATTTAGATAGAAAATATCTTAGTGATAGTATAGGAAATAAATATTATTTTTTTAACAGACTTGACTATAATGATTCATGTATTAATATTCTATTATGGTACAACTATCAATTAGCATATGATTTCTTTTAAGTAATTAGTATAGGGATTAGTTATCATTAATAAATATTTCATTTAATATGCAGCACAAGTGGGACAATGTAAGAATTTTCTTATTTATGACCCACATATTAATGAACTAATTTATTAATTAAAAATAATAAATTCGTATTAAGATTCACTTCCATAATTTAGGGTAAGTAGACTAGTAGCAGATATTTTTTATGAACCACTTACTTATTTTAAGATTACTAGTATAGTTTATTTTAAGGTAGATAATGTAAAAACTATAAAAGTTCATATAAATTTAAAGAATGAAGGATTAGAAGTGACAAATATGAGTGTTAAAATATACTTCATCAATTATAATTGAAAATAAGATTTTTATTTTATATTTTACTTTCATATATAACACTTAAAAGGAGTCAAAATACTATATTTTTAAATTTTTTATGGGAAGGTGACATATATATTACTAAAATTTAGTTTATTAAACATATTAGTTTTAATAATTTTAAAAATATTTGTTAAAATCTCGGATCGTGAGTACAAGAACTCTTGTGATTCTATATTGATTAGCCATAAAAAAATGTTAGACCCTTTAATTTAATAAAAAAAAATAATAATATTATTTTATTTTACCAACAAATTGATAATATAAGATTTATTAATATATTATAACTAAAATATGAATGATTTATTTTACAATATATTTATAAAAGGATATTAATTACATTATAAGTTAATTAAAATATATTTATATATAATTAAAAAATAAGTAGAATACTAATAAAATAATAAAAATAAAATATATATTTCATGGCACACGTCATCTCTTCCCACCTTCCTAAATGTTCCATGTACACATCCCACTGTAATAACTTGTTTTAGGTGGGCCATCGTAAGAAGAAAATCCTTTTGAAGAAAGGAGGTTGAGAAATGTTCTACTTCTAGAAAGCTCTCTTCAACCAATCACCTTATCGATGTAACATATATTTCTTTTTTATTATTTTATTTATATTTTAACTATACATAAATGTATTTTAATTTAATATGATATTAATCAATAAATATAGTGCATTTATTTTTATTAAATTTTAGAAGTCTAGTAATAAATAATTTTCCCTAGATAACTAATGTCACCGGATTAATATATTAATAAATTAATATTTTAATATATATTTTTTGAAATTATCAACATGTAATAAATTTAATAAATTAAACTTTAGTAATTTTATATTTTATTTTATTTTATTTTTAAGACATATAAAATATATGATAACAATAATATAATTTTTGTTTGAATAGTATATAATTATATATATAATTTATTAATATTAAATTAAAAATTTATTAAGAGTGGAAAGTTAAAATAATTATAAGTTTGACAACGTTAATAAAAATTTATGTCTAATTTAAATAAAATTTATCTTTAATTTAAGAGAAATATACTGATAGCACTATTATGAGGATTCAAATTTCTTCTCTAAAGAAAACTTTCTAGAAGTTTTAGTTTGCAATACTAAAAAAGAATATCTTGGGATACTAAACATGTTTAAGCGTGGTTAGATTTAAATTGTTAAATTTAGTAAACTACATCCACATTTGTTATTTCTAAAAATATGGGACTAAAATGTAATTATGTCCATTCTTTTGGAAACATAACGAAACTTCGACGAATGATGTAACGCGCAATGGGAAGACAATACGACACGACAAAACACATACTCACGTCAAATGTCATATGCATGACTAAAAATTTTAAAAAATTAAAAAATATTTATTTAGATTTTTTTTAAAATATAAAATTTTAATTTACAAGGAAAATAAATTAAAAAAAAAAAAAGTAAATAGCGATAGAATTGACAGATATTTAATTTTAAGACAAAGAAAGGTACGCTCCTTTTCCCTCTGAAAAATCTCTGTGGTGTAAGGGATCCTTCGTACAGAAGAAAGAGGAGACACCTATACCAAATTTTCCAGGTAAAGTCAAAATCAGATTTTTCTCTCTTCAAACAATTGTAATGCTAGCATCTTCAAATGTTTCAAAAGATTTGAAACGGGGGATTCTTCGTTAGATTCAGATTTGGCTTTTTTTTTTTTTTTGGAATTTCTGGTGAGATTCAGATTTGAATTCTGGAAGTTGATTTTATGTCTGAATTTTGTTTTATTTTTGTTAATCTGAGAGTTTTGTTATGTTATTCATTTCTTAATTTTGTGAATTCTGGTTCTATGCATGCTGATATTGTAATTTAAGTCCAGTACTCAGGAATTGTATTGACTTTTTTTTATAATTTTTTGGTAATGAATTTTTTAATTTTATTGCTAGTATTGATTTGCTGGTAGTTGGTAGCTTATATAGCATTAATTTTGCAGATTTTGTGTCTCCTCTAATTGAGCAAAGAGAGGTTTCTCTATAAACCTAGAATTTGGAAGGGAAAAAGTCTAGTAAATAAAGGAGGAAAGAAAGCGGTGGTGGGACGATGATAATGGAGTATGAGAGTAATAGTAGGATTTGGGATGGGGTATATTACTACCCACATTTCTTTGGTGGTCTAATGCTCACAGCGGCCTTGCTTGGTGTGTCCACCAGCTATTTTGGAGGAATCGGAGTCTTTTCATTGCCCTATTTGCGGTCTGACTCTGGGATCTTCCACAAAAAGAAATGCGAGAAGAAGAAACGAGTCCGGGTTTACATGGATGGCTGCTTTGACCTCATGCATTACGGGCATGCAAATGCGTTGAGGCAGGCAAAGGCGTTGGGAGATGAATTAGTGGTAGGTGTTGTCAGTGATGAGGAGATAATTGCCAATAAGGGTCCTCCTGTCTTATCCATGGAGGAGAGGTACTTATCTTTCATACATTTATGTTGCCACTTGCTTCATTTTGTTTTGTATTTTGACTAAATGCCAAATCCATAAATGCTATTTATAATGTTCTTTGTATTTCATTTTTGGTCTTGGATTTTAACCATTTTTTACTGAAAAATGATATATATGCAGAGGTAGATGATATAGTGTGTGTGAATTCTTCACTTTGTAAGACTAAGAAATATGGGTTTATTTTTTATTGGGCAGCAGTGGTAGAACAGTAGGGAAGGATAGTTTTTGAATCATAGGAGTTTTTGGGCCCATCGTTGTCTATAGAGTGCCATGGTTGTAGACCTTTTGCCCCCTTTTGAGTCTCTTTCACAATCAAGCCTTTTTTTTGTGGACATCATGTCCCCCTTTTAGTAAATCATATTGATTAATAGAAGTTCTTTTGTTTCTTAGCAAAATAAATAAATATTTTATCTAATATGAGTCAATGACCAGTGACCCAATTCTGTAGAAGTTGACTTTTATAAGTTACAATAAGTTCATCTGTAATATCTTGAAACTCTCTACGGTGCCGATAAAATTTCGATTTGAATGGTTGTATTAAAAGATTAATTTGTATTTGGTCAAATATGAAAGATAGTGTGGGACACATGAAATTTATTCGAAACTAATTGTTTATAAGACATTTAAACAATAATTCTGTTGACATAACAAATAAAAGCATTTTCTACCATTCAACAGATTTGACATATAACTTGCTCACATATATAGAATATGAAACAGTAGCATTTGTTAATTCTGGGAAATAATTAATGAAGTAGAAATTTTGTTGAATTAATTTTGCAGTTCAAAAGTGTTGGATTGCCCAGTAAATGCTGAAAATATGATTTAATCATCTGCATAGTGGGCAGTTCATTAGCTGGACTATCCAGAGTCGCTTGATTATTATTTATAAGTTCATGAGATACGTCTTTTCATCTGATGTTTGAAGTCCTTTCCAGGCTTGCTCTTGTTAGTGGTTTGAAGTGGGTAGATGAAGTTATAGCCAATGCTCCCTATGCCATCACTGAGCAGTTCATGAACCGTCTCTTCACTGAGCACATGATTGACTATATTATACATGGTGATGATCCTTGCCTGCTTCCAGATGGTACTGATGCTTATGCCTTGGCAAAGAAAGTTGGCCGTTACAAGCAGATTAAGCGTACAGAGGGCGTCTCCAGTACAGATATTGTAGGTACTGAAATTCTCTTCATCAATCTTCTTGTCACAGTCAAACAATGATTTGTAAAATGCGAGACTTTTGTCTTATATGATGAGATATGACTACTGTACTACTTAGGCTGCTGATTAAATGAGTTTAAACTTATGTGACATAGGGGACATGCGAATGATGCTCTCATTCTCATACTCTCTCACTCTTGTTTTCTTTGTCTCTCACTGAAGTTGTACCGTTTTCATAGTTTTTACAGTCTTGCTTGGACAGATTTCACTCGAGTTCAACTGAGCATCACTTTACCTTATTGAAGATTTTATACGAATGTTTCTGTTTCTAAGTGCTTATAAGTTCTTTAAATGTAGGGAGGATACTTTCTTCTGCGGAAGATACAAAAACTTGTGAAGATAACATTGATACATCTTCGCCCAGAGATGCTTATAAGGCAATTCAATCCAAGGGTGCCAACACATCTCAATTTCTTCCAACATCCCGAAGGATTGTCCAGTTTTCAAATTGCAAGGTATTAGTTGTATTCTGAACTTGCGAATAGAGATAATTATGATCATTGTCAGAAAAACGAAGCAAATTATCTTGTTTCTCTTCTCCACATATATGTCCCTTGCCATCTTTTGATTAAGAAGAAGAAATGGTAGAAGATATTTTGAATTATTATTAAAATTCCTGATTCATGATAGACTTTATATTCTAGTGCTGCTTCTCTCTGCAAAAGGTTTGGTTAATGCTACTTATTCAAATTAAGTTTCATGAAAGTGTATTTCAGAACTTTATGACATGCCTCTGAGAATGAAGAACTTGATTGATGGCTAAAATGTGTAGATTTGTTAGTGCTGTTTGTTAGATTAGAACTATGGTTCAAAACTGGATTCTCCTTATCTAACTGTGCTATAGACTCAGGATCACACCTTTGATTCTCTTAATTTCTGACCAATCTCATTTCTTCAGATGATACCATTCATGGGTACTTTGAGAGCCCTTAAATAGATCACCAACTTCGTCTTTTCCATATTGGTAGCCAGTAACTGTCCTTCGGCACCACCTAAACCTTTGATTTAATTGCTGTCAAGATGTTGCAGCCAGCTTTCTGTTCAATTTTACTCTATTTTCATTGTTCAAATCAAACAATTTTGAACTTAACTTCATGTTTAAACTCTCTACTGCATGTTTAAGACTCTAAAATCCTTATTTCCTAAGATCCAGCCCGCCATAAAGCCTCGTAAGTGGTTTACACCCTTTATCTGTTTTCTGCCAGACAATCTGGGTACATTACATTGGGATCCTAGGGCATTATGTCGGTTCAAGATGGAAAGTCAACTCAATGGAAAGCTTCTCTAGTATGGTTTATGGAGTTTTGGACTTTGGTCAGAATGTAGAAAGTGCTACTACTAGGTTGTGGTGCCCAATTAGTCTTCTATTTTCAAGGCATTTGATGACTTGGTCCTCTACTCATCACAAACAATTTTGTTGAAAGAGTGAAGGTATTGCTGCTGTAATGGTGATAGAGAAGTGGTAAATCATTTGATATTTCACTGTCTGGTGGCTTAAGATTTTAGGATGTGATCTTTTCTGCTAATAATTGATACCTAGAAGTTTGTGGAGTTGCTTGCCCGATGGAGAGGAATATTTGATGAAAGGGGACCATTTGGCAGTTTGGATGCCGGCTTCTACTGTGCTGTTTGTTGTAAATGATACAGAGGGTGAGGAATTATAGAGATTTAAATGGGGCAGGGTCTTCTATTCATGCTATTAGGACAAGTTTTTGAGGTTGTTGCATGCAAAGCTCTCATGTTCTTCCTTTTCAATAATTATGGGCCTTTTTACGAACTTCTACATACTTTGTCATTTGCAGCTCTTTATGTACATTTAAATTCCCTTTCTCTGTAGTTCATTTACACTTCCTCTTCCCTTATTTTCCCTCTCCTTTGGTTGCTTAGTTTAGCTTGCAATGTTGGAGGCAGTTAGGAGGGTGGCTTCAGAATGTACTAATCAGGCCTTAGGACTTTGCTAGCCTACCTTTCTAAATGAAATTTTGTCATTATATTTTAGGGCAGCTGTTTTATATGACAAAACACTGACTTTTGTAGCTTACTTATCTGTTGACTTGGTTATTACAGTAAAATACAATTACATTTTGCATACATTTCTTCATGTAATTGCTTGGGAACGAGATACTATTGAGCTTGGGATGCATAGATCGTGTTTATCTCTAATTGGAATATTGTTTTGTCTAATCTCAGGGACCTGGACCGAATGCTCGTGTTGTATACATTGATGGGGCATTTGATCTCTTTCATGCTGGACATGTTGAGGTACTAATCTGTGAAGATTATTCTAGCAACCATCATTTTATTATCTAATTATAATTTAGAAAATAAAATGTAAGTAAAATGTTTTTAGAGAGAACTTGTAATTTGGTGTCTCCTCTTTTATCATAATGTTTTGTAGTTCAAATATATCAACTCTTGATCATTTTATGAAATCCTTCGTGTTCCCATGATTGGATAGTCATTTTGCGTTCTGGCATCACACAGACCTTAACCTATTAGAGATGCCCTTTTCCCGAAATAGTGATATTTGATTAGCATCATAGAATAAGTCAGAGTTGTGATTGTCAACCATAAAAGTTGCTGTCACTATTGTTGCTGGTTGGCCAACTTGTGGGACTTTAATTCCATATCTAAGATGATAGGATAGCCACACAGTAGGAGGATATTAATCCAGTGATTTTGATTCATTTGTACCATTATAGTATTAGTTACATCTCATGCTTGCTTTGATTTATTTTGTTGTGCTTGTTCAGATTCTCAAGAAGGCTAGGCAGCTGGGCGACTTTCTCTTAGTTGGTATTTACACTGACCAGATAGTGAGGTGATTAAATTTGTTATGCTCGATTTCACTTACTCATAATTCTGCCCTGCTTGTGGAATTTGAAATATAAGATTTTGTGCCTATGCTTCTGCTTTAAATCACTGATGTAAAAATGACAAAACAAGTTACTCTTTCATGCAGTGAACACAGAGGGAATCACCACCCAATAATGCATCTACATGAGCGTAGTCTCAGTGTGCTGGCGTGTCGATATGTTGATGAAGTCATCATTGGCGCACCCTGGGAAGTTACGAAGGACATGGTGAGTATTTTATTCAATATTATATATGCTTTAGAATTTATCCGGATTAATATTCAAATGGCTACTGGTATACTCTGCTTGAAGTGCTTATGTTGATCTAATGTGATGTTCCAAACTCAAGTTTGCTGTCTACTATAAATCATATATTCTTTTCCTTATGATGAAAGTATTAAGGAAATTTGCAACTCTCTATGATTGCTAACATATGTAGTGTACTGTTCATATTTTAGAACAAAATGTGCTGGAAATGATATGTAGCAAGTTTTTAGGTTTCTCTTGTACTTCATTCTTCCAATGTCTCAATGACTCTTCTGCTTTCTTGAGAATAGTTGACTTTCTTATCTATTGTATATTCTTTGACTTAAGTTCCTTGATTCCTTTTCTTTTTCCCTACAGATAACTACTTTCAACATTTCTTTGGTTGTGCGTGGGATGGTTGCAGAGCCCAACATTTTGGTAAGCTTGCAAATCTGTCTAGTCCAATCAATTGTTATATCTATGTTCCTGTATTTTTGATTAAAGCTAAATAATTTCATATCATTGCAGAGTGAAACTGATCCGTATGCAGTTCCCAAGAGCATGGGAATTTTCCAGATACTTGAAAGTCCTAAAAGTATAACTACCACTTCAGTAGCCCAAAGGATAATCGCCAATCACGAGGCCTACATCGTATGCTCTCTCCAATTTTTTCCTTCTTTTTTTTTATCTTCATGAGTTCACCAAAGTTTGTTGAATTGGTACTAATGTGATCAACACTTAATATAATACCGCTTTAGACATCTTAGGTTCAGTAAAGTTTATTGTATCTGAGGCATTTTCTTGTTATGTCCATACATGCATATGGGTTGAAGCTCTCCGATCAGTACATATGTTGTGCATTTAAAAAGTTAAATTAAATGAAATATCTACGATCACAACTGATACCTTTTATGTGGAATGATTCTTCCCACCACCCACCCTACCCATGCACACTGGCACAAGTGTCCATGTGCTCTCCTGCATTTTACAACACATAGATTGTGTTAAATTTGGTTGTGATGTCTTATATATGCGATGTGCTTTGGATTGATATCCATCATTTGATGAGAGATGACATATCGTAGTTTTGTTACCTCAAATGCAGAGACGCAATGCCAAGAAAGCAGCGAGTGAAAAGAAGTACTATGAGGAGAAGACATTTGTATCAGGAGATTAGTACAGATAGCGACTTGTACAAGCCAGTAAGTTCGGTACAGTTCTTCTTCATGCAGCTTTACCCTGTCATAGAGTTACTTCTTCTTCTTGTTGAATATTTAGTAAAAGTCCCACAATATTATTTCTTGAAAGGGAGATAAGGAGTGACATACAAGGGTACCCTCGACATAGAATTTGGATGAAATCATTTATTTGTTTATCTTGATGTAACTTTATTTTGGAGTAGAAGCAAACCATAAATAATACACAGAATTTGTGAGAGGCCACGAATACAGCAAATGCAAATGCTAGTAAACGATGGAGAAATTTTTTTATCTGTTAAACAATGAATATGTGTATCAACTTTTGAGATCTCTTCACTGTTCAATGTTACCGTAGCCGTTTCTTTGCATGACATCATTGCATTATTATATTCTTGTCAAGTTTATATCTTCAAGTTTCCTAGTTTTTACTTTAATATCTTGATAATTGTGTGTGTGTGTGTGTGTGTTTGTACGCGCACGCATGCGTCCGTGAGTGTGTGTGTACATACAATGAAACATCAATGATCTTTTAATTTCACGCATTTTTTTACATTATTTGTGAATTGTTGGATTTAGGTATTTGTACTGCATATATGAGATGTAATCTAATACAAGTGTTTAAAACTAACCCTTTATAAATGATAAAAGAAAATGTGTAAAGTTAAGGAAGCATTAGTTATATATATATATATACACTCTTATTTCCCTCTTAATTATTTAGGAGTATGTGAATTTTAATTTGGATTGAACGGTCAAAAAAAAAAAACATAATATGTGTGTGTGTGTTGTGTGTGCATTTATTTGTTTGTGTGTAGATGCATACATATGCGCTCTCTTATGTGGCTCTTAATTATTTAGCAGTATTAGAATTTTAATTTGGATTTTTTGAACTGTCAAAAAAAATATATATATTTTTAACTGTAAAAGTAGGGACGAAGTGAAGTTAAAAGTAATTAAACTATTGTCAATTAAGTTTTGTTGTTTATATATATATAAGAGATGGATCAAAGGTGTTTAAGTTTGTGTAATTTCTTACATCATATTTATAAATTATTGAATTTATTCACTTTTATATCGAATCTATTGAATTTATTTGCTTTTAATAATTAAATTAAATCTAATATATGTTTATTTATTACATGAGTTAGGTTTTAAAGTGTATAAATATTAATGATGTATAAATGATATAAAAAACTATTTGAAGTTAAAGAATCATTGATTCTTTCTCATATGTATATTAATCTAAAAGTGTTTTTTGTTAACCAAGTTCAACAGAGCAGAACAATAAATAAACATCGTCACTGAACTTAATTGATGTATAATAGTAAAACATTTTTTCCGTTTCCAAAATATTAAAGTAACAACTTTATCGACTCATATCATCAAATTCAATTTTAATTTTGAATTTCAGTAATCAAGCATGGAAACAACACATTCAAAAAACTTTACGTTCTGTTAGTTTTGAACTTCTCCAATGTATGAAAACGACACAGTATTAACCAGAACAAAATTTCATTCCCGGTTGCATAGATGCATTTACCGTTCATATATGCAAAACAACTTGACCAATTAATGATTATAGCTTAAACGCTAACAAGTTAATAATGTTGAATAACGTCGTCAATCGTTAGGGACTTATATGATAAAATAAATCCAATTGTGTAATAATTATTATTTCATCAAAATTCAGGATCCTATTCATTATTATCCCATTTCAACCTAATTGCAGTAATTTTTTTAATTCTTTAATATTACCAATTAAATATTACACCAACCGAGGTAAAATTTACTGAAAATAGAAATTGAATTAGCTAATAATTAAAAATTTTAATCAAATCTAATTTAACGTTGCGTAAAACTTCGACACTCAATCAAATCTACCCTTACAATGAAAAAGAATCTTATACATAACAACTAGAAATGGTCGAAAATTCTATCAATGAAATTAGTGGCATTCACATTCAAAACAATTAGGGTAAAGGCTTGGTCACCAATAAATATTTTTTAATTCTTTTTAAAATTTATCTAATTTAATATCACGTTTGTACAATAATTAATACATTTGAAAAGAAAAGTAATCATTTTCAAGTTGATAAACAGCTCAATAATATTATAAGATAACAGAGATGTATAACTATCGCCTTTTGAAGTCGCTCAAAAGGTTTTAGGGATAATTTAGAAATAAAACTTATCTGAAAAGGTCCATTATAAGACCCCATAGACATTTAAGACCAGTTTAATAACGTTAATTAATACTAAATAAAATACTAAACAAAATATTCAAATTTTTTTTCCACCTGTTCAGTTACTTATTTTAATGACTCTTACTTATCCAATCTGATTACCAAATTTTAATTCACAATTCTATTCTTTCAAACAAAAAACAAATTTCACAATTATATATTAATTAAACTAACACTTGAATGCTTCCAAAAATTCCAGAATATTTTAACAACGTTTTCAATCAATACTCGAAAGAAAAAGGAGTATATTCGTCAAAACTTCAAAAATATCATACAAATAGAACTTATATATATATATATATATATATGTATCATATAAATAAGTATCACATGAGTGTACATATTGAAATATCAATTTTAAATTTTTTATTTTCATAAAAATAAATAAGACTTATATTTTAAGAAAAAACATTACAGTCAAATTTAAATTTCATTTATGTTCAGAAGCATCAGGCAGAAAAATAGCACACATATATAACATTTTTCTAGATAAAAAATTTCCATCCTTGCTTTGACATTACATCAAAGCTTTCCTTCTGAAAACCATGACATTAAACTAATGCTACACTTGCTTTCTCATACTAAAATCATCCAAAAGCCTCTTTTCAATGTCACTTCCAATGACAAAAAGGATGATTGCCATTTTCATTCCACCTAGCGATTCACATACATCTAATCCTGCCTTGCACTCCCCACGCAAAAAAAAAAATTACAAAATGGAGCAAATATTTACCCTACTACCATTATCATTACATTTTACCGAAACCATGTGATGGGAGTGGAAGTGCTTTGTGGAAGCTGCGGTGTCATGCAGTGCTGTTGCTGCCATTGATTTAAGCCGTCGATTTCCCTCCTTCCACCAAATTCATATGCATTTGCTTGGTCTATGCTAGGGTTACTGTTTTCTTCAATATCCATTGTTGCTTCTCCCATATCATCAGCCTCCTCCATTTGGGAAGCATCTGTTTCTAAGCTAGTGGCAAGCTGAAACTGAGAAGGAACCCACGGAACAACAGCCAGGCTGTTGCTTGTGGTCGCATCATTCTTGTTATGCGAATTTTCTTCATCCTCTGACAATTTCATGCCCCTGGTATGGCTTGCCCGAAGAAATGGATCTGCAGAGTCGGGACACAGAATTAGGGAAAACATAGCCACAAGGAAGAATAGTCAATCTTACATGAATTTATAAAAGCTAAGCAAGGCATATACTAGCATTTTGTATCATTACACGTCAAACGTTAACCTCAGCCGGGTCTAATTAATAAGATCCAAGCAGTCAGATGATTGATTTGCAGCTTTACATCACCAACATCAACAATGTATAAATAAAAGCCATCCTAAAGAGAATATTAATCAAAATGTTATCTCTTTTTGTTACAGCCCAAGAACAAAACTTTAATCACAGCCCCCTAATATCTTCAGTACTTCAAGCTTTTACTTACTTTGAAATCATAGTTGAAAAAGAAGTGGTTCATAATACAAATTTTTAAGCTTTGTTTGAACTTGCGGTGCTTCTACTGTGCTTTGAAAGCAAAGTTTGCAAACTACATGGTCAGAACCAGCTCATGTCATCTAATGCTTTCATCCCACAGTAGCTGAAGCCATTCGGCTCACTTGCTTTTCCAAATATTCAAGATTCCATCCCATGGTTTGGGGATATCTTTAAAGCTACAACACCTCAATCCCAAACGTAAGATCAAAAAACAAATTAATAGCCCTCCACAATTATCAGCATACATCATTTAAACATGCAAGAACAGAGCTACAATTCTAATACTATCTGAATTATAAGCTCACCATACAGCCATGTGAACTTAGTAATTAAACAAGCTGAACCCAACATACCAATCATTCAATATTTGTAGAATGCTAAACCATGCATACAAATATATAAGGAAGGATTCGGGAATTGGAACTCACTTTTAAACCCAGAAATTAAGTCCCAAGAGACAGAAACACTCGGAGAAGAGGACTGTAACAGAGGATTGTGGTTGTACAAAACAATAGCCTTCTCATCATTCACAGTGTCGCATACTGTAAGATCATCTTCAACACCAACAACATCCTGCTCCCTTTCCTCCTCCATTATTGGCGGCAAATGTGCATTCTGTAAATTAATTCATCAAAAAACAAAAACCCACTTCAACAAATCCATAAATTTGACCTCTAACAATAAAATTTACATAGATGATAACCTTGAAACACAAAAATTATTTACCAGACGGCGAATCTTGCGAGCAGGAGAAGAAAGAGAGAAATCATGCAAGTCATCGCTGACATCATCAACATCAAACTCTTTCCTCTTCATCATCTTCATCATTCTTTTTTCTTCCCTTCTTTCAGACAAATCAATCTGCTGTTTCTGTTTCTCGCCAACTGGGTCTGTTGAGAAACCCCTCATAAGTTAATAAAAAAGTAAAGTGAACCAAGAACACAACTGGAGAGGTTTCTCTTTTTCTCTAGACAAATCCAGAACCACCGTCTATTTTCCATTTCTTTTATATTATTTTATTTTATTTCGCCCCCCAATGTTTGGAAAAGTCACAGGTAGATAATAAATGATCAGTCATGTCAACGGAGGGTTGAAAACCATGGAGCTCCCTTTGCGCCTTTGTGCGGGGAGGTATGTGTTAATTTTGAACAGATTATGATTTATTTGTAATTCTTTGAAAATTAAGGAGGTATATGTTAATATCCTAATACGTACTGTAAATGCTGAAAAAATATATCAAGAAGATAGACAAATGAAGAAAGGACTTGGCTGCAAATAGTAGTGTGCTGTATTTTGTGTGTTCCTATTCTTTGACAGAATAAAAAGATTCTGAAGATTTGGGCTTTTGTAAAATAGTGTGTAATCCTGTTCAATATTGTGTTTTTATCTTCGGCGCACAGCAAATATTTGAGACTAGAGAGAGTTACAGATTTGATAAGAGTTGTCGGTTAAAGAGATACTTTGCGTATTAAAAAAATCCTATGACATTTGTGTCATTGGATAAAATTAATACATTATTTATTGTGACTACTATATCATTTATGTAATGTATATTTCATATATTTTATTATTATTGCTATTTTCTTATCTTGTAATGCTTGTCTATTATTATAGAAATAGATGGACATAATAGTAATTCTAAAATAAAAATGCCGATTTTCCATTGGCACAGAAAATGTTAATTAACAGTGAGGGTGTAAACGAAGAGGTTTAGAAATAATAGGACTAAAATGTAAATTTGGCCTTATTTCCACGGCTCCGACGTCGTTTCACCTTAATTAAATTAAAATGCAACCTCACTAAACCCAAAGCTCCTCCATGCGAAAAGGCTTCCCTATCGCTCTTCGTTTTCGTTCTCGTTCTCTGGCATTTTAAGTGGTATAAGTTTGTGATTTTTTCTGATAATTAGTTGGAAATTCAAACGAAATCAGAGAATCTTCTCCTTGAATCGAGTGCTCAGTAGTTGTGGCTCGTAGTGTTATTTACACCTCCGTTGCAAGAAGAAGGCAAGGCAAAGCATTAGGCGCCCGTCATGGAAAACTCAGACAAAGGGGACGATGTGCCTGTATTCCTTGACCGCACTTCTCGAGTAACCAGAGGAAAAAGGTGAATTCCGATTGATTACATAGCTTGCTAATTATTATTATTATTATTATTATTATTATTATTATTATTATTATTATTATTATTATTATTATTATTATTATTATATGGCGTTCTTTTTTCCGTCTGAATTTGAAAGAGAATGATGAATGATTAAACGAAAATGATGTTACAGAATGACCAAATTGCTTAATGATGAAATTGAAGAGGACGAGTTGTTTTGGAATCAGGATGCTCTTAAAGAGGTAACCTCTATGTAGAAACCGCGCTCATTTTCAGCTAGTGGAAATATTGCTGTCATTTCCTCGGAGTGTATTTGTAGTGCTTTCTATTTTCTGTATTTCAAGTAAACTTGTTTAACAAAGCTAAGCAAGTTCTTTTCTTACTGAAAAATGGTTTCCAGACAGTGCAGTTGCATTTTGAGTCCTTTGGCAGGGGAATTAGCAGTATAAGTAATAAATTAAGAAATATAAGTGCTTATTTATGTGTTTGGTTATTTGTTTTAAAGGTGCTTATCAAATTTAGTACCATTAGAGGTGATTTTTAGATTAGTACATAATTACTTCAGAGGTAGTACTAGGCATCTTAGCGAACCTTTCTAAAATCTGCTAAAATACATAAGCACTATGGATATGCGTTTTTGTAACACTCCTAAATCGACCCTTTATGAAGCAGTTCAACTACCTTTTTTTTAGTCCGAAAGAAGGTTTTGTTTAATTCAGCCTAAATAGTATTAAATATAGTAACTATATGGAAACGTTTTTGGTTGTGTCAAAAGTGCTTCTTATTGCACTGTTTCTCTGCACTTTTACTGATATATGTAACATGGACACCCTGTTCAGTATGCCCCACTGAATGTCGTCTTTTTTGTATGTTTTCTCAGGAAGAGAATGATGATAATTATGAAGAAGAGCCAGAGGTTGCTGATGAGTTTGATAGCGACTTTGATGAAGATGTGAGTAGCAGTTGATTGGTGTTAGAATTATCTATTTTGATTTCTGTTATATAAAGATTATTACATGTCTGATATTGTAATTCCAACCTTTTTTATATTTATTGTCCACTGTTAGAATTCTGTTCTGACTTGATTTTGTTGGTTTAGGAGCCTGAGCCTGATGAAGAAGGAGAAAATGAAGTAGATGAAAGGTTTAACCTCTCTTAGTTAACTTGAATGATCTTTAAATTCCAATTTTGGTAGCATTCTCAAAAATAAGTTTTCTTGTAGGGTCCGGACGAAGAAACGACTAATATACCCTGGAAAGCCTTTGTCAAAGAAAAAAAAGAAAAAGAAAGACATTTCAAAATTAGATAATGCTGAAAAAGACGTTCAATCAACTGAACAGTCTACCCCCCTTGAGAATAATGATGCCCCTGATGATGTAGAAGGTGAAAGAATAATCAGAAAGTCTACAAGAACTGCAGTGATTGTTAGGCAAGCTGAGAGAGATGCAATACGTGCAGCTCTGCAGGCAACAATGAAGGTTTGTTCTGTCTTTCTTTTGGAGTTGATACATATACTTGTTTTATATATATTGCTGTTGGACATAATTGGAGAAGATTTAGTTGCATTCATAATATGACCGTGTTTCTTGGAGATTTTCTTTTACCCTATATTATGACTGCGTGTCTGTTTACGTGGATGTGTAACCAATGCATTTTGAAGCTTTCTTAACTGTGCATGTGTGGCTGACCATTGTTTTCTTTTTGAAGCATTCTTGAGCCGTTTTCCTTTTGAAGCTTTCTTGACTTGTTTCATAATATGACTGTATGTGCACACATGTGTGCCTACAAACATTTAAGTGGGAGAAGAACCTATTTGTGTGTTTTTGGGAGTTTGGCAGCATTAAATTTCTTTAATCGTTTGCAAACAGCTTTGTTGTAAACGTTATTTCAAAATTTACATGTCACATGCAAATGGGGCATAATTTGCGTTGAATGTTATTTAGATTTTACAGAAATAGACATTTTATCATGATCTAGTACTCTTTGTAGAGGATTATGTTTGTAATATGTTCTCATTTTGGATTTGTCTATTCAATTTTTGTTCTCCAATGTATTTGAGTGGTTTACTTCATAATTGATAAATTTAACAGCATTTATGGATTTCTAATATAAGTGAATTTAAAATGTTTGATTTATTTTAAGATGGGCATAAGACATGCTTCCAGTTTTCTAATCATTACATGTAATGTGTTCTCTTTATGTGCTCTATACAATAACACTCTAGGAGAGGTTAATTCAAAAAAACTTACTGGGGCATGAATTTAAGTCTGTGTAACTTTAGTCTTTCTAGGATACCTAATTCATAAAAGCTTCCTTCAGATTGGTCTCCTTTTGACAAGGTGCCCATTTGTTAATAAGGGGCATACCTAATTCATAATCTTGGGATAGTAGTTGTTTAAAAGTGGATTCGGCATGCGCTTTTGAATGGGTTAACTTCTCTATTTAAAAGTTTAGGAATCAAGTTTCTATATGTACTCATGTAGCACTCTTTGCAGAGTTTGATAGGAATTGTACAAACTGTGAATCGGATGAGTCCTGTGTAATTTAGTTGCACATCGCCCGTATTGATATTGAATAGTTCATCTTTTGAAAGTTTTAGGTGTATCTGAACCAGAGAAAACTCAATTAAGAAAAAAAAAAAAAAGGATGTGCATTGAAACTTTGATCAAACTCTCACTATTTCTTAATATGCAGAACATGACAGTGAAAGATATTAGATGGTATTATCTGAGGTGCAGTTGGCCTTGTAGAGCATCTTAATTATTTAAGTTTTTATGGTTGAAGTGTACATTATTACTCTACTGGATTTACTTGGAACATATTTATGATCATAGTAATATGCATGAGTTTTTTCCTGTAATGGATGTTGTTGTACTTTACTTTGTAGCCAATAAAAAGGAAAAAGGAAGGTGAGGAGAAGAGGATGACACAAGAAGAGATGCTTCTGGAAGCAGCACAAACAGGTTAGGTTATAATCATCAGTATTAGGAAATACCAACTCTGAATTTCCAGAAAACTTATTACGTTGTGGACCATTTTGTATGTGATCTCAATTCTAATGCTGTTACTATAATTGGTGATCCTATAGAAATCATGAACTTGAGGAATTTAGAACGCGTTTTGGCAAGGGAGGAAGAAGTGAAGAAAAGAGCAATAGTACATAAAGCTGTCTATAGTGGTCCCCAATTACAGTATTTGTCAAAGGATGGTAAGTGTTACCTCATTAGTTACTGATAGAAGATTTGCCTTAGACACTAGTTCATCTCCATCCACTGACTTCAACAGCACCCTTGTTCAGTGCTGGGACCATTTAATGCTTATTTGTGTGTCTCTTGCAGGTCATTCATATCTTGAATTCAGTAAGGGAGTGTCCTTTCAGTCGGAGCTCCAAACCACACCTGTTCCATGTAAGTTGAACCTACCTAAGGTGGTTGTGAGCTTACATTTTTGGGTAAAAATGGTGGTGTAGCATCCAGTTAAAATGTGCTTGATGATTAATCATTTTTTGTTGTACTTTTAGTTTTCAATGACCCCATTTTGTTCTAATTATGTTAATTTTATCCCTACGGTCATTAGGTAGCCTGCTGAAGTTGTTGCAAACTGTCATGAATTAATTTGGTAATGTAGCTTTCTGAAGATCTATGCGTATATATGTTACACATAGGTGGACAAATTAGTATTTCATCAGGATTTATGTGGTCTTTTGATTTAGTAGATTATTTTCTTTCCTTATTTCAGATGGATTAGGGTTTGTGCTGCTTTTTGGAGATAGACATCTTCACTGTATTGAATGAAGATTTAATTTGCTTATTCTAGTTAGATTTGGATTTCCCATTTCTTTTAGGATTATGGCTTCTATAAATAAGGGCTCACTGCTTAGTTTATTTAGTTTGAAATTACAGGCATAAAGTTGATAATATTTAGTTGATTTTCCTATGTTCTTTTGATTTTTCTCCCCTTTCTCTGAATTTTACGTCCCTTTCTCCTTTCTATTGTTTCTCTAGCATTTGGATTTAGCATTCTTGTGAGAACATAACCTTAGATTCCTTCCATTGTTAATGACTCACTTTGCTATGATTTGGAATGGCATAAATCATTGCACTTTGGATTTGGATGGCAACTCTTTATATTATGCTTCAAATAGCATTTTGGTAATGACTTATTACTTGAGGCAATACCATTGCCTAAAATGTCTCTGCTGTTGTAACTTCTTTCTCGTTTTCAGAAATTTTTGGTTAATGTGGTCAACGATCATTTGATGGATTAGAACCAATAAAATTTGTGGAATTTTAAAGACGTGTAACCTTCCGTGATCTTCTACCTGCACCTTGAATTATGTCACTGAAATAAAAAAAATCCTCATTATCCTTTTAAGTTTGACCTGGTTCTAGTTCATAGAAACCAAATGCATGTTCTATAATTGAAGCGAGTTTCCTACCGACGTCAGTCTGTGAAAGCTTAGCTTGGAGCACTGAAGTTATTCTTTTTCCATATGACTGTGAAAATTGTTTGCAGATGACATTTTCTTGTGAAAACACATTTAGGTGGGCTTGATGTTTTGTTTGCTATGGGACTTGACTTTTTTCTTTTTTTTATTTATCTCTTCCCAGATCCCGAGAAGGCCATTTGTGCAGTTAGTGGATTGCCTGCCAAGTAAGAGGATATTTTCTTAGTGCTCTCCCCTTGTGGCTCCTTTTTTTTTTTTCCTTTTATTTTTTCAAATCTTGTGTTAAAAATATTTTGAGAAGCTATAGTTGTGATAAAGAAATTAATGTTTGTTGCACCTTTTATACAATTATGATGTGGTGATAATCACTAGTTTACTGAAAAGATACATCTACTATGAAAGAAAGATTAGTGCCACAAAAATTTGCAGACAATGACTGTAAACAAACTTCTCCCAATTGCCTTGGGAGGATAAATGAAAGAGGATCTACGAGGACAAAACTATTAGTTGGGATTTTGAATTTTTTTTTTTTTGTTTATCAAAAAGATAGATTGCAAGAATATATTTGTATAAATGTGAGATTTTAGTGTCTCAAATTATTCCTTGTAGTTTGCAAAATTAAGAGTTAGGTTCACAGATTTACTACTACTATGAAATTAGGCTCTACCATCTATTTTCATTTAAAAAATCTATTAGATTCATAAGTTCTGACAATTGTGCGCTTACGCTGGTGTAAGAAAGTCTAAAGAATCAACTAGTCCTTGTCATTTGATATTATATCAAACAAGTTCATCAACTGTAAGCAAGCTTTTTTTTTTTTTAATTTATTATTAGAAATCAATACTTGTTGGGACTCTAACTGGTAATAAATTTTCCTTGTAAAAGTAGCATATTACACTTCAGACACATCACTTTATACATCTCCTTGCTCTAAGTTTATGTACCCATTTGATACACCAAACTGTCAATGAGGAGTTCATTAATGCCTTCATCCTCAATTCTTAATACTGATAGAACAATCAAGAATTTGAAACCAGATATTGTAGATGTAGAAAGCGTAAGTTTTGAACCTAAGTCTAAAGGAATGAAATTATATTTTGTATTTTAAACCTAACATATGGATGCCTCCATTCAAACTATCTGTCCTCTCAGTTTGGATATACGGCATATAATTTCCTTTGATTAGGCTTGGATTCAAATTCTTTTGCAATTGCTCTCTTACCACATTTTCATACGTACTCTTGAATTTTATAATCGTAACTTCAATATTAGCCTTTGATGAGGATGAAGCCTTGAATCAACTCTTTGTTGGCAGTTTAACCTTTGATGTGTCAATTACAATAGCAGCTATAAGAATTGAGTGTAAATAGATGAATAATATGATGTTTGTGAAGTGTTATGTGTTAGTTTTAAATTCAGTGGCAATTGGGATTCCAATGGCTATTTTTGGTCTCCAACAATGAAAATTTGAAAAAAAAAAAGGATTTATTTAATGTTGAAGAAGGAATTTGATTCTTCAAAACTTTCTCATATTTAATCAGGAGACTAATTTCATATTTTGTGTCACATATTAATGCTTTTGGTCTTATCTCTTTGCTGTGTTGCACATGTCGTGCAAATCTGTCACATTTAATATTTTTTGCTGATCTTTCTGCTGTCAGTATGTTTGTATGAATAAATGTCAAGTTTAAATGCTTTTGGTGCTTGTGCCCTATATCTCTTTGTTGTGAATGCATATGTCTATATGTATGAATCTAACATTGGTGCTGTCTCTGTGTGTTTTAGAGGTCTGTGTACTTTAAAGCAATAGTTTGCTTAATGATAATTGTTTTTTAAGTTGGCCTTTATTGTTCTAGGTACCGAGATCCAAAGACAGGACTGCCTTATGCAACAAAAGAAGCCTTTAAAATCATACGAGAACGGTATGAGTGGCCTGCCACAGTTCTTTTCTTCTTTTATAGTTTACACCCTTTTTCTAAGAGTTTAGATTCATAATTACCCATGCCCATGTTATTTCTATCATTGAGATGCATTAAAACTTCCTTAGTTAATGTAAATTCTATCTTATGATAATTATTTTTTTAATAGAAAACGGAGAAACTTATATTAAAAAGAAGGGATATACAAAGAAGTGACAGAACAAGTTCACAAAATAAGAACAGTCTCAAAGATGCCAAAGATGACAAAAATGATGTCTACACGTTTGCATGTAAAAGAAGATCAAATATTTGCCAACTTCTAATACCAATTTTCTACTTTCAAGAATCAACAGTTCTTATGATTTGAGTAATAATGACCTACCTGCCTATTTTTTTTTCCGCAAAAAGGTTAATCAGCATTCACGATGTCTGCTAAATAATTCAAAGGTGCAAAAAGAATGTCATTCAGCTAAGCAGTAAGTACTTTTGTTGGACAGAGAAGGATTGTCATAGGAATATGGGGATAAATTTTTTAGATTAAAAATGTTCTATTTGCTTTTTATGGCAATTTTTTACTCTCTAGTTTGGTTAAGCTTTGGCCCACTGAATTACAATCTAATCTGGGATTAATGGCTTGGAACACTTGACATATATTTATATTTTTCTATCTATAGACACACAAAGACATACTCACACATATACATATGAGTGTATTTAGTTCAGAAATATGGTAAGTGGATGTACAGACATTGTTTGTAGTGGGGACAAATCTGGGAAAATTAATATTTGGGGTTGAAGAATAAACTGATATGTTGAGGTAATATGAATTTTCACACATTTTGAATTTATAATACTGAGTAAATATAATCTTACATAAAGTTCATTAGGCTTAGGGGTTGGGATGGGTTGGGTAGTCGTAGAAATTTTAGGGGCATGTCTTGATGTGCAAGGGGGATGGGTTGAATGGTAAAAGACCCTTGGATTCATCCAAGAGACAAGGGATTCAAAGCCCATGAAGCTACCTAACTAGGAATAGTAAGGTCTAGGTAGTCCTTAGATTAGAATACAATGAACATGGAAGGGTCAAGGAGTTTGGTGTATAATAAAAAACAATTAAGGGCAATTATGGACAGCATGATTTAGCATTTTCCCTGTACATATCTTCAGGTAATTGTAGAATAAATTTTACATAGTGTATAATGCAATTGTTGGTGTTTGGATGTATATCCCTCTTCTAATAGATCATGCGTTCTCATTTTAATCAACAGATTATGCCTTAGGAATTGGATATTTTGTGGTTCTTGTTTGTCTATATTTTTTAAG
This sequence comes from Azadirachta indica, assembly GCA_022749755.1. Lineage (NCBI taxonomy): Eukaryota > Viridiplantae > Streptophyta > Magnoliopsida > Sapindales > Meliaceae > Azadirachta > Azadirachta indica. The sequence goes on from CM040453.1 coordinate 12,781,256, forward strand.
GTTGATTACTTCATCTTTTGAGGTGCATTCTTCAAAAACACCTAGAAGATTTCTTTGTAAAATTTCTTAATTTCTCAAATTCTTGCCTCTCTTCCAACACTTTCTCCTATTTCCTAAATCATTTTCCATTTTTCATGTCTCCAATTGAGAACAAAACTTTAGTGTTTATATAAAACAACAATATAATGGTGTAGACTGGATACTTCTTCTGGTTTGAATAAAGTTCTACATGTATACTAATCTCTTTTTCTTGACTTTTTTTTCTGGGTAATGTTGCAGTTTTGTAGATCAGAATAGTGGTACTCAAAAAGAAATGGACATGGGAGTCTTGTTTGATTCACTTTCGGGGAAAGGTTTTATGGCTAGGCAGAAGAGATCAGAAACTTCAAATAAAAATCAAAAGTCATGTTTCCGGTCCTCGGCGCGTTTTCTTAGAATTCCAGCTCTTGAAAGTGAAGTTTCAGATTAGTTAACAAGGTAAATATTTAGAATTATGCTCCTTAATTTATTGATAATATTATTATTCTGCAGATGTGATTTTTCAAGGCTTGTACTCTATACCATAGCATGGGAACCTTCCCAATATTTGGTCCTCTTGAACTACCGAAGTGCTTACGACAATAGAATTGCGAACAGGACTTTTGTTGATTCTGATGACTGTTTGGCCAGCCAGAATCAAATTTTGTTTAGATGTGGAAAATGGATTTGAATCTCACTTTCATGTGATGTCCAAATTCCTTTAAAGATTTAAATACTATGATAGGTAGCATGTCAACGAATACATGGATATGGAGGCACCTCAGCAAGTGTCGCGTCCTTCGATTATCCCACAGTGCTGGACTATCACACCCTTGCATCTCTACTTATGCATTGCACGTTTACTACTAATTACATTTTTAATTATGTATTTTTTTTATTTCATTTAACGTGTTATGTATTGGTATTGCACTACAATTTTGTAGTTGCATGGCAGGGTGTAGTGGAAGGGACCCTAGAGGAGGGGTTCTTTTTCACCCGAAAGTCAATATAGAGCAGCACATGTTCGGGGATGGGGAGAATATTCGTAGGCATTGGATTATCATTGGCGTCGTGTATATTCTAGCCAGAGTTTGCTGCGGTCACTGTGTTGTATGTGCTGTAGATTTTGTGAGGCACGAGATCACAGTCTATGATTCATCACCATCAGTTCATGAAGACGATGCAATGACAAACGCTTCACAACTATTGTGCACACTGTTGCCTCATCTTATGTGAACGTGTAGGGATTTACATGGCGAGAATGGATTTGGAGGATAGCACATCCCTTTTCACATATCCACGATCATTGCAAAAGGTGTCAAATCAGGAGTCGAGGGGCTGTGACTCTGGGATGTTCACGTGTAGGTCCATTGAGTACCTAGGTTTAGAACGACCGTGTGATTTTGGCCCTAAGCATGATTTGTTCTTTGGGCGGAAGATTGCATTCGATTTGTACATTGAAATGTCATTGTAATGACATTTTCACGTGTATATATATGTCTTTTCATTTTGACTAAATATTTTATGCGGATATATACATTATGTTCATTGGTTAAATGGAATTACAACCCCTAAATGTAAAACGAAATGTACACAACTTCTATACGATGTCCTAAAAATAAAACAAAGGCACCACAAAATACACCATATACAAATATTTTGATTTGTGATGCTACTAAAAGCTTCCACTTAATAAACAAGACTAAAGAAAATTAGAAATATTGCAAGGATATGTAAAAGATTAAAAGTATTTATCATAAAATGAATGTTGTAGTGCAGAAATGGCTAGACATATGGCGTGAAACAAACTCATCACTTATGGTTCAACTTGTGAAGAGCCTACCTCGTGAGCTAAGCTCATGAAGAATGATTATTTGATCTAAAGGAGTAAGTCTAGGGTTACAACGAGGCTTACAAGTGGGGTATTATTCCTCGATTCCTACCCTAAAATGTGTAAGAATGATTATTTGATCCAAAGGAGTAAGTCTAGGGTTACGACGAGGCTTACAAGTGAGGTATTATCCCTCGATTCCTGATCCTAAAATGTTTTAGAGAAAGGGAAAATGTATGTTCTCTATAAAAGTCAATTTTATATAAAGAGTATTTTCAACTTCTTCTTCTGCAAGTTGCCAAGGACAAAAATGCTGCTTAGGAACCACATAACATGACACAAGCAGAAATCTGGTACTGAACAGGACCACTTGCAGGGGTTTCGAAGCTTGATACCTAACCTTAAGAGGGATAAGGTAATCGTGATAATCCAACAAGAGAACAGACATGTAACAAATAATTAAGGATAAAATAAAATAAATCATTTTATGACTGTTATATATTAAATAAGAGTTAACTTAGGAGAAATAAAAATTAATATCTCCATAAGACAAAAAATAAATTAAAGCAACACAATTTGAACCAACCATAACCAAATATGTCCTCATATATAAACATATTTTTCTCCAAGATTATGGTATGACTCACTATCTTTTTGTCATTCTTTAGAAAAAACAAATTCTCTCTCTCAGTTTTCCTTCTTGAGAAAGAGAAATTAGGAGAACTTACTATTAAGCATTCCGTTATAGAGAAATTAGAACTTACTATTTTTTTTTAAAAAATTTTCGTGCTAACTTGGCATCATTGTGGGTTTGCTGGAAAACTTCGGCGGCACTTATAACCTGGTTTCTACTGTAGTCAACCAGTTGCACAGTCGCAAGAAAATCTTTCATCTAAAGGGCTTAGTTCATTTTCATCCATCAACACCTATTTCAGCACTACTCTGTTAACTTATAGAGCTGTTTGAGGCCTTACCAGAGTGTGTTGAGTTTGGAGAGCCTTACTCTCAGTTGGTGCCTACGCGTTAGCCCGGGCGTTCGCTGTTATCGGGTACCATTCTCTTGTTAAGCGGGGTACATTTTCTTGCATCACCAATGAAAAGTTAAAACTCTGGACAACCTTCTGCATTCATTTTCTTTTATAAATAAATAACTTATATATATATATATATATATTTATATATATATTGTAACTTAGAAAATGAAGATATGCAATTTTCTAACAAGACGAATAAAGAAAAAGCTAAATGAACGAGGAAGGAAATTAAGGCACATCATTTCCAAGATTACATCAGAGTAACAAGTAGAAGTTAAGAAGTTAAAGTAGACTGATACATTTGTCTAAGTTGTTTTGCTACATCAACCATGACTGGTCTATCTTCTTCTAATTCAGAGAGACATTTGAAGGCAAGCTCCAAAGAAGCTCTCAGTTGCTGCTGTTCTAATGGTTCATCTTCAATGATTCTGGGATCTATTATCCTCTCAAATTCATTATCTTCAATGTATTTCTGCAGAGAATCCACCCAATCTACACCGATTTCAAGACGACAAGCTAGATTTGGTAATTTTTCTCCTGTCAAAAGCTGAAATAGCAAAAGACCAAAGTTGAAAACGTCCAACTTCTCATTGAACAATCCTCTACTCCTTAATAACTCGGGTGCTATCCATGCTGATGTTCCTCTCAGTACATCTTCTATGTGAGTTTCACCTTCAGGAATGGACGCAGATAAAGAAAAGTCAAACAGTTTGGGAACATATTCTTCACAGAATACGATATGTTGTGATGTGAGATCTCTAAAAACAATTGGCCTGGAGAATCCAATATGGAGATAAGAAATTACGTGTGCTATCTCCATTGCAATCTTCAACCTGTGTTTCAGCGGTAATGGCTGAACATGGGATTCACTATGGTGAAAGAGTAGATTATTAAGTGTCTCATACTCTACAGATTCAAAAACTAGAACAGGAAATTCTGCCTCTAAACGGCATCCGAGTAACTTTAAAACATTTTTGTGACTCATTTGTGATGCAAATACAATGTTATTGATACAATCTTTTTGTGCAACAAAAATGCCGTCGTCAACATACTTCATTGCAGATATTGGACGATCCTGTAGAAAACCACGATAGAACTTGTATCCAACTCCATGTGTAATGGTGTTCCAAGGATGGTAGTTTTTGTTGCTTTCCGGAGCTCTTTCGCAGAAAAACTACGAATGGGATTATATTGACCATTCAAAGAGGCAATCAGCTTTTCTAATAATACTTTCCCATTTCTTATCATGAATGCTTTCTCATTTGCCTTCTCCTGATACCTGCTTGTTCTCAGAAATGAACTCATGATACCCTGAAATCCACATCAAGTATGCGTATAATATAAGTAACATAAAAGGAAAGAATAGAAAGAAAGAAAGAAGGAAGGAAAAACACAGAGAGAGTTTTGGAATTGGCACCTGAAGAAGAACGAAGGTAAATAGAAACAACTTTGTTTCCTTCTTGTAAGTATGAATGAAAGTTTTCTCAGTCAACCATAATCATTCAAAGTCGCGGGCAGTTTCCATCCGTTGAGAGTGATCTTGAAAGCACCTCACAGGTATTCTGACACAGCCATTTCGTCTTCATGAGTGAGTGCATTTAAAAATAATACGAGTTCATTCAGTTTTACATTTCCATGTGGCTTGGGCCCATTTTAGAAATGTCACCAAGGGTTGGATAGATATTGTTTTGTTTTAAACGGCCATCTTTACTTCTTCGTAGAGAATAAAAAAAAAATCAATAGGGTTGTTCAACGGTTCAGATTGTGCCAATTTAATCAAATTTATAACCGATTCATCAGTTAACTGTGTTAAAAATTTTCAATCCATCTCAATTTACGACAATATAAAATTTGATTCGATCTAGACAAATTAAAAAATATATAATTTTAATATTAGTTATATTTTATTAAAAAATTAATTGAAAAAAATAGCGTACAATTAATTTAAACTTTCAAACAAATACACTTATCTAAAATTAAAATAAAAAATATAAATATATAAATAATTATAATTGTATTTCTTTTGTAATAATAATTGTATTCTATCAAAATACATCATAAATAAAAAAGTGTTAAAAATAATTATGGTAAGTTTATAAGAATACATTATTAAAATTTATAAACTCTCATAGAATACATAAAAAATTTCAAATCTTTTTTTACAATTATCACACATATTTTACAGAACTTATTAAAAAAACAATTAGAATTGATCGTTTATACATATTATCTGTTCTAGAATAGATAAACTAAAATGTCACATCAACAGAACAAATGGGGATAGACGGACCGAAAGTGATTTTATGTTACACGTAGAAACCCTATTCATCCAAGCGATCACATGCAGAATGTACCATGAAAGTAAAATAGATGATGAGTAAAAAATAAAAATTAAAATTAAAATCTAATGGAAACAGATAATGTGAGAATGATCAAATGATGTCTTAGAGGTTGGTATGTGAATAATTTGTACATATTTTTTTTCTTTTGTAATTTGGCCAGAAGGTCATTAATTTTATTTTCCCCACCTTGATCGGATAAGCAAGCCAACTAGTACAGTCAAACACAAGGCAGCGACTATGGAAACAACAAGTGCAAATGCATATACTAAGATTTGGAAACTTGAAATGTTTCTGCATCTTCTTCAGTCCCTTGTCGATAAATGGAGCCAATGCTGCTGCTCCAGCCACTCTAAAGGGTCTGGTTAGGTTGTTTCCAGACACATCAAGATAACAATTTGCAGCAGGCAAGCAACAAAACTTAAATTCTAAGTTTAATATAATTAACATGAAGAATAAGGAAGCTCAATGAAAATGAAATTCATGGATAATCAGACTCAAAACTGTAACAAGTAAATAATCAGAAAGACCATGATCACAAATCCCAGCTACACCGAAATCAACTGATACTGAAGTTTCTCAGAGACCACACGACTCAATGAAACTAAAGTAAACTAGTGCAACACAATTCGAATCAATCATAGCCAGATGTGTCCCTGGTACATAACATGTTTTTCTCTAAAATTATGGTATGACTTCACTATCTTTTGCCACTCTCTAGAAAATATATTCTCTCCCTACCTTTAATTTCCATTAGTTATTGGGATCAAGAAAACTAGGAGAAATTACTTTTTTTTTTCCCTCATTTTCAGGCTAACTCAGGCACTATAATGGGTTTTCCGGAAAACTACGATGGCCCTTATAACCCGGTTTCTGTTGTAGTCAACCAAGCAGAGAAGTTTATAACTTTTATTTATATATAAATTGTAACTTAGAACATCAAGACATTTTCCAACAAGACAAATAAAAGAAAAAGATAACTGAACAAGGAAGGAAATTAAGGCACAACGTTTTAAATCTTACATCAGAGTAACAAGTTAAGAAGTTAAAGTAGACTGATACATTTGTCTAAGTTGTTTTGCTACATCAATCATCGCCGGTCTATCTTCTGCTACTTGGGAGAAACACTTCAAAGCAAGCTCAACAGAAGCTCGCAGTTGCTGCTGCTGCTGCCGCTCCAATTGTTCATCTCCAATAATTCTGGCCCGAAATACATTATTTTCAATGAATTTCTTCATGCAATCTGTATAATTCATTTGAAGACGACGAGCTAGATTAAATGGTTCTTCTCCGGTCAAAATCTGAAATAGTAAAGCACCGAAATTATAGACATCGCACTTCTCATTGAAAAATCCTGTAGTTATGTACTCAGGTGCACCAAATCCTGATGTTCCTCTCACTGCATCTTCTATGTGAGTTTCACCTTCCGGAATAGACGCAGCTAGGGAAAAATTATACAGTTTGGGAACATATTCTTCACAGAATACAATATGTTTTGATGAGAGATCTCTAAAAACAATTGGCCTTGAGAATCCAGTGTGGAGATAAGCAATTACATTTGCTATCTCCATTGCAATCTTCAACCTATGTTTCAGTAGTAAACGCTGATAATGAGATTTACTAAGTAGATGATCAAGAAACCCACACTCTATAGATTCAAAAACTGGAACAGGAATTTCAGCCTCTAAACACCATCCGATTAACTTTAAAACATTTTTATGACTCATTTGAGATGCAAATACAATGTTATTAAAAGAAGATTGGTATGGATCATGAAAACTGTCGGCAGCGAACTTCATTACGGATATTGGACGATCCAGCAGAAAACCACGATACAACTCGTATCCAGCTCCAGGTGTTATGATGTTCCGAGGATGGTAGTTGTTTGTTGCTGTCCTAAGCTCTTTTGCAGAAAAATCACGAATGGGATTATATTTACCATTAGAAGAGGCAATCAGCTTTTCTAATAATACTTTCCTATTTCTTATCACGAATGCTTTCTCATTTTCCCCCTCCTTCTCTTTCTCCTGAGACTTGCTCGTTCTCAGAAATGAACTCATGATACCCAGGAATGCAATCAAGCATGTATATAATGTAAAGAATATAAAAGGAAAGGAATATAAAGAAAGAAAGAACAAACAATAGAGAGAGAAGGGGGAACCTTGAGACTTGAGAGAGAGCTCTGGAATTGGCACCTGAAGCAGAATGAAGGTAACCAGAAACAACTTTGTTTCTTCTTGTGAAGTATTGAAGTCTTCTCGTTCAACCATAACTATTCAAAGTCTTCTCAGTCAACCATAATTATTCAAAGTCGTCGGAGAAGTATGCCGCTAGGAATACGGTTTCCATTATAATACCAATTTCCAAGGAGAAATAATTACTGACCCTGATTTATATGATTTTACAGCAAAACGTAATTAGGTTCAGTTTCCGTTCAATACGCAGTCATCTCCGAAGCACCTCACCGATACTCTGATACATCCATTTTGTCTTCGTGAATGTGAGTGCCTTTAGAAATCACATGGGTACATTCAGTTTTACATTTCGATGCGGAAAACCTTGCGTATGTCTCACTGTTTGGGCCATTCTAAAAAGGTCGCCAAGTGAATTTGACTAAATTTATATTTAATCTATTGCTTGAAGAATTAAAATTTTTTCAATTTGACCCGATTTATAATATCGATCCAATCTGAATAAACTAAAAATATATAATTTTAATATTAATAATATTTAATTAAAAAAATAACGTATGATTTATTTAAACTTTTAAAAAAATAAATATTTTAAAAAATAAAATAACAAAGTATAAATATATACTAATTATAATTGGGTTCTTTTTTCATTAAAAAAATGTGTTCTTTTAAAATACATCAAAAATTAAAAAAAAAAAGTAATAAAAAGAATTACTGTAAGTTTATAAGAAACATGATGAAAACTTATAAACGTTTATACAATACATAAAAAATTTCAGTCTTCTTCGTATAATTATCAAACATATTTTTAAAGAATTTATACCCAAAAGAAATTAGAATTAATCTTTTACACATTATATGTTTTAGAATTGATCTTTTACACATATTATATGTTGTAAAATAGGTGAATTTAAATTCCATTCCAATAAAAAGATTGAGATAGACAGACCAAAAGTGATTATATATTGCATGTAGAAATTGTTCATACAAACGGTGACATACAAAAAGTGCTATGAGAGTAATAGGTGATCAGTAAAAAACTAAAAAAAAAAAAATTAAAATCTAATGAAAAAAGATAATGTGAGAATGATCAAATGATGGCTTATAGGTTGGTATGCGAAAAATTGTTTGTTAATTATTTGTGCATATTTTGTTATTGTAATTTGGCCAGAAGGGCATTTATTCTATTTTCCCCATCCTGATAGGATAAGCAAGCCAACTACAGTCAAACAAGAGGCAGCGACTATAGAAACAACAAGTGCAAGTGCAAATGCGTATACAAGATTTGGAGACTTGAAAGGGTTCTGTACCTGCTTCAGTTTCTTGTCGATAAATGGAGCCAATGCTGCTGCTCCAGCCACTCTAAGTGATCTGGTTATGTTGTTCCCAGTCCACATCAAGATAACAATCTGCAGCCAGCAACCGACAAAACTTAACTTCCAAGTTTAGCAAAATCAACATGAGAAAAGCAAGCACTATGAAAATGGAACTCATGGATAATCAGAGACTCCAAACTGTACAAAATAAATAGTCAGAAAAACCGTAATTACAAATCCCATCTTACATCAAAATCAACTCAAACTCATAGTAAAGTTTCTCTGAGATAATACTTCAACCTAACAGATGGGTGAATTCTCCAACTCCAAGATGTTGTTTCTCTTCTTTGTTCAGTTAAATTATTGAATAAGGAAATTGCTTTCCCCGAATATTTATATCCTCTTTCTTTTTCTCTTTCGTTTCTGCACCATGTTGTCATCTTCCAATTAAGGTTGGGCTGTGTTGGGTAGTGTTCAATGTTATGGGCATGTTTTGATACCCAAGGGGGACGGGTTGAGTGGTAAAAGGCCCTTAGATTTATCCAAGAGTCAAGGATTTAAAGCCCATGAAGATACCTGACAAGGAATAGTAAGGTCTAGGCAGTACTTAGATTAGAATACAATGAACATAGAAAGGTCGAGGAGTTTGGTATATAATAAAAAACAATTTAGTATGGATGGCAGTACATGACTTAGTATTTTCGCTTTACATGTCTTCAGGTAATTGTAAAGTTAATTTGAAGAAGTGTATAATGCAATTGTTGGTGTTTGGATGTGTATATCCCTCTTCTAATAGATAATGCATTCTCATTTTAATTCAACAGATTATGCCTTAGGAATTGGAAATTTTGTGGTTCTTGTTTGTCTATATTTTTTAAGGTTGATTACTTCATCTTTTGAGGTGCGTTCTTCAAAAACACCTTGAAGATTTCTTTGTAAAATTTCTCAATTTCTCAAATTCTTTCTTCTTTTCCAAAACCTTCTCCTATTTTCCTAAATCATTTTCCATTATTCACACGTCTCCAGTTGAGAACCAAACTTTAATGTTTATATAAAACAACAATATAAAGGCGTAAACTGGATGCTTCTGCTGCTTTGTACATAAACTTCTTCTAATAAAGTTCTGAATGTATAATAATTTCTTTCTCTTGACTTGTTTTTCTGGGTGATTTAGCAGTTTTGTAGATCAGAATAGTGGTACTCAAAAGGAATGGACATGGGAATCTTGTTTGATTCACTTTCGGGGAAAGGTTTTATGACTAGCATGAAGGGATCAGAGACATCAAATAAAAATAAAAAGTCATGTTTCCGGTCCTCAGCACGTTTTCTTAGAATTCCAGCTCCGGAAAGTGAAGTTTTAGATTAGTCAACAAGGTAAATATTTAGGATTATGCTCCTTAATTTATTTGATAATATTATTATTGTGCAGACGTGATGTTTTAAGGCTTGTACTCGATACCATAGCACGTGAACCTTCCCAATATTTGGTCCTCTTGAACTATTGAAGTGCTTATAGCAATAGAAATAAGAAAAGGACTTCTGCTGATTCGGATGACCGTTTAGCCAGCCAGAATCAAATTTTGTTTAGTTGTGGAAAATGGATTTGAATCTCATTTTCATGTGGTGTCTACATTCCTTCAAAGATTTAAATAACATGCTTGGTAAGATGTTGATGAACATATGGATATATATGGAGGCACACCAGCAAATGTCGTGTTCTTCGATTATCCCACAGTGCTGGACTGTCGCATCCTCGCATCTCTACTTAAGCGTTGCAAGTTTACTACTAATTACTTTTTTTAATTATGTAACTTATATTTCATTTAACATGCTATGTATTGGTATTGCTGTACAATTTTGTAGAGGAGGGCTCTTTTTACCTCAACGTCGATATATGGCACATGTTGGGGATGGGGAGAACATTAGTAGGCATTGGATAACCATTGATGTCTTGTATATTCTAGCCAGAGTTTGCTGTGGTCATTGTGTTATATGTGCTATAGATTCTGTGAGGCGTGAGATCACCGTCTATAATTTTTCACTATCAATTTGTTGGAATTAATGTATTTTTTACACTTATGAGCTGTCAAACGAAATATTTTTTAACATTTGTAGGTCATGAACACTGTCAGAGGACAATTTTCAAAACTTAAACTGTATTGATTGAGACATCATTTTTGTTCATGGTTGGCACCATTAGAAAGATCAAAATATCAACTTTCTAGCAAATTTTACGGTATTCAATTTGAATTTTTCTAGAGAAAGTTATAGTCAAATGCTTAAAGGATGTTCAAATGAAAAGTTAATATGAAATGTTTGTATAAAACTGTTTAAATTCTCGTACAATGGTTTGTATTTAGAGTTAATGTTTTTGTCTCTAAAAAGTATGTTTAGAATTATCTAAAATTGATTTTCTAACAAGTCTAGTTATTATTTATATGACAATATAAGTAAAAATCTTATGATAAAAAAAAACAGAACACAGAAATAAAAAATTCTACAGAATATTGAACTCTGTAGCAACAACTCAACAAATGTTCTGTTTTTACTTTACAATTCATTCAAATAACCAACACAGTTCACGGGGACAATGCAATTATAAACGCTTTACAACTATATTGTGCACACTGCTGCCTCGTCTTATGTAACGTGTTGGGATTTATACGGCGAGAATGGATTTGGACGGTAGCACATCCCTTTTCACATATCCACGATTTTTGGAAGGAGTGTCAAATCAAGAGTCGAGGAGCTGTGACTCTGGAATATTCATGTGCAGGTCCATAGAGTAGCTAGGTTTAGAATGACCGTTCGATTTTGGCCCTGTGCATGATGTGTTCTTTAGGCGGAAGATTGCACTCGATTTTTACATTGAAATGCTATTGTACTGACATGTTCACGTGTGTGTGTGTGTGCATATATATATATAATTCATGTTCATCGGTTAAATGGAATTATAACCCCTAAATGTAAAACAAAATATATACAACTTCTGTAAGATGGTTTAAATGAAACAAAGGCACCACAAGTAACACAATCAGCTATTCTCAGTTGAAAGATGAGAAAAATGAACAGTCAAATAAAGTAAAATAATTCGGAGTTTAAGCTACCCCATGACATGTATGGTATATCAAATTGTAAATCATGCCTATAACTCGCCAAAACCAGAGAAATCTGACAAAGATATTACCGGCTTGGTTTCTAAACTTTCTATTACTGTGAACAAAGGAGAGACATTCCTCTGTTGAGCAGGATACATTTTCTTGCATTAACAATGAAAAGTTAAAACTCCATGCAACCTTCTGCATTGATTTATTGGGACGATTTTCTCTCCTAAATATATAAATAAATAAATAAATATGTAAATTTTATTTATTTACATAAAAATTGTTACTTAGAAAATGAAGACAGGCAATTTTAACAAGACAAATAAAAGAAAAAGATACATAAATGAACACGGTAGGAAATTAAGGCACAGCGTTTTAAAGATTGAGAGTAACAAGTAGAAGTTAAGAAGTTACAGTAGACTGATACATTTGTCTAAGTTGTTTTGCTACATCAATCATCGCCGGTCTATCTTCTTCTACTTCGCAGAGATATTTGGAAGCAAGCTCAAGAGAAGCTAGCAGTGGCTGCTGCTGCTGCTCCAATAGTTCATCTCAAATAATTCCGGGATCCGCTATCCCCTCAAATCCATTATTTTCCATGTATTTCTTCATACTACCTCCATATATATATTGATTTTCAATGTATTTCTTCATACTATCTCTATATAAATAATGCATTTCAGGACGACTAACTATATTAAATAGTTCTTCTCCGGTCAAAAGCACAAATAGTACAGCACCAAAACTACGCACTTCTCACTGAAAAATCCTGTCCTCACGGACTCAGGTGCAGCAAATCCATATGTTCCTATCACTACGTCTACTACGTGAGTTTCACCTTCCGGAATAGAAGCAGCTAGCGAAAAATTATACAGTTTGGGAACATATTCTTCACAGAATGCAATATGTTTTGCTGTGAGATCTCTAAAAGCAATTGGCCTTGAGAATCCAATGTGGAGATAAGCAATTACATTTTATTATCTCCATTGCAATCTTCAACCTATGTTTCAGTAGTAGACGCCAAAATGGGATTCACTATGGCCAAAAAGTAGATTATTAAGTGTCTCATACTCTATAGATTCAGAAAGTAGAACAGGAATTTTAGCCTCTAAACAGCATCCGATTAAACTTAAAACGTTTTTGTGACTCATTTGCGATGCAAATACAATGTTATTAATCCAACCTTTTTGTTTATTAAAAAAGTCGTCTTTATCATACTTCATTACAGATATTGGACGATCCTGCAGAAAACCACGATACAACTTGTATCCAGCTCCTTCTGTAATGATGTTCCAATGATTGTAGTCGTTTGTTGCTGTCCTGAGCTCTTTTGGGGAAAAACTACGAATGGGATTATATTTACCATTAGAAGAGGCAATCAGCTTTTCTAACAATACTCTCCCATTTCTTATCATGAATGCTTTCTCATTTGCCTTCTCCTTCTCCTTCTCCTGATTCTTGCTTTTTCTCAGAAATGAACTCATGATACCCTGCAATGTACATCCAGAATGCATATATATAAAGAACATAAAAGGAAAGAAAAACAGAAAGAGAGAGGGGAACCTTGAGGGAGAGCTCTGGAATTGGCAACTGAAGCAGAATGAAGGTGGCCAGAAACAACTTTGCTTCTTCTTGTTAGTATGAATGAAAGTCTTTCTCGGTCAACCATAATTATTCAAAGTCGTGGGAAAAATATGCCTCTGGGAAGGCAGTTTCCATTACATTACCAACTATCAAGCAGAAATAATTAGTCACCAAACCTTACTCTGACGTGGAATACACTCTCTTGTCGAGCCCTGTCACACGGCGGGACTTCCAGTCTTCCGCCTTTTGTATAGACAGTTATTTCTCCAAAATATTTGAGGTGTTACATGACTGTCTCTCAATAAACACTTGAGATAAATATAAGTAGATTATAAAAAAATATAATATAAGAAAAGAGAAAAAATTAATGACGCAAGATTGATATAATTTTACAGCAAAACATAATTAGGCTCGGTTTCTGTTCAACATGGACTGATCTTAAAAGCAGCTCTCCAACATTCTGATACATTCATTTCGCCTTCATGAATGCGACTGCACTTAGAAACAACACGGGTTCATTCAGTTTTACATTTCAATACGGTGAAGCTTACGAACTACATACGGTTCGATTGTCTCCGTGTTTGGTCCCATTCCAGAAACGTCACTGAGTTTGGGTTGGATGATCTTTTATTTTAAACCAAACAAAACCAGCAGTGCTGTCTAAGGGATCAAATCGAATGAATTTGACTAAATTTGTAACTGATTGGTAGCATGTTGGTGAATTATCACACATATTTTAAAGAACTTATATAATAAAAGAAATTAGAATAAATCCTTTTCACATACCATATGTTTTAGAAGAGATGAATTTAAATCTCATACCAACAGAACAAATTGAGATAGACAAACCAAAAGTAATTATCTATTACATGTAGAAACTGTTCATACAAACGATCACATACAAAATTGGATATGAAAGTAATAGATGGTGAGTAAAAATGAAAAAAAAAATTAAAATCTAATGGAAACAGATAATGTGAGAATGGTCAAATGTTCTCTTATAGGTTGGTTGTGAAAAATTGTTGCATATTTGTTTCTGTAATTTGGCCAGAAGGGCATTTATTCTATCTTCCCCATCTTGATAGGATATGCAAGCCAACTACAGTCAAACACAAGGCAGCGACTGTAGAAACAACAAGTGCAAATGCGTACACAAGATTTGGAAACTTGAAATGGTTCTGTATCTTCTTCAGTCCCTTGTCAATAAATGGTGCCAATGCTGCTGCTCCAGCCACTCTAAATGGTCTGGTTATGTTGTTCCCAGTCCACATCAAGATAACAATCTGCAGCCAGCAACCGACAAAACTTAACTTCCAAGTTTAATAAAATCAACATGAGAAAAGCAAGCACTATGAAAATGAAACTCCCGGATAATCAGAGACTCCAAACTGTACAAAGTAAATAGTCAAAAAAGCCATGATTACAAGTCCCATCTATGCCAAAATCAACTCATACTAAAGTTTCTCTGAGATAATACTTCAACCTAACAGATGGGTGAATTCTCCAACTCCAAGATGTTTATCTTCTTTGTTCAGTTGAATTAGTGAATAAAGAAGTTGATTTCCCTGCATATTTATCTCCTCTTTCTTTTTCTCTATTGTTTCTGCACCATGCTGTCATCTACGATACATTTCGGAACTGATTATATGGTTTGTGATATTTCAAAATTGATCGTGATTTTAACTCTCATGTAATATGCTCTCATGCACATGCATTGTATATGTTATGTATGTACTTTCTATATAAGAAGGACTATTTCTGCTACTGAGGTTTCATACTCACTATGACTTGTAATTACATATGATTGAAGGCTTGTGCGCATAATGAATTTGGCAATGCTTTTGTTATCCCCTTCTTCCCTAGGTATTTAAGATATTTGACATTTCTATTGATTCGTTGGATTAAGAGTTTTCTATTCGAGTTTTATTGCAATTTAGAATTAGAGATTTGATTTGGTGCAATTTTTGTTTATAAGATTAATCAAGCACTCGATTTTCTTCCTTTCAATGAGTATTTTGTTAAGTTAGATCATTCCTTTAACCACTTGGGTTGGTGGTGTGAGAGTTGTTCTACAATGAAGGCACCATTCCATCTATGCATATTTGCATGCATTCAACAATCCATTCACACTAGTAAACATTTTGCACTGTTAATAAAAACTTGCAGGCAAATAAAAAATTAGTAACATGAGAGCAATGCTAATGAGAATGTCTAACTATAACCAACTCCTCAAATACAATTAAAAATCACTGTTTACAATAAAAGAATTTTAAATTCACTAGAAATAGTTGCTTTAATGCATATGCTCTAATTCTAACTAGGTTAGGAATGGCAAAAGTATTTCTCAGGAATACGCCATCCCTTTAAAGTCCGAAGCTATCAATCCCAGTTGTGAGATACCTAAAATATAAGAGATCTTGCAATGTTTCAGAAAGGTTTAGCTCCTTATATCAGCCATGCAGCGATCTAATCAATGTTATTCACATAGTCACTGTCGATTGGCATAAACACTTGCAGACCTTTGGTTCATACTTTTTTGCCCCACAATTGCAATACCTACAAATTGTAGCCATCCACTATAATTTGTTTTATACTTTCTCTTGATTTCAGTTTTGGAACTATTACGTTTTGTCCCATGAAATAAGTAAAGTGAAAGGGGAAAAGGAGAAAATTTGTTCTCTAAATGCATATGCCAACATGAAAACCATGCACATAATCAGAAATCAGACATATCAATAGCGTCTCATGGTAAACTCTCTGTGCTAACATTTCTCTGAAGATTTGCCAATTTAACCATCACAATCAACATGAGCTACATGACAACCAACTCATCCACTCCCCCCCACCTGTGCAGTCATTTGAAAATTGCTTTACCATGTCAATCAGCATTCCTCAAATAAATTTCAGTGCAAAACAACTTTATACTGAAGAAAAATTACCTACAAATCTTATTGTAAAATCCAATTGAATCAGCTAGTCTTCCATTTGTTATATAAATTTCAGTAGACGCTTGATATAAGAATACCAATTCATTTTTAATCTAACAGATTTTTTATTTAACTCCAAGAGAAAACATCAAAGGTGAAATTTATAATTGAATTTAGAGAGCCAGTGTGTAAAACAGCTTTATACTGAAAGAAACAAAAAATGGGGTTGACTAGAATAAAGAATCATGAGAATTTGATTTGCTGATCCCTGATTTCCACTTATGTCAATAACGTAAATTAGCTAATTGGTACTAAAGTTGAACTAAAAATTAGAAAAAGTGAAAAAAGAAATCTTCTATTCTTATTAAACCTTCGAATGATAAAGCTAGCATGTATGACTGTTAAAAAATGCTGGAAAAGAGAAACATATAGTTTGTAACAAGACAGAAAACTGGAAGCATTTCTTACCCCTAAAAGAGCTTGAAGGTTGGCAGCAGGATTCTTGCCAGAACTCTTCTCATATCCAAGGAATGCAAGGACAAAAAAACTGGTATAGGTAACGCCATCAAACAATCCGTATGCAAGCACTGCTGAAAGTCCTAGCTTTGCAATCTTTGAATTGATTTCAGCTGAATTAGCCTGGTGAAAACGCAAAAAAGATGAAAATACCATATGGGTATTTTTTGCAATAATAGCCAAGTAGACAAAAACTCAGCTTCACAAGAAATCATCTAGCGCAAAAACACTTATCAAACTATTGCTTTCCACTCCCCATTTTTATTCTACTGTATAATTCTTTTCCCCCTAATTTTCCCATCAACCAAACACAGCAACCACTAGAATCCAACTGTTGAGCATTAAGAGTGAGAAAGAGAGCTTTCCCTCAACTTAAAATTGTCCCAGAATCCCTTGCTCTGCTGATTCTACCCATCAAATCAAAACAAACTGCATGAGAGACAAAAGATTCATTTCATACAAATAAAATTAATATAAATTAATTGTACCTGTAATTGTTGGTCGTCTGGGAAATTTTCTCCTGCAGCCCCCTGGTTAATGGAACACTTGAGGGAAAATTTTGACTTCAGGGGAAAACGTTGGCATGCTCCAAAACCGTTACAGAAAGATGCAATGCCAGTTTTGATCTTGCTGGAGTTTGAGTTTGAGTTGGGGATGAGCGTTTTTGTGTTGTACTCCATGTCCATGCAAGTGATAAAGCAGAGCTCAACATCTTACACCCACGACCAAATTGCGAACCGTACCCAATTGGGTTATTTTAGGAATGGGACGACAATACTTTATATTCTTTGAACTTTGGGGACATTATAATTCAGACATCATTTGACATAATAAATTTGGAAAAAAAAAGTTATATAATTATTTTGATAAAAAAAAAAATATTTAATATTATATTTTTTTTATTGTAACAAAATTGTCAAAAATTTAAAATTTAAATTCTTCTCGCACGAAAAGAAGTAACTTCTAAATTTTGAAAATTAGTTTTCAATATTAGTTGAGCTACAAAAAATTAAGAAAGATTTTTGATTATCGAAAAAGTCAAACTAACAAGTACTTAATTATATCCAACTTATAATTTTTCCATTGTGTAATGATTGGTATAGAGTTTCTAGCCCTTGAGCAAATATTTGCTTATCAATTTTGTATATAAATAAACAAATTTTTGCTTCTAAAAGGGTGATGATAATAATAATAATAATAATAATAATAATTTTATTTTTGTGTATATTTTGCATAACGAAAACATCCTAGAATTTGCCAACAAAATATTTGATTATGTGGAATTCACATGCCAAAATATTTGATGCTACTCGATGTTGAATTTGCCCGCTTAATATAAAATAGGAAAAAGAACTTATTAAATAGGTCATTGATGTTAAATTTCTAATGTTCAAATCTACTAAATAATACTTTTTAAAAACTCAATTAATGCTTTTTTCTACATAATAAAATATTTAGAATTTTCACTTAGGCAATATCATATTTTTCCCTTAATTTAAATTAAAAATTGAGTAAATAAGTTATTTCAATAATCAAATAGTACAATAAAGATATTATTATAATGATATAAAATAATAATAAATAAATCAAATATCCACATAAGGTACACCAATAATCTAATGATAATTTTGATAAACTGAAGTTTTCTTCGAATCCCCATCTTGACGTTTGGGGTCAAGATTTATTATTAAAATTTCACGATATTTTATTCCTTTAGTTTTAAAAACAAAATAGAGTTATTTAACACCACCTTATAACACTAGCCTACTTTTCCTTCTACTAATCACAACTGTATTTGCCCCAATTTTAAATGCCATAAGAAAAACCACCAAGCACTTTGCTAACAATTATTAGAATAACTTGCACAGGCAGACACTGCTCATTGAGAGCTGCATCTCCTACACCTTCAAATGCTAAATATTTCCATTGCAATCACGCAAAATAAATATTTCCCGCAAGCAGAAAGTTACTTCACAAAGAAAGGCTTTTAAAATCAAGAAGGGCATAGGCATAGGTCCACTCAAATAATATAAAGCAAGAAACTTCATGCTCATAAATTGAACAAACATCTTAAACCCTAAAACTAACAGTTTGAAATAACTGTTACAAGAGTCAAAACTTAAATCCAAAAAGCAGCAGTCCCACATCATACTTCAAAAGGCTGCTGTTTAAACAAATCAAACTTGTTACTTCTTCTCTTCCTTTTCTGCCTCTGCAGCCTTCTTCAACCTTGCACCAACATGGCGCTCGTTCATCCTCTCCACGCGAAGTTTGTCATATGCCTTGAAGGACTTCATATCTTCAGTAACCTTAACAAGCTCCACAGTAGGCTTCTCAAGAGTAATAGGCATGTAAGGTCCTTGGAATTGGGTTGCTGTTGCCAATTCCACAGGTGCAGAATCACCAGCCTGCATCCACATAAGAATAAAGAGAATTTTAACCCCAAAAGGGTCATTCAAAATGAAGCAAACATGCATCTAAAATAGTTCATTCAAAACGAAGTGAAAATGAATCTAAAACTCCCAGTTTACCTTGAATTTACGAGCACGTCTTGGGAAGACAACCAATTTGGCCTTGTATGTCTTCAGCCTCTGAACATTAGCTTGAAGACCCTCAAGGGAACGGTTCTTACGACGATGATCAACTGAAATGCCAATAGTTGGAGCAAGTTTCTTGGGAATTCCTGCAGCCTGTTTTACGGGAAAAATGTGTTACATCAGCAAAAATGAGAAGGAAAGAAAAAAAGACAAATGATATCAACAAAAATGGAAGGCAAAAATATGGCAAAAATTAAAATGACTTGTTAAAAAGAAATCATATTAAACACTTTGGGGCTAAACTTTTATGATGTCAGCAATATATTAAACTCTAATTGCACAATTGTGCATACTTAAGATGATAGCTCGTAAAATTTGAGATTACAAGGAAACAAGCCAGCAAAAATTGTAGCCAACATTGATTATAATTAAAAGGAAGAATCACAAGCATAAATGCTGCATTGCTGACAGAGGTGGAATAGACATGAAAGCAAAGTGAACACTAGGCATAAATATTTTCATTAACTATTAAAGGGAAACAATAAGCTACCTTAAGCTCTTCAAGAGTAAAGCCTCTACCAGCCCTTAGTTTCATGTTGTATTTTAAGGTCTGGCCATGAACAACAGGACGAAGAGGTCCAGCAGTAGGACGAGGAAAGATTTTGACAGCCTTCTTTTGACGTGCTATTAACAGATTCACAGTTCAAAGTAAGCCGAAATAGAAGCAAAAATGATATCCATAAAATCAAATCAAATGAAAAATAAGGTACTACTAACCAATGCGTCTTCTTTCTTTGCGTGCAGGCTGGTTAAACCAGGTCTTTACATAGTTCTGCCAGTGCTTCTTAAAGTGCCCATTAGGCACAACATTGTTATGCTTCATCTCTTACCTACAGTACAATCAACAGAAAATAAGCTTGCTTGCTAGCAATAGAAAAAGGACGGATTACTTTTCCATTAAAATTATCAATGACAAAAACCATCTGGTTAATCCCTACACTTTAAACTTACAGTAATTGAACCATAAAAAGATGCATTACATTTTTACCGAAATTATCAATACTACAAGCCTAAAAGAAATCATCTGGCATTGAAAATCATCCTATGTCACATAACTATACACTGATGCAAGCACAACAAAGCAATTCATCCGTCACACATCAATATTGGCAAAGGAAACAATAGACGAACCACAAATCATTAAACCCTAGACCATCTGGAAATACACTAAGCCTCCTGTTAATAAAAAAATGCATTACATCCGAAGCAAGCAAAACTATTAAGCAATGAAATCAACAGAAGAACCATAAATAATCAAACCCCAGCAAACCCAGAAGCACTACTACCTTACGCTTACTGTTAATGAAGCTACAAGATGCATTACTAGCCTAAAAGAGACATCTGAAACAAGCGTAACAAAGCAATTTAGCGGAATATACGATTTGACAATTTCTTTATCATTTCGTTCGTTATACAGCAGTACGAAGCAATCCAACCGGTAACAACAATTAAACGAACCCGAGAGCAGAGTACCTGGAAACGGAGCTGACGACTCTCTTCTGTTTATCGGCCGCAAAGCGAAGGCTTAGGGTTTCTTTGCTTCCTTTATATAAACACCAGAAAACCCTAAGCCTAAGCAGAAGTCTTTATTGGGCTGGGCTGTTTGGATTGGGCTAATTACGAAGACGAACGATAGCTTAAGCAAATGCCAACTGAATATCTCTCTGGTGCCGATTTTATCAACGTTTTTTTTTTTAATTTGAAAGATTAAAAAAAGAAAAGGTAATTTTTTTTTTTACCCTACAAAGAATTAAAACAAAATTATAAAACATAAGAAATAAAAATAAAAATTTTTTTATTACTATATTATTAATGTGGGTTTTTTCCATTTTTTATTAGCCGTTATATCAATGTATATAAAATATTGAAATTGAATATAATAAAATATAATAAAATAATTTATATTGATTAACTAAATTTTTTTATATTTTTTAATAATCAAAATATTGAAGTAAAAACTAATTACTAATTTTAATCAACTAACTAGTCATTGATTTATAAAACTAAATCTAATTACATTAAAAACATTTCTCAAGTGATTGTCTAACAATATACAATTTCATATATCAAAGTTGTATATTTTTTTTGTCCATCTTTTTAATACCAATGAAATAAGAATATTTTTTTAAGTGATTATCCAATAACATAAAAGTTCGTGCATCATGCTTCACATTTTTTGTCCATCTTTTTGGCACCGATAAAACTAAATATTATCTGTATTATGCACACAACCCATCAAAGATTTATTTTCGAACTTTGCAATTCAAAATGCTTATATGTAATTAAGGGTACCCAACCTTATAATCAAGTCCACTCTCATTCTCGCCAATGATATAAGATATGAAAAAAATTTAAAATAAAAAAAAAAAAGAGTTTATGTAATCAACTATATAAGATATATGGTTACTTACATGATGAACAATGAAAACTCGTTTCATTCGTCAGTTCAGCCTACAGACTGTAGACTGATTGTTGTCGATTAATTCAAATTTTCTAAATAGAGTTGCAAGTTATATAGCTTGATTGATAAGGACATTTTTGGTAAACCAACTTTCACTTGAAAAGCACCGTTGAAAAAGTGTTTTGGTAACACTAATGTTTGGTAAATTCCACTCGCCCTTCTTATAAATATTTAACATCTGGTGCTTTCGTTCTCTACCAACAGCTGTGATCTCGAAGCCACAATGCCTCAATCAAAACATGCCCCATGACAGTGGCCTCTGAGAAGAAATGTCACCACTTCATTGTAGAGCAGGAGAAGACATGCACATGATCTTGCTCTACAGTAGAGATAAGCAGCCATCAAAGATCATGAAGGTAACTTTTGCTTAATTTGATTTCAAGGCTCTTCTAACATATCTTCTCTTTCCGAGCTTATTCATATTCTTTCTCCTCTTAAACTGAACCCTTTTCTTCATCTTTTCCCATTTTTCTTTACGCCCTTCAATATCAGCTTGAATGGCCTTGTCCCTTTTCTCATCAGGTAGCAAAGCTAATCTTGCAAACTTCTTTGGTCTCACTATTCCTAATCTTTCAGTAATGTCCTTGAATGCAGGAACAAGGCCACGTCTTATGAAACATCCTTCGATGAGCTGCATCGAGTTTGACTCTGGGAGTGATGGCGCATCTTTCAACTCGAGGTCCAAGCAAAATGGGGAGTCCTTAAGCCACATCCTGAGGGAGTGAGCTTTCGCTACAAGGAGTCCACTCCTTGTTTTACAAGGAAGAAATGGAGATCCCATCTCCCAAAGGCATGCCTTTAATGTACTGTTAAGGGAAATCCTATTGTATTCTGCTGTTCCTGTTATCAGAACAACTGATTTCGGAGACTCGGGATAACCCTGCAAAGATGCATCCTGCCAATCATACAAAAAATGATATAAGTAGTGAAAAGGATAATGAAATTATCGACTTTACTTGTGCACATATTCACCCATGAATACATGCATAAAGGTAATTACAACTTAAAAAGGAGCGAAATGGTAAACATGTTTAACAAATGTATGCTCACTTGTATGTTTGTTTATATCCGCGTGACTACAAGCATGTATGTAGATCCAGTAGTAGACCTCAAACACGACATCATGTAATTTGTAAACATTTTTTACCAAGGACAAGAAGCAACATACTGTTATCATGAGAGCTATTTTTGGTGCACGACCTCAAGATTTGATTAAAGAGAGATTTCCTTTCTAACTTTATTAATTTTAACGAAAACAAGGAACAGGACAATGAAATATTGGAAAACAATATTAGAATTTGGCTTACATTCTGAAAGTAAATCATAGGTTACATGGACTCACATACTTTCTCCTTTTCTTCATTTTCTAATATTGAGATTAAGCTGAAAGAAAATGATTTGGCTACACTCTGGCATATTATGTTCAGCAAGTCCCAAGTATATTTATAATTTCAAGTTATGGATTATACTCAAGTATGATAAAACCAGCTTGAACTATCTGTCAACTGGTCCCCAAAAAAGTAACCCATAAGCAACATACATATAACTGTTGAAATCAATAACCCGTCATGAAAACCGCATGATTCCTTGTAATTCCTCCTTTACTAAACCCATAAACAACTAAAGTTTAAATATTTATGTTTGACATCAAAGAAGTGAGCGACCATGGAGTCACATGGGACAAGTTTCGGTACTCTAGGTATGGCAGCCAACGGTGGGCCTAGTGGCAATTCAGTAATCCCAGAATTCCAAGTGATATGAGAACTAAAAGCCATTGTTGGAAACATTATTAGATACGCTAAATAAGTACGCTGAAGTTAAAGAACTGCTCAAATTTCACAAGTCCTATCAAATGAGCAATGGATCAGACAAACAACACATTGATGGTGCTAACAATAGTAACAAGTATCAAGAACAATTCCAGTACCATTATCACCCCCATATAAGAACAAGTGAAGAAAATATAACTAATAAGAACCAGCAGTATTCTAAAAGATGTATTAATGTATAGGCGAATGGTTATATTTCTTTAAATTTTAATTTCTGAAAGGACATTTTTATAGACTACTAAATAAAGAAGAGAATTTTTTTGAAAAAAAAGGAAGTACAACTCACCTGCATATGATCTAGCCATAAAGTAAGAGCAACAAGAGCTGCACCACCTGACAACTTTCTAAAATCAGCCCCCCAGTCCTTGTCGGCTACCCTGCAACAAAAAGCCTTCAATGCACAAGCCATATAATGGAGCCAAAAACATGACTTATTACAGAATTATTATCAGATCCTCTGCATAATGTAGCACTGGGCACCAGCCTGCGCAATGTGCAGAGTCATTAAGTTTATGATATAGCTATTGGTTCCTTATCCACCCTTCTCCAAACGTAAAAGAATTACTGATTAATAGAGCTCTCCTTCCTATTTCAGTGTTTTTAGCTGGGAGATGCAGAAACCTTGGCAGCTGTTGCAGGACATGCACAAGAGGGACGATATGTATATATTTCCATAACAGGACCCTTTCAGCCTTCACTCATCTCTTGGAAAAAATAAAGTTTAACCTCTTGTTTGGCGATTAGTTAATTTCTTAGCTTGATAGACAAAAAATACAAAAAATTTAAAACCTGAAACAAACAGTAGCTACCTGAAGACATCATGGTGATAAATGCTCTTTTTGATTGCCAATTGGAAAACCCATGAAGCAGTAGCTCGCAGTTCAAATGCCCATAATAGGTCCTCCAAAGCATTGACAAAGTTAAAGGCAGCATCATCTTCCATGGATTTTAGTTTTTCTAGACAGTTGTCTACCTCTGAAACTAGTGTCTCAGATTTTTCTGTCAGAAGCCTACAAACCAAAAATTCCAGACAATTAGTTTATTCACTGGAAATATAAACCTCAAAGCATTTATCTAGGAGAACATGGACTCATTCTGAAAGTAACTAAGTAGTACCTGATTGGAAGATCAAAGCCAGCATCTTGG
Source organism: Azadirachta indica (assembly GCA_022749755.1). NCBI lineage: Eukaryota > Viridiplantae > Streptophyta > Magnoliopsida > Sapindales > Meliaceae > Azadirachta > Azadirachta indica. Next base: position 12,806,150 of record CM040453.1, read on the forward strand.
ATAGCACTTAAGAGAATAATGGCTTCACTTGTATGCTGGGACAAACTTGCAGCCCTGAGAAAGCAAGTCCATATTCTGTGGTCTAGCTCGATATTCTCTTTCTTCATTTGCATGAGCTTTTGAATTCCAACATTATAATCTTCATTTCTGAGGTATGCATCAATAACTGAACTATATGGTAGTGTACTCAGATTTAAACTAGTTTCCTTTAAATTGCTTAGAACTTTTTCAGCTTGTTCCGGCTGTCCAGAGCTTCCATAAGAGACCATCAACAAGTGCATTGTAGCAATGGTGGGTTCCACTCCCGACTCTTTCATCATGCTCAAGAGGTTTTCAGATTTGAAATGATTTCCAGAATTTCTATAAATTTTCATCATTGTGTGATAAAAAGACCGATCCAGTTTATACCCTTTGGATCTCAGCTCTTCAAAGAGTTCCTCTGCTTGTTCTACCAGCTCCTGCTTACCATATGCTGAAATCAAACTTTTGTAGGTGTCCAATTTAGGTTCCAAACCAAGTTTTCTCATTTCATGCATCAATGATAATCCTTCTTCTGGTCTGTGATCCCTGCAATACATTATAATTAAAGTATTGAATGTTTCCTCATCTGGTTGGAGTCCAGCTTCTTGAATCTGCTGGTAAACTTGAACAGTTTTCTTAAAATCCTCAATTTTTGTGTATAGCTTGAGCATAGAATTCCATATCGAAAGATCAGGTTTAAATCCTGCTTCTTCCATCTCAGAAACCATGGCTTCAACATCCCTCACTCGCTTTCCCTTGCAGAATAACCCAATCATAACTCTGTAAAGATGCAGTGTCGGAAAGTAGCCTGCAGCCTTCATTCCACTGTAAATTTTCTTCACCTCAAATATATTTCCTGCCCGTGCAAATGCATCAAGCATCAAGAGAATGGAACTTTTGCTTATCTTAAAATCCATATCTTGCAACTCCTGGATCACCACATAAAGTTCATTCAATCTCCCATCAACAATCAAAGCCTGCAAGAGACCATTGACAGACTGTACAGTTGGAGAAGGTCCATCTCTCATCATTGTATTAAAAACAGCCCTAGCTCGCTCATAGCAGCCACTTGCAGCATAAGCTTGTATTAAAGCATTCCAGACCTTTCTATCAACAGTTGCGCATCTTTTTCGAAGACTCTCCACCAAACTTTCTGCTCTCCGCCATAGTTTCACTCTCCCGTATGCATCAATTATATGAACGTGAATGGAAAAATCTTCGAAGTGAATGCCTTTCTTTTCTGCCTGATCAACAATAAAATGTGCTGTTTCAGGGAAGTTCATCTTACAATAGCTGAGGACCATACTTTGTAAGAGATCTTCAGAAGGTTCAACATTATAGAATCTCATGTCTGAAAACACCTGAGAAGCTTCAACAAAGCGTTCATGATCTTCACAGCAATGAATTAAGGATTCATACATTGTTTTACTCTTGCCACCCAAGCAAAATCTCCAAGTTTTATTATATTCCTCCAGAGCAGCATCCAATTTCTGAGCCTTGCAAAGCATGATGATCAAAGCTTCACTTACCAAAGGAGTGGATTCTGGAGCATGTTCTTTGAAGAATTCAAGCAATTCACATGCTTCTGAGTGCCTGCCAGACAAACTATATGAACTCAAAATAGATAACAAGTTCTCATGGTCAACTTCAGATCCACTCTGGATGGCCAATCTCAAAGTTTCAGCAGCATGGTCATAGCATTCACCCTTGACAAGAATAGATGAAATGGTTTGCAGGTTCATACCACATAATTCTTTCATATCTATTACCATTTTTCCAATATCTTCCTCTTTCTTCTCTTCACCAAGAACTCGAAGCAAAATCTTATACAGGACATGATCTGGAGTGAAACCATCATGAACCATTTCCTGATACAACATGATTGCCTTCTTCGTCTCTTTAAACCTTAGAAAGATATCTAACATAACTGAATATGCTAGGCAATCAGGTCTAATACCAGATCTGCGCATGCAATCAAATGTCTCTTCAGCCTCCAGTCGCTTCCCAGCCCTGGCATATCCACAAATCAAAGCACTATAAGTTCGCAAAGTGGGTTTCACTCCTGCGTCCAACATCTCTGACATCACATTAGCAGCCTGTGATGTTTTATTTGCTTTCCCAAGTGAATCAATCAATACAGTGTATGTAACAGCGTCAGGATTTCTACCTGACAATTTCATGTCCCTGTAAAGCTGCAATGCTACTTCAGGCTGCCCCTGCTTCCCATACATGTGGATGATGGTATTATACGTCATTTCATCTTTACCAAATCCCATTTTCACCATTTCTTCAGAAATCTCTTTCACCTTCTCCACATTCCCCTCTCTTGCAAAAGCATACAACAAAGAGTTATATGATACAGCATCAGGGAAAAACCCTTTGGTTTCTAATTCTTTAAAAAGGTGCTGTGCTTTACCAGAGAGTCCACATCTCCCATAAACAGAAATCATTGCATTATAAGTCCATAAATCAGGTTGACAATTATGTGCCTCCATATCTTCATAAACCTTCATAGCCTCCACCAAACTCAATTCACGGGAACAAGCACTAATAAGAGTATTATAAGTGATTGTATCCGGTCTAAGCCCTGACGTCCTAACCTCATTTAACAGGTCAATCGCCAAATTGGGCACCATTGCCCCTGATTTCAATCGTGCATTTATCAAAGTGTTGAAACTCACAAGGTCAGGCTCACATCCTCTCTTGCGCATTAAAACAAGCAGCTCTTGCACCTTATTAAATCTACCACTTCGTGCATATACGCCCATCATAGCATTATACACTTGGACAGTATTCTCAACTGTAGATTCAGCACGCATAAATATTTCAACAGCTAAAGCCTCCTGACAGGCCTTCCCTAGAATGGCCAATATGGTGGCCAGCATACGGGCATTTGGTGAATACCAATGTCGCAAATTGAGCCATTCATAGACCTCCAATGCCCGTTGCCAGCTCTGCTGTCCCACCCATTTCACGACAAAGCAGTAATCAGTGGGTGTCATCTGCACCAATCGTTCATCCAACACATCCGCCACAAACTGATTTTCTTTCAGCCCTAAAATCTTATCAGTCAAAAACTTCACTCTTTCCCTCCAATCTTTGGCTCTCTTCAGAGCCAGTTTGCTCATCTTCTTAACCTTGGTCTTACTAACCCTCCCTAAAGTCTCTTTACCTTCATCATTTATCATCAATCCTTCAACAGATTCTTCATTCCGGGACTCACTTTTGGTCTCAGAAGAAAAACCCACATGTTCAACAACATGGGTGAACTGGGTTTGAGGTGCAGGGTAAAGTTCACTAAGCTTGAGCCTCAAATGCGGCCATCTAACGGCAGGCGAGGCTCTGCTATAGCTAAATTTCTGTATATTAGAACTATCATTTGTTTGTTCAGTATCACTAATGCTACTACAACTACAAGCACAAGCACAGGTGTGGTGTAAATTGAGGGAGGTTTTTCTGCGTACATTAGCAGGTAAAGGATAAGATGAAAATGTTACTACTCCACTGCATGACGCCATTGTCGCTTCCTGCTACAAACATTGACATAGCGAAGAACAGGAATAAGAACAGACTGAGGATTTTTTTGGGTCCATTTTAGATAAAATAGAATCAAGGGATGGGATATTATTTTCGTAGATATTGAAAGAGATATTTCTGAACTCCAAGTCTTATCCCCGGTACTGGGGCAACAAGCAACAACCAAAACCGACGACAGTTAAGACAGTAACAATGGATTTTTGCGCCGAGCTGATATTTGGGAAATTGTCTCAAAAGACTAAAGTTTAGGGCCTTTTTGCAAATTTGACCCACTTTAAAATTTGTTCTTATTTGTGACCAAAAAGAAAAAAAGAACAAAAACATCTGTATTTTTTAAAATAAAATCTATTTGATCAAGTAAAATTTGACAGAACGTTCAGTTGATAAATTAAGGAGAAATTGTAGAGAAAAAGAATGAAAATGTTAAATACATTACTGAAAACATAGTTTTGTGGCTATGGAAGCATTTTAGTCCAATTTTGTGTTGCTTAATTATTTTTGCATAGAAATAACAAATGTGGCTAAAAACATAAATATCTAAAAATATGGACCAAAACTTAAAATTTTCTTTGATACTCTGGCCTATTACCAACGAGGCTATCAGCCCGCGGACAAATTTTTTAAACAACCGATAAAAATATACTAATAATTTTAAGAAACAAATCCTTTAACTTTAGTTGTTTTTAGTCTTAAATAAATTCGTATCGTATTAATCTGATTATAAAATTTAAATTTACTCGTATTTAATATTTATATTCATAATATGTTTAATTTTAAGAAATTTATTCAATCTATTCCATAAATTTATTAAATTTCTATCGCGTTTTAGAATATAAGATTAGACACTAAACTTTTTCTATTTCAAAGTTTTAAATATTTTTTAAATTTTTAATTGATTCAAATTATTAAAAAAAATCATTAAATTTAGATTTATATAATTAGTGTTACATGTATTATTAATCATGCTTTTACGTCGACTCACATGTTGTTCTATTGAATTTTTATATTTTTGGGATAATAATATATACCCAAATGACGTTTGCACTAATAAGCATATAACTCCTTAATATTTAAAAAAAACAGATATCCTCTAATATTTGGATAAATAAATAGATATTTCTTTTACTTTTATTTTCATTAATTGATTATTTATTTTATTATTATTTATGTCCCTAATATTTTATATAATAATAATTAATATGATATGATCTTATTTAATCATAAAACTTTAGCCTTTATTTTAATATTTTTTACAATATACTTTTTTTAACTATAACAATTTACTTCCATATTTATTTTTTTTTTTATAATATACTCAAAACTAAATATATTTTTAATTTGTTATTTCAATAAAAAATTTAGAAAAGAAAATATTTTTAAAAAAATTTAAACAATGAGTTAAATTAAACACATATTAAAATATTTATAACTTTTTTTTACAATAAATTTAATATTTAATTGTTGAAAAAATTGAAACATATTTTAATATTTTATTCTTATATTTTTATTTTTATTTAAAAGATTATATTAAATTTATTATAAATTTATCATATTTTCTTGAGAAAAATCATGAAAATATAAATAAAAAAAGTAAAAAAAAGGAAAAAATTTAGTAGCATTTGTTATTAGAATTAATAATTAAATATATTTTACATTCTTATTAACCAATATAATTTAATTTTAATTAAAAAATCGAAAAAAAAAAAAAAATTTTGATTATTTTTATTTGTAATATATATAACATGTATTTATTATTTAGATTTATTATTTATATTTTCATTTATTTTTAAAAAATTTAATGAATGTAACATAATTTTTAAATAAATATAGTACATGTAAAAATAAAATGTTAAAAAACATTTCAATTAAATTTTTTTATAATTAAATATTAAATTATTATTATAAAAGTGAAAGAAGAGAGTTAAAATATTTTAGCATATAAATATGACTTAACTCATTATTTGAATGTTTTAATAATTGTATTTTCTAATATTTTTTAAAATTTTTTATTAAAATAATGAATTAAAAATTTATTTAGTGTTGAGTATACTGTAAAAAAAATATTAAATAGAGATTAAGTTGTTATAATTAGAAAAAAAGTATATTATAAAAAATATTAAAATAAATACTAAAATATTATAATTAAATAAAATATTTATAATATTGTTATTATATAAAAGATTAGGAATACAAATAATAATAAGTTAAATAATAAACTAACAGACAAAAAGTCAAGAATATCTACCTATTTATCTTAATATTAGAGATATTTATCTTTTTTTAAACGTAAGACGTATTTGTTTATTATGGCAAACATCAATGGGGTATATGTCATTATCTCTGTACTTTTTTATGTCTAAAACAAGAATAATAACATATACCCCCTAACGTTTACCTTAATAAATAGATAACTCTGACCTTTTAGAAAAAACAGATGTCTCCTTATATTTAGAAAAATATGCATATTACCCTTGACTATTACTTCTACGAGTTGATTATTTAGTTTATTATTATTTGTATCCCTAATATTTTATATAAAAACAATATATTATATATTTTATTTAATTATAATATTTTAATCTCTATTTTAACATTTTTTTTTTATAATATACTTTTTTTAACTATAGTAATTTAGTTCCATATTTATTTTTTTTCGCAATGTGCTTAAGAGTAAATACATTTTTAATTTGTTACTTCAATAAAAAATTTAGAAAAAAAAATATTATTAAAAAAATTTAAATAATGAGTTAGACTAAATTTATGTTAAAATATTTATAACTTTTTTCTTACAATAAATTTTAAATTTAATTGTTAAAAAAATTTGAAATATATTTTAACATTTATTCTATATTAATATTTTTATTTAAAAGATAATATTAAATTTATACTTTTTTTATAGAAAAATCATGAAAATGTAAATAAAAAAAAAAAAAAAAAAAAAAAAAGAAATTTAGTATCATTTGTTAATAATATTAGTAATTAGATATATTATATATTCTCATTAACCAATATAATTTAATTTTAATTAAAAAATAAAAAAAAAATTTTGATTATTTTTATTTGCACTATATATAACATGTGTTTATTACTTATATTTTTTATTTATATTCTCATTTATTTTTAAAAAAATAATGAATGTAACATAATTTTTAAATAAATATATTATATGTAAAAATAAAACGTTAAAAAATATTTCAATTATATTTTTTAATAATTAAATATTAAATTATTATTATTATAAAAGTGAAAAAAGAGGGTTAAAAATAATTTACTATATGAGTGTGACTTAACTCATTATTTCAATTTTTTTAATAATTATATTTTTTAAAATTTTTATTAAAATAATAAATTAAAAATTTTATTTATTATTGAGTATATTGTAAAAAAATATTAAATAAGGATTAAATTATTATAGTTAAAAAATATATTATAAAAGATATTAAAATAAAAATTAAAAAGTATTATAATTAAATAAAATATTTAATTAATAATTATTATATAAAAAATTAATGATACAAACAATAATAAGTTAAGTTGTGAACTAACAAAAATAAAATTTAAAAATATCTGTCTCTTTATCCATACATAAAGAAGTATCTATCTTTTATTAAAAGTCGGGGCCTATTTACTTGTTAAAGTAAAAATCACAGGTGTATACCATTATCCCTTGTAAACCATAATGGGTTCCTTTTTATAGGAGCGCAGGTGCGGTATGAACCTACCATGTCAACCTCATGCCTGTACAATCAGTTTGCCTTCGCTAACCGTTAAGTTGAGGATGTAATTGTTGAAATTGAACAAATTATGTTCTAATTTATCAATTCAATAAAGTATAGGAACAAAAATATGAGATAATTAATGGTTTTGAAAGCATGTATATTTTTAAATTTCATTGGCATCTCCTACCAATAACTCCGGTCGCCGGGAAGTTTGAGAAAAATGAAAAACAAAATCTGGGAAAAAGGTGTGGTGGGATTTTGCCGTCGATACAGGAAGGTTTGAAGACAAAAGTTGAGGTTTCGTTTCTGCGCTTAAAGTTTAGCTTTGATTCCTTATATTCACTGGTAAAAACCATGTTAAGATTCAAGACGGTTTCGTTTTTATCAATTCGCACTCATATCACATCTACTCCATTGTTATGGTTGTTTTATCCTATTTATTACAGACAACACGTGAGATACAACTTGTCGAATTGTACTTGTCATTTTACAATGACTCCGAGAAATGGAGTCAAAGATAAAGCTAATATTGAGCTAAATAAGTTAATTACAAGTTCTCCAAATGGTTTTAGAGCCACTAGTTCAGGAGAGGAAATTTCGGGCGACTTATACAATGAGTCAATTCAATATTGCTGTAAATTAGGTGATATTGATAAGGCTATGTCTATTCTTGCTCAAATGGAAGCTTCGGGTTTTCGTCCCAATTCGATTTCATATGCTTCATTGCTTGAAGCTCTAGCGAGTGTTGGTAGGACTTTGGAAGCTGATTCCATTTTCCAAGAGATGCTATTTGTTGGCTTCAAGCCAAGACTTAGGTTTTATAATATTTTGCTTAGAGGGTTTTTGAAGAAAGGTCTCTTAGGACTTGCAGTTAGAGTTTTGGCAGTAATGAAAGAAATGGGCATAGCTAAAAGTCAAGAAACATATGAGATTCTATTGGATTACCATGTCAGTGCTGGGCGGTTGGATGATACCTGGTCAATAATCAATGAGATGAAGAGCAAAGGATTTCAGTTGAATTCATTTGTGTATAGTAGGGTTATTGGTCTTTATAGGGACAATGGGATGTGGAAGAAAGCTATAGGCATTGTTGAAGAGATCAGGGAGATGGGTTTGTCGCTAGATAAGCAGATTTATAATAGCATTATTGATACTTTTGGGAAATATGGTGAGTTGGTTGAAGCATTACAAGTGTTTGAAATAATGCAAAAAGAAGGTATAAGGCCTGATATCATGACTTGGAATTCACTGATACGGTGGCATTGTAAGGCTGGAGATGTTGCAAAGGCGCTTGAGTTGTTTACTGAGATGCAAGAACAAGGTTTCTATCCTGATCCAAAAATTTTCATAACTATTATTAGCTGTTTGGGAGAGCAGGGGAAATGGGATATGATAAAACTTAATTTCGAAAATATGAAGTATAGGGGGCATGGAAAACTTGGAGCCATCTATGGCATTTTAGTTGATATTTATGGGCAGTATGGGAGGTTTAATGATCCTGAAGAGTGCATATCTGCTCTGAAGTTGGAAGGTCTTCAGCCATCAGTTAGCATGTTTTGCATCTTGGCAAATGCTTATGCTCAGCAGGTGCAGTCTCTCATTTTTTGTTTTTGCTTGTCCGTCTTCCTTACTTATAAATAAAAACTTAAGTTTGAGTGTAGTTAATTATTATATTTAGTTGTGTTTAGTTTGGTTTAGAAATGTATACCAGATTTATTTGGGTTTAGGAAAGGATGGCGTTATCTTTGTTATTGTAAATTGCAAATATTGAAGATCGCATGATATATCTATCACAGGATTGATGAATATGCTTTTACCTACCAAGTTATGCTATATCAGGCTATATGTACATACACACACACACACACACACACATACACACACAAACGTACACACACTTATATTTTAGTTTTGGCTGCTTAAAGTATTTGCTATAAGAACATTTTTATGCCATAGAACGATCGACATAAGCATTGTTAATGGCATATTTACTTAACAGTACCTTGTTCATTTCATTGTTTTCAATTTTAAACTCTCAGAACTATAATTAAAACATCATTTTTGGATTTAGTTGTGACTTCTAACATGATCAATTTTTCAAAATTTGACATCTGATTTTATATATCTCAACTATGCCTAATTGTTTATTTCTTGCACTTTCTAAATCCTTATATAGTTGATGACGTATATGCCTTAACTACTAATATGTTTTAGATGTCACAACTTGTTAAATTTGCAGATTCATATTTATTATGCTTATTTGTTTAATGGTCCATATGCCTCTTGTTTATAATTTGATGAATGATATGTATATAAGGTTTTCATTTGCTTAAGCATTTAATGATGGATTGTTCTAACCACAGCCATCATCACAGTTGTTTTACCAATTAAGGTTAGGGAATTGAGAGTTAACTTGGTGTTTCAAAGGACAGTTGCTTAATGGTGAAAACTTAAAGAATTGTATAGCAATGAACGGTTAGAATACTGATGGAGTAGCTAAATTGGAGAACTAAGCCTGAATTTGATTAGCCAATATATTGTTAAAGTTAGCAAAATTATGTCCCTTGGGTTTCAATGGAATTGTTGTTATTGGGTGAAAGATTGAAAATTAAGGACTTGATGGAGGATCAAACAATTTAAACAGTTCCGGAAATAAGAATTGCAAAGAAAACCCTAGAATAGTGGGCTGGCTTGCTCTTTCTTGGAGAAGATTATCATGGAGGGAAAATCAAAAGAAGAGGGGAAATCAAGAGGCTGAATTTCTCAGCCTCTGCTGACAACTAATATTCTGTTGCTCATAAAATGTACTAGAATTTGTGTTTAAAATTGATGTTATAATAATATGCGTGTTTTGTTTCATTTTAAACAGAGTCCCTTTAGTCTGTGAGCTTATTTAAGCTAGCATTCTTTATGACTGCGTTCTTTCAAAACAGGGATTATGTGAGCAGACACTTAAGGTGCTTCAGCTTATGGAACTAGAAGGAATTGAGCCAAATTTGGTAATGCTAAATGTGTTGATAAATGCATTTGGGATTGCAGGGAGACATATGGAGGCATTATCTATATATCACCTTATGAAAGAAAGTGTAAGCTTCTTAATCATCATATGTGTAGAAATTAAGTTTGACTAAAACAGTCACTTTATTTGATTTCTTCATGCAATTCATTTTGATAGACGCTCCTTCACTTAGTTTGTAATGATAGTATTCTGGGTGTTTCTGAAGGGTATTAGTCCTGATTTGGTGACGTATAGTACGCTGATGAAAGCATTTATTCGAGCAAGGAAGTTTGATAAGGTAGGTGCTTGTTGCCCTTATTTGATTTGATTTGATTTCATTATGCTTTCATATGACAAAGGAATGTTGGATAAAAATTCTTTCAAAAATTAGAAGCTTCATTGTTTTCTACTTTTTGATATATATGGTTTAAAACATTATAATGGGGAGTTTACAATTCCAATCTCAAATTCATACATTTCATCCCCCTAAGCTTCTTAAGCTAATGCAATCTATTGGTTTGCTAGCCAGGTACCTGAAATATATGAAGAAATGGAATCTTCTGGATGCACTCCGGATAGGAAGGCTAGACAGATGTTGCAATCTGCATTGATGGTCCTTGAACGGAGGCATTGTAAGGCATATTGTACATATTTTGGGTTTATTGTGTTCTCTTTAATAATTACTTATAGTAATAACCTAGATGCAACCCAATCATACTCCATATGATAATCCTTTCAGGACTCCAGAATGATACTGCTGAAGCAGAATGAACTCCCAGCATGCATCTGGCTGGTGACACATTCATTTCCCGAGCTATAATGGCTCCCCCGATGAGTGCTGAGTTTTACTTCTGAAAATCGGGCCAACATTGTTGATATCAGAATTGCTGAAATTTGTTTTCGACTGAGAATTTCACAATCGGGAAAGGATGCATCAAGCTGCGGGTAGTTTTGTTAGAGCATTTTTCTCCTAGGATGTTCTCTCTCTTGGCAAATAAATATTGACTGTTAAATATCTGGCAGTTTTGAAGGCTCATAAGGCTCTCTCCGTACCAACCCTACTAGATTGCTTCGACATTTTGACATTGCTAATGTAGAGGTTTAGGTATGATACCTGAATTTAGTGCTTTTGGGAATCGATTGAGGAATTAAGGCCTATAAGTTGTCAAGTAGAATATGTTTGGCATAAATGACAAAAGTTAGATTTAGATCATCTCTAAACAATTTTTGCTTAGCTGGATGATTGATGATGTTTAATAGGGTAAAAGATACAGATGAAATTACACAGAGACAGCCACATGTTTTCTTGGTATTTCTTGGTATTCATCACTTATTTGCAGAAACAGAAATAGATTAAATTATGAATTGTCTTGTGAATGGCAGAGAAGACTTCATTTTGTATCAGGACTTTCATCAGAGTTACCATCTGGAGAAAATGCTCAACAGAAGTAATACAGTACGTTTGAAGCAAGGATCTTCTAAAGTTTTCGGTGGAAAGTGCTTCTTGCATCAGAAATTGCAATTGCAAGGAAGTTGAAGTTTGTTTTTGGATTTTCATTAGAAAACTTGATATGACTGAGGGTTTTGCAATGGATTTTTGGTACTTCTGGAATCAGGTATTATAATACATAGTAAATCATTTTTTATGGTGGTTCGTGTTGAATAGCCAGAAGTTGGGCATCCTTTTCACACAGCATGATGAAGTGTAAATCATCATAGGAAGGAGACAGAAAATACAGTAGCTCGGTGTAGATGAACATGCATATTTTGAAATAGTATGTAACGGTAAAATGAAAAGGCAGCTTGATTTGGACTCGCAAAGCTATTGGACTTGTTTTGACTCCAAGAACCAAGTCAAGTGGTTAGTGCTTGGAGGTTCAAAATAAGACTGTTGCCATGTTGCTGTAACTGCAGAAGAGCCAGCAATTGGTAAAATTAATGATAGAAAGCCTTGAGGCATTGAGCAGTTGTTCTGAAGAGCACTACAAAGCATGAGTGTAGATACCTTTTGTGCAGATAACTATCAGATTATGAAGCAGAGGATGGAATGACAAACAGTATATTTCAGAAGCCTCAAATGATTTTATGTTACAATAGATATGGTAGATTAAGTGAGGGGAAGTGAAATAGGGTTCCTTGAGAGCTCGTGACTGCACGTGTTAGGTATGTTTAACAATCACCCTTTTGATATTTCAGAAATATATGTAACTATTGTTTATGTTATGTTGTTTTCCCTTGCATGGGTATTATTGGGCTATGTAAGAGGAACTTCACTAGGGACCTATATCTGATTCATTGAGGAAATTCCTATTTGTCCCATTATAATAATTGTTAAAATAATATGGAGAAAAAAAAATAGTGCTGTGCAGATGCAAATGACCAAAGACAGAAGGGAGGGTACAAAAATGCAGTATTTAGTTGAGCACATTAGGAAGGCTTGTTCTTTGAAAAACCATATATTTTAGTTAAGCTTTATTATTATTGTGTATAAATAACCTCTTGAGTAATCGAAGTTTAATTCTACGAAAATTGTTGAGGAAGCTTGTTTTTCTACAATGTTAGGCTTCGTTTGATACTGAGTTATCGCATGAAAGCAGTAAACAGTAAAAGTATTAAAAAAATGAATAAATTTCGCTTAAGGTTGTTTTTTTTTAAAATATTATAAATTATATATACAAACTATTAAGTTATTGACATTACATTGAAAATTTATCAAAATTCTAGTCCAACTTTGCTCGTAAAAATTTACCTTTGATTTAGATAAAATCTACCTCTATCATTTTGAAAGGAAAATTACCTTGACATTACATTAAAATTTATCAAAATTTTATTCTAACATTGCTTGTAAATATCTACCCTCGCCGTACATTAAGAGGAGTTAAAAATAGAGAGCTACCACCCCTGTTAAAAGGTGATTGATCTTTTAAAATGGTGTTACCGAACACTCGTCAATTTTTTTTTTTTTTCAAAGAACAATAAACATGATAATCACGAACAAAGCTTTAATCTAGCCAGCGAACTCCAATAGATTTATGTTAGATGCCTCTTTAGACTACCGGATTAGTTCCCATGTTCTCATTGCCACAAGATGACACCAATACTTTACAAGATCATTTACATGTATTTTTAGTACATCCTTTGGGTTTTATATATTACTTGATTATTTTATGTTTTTAATTAGGATAGACATTGAAGGGGGAGACTCATTCAATGTAGATAAAGATTAGATAGAAAAGAGGTAGTTTAGAGTAAAGAATAAGATATATAGGAGGTGTCTTGGTTATGGGCAGTGGCATATCCAAAGTTACATATCTTTTCTTTAATTATTGATACTTTATCAAGATTTACTAGAACCAGCCTGTAAATAATTTCATTTATTGCAGAGTCTGAACCTCTAAATCCACACGGATCAAGTCTACCCCAAAATAGGAGTCTGTCTCTTTTACCATCCAGCCATAAGCCGAGCGGCTAAAGCTATTTATACTTGGAAATCATAACACCACATTAGATAATAAAAACATTACCATGTCTATTGTCATCATATTAGCATCAGTTTCAACATACCAATACCTCGCAACACTCAAGTTTGCAGATAACAACTCCGAAACAAGCTACGTCTATATATTTCGATCATCAAACAGTATTCAGCTGCACTTATTGATTATTAGTAGTATACAAACCAGTGTAGGCAGCAGCAGAGACAGCAGCAGCAGTTTTTAATGATTGTGGGGCTTCTCCAAGTCCTCTAGACTTGTGGGGCGGAACCAGGCTTTCTCCTCCAACACAGAGTCAGAGTTGTTGTGACCATTCGCAGTTGCAGGCGAGGAGTTGAAACCGCTTCCTGCACCTGCAGCCTCAGGGCCAAATACCCCAGTTTGCGGATGCGGTGCCCAGTATTTTTCAGATTGTGGTTGAATCACATCATCCGGAACAACAGTTGAGTGGACTTGGTCATCCAAGTTCTTGTCATATGCCGATGTGTGCACAGCCCTGTTGTGGCGGTAGAAATCATCATAATGCTTCAAATTAGCATTCACAATCAAACAATTTGAAATAATTATACTTATACAGATTGTTTGGCAATTGGTCTTTAACATACTTAAGGAATATTTGGAATCATTGTATCTTTAGGATCTGTTTGGAAGTGCAAAAGACAAAAAGAAAAAGGGTATATTTTAAAGTTTTATATAATTTAGTGTTTTTTCAACAATTTTTAAAAATTTTATTAAAATGCTTAAATCCCACTCGTTCAACATCGCAAGTGTTGTTCTAATATGTAATTGTGCTAACCTAAAAATTACGCTTACTCTTAGTACTAGTTAACTTTACTAAGTACTTTTAAAATAAATAATTATATACATGCATAAATATTAATTTTTTCAATCTAATACTTTGCTAATTAGTAATTTGAAACAGGCCATTAATCAACTTACATGCAGCAAAATTGTTCGTTGAACATCTATTTTTGCTTAACAATTAAATTTTACTACTTGTTTTATAATTTATATTTAATAAGTAGTGATGTCATACAAGATTTTTATATTAAAGGTAGTGACACTTCAATCTTAAATATATTCTACAATTAATTCATAATAATTAAGTCATTATTATGGTCGGAAAAAGTCTTAAATTTAACTACATGAATATGATGCCATTCATTTACAATTATTTCCAAATTGATTAAAATTTTTGAGCTAAACTCTAAAAATTTTTGAGCTAAAATCTAAAAATATTTTAAGTATACAAAATTCTTATCACTGTCACATAGATTAGTCGTCACTTTAAGAATGGTACAAAAAGTCAATGGTACAAACAGTCAACAACTAACAACTAATCGATATAAAAAGTTAATAACTAACTATTAACTAACACGTCGCAATTATTAATCATTGTCTCATTGTCTATGATGCAAATTTGTATAAGATTACCAACGTTTTTATAACTAAAATATATCAAATAATCCCCTAAAAGAATACATCAAATATTTTCATACATAAGATTTGTGGAAAAACAAGTAATAAGTGGTCTTTTAAGAATACTTTTAAACTAGGATAATTAAAAAAATATAACTTCAAGAACTCAATCTCCAATCCAATCAAGTCTAGTCTTCACAATCTAGAAGGTCTTATTTTTACAGTCAAAAAAAAAATGATACCCATTAAGATAGGGTTGAAAATAAAATAATTTTTTTTCCAAAGGTAGGTCTACAATACAAACAAATGTATCATACAACTCTCTAGTTTTTCTCCCTATTTCTTATCATTTTTAATTTTTTATTCTAATTTTTAGCTTATATAAAATACAATATTGGGACTTGCAAGTTAAAAATTAAAATATAAAATTTTTAAAAAGTAAATACTATGGATACAATTGTACAATAACATAACCCTATTATCCATATTAATTATCCAAAAGAGTCACCGTCCTTCAGATATTGTTTTCAACATTTGTACAGTTTAGGTATTAATAATATTCTAAAGCACGGACATAACATGACAGATGAATTAAGCAACGATTGATGTGCACGCCACGTGGCATTGAGTTAGGTCAACCCACGTTAGGTACTACTGGCCGTGCACAGTCCATATCATTAGTTAAAGCTGGGTTAGGTATTCCTGGTACTCCACAATCCACCTACATTGGATATAGATATTCCCACCCACAAAAAATGCGCGTGTTAATTACGGGGTCAAGATATCATATTAATGCATGACTCAACCGGATAAGGATGGGCGACTGAACCCCCATTTTTATGTAATTATTTTAATATGTAAGGAATTTATCACTTAGATCCCTCAAATTTCGAATTTCTCTTATTAACGATCATTTTTCATTTAACTGACGCATACCACCATCTCAAAAATATTATTTTTAAACATTATTTTTATAATTTTAAAAATAAAATTTTAAAACCATTATCAAATACACACCCAAAAAAGATATTTGCACTTTATCTTAAAAAAGAAAAGAGTAAGATTGCAGGCGGCATCTGTTTAATTTACGGAAATACCCTCAAATGTCCAACAAGCAAGGACCATGCTAGTTTGTCCAAGTCCACACTTACGCGAGTGTAGGGACAAATGTGTACAACACAAACAGTATAATAACAGATGAGTCTCTAAGTTTCGATAAAATATTTTGATAATTTTAACATGTAAATCCTTAACTCTAACTCAATTAACTTGACTTCAGTAGTTTTTCAGTTTTATTAAATCAGTACAGGACCTCTTTGTTAATATCTCAAAAATCACACTATCCGTGGTACAAAAATATCCAGAACAATCTAACCACCATTCTGTTTTCTTTCTACTTTTCTTTTTCTCCTTTCTGTTTTTCCTTTTTGCTTTTGTTTGTGTCCTGGAAGAGAGCATTCTAGAAATAGCAGCAACGACAGCAAAAGTAGCCATATATACGCACGCAACTCTGTTAGCAATTATTCCAAGAAAATTAATAGCTACTTCTGATGGTGTCAGTTATTTAATTTTAAAAAAAAAAACTGAAAAAGAAAATTGATAAACCCTAAATTTTAGTAGAATCCACATGCCGTTTTTCCAAACGTATTGTTTGAAGTCTACTCTGTTCTAAATGATCAGCAATTCGGATCACATCATTTCAGATCACATCATATCAGATCAGATCACTACACAACTCAGCTCAGTTAGCTGGAAAACATGAATCGATTTCCAATTAATTAATTAAATTCGAAAACAAACAGAGAAGAGAAGGAAAATTCAACGAACCTTGTGGTCGCAGTCGCAGTGGCGGTTGCAACTGCAGGGCGGCGCGTGAAGATACGGCTGGCGGCTCGCTTCCCCAAGACGGCGATCTCTCCAGTGCTCTTCCAGTTGGCGGCCATACAATTAGTATCTCTTCTAGTTCTCTTCTCTTTTCTTCTCTACGCTTGAAAGCAAGCAAAGCAGGAATCGGTTGCTTGCTTCTGCTCTTCTGTTTTCTGTCTTATATATAAAAAAAAAAGGCACACAGCAATTTCATTTTCATTTAATTAATTGAATTATTGATAATTAATTAATTAATAAATTGCTGTCCTTTTTTGAGTCCAATCTAACACCTTCCCTTAACGCTTGCTTGAATTCTCCGTCCTCACCTACCACCTCCCCCGTACGTCAGGTCGTACTAGATACAATCTATTTTCTGTCAGTAACGGCGTTATTTGTACTGATGCGGTTCAATGAGGAATATTTCGTCACTCGTTACTGGTATATCACGCGGTGGTTGACGGTGTTAGTTCTGTTTTTTTTTTTATTTTTTTGGATATTTTTGGGTTGTTGGGCCGGGTTGTCATGGAACGAGCATGAAACGACGCCCTTTGCTTGAATGACTCTTCTGCCTTATAGCGGAAGAGACCATTCTCTCCCTCTTCCTCTTCTCATTTTGCACTACAACTAAACCCTAGATACAATATTCCTTCAATTTTTTTAATTTTTGAAATTTTGATTTGTAAGGAGAGTATTATTGAGTTTGTGTGAAGATTATTTTAATTATAAAAAAAAAAGTTATCGATACCTTTAAAGGCAATCACTTATAGAATAAAAATTATTAATTTGATAACTCATGTAAAGTTAAAAGACTTAAAATTCTACTTTTAAATGCATAAAGAGAAAACTATTCTATTTTAAAAATTTTAGTGTATAAAAATAGGGAGAATATTCATTATTTTTTACTTTTTAAGATAATGTCCTATTATACCTCTATATTTTTTTGAATATTTTATTACTCTTTAAATTCTAATTTTGTCTTTTAATATTTTAAATATTTTTTTTTTTATTTTATTATTTTATAAATTAATTAATTGAAAGATAAAATTGAAAAAAAAAGAATTAAGAAAATAATGAGGTATTTAAAAAAAATATAAAAGAATAATAAAATATTAACTTAAAAAATCAAGGGTAATAGATATTTTTTAAAAAATATAACATCTAGTGTTATTTTTTGTATTATATATATTTATATATTGGTTTCTATAACATAGGTATCTAGTACGTAGATTGAAAATTTTCAACCTTTAGGTCAATATTAAAATTTACTAAATGCGTGGATGTTATTAAGAATTAAAATAACGTATTAATTAGTTTGTTAATTTGTTTTGATAAATTATATCTTTTGTAGGGCGCTTACAATCATCATGATGGTCAGTATTATTTTCAAGTATACTTTCGCGAACAATTGAACCATCTCGTTCTTAGTGGTGATAATAATTTAATAATTTGCAATTAAGAAATATCAGTCATCATATTGTGCGGTTTAATGGAACTAATAAAAATGGCGTGTTACAGGGAAAAAGGTGACCACCGAATCAATCCAAGTGAACTAAATCATTTGATTTGATTTGGTTTTTATCCAGTTTAATTCTCAATTTAATATTTTAAAAACTCAAATATTCGATTTGACCAACAGTTCAATTGAACCAAGCTAAAAACTCAACCACAAATACAAAAAACAAAAACAAAAAAATAACCTTTATATAAATTGATAGAAGATATTTTAAAATGTTTAAAAGTTCAAATCAAATAAATTTTGATTTAAACAATGGTAAAATCAAGCCAACCTATTCAATTCGGGTTCATACCCTATGTCAGTTCAAATGTGTTCCCTAAAATATTGGAGGGGACAAGATGAAAAAAAAAGAGTAAAAATAACATATTTAATTTTAAAAATAATTTACAACTTATAAATGTAAAATAATCCTTTTTTAAAGTTGTAGGACTTAAATATTTGATCTTAGTAATGTAGTAAAGTTAATTAAGCATCCAAGTTGTCTATACATGGGTTAGTATTCTTTTTAGGTGTGAATATTCAAGTTTTTTCTTGCTATTTGCATATGAAATATGATCTAAATCATTAAATACTGAAGTAAGTAAATATAAAGCAAAATAATAATAATAATAATAATAATCTTTACATGGTTGGATATATTTTATGTCTTCATTCATAGGTAGAGCTAATAGCAAATTTATTATCTTAGATCATAAATATAAGAGCTTTTGTTACAATTACTAATTATAAATAATTGGAAAATGAGGATGTTTGTGTACAAATAAAAGGATTCTACTGTTATAAGAAAGTACTATATTGACCTTGAAGATAAAAAGAGAGTGCTCAAAGAAAGCTAAAATGTTAAAAAAATATTAAATATTACCAAAAAAAATTGGAAGTTATTAAATTCATGAATATTATTAAGAATTAAAGAGTCTGCTAACTAAGTTGTTATTTTTTTTTATAAATTCATCCTTTCGGTGTTGATATTATTTTAAGCATCAATATTATGTACAAGTGTATGGACTTGTATGAATAGTTATAATCGTGTGTATTCGTATGGACTAATTCTTGATAGTCTTGTTAATATAATAGTTTATAATTATGATATGAAATGTAATGTCATCATTATACAGATAAAACTTAACTTAATCAACCATATCGATAGTTTTCAGTATGGTTCAAATTTGATTTCTTATTTTCTCTTTACAACTTTAATTGGTAAAACTATTAAGATAAGAAGATGTTTAATATTAAGGTGGGGCTAGAATTAGAACATTAGAGGAAATAAAATAAAAATAAGTAAAATTAACTAATTAAATTATAAAAATAGTTTATAACTTACAAAAGTAAAATAATTATTTTTCAAAATTGCAAGAATTAAAATGTATCCATTTTGTAAGTATAAATATAAATAGTTTATAGATAGCTTTAAAAACTTTTATGGGGTTTGAGGGGATTAGGATCACTCTTATGTAAATTGACCATTTGTTTGGTAGTAACTTTAAATAAAATGTTGCCCTCTATCAACCAAGATAAGATTGTATGAGGATTTTATTGATGATAGTAAGGTTAGTTAACCATTTGAAATAATATAGACCGATTTATTTTTTTTTTTTATCTGGGAATATTCAATTTTTTTGGCTATTTACATATGAAATATGATCTAAATGATTAAATATTAGAGTAAGTATATATAAAACAAATTAAAAAAAATGGTATTTACGTGCTTAGACATTTTATGCCTTCATCCAACAAGCAGAGATTAATAGAAAAAATTCATTATCTTAGATAATAAGCATAGAAGCTTTTGCTATAGTACTAAATTATAAATAAATGAAAAATGAAGACTTTTTGTAAAATTAAAAAGATTGTTGTAATTATTAGCTCAAACTATAATAAAAGAGATATAAGAATGTCAATGATATTTTGATTATGGTGCGACACTTTAAACACAATTTAATTTGGATTGATTGCAGAATTCAATTACTTGATTTAATTGAAGGATAATTATATGATACGATTATCTCATTCATATATATATGTATATAAACTTCTTTAATGAAGAAATGGGGTTAAATCCGTTTTATTTATTAAAAAGGTTTTATTTTTGTGAGAAAACGTTATAAAAATCTTAAAAATTAAAAGGGAATTTGTGCATTAAAATTAAGGAGACTTAAAAGAAAGCTAAAATTTTGAAAGGATATCAAATATTACAAAAATATTTTAAAGGCATCCCTAATCTTTTTGAGAGATAACATTATGTTCAAGTACATGGACGTCTAGGATTGGTTATGATAGTGTGTACTCTCATGGGTAATTGACCTATCTTTTTCTTGGCAATCATGAAAATATATGTAATAATTTACAATTATAAAACCAAATTGAATCGACTAATTTGCTCGGTATTGTTTGATTTCTTAATTCGTGGTTATTTTTTCACCCCTTAATTAGTATAACTACTGAGATAATAAAAAGATGTTTAATGTTAAGGTGAGTTAAAAATAGAATGTTGGAGGGAACAAGATAAAAATAAGTATTATTAATTAATTAAAATTTCAAAATAGTTTTATAAAAGTAAAATAATCATTTTTCAAAATTGTAAGAATTGTAATATGAAATATCTATTTTATAAGTTTAAAATATAAATGATTTACACTTAAAACACTTAAATTTAAACATTCTTAGACAATTGAGGGGACTAAGGCCACTTCTCTGTAACTTTGTCCTTTATTTGGTGGTAGAAAAGGCTTTTAAAAAGCTCATTTAAAGATTGGATCAACCTTGATAAGATGGTATGGGTTCTATATTGATCAAATTTGATCTTAATAATGTAGTATGATTGGTTAACCATCTAGATTGTTTATATATCCAGTTAATTTTTTTTATTTTTAGGTGGAAATATTCAACTTTTCTTGCTATTTGCATATAAAATATGATCTAAATGATTAATATTAAAGTGAATATTATTTCCTAAACATGCCAATGTTCTTACCTTGTGTGGAGGATTAGATCTAAAAATCAATTAGACTGACGTAGAGGATAAATCGGAAATACAGAAATAAAAACAGCAATTGAAGCAGAGAATGAAAAACAAATCCAAAAATCATTTCCTAAAAATGAAACAAAATCATTTTCAACCCTTTTCTCACCTCAGTCATACATCTCGTCCATCATAGTAAATTCCTCTAGAAATCGCGCCAAGAAAACGAAATAAAGGAAAATTTGGCGCGAAAATTTCGAAAATAAAATAAAGTTCCCCCGAGCTCCCCGTTTACTTGGAAAACGAAATTTGATATTTAAACCCTAAAAAGTGAAAAGCTTTTTGTCTCATTAAAGTCCGCTGCTTCCTCTCACTCCTTTGTTCTGCAGAACACTCTGTTCGATAAAATTCCTCACTGGCAGAAAAACGAACACTGTCTCGTCAAGATGTATGTGGTGAAGAGAGACGGGAGGCAAGAAGCCGTTCATTTTGACAAGATAACGGCGAGGCTGAAGAAGTTGAGTTATGGGCTCAGTATTGAGCACTGTGACCCCGTTCTTGTGTCCCAGAAAGTCTGTGCAGGAGTCTACAAGGGCGTTACCACTAGCCAACTCGACGAATTGGCCGCCGAAACAGCCGCCGCTATGACCACTAACCACCCCGATTATGCATCCGTGAGTCTCTTTTATTTTTGTAACTGGGTTTGGCTCTTTGAGATTTTCTTTGATTTTCAGGATCCGGGTCCCTGACATTTTAGTTATTTTTGTTTCAATTTTCTTGCTTATTTCGCCTTTGAATTGTTATTACTAGGTTAGCAATTTTAATTTTTCTAGTTGTATTCAGTTCTTGGGTTCATATGTTTTTGCCCTTTTTTGTTGAGTTTTATTGTATTTTCTGACTTTGTTTGCTTGGAATGATTACAGTAAGGTTTGATTTGCTTCATGACACTGATATGTTGTAAAAATTTAGTGAGGCATGATGTTTGATTTGTTTACATATAATTTGTTCTCTGCGCAGTTGGCTGCAAGAATTGCTGTTTCAAATCTACACAAGAACACTAAGAAATCATTTTCTGAAACGTAAGTGCTTTCTGTTTTCTTTATTTTCTGAGTCTTTTGTAAAGTAACCCGGGTTTTGATTGAGGCAATGGTTGATTTTCTTTTGCTGACTGTTAATTGCAGGATCAAGGACATGTACTACCATTACAATGAGAGATCTGGACAGAAGGCTCCTCTAATTTCTGATGATGTTTATGAGATAATCATGAAGGTATCGGCAAAGTCAATATTATGCTTCAATTATGGTGCATTTTGATGTGATCTATCCTACGAGGATGGGCTCTTTTCCATATTTGGTGCCACAAATTTTGAAAGATTAAGCAAAATTACTTTCAATAGAACAAATCTACATAGGACATATTGCACAACATAAGTGCACTAATTTGCAAGAAAGTATTTTGTTAGGTGTGAATTAAAATTGTTATATCCTATTCTCATTTATCTTTTAGATCTTCATCGTTATGCCTTTCTTTTTTTTGTTCCCTTATGTTGATTTACTTGGATTCTATTTCGTTCTTTGCCAAAATCATACACTGATAACCAGTTTTCTTTTTTGTAAATTTTCTATTAAATTATTTTATTCTTTTTTACAATTTGTGCATATTGAATCTATCAGGATATTGAGTTTCTTTTGAATTCTTTTGTTTCAGAATGCTGCTTGTTTTGATAGTGAGATCATCTATGATCGGGATTTTGACTATGATTACTTTGGCTTTAAAACCCTTGAGAGGTCTTACCTCTTAAAGGTTCAAGGGAAGGTTGTGGAAAGGCCTCAGCACATGTTGATGAGGGTTGCTATTGGAATTCACAAGGATGATATTGATTCTGCTATTAAAACATACCATATGATGTCCCAAAGATGGTTCACGCATGCATCTCCCACACTTTTCAACGCTGGAACTCCGAGACCGCAGGTACATTTAGTTAACATAAATGTCAATTTGACCTTTTCTTTTTGTTTTTATACTAAAAACATGCTGATGCAGTTTTTTTGGTCGTTTATGGCAGTTGAGTAGCTGCTTCTTGGTATGCATGAAAGAAGATAGTATCGAAGGAATCTATGATACTTTGAAGGAGTGTGCTGTTATCAGCAAATCAGCTGGAGGTATTGGCGTCTCAATTCATAATATCCGTGCAACTGGAAGTTATATCTGTGGAACAAATGGAACATCTAATGGCATTGTCCCCATGCTGCGAGTGTTTAATGATACTGCCCGTTATGTTGATCAAGGAGGTGGCAAGAGAAAGGGTAGTTCTTCACACCTATTTTTACTTTGTTTTGCTACCTGCAGTGTCTGTTAAACCTTTTCTCTAAAATACCACTTATGATGTTTGCAGGTGCTTTTGCTGTGTACTTGGAGCCATGGCATGCTGATATATTTGAGTTTCTAGATCTTAAGAAAAACCATGGAAAGGTATGATGAGATAAGCACTTAAATATGGTTGTCATAAGTAGTGTTGTCTAACAATTAAGTTAGTAAATGTGCAATGATTATAAGTGCTATCAGCTTTGTTCTAGTTTGTGCAATTATTTTACATGATTAATATCAACAATGCATAATCTTTTGTTGTAGGAAGAGCACCGGGCAAGGGATCTGTTTTATGCACTCTGGGTACCTGATCTGTTTATGGAAAGGGTTCAGAGTAATGGGCAATGGTCATTATTTTGTCCTAACGAAGCTCCAGGACTGGCAGATTGTTGGGGTGCAGAATTTGAGAGATTGTATGCACAATATGAAAGAGAGGTAATCTTAGCTTTACTTCTTGGTTTTAGCGCTTATGGGTTTTTGATTTTCAATTCCTCTTTCTCTTCTTTTTAAGATAGATTAGATTTTGTTCTGCATTCAGGGCAAGGCAAAGAAGGTTGTCCAAGCGCAAAACCTGTGGTTTGAAATCTTGACATCCCAGATAGAAACAGGGACTCCGTATATGCTTTTTAAGGTGAATAAGGGAAAAGATTTCACTTTCTCTTTTGTTTCTATACTTTCTATTTCTTATTTTACCAATGTATCTGGCTTAGTATAATGATTCGGATTTTCTTTCCTTACTTGTTTTGATCAGGACACTTGTAATAGAAAAAGCAATCAGCAGAATCTGGGTACTATCAAATCTTCAAATTTGTGTACTGAGATTATTGAGTACACAAGTCCAACAGAAACTGCTGTGTGCAATCTGGCATCTATTGCTCTACCACGATTTGTCAGAGAGAAGGTGGATGGTGTAAATAACTAATGAAGCTCTTATCCTTTGCCTTTGTCTGTTCTTTAGTAGTTATTACGTTTTGGTGTCTATTGCAGGGTGTTCCCATGGAGTCACATCCATCTAAGCTTGTTGGCAGCAGAGGTTACAAGAATAGATATTTTGACTTTGAAAAACTAGCAGAGGTTTGAGCAGTAAATTGCTTGTGAATTGTTTGGCATGCATGTTCTTTGTTCACTAATAATGTTATTTGATTCTTGAAGTTGATTAGTTCATTTATTTTTTTGGTTATTCTGGGACAGGTTACTGCAATTGTAACTGAAAATCTTAACAAAATAATTGATGTCAGTTACTACCCTGTTGAATCTGCAAGAAGGTCAAATTTGCGGCATAGACCTATTGGTATTGGAGTTCAAGGTCTTGCGGATACCTTCATCTTACTTGGAATGGCATTTGATTCTCCAGAGGTAAAGATAATCTTCAACATTTCCACTGCCATGCTCCGAAAGTTTCTATTTGAACTTCTGTTAACACATATATGGGATTATTGATACAGGCTCAGCAGTTGAACAAAGACATTTTTGAAACCATATACTACCATGCTCTGAAAACATCTTCTGAGATAGCTGTAAAAGAAGGTCCTTATGAGACATATCATGGGAGCCCTGTGAGCAAGGTGTGCAGCCGTGCAAGAGTTTTCCATTTTGATAATAAACTGCATTTCCAGATTTCATCTTTCACAGACTAACATACTAGAAAATGTTTTGCTAAAACATTAATTCTGTTTTTCTGTTTATATCTACTAGTAGTTAGCTGCTAAAATGGCCAATTAATTGTGCAGGGAATTCTCCAACCTGACATGTGGAATGTAACTCCTTCAGATCGGTGGGACTGGGGAGCTCTTAGGGCTATGATATCAAAGAATGGAGTGAGAAATTCACTTCTTGTGGCACCTATGCCAACTGCCTCAACCAGCCAGATTCTTGGAAATAACGAGTGCTTTGAACCATATACTTCAAACATCTACAGTCGTAGAGTTCTAAGGTTTGCCCTGCCAATGCGTTCAATGTTGTTGCTCTTTTAAAGATTAATTATTATCCTTTTCTAACTCTGTTCCTTCTCGTCAGTGGTGAATTTGTTGTGGTGAACAAACATCTTCTTCATGACTTAACCGAAATGGGTATTTGGTCTCCTGTTGTCAAGAACAAGATAATATATGATAATGGCTCTGTTCAGAAGATTCCAGAAATCCCTGAGGAATTAAAAATGATTTACAAGTATGAACTTGGTCTTTTATCTATTCCCCACCTTTGGCTTTTCATTATTTCTGCCGCAGGCTAAAATGTTTTATTATTTTCTTTTTCCCGCTACTTCGATCAGGACTGTTTGGGAGATCAAGCAGATGACGTTGGTTGATATGGCCGTTGATAGAGGGTGCTATATAGACCAGAGCCAAAGCCTTAATATTCACATGGATCAACCCAACTTTAAGAAAGTTACTTCCTTGCACTTCCGTGCATGGTCAAGGGTATTTACTCCTACATAACTCATGCTGCATGTTGTCTTGATGTTTCCTACTATTATTGTTAGTTGCTATTGTTTTTGCTGATTATGTCTTTCACTGTTGCTGCAGGGATTGAAAACAGGAATGTACTATCTACGGTCACGTGCTGCTGCTGATGCCATCAAGTTCACTGTTGATACTTCTGCTCTTAAGGTAGTTGCTACCCTCATTTAACAATTTCATGTAAACTCTTGATTCAAAATTTCTCAACTGTTGGTCATTCAGGAAAAGCCCGAGTCAGCGGACGAGGATGATACCAAGATGGCACAAATGGTTTGCTCTCTAACAAACCGCGAAGAATGCATGGCTTGTGGAAGTTAAGAGAGATGACTATGGTTTAGATGCCTTCAATGTAGAGTGCAGAGGAATTTGGCATAGGTTGGAGATTCCTTAAGACTGGGGCGTGTCTTTGTGATATGGGTATCCGTATTATGATCAAATATTATAAAGTGAAGCATAAAAGTAACTTAAAATTCTCTGTATAAAGGTTTGATTTTAGTATTCCTTGTTAAATATATAGTTGTTACTACTTACAGGGTTATAATGTTATAGAATTTGAATGGTGTGAAACTCAAATTGACGGTGATAATTGACAGCTTAATTTCAATTATAAGGTCATATCAGTTTTTTTGTCAGCTTGAAGGCTCTGTTAGCTTTTCATTTGGAATTTCGATTAATATATATATATATATATATTATACTTCAATTAAAAAGAAAGTGTTATCTTAATTTTCTTATATTTAAAATGAATTGATGTTTATTAATTGAATGATAATTTTTTTTATAATTTTTAAGGTAATTTTTACTAAAAAAATATAAGGTACAAAATGCGTGAGGGCATAACTTGATTTCAAAGTTATTCCATGTCTCATGACTCTCATCACAGCCATTGATCAAATCTTTCTGCTGGAAAACAATGCCAAATTCATGAAAGTTCAGTAGTGTTGATAATCGTACGCAGCAACACTAATAGGCAACGGCCTCCCAAAATGAAAAGAAATGAAGAAATGGTTTAAAGGGAGAGGCCACAGCGTGGAGCATTGCCTTCGCAGATTCCTTGTATAAGCGAACACACAGCTAGCTTGAAAGAACTCTTGAAATAATGGAGCCTAATTACCCTGACGATCCTCAAACTAATGATGCTGCTGCTGCTGCTGAAGAACATGAAGATGACATAATTCCGGAAGAGCCTGAAGCTGATACTATCTTCCCCGAAGATAAAGTGGTTGCTGCTGCTGCTGAAGAACATGAAGTGGTTGCTGATGCTGTCGTCACCGAAGATAAGGCGGTTGCTGAAAATGCTGGTGATGAAGTTGATGCTAGAATTGGGGAAGATAATGCTGTTGTTGCCGAAGATAACCAAGGTGGTAAGTAGATGTTTTTTGCAAACATATCATAATATACACATACACAATATTACTTATTTCATAATAAAAAAGACGTTTGTATTGATAATTTACAGATGAAGCTATTTGCACGATTTGTTTAAGAGCATACACAGATCAGACTGAGCCTGAGAATTTCAAGCTCGTGTTGCCTTGCTCTCACCATTTTCACGTTCTTTGCATTGCGGAGTGGGAGGAAATTACCAGTAATTGTCCCTTGTGTCGACGAAACATCGTTTGAAGATACGATCGGAGCTGCGTATATATGAATTAATGTGTGATATGAATTTATTAATGAATTAAATATATTTTTTTTATATAATTTATGTGCAAACCTTTATTGCTTATGTTAGTTAATTAAGTTAATTGGTGAATTCCTGAGTTCTGATATATACTTGGCATTGAAGCAAAATTAATTTGGTAAAATTCTAGATTAGTAATATAAGAAATTTGAGACGTGAAGTCCAAGCACATCAATAAAATTGAAGGGAAATTAATTTACATTTATTTAATATTTTAAATAATTTTTAGTAAAAGTGGAGTTAGAATTTGGATAGCACACGTACCCTGGCTTGGTACTTACGTCACAGGCTAACATCTACGTATTGGACGACCGAAGAGCTGAAGAGAAATCAAGAAGGAAGAGATAGAGAAGTGCAGGAAAAAATATTGAAATCATGGAGTATTGTTGTTTTGATGTCTCAGGAAGCTTTTTTGAAGGTGTACCTGAAGCAGATGAGCTGCCTCTTAATTTCGAAATCCCTGGACCGATTCCTGATTTGGTAGACTTGTACGCCATGCACACGGAGACTGATTACAACAACAAGATACAGAAGACTGTTCCTGGAGATGATCTGCCTGTCAACTTCAGTACTATTCCTGGAGCCATTCAGCAGCAGAAACAGTACAAGACTTGCGAGTACGACGACAAGCAGCGCGGGGTTTCTGTCGAGAAACAGAAGACTTGCGACAACAACGTCAACAAGAGTAGGGTTTCTGTTCGTGAAGATCATGATCGGGCCGTTCACTTCGATATCCTACCTGATTCAGTAGCTGACAACAAGAAGAAGCGCGGGGTTTCTGTCGAGAAACAGAAGACTTGTTACAACAACGTCAACAAGGTTAGGGTTTCTGTTCGTGAAGATCATGATCGGGCCGTTCACTTCGATATCCCACCTGATTCAGTAGCTGACTACAACAAGAAGCGCGGGGTTTCTGTCGAGAAACAGAAGACTTGCGACAACAACGTCAACAAGAGTAGGGTTTCTGTTCGTGAAGATCATGATCGGGCCGTTCACTTCGATATCCCACCTGATTCAGTAGCTGACAACAAGAAGAAGCGCGGGGTTTCTGTCGAGAAACAGAAGACTTGTTACAACAACGTCAACAAGGTTAGGGTTTCTGTTCGTGAAGATCATGATCGGGCCGTTCACTTCGATATCCCACCTGATTCAGTAGCTGACTACAACAAGAAGCGCGGGGTTTCTGTCGAGAAACAGAAGACTTGTGACAACAACGTCAACAAGGTTAGGGTTTCTGTTCGTGAAGATCATGATCGGCCTGTCCACTTCAATATTCGAGCTGATTCAGTAGCTGACAACAAGAAGCGGAGGGTTTCTGTCGAGAAACAGAAGACTTGCTACAACAACGTCAACAAGCCTAGGGTTTCTGTTCCTGAAGATCATGACCGGCCTCGTCACTTCAATATCCCAGCTGATTCAGTAGCTGACAACAACAAGAAGCGGAGGGTTTCTGTCGAGAAACAGAAGACTTGCTACAACAATGTCAACAAGCCTAGGGTTTCTGTTCGTGAAGATCATGACCGGCCTGTTCACTTCAATATCCCAGCTGATTCAGTAGCTGACAACAACAAGAAGCGGAGGTTTTCTGTCGAGAAACCGAAGACTTGCTACAACAACGTCAACAAGCCTAGGGTTTCTGTTCGTGAAGATCATGACCTGCCTGTTCACTTCAATATCCCAGCTGATTCAGTAGTTGACAACAACAAGAAGCGGAGGGTTTCTGTCGAGAAACCGAAGACTTGCTACAACAAAGTCATCAAGCCTAGGGTTTTTGTTCGCGAAGATAGGGTTTCTGTTCGTGAAGATCATGACTGGCCTGTCCACTTCAATATCCCAGTTGATTCAGTAGCTGACAGCAAGCCTAGGATTTCAGGGAGAAGCACTAAACCTCGGGAGAAAATAACTAAGGAGAAGTTGAACAAGGTTTTGGCAGATACGCCTAGACGGTTTTCCAAGCAAAGGAGTACTACAACCATAAGAGTCGCAAGAAAAATATATTGTTGGTAAGAAGAAACCACATGAGCTACTGTAATGTTAATACTTCGAAGACACTGACAAATACTGTTCTTATACTAAATTTCTGAGTTGCTATACATATTTCCCACGAAGCCGGTTTAGATTTTCATTAGGGTGGTTCTTATAGTTTCTTGTAATTTGGGCCAACAATTGTAAGATTCTTGTGTGAAGAGAAGTAAATACGCATCTGTTGTACAAATCAAATCCATTGTTACTCGAAGAAACAGAATTATATTCAAGATCAATGCATATATACCTTTACATCCAGTAAATATCTCTACTGTTTTACGATCAGCTTTCTCAATTTTCTTTCTCAGTACAATATTTTTGTTTATCTCATCCAGGAAATTGAAAGACTTTGGCGTTAATTTCTTCCAGGCCATGGAAATTCTCTCTATCTTGTGCAACATCAACTCAATTAATCATCTCTCAATTTGCAGGGTTAAATTTTATCATTTAAAAGCCTAGCTGAAACTGCATCATGAAGATATGAACAGTATATACATATGCAAAATTAATTGAGCCTCTATCTCATGATCACTTTCATATCTTCTATCGACCAGTTAATGGCATTTCAATTTGTCTGTGACCAACCCAATCTCTGCTGCTATTTGATGACGTGTTGCTATCAAGCTCCCCTGGACTTTCGTTTATCGGGTTCAATTGCTCTTCTCTAATCTGTTGATGAGACAAATTTTGGGCATTTTCAATGTCGTCAATCTTCCCATCTTCTTCGCTTCCCAGAATGGTAACTTCACCGAATTGAACATGGCGTCCTCTGTTAACATAGGGGCCCAGAGATTCGTCGCTGGACACAGTAGTCTCCGTTGTTGTTGTTGTGATCATTGTCGTTGATGTTTTAGCTTTTGGGCTGTTTCCTTGTGATGTTAATGCTGATGCAAGATGTCCACTACCACCTGAATAGATTTGGCTTCCGTAGTCTGGTGGTGCAAAGCAATTGTAAATGTAAACCAAGATCCAAAAAATCCAAGGAATGCTGATGAAAACAAGTCCAAAAACAGCATAACGCGCCCCGGAGAATTGTTCCGGGAGAAACATGTATAATCCTATTAGGACTCCACCAGAAACAACGCATAAAAAGAAAAAACATGTGATCGGATACATTCTTGGATCTCCTTGTCTTTCTTCCATCTTAATAAACCAACACAATGAAGATCGATCGATCGGTCGATTGAATTTTATTGAATGTTAGAGGAGGAGGTGGCGGTGGAGGGAAGTGGCGGAGAAACCCATCGAAGTGGGCATTGTTCGAAAACAGAAGTAAATAAAAGCGTTGATATTGGGGAAGCTTAGCAGATTGGAGACATGAAAACTAAAGAAATTGTTTTCTGTTTTGAGTTTCCAATGATCGATTACATGAGAAATTAAATGGAAACAGAAGGATTATATTCATAGTAACGGATGGAGAATAGTTTCGGAGTTTTGCATGGTTGGTTTCTCAAGTTAAAACTAATTTGTATAAGTATAATGTAATTATTTGCTAAACATAGTAAAAGCATGCAACAAGAAGAAATATTAATTATTAATAAGAAAATGCAACCAAAAAGGGTTCCTAGGTCATAATCTAGTACCCATGAGATGTTATTATTGGATCAGTAATTCAATTTTCGGTATTAATTTAAACAAATTTAAATTAAATTGTCATTATGGGTTTCCATTTCCATGCATTCAGACGTTTTCAGCTTTTGAAACTTCCGCGCAAAATTGTTCGTGGCGACAAGACAATAATTTGGAATTAGAAACAAGAAAATAATGATTGGAAAAAATAAATCAGTAGACAAACTCATCATTCTTCTACTAGGTTTTGGGTTCCAACAGCAATACAGTGAACATAATCATCTCTACAACCAACAAAAACCCTACCCCCAATCATCACAGGTGAAGAAAATATGTCGCCTTCCAGTTCCATTCTTGCAAATTCCTGTACCAAGTTTCTTGTTTGATTTTCATCTGTGGCGACATCCAAATTGATCCGAAGAATATGTATGCTGCCGGAACTGGAACATACACAGACCAACCTGTAAACGCAGAAGATCTGTACGTTAAACATCATCTCCATCTTCAGCAAAATGTTTAATAAGTAGTGAGTTTACCTGTCTCCTGAAGGGGAGGATTCTGGCATCAATTGCAAATTCTCATCGACATATGCAGAAGCAGTAATCGGATCTCCGACACTGTATTCCCAAAGCAGATTCCCATTTTCCTGAATTAGAAAATAGATAATCAAGATCAGTCAAAGTGAGTTGGTTTCAGTTTTTGCTTGACAGTTATCTTCGTTTAAAAGATCATCGATAGATATGCACATATCAATCTGAGTTATTACCTGTTCAAAAGAATATATACTTCCATTTCTGGAACATACGAGCAACTGTAGAATTAGAAGAAAACATGCATAATTTTATATCAGCTAAATTATAAGCCATGCAGAGTCAACAAAACTCAATATCAAGGCTTTTAAAATGAATGTGTCTCATAGCATCATCGGCTATAACAGAATAAAACATTGTCACTGCTTACTTGAAACAGTAATTATTTTTGTTGCTTACTTGAAACAACAATTATTCATACTTCAATTTCCCTTGTTAATGCGGGTAATAATTACTTGATGGAAAAATAGTAATTTCACAAACAATAGATGAGAGACAAAAGTGAAAAAGAAATGACGTTGAACTTAATCAAAAGAATGCAATTTAAAATCTTGTAACATTGAACGTAAAGAGAATGCTTTACCTGAGAAGAAAGGGCAAAACTTGTGCAGGGCCCACCAAATATTGGACCACCAGTTCTACACTGAAAAAGTTGCAAAATTGCATAATATAACTATTGATGAAGCAAAGTCACTCAATAGAACTCTGCCAAATGAAAGTGACATATAGAATAGCATGAATTTGAAAAATAAAAACTACGATCTATCCTTACCCTCCAAATAATAGATCCTTCTGAATCTAATGCAACAACATGCCCATCCACCAAGCAACAAATAACTGCCACCAATACAGAGCACAAAAATCAAGGATTTGCATTCTTTTTTCCTTTTGAAGAACTGAGTTCACTAAGTAGTTAACGATGATTTATAAAAATACCTTCAACAAATTTGCATGAAACAGCTATATAGAGGAATTGTCAAATGAACATACCATATCTATTTGGAGAAGTGATACAGACAGAACCAAATACCGGAACTTCTAGCTCATGAAGCCACAAAGTAGGAAATGGTAAAGCCTATATTTCATTAACATAGCTCAAGTTAACAAAAACCCCTGAGAAATAAATTCATTAGAACCCTGTATCTAACTGAAAATGCTCATATAGTCCAATTTCTTGAATAAAATCCATCCTTCCAGAAATTGATTAAATTGCAATCTCTTCTACCTTTACTGATATTGCTGTAAGCCGGCCACTGGTAGACGCTACATAAAGTGTGTCATGGACCTACAGTGATGAATAAACAGTGTATATTAGAATAAAAGGCTTTATATTCAGCCATAATTAAAAAGAGGTACATAAAAATATTGGTGATACGTGAATTGAAACCAAAATCAAACCCGGTGGAGATGAATCAAGCATGGCATTCAAATGGTTTTGAAGCAAAACAATTGGGCAGCTCAATAATTTAGTGAAAACTTTTACCTCATCAATTGCAGGTGACCCAAATATGCTCCCACCACATCCAAGTGTATAAACACAGCAATGGTTTCTGTAGTCAAGAGCATATAGGTTGTGATCATGTGATCCACACCTGTATTTTCATAAGATTAAATTGTGTTAAAAAGGCCATTGTGGTTCTGACTAGGAATTATACCCACAAAAGTTTAGGCAGGATACATTTCTTACCAGAAGAATTTATAAATTACAGTAAAACTAAACAGACCCAATTATTTACCATGCACACCAAAGAGTCAAATTCTTATTTTCTCTATTGATGACTGAAGATTGCTGGGAATGATTCCAAAGAGGTTCAGAGCTTGAAAGCTCATTTAACCCAAGAGTTTGAGATCAAGAACTTGGACACCTTACTAGGTATTTATCTTAACTTTGTCATTCTCTTTATTGACAAGTGAATATGGCAGGAAATCATAACAAAGCAATGCAGAGCTTAAAAGGCTCATTTCAACCAAAGAATTTTAGATCGAAGAACTCTGAAACAGTGAAACCAGATTATGGATTTGTCTTAGTTTTTTTTAATTATGTCTTAAATCTTTCTCTAATAATCAATATGTTATGGTGCAAGCCAGACGATACTACTTTATGGATAGAGTAAAGATTGAGAGTGGATAAGGACAAATATCCAAGCTTCTTAGGAAATTTACCCACTTCTACACAATAACCTATGTACTCGGAGTGAGAGCAGTCAAGTTCATGCATGCACCTTTAACTTACCATATTAAGGTTGTTTTGCTTACATCTGTATCTGAACTCTACATCTGGAAACTGGACTTATATTTGTTAATATAAATACTCTAATTTGGCTGGTTCAAACCATTAATATGTTGGGATTAATAAAGTAACCTGGAAAGAAAGAAATAATTTACAGTTGCTGGACCAGAGAATACACTGTTTAGGGCCAAAACTGGTCTTGCTAGACATTTTGAAGAATCATGCTGAAGTCTTAAAAAATTAAATGTTCAGCACTTTTATCTGCAAGACTTCAACTAGTAGAACGTCAAAGTTCAATTGTTACACAACTGACTATTCAACACCTTGTATGCCACCAAAAGAAGGCAAACCAACATGGTTTGCCCTGACACTAATAGTAATTTTTCCATCACTCCAAGCCTGACATCAAAAACATGCAAGAGGAAGCAGCAAAAAATTACCACATCAACTGCCTAGGCGGATCAACAACAGGCTGGCACTTCACCTTCAAACATCGAAAAAGTCATCAAGACCAACAGTGACAGCAGGAGAAGTAAAAAAATGGTAGATTTTCTGAAATGAAATAGAAAGAAGAAATTGCTAGATGGCTCGAAACACATGATGTAACTTCAATAAATGTTAACATCAATAAAGTTCCATCTAATTTTCCCAGAAATCCAAGCACAGATGCCAGAGGAACCACAAAGACAATAAAATAACTCACACCTGTATGAAGAAAATAAAATAATCCTAGATTGATGCACAGAGATCTTTTAAATGAGATAGTAAAAGCAATACGTTAATGCTTTTGAATTATAATACCTCGCCACATGTTTGGAAAGTCCAACAGATATTGCCACTTGAAAAATCAAGAAAATATAATTTTCCTTTGTAGCATCCAACAACCACCTAAAGACAACGCATAGGGAAAACAATTAAAAGCCTTTGTAATTCACAATAGCAAATGGGGACAGCATGATGTAGCATACAAAATAGAGTGAAAACCTGAGACAAGTCACCAATAATTGCTGCTGAACATTCAACGCGTCCTTCTAGTTTGATTTCCCACTGGACAGAGCCCCTATCACAGATAACACACAGTCTAGTTAGAATATGAAGTGCTTATGCTGAAACATTCATGCATGATGCATATTCAGAAAGAATTAGGGTCTCTAAAAGCCAGCATTCAACAAACAACGTTGTAAGATATCAAACAACACTTTCATTTTTTAATAGGGAAAATGACAATTAGCTTTGATGCTGAACTTGCAAGCTCCAACAACATCTGCCATTAAGATACCAAAGATGAGACACAAGCATAACCTGACGCCTAAAGGAAATACAATTCATGCTTACATAATAAAAGATGCATGCGGGAGATATTGTAAGTGGCATAAAACATAAAGTGCTAGAGAACTCTTCTCTAGTTACATAATCATGTATAGTCCATAAAGAAGAAGAAATTATCTTTAGCATTCAAGAGTTGATCAGGAAATAAGTAACATAACTGCACAGAATTCTCAACACAAGACCTATGAATCCTACCACATAGATGTGGTATAGGGTGACAGAAAGTCCTCAAAGAATCCACATGCCAAAGCTTTTACAAGTAGATAGCTCTATCAAGTGAATATATGAGGGAGGCAAACATAGCATGGAATTTGCTAAATAGTCCACTTTTTACAATTGGGAATTCCTATGTTGATGGTGTTCATTTGTTACTTTGCCTTAATTTCATCCAAGACAGAAAACTTGAACACACCCAACCTGACAAAAAGGACTTACAAGACAAGAAGCTAGGCTAAGCAAAACAATCCCACCTTGAGCCATGAATAAATTGGACTGCTTGTCTTTCCTAATCAGAACAAGGTAATTATTCACTACTTCCAGATTCTGGTGGTTAAAACAGTGGAGCATAAGATTCATTAAGGGGAACTGACCACATATGAGCTTCTACAAAATCATTAACCACAATGTGCAGTACTGTAAAAATAAGTATGCATATTGAATATCAAAGAGAAGAAAATGATAATTTCAACATTAATACACAATCTGCATCTTATGGTAATCAAATAATTTATCTCTTATAATGATAAATGTAAAACCTTGAATACTTCTAGAAATTTATAAAAGACATAATTAGATATTCAAAGCTTATGGTATGGTTCTTACCTTTTTGCATTAACACACAGAAATCTGTGAGAGTGAGATCCAACAAATAGATAGATATCTGAGTCTTTAAGCACGACAATTGGCGATGCATCAACACAAGACTCCATGTGAACTTTCCACAATTCTTGCATACAACCCTTTCTATATCTAGGAACCTCTACTGACCAGTTTAATCGACACGGATCATTCTCCCTGTATTTTCCTTCATACATAACCTTGTTGCAGCGGCTAAATGAACAGGACATGAGTGCTGATGGCAAATTCCATGGAAATAAATGCTTTTGACAAACAAATGCTGGAGTGACATATTTATCTGAATCCACTTTCAAGCGTTTAGAATGGTTTTCATTAGGAGAATAACCTGAATGAAACTGATGCCCCTTTTCTGCTTCTTGATTCAACTTCCAACCAGCATATGCTCTAACATCTAAATTGACTGATCCTTTTTTCTCTAGAAGAGCAATGTGAAGCTCAGATGGAGTTGGAAAGTTATAAATCAATCTCATATCAATCCCTAAATTATGAGCAACATGTGCTGCGGCAATGGAATTACCACCTATATAAAAAAAATTGTCATCATTGGAGACCTCTTCAACCATCAAAGCATCACTGAAAGCCTGCCAGAAAAATTCTAAAACAGTTAGTTTCACTTCTTTCATAATATAACACTGTTGGCAAGGCATTAATGATAAATGGAGAGTAAAATGTTAAGGACCAATTTGTTAACTATTACATAAATCAAAATCTAAATATTAATATTCATTTGTTTGCTACCTTACAAGAATAATTTTCCAAGAAATGAATCTATTAGACAAATTGAAACAACAAGACTATTTTAAGGAACATTAATAACTAAACAAGAACATGAATTCAGACACTCTTGTCATTCAGAATGAATATGCATGGAACAAAATATACATGTATACTGCAGAACATGTATACCGTGAATGTCAATTAAATACCTAATAAGTTAGTGCATGAAATAGAAATTTCAGTGCATCAGCAATCAGCAGAAAATATCCTCAAGAAAGCCTCTTGAATTTTACATCCATTGGGAAATGCTGATTCAGGGAGGCCAGTTTCTCCTTATTTGTAGTGGTCACAAGATTACTCAACAGAAATTATATTAGGAACACTCAAAAGATCCAAGTTTGCAAATCACCCAAGGTACTACAAGCCTACAATAACAAGACTTGGTAACCTTCTTCAGGTCTGAAAAAGAGAATAAATCTGTATGAAAATATAAAAGATTAGACGAAACAGTCCAGATATGTGATCAGCTGAAAAAACAGGACGAACTTCATCTATACCTGGCATTAATTCTCCTATTAAAAAGGGGATGAAGATAATTAATAAACACTTCTAGGCAATGAACAATTGAATCATATGACATTGAAGGAGAACACTAACTAAAATGAACAGGAACATCACTACCATTGTAAAAAAATAGATTGCCCTTTTATTAGACGAAATAAAATGGGAGAAGGTTAAAACTTTTCAGGGTATACAGGGAAAACCTTTCTGATAACATGCACAGGATCAATAGTCTTTTGTTCATCAATTTCATCTTGAGCATGCGTGGTGAAAAAAGTTGAACTTGATAATGACAAATAATCAACTTTTCCACCGGAAGTCATAGGCAATGACTCCATAAAGACAAAGCGGTTCGGAATCATGGCTACAGGAAGTCTGTTGCTCATCCAACTCTTGATAGATGTTATGAATATTTCACTAGATTTTTCCTTCTCTTGTAACACCATAAATGCTTCAAGGACTGCAAGGTCTCCTTCATCTGTATGAGAAACCACAGCAGCATCAACTACATCCGGATGTCCTCTTAGTGTATATTCAATCTCCTCTAAAGCCATACGATGTCCATTAATCTTTATAGTCCGATCCTTCCTACCCAAGAAAACCAAGTCACCACTTTGAAGTCGTTGTGCGAAATCACCGGTTCTGAAATATGGTAGGCTTCCAAACTTGACAGTACAGTTACAAATAGAGTTTCGATGCATGTTTACATATTCTAAAGGTGTGGAAGTTGCCTCAGAGAGGTATCCATTGGATAGACATAGACCACCAACAAGTATTTCTCCCTGATTAGGTGTACTGGAATCACTTTCAACAAGCACAACATCACAATTAGGAATAGGTAAACCAATTGGTACACTTGTAAGTGTCTCCATCGCCAAAATCATTGGCAGCCTGTTGCAATCAAAATATGTGCAGTCTCCAGATACCTTCATACAGGAATTCACATATAAATAAGTAAAATCTAAAGGAATAGTTCAAATTCATCACTATACATTTGACTACATAAAAACATTATTGCAATGTCTTTCTCAAACCATTAATTCAAAAATTCAAGGATAAGCATTGAGAAAAAGTATTTGTATTCTCTCTGATATAAGAACAAGAGTCTTCATCCTGAGATCAAATACAAGATTATGTCATAAACAACAATACTGTTGCGACATTTTTCTCACGTCATTAATTCAACTATTCAAGGATTAGCTTCAAGAAGAAGCATTTGGACTGTCTTGGGTACAAGAAGAATAATAGATTTCATTCTGGGACTGAATGCATATGTGATAAACAAGAAAGAACATCAAAACTTACAGAAGAGAGAAGGATTCCAGAATATCGACTTTCTTATCATGTGCTCTAGATTATAGGCATGACTTAATATCTTATTAAAAGAAAATATAATGACTTATGAGTCTTATTGGACTACAAAATAAAATGAGATTACAAATTGCTCACCTCTGTACTCCCATATAAGTTTAGGATAGTAGTCTTGGGTAATAATTTGGAAATAGCATCCCACAATGACAGAAGAAAGACTTCACCACTAAGCACTAACAATCTTAACGAACTACAAACCCGCATGTTATGCTGACTTTGCAAAGCAGGAAGGATTGCCCGCATCAGTGATGGAACAGTGGTGAGCCTACTGACAGAGTAAGCCTACAAAAATAAAATAAAATAAAATAAAATAATACTCATTTTCAATTGACTCAGAATATCAGTACAAGGATGATTGACTAATAAATGCTAGTAACATAAGAGCAATTTATTTCTCTAAACCAGAAACTAAACAACAAGAAAAATGACAAAGATGAAAGTAACTTAACCTCAGGCAATATCTCATCTCTTCATACATACAATTGCTTATATAATAAGACGTCAATGCTTCTACAACATTTCTAAACTGAGGTGCTTCTACTCTTTCGCTACAATAACTACATTCATTCCAACAAAAGGTCAGTAAACAAGAACCAATGAAGGAATTTCAAAGTAAAACGAGGGAGAGAATCCACCATTAACTTAACCTACCCCCCCACTTCTCTCTACTTCAAAATGTCAAGAGACAATGGAAAATATTTCCATGCTTCAAATTCAACAGTGTTTTGCTGTTATGCATACATAAATATCCACAAGCATAACCTATATGAGTCCATAAAGTGATTCAAGGCTCATCATGCATTAACAGTCTTAATCTCTTATGCTAATGATGAGGTAACATCTGATGCAACCAGGATATATTTAAGATGTTGGATGACCTCTTTTTATTAATTCAGAGCCTAAGAGTAATGGTTATTATACAGCCATCAAGCAGTGAATGCTCTGTTGACCACTAAACCAACAATTAGGACAACTAAATTCTGTGTCTGATGCAAGCTTAGGCATTACCACAACTTGTTTAAAGTTTGCCACAGATAATCAGTTTAGTTTGAGACAAGCTTAATGCACAAAGGATAGTCAAACAATAGCCGTAAACCATAGCAGATAATTGTACCTGCAAAAAGTGGATGATAGATATTAAATTCTTTTTCAGCTCAGTGATTGGCGGTACAACCAACGTACAAGCAGTAAGAATAGCACTAAGAAATTCTTGCAAGTGATCAATAAAGCTAATTGAGGTCTTGAACAATGAAACTTCCTCTGCACGCAGGGGATACAAGTCTTGCATCCATACAAAGCGGTTTAAAAGACCTTAGAAAGAAAATAAGGAACATCACTTTGTCAATTTGTACTGCCTTGCAGGGAAATAGGAAAACTACAGAACTTAGAAACAAAAATTTTGGATGAGGCATAGAAAATAGGGAATTGTAAATAGCTGTTACCTTGTTCGGTGCCACATACGCCTTTAGGCTTTCCCGTGGATCCTGATGTATGCATTACATAACAGAAAGATCTCTGTCTCTCTTTTTCACAGTGCCAAACAAAATTTGATGTATCTGCAGTATCTTCAACCCTTTCTTCCATGGAAAAGGACAACACTAGACAAATGCCACTTTCTATAAGCCAATGTGATTTATCGAGCGGGCAACAACCACTTTCACTAAATGAAGATCCACGTACAATAACAAGGTCAACATTTGAAGATGAAATAATTGATAATATTCTCTCTTTTGGCCATGTAGGATCTAGTGGCAAAAAAGCCTCCCCAGTTCTCAAAATAGAAAGAACAGAAATTATGTACTCCATTGATGGTGGCATATATACTCCAATAATTTTTGGTGTATAGATTTGCATGAATTCAGACTTTAGTTGTTCTTCAGTTGATGCAAAAGATGTTGAAGATGATAACATATCAACAAGAACAACCATTTCACTGCCTAATTTATTGCCTGCATAAAGCCAAGATTGTTAATTAGAATCAAACTGATCACTTTCTGTCAGCTGTGATAATAATTTATAGCAAGACACACAATTCACTGGTTCATCGATAAGCAAAAAGCATTTGTTAAAAACAGAACCAAATAAATTCAAACTAAATATAAGCTGTTAGAACTGAAGCAAGATGATAACTTTGTCCGGTAGTTGCCATTAACAGCTCCTTCCAAAATCCAAAGCACAGTGATTATTCCTAACTTTACATGCACCGGATTTTATAAAACCTTAACTTGTACAATTTCATCACAGCAGTTGCATTATCATAACAGAATGCATAACAAGAAGAGTTGCGTCTGGAAGTGCTTCCTCAAAGAGAGCATACGAGTATAACTGCTTTGGATAGCGAAAAGAGCACTTTCTGTAAAAGCACCTAGAATCACTTTTTATGAAAGCACTTATCAAGTATTTGACACCAATCTCTGTTGGAGAGCTCAAATGGAGGAAGAATGCCAATTAATAGCATTTGCGTCTTCTCCTCTCAAGAATTGTATTTGCATACTAAAACGAAGTTACTAACCTGAGCGTCGGGGTCTGATCAAGTGAGGATCATCAGAACCGTCAAGAATGGAGCGGAGGCGATAGCTGAGGGAATCAACGGACGCCAACACCTCAGCATAAGTGAAGCAACGGTCTCCCTCGTACACCGGAGGAGAATACTGATCAGAAGAAGAAGATGAGCCGTTGATTAATTTTCTATCAGAAGGTGATGCAGCAGCGTGTATAACGGCAATTTTGTTAGGGTTTTCGTTTGCCGCTCTGAGAAATTCGTGAGAAATGCAACAGTGTCGCTGCTTCTGCTTGTTTTCGCTCCCACCAACGCTCTCATTCTCGGTCATTTCTACTAAATTTTGAACTGCAGCGTTTGTTTTCAAATTTTCTCCAATTTATATATACACGTGTTCAAGGGTTTTGGGCTTGGGTCTTTCTTCAAAATATGGCTGAGGTTCGAAATACTAGATATACCCCGAAATTATATCAAGCCCACTCGAAGTAAAATGTATATGAAAACTAAGTGGGGTGTATTTAGAGTCACAAGTAAGTTCATCCAAAAAGTTTGAACTCTTCGCTTAGATTAAGCATTATTAATTATTTGAAATCAGTTCCAACAACACTGGAAATGTTATGGAGAAAAATGAGATTAATTCAACTCGAGCATTGCAGGAAAAAGTTATTTCTTACTGAACCAAACCAATCACATTACAAGAAATTTCATACACAAAATATAATGCTTCAAAATCACTAGGAAAATAATTTCAGGGAAATGATTTATACTGATAATTAACATGACCACGCATATGTGTATCGATCAGTTATCACAAATCAGGCATGAAAATATTTTCTGGAGATATGTCTTTGATGTTGTTCTGGTAGGTTCTGTAGTAGTAGTAGTAGTACTCTTTGTTATAAGAACGATCTCTGATCCATCTGCTCCATTTTCCCTTGCTTTCTTCCCTTCTTGGAAAAATTTTCCGAAAGCATCTTCAACATACCTCAGCCCCCCCGCAACCGTCATGTTTTCCAGAAGTTTGTCCGGAAAAATATCCTTTGTAAGGTCTCCCTTTACTGCCGCTGCTAGTTGCACCAATTCCTGCTGGAATTCACTGAGTTCTCCGTCCTCTTGGGCCGCAGTCCCCCGCATTCTGACTGGTTCACCCAGTTTTTCTGCTCCAACAAATTAAGAAAAGTGAACTTAGAGAAGTCTAACAATTAAACTAAATATTTAACCAATGAAATTGTGGATTTGTTTAATTTTTACCAGGACAATCTGTTCTTGGAGACGTTCTGTTAATAACAGCGTCGAAAGTGCCAGCCCAGGCATCTCGTTTTGTCAAAAATTCTTTAAGATTGAAAATCTTTTTAAGGGTTGCTGCAATGGAGGAATGCTCGAACTGCGACGTAGGCTCTGGCCCTGATGGCTCATGCAACACTGCATTCATTTGCCAAAAACACAGCAGCTTTCGTTACTTCTTATTCCAAAAGAAGAATAATTTTGACAGCTGGTACTTAACATGAAAACAAATTAAAATCTCACCTGTTCCAGGTTCAATCCATGGAGAAACCAAGATGGCCGGAACCCTACAACCAAGTCGATCAAACTTGAACAAAAACGGCTCAGGGCCGACGATGTCATCGGGACTGGGG
Source organism: Azadirachta indica (assembly GCA_022749755.1). Classification (NCBI taxonomy): domain Eukaryota; kingdom Viridiplantae; phylum Streptophyta; class Magnoliopsida; order Sapindales; family Meliaceae; genus Azadirachta; species Azadirachta indica. The sequence goes on from CM040453.1 coordinate 12,849,577, forward strand.
ACTCCGGTCACCGGGGTCGGAACATGATCATAGAAACCACCGTGCTCATCGTAAATAATGAGAAACAAAGTCTCATGCCACTGAGGGCTTGCTCTAAGTGCCTCATAAATTTCCTTGACAAATTTCTGACCTTCAGAGATATCATGCTTTGGATGATCATCATTTGCATTCAGTGACAACAAGTCATAGTACCTCGGCTCTATCACCACATAATTCGGTAGCTTCCCTTCTCTGCAGTGTCTCTTGAAGCTCAAATCAAAATGATGGAAGTTGTCTATGTATTTCAATTTCCTCAGGTTCCTGGTATCAGAATAATAAGATAACAGATACCAATTAATTATCAAAAATTCAAATCCATTATCTTGGTTTCCTATTAGTCGATTTCTTTTCGGGCAAAAAAAAAAAAAAAGTAATCTACTTTGGTGCCCTCTTGATTCCTAGCATTAGATAAAGGAGGTTCGTGCTTCCATTATTATGAGTTGGAATATAAAAGAGTTAAAAGCCAGCTAATTGCGAATCCAATGCGACATCTGTTTGTAGGACATCTCTCTACACTATGATGTGATGATTGATGACCTCTTCAAAGTCTAACCTAATTTCTTATCTGTTCCCAATTTTTTTTTTTTTAAATTTGTTAAAAAAAGTTACAGATAAAGTTTACACATTATTGACTTATATATATAATGGTAAGACATTATTATTAAAAAGTATTAAAAATATCATAATATAAAAATATTATCACATCGTCTACCACAAAATAAAAAGATGTAACATTTATTTTTTAATTTATAAATGTAGCATTATTAAAATTAAAAAAAAATGTCAGATCTAATGTGACATTTGATCCATGGTATCAAAAGTTATCCCAATAATTATATTTCTTTAATGCTTTAATTGATAATTAATGTTAAACTCATGAATATAAAAAATTGAAAAAAATGCATGTCTTAAAATAAGATAATAAATTAATAACGAATAATCATACCACGCCAAAAGTGGGGTCAACTCTAATAAAAATCTAAGTAGATAGACGAGTATACAAGTGTTGGCAAACATGAGGACATATAAAATTTAAATACTGACCATTTTTCTATTCATCATTTTTTTTAAATATTACATATTATATATAGATACTGTACGTCAAAATTATGTTAAGAATGAAAGTTTAAATAGATTATATTATATGTTGTCACGGGTTCTATTCATGTAAAATAAGAGAGAAATTTGTGGGACTTGAAATACTACCCTCTAATTGAAGGGTAAAGAATTTTTATTATCTATGCTGTGGTCCCTTGAGTTTTCTATTCATCGTCAGTTCTTAAAAGAAGAAAAAAAAGAATATAATAAAGAAAAAACTTGAATCAATAATTGAACAAAATATGAAAGTGGTCCTGCATATTTAATTTATGGCCAAATTTATATATACCCTACAAGAGTGATTAAACAAATTGTTTTGGTTGTGGAGTGGTTGGACCTAATATCATTGCCAAAGGAGATGTTTTGAAGTCAATATTTCTAATATATAATACAAGGCAATACTATATTTTAGCTTGACTTTTATATATATGTTCCATCTAATTAGACTTGAACATTTTGAAATGAGTATTGCCTTCGTATATTCAGTTAATTAATGGAAATGATAACAAAATCAATTATTCAGAACATTTTACCATACTAAAACCGTTTGATTAACAAGAGAGAAAGTAAACAAACAGACTTTAATGATCTTATAATTATGTTTAATAGATTAATTATATAAATAATTATCTTCTGATGATTACTTACCTGTAGAAAAAGCAGGCCGGAAAAGACTGGTAATAAATCCCAAAGCTGTGACCATTGTCTTCCAACGATTCAAAAATGGTCTTCTGCGGATACCCTTCAACCAGCTTCTTAGTCTCATTACTCGTAGCTCCATGTGACGTCGCTGAATGCAGATACAGCCTGTTTGACTGAGTAGAGCTGGGTATCGACGAGAACCACCGATCACACACTGCAAATTCGGTCACCAGCTCTTTAAAAACCGGCAGCGCCTCAGGTCTAAACCCGTTCATCACAATCTCCGACATCCCTTTCTGTATGCTTTCCGCGTTCTGCACAAAGCCGTTCATTTTGGGACCCGTCCCTGGGTTCCGATCCGGGTTGTTCCAGTCCCATGGTTTCCCGAAAACTTGCTCGTAAATGGCCTGGAACGAGTGTCCGGGATCCGGGTCGACGTGAGCGGCCGTATCCTTGAAGAACACGTGTTCAGAGTTTGGGTCGGACGCGGAAACAGGGTTGGATTCCGATCCGGTAACGCCGTCGATTTCGGGGTTGAGGGACTTGAACCAGCCGAGCATGTGGTCGAAGGAGCGGTTTTCTTGGACCAAAACGACCACCGTTTTGATTGGCGAAGAAGTAGAATTACTGCTGGATTCTTCCGCTACCATTTTCGTAGCTGATTAATTATAGCTAGATGTGTTTGATAGTGGTGATGCTCTGCAAGTTTATATGAGTATGTGCAAGTGTATATATAGAAATACAGAGAGCAGAGAAGAGAGAAGGAGAGAGCAAGGGAAGGGAAGCTTCTGTGGGAAAAGAGAGTGCTGGGCATGGGACAGTACGAAGAAAATATTCAATCACTGTACGAATTGTGTTTGGTGGGACTCTGGTAGTGAGATGCCATATGGATAGACATAATTCGCAATTACTTTACCATATTAAAAGGAGAAAATTATAGGTGTAAACGTTTTTATTGCTACTATCAATTAATAATAAAATTTAATTTTTATACTGTTAATTTTTGGAAATAAAATCATAAAATCTTAAAAAAGTATTTAGTTGTTTAATAATAATTATTTACCATTTTTTATACTGGATTCTTTATGCTAATCTTGGAATAGATAATAGGGACAGATTTTATTAATATTAGAGATCGAACTTGTGAACGGTGCTGAACTTAACAAATTGAGAATGTCGAGCAAATCTCATCTCGAGTATTCGAACTAAAAATGTCTTGGATCATTGTGATAATTTGAAGAAAAGAATCTGCTCTTTTTTAATAGTAAATAATTTCAAAAATAAAAAAGAAACAACAAAACATTGGGATACAAAATAGCCTGCATTAAATCATATTATTAATTACCATCCTTTTTATACAAAAGTAATAAACACATCACGATTATTTAGAAAATTTATTCAATAAAATAATTTTTGTTACATATTTTATACATTAATTAAATCAAATGATGCTAAATGAATAAATTTGACCAGATACTTATCAAATTCGTAATTTAATTAGTGGGGAAGCACCAACGAATATGAGTTGTTAATATCGATCATGTGATAAACGTTAGAAATTATTAATTCAACTTGAGATCACATCATTTCAATAAAATATATGTGTGTGTATACATATTTGTGGGGGCAGAAGCATTAATTGCTTATGCTATGTCGTTTTCAAAAACGACGTGCAAATTGGTTGTACTCCATCATTATTAATTAAGATGTAAACTATATATATATATATATATATATAAGCATTATTGTCTTATTTACCATAATTTAGTTATTTTCTTATGGGAAATCATTAAAACGGGATTTGGCCTCGGATTCTCCACGTGTTTTTTTAACTGTCCAACGTGATTCATACTCGATAAAAATAGTTTGAAGTCAGAGTGGGGATAAGCATACGCCGTCTTGAGTAATGTAAATTAAATAAACGTTTTTTTTATAATTATTACAGTTCACATGTTAGGGTAAAGAGTTAAGTTAGCAAGATTTTGTAATTTGTTTTTGATTGTGAACAAGACGAGGCCAACTAACGTTGTAATGTTGCCAGCTTAAATATATGAAGTAATTAATAGCTGAAGCTCAAGATATTAAATACAATTCAATAATGCAACGTGGGTAGGAGGTGGGAATTGAAATAAAATAATGAGTTATAATTTATCATTCATGTTTTCTTTTTATTTAATCTTGAATTATATATATATAAATAAATAAAAATACTCACCCTTATTTTCGAGTGGCTGGTATTCTTATCCTTCAAATAAAAAGTATAAACTCAAAATTTCTTCGAAAAAATATTCTTAACCCTTCAAAAGTTTAAACTAAATATTTACTTCCTCAATACTCTCTGTCCTCTTACTTTTAGCTACGTCAAAGTTAAAAAAATAATTTTAAAAGATGAAAGCGTATTTTATTTCATAAAATGTTGAAAATAAAGTGATAGTAATTTTATTAAGTAAAAATCCTACAGTTCTATATAAAAATAATCATTGTTATTTTTTTAAGAAACAAAGAAAAGACAAAATGTTTTCTTCTCCATGCATAAATTTATGCTTTTGTTGTGTGAATATTCCGTTAGTGTTTTAATCTAATAACACTACTCTTAAAAAAAAAACAAAAAAGAATAACACTTAAAGAATTTTGTATATTTACTTTGTAGTGTTTGCCTGCACATAGTAGCAAAGCGCCTATAAGGCCTAAGGGGCCCTAGCCCCCCGCTCCTATAATTTTTTTTTTAAAATTTTTTATTATAAAATATTTACATTTTGAACCCTTTTCTAAATTTATATACATTTTAATTTTTATACTTTAAAATATTTTCACTTTACCCCTTAATTTATTAATTACTTTTAAAACATTACCTAACTAACTTTAACTTTTAATCATTTTGGCCCCCCAGTCATTCAATTTTAACTCCACCCCTCTCTGCACATGCTTTTTCACTAACAGCACTTTAAATTATTCTAAAAGATCTATTTTTTTTTTTTCAAAAAACAAATGGAAACTCAACCCAAAAATTAAAAAAAAAAAGACTTAGTTCCACAACAGCACCAATCGCTTTAGTGAACGTAGGTGAAATGTTGAGTTAATCACTCCCCTATGTATTCGAATCAAGCAACAAATTTAGTATTTATGTTTTAGAAATTAAAACGTGATATGAAAAACTTTAGATAACATAAACATATTTATACATTAAATTTGATCAGTATTTATGTTTTTATAATATAACGTTCATATTTTTATATCCAACAAACATCAATATTTTTAAAATATTGTTTGGTACGAATTATTTTTCTTTGAAATATATAGTCGCATTCTATAATGATAATAGATCAAAAGTTTATTGAGAGTGTCCTAATTTGATACCTTCTGCAAAATGTATTAAATTAATTCTTTAATTATTAAGCAAAAATATGTCCCAAAATCACAAAAATATTTACCGTAAAATCAGTTGAAAAGGGAAATTGAGTATACTAACATATTTATTATACATCTATAATTATTCTAATTAATAAAGATATTATATTTTATTTTACTCTGTGGTAAAATGTATTGGAAATTACCATGATGGTGGTGGAGAGAGAGTGAAGAGAATGAAGAAATTGGTGGAAGAGGGTGAGAAAATAAAATATTAAAAAATAATTCATTAAAAAAAAGTGAGAGAAAAATAAAATAAGGTTTGCAACATGAACCCACATGTCAACTCCCAAGGGTATGAAGATATTTGCAACTAAAAAGTTACTTTTTAATTAGGATAAAGCTAACAAGAGGAGGATATAGAGCATTTTTAAAACAAAACAGTAAGGGGAAGTGGGTATTTGCCTCAAATCTTATGAGAGTTAAAAGCATTTTCCCAATTCATCCCAGATATAAAGGTGGAGGTGATTATAGATTTTGTCTATATTTAGCGTAAATTTTTGAAAAATGTCATTTTAAACATAATTAAAACCTTTGATTTTTAATATACTATTAATAAAATTATATATGCGTAAATTTTTGAGAGCTATTTTTTTTTCTAATTTTAAAGAAAGTATCAATCTAATGGGAATTTCATGTAGGAGAATTAATTATCTATTGTCCTTGACATATAATAAATTTTTCTGCAAATTTGAAAATTTTATTTGCCACAAACCATAAGAATATGGTGTCAAAATAAATAAATAAATTCTCGTCCTATCAATTATATAATAATCAGTCCTACTGAAATTTTATAGACAAATAAATTAAGCTAGCGTTTAATCTTATCAAATTAAATTATGAATAAATTAAAATAATTAATTATAATGTTTTTCAAGTATTTTATCGTTCAATTGTCGTTGAACGATTTTCTTTTAATTAATTTACTTGAGTATTAAGATGCTCTAATTTTAAAGTTACTATTAATATAACATGAAAATTTTAAATGTCAAAATATTAATAAATAAATTAACAAATCTTATTAAAAGTTGGTGTTATTAAATATATTTTTTATATTCTATTTTTAAAACAAATAAAAGTAATACAATCTAGCTGTATATTCCAAATAATATTGTAAAACAAATACAAGAATTAATATTAATTACCCATCTCAAACAACTTCGTAATCTATATAACTATATACATAAATATATATATGAATGATAAATTAACAATAATCTTCAACTTAAGGAAAATGTTTCAATTAATGGATATGCATGAAAAAATCAAATACTAATTCCTGGAAAATTAATGTGAACTTGGAATTAATCTCTCAATTAATTGTTGCAGGCCAAACAAGACAACATCTTCCGACCATAGGATTTGGATGTTTTCTTAGCCGGCAAAACAACAATCTGAGATTCTTCGGCCCCTCTTATCTTGGCTTTCTCGCATTCATGGCAGAATTTCTTGTAAGCATTTTCAACATACTTGGCACCTTCTGCAACTGTCATCTTCTCCACAAGCTTGTCTGGATAAATATCCTTTCTGTAATCACCTTTCAACGTTGCCGCCATTTGTACTAACTCTTGCTGGAACTCACTGAGTTTCGCGTCTTCCTTTGGGTCAGTCTCTCGCATTTTCACAGGTTCTAACAATGTAACTGCAAGATCGAGGACCCATTTACAAGCTTATATATAGAGCATGAACAATGAAGAGTATAATTGATAGAGTGTTAATTAATTAAAGTTCCTGAATGTTGTTTAATTTAATTACCAGGGCAATCTGTTCTTGGAGTCTGTCTATTGAGAACACCTTCAAAAGTTCCAGCCCAAGCATCTCGTTTTGTCAGAAACTCTTTTAGATTGAAAATCTTTTTAACTGTTGCTGGAATGGAGGAATGTTCGAACTGTGACGTAGGTTCTGGCCCAGATGGCTCATGCAACACTGTTTTTTCACGTACAAAATAGAATTAATTGATATTATTAATCCAATTATGACATATATATTGATATTGTTAGACTTGACTTACATGTTCCACCCTCAATCCAGGGAGAAATGAACATGGCCGGAACCCTAACGCCAAGGCGGTCGAACTTAAAGTTATACGGCTCTGGGCCAACGATGTCATCGGGACTTGGGACTCCGGTGACAGGCGTAGGAACATGATCGTAGAACCCCCCATGTTCATCATATGTAACGATGAACAAGATTTCATTCCACTGTGGGCTTGATCTTAGTGCTTCGTAGACTTCCTTCACAAATTTCTGGCCTTCCGAGACATCGTGCGACGGATGATCGTCGTTTGCCGGCACCGACAAGAGGTCGAAGTATCTCTGCTCCACCACCACGTAGTTTGGTAGCTTCCCTTCCTCGCAATGCTTCTTGAAATGTAAATCAAATTGGTGGAAGTTTTTCAAGTACTTGAGTTTTCTAAGGTTTCTGTAGACAAATTAATAGGCTTTTAATTCACTCAAAATATGTATGGAGAAAAGAAACTTCTGTAAAATTAATTTTAAGAAGCTTTTAATTAATTTTCTTTTTAAGTTGCATATACAAAAGCTTTTCTTTTCAAATCCTTAATTTGTAGTCGCTCAATTTTGAATAGGGAAATTTCCAACGTATGATTAAAATAAATAAATAAATAAATAATTATTCTCGACTGTTCCAGCTTTATAACATTAACTAAATACTATTTCCGAAATATTGAACCTCATTCATAAATCGTATGATTAACGTAAATAAATAAATGGGCTGCAAACTTGTATCCCTTTTAAGTGAAATAGTTTTTTAATTTTTATTTAAAACATCCCAATCCTTTATAAAAAAAAAATTCCATTAATAAATATTTGTCAACTTCAAAAAAAAAACTTGACACACAATTTACAAGCCTAGCTAGCTATCTTATCCAAATTAACACGACACACAACAAGAATTGATTATCGATTAAGGAAGCTCCTTTACGCTTAAAACAAAGGAAAGTTAACTATTAATGTCAAGAATTAATTTGTGGTTTAAATTTAAAAAATACCATTAATATTGATTAAACAAAATTTGTTAAATATTAATTACCTATAGAAAAGGGTTGAAGGAGGGTACTGATAGTAAATCCCAAAGCTAAACTCACTTTCATCCAGAGATTCAAAAATGGTCTTCTGCGGATACCCTTCAATCAGCTTCTTCGTATCATTACTCGTAGCTCCATGCGACGTCGCTGAATGCACGTACAGTCTGTTCGGCTGAGTCGACGCTGGCACCGACGCAAACCATCTGTCGCACACGGCAAACTCCGTCACCAGCTCTTTATAAACTGGCACCATCTCCGGTTTAAACCCGTTCATGACACTTACCGACATTCCTTTCAGCGTACTCTCTGCATTCTGAGCGAAACCCTGCATGGTAGGCCGAAGCTCGATAGAAGAAGAAGACGATGCATACTCGCTCCACGTTAGGCCAAAAACTTGCTCGAAGATTGCCTGAATGGAGTGTCCAGGGTCGGGATCGACGTAGCCTGCAGTGTTGCCGTAGGAGATGAGGGAAGAGTTAGGGTCAGAGGTGGAAAGGGGATTGGATTCGGATCCAGTAACGCCATCAATTTGAGGGTTGAGGGACTTCATCCAGCCAAGCATGTGGTCGAAGGAGCGGTTCTCTTGAACTAAAACCACTACAGTTTTGATGGGGTAAGGAGGGGAAGAAGAAGAAGAAGAAGAAGTGTTTTCTGCTACCATTTTTGCCTGTGGGTCTAGGGTACTGTTTTTCTGATAATGGAGTGTCAATGAGGAGGATAAAGTCTGTGCATCTGCGTATGTATATATAAATAGAAATTGGAGATGGAAAGTTTTGGTTGGAAAAGAAAGGTTTTTATTATGTAGCAGAAAGATACGCAAAGTATTTGATGAACTCACAGGTTAAATTGATTCGTATGGGAATGAATATGTGACGACAGAGACGGATAGAACTGATTACCTTGTTTCATTGTAAAGCGAATATATGGCTACGTATAATGGCTTTATATATAATTAGGATATACAAAGGAATAAATTCGTATATAGAATACAGTCTATTTAATTAATGAAGTTTTTTTTTTTTTAATTTGACAGTGATACAGGCAATTTGATGTTTTAATATTACTCAGTATTATAGTTCAAGAGGATATATAGAAAGTGATAATGTAATCATATATATATATATATATATATACATACATATATAATATAATATAAATATATATAATATAATAAAAAAAATATATATCTAATTTAAATAATATTTAATTCCTTTTTTAAATTTTTATAATATTTTTATTCTATTAACTAATCAAATTTATATTTTTAACATAATCATTGTATATAAATAGTTTATTCTTTATATAAAAATTTTTTATTCTTACTTCGTTAAGTTTATTATTAAGTGGGATAGAGAATGAGAATTAAAATAAAAAAAGGATGAGAATTGAAAACGGCACATTCTACGCTCGCTCAATTGTCATCGCTAATAATTTAAATATATATGAGTAATACATACCACAATTATGAATAATCCGCCTACTAACCTTAACTTTGATATTTGTTAAAAAAAAAAATTCCTTCTGTATATAACCTTAATTTTGATTGCTCAATTACATCCGCTTATATATATTTGCAAAAATTGTAATGGCACTCCAAATTTCTGCTTTCTTTTTTTTTTTTTAAATTTTTAAATATTTTGATCACATATCTACAAATAGATAAAAGAAATATCTTAAAAACATAAAAAATTAGAAATAAACTGGTAGTTGAACATAAGACTGTCGAAATGAGTTGGTGGTATATGTATAATATAGTAGCATTAGGTGGTAATCACGCTGTACACTAGAATATAACTTCAATATTTTGACTAAAATTAATAATAATAAATTTAAATAACTTATATAATGGTTTACGTACGGATGTGAATTCTCCAAATGGACGGTGGACATATACATACGCTAGAGAATATCTATAGCATATGCCTAGCGTGTGGAACAGACGTGTTTAATTATATAATTATTAATTCTAATTAAATTGCGTTGACTTATACATAATAATATTATATTATATTTATATTGAATTGATTGTCTACAAGAAATCCAGCATCCTTAAATTTTGGGCTAGCTCTAGATATATATATTTATATATATATATATATGATCTAATTCATATTACATGTAAATTTTCAATGTTTAAACCAATGAAATTTTCTTTAAATTTTAATTTTCAATGATCATAAGATTAGACTCACTTCATTAGTTTTCTACCAATTAATTAGTCCTAATAACATCTATGATGAATAATTCCATTTTAAGATGATGTTCCACTTTTATATATATTTGACTTTGAAATGAACAATATTATGGTCGAAGGTTTTTTAATACATACAAGTTTTATACGAATATATACAGAAAATTATTTATTTAATTATTACTTATAATAAATTGTTCATATTTAGTAATGTAAAATTTTATTAAACTATATGTGTTGAAATCATATCTTAATTAGGAGGGGCACGGCTACATATACAAGGGTTTGGAGGATGCGTTTACAAATGTTTATATTTATAATTTATAAGATAAATATATTTTTATAGTTTAACTCTTAAAATTTTAGAAATTGAGCATTTTAACAACTAAATTATACGTTTTCTAAAATTTAACCTGTTAGTTTTAGCTTTCTGTCATTATGACCCCTCCAAATTTCTAGTCCAACTCCCCTCTTAGTTGTACGTACCTTAATTAAAAGCATTTACTGACAATAAAACTTGAAATTATTTTTGAATTCTAATTAATTATTTGGTAAATTAACCTTTTTTTTAATTTAAACAATGAATTGTATTTATATAAGAGAAGAAAAGAGAATAGAATCAGGGGAGAGAGAGTAGTGAAACATTATAATAAAAAAAGCATGAAGGTTTGAAACATACAAGAAAACATTACTAAGAGGAAACAAGATTCTTAACGTTTTCACTAAATTCAGAACTAGTAAACCATGTTGGAATTTCTTTTTAAAAAATACCCATATGTTGGAATTTTATTTTTTAATTGAAAAAACCCATGTGGAAATTCACACTAATCAAGATTGCTGCTGGCAAAAAGCTGAGGTAGTTGAAACTTTGTTGAATTGTGGACAAAATTAAATGCTTAATTGCTAGGACAACAGAAACAATCTCCTTTATGGAAGTTAGAAAAAGCTACAAGTATCATTACCCACAAAAGATTCATGTCTATTTCATATTTAATTTCTTTTGTTACAACTCTTTTCTCTAATAGTATTACAAATTTAAATCTTTCCACTTCAATCTTGACTTCAATTCAATCTAATTAAATCACATGATCTCTCCTATCACTTAAAGATGTTAAAATTATTTTTTCTAACTATATATATCTTAGAAGAGACTACATGCATATGTACAATTAACATCAACATCCAATAGATGGTATATAGAAAGCAACCTCTAGTAAGTAATTAATTTTGTGGTACTTGAAATTTTCTAGATTAATGTAAAATAATTCAAGAGAGAAGAGTAAGTTTGGCAAGTGCATGTGTCTAAGTCAAAATATACATCAACGCTATCTATGCCTTATTGATCTTAGCCTAGTGGTATTGTATTATATATGTTCACTCTAAAATTGTGTTAATTGAAAAATGGCATCATATGATTCAAATAGTTAGGCAAAAGATATAATACAGTAAAATGTATTTGTGCAACTCTTTAATTAGTTTTTTATAATTGTTATTTTGTGTATTACATGTTTTGAGTGTCCATAATATTTTTAAAATTTATATATTATACTTAAAAATTTTAAAAATTAATGTAAAAGAAATTTAAGAATCATAATAAAAAATTAAAAAATATGAAATATAACAATTGTATTTTATTAAAATCCTCATAATAAATTTTATAAACCATGAAAAATTTCACAAAATCAAGTCATTTAACTAATGTATATAAATTTTTAATTGTACGTGAAATTAGACTCTAAATAATAATATTAATTTATTATTAAATAATTTAAAAATAAGTATTTGAATAAATAAGATTGTCCAGTTTTTATAGAACCTATCACTAAGATGTCCTAAAAGGAGATAGGGTTAGGCGGAGAAAAAAGAGATTTTTGTGAGATTGGATGAAAACTATTAATACTGCATGATACAAATAGTTGTCTATTAAGTGAAGGGAAATACTATTAAAAGAAAAATAAATAAAGGATTATAATTAAAAATATAACTTGAATCTCTATATCTATCTTTTTATTATAATTTTAAAAGCATGTTTCATACTTATATAAATAGGGGTGGATGGTTTTTTAAAATGGTATCTAACAAGATTTAATTAAGAGAATTTATATCCAAAAATCAAAATCTTATTATGCAAGAATGGTGTATTATTATTTTCACTTAAAGTGAGAGCTGAGATAAAACTTGGGACCTGCTGTTATTTGGATTCCCATCAATTCTGTGATCCCCACAAAGACACTTTTGATAACTTGAATTTGATGCATTGGGAGAAGGCACAGAGAAAGCAAAAGGGAGAGAAGAAGAGATAGTAGTTCAAGTAGTAATAAATTAATTATTAGTGTTTCTTCTTTTTCAATTCAACGTTTGCTTTAAAGATACATTGAACTCTTTCTTCAATGGTAAAGAAAGCCTTCATTAGAAATTAAAACTGAAAAAATTTTGATAAACCCTAGATGTATGCTTTTTATCAAGCAAAAATAAATAAAATAAATAATTTAATTTGTCGAATTGTTGAGCACAACCACATGAAAACCACCAACAATTATGGGTCAACTCCTATTGAATTCTTTTTAAAAATATTTCTTTGGAAACCTAAAAGATTAGTGGGATTTGGGATTTTGAGATTTTCTTCTTATGATTGAATTTTACCTGAAGAATTTCAAGGTCTCTTAGCTTCAATTGACTTAGTGGTCATAATGGTATTTGTTAAAAGTAAATAATCTTAAGAAGATCTGAAAGCACTCTAATCGTAGTTTTGATTACCCTTTAATCTTTTTTTTAATTTTCTTTAACTAGCTAGCTGGCAGTGGTTATAATCTGCCAACTCAAGATTACACTAACTTGAAAGGATTATTAACAAAAAGAATTCAAGCATTAATCATACAATTCTCCATACAAAAACCAAAGGCTCTCATTATTTCTTCAACATTATTAACAACTACCCATCAATTGTAATCAATTTTTATTCAAATGATTAGTACTACCAACTATATGTTATAACAGTAATTAAATAATTAATAAAGTAACATTTCTACATCATATTCAATTAGTAACCTAAGGTCCTTTATGTCATTATATTAAGCAAAATTATGTGGAAGTTAGAACATTCCATTATCAAGATTAATTGAAAATTACATTATTTTCCCTACACAGCCAATTAGATTACTATATGTATGCATTTTTTATATACATGGCACGATTTCATTGATCGAATATGCATGCACCTAGCTAGTGTATGTATGCAATTTCATATGTATATGATATGATTTTTATTGATTGAATGTGCAAAATTTGATAGATGAATCAATAATTGATGTCAGAATTAATGATCTTCATTGTTGAATTTTGTAATCAATTGAAAATTCTATGTGGGTACGTGTGTTTGATATGATACAAAAGAGAAAATGATACATGTTTTCTATACATTTTTGAAAATATTTCAATTAGGAATGATGGAAATTCCAGTACCTTCTTACGAATTTGAACCATACCTTGTGAACATCATGAATCTTCCTGTTGAAACTGATCTCTTCAATGCGAGAGGAGAGTTTCTAACCAGATTCAACACCCTGCTTCGACTGTTCTTCTCCATGCTCTCCAATTGAAATCCGTCTTCTTGTTCTTGTTCTTCTTCTTCACTTGTGCGTAGAATATCAGCAACCAGAACAGGACCTCGACAGAGGGAAGAGTTCAATGAAACTGATCTTCTAATCGGCATTGGCTCTACCCCGACTTCAATAATGTTATGTCTTTCTCCCAAGCTCTCTAAATCTTGAACATTAATTGGTGTCTTTGGAACATCTTCATCAACAACAATGCTAACGGCAGATTGTTCAGCAACCCCATTTTCGATATCCTGGATGACCAAAACAGCATCGTTTCTGTGCTGATATTGCTGCACAGAGACATTGGTTTCAGGCACATTTTCTTGAATTGGATCAGCTGGAGTTTGTACAGGAGGAGCAGAAGCAATATTGGCTCGGCAAAGAGGACAGCTTGAATGAGATTTCAACCATGTATCAATACAAGGAAGATGAAACGCATGGTTACATTTTGGCAATAGTCTCAAGCTTTCATCTTCCCGGAATTCACATAAACAAACTGAACAATCTGTTCCTTCAACCAATCCGTCACCTTTTTTATACTTACAAACTGCAATGGATTTAATAATAGCTTCATCTAAACCAACATTGGTACCAACCTGCCAAGCTTCACTATCGATTTGATCGCGATTTTCACTGAATTCTAAGCCAGTTTCATCATTCCTCCTTCTGCAGTACTTAGAGATGATTGTATAGTAACTTACCAGGATGAAGGCACTTGCCAGGATGCCGATAACTGCGATAATCAGAGGAGAGAAATCAGTCCCGGATTCATCTCCAAAGCTAAGAGAAGGAGGAGGAGGAGGAGGGAAAATTATGTAACACCATTGAGGACAATATATGCTGCAAATCCCTTGTGAACAATCTTTGTAACTATCGTAAGGTGCCCATGGATTTGGATTATTGGTAGCAGAATTACTCATGTTCAATCTGATCAAATGAAAGTTAATTTCAGTACTGATCAATCGTGCAACAGTTTTTTTTCTTTTTTTGGTTCAGTTTGTTCTACTTTACTAAATAGAAACCACTGTTTGGCTGGAAAGAAAAGGGAGAGAAAGGAGTTAAAGGTTGGCAAGAAGTAGTAGGATAAGACATGAGAAAAAAAGGAAGGGCTTAGAGGGGAAGGGAAGCAAAGTAGAGATGAGAAGTTGATGTGTCTCTCTCCTCTTACCTTCTACTTTATTCTTCTTCGGCTTGAGTGCTTTAACTTTATTTTGCTTTTTTTTTTTTCTTTATTTTCTCATTTGGGATTGATGGTCTATTGACTAATTTTGAATCTTTTTAATGTTCATGAAGTGTTTACTTTTAATAAATTTGTCTTGAAGTACCTTCCAAGCTTTAATTGGTTGGTAAAATGTAGGTTAGGTGGACTCTCTTGGCATTGCTCAATTTCTGTGGAAGCTAAACAACACTTTCAGTGACTCAACCAATGACGTTTTGCCACGTTGGCAAAAGTAACCTGATGGATATAGAGTCACGTGGCAGCATGTGATGTGTCTGAGGTGGCAAGCATATATATCAAAGTGTGTAAGAATCAGAGAATCCATTTTTCTTTTGTAGGTAGACGTGAGTTAGCTAACCATACTAACAAAAATTGAAATTATAATGTAATAATAAAAGTAAGCTTATTGCAAATATAGTCAAATTCTTAATTTTAGATAACATTTATAATTCATAATTAATAAAAAACTAAGAATATGAAAACATTTTGATCATATATTACGAATTAAATTTATCATATAAATAATGAAAGACGTATTTATTCGTTTTTATATATATTTTAATTTATTAATAATTAATATATTTTTTCCAAATAAAAAATCTGATAAGTTGCACCCTTCAAAGCTCCCGTGTCATTGATTTCTTGATCGGTAAACTGGCTCTTGACTTGAGAATTGGGATGTACTAATTTTAGTGGAATTTTTTTCTTAAAAAAATCTTCTTTTAATTATTTAATGAAAAGCTATGAACAAAATCAATGCTTTGGATTATTTTAAATAAATGCTTTAGATTATTTTAAAATACTTTTAGAAGTATCAAAAATTATCAAATTCCCTTTTTTAGGTTACCCACACACCACCTTTTACGCAAACACAAATTAAATAAATTTCAAGACAATTTTCAATTTATCTCCAACTAATTTTGACAAGTATCAATACATCTCTAGAATTTTTGCTAGTCATCGTACCGCCCCACACACGTTAACTTTCACATTATTTTCAATAGCTAAGAAAATAAAATTGTAATTTTATAACTTAAATAAATAAAAAATGTTTTTTTTTCTTCCTTCTCTTTTTGTTCTTTTATTTTATTCTCTCTATTCTTTTTTATTTTTTTGTTCATTCTTAGTAGCCATTGAGGCTGCCTCCAACTTGCAGTAGCCATGAAAAGAAAAATGAAAAGAGACGAACAGATGAGGGAAGAAGAAGAAAAAAAAAGAGGAAAAGAAAAGAAATTAATTTTGAACATTTTAGAGGTTACATTATCTTTTTATATTGTCAACTACAGTCAATTATTAGATTTAACGGTGTAATCTAACATTTCGAATTGGTATAATTACTGTTACTAAAAATGGAGCTGTGTTGATGATTGTCAAAATTGATTAGGGTAAATTGAAGATTGCCCGAAATTTTATTCTTCAATGTTATATATTAAGAGGAAGGAAAAACGGGATCTCTTAACTTTCTATTTTCACTACAAAATTGTTAACCAACTATCGATTGGCTAAACTATTCCTCGAGAAATCACACACTCTCAATGGACCTAATGTGTTAACGTGGAACTTGGATTTTGGATTCGGAAGAACCAGACCTAAAGTAGAAGAACTGAATGAGTTGTTCAAAAATTTCAAGAGAGGTGCCAGCAGAGTCACCTCAAGCAATCAAGAGAAAGTTTGATGAGTTGAAAGGAAGAATCAAGAGAGAACTTCTCCGGTGGAAAGAGGCAGTGTGCAGCCGATGATCTCAAGTAACACCACATAATCAATGCAAAAAAAGTAAAATACATATTGTTTCTGAATGCGACAAATGAATTATGAAATTTAATCACAGCATTTTTCCTATCCATGTATGATCTACTAGCCCTTTGTTTATCTGGTTTAGTTAATACCTACAGTACAATCAAGTGAGAATATCACAAGGGTACAAGCCTTAAAACTACAAGTGTCGTGGACTTGAAACTACAAACCTATAATTGTCCTGATATAAGATCACTAAATGTCAAATACAAACGAAATAAGATCTGTGATTTCTACTGAAAAATAGTATTTACCAAAAATTTTAATTGTTGTCTTTGCAATACTAAACATATCATGAGAAATGCTTACTTTCACCGAATTCAAAGTATGTATGCTAGAAACCTTGATGCTTGATTTGTTTCTCCCTCTTCTTACTGTGCAGTAAGAGGCAGGTCTACTTTCTGCTTCACTTTCTCACATCGTTCAATGCCTGCTCCAGTATTTTATTGTCCCAAATAGAGAGGTTAGAATAAACATAGGAGAAATCACACAAAATTTTAGATTCAAACCAACAAAAATTTGTGTTCATGTGTAGATAACAACATGGAAATATTATATTTTGAAAGGAAAAGGTTTATACTGGAAAGAACAAAGGCAAAGCTGACAGTAAATGATACCCTGCAATATTTACTATGAAGCATAGCCTGTTTTATAGTCTATGGCAATTGTACTCATTTTGGCTGCATTTTAATAGGCTTAATCGCACGTAAACAAGACAGTTTCCCATTTCATTCATCTGTTTCTGCTACGCTGCATCAGATTACTGTTTATTCTCTGCTTATGTTTAAGACCAAAGGATCTTATGCATCCTCCCATGGTTTTTAGTTTAAAATTCTGTTTCTCTTCTCTCATCTCATTAATTGGTACCAAATAGATTTAAACTCCCGTTGACTTTCTTCAAAAATGGTACTTCCCAGAAAACTATATTTGAAATGTTACAACCTTATACAAGATTTCAACTTCAATTATGTATTATGGGTGTTCTGTTGAATTATCTATTATTATATCTATAGGACTAAAGATCAAATTTCAATTTTCTTTCCTCAATTGCTTCATTTTTGTCATCAATTGACACCTAACCCCAGAGAGACAATAAAGAAACCTTTCTCAATCAATCTTTCTACTTGAACATCCATATAGATACCCCGATCCTAGCCTCTTAATGGAAATAAAGAAACAAAATGCAACACATAAAAAACTTTGAAGTTCTAAGGAGTCCAGTAAAAGTTGCAAAAATAGGTTTTACAAGCCGAGTACCTTTGATAATTTGAGTATAACTTCTTTATAACAATTATGTAATTAGAAAATACTGGAACTATGTAGTTTTTATAAGTATGATGGATTGTATCTAAAAACAAGAAACAGAGTTATTGACTAAGATTTGTTGACAAAGAAAAAGAAAAGACCAAAGATATGTATGCAGAAGTTATGGCATATTCTTCAGTAGATCCTGATAAGAGAACTTACCTTCCTATGGAACATTCTCATGGCCAGCACAATGGTATCACGTTCTCGTGTTCTACCAACCAAAAATAAGAAGAAAGAAAGAAAGAAACATCAAATACATCCAGTAAAAAAGCATAACATTAATAAACAAATTCTAGTTTTTCTGTTACATGCACCAGTCCTCACAATTTTGCAAAGAGCTCCATGATGGAAATTTATAAAATCTTGAAATTCCACTGTATAATCTTGTAGTGAAAGAGGGAAAAAAAAAAACAGTGCAAGGCATAATAAATAAATTGGTGGATTTTAACATTTGACATTGTTGTCGTGAGGATCTGAGGTTAAGGTCTACATTTGAATCTTTCAAAACCTAGTGCCAATTAAGAAAGAAAACTTTGTTGAGGCATATAAACCCAAGTTAAGGATTTTTTGTTCCAGGCATTACGCGTCAAGATGGGAGAAGTCAAACTGTCAAAGATGGTACTGTCAATTGGTATGTTTCAGAGTCCAGAAACTCAAAGACCACAATGATTGGACAGAAAAATTGTACATTAGTCATTTTCCTTTCATATGTGGTGGTGGAGCATATTGGGACAAGGGGTTGTACAAGAGCTAAAGAGAAAATAAGAAATATTAGATATAAACTTATCCATGCAAATATCCTTTTTATTCTCTCACCCTCCACCCCTTCAAAACAGAATTAAAATTTCTGGCTCTGCTTGTCCTAGTAAAACCCTTGCCGGCTTGATCTATTCTTCTCCCAAGCTCCACCTATTCCCTTACCCCAAAAACAGTCCAACAGTTGTGACTACAGTAATAATAGCACAAAAATGAGATGGACATCATTATAAGGATACAACAGCAAGTCCTTTACAGTTTCTCAGATGATTCTAACTTTAAGCTGGGCATGGGAAACCGATGATTTAAAAATTGGACAATGAAGAATAGCTTCAAGTAGCTTCAACATAGAAATATATAATGATGATTTATTAGGAAGCAAACTCAAGGATTTCAAAATCAATTCCATGCAAAATTTAAATGCAAAAGGTGATGATTACCGAGCAGAATCTGTGCTGAAAGTATATGAAGCACCATCTGAGCATGTCAAAATAAACCGCGTAGGAAGCCCGATGGGAATTTTAATCTGCAATATCAATAAAATGGAAAAACGTATTTAAAATCTTATAGAATCATTTGTTGTAGAAGAATCAAATCTTTCTTTTAACACTTGGAAGTACAATTTCCAGAAAACTAATTTAAACTGAAGCAGAAAGCTGCAGTCAGAAATCTTGTGGTTAAATCATCTTTGAACCATGCCTATCCTTGCAGTTGTCAATTTAGCACCTTTTAAAGAGACACAAAGTAGTGACATCTAGTATCTTGCATGTTAAAAAAAATGGCTAAATGACATCAACACAGCAATAGCCTATAAGAAAAAATTTATTGATTAAAATATATATAAGCAATTGATTCATTTAAAGAGTTTATTAAACCAGACATTGAGTAGCTGAATGCACAAAACAGGATACATTTTCTTAGTCAGATCTTGTTCAAAGAATTGAATTTGAGTTATGGTGCAATCAATGCATTCAAATGAAAATAAATAATCTTATCGTTTTTGGACAGTGTATATCAATTGTAAGTAGCATACTGCAAATTTCCAAGAAAAATTCTCTTCAATTATCACAGCTTCTGTGCTTTGGAACTTGATTTGGTAACTTGACCGTCTCAAGATTAGAGTTATTGGCGCCCAAGTCTCAGAAGAATCCATCTGTTGCAGTAAATTGTAGTAAGATATTGTGTGAAAACACAATTCTAGTACTATGACATTTCTGTGTTACATTTAGTGAATTAACCAGCTATACCAGCAAGAGAACACTGAATGTTGCTTCGCCTCTGGATACGTGCATGTCAATCTCCCTCTGCATACTTGAGTCTGTAAAGAAGACCATCAGAACATCACGAAACTAACACAAATTTACAGGAAAACAAACAACGTAACATACTATAACAAATACATGTCTATGCCATCCTAAACTAAGTTTTTTAACAAGCAAAAGGAGTGAGTGACAGCTAACATCATGTCACGTCTCAAACCAAGTATTGGACTTTTAAGTCACTTCAAGCACCTATTTTTCTCTATTTTTATAATAAATCAATGCATAAGGCAACATGTGACAGATTCATGTTTTATTAAAATCACTCTTGACATTTTTAATTCAAAGCTACAAACAAATGGCAATAACAATGTGTGTACATCACAATAAATTTCACCAATTTAGATTACACACATGTATGTCGTCCATACATCATCTTCTATTGATGTATTAAGAAGACCTATTAGAGTTGCAATTGTGATATTAACAATTTTACTGGCATAGCTATGATTATAAAGGTATAAAATAATGCCTCACCAATGGGGAATTCAAGCCATAATTATTAAAACACACAAGAAGGCAACTCAGACCTACATCATTAGAGGGAACAAGAAATTCTGAATTAACATTAGAGCATTTTGACCATTGGAAAGACCAGTAACTTTTACAAACTAGAAATTCAGTGAGCATGGCTTATCAAATTACTTTAATTCTTTGTAAGATCATTATGCGATGAAAAAGGTTCAACATTCCAAAATGTTGAAGAGAATAAAGAGCTACTATTTCAACATTGAGCGTGGTGTTTAACTGATGATTTATTTTGAAAAACAACCTCATTATGCAATGGAGAGCTTTTTTCTTGGGAAAACTTCATAAGAACGGGCCTCATCCTGTAGAATATTGCCCAGAAACCCAGAAAAATAATAGAAAAGAACAACACCAAGAAGGCACAAGAAGAGCCAAAAGAAGGGGCAAAAAATTGGCCAAGACATCCATCCAGGAAAATGATAACAAGGAAGCCTCCACAAATCTGAAACTACCAAGGCTTGAATCTCAGAAGGAGGAGAATCCCATAAACTCAAGCCAGGACATTGCAAGCCAACATTAGCCAACGCATTGGCAACATTATTTCCTTCTCGAAAAACATGAGAGCTTAAGTCCATAAGACGAATAAGAACACTAAAATTTTTTCAACAAGAGTGAAGTCTCCACCGGAGAAACTAATAAGATTTTAAAGACAACAAACAACAGACAATGAACCACACTTAAGCCAAACATTCTGCCTCATCAAAAGCAATCTCAATAGCAAAAATTACCACCATCATTTCACCAAAGAAAGTAAACTTAACCCCAAAGGCAGGAGAAGCAACAGTCAAAAACACCCTAAGAGTGTCTGAAAACCCACCGCAAGAAGCATTACCAGGATTGCCTTTCAACAATCCATCATTATTAACCTTAATCCAATTTGAAGGAAGGGAAGACCAAGTGAAAGCACATATGGAAAACTTAATGACATCGCTTATATTATTTCAAGAAATTTAATGGTCTTTAGCTTTAGGTCTGACAACTATGAATGCAAACCATATATACTTACCACACTTTATCTTGGAATGTTCGTTAGCAAAAGCCCTCACCAATTCCCCCTGTTAGCTCAGACAGGATGACAGAAAAAAAGTTAAAGGATGGCAATATTTTCATGCACTAAAATCAATGGTTGCAGTTTCCTCTGAGGGTGTGTGTGTTAACTTGAAAGATTTTAGTGCAGCAAGTTACAATACATGTACATATAAAGAAGGTTAAATTCATGAGTAGTGAAAATATAAGCTTCACATTTAACAGGCATCCAATAATGTAGCCAAAGAAGGAAATAAATACAAAACAAGACCAATTTTAACCTTCTGGAAAAATGGCAATACATCCTATGACTGTGTAATACAATTATATAAACTTTCTGTATAAGTTGCGCAGGAAGAATGTTCTTATATCATTTGGGATACTAGAATTCAGTATCAGCTGAATAGATTATGCTTGAATTTTATTGTCTGCTAGAGCTTAAACACCATTATGCAGCCCCTACCTACCAGCTTAAGCTTTTAGGTAAAGGATAACTTAGTATCACAGCTTGTTTGACCAAGTGGTCTTATGGTAGAATGCCCTCTACATAGTAATGAAATAAAATAACATACATTACAGTAGTGTTTGGTTCAAGTGAGAGCATGTTAGTTACAATTTTTGGTTCCTACCAATTGAAGGCTTTAGGTAAAGTGGCAAACTTAACAATATGGAAAAATAAATAAATAAATAAATAAAAATCCAAGGAATGACATAAAAGAATCAATATTCATTGTATATACCTTACGGCCTTGATCATCCATTGGTAAGCACTCAAGTGCTATCACTGTATCAACGTCATCAGCTGTGACAACATATGCTGGTGTTGTGGCTCCTGAAACAAAAATTTACAACAAAGTTAATCAAAATAACTATTTAACATATTACCAAGTCAAAACTCATTTCAATGCTTACCCTCAATATACTGCCCAGTGCCATCCTCAAGATGACGAACCCACTATGACACAAATTGTTAAAATATGAAAGGATAAAAACTTATGTTAAAAAAAAAAGAAAAAAATTACTTAAAATGTTTCAATTTTTGAATAAGTTAACTTAAACAGTTTCACCTGAAACAGAATATTGGTAGTCCCATTTATGCCATATCCACATCCAACTAGACTCTCTCCAGGTATAGCTTCACCGGTAATCTGAAAACCCTCAATACCAGGGCCCTCTGATGCAATGAGTCACATTAGATTCGAGCAAAGGCCACATATTTGCTTTGTAGATAAAAAAATCCACCACCTTCAACATGTCTTGATCTCAAGCGTAAGTTATTCCTCGAGTTAGCATGCTCCACAGTACTCCCTCTCAGATCAAGTTCAATAGGACTACTAAGCACAGAATCATTGGCTGATAAAAATTTTGCATTTGGAAAATCTTCCAGAGATGAGTTAGTAACTTTTTCATCCGCTTTAAAAACGAACACAATAGCGATTATAGCAAAGGCTAGTGGAAAAAGAACAGATGCATTATAACTGTACTTCACATCTGAAACTAACAGAATAAAATGAATAAATGTAGCAATCAACTGGAGCGCAGAGAAGACAATCTCCACTATCCCAAGTTGCTTCTCAGCTTGTGGTTTGATTTCTGCAATGGTTCTTTCCACAAGACAAATATAAATATTTACACTAAAACCAAATGCTGACAAGAGAAATGCAGCAAGAGAAGCCCTCTTGCATTTTGCAAATACATCCAATACAACTGATAAAACCTCCAAGATAAGGAACAAAGCAGCAAGTCCCCGTTTCTTGTCTTTACCAAGTACCTCAGCATCCTATTGATTTAGAGAAAAAGTCATATAAGTTGTAGGGCAATAAAGCAGTAACAAAGCCTATGAAACATTCACTCACCTTCTTAATAAGTTAAATGGAAAATCCTTTCCAAACTGTCCAAAGAGCTTATTTGAAAACCAACATACGAAGTGAAATGAGAGAAAACCAAAATAGGGTGATTTCAAATCATCAATTGAGCCCATTATCAAAATCAAGAGATGAAGAAAAGTAGAAAACCTGAAACTTAGTGGTGTTCAACAGCTAAGGTTTCAGGCAGTGGTCTTGAATTGAAATCAACTTGGTTATATGAAAAACATAACAATTAACAATCACACTATCTTGCTATGCATATAATTTTGTTCTCAAATTTCAGGTACCCAATGAAAATTGTAGTTAAATTCAAGTAACTACATCATCTATCTAAAATTACTCAAAACAAAACCAAAAAGAAAGTGGGTACCAAAATTTATCAGAAATAGATATCTGCAAAGCAATCTGGAGAAGCGAACAATTGAAAATTTGAAAGCGGGTGAACAAACAATGTTACCCCTCTTGAGCGACGAGATAATCTCTTTCCTTCAATGTCCATTCCTTTCGTCCCCGCTTTCAACACTCAAAAAGTGTTGTAAACAAAAATAATATTGAATATAAGCAAATGATCAGAACCCAAAAAAAAAAGAAAGTGTTTCTGCATACTTTCGGTTGTATAGAAAGTCAGAAGGAAAGTTCTCAGTAGTGCATCCCTCCAAGAGACAATACAAACGTTGACTTGAAGTGGATTGGCAAAGACGGCGACGTGATATTTTCATTAAAACCCCTAATATTTATGTTTATTTAACTTTAGATAAATCCTTAAAACAAAATGCACAACAGTCACTGGTAGACTGGCGGCGGTATACGTATTGGTATATCAGATTAGGGGCTTTTTTGTCAATATATTAAGTTATTTTTCAAATTTTACGGAATTTTACGGCAAACGGTGATGCCGCTTTCATTCATTTAATGGGGATATAGGATAATTAGTGTCTGCTTGGTTTAACTTTTTTATTGATCAAAAGAATTTTTTTAATGATAAAAACTCTTTTCAAATTTTTCGATGTCGTTTGATTGATAATGAAAAAAAGTTTTTATGAATTAAAAAAACTATTTTTTTTCTATTAGAAAAAGTCTAAAATTTGGGTTTTGGGTAGTAAAACTTCCCCAACTTTTTTAAAAAATAGAATTGTCTAAAATACCCTTACTTTATTTTAAAAATTTTACGCTATTTTTTTAAAATAAAACTATAAAAATTTGTTTATTAAAATAATTATTCAAAATTTTCTCAAAAATTATTATGACAACCAAACGATTAATAAACTTTTTGTTAAAAACTCTATTTATAAAAGTTTTACGAATAAAACTCTACTTTAAAAAGTTTTATTTGAAAAATTATACCAAATGGACCCTTAGTTAATTTGAAATTTGTAAAATTTGTCATCTTAATTAATAGAAATTGTATCAATATATAACTTGAAATAATTATTTCAAGTTACATAGTATTATTCAATTAGAAAAACAACAAGTGACAGATTAGTATTTGCCTAATTTTTTATCTAACTTTACTCAAATTCCATCCACTAGCATGAGATAAAATTAAATTTGTAATTTTTTATTAATTTTTACTTTATATTTTATAATTTTCTCTTAATCATTGCCGGTAGGTCTGTTGAAAAATTGGTTAAAGTAGGCATTTGGATGAGTTGATTGATTTTTTTTTGGTTATTTTATGATATATTTTCATGTTTTGCATTTGTCGTAAAAACATGCCTGAACATAAATACAGACAAGTCCAATAGTTCAAAAGATTTGACAAATACTGACCTCAAATTTAAAAAATAGACATCCAACGTCTTAATAATGTCAACGGTCAACATGAATTTGTTAAGTTAAATTTCAATAAAACCCCCTATACTTTTTAAAATATATTTGTTTCACAATTGTAATATTTTTTATAAATATATATCTTGATAAATTCTCCCTATCTACCCAATACATATCATTATATTTGCTAACTTATATTATTACTGTTTTGAAAAGATAATAACAATTAATATACCTTACAAAATGGGATTTTTAGAAAATTTAATAAAAAAATTATTTTTATTTATGAAAAAGTATAAAAATAGAGACTCCTAAAACAGCATAATCTAAAGTAAACCTGAAAATTTGAGGTCTCCATGTCGTGATAAAGTATGAGGTATCTAAAAGTTGTGATAGAAATCTGAGGAGGCCAAAGGCATGGGGGAATTATTTAAGGAGGACTTATATAAAAGATATTGAGAACTTGAGGGGCTTAGACAATAAATAATGGGGATCTGAATGCAAGCTACTGGAATTTTCTGGGGGCTAATAGATACAATCAGGAGTGGCTGGAGACTCCTAAACCAGTTCTATTCTATTCAAGCATAACTCTTGCCAAAATTGACACATATCACACTCGAGTATCAAAATAAATATCAATCTATTATGTGTCGAATATATATGTATATATAGAAACTTGCATAAGTTCACTACCAGATCATATGAAAATGTGTTCAACAGCAGATCCAACCTATTAAGAAATAAATTAAAATAAAAGAAGAACTAATGAAGTAGCATTCGGACTAAATTATCTAAAATCACTTTTGAAGTTGGTACAAGGGGAATCATTCCTAGTTAAAAACTAAACTATCCCCTCAAGTACCTCTTTTCAAATTATCTAAAGCTACTATTTTTAAGAAAAATTATTTCATTTAATTGGATAAAATTTGGATTAGGAGTGACTATTTTCACAAAATTTTAAAAAAAAGTTAAGAAAATGATTTTTTTTTATTATATAATTTGTCTCACTATGCAATAAAATCATCTCAAAAAAAATATTCAAAGATGGGTAAATTGGTATGTTGACATATGCGCTTGAAAAAAATTTAAAAGCTGATATGTTAAATTACTGACATATATAAATATTACGTACTAAATTAAGGTTATTGTTAAGAAATAAAATGCTTAATGTATTTAGATATTAGGTTATTCAAATTTAAGTTAAAAATTTTAATTTGATTACATTTAAATATTTCTAATAAGTTTTCAAATATAAGTTAAAAATAAGTTACTTTTAAACATCTGAATAAAATTATACAATCACAAAAATAAATAAACTCTTAAAATCAAAGTTTAGGAAAATAAAATGCTAAGGCTAAATAACATTTGAGCTGATAAATGGCTAAAATGATTTTAATTTTATAGATTAAAGAAATTAAAATTAAAGAAAATTCATTAATCTCAAACTTCTGAAGTTATAAATTTTAATTTTTCAAAGTAAAACATTCATTCTATTAACAACATAACATTTTAGAAATGCAAAATTAAATTACAAACAAATTTCAACTACAATCATTCGAATTAGTTTACTTATAGACATACTTCTGTTGCAAACATTCAATTAATAATCAGCAATGGTAATATAATGATGCAAATAAAGAGAGAAAGTGTGCTCATCGTATACTTTTACAAAAGGATAACTTTGAACTCCACTACAATGTCCTCCACCGCCATGTATGTATCAGTTCAAGTTGAAGATAGACAGCACAACAGATATCCCTCACCAAAATGCCGACAGCAAAACTAAGAGTCCTTTTGGGATTGCTGTTGCAAGTTTTAGAAGTATTTTTCAACCGTCAAAATCTATTTTAGATGTTTAGTAATTTTTTTTAAATCACTTTTATTTAAAATTTGAGAAATAGGTTTTTATTTATTTTCAAATATCTGCTTTTTAAAATCTATTTTTATTTATATGTATAACTTTACATATATCCCTTTATAAATTATTTATACTTAAAATTGTCCTTAAATAAAATTTAAGTATTTAAACATTTTTTTTTTATATATTTTCTTATACGTATTGTTTTATTTTTTTAAAATAGAATATCTTACTTCAATTAATATCAATCATCATCAAGTTTTACTTTAAAAATGTTGACAAAGTACATTATTTATTAATAAAAATAATTATTTTTTTCTTGTTATAAATCATGTACTACATATATGTGGACAAATGAATATTATGCATTTATTTTAGTAGTATATATTATTACAATATTTTAATAACAAAATTTAACAAATCCACAAAACTACTTTTAAATTCACAGCACTTTTAAATATAAAATTTATTAAATATAAAATTGATTCTTTTTAAAAATGATTTTTTTAAAGTACAACAGAAATAAATAATTTCAAAATCTACAACAATCTCAAACTAACCTCAAGCATATGACTTTTTTTTTTTTTTACTTCTAAGTATCATTATTCTTTTGCATATCTAATATCACAAATTTAAGTTCTCTCCTTCATGGTGAGTGCAGATAGACAACACAGAATGCCCATGAAGATTCTTCGATGTCTTGGCTATTAAGAAGTGTATACTCCTCCATGCACCAATTAGTCTTCACTGGTTCAGATGATTTATGCTTGTCCTGCATGTAGAAAACCAGAGTCGTCTTCTTAGCAACTGGATTCCCATTTCTGTTGTTAATGTCAAATGGCTCTTCCATTATACTCCAAAATCCGCCTTTGGCTTGTCGATTCACAACCCCTCGATCCAGATACCTTAAGAGTGTGAAGAAGTATAATTTTTCGTGACCAGAATCATGTGCCAAACTTGACAGCTCTGAAGGTTCATGTTCGTAAAGTTCTATTTCTTTGACAAAATCAAATTGTTCTCCAAACACCTTCAGTTCCAAGATGTCAACTATTTCATTCTCGGCTGGATCAAATACAGAACCAACAGGTAATGCCTGAGACATTGCAACAGTACAGTATATGTAAATGATGAAGCCATATGTACGCACGAAATATATATATATATTCGGGCATAAAAAAATAAAAATAAGAAAAAAAAGAAAAGAAAGCAAACAATTATATATCATTTTTAAACAAACCTTAACCGCTAGTTAACAAAGAGTTAGCAAACTCATTTTCAAAATTTTTTATTATTAGTTATTGTTGCTGAATTAAGAAACCATGAATTTTATCTTGTAATTTAATGGAGAAATTAATCAGATGAGATCACATATTATTGATGTGTATGAATGAACATTCTACCATTTGAGAATCCTCCTACCCATCCCCTATCTACCACGGAGAGTTATGATAAGATTATGGGTATAGGCAGGCCCTAATCCATTTCTAAATCTGTATATTTCAACCTGAAAATAGAACACTTATCTAAATGCCTGCCCTGATGCTAGCTAGTAAGCTAGCTTCAATGGAACACAACATGGGCATAATCTAGCGCAAGTACTTTTCATATGTTCTGGATGACTTCCTTATTACGACCATGATCATCAAGAAGTTACTGGAACTATATATATATATATATATATATATATATGTAGCTGATTTTCAGTATTCAATTCAATTTGGTAGCTGAACAAGTTTTAAACGATTGATTCTTGTAAAACATAATCAAAGAACTAAATTAATATATCAAACTTTTTTCTACTTAAATTTAGTTTGGTTCTACTTTCAAATATTTTGCCTAATCCTCCCTAGTACGAATTTGTTAGATTTATTAAATAAGATAGGTACATTCTTAATCAGACTTATTCACTAAGTTGATCTTTTGAGTTATAGTATAGTTAATGCCTTAAGTAAAATAAATAATTTTACTGTTCAGGGACAGTGGATCAGATGTAACTCACCAGTAATGGAACATCTAAATCATCAATGGTGAGACTCTGCAGAACCATTTGATACATAGCCCTGTCTGCAGAGCAGTCCACCCGAACCCTTCTCAGTGACCTCTCAATTTCTATCTTCACATCCGGGTCTGCAGAGGAGCTCATCAGAATACTATGCAAACACATAACACAAATTTGTGGGGCAAAACTCAAACAAATTAACAAATAAGGGAGACTACAACGAAAACCTAAATTATTGGAGGCTCAAATGTTAAATCACTTAAATACTATTGTCTCAACTCTTACCCCTAAATTTTAATCTTTAGGTCAAATGACAATTCAACATAAAAATACTTTCTATATCGTTACAAAAATGCAAGCTTAAACTTTTGGATGAAGTGTCAGTTCAACTCAAAAACACCTTATATATGCAAAGTTAAGAACACCACAAATTTGTATCACATAGGAAATTTTATTATTTTTATTATTTTTTTTCGCGTGTAAAATCCATTAATATGTGATGAAAAGATTAAACATTCCACAATCCAGAACAATATAAGAAAATTATTATAATTGGAACATATATGCTTTAATTTGAGAACACAAATAATCCTAAATTTAATTGCTTCGGGAATTCTTAACGATTTTTAGGTTGGACAAAAATCAATCTAAATCATACATATACACGTACCACACTCGATTTTGGAATTTCCATTCGCGACGACCATCTCCGGTTTTCCCTGACAACATGAATAAAACTGTGACAAAAATATCCAGACCGATAAATATGCATTTCCGTCCACTAAAATTCCCTTCTCTCTCCAAGCAAGTTATATACATATATATATATATATATACACGTCAAATTCAAGAATGCTGAAGAAAATAAGTTTATATTTAACAAGGGATCTAATACATATTGTAGCCGAGGAGAGGAGTTGAATATAAAATCAAGCTGACTTAATCATTTAAATCAAATGGTAACCTAGCTAAGTACTGCAAACACATCCATCCAAAAGGGAAAAAAAATAAAGTAAAATAAAATTGCCGGGTATGACATGAAAGAATCATTAATCATTGAATTTACAAGAAGTGAATTAACAAGAACCGTTATTCCATATTTATACGTGATGGCCTTGATCGTCCACTGGTCTGCACTCCAGAGCTATATAATTATCTACGTCATCGACTGTGACAACATAATGTTGTTCTGTTGCTCCTGTTAATTTGCAAGCAGTCAAAATAAACTTTCAACCAGCACAATATATACCAACAAGCTTAAATTCTGAACCAGCCCGGCCCTACAACCAAACCCACATATCAACACTCATTGTGAGTCCAAGAACTTACAACCTAGTCCATGCTCACTTTCGTTACCAACGTGAGATGAAACGCTCACCCTCAATAGGCTGCCAGCTGTCAGGAGAAAGAGAAGTTCCACGCAACCACTAGGCAATAAATTGTTGATATTAGAAAACGTTAATCCATTGCCTATGAAACTGCTTCAACAGAAATTTTCGATTTTCATACCATTTAATTCTAATTTTCACCTGAAAAGTATAAGAAGTTGTCCCATTCACAAATTTTGCAGATCCAAAGAGCTTCTGTCCGAGTCTGGCTTCACCGGTAATGCACAAATCTTGAATTCGAGGAACTAAATCTCCTGAAGACCCATCAGTAACGTTTTTCTCCTCGAAAAAGACAAAAGGAATTGCAACTATAGCAAAACTTAGTGGGATCAAAATAGAAACATCAAAAATTTCCTTCCGATGTAAAAGCAATGTGAGTAGATGAATGATTGAAGCAGTCAGTTGTATAACAGACAGAACAATCTCCTGTGTAGCAAGTTGTCTCAGATCAAGAGGTTTTATATTTGAAATAGTTGTTTTCACACAGCAAAAATGGAAAGCTACTAGAAAACCAACAAGTGATAGAAATAATGCAGCCAAGGAAGGCTTCCAGCCATTGGTGAATACATCCAGGAGAACTGATGCTGTCTCTATGAGAACGATAAAAAGCGCAACTCCAAGCTTCTCAGCTTTACCCTATGATGAAGAAGAGATCACACAGTTAGAGAAGACCGAGCGATAAACAATAAATAAATAAAAAAGTCCATGAAAACAAATAAAGAACTAGTTAATTTACTTCTGAAATCGTATCTGGCCAACTAAAAATGATCACACCATATAATAATAAAAAATCGCTGACTTCATAAACAAAATAATATTAAGAATTATGGATAAGATTTGTTAAAAAATAAAAAGGACTACACATGTCTGTGCCGGAAATTTTGGCACATTAATACTGATGAGATAACATATATACATTGCTTTGAAAAAATACCTCCTTTGCAACAGATGATGGTTCTTTTCGAAACTCTCTCATGGTCAGCACAAGAATATCACGCATTCTACAAAGAGAAAAGAAATAAAAAATGTGAGAAAACAACACATTATTAAACAAAAAGAAAATACTGTGGTGCAAATCTAGTTTTCATGTTGTATGCGCCATGCCTCTTATACTTGATGGTGGTGACAAACGGTGTATAAGAGCTGGTGCATAAATAATGCTAGGATTGAAGTAATATATTTTCAACTGTTGAAATCAAATTAAGCGATTAATTTCATATGCATGTTATATTAATATCAACAACTGGAAATAAATTAATCAAACAATCTAGAGTCCTCAATTTTGAACAAATTCTTACACAAGCTTTTTAATGCACTTGCAATATTTGAGACTAAATCTTAACTATTTATTAAGTATAGTAATTCAAATATATATTAGTTGCACATTTTAAATTTAATCTGAAAATTATATTAATCCGCGTCTGAAAATAGTGTAAGAAGTTGGGTAAGTTTTAGAGTGATCCGATTATTAACGATTTTTAATTCATTATCCTTCATCAAATCAATGTGATACGCAATTTTTATACAAAAAAAAATGAATAGAGAGCTATCGGATCAATCTAATGAAATTTATTATCACATTTATATCTTAGAAATATAAAGGCATTAACACTGGGGCAAGGCAAAGGAAACTATGGCCACAAACAATGAGAAAGAAGTATGGCCTCTATTACAATTGCTTATGTACGTACCCACGATTTTTGGTTATTCCAAGGATATCAAATCAAAGCCATGCAGAATTAAATATAAAAAGTGAAATATTACCGAACAGTATATGTGCTGAGCAGATGTGTAGAACTCTGGCATCTTAAAATAAATTGTGTTGAGAGCCCATTGCGAGTTCCGATCTGCAATATTGATGAACAAGATGCAAAAGATATAAATGTGAAGTCTTACACTATAAACAATGCAACATTTTACTGTCTAAATTCAAACATATATACATATACATATATATATATATTTTGAAAGATATATATTCGTTCCCACACCTTCTAAACCGTACCTCACCCCATTCACAAATAGGAACTAAAGAAATTTCCAATTAAATCAAACTAACTAGACAATTTCCTTAAGAAGAGGAAAAATATATTGATTAAATATGATGAATTAAACCGAATGGTTTTAAAGCATTAAATAAAGAAGTAACGAGAAATAAAGAGATAATAATTAATAGTTCTATATGACTATTAATTATTAGCGAGCGATGTCACGTTGGATTAGGTCAATTCTGTTTTTATTAAATTTGGATAGATTAAATATTTCTTTGAACCAAACCAAACAAAGTTTCACATATTAACTGAAATGAACCAACTTATTTTATTTGACTTTTGGTTTTTGGTAAAGATTGAGCCGATTTTCTGTTTTCAATTCAATTTGGTAGTTGAACAAGATTTGAACAAATTATTCTTAGTAATACAAAATTAAAGAGAACTTAATTAATCAAAACTTTGTGTAACTTTTTCGGTTTAGTTTTATTTTCAAATATTTATCTTACTCCTCCTTGGTTTGGATTGTTAGATTTATTAAATAAAATATGTACATTCTTGTAGTGGGAATTTCACCTTATTTGACCTCAGCAAGAACTCACCCTCGACCTAATTAGCTTATTCTTAACCTACCTAACCTGACCATATTCTTCTGAAGAGGTCATAGAGGTAATAAGACCTCCCTCCGACTTGAGCTCATTCTTATCGGATCTAACCTGACCATATCTTTCTAAAAAGGATAAAGGAAGTAAGAAGTCAAAAACATGATCATCCATCGTCGCCCCAAAAATATGCTGCTTTATTCATCTTTGGGGATTCACTATTTGATGCAGGGAATAATAACTATAGCAACGCCACCATTGATCTTCAGGCAAATTTCTTGACATATGAAGAAAGCTTCTTCTAATATCCTACCGGGAGATTTTCAAATGGTCGAACAATTCCAGATTTTATAGGTGTACATTCAATAAAATTAAGGATTGCTTTTCCTTGATCACCAATTCCATCTTTTGTGCTAATTAAATTTGTTTCTGTAATACTTTTGCACCCGAGTATGGAGAGTGACCATTGATTCCAACATTTTTACCATCAATTTACTGTAGGGGTTAACTTCGCATCTGCTGGAGCTGGTGCTCTAGTTAAAGTAAATCTTGTTGATTAAGCTTTAAGAATTGGTTTAGCTTACATATCTTATTTTCAGATATTTCTCTCTGGATTGTAGGCGATAGACTTTAACACTTAGCTAAATTATTTCAAGATTTTAGAGAAGAAGTTGAAGCAGAAATTAAGTGATGCGAGAACCAAACGGCTGCTGTCCGAAGTTGTCCAAACCAACGATTAGCTCATACCTTTACTCGCAACTCAAGTGTGCTTCACTCAGATTATTCTTTGAGTTTCTTTTAAGACGTATCTATAACTTGTTTTAATGTTTCAGGAAATATATAAGGAGACAAAAATTTGGGTTTGTAAACTCGGAGCCATTGGGTTGTTGTATTCCAGCCTTGGAATCCGTTTTCTTTTTATAAGGGCTAAAATCATTTATTTTGGCTTTTTGACCCCATATTGTAGGGTAGATCTTGAAAGATATGAAAGATCTCCCTCTAAGCAGAACATACTACTTTCATCGAATACGGCTTGAAAACGATTGTACCGGGAATCACTGGTTC
This sequence comes from Azadirachta indica, assembly GCA_022749755.1. Taxonomy (NCBI): domain Eukaryota; kingdom Viridiplantae; phylum Streptophyta; class Magnoliopsida; order Sapindales; family Meliaceae; genus Azadirachta; species Azadirachta indica. The sequence goes on from CM040453.1 coordinate 12,884,088, forward strand.
CAGTTGCCTGGAGGATGCTTCAGAGCCGGCCGAATTACACAATTAATAAAGCATTTTCTGAAGCTAGCTCTCCAGGAGCACAAAGGCCAACTGAAAGGATTCAGATATTCAAAGCACGATTTGTACAATTCTGCAATGTAAAGAATAAACAACCCTTCGAAATATGGTAATATGATCAATAGGGTATTTCCCTTAATTATGATTTAGAAACTGTAATTAATAAATATACATGTGTTTGAAGGGTTCAAAGAGATGACGACATGTTGTGAGAGAGGTCCGTTCAGAGGAATACCAAGCTGCGAGGTGGAAGAGACCAAGCTTAAAAGAGTACGAATTATGTGAAAATCCTGATGACTATACTTATTATTTCTTTGACTTTTGGGCATCCTCCTTAAAAAGGCGAAAAAGCAAATTTCAGAAGTAATGACTATGGTGAAGCAGAAGTCCAGATGTGACAGGGCTTACAATCTCAAGACAATATAATTGGAGCTTAAATAAATAAAATAATTAATTTGAATGGCCATCGCATAGGTAATGATTGGTTTGATAAATTAATTTATATTACAAGGTTCAGAGTTCGATTACCAAGCAAGTAAATAAGATCTCTTAAAAAAAAAATATGTTACTGTAAACGAAGCTAATAAGATTTTTTTTTGCATAATTCAGATAGTGTATTCGGAGTCTCACTAAAATATGTCGGTTTTATTTAAAAAACTTTATTAAAAAAACTGTAGAAATTATTCATCTCAAACATTATTTATTAGAAGCTCCACGAATTAATAAATATGAAAGGGGAAAATATTCTCTTTGCATGGACAAATATATCAATTTAGAAAAGGTTCACTTTACATGAACAAATATTGAGATAAATATGTTTATAAAAAGAGCTCCCTTTGTATGGGTAAATATATAGTAATTGAGCATTAATGTACTAATTAATGCAATAACAACAATTCAACTTTGTGGCTCATATACATCCATTTAGCCCCAAAATTAAATGAAAAATATATCCCAGAATATTGCATCTCAATGTGTCATTTTATCACAAGGCCACAAAATAATATATAAAGAACAAGTGACTGAAACTGAAAATCAAAACCCTCTAAGAGAAAATATGATATCGTCTTCACGAAATTTCGGCTTCCTTATTTGTGTCCTGCCATTCTTTGACGGAATTCTGGCCTGAGGAATCTCCCAAGCTGAGATTAAAAAACACGTTGCTCTATTTGTTTTTGGGGATTCAATATATGACGAAACAATAATTTCCTCAATCTCAGCATTATATGTAAGAAAAATTACCCACCTCATGGGGAAACATTCTTCAAGTTTCCAACTGGAAGAGCAAGCGACGGCCTATCCCTGATTTTATTGGTAAGCTAGCTAGCTAGCTATATTACATGTACAATAGTACAGCCTTTTCCTATGAGAATGATTCTTAATCAATGCTACAGGGGAATTAGAGATGCAATTATCCGATTTCAAATGCTTAATCTTTGATTACTACACTACACTACTGGACAGAATTAATAATCCCATCAAATATGGTAGGTTCAAATTTTTATATTTCATGCATATATATAATTTCTGATTTTGATTTTTTGATTTTGATGCATATATAATATGGTAGCTTGCAATTAATTGTCAAAGTTTAAAGGTAGCAGATGTTGGATGTTGTGGGAGTGGGATTTACCGTGGAACCGGGTGTGGAATAGGACAATAAGCTTTATGCAGTAACCATAACGAGTATTTGTTTTTCGACGGCGGTCACCCGACTGAGCATGGCTATTCTCAGTTAGCTGAATTAATGTGGAATATTGGAGAAACAAATGTTACAAGCACTAACTACACCTCATAGCATGAAGCAATTACTTGAAACGGAAATCGAACTCGAACCACCCTAGATTGTGAATTTTTCTACATATAATTAGGGTTCATTTGAGGATATATAAATAGTTGAATGAATTATGCGTGTATGTGTATCTTTCGCTAGAGAATTTTCCGGTAGTAAGTTGTATGGTCCCCGATGATTTCATCAATGAATATGTATGATTTGACCTTCGTTTTCACCTTTATTATGCGGTCAACTGATCGTCAGATACATTATATACATATATGTAGTGAAGCAATGCAAATTAGGTGCCAAAATGTATGTCACACAATTGAGGACGATCATTTAATTAATTTATTACCCACCTACCTCTTTGTACCTGGCGTATTACAGCACAGAAAAATTAAATATATTATATAAAAACATGAATTGGCAAGCATCCATGCAATAGAATCCAAGGGGACACAAATTTATTTATTTTATTGATATATAACATAAAAAATATATTAACCAAACAATAAATAAACATCCATGAATATATTCTAGCCTAGATTAATTATTGAACGGTTAAACAATGTCTATAACTCAGAATGGTCATGTTGATGGATGTGGCCACTAACAGAGGAGCGTAGAATTGATGCAGCAAAACAGGTAGAAGAATCAGGAAGCACAGTGTTCTTAAGGTGTCCTTGAGCATGGGTGCAGTTACTTCTCACTTGCTTTCCTGGAATTGCAGATGTTAATGTGATTGTGTCTAACACGATATTGGTGCAAGGAACAAACTCGCTGCAATCTAGTTTTATAGCCACTTCGCTTGCCGACGTCCCTTTTCCTTCGGCGAATATCACATCATCTAATTGCACTCCCCTTCCCTTCAATTAAATGAACAGTACAAACCGAGCATAGTAATTAATTATAATTAAACTCATTAATCAAACAGTACTATATATATTATTATTCTTATTATCGTAGAATGTACGTAGACTATACATATATCCTAATTAATTACCTCCTTTGCACTGCAAGGTACGTCAGAATCACAATAATGTTGATCAATGATTATCGGATTTTTGACTTGTGCGAAATTTAAGTTTGAAAACTTAATATGTTCAGCTCGACCATTTGCGTCCTACATGTATTGTACATATATAATTAATAAAAATAAATGAAAAAAATATACAGTTTGAGGAGTCATTAACTAATAGAGAAGAGAATGAGAACGATTAATACCGCCCAGGTTTTAATGCGGGCACCGTTAGTTGTCCCAGTAAAGTTAATACCGGTAACAGTTATATGGGAAACCTGCACAATCTTTGTTTCGTCTTTCCCCAAGCTTCCAATACTGCAAATCACCAAAAATTAAAATTAAAATATTTTAATTTTGTTATTAACAATCTAACTATGAATAAATAAAAATATATACAACAAATTATACCTCACACCATGACCAGGTCCGCAATGAACATCGGTGACATTAATGTTGCTTGTTTGATCACCGATAGACACACAATCGTCCCCTGTTTAATTATTTCAATAAATAAATAAATAAATAAAAATTAGTCGACACTATATATTATAATATGATGTTAATTAAAGTAATAAACAGTAAGTTAACTAAGTAATTAATTACCAGAGCCAATGTCAGAGTTATGAACTCTGACATCACGAGCATTCTGGATATGAATTCCATCGGTATTAGGGCTATCCTCAGGGGCTTTTATGTTGACAAATCCAATATCGGTGTTGTTGGATTCATACACCGACATGTGAACTTGAGGACTATCCTCGGATTTTATATTGCTCACACTAACGCCGTTGCATCCAATAAAATTCAATGCCTGCACCAACCATATATATATATATATATATATATATAACCAATATAATTGATCACTATACATTAACTAATTTGTTTAACATAATTACTATTAATTAATTAATTCATTCATATATATGTTTACTTACAGTCGGGGCACGTTTATTACATCCAGCCTGTTGAAATATTCGAAGAGAATTTTTTAATAATGGAGAAACAATTAAAAAATTAATAACAAGTAATTATAAATTAACAAATACTAAACCAAACTTACATATATTTAAATTGCTATAATACCTTAGGATTCTTTTTGCATGATAAACCCCACCAAGTATTCCCACGTCCATTAATTTTACCATTACCATCAATAACTAATCCATTGACATTTTTGAAGACAATCCACTTGTCTTCGTCAATTTGTTTCCACTCACTTGGATTCTCAATTGCAAGTATTTCTCCAGACAGCTAACAATCATGAGACACACAATTAGCAATAATAATTAATTAACTAAATTATATAAAAAATAATCTTTAATTAATTAAATATATGACATATGATATATGTCAAGTACCTTTATATTGATCAAAGATTTACAAGGTCCTGAAAAGAGAATCGGCTGTAACAAGAATGACTTGTTTTGAGGAATAATCAACGGACTTGATTGGGGATTATTGCAGGTTTCCAACCACGCTTTCGTAAAAGCCTTATGCAGATCAGAATTAATATTAAAAATTAACTATCGTACATATATATATATATATGCATATATTAGACAGAATTAATGAATTTAAATTAACTAATAATTACCTCATTATCTATGGTTTTGCCGTCTCCTCTTGCATTATAATCAAGAACGTTAACGGCATTAATGGACCAACTAATATTGGCCAGGAAGACCAGCAGTAACGCGGCGGCAGCAGCAGCAGCACCACAAAACTTATTCATGATTAATAATGACGAATTGAGCAGGAAATAATAAGCAGCAGCAGTAGTAATTAAATTTTCAGTAATGAGTATTAATGTTGAAAGTAAGTAGTTTGTGAACTGGTTTGTCTCCCCACACTCTATATATATATATAATATTAAGATTAGTTGCAACATATTTGGAAAACTAGTACAACAAAATCTTTTGTTGATTCAATTTCCTGAAAAAAGTCCTATTTCCCTTTTTATCCTGTAATTAACGAACAGATGGATATCTTCTGCATGTAATAAGTTTAATTTGGAAATTATTCTTACTTGCGAATCAAGTAATTTTAATTTACTTTGGTTGTGTCAATCGTTAAATCTTCAATTATGTATAACATATTATTACTTTCCATATTCCCATCGGTAAAAATATATTTATGACTATTATATAAACAGTACTCTTCAAATATTAAATATATATATATATATATATTCTGAGAGTCTTTAATTTCACTTTCCTAATTTTGTTCTCCGGATATTGATCCAATAAGTAATTGACTCCATATTTATAATAAGTAGTAATATGTATTAATTCATAGATTTCCTTTTATGTAATTTTCCTTAATTGTTTATAGTTTCAGTAATGAGCATGCAATAAATAAATTAAATAAATTAACTTGATTTGTAATATTGATGTAATAGTACTAATCTTGTGTAGTCATAATAACAATAATATAATAATGTATTGACGGTCTAGTAATAATTATGATTACTATGGAAGTTAGATGTAGTCGTAAAAACATAATAATAATAATAATAAGGCTTTTCTTTTCAAATAAAACTTTTTCGAATAAATGTTTTAATTATAAAATTTTTGTAAGTAGATGTTTAATAAAAATTTATTAATCGTTTAATTGTCACAAATAATTTTTTAAAAAATTTAAATAATTATTTTAATAAATAAAAGTTTAATGCTATATTTAATGAAATAATATATTTTTTAAAAATAAAATAAAAGTGTTTTAAACAATTTTACCTTTCAAAACAATTTTACTTTTCAAAAAACTTCTATTATCAAAAAGTTAAATTTTAGATTTTTTCTATTAGAAGAAAAATAATTCTTTTCAATTTTTAAAAGTTTTTTTATAACAACTGAATAACACCAAAAAATTTAAAAAAACTTTTATTTTTAAAAAAAATTTTTAGCTTGTGAAAAAGTGAAATCAAACAAGCATTAAGTCTGCAATAATAATTAAGTTATTTAGATTTTGTACCAACGATTCTAGCTTAATTGGATAATTACCTAGAGTAGTCAGTCATAATATATAATACAGTTGAGCGTTGCGCAATCTACGTTGATATATTAGTAGAAGTTAATTTAGTTTTACGTTCACTCGGGTCAGTAAATAATGGGCTAATTGGATCACCCGGCCTTTCAAAATCTGAAAGCCCACACAAGTACCGCGTCACTCTTGACTCTACATATGCTCCATCGCCATTCACAATCGTACCTTCTTCACTTTTTTGCTAACAAGTGGTGGAGATGAGAATAAATGTGGAATCCAATCCAGGCAAATGGAATCCAATGCCGGCTTTAGTCAACAAACAAACAAACCAGCATTCTAATATTATATAATGTTACTTGTATGTATACTAGAATTAAAGCGTGCTTTCTCTCTCTCTCTCACCTAACTGTACCTATACATTTTTGGTAAACCCACTACATAAATACGTATGCACAAGTTTACATCTTTCCATATTTGGAAATTTAATCAATCTCAATCTCCCATTTCATAAGTAAATGAAAAAACATAATCAAACCAATAAAAATACCTCGATCAAAAAATCTAAGCTCCACAAGTTATATTATATATAATGGCTAGTGCTAGTACCAGTAGTAGTAATTTGTTCTGTATGGATAAGGGGAAGAGATCATCATCAACGAGTAGTAATTACATGATCTACAGGGGGCTGAGGGAGATTGTCAGGGAGAATGCTCTTCAATTCCTTCCGGTTAAATCACTTCTCCGATTCAGAGGAGTTTGCCGGGACTGGAACTTCTTGATCTCCACTCCTTTCTTCGCTCACACCCAGTCAAACTCTTTCCGAAATGTTTCGGGTTTTTTCTCACAGTCCCCGGCTTCCAGGTAGCCATCTTTTATTTCTGTAGATCCATCTGCTCATGGTGTTCCAGATCCATCCCTAAGTTTCCTGCCTGAAGCAGTTGCTATCAGGAGTTCTTCCGAGGGGCTAGACTAATTAATAGTCTTCTGTAAGAAATTATGTTTTATTCAAATTAGAAACAAACTTAAAATCTTTAATTATATGTAATTGAATTACACTAAGATTAATATTCTAAATTATATGTAATTAGAATTACACTAGGATTCATATCCTAGTAAACCAAAGGAAATAAAGAGTATCTGAAAAATGTAAACCTAAGGAAATAAAGAGTATATAAAGAGGAAGAAAGAGAGGAAAAAGAGACTTTTTCACAACTTATAAATTTACTAATTAGTATAAATCAAGTGACAAAATTTGATATCATTAAAATAATTTTAATATGTAACCAAAATATATATTATATATTTTTTTTTCACAATCCTAATACTATCATGTTAAAAACTTTTGGTAACTAAATTTTTTATGGTTAATTTCCACTTAAAATCAAAGCCTCGTAAAATAAAATGCTCAGGTTAAATAACGTTTTACTTGAAAAAGCTCAAATGATTTTCAAGAGGGGAAAGGAGAAATCAAAAGAAAATTAATTCATTAACCTCAAACTTTTCAGTAATATAAAAATTTTAATCTTGTTTAAGTAAAGCATTAATTCTATTAACAACATAACAGTTTATAACTACAAAATTAAATTACAAATAAATTTCAACTACCATCAGATATTTGAATCAGTTTACATAGACTTGTATTGTAAACATTCAATAATTAAACAGCAAGAGTAATATAATGATGAAATATGAAAAGAGAATTAGTGTGCTCATAGTACACTTTTACAAAAAGATAACTTTCAACTCTACTAAAATGTCCTTATACCGACATTTATGTATCAGTTAAAGCTATAACTAGATAGCACAACAGATAACCCTCACCGAAATGCCAAGAGAAAACTAAGTTTATGATCGTTTTCTTCTTCCTCCCAAGTATCCTCATTCCTTTGCATATCTAGTTTCACGAATTTAAGTTCTCTCCCTTTTTATGACGCAGATGGACAACACAGAGTGCCCATGAAGATTGTTCATTGTTTTGGCTCTGAAGTACATACTCCTTCATGCACCAATGAGTCCTCACTGATCCAGATGCTTCATCCTTGTCCTGCATGTGGTAAACCAGAAACCTCTTACTAGCATGTGGATTCCCATCTCCGTTCTTGATGACAGATGCCCTCCCCGTTATTTTCCAATATCCGCCTTTGGTTCGTCTTCCAAACCTTCCATGTCGGTACCTCATGAGTGGTTCGCTCATGAGTGTGAAGAAGTAAAATTGTTCGTGACCAGAATCATATGCTATACTTGGGAGCTCTGAAGGTTCATACTCGTAAAGTTTTATTTCTTTGATATGATCGAATTCTGGTCGTCCAGTAACACCAGACACCTTCAGTTCCAAGAAGTAAACTATTTCTTCCTCGGTTGGAGAAAACACATAACCATGAACTGACGCCCGAGACGTTGCAACAGTACTGTAATCAATTTATACATATATATATATATATTCAGGTCATAAACAATAAAAATAAGAAAAAAACCAAAAGAAGAAGCAAATAATCATATAACATCATTTTTAAACAAACCTTAACCCAGTCAACAGAAGCTAGCAAACTCATTTTCAAATTCTTTATTATTAATCATTGTTGTTGAAGAAATTATACAGATGACCGTACATATTATTAGTATATGACTAAACATTCTTCCACTTTAGAATCCTCCTACTCGTCCCCTATCTGGCACGTAGAGTTATCATAAGATTATGGGTAGAGGAAGGCCAATCCATTTCTAAATCCATATATTTCAACCTGAAAATAGAAAACAATGTGCATATAGTTACTGGCACTATATATATGTTCTCTAATAAACAATGTGCATGTAAGGTAATTTTTGCAAGCATGAAAGAATGTATCTAATTCAAGCAAATAATATTAAGAATTATGGATAAGATTTGTTAAAAAATAAAAAGGACTACACATGTCTGTGCCGGAAATTTTGGCACATTAATCCTGATGAGATAACATACATACGTTGCTTTGAAAAAATACTTCCCCTTCAATAGGTGATGGTTCTTTTCGAAACTCTCTCATGGTCAGCACATGAATATCACGCATCTACAAAGAGAAAAGAACAAAAAAATGTGAGAAAACAACACATTATTAAACAAAAGGAAAATACTGTGGTGCAAATCTAGTTTTCGTGTTGTATGCGCCGTGCCTCTTATACTTGATGGTGGTGACGAACGGTGTATAAGAGCTTGTACATAAATAATGCTAGGATTGAAGTAATATATTTTCAACTGTTGAAATCAAATTAAGCGATTAATTTCATATTCATGTTATATTAATATCAACAACTGGAAATAAATTAATCAAACAATCTAGAGTCCTCAATTTTGAACAAATTCTTACACTAGTTTTTTAATGCACTTGCAATATTTGAGACTAAATCTTAACTATTTATTAAATATAGTAATTCAAATATATATTAGTTGCACATTTTAAATTTAATCTGGAAATTATATTAATCCACGTCGAAAAATAGTGTAAGAAGTTGGGTAAGTTTTAGAGTGATCCGATTATTAACAATTTTTAATTCATTATCCTTCACATCTGAAACTATCAGAATAAAATGAAGCAATGTAGCAATCAACTGAAGCACATAGAAGATAATCTCTACTATCTCAAGTTGCCGCTCAGCTTGTGGCTTGATTTCTGCTGTGTTTCTTTCCACAAGACAAACACAACAATTTACAGCAAGACCAAATGCTGACGAGAAATTCAGCAAGAAAAGCCCAATTGCTTTTTGCAAATACGTCCAGTACAACTGATACAGCCTCTAAGAAAAGGAACAAAGCCTCAAGTCCGTGTTTCCCATCTTTAGAAAGTACTTGAGCATTCAATGATTAAGAGACTGAAGTTATATAGGATCTACAGCAAAAACGAAACAGCGAAGCCTATGAAACATTCACTCACTTTCTTAATCAAGTTAAATGGAAAATTCTTTCCAAACTGTCAAAAGAGCTTATTTGAAAACGAGATAAAACAAAAATATGGTGATCTTAAATCATCAATTGAGCCCGTTATCGAAATCAAGAGGTGAAGTAATATAGAAACTGAAACTTTTGGTTTGCAATAGCTAAGGTTGCATGTAGTGGTCTAGAATTGAAATCCCACGTACAGTAACTTAAATGAAACATGGTTATACGAAAAACATGCAATTAGCAATCAAACTATCTTGTTACGCATATAGTTTTGTACCGAAATTTCTTGTAGGCAATAAAAAATGCCGTTAAATTCAAGTAACTACATCATCTATCTAAAATTACTTCCCAAAAAAGGAAAAAAAGTGCAGAGAGAGTGGGTATCAAAATTTAGCAGAAATAGATATCTGCAAAGCAATAAAGAGAAGAGAACAACTGAAAATTAATAATGCGTGTGAATAAATAATGTTACACTTCTTAAGCGGCAAGATAATCTTTTTCCTTCATTGTCCATTCCTTTCATCTCCACTTTCAACGATTCAAAAGTGTCTTGTATGTAAGAAAATGATCAGAAGAGGAAAATTGGTGTTCTGCATAGGTTCGGTTGCATAGACAGTCAGGAAGAAATCTCTCAGTAATGCATCCATCAGCCAGTCTCCGTGAGTTGATATAAACATAGACTTGAAAAGGATTGATAAATACAGATATTTTCATCAAAATATTTATATTTATTTAATTTCATATCAACCCTTCAAAGAGAATTGTCACCCATTGATATATCAAAAAATATTGGCGCCTTTTTGGCAGTATCTCAAGCTGTTTTTCAAATTTTTTGGTAAATTGTGAGCTTTGAAAATTGTAAAATTTATCTTCTAATTAATAAAAGTTGGATCTACATACATACATAAATACAATTTGAAATAATTATTATTTTAGCTCCTCAGTATTTCTCATTGAAAAAAAAATAAATGACGGACAAATTAGTTCGTTTCCTAATATTTAACCATATTGGAGGTAAGAAAATGATCACAAGAAAATCGGTTTCCCGCATACAATTCTCAGCATCCAGTAATGGGTGAAAATATAAACTAAAATGACGGCGACGGAATATTTTCATTAAAACCCTTAACTTTTATGTTTATTTAAATTCAGGTAAATCCTCCAAACAAAAAGTCACAACAGTAATTGATATTGAGGTATAAAAGAATAGGGTCACAACAGTCATTGATATTGATGTATAAAAGAATAGGGGCCTATTTGGCAATACCACTAGTTGTTTTCCAAATTTTATGGCAAATGATGATGCCGCTTTCGTTCATTTAACGACGATGCATGATAATTAGTTAATTTAAAAATTATGAAATTTATAGTCCAATTAATGAAAGTTGCATCAATATATACAACTTAACGACAATAAAATAGGATAGACATCCTTTTGCACTTAAAATTTATAAGAAAGTATTGAAATTTTAAATTGCAAAACTCTTCACTTTACGAAATAGGAGAAGAGAGGACTTTTATTACTCATAATGCAATAAAGACAAATACTGAGGACTTGAGTGAAAATCGGACACGTTACTCACACGTTAATCGTAACGTTACATTTCTTTGGCAAAGTTTGAATAACATAAAATTTATTATACAAAAATTTATTCTTAAATATCAAAACAATTGAAAGATATTTTATACATTTCCTAAGAACATGCTTCGAAAATCACACTATATAATCTTATAATTTCATCATAAAATAATGTAGTTGTAAGATAGTTTTGATATGTAATCAAAGTATAAATTACAATTTTTCTTTTCACAATCGCAATACAATCCTTTTAAAACGTTTTGGTAACTAAAGTTTTGATGGTTAATTTCCACCTAAAATCAAAGTTCAGTAAAATAAAATGCCAATTAAAGTTGAACAATGTTTGACTTGAAATGGCTAAAATGATTTTCAAGAAGGGAAAGGAGAAATCGAAAGAAAATTCATTAATCTCAAATTGCTTAAAAGTTACATATATTTTTTAATTTTTTAAAGTAAGACATTCATTCTTTTAACAACATAACATTTTATAAATACAAAATTAGATTACAAATAAAAGTCAACTACAATCATTATTCGAATCAATTTACGGATATATAGACTTCTATTGCAAACACTTCAATAATTAAACCGCAATGGTAATATAATGATGAACATGTAGGGAGAAAGTGTGTTCATCGTACTTTTCTACATAAAGATAACTTTGAACTCTGCTAAAATGTCTTCATTGTTCATCGTTTTGGCATGCGCCAACTAGTCTTCTTCACTGGTTCAGATGCTTTATACTTGTCCTGAATGTAGAAAAAGAGAGTCGTCTTCTTAGCAACTGGATTCCCGTCCCTCTTAACGTTGATATAAGAGAAGTCTTTCATTATACTCCAAAACCCGCCTTTGGTTTGTGGATTCACAACCCCTCAAGAGTATTAAGAAATATGATTTTTTGTGACCAGACAAATATGCCATAATTAAGAGCTCTGAAGGTTCATAGTCGTAAAGTTTTATTTCTTTTACAAAATTAAATAGTGGTCCTCCAGTATCACCAGACACCTTCAGTTCCAATATATCATGTAGGGTTACGTTGACTCTAATTTTTACTAAATTTGGCTAGACTGATTTTTTTTTTCCTCTTTTTGAACCAAACCAAAATGTTTCACATGTTAACTGAAATGAACCAACTTATTCCATTTGATTTTTGGTTTTCAATCCGTTCTTTTTGTCAAGATTGAGCCGATTTTTAGTTTTCAATTCAATTTGGTAGTTGAACAAGTTTTGAACGAATGATTTTTGTAAAACAAAATCAATGAGAAATAAATTAATCAAAACTTTGTGTGGTTTTATTTTCAGGTATTTTTCCTACTCCTCCCCAGTATGAATTGCTAGATTTATTAAATAAGATAGTACATTAATTATTGTGGTGGGGACTGAATCTTACCTGACTTGAGTAAGAATTTACCCTCAGACCTCTGCTTATTTTTTCCTGACCTAACATGACCATATTCTTCTAAAGACGTTGGAGAGGTAACAAGAGCTCACCTGACTTAAGCTCATTCTTACATGATCTAACGTGGCCATATTATTCTAAAGAAGTTATAGAGAAAGCAAGAGCTCACACTGACTTGATCACAATATCAATAAAAATAAGAATAAAATAAAAACAGAGAGAGTCTATAACTGTCGACAATTGACCAAATTATAGTGGTTAACAAATCCTAAATAAAGCGCACTACCAAACCCACTCTTCACAATTAATGGTTGCCTTTTTTTAAATAAATTATCTCTAAGACTTAATTCTTAGAGAGAAAAACCATTAATAAATAAAAGAGTATAAAACAAATAGCAATCGGCAGCAAGCTTTAGCAGGCAAACAGCAGCCGAAAACTTGGCGGCAACAGAAAAACAACAGCAGCAGGAAAGCAGCAACAGCAAAGTTGGCAGTAACAGAAAAGCATCCAACAGCAGCACCAACATGCCAAAAACCAGCAAACAAATCTAGTAACAGCAAAGATCCAAACAGGCATAACAAGGCATAGGCAGTATCAAAACGGCATAGCAGCAACAACTAAACCAAGCAAGTAAGCAGCAGAGCAACAGCAGCACATAAATAGGAAGCAGCAGAGAAGACGCAGAAAGACTCCCAGCAGCAGCAACAAACAACCCAACAGATCCCTGCAGCAAAAACCAGCAGAAACAACAGCTCCCAGCAGCAAATCCAGGCATAAGGAGCTGTTTGTGGCAGGAGCAACAGTAGGCAGCAATGGTCAAGAGAATCTACAACTAGGAAAGCCACAAGCATTCTTTGTAAGCAGACTATGAACAGAGGAAGGAACAGAGTCCCAGCAATGGACAGATGGGAATTGGAGTCCCAAATTTGCCGAACCATCCGTTACACTATTGTTCTCGTGGTAAGTATAACTGAAACGAAAATTCATCTTGCTGATAAGGAGCCTACAGTTGAACCAACGATTCCCTATCGACCAAGGAGGCGTAAAGAGTAGTCTGCCAAATGATGGATTATACCCATAGAATCTGATTGAAGCCATAAATTTTGCCAACCCTTATCAAAAGCACATTCTATAACCAAGATAACGGCCATTAATTCTACAAAGAATGAAGTAGAGTGACCAAGGCTTAAGTTAAAACCTCCCAGAAAAGCTCCAGAATGATCCAAAAAACTCCTCCGCAAGAGCCGCTCTAGGATTTCCCTTAGCAAGGCCATTCAAATTAGCCTTAATCCAAACAATACGATTAATGGTTGTTTCAAGCATGGATAAATACAATTTTTCTTCCTCCCAAGTATCATCATTCGTTTGCATATCTAGCATCACAAATCTAAGTTTCCCTTCTTGGTGACTGAAGATAGACAACACAGAGTGCCCATGAAGATCGTTCATTTTTTTGATTCCGAAAAAATCTATTTTGCTTCATGCACCAACGAGTCTTCACTGATGCAGTTGCTTTATCCTTGTGCTGCATGTGGTAAATCAGAAGCGTCTTAGCAATTGGATTCCCATCTCTGCTCTTGATGACATATGCTTTTTTCTTTTGTCTCCAAATTCCGCCTTTGGCTTTTCGGTTCACACCCCCTCGACGACGGTACCTTATGGGTGTGAAGACGTAGAATATTTCTCAACCAGAATCATATGCTATACTTGAGAACTCTGAAGGTTCATATCTGTAAAGTTCTATTTCTTTGATATGATAAAATTCTGATAGTACAGTACTAGACATCTTCAGTTCCAAGAGTTGAAGTATTTGTTCCTCGGTTGGAGAGAACACACAACCATAAAAGAATGCCTGAGACGTTGCAGCAGGACAGTTTTCGTAAACGATGAAGCAGCAATATGTACACATAAATATATATATATATATATAGGTCATAAACAACAAAAAAGGAGTAGGTGGGGGGTGGGGGAGAAAAAGAAGAGAAGAAAGCAAACAATTGTATAACACCATTTCTAAACAAACCTTAACCTAGTTAACAGAAGTTAGCAAACTCATTTTCAAATTTTTTATTATTAACTATTGTTGTTGACTTGAAACCATGAACTTTATCATGTAATTTTATGGAGAAATTAAGTAGATGAGATTACATATCATTAATGTGTATGAATAAACATTCTTCCATTTTTGAATCCTCCTACCCATCCCCCATCTACTGCAGAGAGTTATGATAACATTATGGGCATAGAAAGGCTCTAAACCGTTTCTAAATCTATATATTTCTAGCTGAAATTAGAACAGCTATGTAAATGCCTGCCCTGATGCTAGCTAGTAGCTTCAATGGAACACAACATGGGCATAAGCTACCACAACTACTTTCCATATATTCGGTAAGTACTTCCTTATTACAATCATGGTCACCAATAAATATTGGAACTACATATATATTCTCTAATAAACAACGCGCATGTAAGGTAAATTTTGCAAGCATGAAAGAACGTATCTAATTCAAACAAATAACATTGAGAATTACGAATAAGATTTGTTAAAAAAATGAAAAAGGACCGCACATATGGCCGGAAGTTTGGCACATGAATCCTGATGCGAGAACATATATACATTTCTCTGAGGACATACCTCCAATTGGGCAGGTGATGGTTTTTTTCTGAACTCTCTTATGGTCAGCACAAGAATATCACGCATTCTAGCAAGAGGAAAGAAAAAAAAAATTTGAGAAAACAACACATTAATAAACAAAAGAAATTACTGTAGTGCATATCTAGTTTTGCATTATATGCACCATATGCCTCTTATACTTGATGGTGGAGCCAAACGGCATATAAGAGCTTGTACATATATAGTGTGGGGATCAAAGTAATATAGTTTCAACTATAAAAATCAAATTAAGTGTCTTTTAATTATAATGCATTAATTTCACATGCATGTTATATTGAATCTCGACAAATGGAAATTAGTTAATCAAACAATCTAGGGTCCTCAATTTTAAACAAATTCTTACACAAGTTTTTGAATGCACTTTCAATATTTGATACTAAATCTCAAGCATTTACATCTTAAATTTAGTCTCAATTATTGGAATTATATTAATCCATGTCTAATAATAGTGTAAAAAGTCGTGTGAGTTATTAGAGTGATCTAATTATTAATGATTCTTAATTCATTATCCTTTATCAAATCAACTTGATGTATAATTTCTACGTAAAGGATAATAAATTGAGAATTGTCGAATCAATCTAATGACTTTCATTATTTTATTTATATTTTATAAATACAGGACATTCTTATTAGAGATGATCCTAACATAGGCACTAGGCACACTATTGTCTCAAACAATGACAAAGAAGTATGGCCCCTATTACAAGCTTACGTAGTCATGATTATTATTTTTAATTGAATGATGGTTATTGTGGGATAGGCTACTATTGTATTGCGATTGTTATAGCCTACAATTGAAGAGTGAGCATTACTATACGTTGAGCGCATGCTTGAGGTGACTAAAGATGCATTGTTTACAGATGCACTCATTAGAGATGATGAGGAAGAGCCCGTGTCGCAGGATAACAATAAGGATACACTTGCACCTAATAAGCACAACTTTGGGCTCCACAATGCCGATACTGCAAACTTTTCCATGACTGCCACATATGTTTACCCCACCACTATGGCATCAGCACTACTGCCAGTAAGAGAGAAGAATGTATGATATATATTATTAAACTTTCAAGCACTTTAATTGTGAAAGCTTTTATGACATTAAATTTTCTAATTTGATGTATTAACCTTTTTGTTCGTATTAGCACTCGCAACGCTCGCAGCCTCGCCGTGCCCGTAAACAAATGAAGGCACCACTGGAGTTTTTCACTTGATAAAGAGTGGGATTGATTTGCAAATAATGATTCGCCATCATATGATGACATTCACATCGCGACCTTTGCAGTCCTAGGATCTTGACTTGGCCAGGACATTTTAGTACAGTTGTCCTCGCTACGTGCTGATTTCGATGCTTTTAGTCATAGCCAAGATAGTGTCTCACAACAGCACCATGATGCACTACAGTAGTTGATTAAGGATGTTTGTCGTTTTCTTCAACACAAGCCATATATTCAATCGTCAGCTGCACAAGTACTCTTTTCGAAGTCCAACTTCGCCAATTTGTTATTTGCATGATAATATATGTGATACTAAAAATTCCATTATTATATTTGTTTAGTTGATGGTAAAACATTAAGAGTATAATTTTTGAGTGATATAAGGTGTTTAAGACCCCATTGTTATTGAAGTGTTATTTATAATGATAGAAATGCAAGTGCTTATTTGTGGAAATGTTGAATTTACAAGAAACTCTGTCCATGTTTTTTTATTGATTGAATTTTTACACCTTTTTTATGATTTCAGGTCACGCTTATAAGGATTCGAGTGTTCACATTATTCTCAAACCTTCATCGAGCTCGAATACTCGCTTTGGGATAACGTGCACGAAATTCAAGTCGTCTCGAATTTCGTATGTTAACCCTTTGCGAAGGCATCCATTTCCAAACTTGAGAGTTAAGCCCCATTACGACCCTAAAAACCAGTTTTAGTCCCACGCAATAGTCTTTGATGATGTGTACAGGCATTTTTGCAATGGATTTCAACTTCGAGGCGTCTATCGAGTTTGAGACCATCACGATTACTCTCAACTAGCTTCGAATTGTTTTTTAAATTAGTCACTGGCTTGAGGATAGTGTAAGTTAATCTAATAACTATAAATTTTTATTTTTATTATTATTTATTTTTTAAGCTGTATGCACAAAGGCAACTAACAACATCCATATATATTCCTTGACATGTCACTAACGCAACATTTTATAGAGTATATTGATATACTTGTGCACCGTCAGTTTGTTTGCAGAGATCGTATAAATTTACCCTTAATCAAATGTTTTTCCCTTATTACAAAAAAATTTTAGTTTCAGGTTAGATGGTTTCAAGTACAACAGAACAAAAAGTAATGAAGCTCTACGAAATCGAATTTTCTAGGGGGATCTAAGTGAATATGTACTTATCTTGAAATAAAAGTTGTAAATTGAATAAATAATACTCCACCACCAACAACTAATTGAAATTAACACGTATGAAGCAATATTATGATTTGATCGGTTGAAAGAGAAGAAGAAAACAAAGAAAGGCATACGTTTTATTTGTGTGGGTCTGGTGGCATTTTTGTCTTAAAAGAATGACTATGGGCAATTTTAATCGAAAATTTTGGAAGTTGGTCTTTTTAAAATTTTAAGAGTAAATGAGGGCATTTTTAGCTATTTTCCTTGAAACCAGAACTTACAAACCTAATCCATGCTCACTTTCGCTATCAATGTGAGATGAAACACTCACCCTTAATGCGCTGCTTGTGGCTACCCAAAAGAGAGCTTGCACGCACCCACTAGGAAATAAATTGTTGATAACAGAAAATGTTAATCCATTACCTAAAAAACTGCTTCAACAAATTTCGATTTTCATACAGGTTAACTTTAATTTTCACCTGAAAAATACACGAACTTGTCCCATTCACAAATTCTGCAGATCCCAGAAGCTTCTCTCCGGGTCTGGCTTCACCGGTAATCTGCAAATTTTGAATTCGAGGCCTCTCTGACTTGCAATGAGTCATATATTTATGTTAGATTCCAGTCAAGTGATAAATTATGCATATACACATAGAAGTACCTGCTACCCTTCATTTGTCGGGGCATCAATCTCGAGCGTTAGGTATTTGTTGAGTTAGAATCGTTAACCGTTTTAATCTCACGTAGATCATTTTTCTCAGGAATGCTATTCCAATAATCATTTATCGGTATAAAAGCTTCAGAAGATATATCTCCCGAAGACCAATCAATAACATTTTTCTCCTCGTAAAAAGCAAACACAAAAGCAGCTACAGCAAAACTTAGTGGGATAAAAACAGAAACATCAAAAACTTGCTTCCGATGTAAAAGAAATGCGAGCAGATTCAGTGATTGAAGCTGTCAGCTGTATAACAGAGAGAATAATCTCCTGTATTCCAAGTTTTTTCACAGCAAGAGGTTTAATTTTTGAGATGGTTTTTTTCACAGAGGAAAAATAGATAGCTATAAACAAACAACAAGTGATAGACATAATCCAGCCAAGGAAGGCTTCCAGCCATTGGTGAATGCACCCAGGAGAACGGATGCTGTCTCTATGAGAACGACAAAAAGCGCAACTCCAAGCTTCTCAGCTTTACCTTATGATGAAGAAGAGATCACGGTTAGAGAAGACCGAACAATAAACTATAGAGAAGTAAAAAACACGAAACAAACATAGAAATTAATTTACTTGCTGAAATCGTATCTGGCCAACTAAAAATCGTATAATAATAAAAAATCGATGACTTCATAAACAAAAGACAGTCGGTTATTTACTAAAATTAATCAAAAAAAACAACAAAAAAAATGGCATTCAGATAAGACGATCAAGAAACTCATTGTGGCTGAATAAAATATTGTTACCTCACTAAGCTTATGCCTCATATTGTTGGCCCTTTACTTGATCGGCGAACTGATAACTTTTTATTCAACGTAAATCAAAAATACTGAGAAGAGAATTGTTTCCACCCTATTGGTAAAGTTGGACTACAAATCACGTGCATAGGTTCGGAGAAATTCATTGGACTTTGGGGGGATAATTTCATTTTGGTCTTTAATGTTTTAAAAACAATCACTTTGGTAAGCATATTTTATATATTACAAAAAATGTCACCAATATTTTTAAAAATCATCACTATGTTTCAAATTCTTTGGATGAATGTTATTTAGGTTGCTTCAATTCAACTACACATTTGTTAATCTTATGCGGTTTAGTGATTCTCTAAATTTTAATAATCTGACAATGGATTAGTTTTATGTTGACCCTTAATATTTTAAGAAATATTAATTTTATCGATATATTTTATGTATTAGATAAAAATATTACAATTTTTGAAATATTAATTCAAAATGAGATTTTGAAAAAATTTGGAGCAGTGAGCTTTTGAATGAATTTTTGCACATAATGTTTAGAAATTTTTAAGCGTATGTAGTAAAAATTAAGATCCCCCAATTTTATCTTTATCATATAATGTTTTCTAATAAATAAGTGTTTAATATTTTAATAATTAATTTATTGTGATCATTACTTTTTTATTTATAAAAAAAATATAATTAAAGATAAAATTAATGGATTTTAATTTTTGGTTTTTGCAACAATAAAAATTTTACTATATTTTTTACATTCAATTGTCTTCCATATTTTATTCATAAGTTGTTTATGAGATAGCCCCCATTTTCTCAAGTGCTCTATTTTTGGCTCTATATATTTGCTAGCTACTATATTTTATCTTCCCAAAATCTCATCCGGATCAATATGGTTTCTAAAAGAGAGAATGTCTGTTTCCCCTTTGATTTTTAGATTAATATTTTATTACTTTTATATATTTTTTCTATTATACTATCATCTTTCTGACTTTTATTTTTTTCGATTTCATCTTTCGCTTCAATTAATTCACGTTTTTTAATTATAAAATAATAAAATTAAAAATATTTAAATTATTAAAGGGTAAAATTAGAACTCAAGGAAGTAATTAGATATTAAAGAAAATATAGAAGAATAATAACGTATTGAATAAAAAATTGTAGGAGAATCGAGCATTTTTCCTTTCTAAAATTGTCAAGGATACTTTTCCTAATACATAAAACATGGTTATAAAAATGAAATTGATCAAAAGATTTGGATTAGATGGATAAATCATTGAAATAGGGAAGCTTTGCATCTAATAACATAAAATACATAAACTAAAATAATATCCATGCAGGCATCGTGGATACCATGCAGGCACACGCGTAAACGAAATTACCCCGAACTGTCTCATGCGGCACTGTGGTACTGCTTATCTTGTTTGTATTTTGAAAGCTACGGGATAGCTTTATATATCAACATTTCGTGTATATAGGTTTGTTAATTTCTTAAATGTTTATTTAAATGACCATAATAATAATAATATTAGTAGTAAAAGTAGTACACGTTACTTCTGTCGCTGTGCACGGTTTCTTTTTTCTTTTTTTAAATATTATATGTTTTCTTTTCTAAGGTTTGTGTTTATTATTTAACTCCAGATAAATTGATCACCAAATTCTTTTTTTTTTTTGTTTGAAATATAAATATAGTTAAAATCTGAATTAAATTAAAATTTAAATTTGAATAATTATTTATTTTTATTTTAAATATTTAAATTAAATGTTAAATTTTTTATTTTTAAATAAAAAACTTTAAATTAATATATTAAATTATTGACATATATAACATTAAATAATAAATATTATTAACCAAAAAAATATTTAAATTATTTGGATCTTTATCTATTTAGATGTAAGTTAAATTTTTTAACTTAATTATATTTATATTTTTTAATAAATATTTAAATATAAATTAAAAAATAAATTACCTTTAAATATTTAAATAATTATATTTAAATTTCAGTTAAAAAAAAAAACACTTAATCGGAAGCGAAATCTCACGAGTTATGCGGAGTGACCGGTGCGCCACCCTCAAGTAAACACTCGTTTGAGGGTAAGCCTTTTCATGCACACGCATGCTTACCAGTTTCAGCATGCCTCAACTTTTTTGGGAGGACGGCTCCAATCCTCAACTAGTTTTGGGAAAGATTTGCAGGCAGCCCAGCAAGAAATCGAAATCTCAGGCCATTACAAGGAAATGCTATCAACAATTACATGGGGATACTGACAAAATCCAAAGGGATTATATTTATAAAATAAAGTGAAACTAACACGTTTTGAAGTTTGAAAAACTACTAGATACCTTCCTAAAATTTGAAGAAATAGGCAGATGCTAGTTTAGCTTATTAGTTTGACTAGTTTGATTTATTATCGTCTTTAATTTTTAGTGAAATAACACATTATAATATCGTCTTTAATTTGATTCATTTTCATCTTCAATTTTTAGTGAAATAACACATTATAATATTTTTAATTATAATAATTTAATTCCACCATCATATCAAAAGCTTAAATGTTAAAACTAATTTTTTATTGATTTTTTATTTTGACAAAAGTAAAAATTATTATTATCCAAAAAAAGGTTAAAATAACATTGAGTTGGGACAAACTTAAATAATAATTTTGTAAGAAAAAAGGATTAATAGTATTCGTGAAATGTTATAAATAAAAGAAAATATTTTAATAAAATAGAAATAATAAAATAATATTATATGAAATAATTTTAGTGACATACATTAATAGAATTGATAATTAAAAATATTTTTATACATTAATAAAACAGGTATTCAATGTCAAATGTGTTTTGGCGCATCATTTTACACTTTAAGAAAACATAGAAATTAAGTTGAATTAGGTTTTAAAGCATCCATTTGAGTTGGAAAATGTTATTGCTTTTTCTTAGAAAAACTAGATTCGAAAAAGAATGAAATTTTGAAAAATCAGATTGTTGAATGTGTGTTATGGTTCACCAAAAAATTATAAATCTCATCTTCAAATTAGTGTTTATAATATCTGGTCGACGCAATAAAATAATATAGAAAATTATAACACAAGATCAACTTTCAATGGTAAAAAATTAATGTGTTGAATGAATATAAATACACTCTACTCAACTCACCTTCACCTTAAAGTTGATGTTATTATTAAAATTAGTTGCCTAAAGTTCACTTCAACGTATTGAAGTAACTTATTTATATTCTAATAGTTTTTAGCTTAATATAGTGTGTAATATAATTAAAAATAAAATTAATGGATATTAATTTTTGTTTTAGCAACAATAAAAATTTTACTATATATCTTCAAAGTCTATTTACATTCAAATATCTTCCATACTTGATTCATTAGTTGTGTTATATTCTCATATTTTTCTTGTTGTTTATAAGATAGCCCCAATTTTCTTAAGTGCTCTATTTTTGCCTCTACATATTTGCTGGCTATTATATTCTGTCTTCACAAAACCTCATTTGGATTAATATGATTTCAAAAAAATGTGAAGAATATTTTTGTCCAATACATAAAATATGTTAATAAAATGATATTTCTTAAAAATTAAGGGTCAAAATGAAATTTATATGTTGTCAAATTAACGTAATATAGCGGATGACTACAATAGCACTTCACTGAAAAAAAAAAACAAATAATTGGTCAAGGGATTTAATGATATTGATGGAAATAATTTGGATTAAAGTGAGAATTTTTTAAAATATTAGCAATCTTTTTACCTAATATATAAAATACATCCACTGCATAATATTTCCTAAAAAACTGCCGTATAAATGAAATTACCCCCTCCTAAAACTGATAATAACCCAAACGCTATGAAACAGGACAGAAATTTCAAATTCATCACGCGGCATTGTCGCTACCGCATGCCCGCGTCATCCCGTGTGTTCTCTCTCACTCCCTCTTTTTCTTTATAATTAAGTTTGAGAAAAAAGTTTATGTAACAACAGAAGGGCACAGGCAAAGCTAACCATAGACAGAGTTACCATAGAGCTTAGCTAAATTCATAAATCTATATATTGTATACGATTAAGGCAAGGAATAAACACGCATGCATTATGCAGAAGTTTGAGATGTTGGAAAGAAGATTTTGATGAGAAATAATACCTTGCTTTGAAACATTCTCATTCTCAGCACAAGAGTATCACTCATTTCTAATTGGTGAAAAAATCAAAACATCATGTCAGAAACCATTGCATTAATAAACAGAACAAACTCTTAATGGTGTAAATAGGGACACGATAAGGGTTTTATCTACGCCCAATGAAGTTCCACAGTATAATCTCTTTGTGGGGGTAGAAAGCAAGTAGAAAAGTATAGGAAAATAGTATACTATACATATAGAACAAGTTCCATGGTATACTTCGTTCAATGAACTGCACCAACAAAAGTAAAAACTAAAAAGAGAAAGCAACCGCTTAAGAAAATTCAAGTTGAGCACGAAGAAAAAGTACCATACATATAAGGTAAAGTCTCATGCCATCCGAATAGCTGGTGAGGGAGCCACAATTGGGGCAGGTGGAACACGAGAGCTTAAGAGAGAAAATGGATTGACCATCTTGATATAAACCTAATCAAAGCAATATTCTTCTTTTGTTTTTGTCAACTACTTCTATTACCCAAACTATAGTCCACTATTGGTACTTTAGTCCAAGATCAGCTGTACAAATAAAAATGGTAATAGGATGTGAGGTTGCTTCGAACTCACCCTGGCTTAGTTAGCTTTTATAGTGCCATTTTCTTTTGAATAATTATAACTTGTTCCTAGGCATGGGAAGCTATTGATATAAAAAGCAAACACTAAGTATGAGCCAACGACAAGCTTCATTAAGCCAGTACGTCGTAATGATTTAGTAACACAAAAAATCAAGAATATCAAAACCAATTCCATATAAAAATTATTCAAATGTGAAAAGTAATGTATTACCGAATTTATTATATGTGCCAAAAAGATGTGAAGAACCATCGGAGCATGTTAAAGAAAATAGTTTGGAGATCCCACAAGGAACTTTGATCTACGACATCAATAAGATACAAAATGATATTAAATGCCTCACATATAAATGATGGAACTCTTTGCTGCAGAAAATTAAATATTCTTCTTTTGATCTAATTCGATCTATAGGTTCTTGACAGGCATATAGCATTTTGATCAAACTGATACAGGAAGGCATTGTCAAGAACCTAAGCATTAACAATACACATCCTTGAAAGATTTATTTGTTAGAATTTTCAACCGGTTGTGGTGGCCCGTGATCCTCCATCATTTGAGGTAGGAAATTTATACACGTTTCGGCAATTTTTTCATAAATTGCTTCTATATTGTACAAAACCACATTTTGACAATTTTTCATCGCATCTGTCATTAATAGAGCCTATAAATACTGACATTCCTTTGGCTAATTTTCTAACTAAACCAATAATTTCTCTTCAATTTAATATATATCATTGTATAAAGAATTATGTAAATTTTTGAAGAACTTTAGCCCATAAAACTTCATCACCAAATTGTGAAAAACATCAATGATAGGAGTCAAATTATTTTTGCATTTGATCTACATATTATATAAGATTATTAAAGCATTTTTAGATCACATTTAAGTTCTTATAGTTGATATCATAATCTTGTTATTGCCTCTATTTTGATTTTGTAAAATTCCATAAAAATTTACTTTTATAACCAAAGAGTTTTTGAAAAAACAAAGTTGTTATAAAGTACTGTTGAAAATAATATTACAAATCATTAAGAAATTAGATTTGTAGATTTTTGAAATTTGAATCAATGGATTTTGGTGTCTGAAATAATAATAATAATAATAAAAACCGGATTAAAACGGGTCAAGATAGACCAGAATGAAGGTTAAAGATAAGTCCTGTAACACGTTGTGAAGTAGTATGACATGTCGTCTGTTGCATGATGAAGTAAACGACAACATGCAACTTAACTGAATAAACAGTGGTAGTAATAAAATGAACATGAAGAAAGAGAATGTGCTCATCGTAAAATTTTACAAAAGGATAACTTTGAACCCCACTAAAATGTCCTCTACAGCCACGTATTAGTTAAAGCTAAAGCTAGATAGCACAACAGACACCCCTCACCGAAATGCCAAGAGAAAACTAAGCCTATGATCCCTTTTTCTTTTTCTTTAGTATCATCGTCCTTTTGCATCCAGTATCACAAATTTAAGTTCCTCACCCTTTGTGGAGACCTCTTCAGATAGACAACACAGAGTGCCCATGAAGATTCTTCATTGTTTTTGCCCTCACCAAGTGTATACTCCTTCATGCACCAATCAGTCTCCACTGGTTGAGATGCTGTATCCTGGCCCTGCGTGTAGTAAATCAGACGCGTCTTCATAGCAAATGGATAACCATCTCTGCTCTTGAATTCAGATATCATTACTTCCCAAATTCCGCCTTTGGCTCTTCGATCCGCAACAATTTCATCTTGGTATATGGGTGCGAAGAAGTAATATTTCTCGCCACCAGATTCATATGCTACACTTTGGAGCTCTCGAGGTTTATATTTGTCAAGCTCTATTTCTTTCATATGATCAAATTCTGGTCGTCCAGCAACACCAGACACCTTCAGTTGCAAGAGGTGAAATATTTGTTCCTCGCTTGGAGAGAATGCCTGAAACGTTGCAACAGTACAGTATTTGCAAATGATAATGCCATATCTAAGCATGAATATATATATATATATATATATTCAGGTCATAAACAATAAAATTAAGAGAAAAACGAAAAGAAGAAATTAAGCAAACAATTTTATAACATCATTTCTAAACAAACCTTAATCTAGCTAACAGAAATTAGCAAACTCATTTTCAAATTATTTAAGATTAACTATTGTTGTTGACTTGAAACCATGAACTTTATCATATAATTTTATGGAGCAAATAAGTAGATGAGACTATAGATTATATATTGCTAATATATATGACTAAACACTCTCCCACTTTAGAATCCTCCTACCCATCCCCTAGTTATCTGGCACGTAGAGTTATGATAAGATTATGGGTATAGGAAGGCCCTAAACCATTTGTAAATCTATATATTTCTCCTTGAAATCAGAACACCTATCTAAATGCCTGTCCTGATGCCAGCTAGTAAGCTAGCACAAGTACTTCTCATATGTTCGATGTGACTTCTTTATTACAATCATGGTCATCAAGAAGTTACTGAAACTATGTATAGATTCTCTAATAAACAATGTGCATGCAAGGTAATTTTTGCAAGCATGATAGAATGAAATCTACTTCAAAGAAGTAATATTCAGAATCATAGTAAGATTTCTTAAAAAAATAAAAAGGACCACACAGCTCTGTGCCAGAAATTTGGCACATTAATCCTGACGAGAGAATATCTATATAAACACATTGCTATAAAAGCATACCTCCAATTGCACAGGTGATGGATTTCTTGGTAACTGTCTCATCGTCAGCACAATAATATCACGCGTTCTACCAAGAGAAAGGGAAAAAAAAAAAAAAGAAAAGAAAACCACACGTTAATAAACCAAAAATATATATATATATATATATATTGTGGCGGTGCAAATCTAATTTCGCATTGTATGCACCATATGCCTCTTACACTTGATGGGGGAGCCAATCGGTGTATAAGAGCTTACACGTATCTAGTGTTAGGATCAAGATAATAAATTTTTCATAATTGAAATCAAATTAAGTGTCCTCTAATTATAGTATATTAGTTTTACATGCATGTTATATTAAATCTCAAATGCTAGAAATAAATTAATCAAACAATCTAAAATAAATTCTTACAAAAATTTTTTAATGCACTTTCAATATTTGAGATTAAATTTCAAGTATTACTAATTATAGTAAATCAATTATACATTAGTTGTACATATTAAATTTAGTCTCAGTTGTTGAATTTTATAATTAATCTATGTATGAAAATAGGGTAAGAAGTTGGGTCATGAGCCAATAGAGTTATCTAATTATTAATGATTTTAATTCCTTATCCTTTATCAAATCAATTTGTGCATAATTTTCACACAAAAGATGATGAATCAAGTGCCATCGGATCAATCTAATGATTTTCAATATTTTCATTTATATCTTAGAAATACAAGGACATTCTCATTAGAGATGATTCTAACATAGGGGCTGGGCCAAGGAAACTGCGGTTGCAAACAATGAAAAAGAAGTATGGCTTCTATTACAAGCTTATGTATCCATGATTTATCCATGATTATTTGTTAGGGAACAAAGCCAAGGATATCAAACCAATGCCATGCAAAATTTAGATATGCAAAGTGAAATATTACCGATCAGTATCTGTTCTGAGCTTATGTGTAGAAATCGGGCCTCTTAAAATAAATTGTGCTGGGTGCCCGTTGTGAGTTTCCATCTGCAATATTGATCAACAAGATGCAACAGACATAAATGTGAAGTCTTACATCATAAACAATGGAACATTTTACTCTACAAAAATCAAATATATATTTATTTTTATTTTTCTTTCATTCCCATGCATCTTGAACCCTACCTCACCCTTTCACAAAATCAAACTAACTAGACAATTTCCTTAAGAAGAGGAAAAATATATTGATTTAATACAAAGAATTAAATCTAATGGTTTTAAAGCATTGAATAGAAAGAATTAAACAGAAATATATAGATGTACAATAGTTCTATATGACTATTAATTAGGAGTGGGAAAATGCCATGTTGAGTTAGGTTCGATTCTGTTTTTACTAAATTTGGCTAGATTAAATAATTTTTGATCCAATAACCAAAAAAGTTTCACATATTAACTGAAATAAACCAACTTATGCAATTTGATCTTTGGTTTTCAGTCCGTTCTTAAGTCAAGATGGAGCCAATTTTTAGTTTTCAATCCAATTTCATAGTTGAACAAGTTTTGAACAAATGATTCTTTTAAGAAAAAATCAAAGAGAACTAAATTAATCAAAACTTTGTGTACTTTCTTTTTAGTTTGGTTCTATTTTCAAATATTTATCCTACTTCTCCCTAGTATGAATTATTAGATTTATTAAATAAGATTGGTACAATCTTATGGTAAAAATTTTATCTTACTTGACTTGACCAAGAACTCAGCCTCAGACTTGAGATTATTCTTACCCGGCCTAAGCTGGCCATATTCTTCTGAAGAGGTTATTATAGAGATAATAAGAGCTCACCTTAACTTGATCTCATTCTTACCTGATCTAACTTGACCATATTGTTTTAAAGAGATTAGTGTAGCAAGAGCTCAACTCAGACTTGAGAACAATGTCAATAAAAAGAAGAATAAGATAAAGGACGTGGCAGTACCGAAAAGGTTCAATAACTATTGACTATTGACTGAGTTATAACGGGCAACAAAATCTTAAATAGGCACTAGTACCAAATCCTACTCTTCACAAAAAAGGTTGCCTTAAAGTATAGATAAATGCGACTCCAGAATTTAAAGAAAAAGTACATCAAAAAATGAACACAAACACTCTCAAATATTCTCATTATGTTATATGCTTACTAAAAAAAAACCCCAAAACGGTTACTAATTTAAGTATCAGAGAGTTTTTATTGAAAATCTGGCACCTCTGGTCTATCTTTCTTTGTATGTATATATTGAAAGAGGAGGAAAATTGGATATTGAGTTAAAAATAGGTACCGTTAGCTCTTAATCAGACTTAACAAGTTGACTTTTTGAGTTATAGTATAATTAATCCATTCAGTAAAATAAATAATCTTATTGTTCAGGGACAGTGTATCAGTTGTACGTAGCATACCGAAACAGCATCCTCTGAAAACAAGTGATCTCTAATTACCACAGCTTCTGTTCTATTGATCTTGATTTCGTAACTAGGCCAACTCACGATTAGCGTTGCCGGCTCCCATTGCTCAGTAGAAGTATCCTGTTAAAGTAATTCACAGCAAAAATTTGTGTTTCCGCTAGCACAAATTAATTCAAGACTTCGACATATGTCTTCCAGTAACATTTGATGAATAAAACAAATTAACCCACCTGTAATTCAACATTGAAAGTGGCTTCTCCATTGGAGGTGTAGCGCTCAATCTCTCTCTTCAAATCCGGGTCTGCAGAGGAGCGCATCAGAATATTATGCGAATACATAAAACAAATTTGTGGGGCAAAATTCAAACAAATTAACAATCATGAAAGAACTACAACTAAAAACTAGATTATTGGATACTCAAATGTTAAATCACTTAAATATTATTGTCTGAACTCCTCCCCTCAACTTTTAATCTTTAGGTCAAATGACAATTCAACATAAAAATATCTTTTAATATCCTTAATGCAATGCAAGCTTAAACGTTTGGATGAAGTGTCAATTCAACACAAAAACACCTTCTTACATAATAGAGTTAGGAACACTAAAAGCTTGTGTGATATTAGAAAAATGTACTATTTTTGTTATGTAAAATCTATTAAATATGTGATGAAAAAGATTAAACATTTAAAATCCGAGAACAGTCTACAAAATTATTATTGGAACATCAGCTCAATGCATATATGCTTTAATTTGACAACAAAGTTAATTACTTTGGGAACTCTTAACGATATTTAGGTTGGACAAACATCAATCTAAATCATATATATACACTTACCACACTCGACTTTGGAATAGTCATCCGCGAAGACCGTAAACGGTTCTCCCTGCCAACATAAAAAAAAGTGTGAGAAAAATAGGCTGGACGATAAATAAATATAAATTTAACAAGGGATCTAATATATATCGTAGCCAATGAGAGGAATTGAATACAAAATCAAGCTGATTAAACTTAAATCATTTAAATCAAATGGTAACACAGGCAAAAGAAAAGAAATACATAATTGATCTGTGAATTTACAACGAAAAAATTTACAAGAACCATTATTCCATAATCATACCTGCTGGCCTTGATCGTCCACGGGTATGCACTCCAGAGCTATAAGTTTATCTACATCATCGACTGTGACAACATAATCTTGTTGTGTTGCGCCTGTTAATTTACAAGCAGTCAAAATACAGTTTCAACCAGCATAATACCAACAAGTACTTAAATACACATTTTAGTGCTTTCTGAAACTAGCACAATTCCAAAACCACATTTCAACACTCATAATAACAGCTCGAGTCCAACAAATAAGTAGGGCTCAACCTGTCAGTGTGTTATTTTGGGCTTTGAAACCAGAACTTACAACCTAATCCATGCTCACTGTTGCTACCAATGTGAGATGAAACACTCACCCTCAATACGCTGCCTGTGGCCACCCAAAAGAGAACTTGCACGCCCCCACTGGGAAATAATAAATTGGGGATATTAGAAAAGGCTAATCCATTACCTTAAAAACTGCTTTAACGGCAAATTTCAATTTTCATACGAGTTAACTTTAATTTTCACCTGAAAGGTACAAGAACTTGTCCCATTCGCAAACTCTGGATATCCAGAAAGCTTCTCTCCGAGTCTGGCTTTACCCTCAATCCGCAAATTTTGAATTCTAGGAACCTCTGAATTGCAATGAGTTTATATATTACACATATGTGAGATTCCGGTAAGATTCCAGTAAAGTGATAAATTTGTTTATATACATATACAGAAGTACCTACCACGCTTCTTCGGTGGTTCGTGAATCATTACTTTCATGGGTGAGCCACGTGTCCTTTGTCTGGGTCTACGTCTCAAACCTGAGGTATTCGTTGAGTTAGAACCGTTAACGGTTATAACCTCATGTAGCTCAATTCCCTCAGGAGTGCTATTCCGATATGTCGATAAATCTGCTGAGGACCCATCAATAGCTATTTTCTCCTCGTAAAAAGCAAACACAACAGCCACTATAGCAAAACTTAGTGGGATAAAAACAGAAACGTCAAAAATTTCCTTTCGATGTAAAAGAAATGTGAGTAGATGAAGGATTGAAGCAGCCAGCTGTATAACAGACAGAACAATCTCCTGTGTTCCAAGTTGTTTCCGAGCAACAGAGTTTGGAATTTTTGTTTTCACACAGCAAAAATAGAAAGTTATAAATAAACCAACTAGCGATAGACATAATCCAGCCAAGGAAGGCTTCCAGCCATTGGTTAACGCATCCAGGAGAAGTGATGCTGTCTCTATGAGAAAGACAAAAATCGCAACCCCAAGCTTCTCTACTTTATCCTGTGATGAAAAAGAGATCACGTTTAGAGAAGACCGGGCAATAGACACTAGAGAAGTAAAAGAAAGTCCATTAAACAAATAAAGAACTAAATAATTTACTTCTGAAATTGTATCTGGCCAACTAAAAATGATATAATAATCAAAAATCACTGACTTCATAAACAAAAGACAGTCGGTTACTAAGATTAATCAAAAAAGACAACAAAAGAAATGGCAACCAGATCACACGATCGAGAAATTCAATGTTGAATAAAATTTTGTTACCTTGCCGAGCTTAAGCATCATATTGTTGGTCATTTGTTTGATGGACGAACTGATAATTTTGATCGACGAACTGATCATTTCCTTAAGTTAACGGTACCCCAATTGGTAAAGTTCTGATAACAAATCAAGTCTACAGTTTTGAGAAATTTTGGGGGAATAATTTTACTTTGCCTTATCTTATATCACCATAGCTTGCGAAGAAAAGTCAACACGTTTGGAGTTTCGAGAACGGCAGAATGTCTTAGTTTTGAAGAAAATGAGGAGTATTGACGGTGGTTATTATTTATATTTTAATTTAGCTGTTTCATGAAAAGCAAAGATAACATAATTATTTTATTTAATTTTAATAATAAAAAAATAAAATAGTTATATTAAAATATAAATAATAATTTTATAAGTATTTTAATTTTTTCTAAAATTTACGAATATTTTGTTTTCTTACAAGCATACAAAATATGTTGACTTACTTTAAAATCTAAGAGATAAAAGGAAAATATCTCGGTTTAAAAAAATCAAATTAATTGACATGTTTTATGTATTAAAAAAGTTCTTAATATTTAAAAAAAATATAAAAAGAAATTCTTAAACAATAAATTAAACACAAATATTTTTTTATGTTTGAAGATAAACAATACTTTTATGAAATTTAGACAAAAGATCAATTTTTTT
The DNA here is from genome assembly GCA_022749755.1 of Azadirachta indica. NCBI lineage: Eukaryota > Viridiplantae > Streptophyta > Magnoliopsida > Sapindales > Meliaceae > Azadirachta > Azadirachta indica. Next base: position 12,916,460 of record CM040453.1, read on the forward strand.
TTAAAATTACTATGCAGTGATTCGTGTTTATGCAAAATAACTGTTATATCCTTAAATATTTAACACGTATTTAAAAATTAAATTATTTTATTTCTATTGTTAATATATAATGATCAATATAATTTTTTAACATTTAAAATAGTATAATGTTAATTACATCATTAATTTATTTCTTTAAACAATTACACCATTAATTTTTTTTATAATTTTATCTTAAAATATTATTATTTTATATAACTTTATTTTTATTATATTAATTTACTGTATATAAACCATTCAAATATATATTTCAAATAATATTAATTTAAGAGAAAATTTGTGCGTGGTTCACATAAAAATTTAATATTATAAACTTACATAAATTGAGACAATTTTATTGTTATTATATTATTTATTGTAATACCAATTCATTTTCCCTTTATAATTTGAAAGCTATCTGATAGTTTTATATCTCAACATTCAACATTTCGCGTATATGTTTATTAATTTCTAAGATTTATTTAAATGACCCTAATAATAATATTTGTAGTAAAAGTAGTACAACTATACTGTTGTACACGGTTTCCCTTCTGAAAAAACTAATACTTGTTTTTTTTTTTTTTGTTCTAAGGTTTGTGTTTATTTTTTAACTCCAGATAAATTTAATTGACCATGAAATTTTTGTCTTCGACCAGTTCTGGGTAGGGATAGTCTAAATCCCCTTGATCGTTAAGTCCCTGGGACTGAGTCATCGAGCGTTGTAATCCCTTCAGCAAACACGCGATATCTCAGGCCGTCATAAGAAGACAAAGAGATACTGCTACAAGGGAATACCTGACAAAATCCATAAAAGATAATATTTATAAAATAATGAGAAATTGACACATGTCTTGAAGCTTGAAAATCTAGCAGATGCCTTCCTAAAATTTGAAGAAATAGGTAGATGCCCAAAAAACAGCAAGAAAGTTTCATTTCAATCACAACACAGATTACAACATGGAAATTTACATCATATCTTACAGCGATCAGTTACAATAAACAATGAAAAGGATGTTAAAGTTACTGAGAAATAAGGAGAAATTAAAATAATACTTTCATTGCTGGTGTTTGATAAATTTTAAATCAGAGCTCCATTGGAAGTGTTTTTAAAGCACTAATCCTTAACTGTCCATCCTTTAATGTAAGCTTTTTTGAATGAAACTGCAACATATCATTAGAAATATATTTGTTGTAACAGAAATTTTTTTTAAATTTAAAAGATAAACACTTGAAATATCTTCCTATAAATCTTTCAAATTTTCATATCTGAAAGAAAATATTACTATAACAAAATAAAACAAACAAAAAATTATAAAATTATGGTAAATCTAAATTTAAATCAAGATAAATTATTATTAAGGGGATATGATTAACTAGGTGAAAATACACAATTATAAATATAGATCTAAGTGAAAATCTACAGTTATTAGAGAAAAAGAAACAAAAAGAGGAAAAGAAATAAGATAAATACTAGTTCAACTTATTAGTTTGACCAATTTGATTTATTATCATTTTTGTCCTTAACCTTTAGTGAAATAACATATTATAATATTTTTAATTATAATAATTTAGTCCCACTGTTACATCATACCAAAACCTTAAATGTTAAAATTAATTTTTTTATTAATTTGTTGTTTTGACAATTTTTTAAAATTATTATTATCCAAAAAGATGCTAACAATATAATTGAATGGGAATAAATTTAGATAATAATTTTGTAAGAAAAAAAATAGAGTGAAGAGTATTCATAAAATGTTATAAATAAAAGAAAATATTTTGATGAAATATAAATAATAAATTTAGTGTTGTATATTAATAGAATTGATAATTAAATACATTTATATATTTTTATTCTAATTTTGGTTAAAAATTAAAGAAAGAGAATTTTTATTATTATTATTCAAACAAAATATAATATATATTTTATGATTTTATTTATATTAGTTACATACTTCATAATTTTTTTAAAAAAAAAATATATTAAATATAACATAATTTTTAAATAGATATATATAAATAAAATACTAAGTATGTTTATTTTAAATTTTTTTTCTACTATCACATATTAAATGTTATCAAAAAAGTAAAAGAAAAAATAAGTTTAGAAATATCTTAAGTTTTTAACATATGGGTTTGCTCCATCCTATTATTAGTATCTTTTAGATAATAATATTTTTATGCTTGAACTTCATTAAAACTTTAAGGAATATTTATCTGCCTTGCAGACTATAAAAAGATAGATACTTGTCATTTCTCCAAATTTCAAAAGAGATATATATTATACAATGAACTTTCAACAATAATTTGGTAAAATATTATACAATAATAACTTATTTACGTATTCAATCTCTGTTGTGTTTCGAAACATCATTTTACGCTTGAGAAAACACAGAAATTAAGCTGAACTAGGTTTTGAAAGCATTCATTTGAGTTGGAAAATTTTGTTGCTATTTTTGATTGAGAAAATATATTAGAAAAAGAACGAAATTTTGGAATATCGGATTGTCGAAATGGTAAGTTGGTTGAAATTTTAAGAATTTCTTGGACATCTTCGTCTTCACGTACACTACTTATGTATGTTATAGTCCATCAAAAAATTATAAATCTCACCTTCAAATTAGCGTTTATAATATCACATTGACCTAATAAAATAAGATAAAAAATTATAGTAATATTGCAATTTATTACAACAATATTGCAATGTATTTGTATGATTCACTAATTACAATAGAAGTGAGAGAGAATCATAAACAAGATGCTTACATTCACTAAATTCAAAATAGGTAACGCTAATATAATTATTGTCTTACAATCTCTACCATGAATGAATGAATGATAATGGTGCCTATAAAACTACATTCAGATGGAGGAAAACATCTATGCTCTTTCCTTTCTCTTGTCATCCAATGCTTGCTCCAGCATATCCAAATAGTACGGTCAGAGCATAAACAAATTGAATGTCAAATTGGAACATTTGAAATTCAAACCAATAAAAATAAAATAACAATGTATGTCTATGTGTAAAATAAAAGTCTGATTCTCTCTATCTGCTTTTTTCTTTTTAATTTCTACTCGAAGAAAAAAGTTTTATTTACCAACAGAAGAGCACAGGCAAAGCTAACCATAGACAGTGTGTTACCATAGAGCTTAGCTAGGTTCATAAAAATCTTTGTGCAAATGTTACTTTGTGTTTGCAAGCATGATCCTAACAATGACATATTTGACTAAATACGATTAGGGAAAGGAATAATAAACATATATGCATTATGCAGAAGTTTGAGGTGTTGGAAAGAAGATTCTGATAAGAAATAATACCCGGCTTTGAAACATTCTCATTGTCAGCACGAGAGTATCACGAATTCTATTTGATAAAAAAAAAAAAAAAATGAAATGCATCATTTCAGAAGCATTTCAGAAGCCAATCTGAATCTCACAATCGATCATACAAAATGAGAAAAGTTTTAACTGTTTATCCCCAGAAAAGTGGTATAAATCCTATGACTGGGAATATATGCAAATGAATAACTCAAACTCCAAATTCTGTATCACCAAGCAAAGTGAGACCTAATTTTTGTTGTACATGCAACTGCTTCTAAACAGACTTAATAACAATAAGGATGAGAACACCATCTAATATACATAACAAAACCAAGTCAGAGCCTTGAAGATTTTTCACAAGAAGTCCACAAGACATATTTAATCTGAAATGGGGTTCACTTGATCTAATAACCAATAATATCCTCTCTCTCTCTCTCTCTCTATATATATATATATATATATATATAATGGCCAAGGAAATCTCAACTCTCAAATAGTAACTCTTTACTGTCGACAAAAACATTGCTAATGTGCCGGAAAAAAAAAAAAAAAAAAAAAAAGCTAGGTAAACAATCAGGAATAGTTATCTGATATTTTATACTTGATGGCCTTGATCATCCATTGGTATGCACTCCACAGCGATCAGTTTATCAACATCATCATCTGTGATAACATATTCTGGATCTGTGGCTCCTGAAGGAACAATTCACTTTAGTCAGTCAAGGTGATCTTTTAACAATCAAACTACCAAAAAGTCAAACATTATTTCGATGCTCACCCTGAAGATGACGAACCCACTAATATACAAATTGTTAAAAGTAAAAAATTTAAAAAAGCAAAGTTAATCTATTATGTAAAAAAAGCTTAACAAATTTCAATTTTTGCGTTAGTTTAACTTCAAAAGAATTTCACCTGAAACATGCAAAGAGTAGTCCCATGTACACCATATCCACATCCAATAAGTTTCTTTCCAGGTGTGGCTTCACCAATAATCTGAAAGCCCTCAAAACCAGGGTCCTCTGAATTGCAATGAGTCACGTTAGATTCCAGCAAAGGCCACAAATTTGTTTTATAGATAAAAAAATATGTCTACCACCTTCAACTTGTCTGGATCTCAAGCGTAAGTTATTCACAGAATTAGCATGGTCCACAGTACTTCCTCTCAGATCAACTTCAATAGGATTATTAAGTACAGAATCATTGATGGACGAAAATTTTGCCGTTGAAAGTTTCTCGTGAGATGAATCAGAAAAGTTTTCTTGCTCTTTGAAAATATATACAATAGCAATTATAGCGAAGGCTAGTGGAAAGAGAACAGATGCATTATAACTGTACTTCACATCTGAAACTAACAGAATAAAATGAATAAATGTAGCAATCAACTGGAGCACAGAGAAGACAATCTCCACCATCGCAAGTTGCCTCTCGGCTTGCGGTTTGACTTTCATGGCAACTTTTTCCACATAACAAATATAAACGTTTACAGCAAAAGCAAATGCTGACAGCAGAAATGCAGCAAGAGAAGCCGGCTTGCTTCTTCCAAATACATCTAATACAACTGATACAGCCTCCAAGACAAGGAATAAAGCTGCAAGTCCACGTTTCTTATTTTTGCCAAGTACCTCAGAATCCTATGATTTAGAAACTAAAGTTATATAAGATATACAGCAATATTAAAGAAGCATATAAGACTATGAAACATTCTCTCACTTTCTTAAGCAAGTTAAATAGCAAATTAGTCCCCAACTATCAAAAGAGCGTATTTGAAAATCAATACACGAAGTGAAATAAGATAAAGCAGAAATGGAGTTATCTTAAACAATCAATTGAGCCCATCAGCAAAAACATGACAGTTAATAATCAAACTATCTAAATTTTGTGTCTGGCCAATGAAAAATGTAGTTAAATTCTAGTAATCGCATCATCTATCTAAAATTGCTCAAAACTTATATAAACAAAAGATAGTTGGGTATCATAATTTACCAAGAGCATGCATGCAGATTGAGAAATATGCAAAGCAAAGGAGAGAGCGATGAAAAAATCGAAATTAAGTGGGTGAAAAAAATAAAAATTTACCCTTCTTGAGCGGCGAGATAATCTCTTTCCTTCGATGTCCATTCCTTTCGTCTCCGGATACGACGCTATCAACGCCCAACAGCGTCATAAACAAAAGTATAATTAAAATGAAACAAAATGATAAGAATTAAAAAAAAAAAATGATTTTCTGCATGCTACCGGTTGCCCAGAAATTCAGAAGGAAAGTTCTGAGTAGTGCACCGATTCATCACTGAAAGAGTTATATAAAGAAGACAGAGACTTAAGTGCATTGGTAAAGACGTCTTGAAAAATAAGTGGAAGAGTAATAATTAGTGTTTTTCCTTGCATTAGTTTTCTTCGTTCATTGTCCACGGACGCGGAATAACTAATAATGGTTTGAAATTACATCTCTTTAACGAAAACTACAAGTACCACCCAAGGAAAAGGGGAGAGAATCAGTGATCGCGGCATGTTGCTAGCTTAGCTGGCACTTTGTTATCATCCAAACCCATTGACTCAAGGGAACCTACAGAGGTCGCTGGTCTTGACCGGCGTCAAAAATTTTTTTTTTTTTTTAATCCTTTGAAATTTTTATGCCGCAAGACAGATATTCGTTACGTAGACAAGGTGCAATATATATTGTAAGCTACTAATTTGTAATTAATTTGTAACAATGTGAAAAAAAAAAATTGCTTCTTAAATGATTGCTTTTCCAAAATTAACTAAGTTAAGTTATTATAAAAGTGATTTTTATATGTATTTATATATAAATCTTCGTTAGTAATTTGGTAAATATCACATGACATACGGAGATTTACATATTCAGTGTTTTGAAAGAATTACTTCTTAAATGACTTCTTTCCCAAAATTAGCCAAGCTATGATATTGCTCATCTTAGAAAATATAAATTCCACTCCTAAATTAGTGTTTATACTACAGCAATAGCATCGTAATGTAAAAAAATACGTGACAGATCTATTCTATTTTATTGGTTTCAGTTGCAAAAAAATGATATCATATAAAACTCACTAGTAAATCACCTTAAAGTTAATCTTGTTCTTTAAAATTGCTCGAGGTTCAATTGATTTCAATAGAAGTAATTTTATATGATTGGTAGATTTTTCTTCACTTTTTTTTTTTTTAATTAATGAGGTTCTTTCTGAGTAAATGAGAGAAAAACATTAGCCACATTTGCATTTTTGTCCAAAAACGAGCCATTTTATATTAAAAAAAAGCCACTTAAATTACAGAATGTGAAACTACAAATGAAATTTAATTACAGAATTTATTATTCATGTAGGAGCTACCTGCTACGTATTTGCAGGATTCAATAATATTGCAAAGTATTTGCATGAGTCATTCAATGATATTACAATAGTAGTGAGAGAATAATAAGATACGCGTTGCTTACTTTCACTAAATTCAGAAATAAATACCAACACCTTAATGCTAATAGAATTATTGTCTTCCAAACTCTACCATGAATGAATGATAATGAGGCCTCTAAATCTACGCTCAGATGGAGGCAAAGATCTATGCTTTTCCCCTTCTCTTGTCATCCAGCGCCTGCTCCAACATATCCAAATAGAATGTCAAATTGGAACATTTTGAATTTAAACCTATAGAAATAGAATAAAAATGTATGTATATTGCAAAATAAAAGTCAGATTCTCTCTCTGTTTTTCTTCTTTTGCGGTTTTTTTTTTTTTTTTACTTGGAGAAAAAAGTTTGATGTACCAACAGAAGGGACAAGCAAAGCTGACCATAGACCGTTACCATAGAGCTTAGCTAGGTTCGTAAATCTATTGTGGAAGTGTTACTTTATGTTTGCAAGCATGATAGTGTACAATCACATATTGACTAAATACGATATGGGAAAGGAATAAACACATATGCATTATGCACCAGATTGAAATGTTTGAAAGAAGATTCTGAAATAAGAAATAATACCTTGCTTTGAAACATTCTCATTGTCAGCACGAGAGTATCACGCATTCTATTTCGTAAGAAAGAAAAAAAAAAAATCAAATGCATCGTGTCAGAAAGCATTGCATTAATCAGCAAAAGAAACTCTAGTGGTGCAAATAGAGGCATGATAAAGGTTCTGGACAATGAAGCACCATAGTATAATCTCATAGTAAGAGCAGAAAGCAAGTAGAAAGTGTATAGGCCATAAAAATTTGAAATCAAAGAGAAAAATAAATTTGCAGGCTCAGACATTTGACATTGTCAACAAGTGAACCTGAGCTTAAGATTTATTATTTTTCCTTTTTTTTTTTTTTTTTGGCGCAATACAAATGAGTTGAATTTCCTTCATTAAATTGTACTTATAAGAGTAGAAGGAAAAGAAGCCACTCCCAATAATCAACTACATAAATAGATGAGTGTAAGATTTAAGTTTATGTTGAACTCATCTCTGCTTATCTAGCTTTTACAGTGCCATTTTCTTCTGAATAGTTCTTACTTCTCCTCAAGTATGGCAAACAATTGAAATTAAAAATGAACACAATGAAGTATGAGCATCAATGACAAGCTTTCATCACACCAATTGAACTGATGATTTACTAGAAAACAAAATCAAGGATATCAAAGTCAATTTTATCCAAAATCCGAATGTGAAAACTAATGTATTACCGAACATTATATGTGCTGAAAGGATGTGAAGAACCATCAGAGCTTGTTAGTACAAATTGTGTTGAGAGCCCTCAAGGAACTTTGATCTGCAACATCATTGAAGTGAAAAATGCTATGAAATGACTCGTATATAAATGATGGAAAAATTTACTGTAGCAAAATAAATGTTTTTCTTTTGACATAATCCTACAGATTCCCGAAAAGCATAGCGTTTCAAACTGATACGGAAAGGTAATGTCAGGAGCCTGAATATTAATCATCTTTTAACCATAAATATCCTTGCAAGATTTATTGTCAAAAGTAGAACTTGTAAAAAGGCATGAAGCAACAATATCCAGTATCTTGCACACTAAAAAAATGGGTAAATGATGTCAATACAGTAATTATTCCTATGAGGAAATATTTATGGATTAATCTACATATAAATCAACAGCTGATTTAATGAATTCATCAAACTTGGCAGCAAACTGTAAAATGTTGAATGCACCGAATATGAATATGCTTCTTAATCAGTTGTTATATGTGTATAAATGCGTAAATGATGTCAATACCGTAATTATTCGTATAAGGAACTATTTATGGATTAAACTACACATAAATCATCCGCTGATTTAATGAGTTCATTAAACTTGGCAGCAAACTGTAAAATGTTGAGTGCACTGAATATGAATATGCTTCTTAATCAGTTTCTTATATATGTATGTATATATATATATATATATATATATACACACACACACTCTTTCATCGACAGTGTATTGAAAGTAACTAGCATACCGACAACTCCTTCGAAAATTTCTCCTCAATTACCACAGTTTCTGTGCTATTCAGCTTGATTTGGTAACTAGACCGTCTCAAGATAAGAGTTGCTGGCTGCCATTTCTCAGAAGAATCCATTGATATCTGTTAAAGTTGAGGCAGAACTTTGAGTTACAACACAAATCTAACGTTTTTGCATTACATTTTGTGATATCTACAAGATCACCAACATATCAACAAACGTTTCATTTAATTAGTGGCATACATTTGCCACGTACAATAGAAGAAGGATATTTAAGTCTCAGTTACAACATTTTAACAAGCATTGAGCATCAATAGCTCTTAGAATGATCATATATGTGATCACTGACATATTGCACAGAAGAAAAGCAAAGGGACGTAATGATCCTGGAACACTACGAACTATATTCCAAACATAAATGATCTGGAAAGAATACCAAACATAAGCCATTTTGGAAAGAAGAATAGCTGAGCTGTTCAGGATCATTCCTCTTGGAAACTAAAAATTCAGGACACCGTTGTATTCCTGAAAATTTTGAACCAGTGAGTTGGGCAATTCTTTTCTTTCCATTTTTTGTTTTTCATTCTTTGATACACAGGATCCCTAAACCTTTGTCAGTTCATGGATTTGCAAACTTAAAATTTTGTTTGACTAATTCCCTTTTTTATCTTACTAAAATAATTTAACAAAATATGTTAGACTTCATCAGGTACCGTGATTCCTTACAAGTAGCATTTTGAGTCTCTAATAGGAGAAGGTTATCACATTTCAGTCTTCCAAACTATGATGATTGACAAATAAACTCTTGACATATTTGGAACAACTGCTGAAGTAAACAAAACCTACCAGCAACAGAATACTAGACGTGGCATGACCTTTGGAAATGTACATGTCAATCTCGCTCTGCATATCCGAGTCTCAAAGGAGCTCAACCGAACAATATGCTAATAACACAAATTTATGGAGGAAAAACTCAAAACAGATTAAAAGCTTATGCTAAAGAATATTTATCAACATTGTTTCTAAAATGTGAATTAACTTTTTAGCAAATATCAAAGTTAAGGTTACTTTAAGATAAAACCATATCATGTGTCACATTTTATAGACAATGTTTATCGTGAAAGCTAAAATCATATAATCCGCCAAACCAAGCATTGATTTTTTACGCGTCTTTAAATAAATCACTATATGAAAAAACACGGACATATTAATGCTCTGTGGAATATAGTCTCACATTTTAATTCAAAGTTGCAATCAAACAGTTGATTATGATGTGCCTACAGCTACAAAACTTTCACCAATTCCCAAGATATATTTATAGGTGCAAACAAATAATTTTTATTGAATAATTCCTGCAATAGCAATGTTCAAAACAACATTTTGAGTTTCGTGATTTTTAGGTCCAAGAAGTGAAGCCAATCATGTATACGTACCGCACTCTATTTTGTTCTAATCATTAGCAGAAAGCCTTACTAATTCCCCCTGATACCATCAAATAGTGCAAAAGACAAGAGTCAAGATGGCTACATAGCCATGTTGTAAAAACGTCAAAAGTTGCAACTCCTACTTGAAAGATTTTAATGGAGCTATGTACGACACGCATGCAAATAAATTAAACTCACGAATGTAGGAAGAACCAAGCTTCATATTTAACAAGGCATCAAACTACAAATGCGTAAATGATGTCAATACCGTAATTATTCGTATAAGGAACTATTTATGGATTAAACTACACATAAATCATCCGCTGATTTAATGAGTTCATTAAACTTGGCAGCAAACTGTAAAATGTTGAATGCACCGAATATGAATATGCTTGTTAATCAGTTTCTCCTACACACACACATATATATTCTTTCATGAACAGCGTACTAAAAGTAACTAGCATACTGACAGCTCCTTCTAAAATTTCTCCTCAATTACCACGATTTCTGTGCTATTCAGCTTGATTTGGTAACTTGACTATCTCAAGATAAGAGTTGCCGGCTCCCAGTTCTCAGAAGAAACCATCTGTTAAAATTGAGACAGAACTCTGAGTTGCAATACAAATCTAATATTTTTGCCTTACATTTTGTGAATATCTACAAGATCATCGACATATAAACAAATGTTTCATTATAAGCCAACAGTTTGTTTTGAATTAATAATGATTCACTCTTATTTATTGTGTGAATTGAATTGTGCCTTAAGATTCAACACTTATCGTACACTTCTACAAAAGGATAACTTTGAACTCCACTACAATGTCCTCTACCGCCATGTATGTATCAGTTAAAGCTGAAGTTAGATAGCACAACAGATATCCCTCACCAAAATGTCAAAGGCAAACTAAGAGCTCGTTTAAGATTGCTGTTGCAAGTCTTAGAAATACTTTTTAACTATCAAAATCTATTTTAGATGTGTGGTAATTTTTTTTAAAATCATTTTTATTCAAAGTTTGTTTTCTTACCGCAAATTTTAAGAAGCATGTTTTACTTGCTTTTTAAATCTATTTTATCTACATATATAATCTCACATATATCCCTATATAAATTATATAAATGCAAAATTGTCTTTAAATAAGATTTAAGTATTTAAACAAATTGTTTATATATTTTCTTATATAAATTGTTTTATTTTTGCAAAATAAAATATTCTGCTTCAATCAGTATTATTGCATAACCATCATCAAGTTCTACTTCAATAATATTGACAAATTATATTGTTTAATAATAAAATTAATTATTTTTTTGTTATAAATTAGATACTACATATATGTTGATAAATAAATATTATATGTTTATTTTAATCATTTATATATTATTACAATATTTTAATAGAAAAGTTTACCAAATACACAAAATTATTTTTTAAACTAACAGCACTTTTGAATATAAAGTTTACCGAATATTAAATTGATTCTCTTAAAAATTGATTTTTTACAACAGAAACAAATTTTTTCAAAATGTACAACAATCTCAAGCTAACCCGAAGCATATGATTTTTTTTTTTTTTAACTTCTAAGTATCATCATTCTTTTGCATATCTAATATCACAAATTTAAGTTCTCTCCTTCATAGTGAGTGCAGGTACACAACATAGAATGCACATGAAGATTCTTCGATGTCTTGGCTATTAAGAAGTATATACTCCACCATGCGCCAATTAGTCTTCACTGGTTCAGATGCTTTATGCTTGGCCTGCATGTAGAAAACCAGAGTCGTCTTCTTCTCAACTGGATTCCCATTTCCGTTGTTGATATCAGATGGCTCTTCCATTATACTCCAAAATCCGCCTTTGGTTTGTCGATTCACAACCCCTCAATCCAGGTACCTTAAAAGTGTTAAGAAGTATAATTTTTCGTGACCAGAATCATGTGCCATACTTGGCAGCTCTGAAGGTTCATCATGTTCGTAAAGTTCTATTTCTCTGACAAAATCAAATTGTGCTCCAGACATCTTCAGTTCCAAGATGTCAACTATTTTTTTCTCAGTTGGATCAAATATAGAACCAAGAGGTAATGCTTGAGACGTTGCAACAGTACAATATATGTAATTGATGAAGCCATATGTACGCACGAAATATATATATATTCAGGGCATAAAAAAAAATAAAAATTAGGAAAAAAACGAAAAGAAAAGAAAGCAAACAATTATATATCATTCTTAGACAAAGCTTAACCGCTAGTTAACGAAAAGTTAGCAAACTCATTTTCAAATTTTTCTATTATTAGTTATTGTTGTTGAGTTAAGAAACCGTTTTATGAGTATTTTTAAAACTATTAACATTATATAAGGGTATTATTATTAATTTTTAATAAATTAAAATTTTTATAAGTATTTTTAAAATTATTGAAACCATTTAAATTAATAGACTAAATTTTAAAGACTTATATATTATTTTATTTAACTTGTGAAGGGGAAATTCGAATTATTATTAAAATAAGAGTAGGTAACGGAATATTAAATCAAACAATAGGGAAAAATCAGGTATTTTTTCTAAAAAAATAATAAATGACAGACAAATTAGTTTCGTTTCATAATATTTAATCATATTGGAGATAAGAAAATGATCACAAGAAAATCGGTTTTCCGCAGACAATTCTCAGCATCCAGTAATGGGTGAAAATATAGACAAAAATGACAGGCGACCGAATATTTTCATTAAAACCCTTGACTTTTATGTTTATTTAAATTCAGGTAAATCCTTCAAACAAAAAGTCACAACAGTAATGGATATTGATGTATAAAAGAATAGGGGCCTATTTGGTAATACCTCTAAATGTTTTCCAAATTTTATGGCAAATGATGATGCCGCTATCATTCATTTAATGGTGATACATGATAATCAGTTAATTTAAAAATTATGAAATTTATTGTCCAATTAATGAAAGTTGCATCAATATATACAACTTAACAACAATAAAATAGCATAGACATTCTTTTGCACTTAGAATTTATACGAAAGCATTCAATTGAAATTTTAAACTGCAAAACTCTTAACTTTACGAAATAGGAGAAGAGAGGACTTTTATTACTCAGAATGCAATAAAGACAAATACTGAGGACTTGAGTGAAAATCGTACACGTTACTCACACGATAATCGAAACGTTACATTTCTTTGGCAAAATTCGAATAACATAAAATTTCTTATACAAAAATTTATTCTTAAATATCAAAACAAGTAAAAGATATTTTATATGTTTCCTAAGAACATGCTTCAAAAATCATACTCTATAATCCTGTAATTTCATCATAAAACGATGTAATTATAAGATAGTTTTGATATGTAATCAAAGTACATATTATAATTTTTCTTTTCGGAATCATAATAATATTATTTTAAAACGTTTTGGTAACTAAAATTTTGATGGTTAATTTCTACCTAAAATCAAAGTTGGGTAAAATAAAATGCTAATTAACGTTAAACAATGTTTGACCTGAAATGGCTAAAATGATTTTTAAGAAGGGAAAGGAGAAATCGAAAGAAAATTCATTAATCTCAAATTGCTCGAAAGTTAAATATATTTTTTAATTTTTTTAAAGTAAAACATTCGTTCCTTTAACAACATAACATTTTATAAACACAAAATTAAATTACAAATAAAAGTCAACTACAATCATTATTCGAATCAATTTACATATATATAGACTTCTGTTGCAAACATTTCAATAATTAAAGCGCAATAGTAATATAATGATGAACATGTAGAGAGAAAGTGTGTTCATCGTACACTTCTACATAAAGATAACTTTGAACTCTACGAAAATGTCTTCATTGTTCATTGTTTTGGACGTAAAGAAGTGCATACTCCTCCATGCGCCAACTAGTCTTCTTCACTGGTTCAGATGCTTTATGCTTGTCCTGCATGTAGAAAAACAAAGTCGTCTTCTTAGCAACTGGATTCCCATTTCTGTTGTTGATATCAGATCGCTCTTCACTGGGTCAGATGCTTTATGCTTGTCCAACTAATTTTTTTTTCCCTTTTTTGAACCAAACCAAAAAGTTTCACATGTTAACTGCAATGAACCAACTTATTCCATTTGATTTTTGGTTTTCAATCCGTTCTGGTGTCAAGATTGAGCCGATTTTTAGTTTTCAATTCAATTTGGTAGTCGAACAAGTTTTGAACAAATGATTCTTGTGAAACAAAATCAATTATAACTAAATTAATCAAAACTTTGTGTACTTTTTTTCACTTTGGCTTTATTTTCAAATATTTTTCCTAATCCTACCTGGTATGAATTGTTAGATTTATTAAATAAGATAGGTACATTAATTCTTGTGGTGTGGATTTAATCTTACCTAACTTGGGTAAGAATTCACCCTCAGACCTTTGCTTATTCTTCCCTGACCAAACATGACCACAGTCTTCTTAAAGAAGTCAGAGAGGCTGTCGAGAGCTCACCTAACTTGAGCTCATTCTCACATGATCTAAACTGACCAAATTCTTCTAAAGAAGTTATAGAGATTGCAAGAGCTCACCCTGACTTGATCACAATATCAATAAAAATATGAGGTAACACTAGAAAGAGTCAATAACTGTTGACTATTGACCAAATTATAGTGCTTAACAAAATCCTAAATAAAGCGCACTACCAAACCCACTCAATTAATCGTTGCCTTTTTTTAAATAAATTATCTCTTAAAGATTTAATTCTTAGGGAGAAAAACCATTAATAAATAAAAGAGTATAAAACAAATAAACGCCAAAAGAAAATAGCAATTGGCAGCAAGCTTTAGCACGCAAACAGTAGCCGGAAACTTGGCAGCAACAGAAAAACAACAGCAGCAAGAAAGCAGCAACAGCAAAGTTGGCAGTAACGGAAAAGCATCCAGCAGCAGCACCAACATGCCAAAAACCAGCAAACAATTCTAGTAACAGCAAAGATCCAAACAGCAGCATAACAAGGCATAGGCAGTATCAAAACAGCATAGCAGCAACAACTAAACCTAGCAGGGAAGCAGCAGAGCAACACAGCAGTGCCCAGTCGCAAAACCAACAGGAAATTCCCATCAGCAGAAGCAGCAGAGCAACAGCAGCACATCAATAGAAAGCGGCAGAGAAGAAACAGAAAGACTCCCAACAGCAGCAAACAAATGCAGCACAGCAGCAGCAACAAACAACCGAACAACAGATCCCAGCAGCAAAAACCAGCAGAAACAACAGCTCCCAACAGCAAATCCAGGCATAACGAGCTGTACGTGGCGGGAGCAACAGTAGGCAGCAATACTCAAGAGAATCTACAACTAGGAAAGCCACAAGCATCCTTTGTAAGCACACTATGAACAGAGGAAGGAACAGAGTCCCAGCAATGGAGAGAAGGGAATTGAAGTCCCAAATTTGCCAAACCATCCGTTACACTATCGTTCTCATGGTAAGTATAACTGAAACGAAAATTCATCTTGCTGATAAGGAGCCTACAGTTGAACCAACGATTCCCTATCGACCAAGGAGGTGTAAAGAGTAGTCTGCCAAATGATGGATTACACACCCATAGAATCTGATTCAAGCCATAAAGTATGCCAACCCTTATCAAAAGCGCATTCTATGACCAAGATAACAGCCATTAATTCTGCAAAGAGTGAAGTAGAGTGACCAAGGCATAAGCTAAAACCTCCCAGAAAAGCTCCAGTATGATCCCAAAAAACTCCTCCGCAAGCAGCCGCTCTAGGATTTCCTTTAGCAAGGCCATTCGAATTAGCCTTAATCTAAACAATATCTAGCACCACAAGCATGAATAAATACAATTTTTCTTCCTTCCAAGTATCATCATTCTTTTGCATATCTAGCATCACAAATCTAAGTTTCCCTTCTTGGTGACTGAAGATAGACAACACAGAGTGCCCATGAAGATCGTTCATTTTTTTGGTTCCGAAAAAATCTATATTCCTTCATGCACCAACGAGTCTTCACTGATGCAGTTGCTTTATCCTTGTGCTGCATGTGGTAAATCAGAAGCGTCTTAGCAACTGGATTCCCATCTCTGTTCTCAATGACATATGCTTTCCTCTTTTGTCTCCAAATTCCACCTTTGGCTTTTCGGTTCACAACCCCTCGACGTAGGTACCTTATGGGTGTGAAGAAGTAGAATATTTTTCGACCAGAATCATATGCTATATTTGAGAACTCTGAAGGTTCATATCTGTAAAGTTCTATTTCTTTGATATGATAAAATTCTGATAGTACAGTACTAGACATCTTCAGTTCCAAGAGTTGAAGTACTTGTTCCTCGGTTGGAGAGAACACGTAACCGTAAAAGAATGCCTGAGACGTTGCAACAGTACAGTATTCGTAAATGATGAAGCAGCAATATGTACACACACACATATATATAGGTTATAAACAACAAAAATAAGGGGAAAAAAAAGGAAAAAAGAAGACAAGAAAGCAAACAATTGTACAACAACATTTCTAAACAAACCTTAACGTAGTTAACAGAAGTTAGCAAACTCATTTTCAAATTTTTTATTATTAACTATTGTTGTTGACTTGAAACCATGAACTTTATCATTTAATTTTATGGAGAAATTAAGTAGATGAGATTACATATTATTAATGTGTGTGAATAAACATTCTTCCATTTTTGAATCCTCTTACCCATCCCCCATCTACTGCAAAGAGTTATGATAACATTATGGGTATAGGAACCTCTAACCATTTCTAAATCTATATATTTCTACCCGAAATTAGAACAGCTATGTAAATGCCTGCCCTGATGCTAGCTAGTAGCTTCAATGGAACACAACATGGGCATAAGCTACCACAAGTACTTTTCATATATTCGGTATGTACTTCCTTATTACAATCATGGTCCCCAACAAATAATGGAACTATATATATATTCTCTAATAAACAACGTGCATGTAAGGTAATTTTTGCAAGTATGAAAGAATGTATCTAATTCAAACAAATAACATTGAGAATTAGATTTGTTAAAAAATGAAAAGGACCGCACATATGGCCGGAAGTTTGGCACATGAATCCTGATGCAAGAACATATATACATTTCTTTGAGGACATACCTCCAATTGGGTAGGTGATGGTTTTTTTTTGAACTCTCTCATGGTCAGCACAAGAATATCACGCATTCTGGCAAGAGAAAAGGAAAAAAAATTTGAGAAAACAACACATTAATAAACAAAAGAAACTACTGTAGTGCAAATCTAGTTTTGCGTTATATGCACCATATGCCTCTTATACTTGATGGTGGAGCCAAACGGTGTATAAGAGCTTGTACATATATAGTGTGGGGATCGAAGTAATATAGTTTCAACTATAGAAATCAAATTAAGTGTCCTTTAATTATAATGCATTAATTTCACATGCATGTTATACTGAATCTCAACAACTAGAAATTAGTTAATCAAACAATCTAGGGTCCTCAATTTTAAACAAATTCTTACACAAGTTTTTGAATGCACTTCCAATATTTGATATTAAATCTCAAGTATTTACATGTTATGTTAAATTTAGTCTCAATTATTGGAATTATATTAATCCATGCCTAATAATAGTGTAAAAAGTCGTGTGAGTTATTAGAGTGATCTAATTATTAATGATTCTTAATTCATCATCCTTTATCAAATCAACTTGATGTATAATTTCTACATAAAAGATAACAAATTGTGAGTTGTCAAATCAATCTAATGACTTTCATCTTCGTTTATATTTTATAAATACAGGACATTCTTATTAGAGATGATCCTAACATAGGGGCTAGGCACACTATTGTCTCAAACAATGACAAAGAAGTATGGCCCATATTACAAGCTTATGTAGTCATGATTATTTGTGAGGGAATAAAGCCAAGGATATCAAATCAATTCTATGCAAAATTTAAATACGGAAAGTGAAATATTACTGTATAGTATTTGTGCTGAGCAGATGTGTAGAATCTTGGCATTTTAAAATAAACTGTGTTGAGAGTCCATTGTGAGTTTCGATCTGCAATATTGATCAACAAGATGCCAAAGATATAAACGTGAAGTCTAAACAATGGAACATTTTAGTGTACAAAATCAAATATATATTGATTTTTATTTTACTTTCATTCCCACACATCTTAAACCCTACCTCACCCTTTCACAAACCAGAATTATAGAAATTTCCCTTTAAATCAAACTAACCAGACAATTCGCCTAGGAAGAGGAAAATATATTGCTTAAATATAAATAACTAAACCAAATGGTTTTAAAACATTAAACATAAAGAATTAAACAGAAATAAAGAGGCAATAATTTATAGTTCTACATGACTATTAATTAGTAGTGGAACATCAAGAATTTTTGTCCCCTGGGCGAT
The DNA here is from genome assembly GCA_022749755.1 of Azadirachta indica. Taxonomy (NCBI): domain Eukaryota; kingdom Viridiplantae; phylum Streptophyta; class Magnoliopsida; order Sapindales; family Meliaceae; genus Azadirachta; species Azadirachta indica. The sequence continues at coordinate 12,935,033 of CM040453.1, forward strand.
AGCTCAAGTACTCTGGGGCACACTTAACACTTTCCGACCATCTTGAGTTCAAGTAACAGTAAGGAGTAAGAGTTTGGTGTTTTGTGGGTAAGATTTCTCACTCTCATCCAAAAACTTTAAAAAAAGAAAAAGATAGTAGTGGAACGTCGCCACATAGGATTAGGTCAATTCAGATTTTACAAAATTTGGCTAGACTAAAATTTTTTTTTGAACCAAACCAAAAAAGTTTCACATGTTAACTGAAATTAACCAACTTATTCCATTTGATTTTTGGTTTTTACTCCATTCTTGACTTAAGATTGAGCCGATTTTCAGTTTTCAATTCAATTTGATAGTTGAAAATGTTTTGAACAAATGATTCTCGTAAAACAAAATCAAAGATAACTAAATTAATCAAAATTTTGTGTAATTTTCTTAGTTTGGTTCTATTTTCAAATATTTTTCCTACTCCTCCTCAGTATGAATTGTTAGATTTATTAAATAAGATAGGTACATTAATTCTTGTGGTGGGGATTTATCCTTACCTGACTTGAGTAAGAATTCATCCAGACCATTGCTTATTCTTACCCAAACTAACATGACCATATTCTTCTAAAGATGTCAGAGAGGTAATTAACAAGAGCTCACCTGACCTGAGCTCATTCTTAACTGATTTAACCTGACCATAATCTTTTAAATAAGTCATAGAGATACCAAGAGCTCACCCAAACTTTATCACAATATCAATAAAAAGAAGAATAAAATAAAAATATCTGGCAGCACTAGAAAGAGTTGATAATTGTGGACTATTGACTAAGTTAAAACGGGTAACAAAGCCCTAAATAAGCGCACACTGTCGGACCCACTCTTCACGATAAATGGTTCCCCTAAACATGAAAAAATACGACTCTTCAATTAAGGAAAAGGTAGGCCAGAGAATGAACTACAAAAACTCTAATATTCTTATTATTTGATATGCATACTAAATTATTCTTACAAGAGAACCTTAAACCTGCTACTGACTTGAGTATAAGAGGATTTTTGCCAAAGAAACCAGCACCTCTAACCTGTCTTTCTTTTTGTAGATATATCAAAGGAGGAAGATTGAGTTGTTGGATATTGATGGTCAAACATGGGTACCAATAGCTCCTAATCAGACTTATTCAACAAGTTGACTTTTTCAGTTTATAGTATAATTAATGCCTTCAGTAAAAAAAATGATCTTATTGTTCATGGGCAGTGTATCAGTTATAAAGTAGCATACCGAAAAAGCATCCTCTGAAAACATGTAATCTCTAATTACCACAGCTTCTGTGCTACTGATCTTGATCTGGTAAATAGGCCAACTCACGATTAGCGTTGCCGGCTCCCATTGCTGAGTAGAACTAAGCTGTAAAAAGTAATTCGTAGCAAAAAATTTGTGTTACTGCTAGCACAATTTCAACACTTCGACATATATCTTCCAGTAACATTTGACGAATAAAACAAATTAACCCACCAGTAACTGAACATCAAAAATGGCTTTCCAATTACAGATGTGCCTCTCAATCTCTCTCTTCATATCCAGGTCTGCAGAGGAGCTCATCAGAATACTATGCAAATACATAACACAAATTTGTGAGGCAAAACTCAAACAAATTATATATGGGAGAAGTTCAACTAAAACCTAGATTATTGGAGACTCAAGTTTGAAATCACTTCAATTCTATTGTTTAAACTCTTACCCTTAAGTTTTAATCCTTAGGTCAAATGATAATTCAACATAAAACTACCTTTTTATATCTTTACTCAAATGCAAGCTTAAACTTTTGGATTAAATGTCAATTCAACACAAAAACACCTTTTTATATATGCAAAGTTAAGAAAACCAAAAACTCGTATGACATAGGAGATTTTATAATTTTTAATTTTTTTTTCTTTTTTGGTATGTAAAATCCATTAATATGTGATGAAAAATATTAAACATTCCAAAATCCCAGAACAGTATAAGAAAATTATTATTGGAACATCAGTTCAATGCATATATGCTTTAATTTCAGAACACAAATAACATCAATCAGTACTAAATTGAATTACTTTGGGAACTCTAACGATCTTTAGGTTGGACAAACATCAATCTAAATCATATATATACACTTACCACACTCGATTTTGGAATCTCCATTTGCGAAGACCCTAACCAGTTGTCCCTGACAACATAAATAAAAGTGAGACAGAAAAGCCAGGACAATATATATAGGTCAAATGCCAGAATGGTGAAGAACATAAGCTTTATATCTAAAAAGGGATCTAATACAAATTTAGCCAATGAGAGGAATTGAACACAAAATCAGGCTGATTTAAGTTAATAGTTTAAATTAAATGGTAAACTAGCCTAAGTACTGCAAACAGATACACGCAGAAAGCAAAAAAAATTAAAATTACAGAGGTCTGACATGAAAGAATCATTGATTTGTTAATTTACACAAAATAAAATTTTTTATTCCATAATCATACCTGATGGCCTTGATCGTCCACGGGTATGCACTCCAGAGCTATAAGTTTATCTACATCATCGACTGTGACAACATAATCTTGTTGTGTTGCGCCTGTTAATTTACAGCCAGTCAAAATACACTTTCAGCCAGCACAATACCAACAGGTACTCAAAACACATTTCAGTGTTTCAACATACTGTAACAGCTCAAGTCCAACAACTAAGTAGGGCTCAGTCTGTCACTGTGTATGTTGGGCCTTGAAACCAGAACTTACACCCTAATCCATGCTCACTTTTGCTATCAATGTGATATGAAACACTCACCCTCAATGCGCTGCTTGTGGCTACCCAGAAGAGAACTTGCACGCACCCACTAGGAAATAAATTGTTGATATTAGAGAAGGTTAATCCATTACCTAAAAAACTGCTTTAACAATTTTCGATTTTCATACAGGTTAACTTTAATTCTCACCTGAAACGTACACGAACTTGTCCCATTCACAAATTCTACAGAACCCAGAAGCTTCTCTCCGGGTCTGGCTTCACCGGTAACCTGCAAATTTTGAATTCGAGGACTCTCTGAATTGCAATGAGTCATATATTTATGTTAGATTCCAGTGAAGTGATAATTTATGCATATACATATAGAAGTACGTACTACCTTTCATTTGTCTGGGTATCAATCTCGAGCGTAAGGTATTTGTTGAGTTAGAATCGTTAACCGTTTTAATCTCACGTAGATCATTTTTTCCAGGAATGCTATTCCAATAATCATATCTCGGTATAAAAGCTTCAGTAGATAAATCTCCCGAAGACCAATCAATAACATTTTTCTCCTCGTAAAAAGCAAACAAAAATGCAACTATAGCAAAACTTAGTGGGATAAAAACAGAAACATCAATAATGTTCTTCCGATGTAGAAGAAATGTGAGTAGATGAGTGATTGAAGCTGTCAGCTGTATAACAGAGAGAAGAATCTCCTGTATTCCAAGTTTTTTCAGAGCAAGAGGCTTCATTTTTGAGATGGTTGTTTTCACACAGGAAAAATAGATAGCTATGAAAAAACCAACAAGTGATAGACATAATCCAGCCAAGGAAGGCTTCCAGCCATTGGTGAATGAATCCAGGAGAACGGATGCTGTCTCTATGAGAACGACAAAAAGCGTAACTCCAAGCTTCTCAGCTTTACCCTATGAAAGAAGAGATCACGGTTAGAGAAGACGGAGCAACAAACTATAAAGAAGTAAAAAAGTCCACGAAACAAACAAAGAACTAATTAATTTACTAGCTGAAATCGTATCTGGCCAACTAAAAATGATGTAATAATAAAAGATCGCTGACTTCATAAACAAAAGACAGTGGATTATTTACTAAAATTAATCAAAAAAAAATGGCATTCAGGTCAGACGATCGAGAAACTCAATGTGGCTGAATAAATTATTGTTACCTTACTGAGCTTATGCCTCATATTGTTGGCCATTTTCTTGATCGGCGAACAGATATATTTGATTCAATGTAAATCGAAAATATTGAGTGGTAGACAAATGATAAGAAGAATATCATTTCCTCAGACGTCCTATGCTCTTCATTCCTGGAAACTCAATGGAAGTCAAAGCATCACTATTGGTAAAGTTCAGTCAACAAACTACGTACGCTTTGCGTTTCCGAGAAATTTTGTGGAGATAATTTTATTTTGATCCTTGATGTTTTAAAAACTATCATTTTTATTGACATATTTTATGTATTAGCAAAGAAGTCGCTAATATTTTTAAAAATCATCGTTATAGTTCAAATTCTCCGAGTTCAACCACACATTTCTTGCCGTGAGAGTCATCCACTAAATTTTAATAATTTGACAATTTATTAATTTCACTTTGCCCTTTAATATTTTAAGAAATATCACTTTTATTTATATATTTTATCCATCAAATGAAATATCCCTAATATTTTTTAAAATAATAATTTATTCAAAATGAGCTTTTGAAAAAATTTGGTTTAAAATATAGTACCCAGAAAATAAATGGAGCCAACGAAAGGCGTTCAAGAAAATAAGAGCCAACCATAAATTAACATAAATAAATATAGGAGTAGAATACTTCTAATGAATCAAATATAGAATATATTTGAATATAAACCTTGAAAATAGTGAGCTGTTGAATAAATTTTTGTGAACAATGTTTAGTAATTTTTAAGTGTACATGGTAAAATTTAATAAAATTTAAAATTAATGGATTTTAATCTTTGTTTTTGCAACAATAAAAATTTTACTATTATTTTTTTAAGTTATTTACATTCAAATATCTTCCATATTTGATTCATTAGTTGTGTTATGTCCTCATTTTTTTTTTTTTTTTGTTGTTTATGAGATAGCCGCATTTTTCTTAAGTGCTCTATTTTTGGCTCCATATATTTGCTGGCTATTATATTTTATCTTCTCAAAAACCTCATTTGGATTAAATTAATATGATTTGCAAAACTGAGAAGAATATTTTTGTCTAATACATAACAAAAATGTTAATGAAAATGATATTTTTTTTAAAATTAAGGTCAAAATAAAAATTAATCCATTGTCAAAATAATAGAGTTTAGTGAATGACTAAAATAGCCCTTCACCAAAAAAATAAATAAATAAATGTTTAGGCGAAAGATTTAAATAATATTGATAGGAATAATTTGTATTAAAATGATAATTTTTTAAAATATAGAAAATCTTTTTGCCTAATATACAAAATATATGAACTGAATAAAATATTATATAATTAACCAAAACATTATCGTATAAATGAAATTACCCCGAGCTAAAGCTCAAGCGAAAATAACCCAAGACGAGATTCGATGAAACAAAACGGAAATTTCAAATTTATCGCGCGGTATTGTCGCTATCGCGCACCCGCGTCGTCTTCTTTGTACTGTAACGGATATCCGTTATAAAATAATTGGTGATTTTCGGATACCTCCCGATGGTTTGGGGAAACAACTGTTAATTAGAATGTTTTGATTTATTAATGGATACCCCCAATAGAAATGTTGACTGTCAGTTAACTGGGTAAAATGATAATTGAACACAGCTGCAGCACAGTGTTTCCATAGTCGTCGACAGTGCCAATCAATTACGTAACTACAATAGGAGCTGACTCGATGACTTCCATGGAGGAAGAATGGTGCTGCTTTTCAGTCCACCAGCTTGCTTTCCTTCGTTCTGTTCTCCCTAGTAGAATCCAAGCTTGCTCTTTCCTTCCTCATGTTCTCCCTAATAGAATCCAAGCCTCGAGTGAGAGGAAAATAACATTTGGTAATTTTTACTTAGTGTTCTCGCCGGATTTTCACGAGAATCAGGTTCGATTTTAATAAACCCTCGACTTAATTTAGTGCTATCTCGTAATTGATAAAACGGTCTACTGCGTGAAATTTGTGAGTTTTGCTCAAAAGTTGGTTTGCATGAATCTTCTTTTACGGTGGGCTTGTTAAAGTGTACAAGAATTTATGACATAGGATCAAGAAGGAAAAAAAATGTGTACACTATTATGCCCACACAGCCAAATCATTCCTGACACCTCCAATTTCCCAAAGACTAAGTTTTGGGAGGCATCTTCATCACCTTAAATACCTTACTCTATAACTCGTCAATGAACTTTTTTGCAACCTCTTTTGATCCCAATGCTGCAAAAGCAAATCCCTTGCTTTCACCATGTCCTTGCCTTTCATTAGTCTCACCAAATATTTTATAATAATATAAAAAAACTTCGATCGATTTTCAATGGTAAAGAACTAATAAGTGGAACGAATATAAATACACACTATTTGCCTTCACCTTAAAGTTGACGTTATTTTCAAAATTAGTTGCTTAAAGTTCAATTGAATATATTGAAGTAATTCATTTAGATTCTATAGTTTGTAGTTTTGATGTTTAACTTTGTATAATCGGTAGATTTTTTTGGTTTTTTCTTGGGTTTATGGTATTTCATTTTTATAAATAAAAGAGGGTATAACATAGCCACGGGCGCAGTTTTGAAAAATAAAAAATAAAAAACACGGCACTTTAAAAATACACATGATATTTATAGTGGCAATAATATTGCAATGTATTTGTATGAGTCATTCAATAATATTACAATAGTAGTGAAAGAATTATAAGAAATGCATTGCTTACTTGTCACTAAATTCAAAATAGATACAAACACTTTAATCCTAATATAATTATTATTGTCTTCCAATACCTACCGTGAATGAATGATAATGATGCCTCTAAATCGGCATTCAGATGGAGGAAAAGATCTCCTTATCTCTTGTCATCCAATGCCTGCTCCAGCAATATCACTATCCAAATAGTGAGGTCAAATTGGAACATATTGAATCTAAACCGGTTGAAATATAACAACAGTGTATGCCTACGGGTAACATAGAAGTCAGATTCTCTCTCTCTCTCTCTCTCTCTCTCTCTCTCTCTCTCTCTCTGTTTTTTTTTTTTTCCCAACTTGGGAAAAAAAGTATTTATGTACCAACAGAAGGGCACAGGAAAAGCTTAACCATAGATAGAGTTACCATAGAGCTTAGCTAGGTTCATAAATCTATATATTGTGGAAATGTTACTTTACATTTTGCAAGTATGATATTAATTGTGACATAATTTTGTCTAAATACAAATAGGGAAAGGAAAAAGACATGTATGCAGAAGTTTAATATGTTCGAAAGAAGATTCTAATGAGAAATAATACCTTGCTTTGAAACATTCTCATTGTCAGCACAAGAGTATCATGTGTTCTATTTGGTAAAAAAATTAAATTCAACATGTCAGAAAGCATTGCTTTAATAAACAAAACAAATTCTTAATGGCATAAATAGAGGCGTGATAAAGATTTTATGCATAATGAAGTTCCACAGTACAATCTCGTAGTCAGAGTAGAAAGCAAGTAGAATAGGGCAAAACAAATTGCAGCCAAATATAAGTAAATTTGTGAGTTCAAACATTCAACATTGTCATCGTGCGAATCTGAGGTTAAGTTTTGCCTTCCATTTTTTTTTTTTGGGCAAATTACAAGTGTGTTAAATTTCCTGCGTTAAATTGTACTTATACTGGAAAGTAAAGAAACCACTCCTTGTTTTTTGGTTGTACACTCCAATATCAACATCGCAAATAGATGAGCATAGGATGTAAGTTTACTTTGAACTCATCCCCACTTATTTAGCTTTTACAGTGCCATTTTCTTCTGAATAATCCTAACTTCTTCTTAAGTATTGCAAACAATTGAAATAAAAAAATGGACAAAATGAAGTATGAGCCTGAATGACAAGCTTTCATGACACCAATTGAATTGATGATCTACCAGCGAACAAAATCAAGCGTGTCAGATGAATTTCATGCAAAATCCAAATGTGAAAACTAAGGTATTACCGAACATTGTATGTGCTGAGATGATATGAAGAACCATCAGAGCATGTTAAAAAAAATTTGTGTTGAGAGCAAAAATGGCACTTTGATCTGCAACATCAATAAGACAGAAAATAATATGAAATGTCTTGCATATAAATGATGGGACCTTTTGCTGTAGAAAAATTAAATGTTTTTTTCTTTTGCATAATCTCACAGATTACAAGACAAGCTTATAGCATTTCAAACTGATACAGAAAGGTTTTTGTCAGGGACCTAAACGTTAACCATCTTTTAACAATACAGATCCTGGAAAATTTTCTTGTCACGGTTGAACTTGCAAAACCGCATGAAGCAATGGGATCTACTATTTTGCATGTTTAAAAAATTGGTAAATAATATAAATATTCAATACAGTACTTAACCCTATAAGTTTTTAGATTAAACAACATATAAATAACTAACCTATTTAAAGACTTCGCTAAACTTGGAAGTAAACTGTAAATTGTTGAATGCATTGAATATGATATGCTTTCTTACTCAGTTCTTATTCAAATATACATAACGTTGAATAACTTGAGTAATCAATGCATTCAAATGACAAAAATTATATGTGTACTATCCCATAGACATTGTTCTTAATATAAGTGGCATACCGACAACTTCTTCAAAAATTTCTCGTCAATGACCTCAGCTTCTGTGCTATTGAGCTTGATTTGATAACTAGACCGCATCGAGAGAAGAGTTGCTTGCTCCGAGCTCTCAGAAGAATGCATCTGTCAAGTTGCCTCTCCGCTTGAGGTTTGAATTTCGTGGCAGTTTTTTCCACATAACAAACATAAACTCTTACAGCAAAACTAAAATGCTGACAGCAGAAATGCAGCAAGAGAAGCCGGCTTGCTTCTTCCGTACACATCCAACACAACTGATGCAGCCTCCAAGGGAAGGAATAAAGCTGCAAGTCCACGTTTCTTATTTTTACCGAGGACATCAGAATCCTATGAGTTAGAAACTAAAGTTACATAAAATATACAGCAACAAATAAAGTATAAAAGCCTATGAAACATTCTCTCACTTTCTTAATCAAGTTAATTAATAGCAAATTATTTTCCAAGTATCGAAAGAGCTTATTTGAAAATCAATACACGCAGAATGGAGTCACCTGAAATCATCCATTGAGCCCATTATCAAAACATGATAGTTAATAATCAAACTATCTTAAGTTTTGTATCTAATTTTGTTCTCATATTGTATCTAGCCGATGAAAAATGTAGTTAAATTCGAAATAATGACATCGTCTATCTAAAATTGCTCAAAACATATATAAACAAAAGATAGTTGGGTATCATAATTTAGCAAGAGCATGCATGTCGATATATGCAAAGCAAAGGAGAGACCGATTAAAAAATTTAAATTAAGCGGGTGAACAAACAAACAAAAGGTTACCCTTCTTGAGCGGCGAGATAATCTCTTTCCTTCAATATCCATTCCTTTCGTCTCTGGGTACGACGCTATCAACGCCCAACAGCGTCATAAACAAAAGTATAATTAAAATGTAAGAAAATGATAAGAATTAAAAAAAAATGATTTTCTGCATGCTACCGGTTGCCCAGAAAGTCAGAAGGAAAGTTCTGAGTAGTGCACTGATCCATCACTGAAAGAGTTAATTTATATAAAGAAGACAGAGACTTAAGTGGATTGATAAAGACGTCTTGAATCAGTGGAAGAGTAATAATTAGTGTTTTCCCTCTCCCTCTGCATTCGTTTTTTCGCTCGTTGCCCATGGACACGGAATTACTAATAACGCTTTGAAATTACATCCCTTTAACGAAGACTACAGGGAACCACCAAAGGAGAGAGAATCAGTGATCACGGCGTGTTGCTAGCGTAGCTGGCACTTTGTTTTCATCCAAAGCCATTGACTCAGGGAAACCTACAGAGGTCGTTGGTCTTGACGGGCGTCCAAATTTATGTTTTTTTAGATCTTTTGAAATTTTTATGCCGTAAGACAGTTATTTGTTACGTAGACGGGGTGCAAGATATTTTGTAAGCTATTAATTCGTAATTAATTTGTAACAATGTGAGAAAGATAAGGGTGAAAATGATTGCTTTTCCAAAATTAACTAAGTTACGTTATTATAAAATTTTCCCAATGATTTGAAAAATTAACAATACTAACCAAGACTTGGTAAATATCACATGACACGGATTTACATATTTAGTGTTTTCAAAGACTTACTTCTTAAATGATTTCTTCTCCAAACTTAGCTAGAAAAATTAATAATAGTAATCAAGACTTGAGGTGAATTTTCATTAATAATTACAATTCAAAATATTTTTTAAAAATAATCATATCAAATTTTTTATATCAAAATACTCCTAACTGAATGTTAATGATAGTCATTTTCAAAAAAAATTTTATGAGAGTATTGTAATCCAAATCGATCATTTTTAAAATATATTTTAAATAGTAATTATTTATGAAAATTAGTTTTAAAAGTTAATTACTGTTAAAATTTCTCCAATTAGCTAAGCTGTGTTATTGTTCATCTTAGAAAATATAAATTTTACCCCTTTATTAGGGTTTATAGTACCATACTAGCATCATAATGTAAAAGAATTCGTGATAGATCCATTTTGTTTTATTGATTTCAGTTGCCAAAAACTAATACAATATAAAGCACACTAGTCAATCACCTTATAGTTAATCTTGTTCTTAAAAATTTGCTCAAGGTTCAATTGATTGAAATAAAAGTAATTTTATATGATTGGTTTTTCATCACTTTTTTTTTAATGTAATGAAATTCTTTTTGGGTAAATGAGAGAAAAGCATAGCCACATTGGAATTTTTGTCCCAAGACGAGCCATTTAATTAAAGAAAAAGCACTTAAATTACAGAATGTGAAACTACAAATGAAACTTAATTACATAATGTATTATTCATGTAGGAACTACCTGGTACATATTTGCAAGATTCAATAATATTACAATATCTTTGCATGACTCATTCAATAATATTACAATAGTAGTGAGAGAATTATAAGATATGCATTGCGTTGCTTACTTTCGCTAAATTCAAAATAAATACAAACACCTTAATGCTAATATAATTATTGTCTTCCATTCTCTACCATGAATGAATGACAATGATGCCTTTAAATATAAATTCAGATCGAGGAAAAGATCTATGCTCTTCCCTTTCTCTTGTCATCCAACGCCTCCTCCAACATATCCAAATAGTGAGGTCAAAGCAAAACAAATAGAATGTCAAATTGGAACATTTTGAATTTAAACCTATAGAAATAGAATAACAATGTACCTACATTGTAAACTAAAAGTCAAAATATCTATCTGTTTTTTCTTTTTTTTTTTTTTTGAACTTGGAGAAAAACGTTTGATGTACCAATAGAAGGGCACAGTGTCACATGCTAGAAAAACTGACCTTTCAAACCTGTGCTATATTTAATTCAGCTAATGGGAAAATCGAACTAGGTAAGCCTTCAAAAACCAAGATCAAAGTGGGTTGTTTGTGTGATTACTAAGTAGCATGAGTTTCCTGTCCAATATGAGTGAAAACTAATTGCAAATACAAGAAAGGAAGAGCAAAATGTGAGAGAGAGAGAGAGAGAGTGGAAAATGGTAGAAGTATTTTCTTTTCACTAAATAAGCATACACACATATATATTTACATTTCAATGGGTAGGATTGCCTTCTACAAAGCACTATGAAGAGCTGAGATTAAATGACAACACTTTATATACAAATAACTCCAAATATCCCTCCTAACCTCACTTTCACATATTGGCCCTATTGAGCATAAACAGTGCCTGAGCTACAGTGCGCACCACAAGCAAACTATCCCTTTGTCTTGCTTTCTGCCCAGCTCAATGAGGAAAGATCCAATTGGGATTTTCTTCTCTGCCTCAGTGAAGATTTTAGCCAATATGCCTATTGTGGTCGTGATAGGATCCACTCACGTATACGGTTCAACACCCAATGCTCGTGGATGAATCCGCATGCTTGCTACCGCTCCTGTTGGTGGCACGTGACATCCTCCCCAATCGAAATCCTTGATGCCCTCGTTAACCCTCTGTAACTTATACTCTTCAACTTGATTTCGAAATTGCCACGAGTTTGCTTTCTTCTCCTAACTAGCCTTATTATCCGAAAAGTCCTTTTATCTCACCAAGAATTCCGAGTACTTTGGTACTCCGCTTCTTCGGATAACTCAATTAGCAAGTATCTCGGCTATCTCACAATCATAGGAGGTTATGGTGGCGGGTGGTAGTCTGTGTGATTCCCCTCGTTTCAGATCTTTCGTGTCTCTATGATAGAGCTTTAATGAACTTATATAAAAGATCAGATGAATTTTCAGCTTCGGTGGCAGCTCGACTTGATACGATACTTTCCTAACCTTTTTGAGGATACAGTAAGATCCCTCGTATCTCCATACCAACCCTTTGTGCACTGATCGGTAGGCCTTAAACTGTTGAATCGATAGTTTCAGCATGACAAGGTTGCCGGATTAGAACTCTAACAGCTTACGATCCTTGCCCGCCCATTTCTTCATTTTCTTAGATGCTTTGTCTAAGTAAACTTTGGCGACATCAAGTTGTTCTTACTAACCTTTCTCCCATTTATACATTGAGGGGTTCGGACTGGTGTAGCCTTTCACTAAACTTGCGATGTATGGGGTTGTCGACCTGTCACTTTCTCGAACAGGTTATGTTGCGCCACTCTGTTCTACTATAAGTTATATGAAAATTGAGCTACATCAAGCAACTTCGCCTAATCTCACTGATTAGCACTCACAAAATGTCTCAAGTAAAGCTCTAACAGTGTATTCACCCTCTTGGTTTATCCATTCGTCTATGAATGATAGCTTGTCGAGAAGTGTAGGTTTAATCTCATCAACTTGAACAACTCATGCCAAAACTTTCCGGTGAAATGAGAGTCCCGGTTATTGATAATGGTCCGAGGAAGGCCCTAATACTCGACAACATGCTTGAAAAATAAACGGGCAACATCTTCGGCAATATAATCTCGTAGGGTTAAAATGAAGGTTCTATACTAGGATAGCTTGTTAACCACGACTAGAAAAGATTCACATCCCTTAAATTTCGGTAGTGCAAAGATAAAATCCATGGTAACACACTCTTATGAGTGTTCTGAAAGCAGAAGAGGCTGAAGTAAATCGACTGGTTACTTTTGCTCGACCTTGTCTTGTTGGTATATAAGGCAAGTCTGCACATATGCCTTCACATCATCCCTTATATGCCAAAGTGTGATGAATACCTGGATGTCTAGCCTACTTGGAGTCGTGACACTCTTTCATCAACTCTCGTCTTAAGTTTTCCCACTTCGGAATGAAAATAAGGTTTCTGACAGTGTAAAGAATGCCATTTTTTACCTATAACTGTCTTGTCTTGCTCTCTTAGGCAAGTTCCATCAGACTTTTGGTAAAGGGATCATAAGCTAAGCCTTCTTTAACACAATCCAATATGCTACATTCTAGTCAACTGATGGAAGTGAACTACGTTTTCTGACTTAGTGCATATGCAATAACATTGGTTCATCTCAGCTTATACTCCATGACATAATCAAACTTCGCCAAAAAGTCTTGCTATCAGGCTTACTTAGGGCTAAGCTTTTTCTGATTTTGAAAGTAGCTAGTTGCAATATTATTGGTCTTGATCACAAACTATCCCTCAAGCAAGTAATACCGCCATATTCGTAAGTAATTGATGTTTACCGTCATCTCCTTATCATGCATGAGATACTGCCGTACTATATCATTAAGGTTGTGACGTTCATAGGTAATAAGATGAGCATTTTATATTAACACAGCCTTGATAGCATAATCCGACGCATCTATGTGTACTTCAAATAGTTTAGAGTAGTCACCAACACCAAAATCGGTTCCTCCATCACCACTTGCTTAAAGTCTTCGAAGGAACTTTGATAACTGGGAATAAAGCATTGGTAGTAGTTGACAAGGCTAAAGAAAAATTGCAATTCAGGAATGGAAGTAGGGGCTTCCATTCTTTGACGGTGCGAACCTTATCTGTGTTCATATGTAGCCGTCTATTGGATATCTTGTATTCAAGAAATAACACCTCTTGTTGGGTGAACAAGTATTTCTCTGACTTTACGTAAAGCTCGTTTTTTCATAAAACTTGAAAGACACACCTCAAATGCTCCACATGCTCCTCGAGGCTCACATTAAACACAACAATATCATCCAAATATACCATCACAAACTTATCGAGAAACAGATGTAATATTCAGTTCATGAGAGTGCAAAAAGTTGCCAGTGCATTGGTGAGGCCGAAAGGCATAACAAGAAACTCAGACGACCCATAATGTGTCACACATGTAGTCTTCAGTTCATCTTCTTCCGCAATCCACACCTGCCAATATCTGGACCTTAAATCAAGCTTAAAAAACCACCAAACATGACCAAACTGATAAAACAGGGCATCAATGCAAGGAATGGGGTACCAATTCTTTACTGTCACCTTATTTAACGCCCTGTAATCAATACACATCCATAAGCTTTCGCTGAAACAATACCGATGCAGCAAAAAGTGCTTTCGAAGGTCTCACAAACCCTGCATCCAGCAACTTCGTAAAGACCCATCACTGGCGACTTAGTACATTGCTCAAGTTCAATGGCATGGTCGACTTCACGCCTCGAAGGAAGTCTCTTGGGCAGTTTTGGTGGCATCACGTCTATAATGTAATGTTCTTATATAGAAATGGAAGGAAATAGATTCATTTAGTTTTTAAATTTGAAATTAAGATTTAATTGCAATTGAATAAGATGGATAATAATTTTAATTTAGGAATTTAAATTTGGATTTTAAAATATATAGTTATAGTTTTAATAGATTATTTTTATTGATTTTTAAAGTTGAATTTTAGATTTTGAAATTAGGATTTATGATTTTGATTAACTTATTTGATTTTTAAAATTGAATTTTGGGTTATCACTTTTTGAATTTGAAAGCCAATTTTTAATTATAAATAGGTGCAAGGATCTTACTTCACACCACAAGTTTCACTTTACAAATTCACTAGATACTCTTTAAAAAGTTTTCTCTCTAAATTCTCCATCTTTTCAAGGTTTGGTAGAAAAAAGTCTCTAAAAGCGTAGTTAATCCGAGAAGTGGGTGACTTATTATAGAGTATAAAGGAATTTTATTGACTTCTCATTGTTTTGAGATAAGTAGATTTATATATAATATATTGTAACCAAATGCTTAAAACTATTAATGACAATTGTAAACATGAACATGTTTATAAGAAATGAAGTTTTTTTTTTGTGCATTTATTTCAAATAAGTTTTTCTATAAACTAAATTTTAATTTTCTAAATTTGTATTATTTTCATGATTTTAAGTAAAATGAATATCGATTTATGTTAATTAGTCTTTTAAAATTAAAAAAAAAATTGTATCTTTTATGATCTTATTAGTGTTTCTTAATATTTATTTTTAAATATTTATTTTCTTATTAACATTTTCTTTCTTAGGTGGCTACAAATCTATTTTTTTTATACACTAGTTTTAAAAATTATTATTAGTTGTACGTTTTCGTATAAGTCATTCAATGCATTACATATTTGAATATGTGAAATAAATGTTATTAAATCTATTGTACATAAAAAGTCATATTTAGTATTAATGTTTGGCTCATTGTCTATAACAACTGTTTCTGTTATTGATACCGACTGGCTAGCTAGATTATTGTTTGGGCACTTATTGACTGTTAATGACCGGATTTTCGAGATACGAATGTACTAAATTATTATAAATGAGACACCGAGGTATTAGTGATACTATGAGACATGAGAAAAATATATTATTAAATGTATTGGTGGTTTATTAAATGTGATGTTCATACTTACGTATTATTGAATGTTTCTATCAAAACAAGAATTTGTTTATCTAGTTACAATATTATTATTCTTAAAATTAATGTTTTGTGATTGTGTTTTCTGCTATTTGTTTACAATTTTATGTATAAATTTACTTACTAAGTAGGCAGCTCACCCCTCGTCATCACTATTTTACAGATTAAAGTATGAATAAAAGATTGGTAGAGGTTTAGAGTTTGACTATTTTGGAAATTGGAATGTTTGTAATAAAGAACATTTAATTTTGAATCTTTAATTTAGCTTAAGTTGTCAATAAAAATTTATTATATTCTGAAATTTTATATTATATTTGAAAGTTTTATTTTATCTGTAATATTAAGTTTGATGTATTTGAAGTTAAGTTATACCCTAAATTTTGTTTTGTTGAGATAAAATTTGGGGCGTTACAACATCACTAAACTCTTGGAGAATGTTTTGAATTTCTTTCAGAATGTCAGAAATTAGAGGTGGAGTAGTGTCATCCTTGAGCATGGTCAAGTAAGTCTTCTCCCCCTTCTTCACACCTTTTGCAACTTGTAAAGCCAACAACACCTTCATCTCGACTTGAATCTATTCAATCGGCACCTTGTCTACTTTCCCCGCATCTTTAAATTCCATACACTCATCATCCGTAAATGCAAAGGGTAACATCCAGTCAATGAACTCATTACCCAACATAAGTTGAAAGTTGCTCATCGGCATGATGTTCAGGTTCACCTTGCCTTGCCACGTCCTAATTTTGATTGGTACACTATGAGCGACTCCGTAAATAGGTTGAGACGGTTGATCAACAACTTTAACCCATCTCAGCTCTTTGCTATGTGCTAACCCTAATTTCCTTGCCAAATTCTTCACAACCAAGCACTAATGAGCACCAGAATCAATCAAAGCCTTGAAGCTGACCCCATTTATATTGGCGATGACATATTTCAATGTCTTCCCGGGTTCTAGCTTCATTCCTACCTTGGTCTCGGCCATCTCCCCTTTAAACAACCCTTTTTATCTTCATAGCATTAAGAATGCCCATAAAACCTATCTGGGCATCCTCCACTTTCTTATACGAGCTAAATATGGCATTAAGTCAACTCCACTATTGACATTCCTTTGTATGGTATACCCTACCGCACAAATAACACATCCATTACTTTCACTTATGATACGACCCCTTGTTGCCATCTCGCCACTCGATATCTTTTTGTGGCCTCCCTATATATTGTTAGAGTTTCAGCTTGTGAAGTTTATCTCCCCCAACTTTCTCCTGGCCACCTTTGTTCAATTTTCTATTCCAGTCTCATTTTGGAGGCTCTCGGTTATACTCAATCAAAGTTTTGGTTGCAGCAATTGTAGAAGCAAGGTCCTACACATTTTTTCGCTTCAGCTCTTATTTAGCCCAAAGTTGTAACCCATTAAGGAAAAACAACAACCAACTCTTTTCTGGCATGTCTGTAATCTTGAACATCAAGGAATTATTTTCTCGTACATATTCCTTAATCGAGCCCCGTTGCTTCAACCCCCGGAGTTTACGCATAACTGCTTCTTCAATATTTTTGGGGTAGAATTCCCTTTTGAATTCTACCTTAAATGCATCCCAAGTTTCGATATGGCACAATCGCCTCTCCGTTTCCATATGTCATGCCTTCACCATAGTGTTACATCACCGTTGAAATAAAGAGTTGCGGTATTTGTCTAGAGTTCATCTTTCTGTAGCTGAATAATATCGAAATGATGCTTCATCATCCATAGGAAATTCTTTATTTCCTTAGCATCCCGTTTGCCCGAAAACTTGGGAGGATCTCAAACCCGAACTTTTGGCACGTTAATTGAATCGGCACCCAAAATGATAACGGTTTTGTACAGCATGAGGTCTTGGTGAAATTCTGCCATCTCCGCCCTTAGTGCATCTAATTGTACCATTACCTTTTTCTTAAATTCGTCTATGGCCTACCTCATGGACTCGGTAAATATGCCGAAAGTCTACTAGAGCCTCCCCTTAATAACGACAGCCACCGCATCCGTTTCAAGATCCCATACTTCATTGTCGAGAGTGTCGAGACGCTCATGAATATCACCCAAAGATAATTCAAGCTTTGCTAGCCTAACTTCAAAAGAGCTCACCATTTCTTTCAACACTGCCCTCTCTTTCGTCGCCTTCCTCATGCCGACAACACGCCCACACTCCTCTTGAACTAATTCTGTAACATTACTACCCTCAATATCCTTAGTAGCCATCAAAATCCTATCACAACCAGCTTCCAACAAACAAAGTACTGCTACCACAATTTTGTAGTAATTCCACCATAAGAAATCAATAATCCAGAATTTTTCCAACAAATACCCAACAGCAACAAAAGATATAGCACGGTCTCTATATCAACAATCAAACCCTAGATTCTATAACCAAGGTTTCACAATGTTAGCTTTAGCAAATAATAGCCACAATGAAATAGAGTATCATACTATACAAAAATCACCCAAATTACTCTGATACCAACTATCTCATGCTGGAAAAACTGAGATTCCAAATTTGTGCGACACCTAACTCAGCTGATGGGAAAACTAAACTAGGTAAGCCTTCAAAAGTCAAGATCAAAGTGGGTTACTTGTGTGATTACTGAGTAGTGTGAGTTTTCTGTCCAATATGAGTAAAAACCAATTGCAAGTATAAGAAAGTAAGAGCAAAATATGAGAGAGAGAGAGTGGAAAATAGTATAAGTGTCTTTTTTTTTAACTAAACAAGCATTACACACATATATATTTACATTTGAATGGCTAAAATTACCTTCTACAAAGCACTAAGAAAGATTGAGATTAAATGACAACATTTTATGTATAAATAACTCAAAATATCCTACCTAACCCCACTATTACATATTAGGCCTATTAGGCATAAATAGTGCCCAAACTATAGCGTGCACTACAAGCAAACTGCCCCTTTGTCTTGTTTTCTGCCCAGCTCAATGAGAAAAGGTCCAATTAAGATTTTGTTTTTTGCCTCAGTGGAGATTTCAGCCAATATACCCACTGTGGTTGTGATAAGATTTGCTCACGCATATGGTGCAATGCCCAACGCTCGTGGATGAAGCTCACATGCTCGCGGAGTTATCGCTTGTGCTAGCGGCATGTAACAACAAGCAAAGCTAACCATAGACTGTTACCATAGAGCTTAGCAAGGTTCATAAATCTATTGTGGAAGTATTACTCTATATTTGTAAGCATGATATGTACAATCACATATTGACTTAATACAATTAGGGAAAAGAATAAACAAATATGCATTATGCACAAAGTTTTAGATGTTTGAAAGAAGATTCTAAAATCAAAAATAGGGAGAATTCTTGATACCCCTTCCTTATTTGGCCTAATACCTTAATATTCTCTTATTGTTTTGCTAATATCCCGAATTGTCCCAGACATTATCTCCATTAACTTGAAATATTAGATTTTGAGTGTAATTACATTTTTACCTTTTTGAAGTCCCATCAACTTCTATCACTCACTTGTAAAAAACAGAAAGATTAGAACTTGTTTTTTTAGGAATTCAAAGAAGAAATGAAGTGACTATAATGTCCTTACTTATGGTCAATATATTTATTATAATATTAATTATATTTTTTTATATGGAATATTTTTATTTTAATAAGTAATATTTTATTGTTAAAGATTTTGCTTTGAAAATTAAAATCTAGACATTGGAGAGAATGTTAAATGAAATTATTGAAATACCCTTTGTGTGAATATAGGAATTATAACCTTTTTTTTATTGAGGGGCAAAATAAAGAAACAAATTAAATGGTCAGACATTATTTTATACACACTGCCATTCTATCATCATCATCTTCACTTCCCCATCCTTCCATTTTATTAACAACATTGCACTATTCTCATTCTCTTTATAATCTCATGTACATCCTGTCAATAACAACACACAACTATTACTCATCAATATCCATCTTGTGAACACAACCTTGAATAAAAACTATCAGTTATCCATTAATAACAACACGCAACAACTCCTCTGTTAGCCCTTGTTTCTACCATGCTATACCCAACCAATGCACCAAGACAAAAAATAGGCCAAACAGATCTGAATAGCAAGTATACACCTAAAAATACCATGACTATGCATAAAGCCCCATCCAAAAATAATGACCACAATTTTATGCCATATTCAGCATCAATACCCATATTATATCATTATATGTCTTGTTGCAAGAAAAAAATCAGAAACCCATATATACCCACATTTAAATAGCAACCATTTTAACATCAAATCACCTTACATCTCTTTAAATTCTTATACAAAAAACAAAGACTAAAGAAATCAAAACTAAATAAACACAATACTCATACCCATAACAGTTCAAATCATGGGACAATATATTTTTTTCAAATACCCTTGAAAAAGCATATTTGAAAATTAATAACATCAAACAAATAATAGAACTAAAAGTTAACTAAAAGAATACTTTCTCAAAACTAGTTCAAGTGGAATACTTACTTGTAAAATATTTTTTATGCTTCAATCGAGAGCATTCATACCAGATTACGGTTAAAAGCTATTAAAAGAACTTACCCACGATTTTTCCCTACAATAGCTATCAAACGTTACAATATTATTGCAAATATAGTTTTTGTCGATTTGGGCTTGAAGATAAGTGTAAATATACGTTCGAAGTTAAGTTACGTTTGCTGCATAAAGGGAAGCAATGAACAAAAGATGAGAATGAAAGCTAAAAGTCTTTGTTAACTTACGATGACCATGTTTGGCTTACATTGTCTTTTTAAGTTTAAAGTATTTTTATAAGTTACTAAGTTTTTTTTAGAATTTTTCTTTTGAGATATGGTTGGTAGGATACAATAGGTGTTCTAGGTTTGATTTGTGGGACCCCTTTTTGATTGAAATTTTGACAATAAAGTAGGTTTTGTTCACACTCAAATGCAAAACTACAAAATTGCTCTCAAAATTTAATATTTCAAGTTAACGGAAATAACGTTAAGTGATTCAAGATATTAGCGATACAAGAAGGGGCTATCGGGATATTAGACCAAACAAGGAGGGGGTATTAGGAATTGTCCTTAAGAAATAATACCTTGCTTTGAAACGTTCTCATTGTCAGCACGAGAGTATCACATATTCTATTTGGTAAAAAAAAAATCGAATAAATTGTGTCAGAAAGTGTTGCATTAATAAGCGAAAGAAAACCTAACGGTGCAAATAGATGCATGATAAAGGTTCCGGACAACGAAGCACCACAATGTAATCTCATAGTAAGAGCAGAAATCAATTAGAAAGTGTACAGGGCATAAAAATTGCAATCCAAGAGAAAAATAAATTTGCATGTTCAGACATTTGACATTGTCATCAAGTGAACTTGAGCTTAAGATTTACTATTTTTCCTTTTTTTTTTTTTTGGCATAATACAAATGAGTTGAATTTTCTTTAAATTGTACTTATAATAATAGAAAGAAAAGAAACCAGTCCCAGTAATACCCTTCAATAATCAATAGCATAAATATATGAGCATAAGATTTAAGTTTACGTTGAACTCATCTCTGCTTATTTAGCTTCTACAATGCCATTTTCTTCTAAATAGTTTTTTCTTTAACTATGGCAAACAATTGAAATGATAAATGAACAAAATGAAGTATGAGCCTGAATGACAAGCTTTCATCACAGGAATATGAACTGACGATTTACTGGAAAACAAAATCAGAGAAATCAAAGTCAATTTCATGCAAAATCCAAATGTGAAAACTAATATATTACCTAACATTATATGTGCTAAGACGATGCGAAGAACCATCAGAGCCTGTTAGAACAAATTGCGTTGAGAGCCCACAAGGAACTCTGATCTGTAACATCATTGAAGTAAAAAATGATATGAAATGACTTGTATATAAAAGATGGAAAGTTTTGCTGTAGCAAAATATGAGTTTTTCTTTTTATATAATCGTACAGATTCCTGAAAAGCATATAGCATTTCAAGCTGATACAGAAAGGTTATGTCAGGCACCTTAATGTTAATCATCTTTTAACCATACAAATCCTTGCAAGATTTATTGTCAAAAGTAGAACTTGTAAAAAGGCATGAAGCAACAACATCCAGTATCTTGCAAACTAAAAAAATAGGTAAATGATGCCAATACAGTAATTATTCTTATGAGGAAATATTTATGGATTAAACTACATATAAATCATCCGCTGATTTAATGAGTTCACCAAACTTGACAGCAAACTGCAAAATGTTGAATGCACTGAATATGAATATACTTGTTAATTAGTTCTTAGATGCATATAAATGCGTAGATGATGTCAATACCGTCATTATTTCTATGAGGAAATATTTATGGATTAAACCGCACATAAATCATCCGCTGATTTAATGCGTTCATTAACTTGGCAACAAACTGTAAAATGTTGAATGCACCGAATATGAATATGCTTGTTAATCAGTTTCTTATATATTTATATATATATGCTCTTTCATGAACAGTGTACCAAAGTAACTAGCATACAGACAACTCCTTCGAAAATTTCTCCTCAATTACCATAGTTTCCGTGCTATTCAGCTTGATTTGGTTACTAGACCGTCTCAAAATAAGAGTTGCCGAGTCCCAGTTCTCAGAAGAATCCATCTGTTAAAGTTGAGGCAGAACTTTGAGTTACAATACAAATCTAACATTTTTGCATTACATTTTGTGAATATCTACCAGATCATCGACATATCAACAAATGTTTCATTATAAGCCAATAGTTCGTTTTGAATTAATAATGATTCACTCTTATTTGTTGTGTGAATTGACTTTTGCCTAAAGATTCAACACCCATCGTACACTTTTACAAAAGGATAACTTTGAACTCCACTACAATGTCCTCTACCACCATGTATGTATCAGTTAAAGCTGAAGCTAGATAGTACAAAAGATATCCCTCACAAAAATGTTAAGTGCAAAATTAGTGTTGCAAAGTCTTAGAAATATACTTTTCAACCATCAGAATCTATTTTAGATGTTTGGTAATTTCTTTTTAAAATCACTTTTATTCAAAATTTATTTTCTTACCGCAAATTTGAAAAATGAGGTCTCTACTTGCTTTTTAAATCTATTTTATCTATATGTATAATTTCACATATATCCTTATATATATTATATAAACCGAAAATTGTCTTTAAATAAGAATCAAGTATTTAAACAATTTTTTTATATATTTCTTATACATATTGTTTTATTTTTTCCAAATATAATATCTTGCTTCAATTAGTATTATTGTTCAACCATCATCAAGTTCTACTTCAATAATGTTGACAAAAATTATATTATTTAATAATAAAAATAATTATTTTTTTGTTATAAATTATACACTACATATATGTTGACAAATAAATATTTTATGTTTATTTTAGTCGTTTATATTATTGTAATATTTTAATAACAAAATTTACCACATGCATAAAACTACTTTTTAAATTCACGACACTTTTAAATATAAAGTTTAACACATATTAAATTGATTATTTTTAAAGCTAATTTTTTTTAAAACACAACCAGAAACAAATTATTTTAGAATTCACAAAATGTCAAACAAACCCTAAGCAAATGATTTTTTTTTTTTCTTAAACTTCTAAGCATCATCATTCTTTTGCACAACATTTTGGAATATAAAGTTTATCAAATACTAAATTGATTCCTTTTAAAGATGATTTTTTTAAAGTACAACAGAAATAAATTATTTCAAAATCTACAGCAATCTCAAACTAATCTCAAGCATATGATATATATATATATATATATATGTATATATATTTTTAAACTTCTAAGTATCATCATTCTTTTGCATATCTAATATCACAAATTTAAGTTCTCTCCTTCATGGTGAGTGCAGATAGACAACACAGAATGCCCATGAAGATTCTTCGATGTCTTGGCTATTAAGAAGTGTATACTCCTCCATGCACCAATTAGTCTTCACTGGTTCAGATGATTTATGCTTGTCCTGCATGTAGAAAACCAGAGTCGTCTTCTTAGCAACTGGATTCCCATTTCTGTTGTTAATGTCAAATGGCTCTTCCATTATACTCCAAAATCCGCCTTTGGCTTGTCGATTCACAACCCCTCGATCCAGATACCTTAAGAGTGTGAAGAAGTATAATTTTTCGTGACCAGAATCATGTGCCAAACTTGACAGCTCTGAAGGTTCATGTTCGTAAAGTTCTATTTCTTTGACAAAATCAAATTGTTCTCCAAACACCTTCAGTTCCAAGATGTCAACTATTTCATTCTCGGCTGGATCAAATACAGAACCAACAGGTAATGCCTGAGGCATTGCAACAGTGCAGTATATGTAAATGATGAAGCCATATGTACGCACGAAATATATATATATATTCGGGCATAAAAAAATAAAAATAAGAAGAAAAAACTAAAAGAAAAGAAAGCAAACAATTATATATCATTTTTAAACAAACCTTAACTGCTAGTTAACAAAAAGTTAGCAAACTCATTTTCAAATTTTTTTATTATTAGTTATTGTTGCTGAATTAAGAAACCATGAATTTTATCTTGTAATTTTATGGAGAAATTAATCAGATGAGATCACATATTATTGATGTGTATGAATGAACATTCTACCATTTGAGAATCCTCCTACCCATCCCCTACCTACCGCGTAGAGTTATGATAAGATTATGGGTATAGGAAGGCCCTAATCCATTTCTAAATCTGTACATTTCAACCTAAAAATAGAACAATGATCTAAATTGCCTGCCCTGATGCTAGCTAGTAAGCTAGCTTTAATGGAACACAACCTGGGCATAATCTAGCACAAGTACTTATGAATAAGATTGTTAAAAAATAAAAAGGACCACACATATCTGTGCCGGAGATTTGGCACATTAATCCTGATGAGAAAACATGTATAGATTGCTTTGAAAACATACCTCCTTTTGGACAGGCGATGATTTTTTTTGGAACTCTCTCATGGTCGAACCAAGATCACGCATTCTACCAAGAGAAAAAAAAAATTTGAGAAAACAACACATTAACATTAAACACTGCGGGGCAAATATAGTTTCGTGTTTATGCACCATATGCTTCTTATGCTTGATGGTGGAGCCAAACGGTCTATAAGAGCTTATACATATATATTGTTAGGATTGAAATAATATATTTTCAACTGTTGAAATCAAATTAAGTGTCCTTTAATTTTAGTGCAGTAATTTCACATGCATGTTATTGTGAATCTCAACAGTCAGAAAATAACTTAATCAAACAATTTAAAGTCCTCAATTTTAAACAAATTCTTACACAAATTTTTGAATGCATTTTCAATATTTAAGACTAAATCTCAAGCATTTATTAATTATAATAGATCAGTTGCACAAAATTTAGATATGAAAAGTGAAATATTACCGAACATTATTTGGGATGAGCGGATATGTAGAACCCTGTCCTCTTACAATAACCTTTTTTGCGACCCTTTTGCGAGTTCCCATCTGCAATATTTTTTATCAACAAGATGCAAAAGATATAAATGTTAAGTTTTACATTAAAAATAATGGAACATTTTGCCATACGAAAATCAAACATATATTGATTTTTATTTTTCTTTCATTCCCACTCATCTTAAACCCTACCTCACCCTTTCACAAACCAGAATTAAAGAAATTTCCTCTTAGATAAAAACTAACTAGACAATTTCCTTAAGAAGATGGAAAAACATATTGATTAAATATAAAGTGTTAAACCTAATGGTTTTAAAGCATTAAATATAGAGAATTAAACAGAATAAATTAATTTGTGTTACTGCTAGCACAATTTCAAAACTTTCACATATGTCTTCCAGTAACATTTGATGAATGTAAAACAAATTAACTTACCAGTAATGGAACATCTAAATCGGCTTCCAGACCACTATTCGTAAACATTTGCGCAACGGCGATAACTGCCGGTGGCCTCTCAATCTCCATCTTCATATCCGGGTCTGCAGAGGAGCTCATCAGAATACTATACAAATACATAACACAAATTTGTGGGGCAAAACTCAAAACAAATTAACAACTATATATGGGAGAACTACAACTAAAACCTCTATTATTCGAGACTCAAGTGTTAAATCACTTAAATACTATTGTCTGAACTCTTACCCTTAATTTTAATCGTTAGGTCAAATGACAATTTAACATAAAAGTACTGTTTTCATATCCTTACACAAATGCAAGCTTAAACTCTTGGATTAAGTGTCAATTCAAAACAAAAACACCTTGTATATGCAAAGTTAAAAACATTACAAACTTGTATCACATAGGAAATTTTATTATTTTTATTATTTTTTGATGTGTAAAATCCATTAATATGTGATGAAAAAGATTAAACATTCCAAAATCCAGAACCGTAAAAGAAAATTATTATTATTAGTGGAACATCAGCTGAAATAAATATGTGCTTTAATTTGAGAACAAAAATAACATCGAACAGTCATAAATTGAATTTTACTTTGGGAACTCTTAACGATCTTTAAGTTGGACAAACATCAATCTAAATCACATATATACACTTACCACACTCGATTTTGGAATTTCCATTTGCGTAGACCCTAACCAGTTGTCCCTGACAACATAAATAAAAGTGTGACAAAAAATGCCAGAACAATAAATATATACATATTGGTCAAATTCAAGAATGTTGAAGAAAATATGCTTTTATATTTAACAGGGGATCTAATATATAATGTAGCCAACGAGAGGAATTGAATACAAAATCAGGCTGATTTAGCTTAATCATTTAAATCAAATGGTAACCTAGCTACGTACTGCAAACACATCCACCCATAAGAAAAAAAAAAACTATTAAAATTACTGGGTATGACATGAAAGAATAATTGATCTGTGAATTTACAACAAAAAAATTAACAAGAACCATTATTCCATATTTATACCTGATGGCCATGATCGTCCACGGGTATGTACTCCAGAGCTAAAAGTTTACCTACATCATCCGCCGTGACAACATAACGTTGTTCTGTTGCTCCTGTTAATTTACAAGCAGTCAAAATAAACTTTCAACCACCACAATACCAACAAGTACTCAAAAACACAATTTAGTGTTTTCTGAACCAGCCCGGCTCTACAACCAAGGCCACATTTCGACACTCATTGTGAGAGCAGGAGTCCAACAACTAAGTAGGGCTCAATCTGTCACTGTATTACTTTGGGCTTTGAAACCAGAACTTACAACCTAATCCATGTACACTTTCGCTACCAATGTGATGAGACGAAACACTCACCTTCAATAGGCTGCCAGCTGTCAGGAGAAGGAGGAGTTGCACGTACCCATTAGGAAATAAATTGTTAACATCAGAAAAGGCTAATCCATTACCTAAAAACTGCTTTAACGGCAAATTTCAATTTTAATACAAGTTGACTTTATTTTCACCTGAAACGCACAAGAACTTGTCCCATTTACAAAATCTGCAGATACAAAAAGCTCTTCTCCGGGTCTGGCTTCACCGTTAATCCGCAAATTTTGAATTCGAGGAACCTCTGAATTGCAACGGGTCATATACATATGTTAGATTCCAGTAAAGCGATAAATTTGTTTATATGCATATATAGAAGTACCTACCAACTGTCATTGGACTGGGTCTATATCTCAAGTCTGAGGTATTCGGTGAGTTAATAGCCTCATCTAGATCACTACTCTCAGGAGTGCTATTCCGATTTGTCGACATAGAAGCTTCAGTAGGTAAATCTCCTGAAGACCCATCAGTAACGTTTTCCTCCTCGAAAAAGGCAAACGGAATTCCAATTATAGCAAAACTTAGTGGGATCAAAACAGAAACATCAAAAATTTCCTTCCGATGTAAAAGTAATGTGAGTAGATGAGTGAATGAAGCAGTCGGTTGTATAACAGACAGAACAATCTCCTGTGTTGCAAGTTGTCTCCGAGCAAGAGATCTTCTATTTAAAATGGTTTTTTTCACAGCAAAAATAGAAAGCTGTTAAAAGACCAACTAGTGATAGGCATAATCCAGCCAAGGAAGGCTTCCAGCCATTGGTGAATACATCCAGGAGAACTGATGCTGCCTCCAAGGAAAAAACAAAAAGTGCAACCCCGAGCCTCTCAGCTTTACCCTGTGATGAAGAGATCACAGTTAGACCAAACAATAAACTATAAAGAAGTCATGAAGTCATGAAACAAATAAAGAACTAATTAATTTACTTCTAAAATCGTATCTGGCCAACTAAAAATGACCACACCGTGTAATAATCAAATAAACCGCTCACGTCATAAACAAAAGACAGTCACTTAATAAAGTTAACTAAAAAAAATGGCATTCAGATCAGACTTATCGAGAAACTCAATGTGGGTGATTTTGTTACCTTGCGGAGCTCAGGCCACATATTGTTAGCCCTTTTCTTGATCGGCAAACTGATATACTTGATTCAAAGTAAATCTAAAATATTGACTGGTAGAAAAATGATGAGAAGAAAATCATTTCCTCTATATAGCGTATGCTCTCGCTTTCCCGGAAACTCAATGGAAGTTAGATAACAATGTCACAATTGGGAAAGTTTACACGACAAATAAAGTGTACGGTTTCCGTTTCCGAGAAATTTTGTGGGGATAATTTCATTTTGTTCTTTAATGTTTTGAAAACTCACTCTGACAGGCATATTTAAGGTATTAGAAAAAGTTTCTAAATTTTAAAAGTCATCATCACGGTTCAAATTATTTCCATGAATGTTATTTAGGTTCCTTCCGCCATACATTTGTTAATTTTCTGCCGCTGGAGGCATTCTCTAAATTTTAACAATTTGATAATGGACTAATTTCATTTTGTCCCTTAATATTTTTAAAAATATCACTTTTATTTATATATTTTATGTATTAGGTAAAATATCCCTAATATTTTTGAAGATAAAGATAATATTGATTTAAAATCAGCTTTTGAAAAAATTTTGTTTAAAATATAGTACACGGATGACACAACCTCAAAACCATAGTTGTTTTAAAATTGCATTCAAATATCTTTCCTAATTTGATTCATTAGTGTGTTATATTCTCATATTTGTACTGTTGTTTATGAGACAGCCCCCATTTTCTTAAGTTCTCTATTTTTGGTTCTATATATTAATTTGCTTGCTTTTATATTCCGTCTTCTCAAAACTTCACTTGGATCAATATGATTTCTAAAAATATAAAAAATATTTTTGTTTAGTACATAAAATATGTTGATAAAATGATATTTCTTAAAAGTTAGGGCCAAAATAAAATTAATCCATTGTCAAATTAATGTAATTTAGTGGACGATTGAAATAACCCTTCACTAACACAGAAAAAAAATTAACAAATGATTGGTAAAGGAATTTAAATGATATTAATCGAGCTAATTTGGATTAAAGTGAAAATTTTTAAAATATTGTCACTATCACGGTCCTAATATCAAATAATCTTTATTTTTTTTTTATATATTGACAATTTTCATTCTACCTTCGAATTTATTGTAAATTATTAATTTGTCTACAGTTTATTAAATTTGATCGTTAAAATTAATTGTCAAACTACTAAAAAGGCTATATTACTCTTTATAATATTTAATAAAGGTTTTAACACATATCTCCCCTAAAGTTTCTGATTTTAAGACGTAGAAAGAAACTATAAAGAAATACACATTTACCTCTCTTTTGACCATCCAACACCGTTAGTCAATTGTTATAATTAAGAGTAATTTGGTAAAATCGTTTACAACTTTTTTCTTAAATTTATTGTTTCCGATTAGAGAGTTTTGCAGAAAGAGGAAGTTGTTTTTGAAAATTAAATTTCATTCTAGATTTTTTTTTTTTTAAAGTTATCGAATTACTAGAAGAAAAGTAGTAACAAATCATCATCTCCTACAAATCTCTTTTTAGTCAAATTCTTGATTTTTTAACGCCGTCAGATTATCAGGGTAACACAAACAGATTATCAAAGAAACAATGGCAACCAAACTTAAGCACCACTGAATCCTCTCATTTCTGAACGCAAATCTTCATAGGTTATTTATTCCTCTTCTTTTGCAACCTTGAAGCTCTGGTTTACAAGATTCAGCCTTACAAATGTTGCTTTCTTCATATCTAGCTTGTAGTAGTTATCGACAACCTGGTTGTCTATCGCCTTTGCCATTATGAAAAACTCCTTTTTCATGACAGATCTATGAAGTAATGTAGCGACTTATTATGTTTTTTTTAATTTTACTTGTCGCATGCACCACAATTTAGTTTTTCCAAAGTCAGATTGTTATTGTTATCATGTTTGCCAATCTAAAGTACTTTAAAGAATTAAGATTGTAGAGGTTATATGACTCTTTGCTAAATTGAATAATGAAAAATTCCCTCTCAAACTCTTTGATGAAAACAGAATTGTTCTTTTTCAAAATCTCTTATACTGATTGTCCTACGGCTGTCACCATCTTCTCTTATCTTAAATATTAAGGTTTTACTTTGAAGTTAAAGTGTAGCTTGCTTTACTCTTTTGCAAGTGAAGAACAACTTGCTTGCTTTTTTAATTTCTTTTTTTCTTTTTTTAATTCTTTTTCTTAAAAGGTCAATGACACAAGTTAAAAAAACAGCATAGACCCACACGTGCTAATTGAAACAAAATTAAAAAATCTTCTTTTTAAGATTTTAAATTTATCTAAAAAAGCTTTATTTTAATATTTGGCATTTATCTTTTTTTATAGAGTTATAAACAAGAGTATTACAGTATTTTAAAAATTATCAACAATTTTAGATGATTAAAGGAGAGGTACGTGTATATTTTTCCATAACTTTTTTCTATATATTAAAGTCAGAAACCTGAGGGAAATTATGTATTAAAACTCCATATTTAATATATATATAAAAAGATACTATTACCCCTGTAAACCCAAACTTAATTTTTATTTTATTCTTTTCCCTTTTTTTTTCTTTTCTCACTTCTTTTTCTTTTTCTTCCTTTTTCTCGTCTCTTTTCATTCTCTCTTCTTTTTCTTCTCTCTTCTCCCTATTGTTTTCTTTTCTTTTCTTCTTCTTCCTTCTTCCTTCTCTCTTCTTTTTCTTCTTCTTCCTTCTTCCTTTTTCTTTTCTTTTCTTCTTTTCCCTTCTCTCTTCTTTCTCTTCTTCTTCCTTCTTCCTTCTCGGTTTTCTTCTTCTCTCTTCTTTTTCTTTTCTTTTCTTCCTTTCCCTTCTCTCTTCTTCCTCCCTTCATCTCTCTTTCCTTCGTCAGTGAACACTTTTGCAACCTCTTTTGATCTGAATGCTACAAAAGCAAACCCCTTGCTATCTCCACTGTCCTTTGTCTTTCATTAACCTCACCTGTATTTCCATTCTTCTGAAACTTTGTTGATTGTTTTTATTAACCTCACCTGTATTGCCTTTCATTACAATATTATTGCAATGCATTTATATGATTCACTCAACAACATTACAACTGAAGTGAGAGAGAATCATAAAAATTAAGATTACTTTCATTAAATTCAAAATAGATACAAAAACCTTGACGCTAATATAAATTATTGTCTTCCAATCTTTACCATGAATGAATGGTAATGATACCTCTAAATCTACATTCAGACGGAGGAAAAGATCTATGCTCTTCCCTTTCTCCTGTCATCCAATGCCTGCTCCAGCATATCCAAATCGTGAGGTCAGTGCGTACTCAAATAGAATGACAAATTGGAACATTTTGAATTCAAACCAATAGAAAATGTAATAACAATGTATGTCTACATGTAAAATAAAAGTCAGATTCTCTCTCTGTCTATGGTTAGCTTTGCCTGTGCCCTTTCTGTTGGGACATCAAACTTCTTTCACAAACTTGAAAGAAGAAAAAAAATGAGAAAGAAGTTCATAAATCTATTGTGGAAATGTTACTTTATGTTTGCAAGAATGATAGTCACAATGATCAGCACGAGAGTATCAGGCATTCTGTTGAGTAAAATGGAAAAAAAAAAATCAAAGGCATCGTGTCAGAAAGCATTGCATTTATAAGCAAAAGAAACTCTAACTGTCAAAATAGAGACATGATGAAGGTGCACAATGAAGCACCACAGAATAATCTCGCAGTAAGAGTAGAAAGCAAGTAGAAAATGTATAGAGCATAAAAATTGCAATCAAAGAAGACAAATAAATTTGCGGGTTCAAACATTTGACATTGTCATCATATGAAGCTGAGCTTAAGCTTTAATATTTTTCTTTTTTTTTTCCACAATACAAATGAGTTGAATTTCCTTCATTAAATTGTACTTATAAGAGTAGAAAGAAAAGAAAACACTCCCAGTATTCTGACAATACACTCCTATAATCAACAGCATAAGTAGATGAGAATAGGCATAAGATTTAAGTTTACGTTCATCTCTGCTTATTTAGCTTTTACAGCGCCATTTTCTTCTGAATAATTCTAACTTCTCCTTGAGTATGGCAAATAATTGAAATTAAAAAAACGAAAAAGAACTCAATGAAGAATGAGCCTGAATGACAGACGTTCGTCACACCAATATGAACTGATAATTTACTAGCAAACAAAATCAAGGAAATCGATCCAAATGTGAAAACTAATGTGCTGAAAGTATGTGAAGAACGGTCAGAGCATGTTAGAACAAATTGTGTTGAAAGGCCGCAAGGAACTTTGATCTGGAACATCATTAAAGTAAATAGCGATATGAAATGTCTTACATACAAATGATGCAACCTTTTGCTGCAGAAAAATAAATGTTTTTCTTTCGACATAGTCCTATCAGATTCCTGGGAAGAAAATCATTTCGTGTATATAGCGTATGCTCTCGCTTTCCCGGAAACTCAATGGAAGTTAAATAACAGTGTCACAATTCGTAAAGTGTGGACAACAAACCGTGCATAGTATCCGTTTCCTCAAAATTTTGTGGGGATAATTTCATTTTGGTCTTTAATGTTTTGGAAACTATTACTCTGGCTGGAATATTTTATGTATTAAAAACAGTCCCTAATATTTTTAAAAATCATCATTACAGTTCAAATTATCTCGATCAAATATTATTTAGCCTCCTTCAATAACACATTTGTTAATTTTCTGCATTCTCTAAATTTTAATAATTTGAATGAACTAATTTCATTTTAAAATATTATTTTTATTGATATTTTTATGTATTAGGTAAAATATCCCTAATATTTTTTAAAATAATATTAATTCAAAATGAGCTTTAAAAAACTTGGTTTAAAATATGGTACGTAGAAAATAAATAGAACCTGCAAAAGGTGCTTAAGAAAATAAAGACCAACCACAAAGTCTAATATAAGCAACTATAGAAATATAGGAATAGAATACAACTAATGAATCAACTATAGAATATATTTGAAATATTGAATATAAACCTTGGAAGTACTGAGCTGTTGAATTTTTGTGAGTAATGTTTAGTAATTTTTAGGTGTATACGGTAAAAATTAAAATTTGCCAATTTTATCTTCATTATGTAATATTTTTAATAAATAAAGTGTTTAAAATGTTAATAATTAATTTATTGGGACCATTATGTTCTTTATTTATGAAAAAAATATATAATTAAAAATAAAATTAATGGGTTTTAATTTTTGTTTATGCAACAACAAAAATTTTACTATATTTTTTAAAGTTTATTTACATTCAAATATCCTCCATATTTGATTCATTAGTTTTGTTATATTCTCATATTTTTCTTGTTGCTTATGAGATAGCCCCGTTTTGTTAAGTGCTTTATTTTTGGCTCTATATATTTGCTGGCTATTATATTCTGTCTTCTCAAACCTCATTTGGATTAATATGATTTTTAAAAATGTGAAGAATATTTTTGTCCAATACATAAAATATGTTAATGAAAATGATATTTCTTAAAAATTAAGGGACAAAATGAAATTAATACATTATAAAATTAATATAATTTAGTGGAGACTTAAACAGATCTTCACTAACATTAAAAAAAAAAATTAATATTTGGTCAAGAGATTTAAATTATATTAAGAGATATTATATTTCATCCCCTAATTTTTATGGAAAACTAATATATCTCCTAAATTTTTTAAAAAAACGAGATACCTCTCGAGTTTTAAACAAAGTTAAGATATCTTTTAAAGTTATTATTTACATCTTAATTTAACTTTTTTAACCTTTCATTATTAAAAATATCTAAAATAATTATATTATTTTTATTTTTTATTTTATAACAGCTAATATAATCCCATTCTAACGTTTAAATTTAAAAGTTATAATAATATTTTGATCTTAATTATTTGTTTCCTTCAAATTTATTATCAACTTTATTAATATTTAATTATATATTTTATAAAATAAATCATATCCTTAAAATAGTTTATTTTAAAAAATTATATATAATTAATATTGTCAAAATTATCTATAATTGTGTAAACATTTAAGAAATTTGACAACGAATTTTATGTTATAAAGAATTCTACAATTACTTATATATAATTTTTTAAATAAATTATTTTAATTATATAATATATTTAAAAAATATATATAATTAGATATTATAAATATTTAATTATAACTTTTGAAGGAAAGAAATAATTAAGGTTTAAAATATTATTATAATTTTTAAATTTTTAATTTATTACACTAAAATTATATTAATTATTATAAAATAAAAAAAAAAAAAATAATATAATTATTTTATATATTTTTAATAATAGAGAGTTATAATATTTAAATTCAAATATAAATAGTAATCTCATGAGATATCTTTAACTTTCTTTAAAAGGTAAAAATATTTTATATTTTTAAAATTTAGAAGGATATATTGACTTTTCTCAAAATCAAAGAGGTAAAAGTATAATATTCTTTATATTAATTGAAATAATTTGGATTGAAATGATAAAATATAACAAAATGATAAGAGTTAAAAAAAAATGATTTTCTGCATGCTACCGGTTGCCCAGAAAGTCAGAAGGAACGTTCTGAGTAGTGCACCGATTCATCACTGAAAGAGTTAATGTATGTAAAGAAGACAGAGACTTCCGTAAATTGATAAAGACGTCTTGAAAAATAAGTGGAAGAGTAATAATTAGTGTTTTTCCTCTGCATTAGTTTGTTTTTGGCTCATTGCCCATGGACACGGAATAACTAATAACGCTTTGAAATTACATCTCCTTAACGAAAACTAAACTACAGGCAACCACAAAAGGAAAAGGGGGAGAGAATCAGTGATCACGGCATGTTGCTAGCTTAGCTGGCATTTTGTTATCATCCAAAGCCATTGACTCAAGGGAACCTACAGAGGTCGTTGGTCTTGACCGGCATCAAAATTTATTTATTTATCTTTAATCTCTCGAAATTTTTATGCCGTAAGACAGACATTTGTTACGTAGAAAAGGTGCAAGATACTTTGTAAGCTATTAATCTGTAACAATGTGAAAAAAAAAATGATTGCTTTTCCAAAATTAGCAACGTTACGTTATTAAAAAAATGACTTTTATATGTATTTATATATAAATCTTCGTTAGTAATTTGTTAAACATCACATGACACGCAGAGATTTACATATTCAGTGTTTTGAAAGAATTACTTCTTAAATGATTTCTTTCCCAAAATTAGCGAAGTTACGATATTGTTCATCTTAGAAAATATAAATTCCACCCCCACATTAGTGTTTATACTACCACAATAGCAACATAATGTCAAAAGAATACGTGACAAATCTATTCTGTTTTATTGGTTTCAGTTGCAAAAAACTAATGCGATATAAAATTCACTACTCGATCACCTTAAAGTTAATCTTGTTCTTTAAAATTGCTCGAGGTTCGATTGATTTCAGTGAAGTAATTTTATACGATCCATAGATTTTTCTTCACTTTTTTTTTTTAATTAATGAGATTCTTTCTGAGTGAATGAGAGAAAAACATAGCCATTTTTGTCTCAAAACGAGCCATTTAATTACAAAAAAAAAAAAAATCACTTAAATTACAGAATGTGAAACTACAAATGAAATCTAAATTACAGAAATTTATTATTCATGTAGGAACTACCTGCTACATATTTGCAGGATTCAATAATATTGCAATGTATTTGCAGGAGTCATTCAATAATAATACAATAGTGGGAGAGAATAATAAGATACGCGTTGCTTACTTTCACTAAATTCAGAAATAAATACCGACACCTTAATGCTAATAGAATTATTGTCTTCCAATCTCTACCATGAATGAATGATAATGAGGCCTCTAAATCTACATTCAGATGGAGGAAAAGATCTATGCTCTTCCCTTTCTCTTGTCATCCAACGCCTGCTCCAACATATCCAAATAGAATGTCAAATTGGAACATTTTGAATTTAAACCTATAGAAATAGAATAACAATGTATGTATATTGTAAAATAGAAGTCAGATTCTCTCTCTGTTTTTCTCCCCTTTTTCTTTTTTTTTTTCACTTGGAGAAAAAAGTTTGATGTACCAACAGAAGGGCACAGGCAAAGCTAACCATAGACAGTGCTACCATAGAGCTTAGCTAGGTTCATAAATCTATGGTGGAACTGTTACTTTATGTTTGCAAGCATGGTAGTGTACAATCACATATTGACTAGATAAGATTAGGAAAAGGAATGAACACATATGCATTATGCACAAGTGAGAGATGTTTGAAAGAAGATTCTGAAATAAGAAATAATACCTTGCTTTGAAACATTCTCATTGTCAGCACAAGAGTATCACGCATTCTATTTGGTAAAAAAAAAAATCAAATGCATCGTGTCAGAAAGCATTGCATTAATAAGCAAAAGAAACTCTAGTGGTGCAAATAGAGGCATGATGAAGGTTCTGGACAATGAAGCACCACAGTATAATCTCATAGTAAGAGCAGAAAGCAAGTAGAAAGTGTATAGGCCATAAAAATTTGAAATCAAAGAGAAAAATAAATTTGCAGGTTCAGACATTTGACATTGTCAACAAGTGAACCTGGGCTTAAGATTTATTATTTTTCCTCTTTTTTTATTTTTTTTTGGCACAATACAAATGAGTTGAATTTCCTTTATTAAATTGTACTTATAAGTGTAGAAAGAAAAGAAACCACTCCCAGTAATACCCTCCAATAATCAACGGCATAAATAGATGAGCATAAGATTTAAGTTTATGTTGAACTCATCTCTGCTTATCTAGCTTTTACAGTGCCATTTTCTTCTGAATAGTTCTTACTTCTCCTCAAGTATGGCAAACAATTGAAACGAAAAATGAACATAATGAAGTATGAGCCCCATTGACAAGCTTTCATCACACCAATATGAACTGATGATTTGCTAGAAAACAAAATCAAGGATATCAAAGTCAATTTTATGCACAATCCGAATGTGAAAACTAATGTATTACCGAACATTATATGTGCTGAAAGGATGTGAAGAACCATCAGAGCTTGTTAGAACAAATTGTGTTGAGAGCCCACAAGGAACTTTGATCTGCAACATCATTGAAGTGAAAAATGATATGAAATGACTCGTATATAAATGATGGAAACTTTTGCAGTAGCAAAATAAATGTTTTTCTTTTGACATAATTCTACAGATTCCCGAAAAGCATAGAGCGTTTCAAACTGATACAGAAAGGTTATGTCAGGAACCTGAAAGTTAATCATCTTTTAACCATACATATCCTTGCAAGATTTATTGTCAAAAGTAGAACTTGTAAAAAGGCATGAAGCAACAATATCGAGTATCTTGCACACTAAAAAAATGGGTAAATGATGTCAATACAGTAATTATTCCTATGAGGAAATATTTATGGATTAATCTACATATAAATCAACCACTGATTTAATGAGTTCATCAAACTTGGCAGCAAATTGTAAACTGTTGAATGCACTGAATATGAATACGCTTCTTAATCGGTTCTTATATGTGTACAAATGCGTAAATGATGTCAATACCATAATTATTCATATGAGGAAATATTTATGGGTTAAACTACATATAAATCATCCGCTGATTTCATGAGTTCAATAAACTTGGCAGCAAACTGTAAAATTTTGAGTGCACTGAATATGAATATGAATATGCTTGTTAATCAGTTTCTTTTATATATATATACTCTTTCATAGACAGTGTATTAAAAGTAACTAGCATACCGACAACTCCTTCGAAAATTTCTCCTCAATTACCACAGTTTCCATGCTATTCAGCTTGATTTGGTAACTAGACCGTCTCAAGATAAGAGTTGCCAGCTCCCATTTCTCAGAAGAATCCATCTGTTAAAGTTGAGGCAGAAGTTTGAGTTACAACACAAATCTAACATTTTTGCATTACATTTTGTGAATATCTACAAGATCACCAACATATCAACAAATGTTTCATTTAATTAGTGGCATACATTCACCACGTACAATAGAAGAAGGATATTTAAGTCTCAGTTACAACATTTTAACAAGCATTGAGCATCAATGGCTATTAGAATGATCATATATGTGATCACTGTCATATTGCACAGAAGAAAAGCAAAGGGACATAATGATCCAGGAACACTATGAACTGTATTCCAGAAACATAAATGATCTGGAAAGAATACCAAACATAAGCCATTTTGGAAAGAAGAATAGCTGAGCTGTTCAGGATCATTCCTCTTGGAAACTAAAAATTCAGGACACAGTCGTATTTGTGAAAATGTTGAACCAGTGAGTTGGGCAATTCTTTTCTTTTCATTTTTAGTTTTTCATTCTTTGATACACAGGATCCCTAAACCTTTGTCACTTCATGGATTTGCAAACTTATAATTTTGTTTGACGAATTCTCTTTTTTCTCTTACTAAAATAATTTAACAAAATATGTTAGACTTCATCACGTATTGTGATTACCTTGTAACTACTTAACAGAACAATATGATACACATGTCAATCTCGCATTTTGAGTCTCTAATAGGAGAAGGTTATCACATTTCAGTCTTCCAAAATATGATGATTGACAAATAAACTCTTGACATATTTGGAACAACTGCTGAAATAAACAAAACCTACCAGCAACAGAATACTAAACGTGGCATGACCTTTGGAAATGTACATGTCAATCTCGCTCTGCATATCCGAGTCTGCAAAGGAACTCAACAGCACAATATGCTAATAATGCAAATTTATGGAGGAAAAACTCAAAACAGATTAAAAGCTTATCCTTAAGAATATTTATCAACATTGTTTCTAAAATGTGAATTAACTTTTTTAACAAATATCAAAGTTAAGGTTACTTTAAGATAAAACCATATCATATGTCACATTTTAGACACAACGTTTATCGTCAAAGCTAAAATCATATCATGTGTCAAACCAAGCATTGATTTTTTACATGTCTTTAAATAAATCAATATATGAAAAAACACGGACATATTAATGCTCTGTGGAATATAGTCTCAGATTTTAATTCAAAGATACAAACAAACAGTTGTTTATGATGTGCCTACAGCTACAAAAATTTCACCAATTTCCAAGATATATTTATAGGTGCAAAAGATAATTTTTATTAAATAATTCCGTCTATAGCAATGTTCAAAAAAACATTTTGAGTTTCATGATTTCTAGGTCCAAGAAGTGAAGCCAATCATATATACGTACCGCACTTTATTTTGTTCTGATCATTAGCAAAAAGCCTTACTAATTCCCCCTGATACCATCAAATAGTGCAAAAGAGGAGTCAAGATGGCTACGTAGTCATGTAGTAAAAACGTCAAAGTTGCAACTTCTACTTGAAAGATTTTAATGGAGCAAGGTACAACATGCATGCAAACAAATTAAATTCACCAATGTAGGAAGAAATAAGCTTCATATTTAACAAGGCATCTAACAGTGCCGAAGGATGGGAGATCCACAAAATTATACCATTCCCGGCAGGCAACAAACTAATGTCTAATCTTGAAAGGAGTAAACAGATTGAAAAAAAAATTGTTACCGGCAGCCAATCTGAATGTCACAATTGATCATACAAAATGAAAGATGTTTTAACTGTTTTCCCCAGAAATGTGGTATAAATCCTATGACTGGGAATCTATTACGCAAATGAATAACAACTCAAAACTCCAAATTCTGTATCACCAGGCAAAGTGAGACCTAACTTTTGTTGTACATGCAACTGCTTATAAACAGACTTAATAACAATAAGGATGAGAACACCATCTAATATACATAACAAAACCAAGTCAGAGCCCTGAAGATTTTTCACAAGAAGTCAACAAGACATGTCTAATCTGAGAGGGAAATGGGGTTCACTTGGTCTAAACCAATAATAACATATACATCCTTATGGAAAAGAAGATCTCAACTCTGAAATAATAACTTTTTAGTATCAGTTAAATACATCGTGCATGGATTTTAATGTGCAAAAGCAAAAAAGCTAGGTAAATAATTAGGAATCATTTTCTGATATTTTATACCTGACGGCCTTGGTCATCCATTGGTATACACTCCACAGCTATCAGTTTATCAACATCATCAGCTGTGACAACATATTCTGGATTTGTAGCTCCTGAATGAAAAATTCACTTTTAGTCAGTCAAGATAATCTTTTAACAAGCAAACTACCAAAAAGTCAAAAATTATTTTGATGCTCACCCTCAATGTAATGCGTAGTGCCATCGTGAAGATGACGAACCCACTAATATACAAATTGTTAAAAGTAAAAAATAGAAAAAAGAAAAGGTTAATCTATTATGTGAAAACCATCAAAAAGAATTTCAATTTTCGCATAAGTTAACTTCTAAAAAATTTTTACCTGAAACATACAAAGAGTAGTCCCACGTACAGGGAATCCACAACCAAGAAGTTTCTCTCCAGGTGTAGCTTCACCAATAATCTGAAAGCCCTCAATACCAGGGCCCTCTGAATTGCAACAAGCCATATTAGATTCCAGCAAAGATCATATATTGGTTTTATTGACAAAAATATCCACAACCTTCAGAAACAGAGGAAGCAATCTCATCATGTGTGCCAGGAAACCAAACATTTGTCCTCTCTCCTGCTCTGCTTTTTGCAACACGTGCACTAAGTGGAGCAGAACTATAGCTAGTACCATCTCTGTAAGAGTTCAATACATCGTTAGGTAAGAATTGGATATATGAAATGAAAGGAGTTCTGATCATTTAAAGGTAAAATAGTAGTTGGTGCCATGTTATATGCCTAAACTTCAATTCATATTAACAGCTAAAAGTTTAGAATGTGTGAAAAGAAAAGGAAGAAC
Source organism: Azadirachta indica (assembly GCA_022749755.1). Lineage (NCBI taxonomy): Eukaryota > Viridiplantae > Streptophyta > Magnoliopsida > Sapindales > Meliaceae > Azadirachta > Azadirachta indica. Next base: position 12,975,951 of record CM040453.1, read on the forward strand.
ACAATCAATTTTATTCTTAGAATTAAAATTAAATTTATTTAGTTTCACTCGGTTTAGTTTTAGTAAGTATATTTCTATTTCAAGTAGTATAAGTATTTTCCTAGTTTGTTTAGAATTCCTAATTTATATTACTTTATTATTTTAACCCCTATAAAGGTATGAGCGTGTACTTAGTTTATGATTCAAAAAGGATATAATATAATTTTTTTTCCCTCTAACATGGTATCAGAGCAGGTTAGATCTTAAGCTTGAGAATCATATTAAAAAAGTTAAATTTGAGAGTTCTATTAGAGAAGTTAGATTTGAGAGACATTAAAGAAGTTAAGTTTGATAGTCCTATCGAAGAAGTTAGATTTGACAATGGTGTTAGAGAAGTTAAGTTTAAGAGTCCTACTAGAAAAATTAGGTTTGAGAGTCGTATTAAAGAAGTTTCAAAGGTTTGAGAATCGTATTAAAGACGTTTTGAAGTTTGAAAATTGTATTAGAGAAGTTTTGAAGGTTTGAAAGTCGTATTAGAGAAGTTTTAAAGGTTTGAGAGTCGTATTACAAAAGTTTTAAACGTTTGAGAGTCATATTAGAAAAAATTTTGAAGGTTTGAGAGTCAGATTAGAGAAGTTCTAATAACAATGACGTGCTGCTCTAAAAGGTGGTTACTAAATATAATTTAGTCATATACCAAATAACCTAAAAGGTGGTTACTAGGCATAATTTAGTCTTCTAACAAATAACCTAAAAGATGGTTATTGAGCATAATTTAGTTTTGGGAATTAACCAAAAATGACCAATTTTTATATTCGAAAATCAATTTTGACCACCTAACAAAATGTTATTCAAAAGTGATCAATTTAAAGACTTTTCGACTAAAATGCCCCCGTGACTAGTTCCATACTAACTTTTCAAATGCAAGTCTCTGTCGAACTCAAAAATAGGTTTTAAGTAAGGTGTAATTTTCACCCTACTCAAAGGAAAAAAATTTTTACCTTATTCAAAACCTACTTTCAAGTGAGGTGAAATTTTTACCCTACTCAAAAGTATGTTTTGAGTAATGTGAATATTTCACCCTACTCAAAACATACTTTCAAATAAATAACGCCAAATTTATGAGTTTTGATCCAAACATGATCACGAGGGCATTTTGATTGAAAAGTTGTTAAAGTGTCCATTTTTGAATGAAAATTTGTTATGTGGTCATTTTTAAATGTAGGGGTAAATGGTGATCACAATTGGTTAAATCCCTTTAATTTCTACCCAAAAAAACAAAGAAAACATAACTGTACCCTGACCCATGTTACTATTTTTTGTTACTATTCACATTTAGTGTATCAACAGAGGTCTAATAAATAGAATCCATGTGTAATACGTGAATTCTGCAAAATAAAAGATGAAGAAGCCAACATATTAAGAGCTCGTGAACAATACTCAAATATCTTCACTACTAATATTGTTGCTCTTCCTTTGAGAGGCACTACTACTATTGCTTGCCTCTGGAAGGCGTTACTATTACTATCGCTCACCTCTAGAAGGCACTACTACTACTATCACTTTCCTTTGAACACACTATCACTACTACTCGCTTCTAGAAGCCAAATTCATCTTTCAAAGGCAGTACTAATTGGTTTTCTCCTCATAACTGCTTTAGAATTCTCTAATCTTCTTCTCAACTACATTATTAGCTTCCAAACTCAAACTTTCTTAACCATCTTTAAGTTTGATAGAAAATGTTAGAATTAAGATTAAACTTATTTAGTTTAATTACATTTAGTTTTCTTAAGTATATTTCTAGTTCAAATAGTATTATAAATTTCCTAATTTGTTTAGGAATTCTAGTTTATGTTACTTTAATATTTTAGCCTATATAAAAACATGGCCATGTACTGAATTTCTGATTCAAGAGAGATTCAATATAAATTTTTTTTTACTCAATTATAATTAGTATAATGTTAATAGAATGTTCTTTTCAACAATCAAGATATATTAATATTGTGAGGACAAAATGAGTTGAAGTAACAATTCAGAAGAACACTTGGCTGCATCTACAACAACCATGCATGAAAAGTCACTAAATACAAAACTGAAAAATAAACCATCATGATCACAGTAACCATAACAGATCCAGCAGGCCAGACCAGTGAACCAATCAGGCCAGCCAGCCAATTTGGGCTTCTAGTCCTCCTAGTCAACTTGGTCAACTTCAAAGAGTTTACGTAAGTACAACCATGATAGCATGTCAATCTCAACAAGGGGCAAAATATTATTTATAATGTGCACCAAGATGAAACAAAATACGCAATATTACCAGGCCAAAACTAGCTATTTGCATTTAGTGTTAGCATAACAGGTTCATGTCCAAAATAAAATTTAACAGATTATGAATTAGTATTTTCGCAACCAGTGACCCAGTCTCTTTGCCTGGTCACTGTCCGTGTTGGATTTAGTGACTAAGATACGGAGAAAATATTCTAATGAATATCAGTTGGAATCACTGCAATATAATAGAGAAAACATGCTGGAGTATGGAAATAAAGAGACCCAAAGGATCCTAAGTTTCTTTCTTTCTTCCTGGGTCAATAAAGAAGAACGAGTTCATTAGAATTTGGAAGCCTTGTAACAATATAAATAAATATTTGCTGAAGACCAGTTTCATCATGTTTGAAGAAACAACAAGAAGAACAGGTTTGAAAGCCTTCTAACAAGATTAATAAATATTTGCCAAAGATAAGTTTCATCATTTTTTAAGAAACAACAAGATGAACAGCCAAAATACAATGAGAAAAAGACAATTAAGATCAAAACAAAATATACAAGTGCCTACCCATTGGAATGGAATGAGAACCCCTGTGAACTATCATTATTGAATGGCTGCTGCATCTGACTATTCAGCATTAAATTTTTTGTTTCTGTATGAATGTTGTCATGAATGGATCTTGGCATATGATCAGCTGGTTCAGTATGTTCCTTAGTATTGGGATTATACAGAGAAAAGCCATGCTGATCCTGCAACAAAGAGAAAGCAAAATGATTAAAAGAAAAATTATCATAAGGGGAAACATATTGTGAGACTACCTTGATAATGACAATTATTGACGTAAAGAGCAAAGCAACAAGATAGAAATCAAGTAGATTACATGCCAGCAATACCGTATCAAGAGATCCAGTTCCGGCATGAGTTCCTGCCGCTGAAGTTAACTCTCTAATGCTATCCTGTGACAGAAGTGAATCAATAGCCATATCACTGACTTTGAAATATATATATATATATATATATATATGTCAGATATCGGCCAAATTCATGATAAAAGCATCACTTGTATCTTACAAGGGATAATCAAGAAATTTTATATAATTATAGATTTTTCTTTTTGGGAAAAAAAGGAAAGGAAAAACTCTGCTGCAAAAGTATAAACGAATGTTCCACCAATAGATATCCTTGTGATATGGGCCAGAATGTGTCTCTGTCGATGTATGAGAATTAGGCAAACATTTAGAGAAGCATTGTTCTTTCTCTTTTTGAGTTGTTTTGGAGATGATATACATGTTATTAGCTGCTTGGTCCTAGATCACTTCAATATCAACATGATGTGATTAAATGTAGAAACTCTCAATAAACTGCTTTTAAATGCAAGTGATACAACATTGTGATCCATGATTACAGTTGACAAAGATGATATTATGGATTGAATGGACGAAAATCATATGCACGGTGCGAATAATTCACTATGTATTTAAGGTACTATGGGTCATAATTGATTGCAAGTGGTGTGAAATTTTGTGAAACAAAAACTTACATAAGAAGTTCTAATCTTCCACTGCAACTGATCATGTAAGTGCTGCAGACATTCAAGAAAAAGAGAAGGTAAGTTGCATTTGGCAGACTACATAGACAACATAGAAAATATAAAGTATGCTGCAAAACAAAGAAACTTTATAAGTGTGCTTTAAGATAAATATCATGAGGAACCCCAAAAATTTCCGACTTTCAGTTCCCACTTCAGTCTGCTGTCCATCAATCTTCTAAAAAGCATGAGAATTGGGATAGCATGAATTCACCATTCATATCCAAACATAAGAACAGGAATGGATATGTCAAATGGGAATAGGATCCTTTATATGCAACCAAACATCACCTTAATGCCTGTTTATCCTAGTACCAGGTATATTATGTTGAACATAGTCTGGACATAGGGCACCTGTATTTCAAAATTTCTTATAATGGGGTTGCTGAAAAAAGTGCCTACTTCAAAGACCTTTTTGCCAATTTCTACTGAAGGTCATCTAGGTCATTCCACTCAAGCACATCATCTGGGCTTTTCACTACCATCTATGGAATTAGTACCAAAAGTGTGTGCTAAACTAGCAAGGAAGATTTGCACCAAGAGCACTTAACTTTGTCACTGCAATATCAATCAATGGCCAACATATATGACATTTCTGGTGGCTCAGTCTCTAGTCCTTTTTATGTCTGACCAAAATGAACTCACCACTCAGCTAGAGCTGATGCTTGAGCTCAATACCTATAGATGGACTTAATTCTGCCAGAGGAGATTTCTGAGTCCAGTTCCAACAGCAATGTGAGATAAAGCAACCTTCATGCAGATGCCTTGTCTCTTTTCCCTCAGCTGCATATTTCAACCACGGATGATTTTATATTGCCATTTGCAGGAAGTTCTTACAACTCAACTGAGTCATCTCATACTTATGTTCTTAATACTCCAAATAATACAGTGTACTAATTTCTGTAAAATTACTTGTTATCTAATACGATTTGATGCTTCATCTTCATTTCTACAGGATTATTAAACAGAGAAACTTGCTCACTGGTCACAGACTTAAGATTATGATACATTGGTGTAAACGATTTGGGTGGGGTAGGAAGGTATGATGTAAGAAAGATGACCTATGTGAACCAAGCAAACATATCAAGGTGTTAACAATGGTAAAGATTGCACATTGGTCACTGAACTTAAACTGCAGTGTGCCATCCAACAAACCAATGGAGATAATAGTGTGCATAACAATAAGATCAGCCCCGTAATTTTACCTTGGTGTTTTGTTATTCTTCCTTACTGCCATGGGATAAAAAAGTAGGATAGCATACATATGAGAAGCAGAGACAAATCTATATTGTATATCACAAAAAAGTTACAGACCACAGTCAGAAATATGTCAACTATGCTCAGTTAATACCTTTACAGTGTTGGATATGGTGGAAGCATTAGTGACATGGGGCCAAAGACCATATTCAGCCAATAATCCAAGCATGGATGACATGAAAATATATCTCTCATCTTCAGCAACCTGGATGGTAATACCTTAAATAATTCCACTTAAAAGATGGTAGAATCATACATAGACAAAAAGAGAAACGAAGAAGCAAATTTTAAGGAGTATGAAAACAGTAAAAATGACATAATTTTATTACAAATCAGCTTATATCAGATATTTCCACCAATAATAACTTTACATATTCGTTTAAATGGTTACATGATAAAATTAATTCCATCATATGTTCAAGTCTATGTAAGAAATCATCAAACTAAGAAAACGTGTCATGTATAAGCAAATGAACAGATTTTTTAACTCATGCAACCTATTTTGCTGCACGACCAGTGAGCAAAGGTAAGTCCTTTTGTATTCTCATTAGGTCAGCACTAGCACACATATACGATCACAGTTATATCATGTGCTAAGTTATCTCCACAGCAGACATTCACTGCTGTCACCTAAGGACCTGATCAGATCTAAAGGCCAAACTACTAACTAACAGAGAAATATAAATTTCAAAATTTTTATAATCATGAAACTTTCCAGAATTAAACTAAACATATAGGTGCAATATCATAGCAAATTTCATAATTTTTGGATAAATATAAATATGTCAAAATTATTTTACAATCCATGCGCTGCTGAGCCAGAAAAAATTCCAGAATACTAAATTCAAAAATTAATAGCAAATCATTAGAGTTTGTGATTCAAAGCATTAGAGTTTCAGAGCATTACTGTGCTTCCCACTAAATAAGCATCCTTGTCTAAGTGAAATCTTCCTATGCCTTAGCATGTAGACATGATTGAAATTCACAGCCAAGTTAGTTTGTGATTGTTATGTTTCAATCAGTTTCTCTATGACACTGGAATCCTAACCTGGGATACCTTCACCAGGAGAAACAGCAAATGCTACCATGTATGCATTTAATCTAGAATATTCTAAAACTTCGTTCACTATCAATATCTCCATCTCTACAGTCGAAGAATCCATTCTCAGTTCATATTTTTCTGCTTCAAACACATTGAGATCTTTGTCCATATCATTCTTTAAGTTTTGGGCTGAGTTCAATTATGGACTTACTAGTTTACTGTTGACAGAGCATAGCAAACGCATCAACCTTATTGCTGGAGAATATATGGAAAATATGGAACTGATTAGTTACCTTCAAATCATGTGCTAATTTTAAATTTTCTTCAAGATCACCTTTTCTCCGAGCCAATTCATTTAAGGCAGAAGTGATTGCTTCATTTTGCTTCTCATCAATTGCCTATCACTCAAAACAATGTTACTCAGAACTTTATACCGCACAAACTGCATTTAACAATGTTGACTACAAAAAGTCCAAATGAGAATAAATAAATAAAAACATATAAATATCTCATTCCAGTAGATGGACAAACCATCCTCAACTCAGAGAATTTCCTCTCCAGTGTATATTTCTCATTCAGCAGCTGTAATTCCTGATGCCATATACATATGTGCATATGTCAGAAACATAGTGGTGTACTGAATATAAAATTATCACACGCAGACGAAGAAACGAGAGGACAAAAAAAGAAATGTAAAGAAATGCTAAACCTTCATGCAGGCAACAGCAATTTGTTCACGAAGACTCTGGATCTCCTTTTTCTGCGTTCTAGCTCGTGAGTAAAGTTCCTGCCCATAATTTTATTTGAAGTAAGACAAAGACAACCTTCGCTGTAATTTTCTAATGAAAAATACAACCTTCATTGTAATTTTATAATGAAAAATACAACCTTCATTGTAATTTTATAACGAAAAATTTTGGCACAAAAATGTAATAGTGGTACCATAGCCTCTTGATCTTGAAAATAATTGAAATTGTCTTCTTTTTGTTTCCTTGGAGCAAGATGTGTTTCAAAATTGTGCCTGCTGAGAAAAAAAACATATATTTGTACTTCATAATCAATTTTGAAACACTCAAAATCTATAATTACTATAAAGCCAGATATTTTGATATAAAACTCAAAAAAAAAAAAAAAAAAAGCCATACCAGTCATTTGTTGTAAGCTGGAATAAAGGTATTACCTGTTTACGAAATCAGAGCTTTTAGTCTGAATCCCATCACCATTCAGCCCATGCATGGAATTGCTAGTAGAAGACATTGCATTGGCTGTTCTAAGATCTCTTCAACACAATTTCTGATCTTGCTATAGCTAATAGTTTCCATTGCCACTAACAAAATCTTCCAGTTGACCTCATTTTAGTCTCCTGTTCATATTTGATGGTCCACATGATAACATTTTTCTTGGTAAGAAACAAAGAAAATGGATTAATTAATGCAAAAATGAAGGAAGCATAAATGCGGACAAGATGTCCCCAAAGAAAACAAAAAACAAAAGACGGGAACCAATTCTATACCAAAAATATCAAATCTCAACAAAATCATCTCAGAACCCCTTCACTATTTGAAAATCTCTAGTCCAGATGATAGCTTAGTTATTGCATATAATTATCACTTCTAAAAGTTCTTTTATGACTGCAATGAATAAAATAAAAGATTAGAGGTGAAGACATAAAGTATTATTCTCATAGTACGCTCACTTAAAGAGCTGAAACCACATGAAACACATTATAAAATAAATTAGAGTCCGAAGAGAAGAATTAATACGTCTAAGCAGTGATGAACACTTCAAAAATAACTTTCTAGATTTTCCAGATAACAATATCCTTTGCCAGTAAATTTCCAAGATGAAAACAGATTGGCTGGCTAGGATTATGTCGCCAAAGAAAGCACATGCACTTTACAAGAGCTGCCAATTTGTTTTTCAATTTCTATTATCAGCTTCCATTGTTGCTACAACTTCTCTACTCCTGAACACTAACTCTGAAAGAAATGCCATGAAGTATATACTTAAATTTGGTTCAACAGACAATCCAATTACAGCCAAACGAAATATAATCATCTGAGTGTCTAATAGTTCAGTTAACAAACTCATCACAAATAATAATAAATAAATACATAACAAATAATTAGAAAGCAAAATTGACTAGAAAAAAGAGCAGCGAGTACAGCGACGAAGAAGGCAAAAGATAAAATTTGCAATACAAAAACATAATCAAAACAGCTACACTAACAATTATACAACGAAACATTTATACGCATACAAAATACTCATACGTATTCTCAGACATATGAGAAATTTCATTTGTAAACTTCTTTTGGACTCCGCTCCGTTTCCCATTAAACAAGTTCAATTCAAATTCAAATACTAACACTCCTGCAGTTCACCTAACACAAAATTCCATAACTAACTCAGCAACTTGACCGTACAATTAATCCGAGAAAAGATTCTCCAATTTTCTCGGGATCCAAACATTCCAACACAAATAGAAAGCAAATAAGACTTCAATTACCGAAATAAGTACTTCAATTAGCTGCCAAAACCGCGTAGCTGAAAAACGTGTTTGCGTAAAAAAGGAAAGCTAGGAAAAGGCGAAATCTAATATCCACAGATCCAATAATCACTCTCGCGTATAAAGGCTTGAGAGAGAGAGAAAGAGAGACAGAGAAATAGAGAGAGAGAGAGTTTGTTAAGGAAGTCAAGTGACTGAAGGTCGTTGGTGGAGATGGCTTTCAAATAGTAATCCTAAATGTAGACACACAACATGAAAGTCATATTAGTAAGTTGCAATTGAAAATGAGACTTAATATAAGAAATAAAAGGACAGTTCAAAAATATTGGATTAGCATAATACGAAGGATGGAGGAACCTGCTAATATTAATTCATTTGCGATAATAACTCCCTTAATTTTTGCTTTCTTATAACTAAAGATGTAGTTTTCTATTTGTATCACATTGGTCCCCGATCAATTTTTCCAAATATTTTAAACAGGTTCAGTATAGCTTTTTAAATAAAAATTTTATAAATAAAATTTTGATAAAAATTTATTAATTATTTAATTATCTAAAATAATTTTTGAAAAAAAAATAAGATAAGTAATTACTTTAATTTAAAAAATTTAATATTTTCTTTTTAAAAATAACATTAAAATTTTTAAAATAAAAAAGATATTTTTGAGAATATTATTTTTTCAAAAAAGTAAAAAAAAAAATTTAGTACTAAAAAAACCCTTTTAGGTAATTAAAAAAGTAAATCAAATGGACACTCTTTCCTTTTACATTGATAGTTTGATTATTTGAATAGAAATTAGGACTGATGTGATATAAATACAAATATTATATATTTATTTGTAGGTGTAGAAAGGTAGGGATTCAAATAATTTTTTATTTATGGTCCGAATTTTTAATTTAATTTTTTGTGATAGTGACTATTAGATTTTTGCACAATTTTTTTGAATAATAATTACTAGTGGAATTACTGTCTGTCCACAGCTTCCATGCACTTCCGTCTGTGGCTGCTTTGCTATTTGTTAAAGAAATTCTATCAACCTTATAATTATTTAATTATGTATAAAGATATAGAATGAATGTGAGATAATAAATTTTGAAAATAATATTAATTTAACATTAATTAAAATATAAATTTTATATCTTATAAAATATCATCGAAGGATATAAAAATATAAGTATTAGACAAAAATTTATATATTTCACTTTACAAAATTATAATACAAGTTTTTCCAAGAAAAAAAATATATTAAGTTTTATCACAATTTTAACATATGAGATCATTTATATATTTTTAATATATGAGATTTAAGGTGATTTTTATGACTCAAATCAAAAATAATTTACGAGTAAAATTTTCATTAAGCCCTTAACATTAAAATCTTTCTTGAGCTTGAAATAAGTATGAGTAGACTTCTTTGTTCACTTTGTTCACTACTTTTTGGGCTAATAATTTTTCTACTTGATGTGATATAATGTATTTTAAGTCAAGGCCACCTAATTTATTTAAAATGTCACATATTATTAGCAAAAAAAAATTATATATAAAATTTATCACATCAATGTATTTAGTCTTTAAACTTAGGAAATCTTTTGATCTTACCCTTTTTTATTATAATAATAACTTTCTTTTGTCAATAACGTCTACTAAGGCAAAGATTTTCAACAATTTTTTAAAGTTCATAATATAGGTTTGACCAATTCTAGAAGTTTAGAGATAATTTTTGACAAATTTTGGATCATTTTAATGCACTTGCGTTTTAAACATAAATTAAAGAAAAAATCTTAGATTTATATGACTGAATACGATAAATTTAACACCTACGATTCATCACACATCTTAAAACAATACCGTCAATCATTTTTTAATTTAAGTGATTGGTACCCTTATCTCCATTTAGAGTGTAGGGATTCAATTTTTTATAAGTTGTAGGACATTTTTATCTTCAAAGATGCTAGAGGTCAATTTCATCCATATTCAATATAGATTTTTAAGTAAATTTGGTTTATATTTTCAGTAGATTTTTAATGTACTATTTTAATAAATTGTACATGTAATGTGTAATATTCAAAAAGTTTTAAAGTATAAATTTTCGGACAATTTTGAAATTACGATTAAGATTCCTAATTTCCTGCAAATTTTTTAATATAATATTGATAGATTTTTAAATTTTTTGACGACACTAAACTATATCAAATTAACACTCCTCATCCCCAATAGATTTTTTATATGATATTAGTAAATTGTACATATAATATATTATATTAAAAAGAAGTTTTAAAAAATAATATGATGTTATCATTCATATTTTGTTATTAATTTGATAAGAACATTAAAAATATAATTTTTTTTGTTGATTCATAATTAGAATTAGAAATTTTATTTTTCCATCTCGGTATCCTAATCTCTTATTATTTATTTTTTAAAATATTTTCACAAGTTTACATTATTCTCCTTCTATGATAAAAATTTATTCATTTGTTACATAATTATTAATTTATAATTTATATTTATTTAGACAAAAGCTTAAATTAAGAAGCCAACCCCAGTTATTTATTTTGTTGTATTTTCTCCAAATCTGGCTTAATATAAGCGTGCTTTTGTATTTTTTGAAATTGGGGAACAGAATTTTCTTCTTAATATTTATGTTAATAAATATATAATAGTCTTTAGCAAAACAAAAAAATATATGTAACTTTTCAAAAGTTGAAAGAAATTAATATTAGAAGAGGGCGAAGTTGTTTCTAAATCATGATATTTACTTCTAATCAAGCAAAACCTAGAAGAAGTAAATTACTAAAATCCCTAATTTGTTTTAACAGAATGACAAGGCGGAGTTAAATTTGGACAGAGTAAGATGTAATTTTACCTAAAAAGTAAAACTCACTTCACTTATGTCCCACATCATTCACTCATAAACGCGCACAATTACTGTCAAATCTCTTGCTCCGTCTAACCTTCCTGTCCTCAACGTCTCAGGCCGCCGGAATTTCCGGGTCAACCTTGCGTCGTTTCATCTTGTTCATCTTCTACGATGATCGGAACACTGAAGAACGGATGAATTTGATCGAAACGATGACCGTTCGATGATGTGAAGAAATCTAGCGAGCCGAGACATGGAAAAAATGTCGCAGCATAATATAAATAGCACTAATTTGAGTAATTATAGTAGTAATAATAGCAATATTCCGGTGAGTGAAGTATATTGGTCTCTGGTGGAAAAAGCCGATAAGAAGTTCTCTAAGATCAGAGACTTGCCTTATTATGAACGCAACAGGTTTCTCTCTCTTAATACTTACTTTTATTTATTTATTTTGTTTCCCAAGAAAATGGAGCGATATGAAGTTCTACCTGTTTGGATGGTGGAGACGAGTATGTTATATGATATTTCCTAATTTTTATGAATTTTTTGGAATTATCTTATTGTCCTAGTGTTTCATGATGATGAAAGCAAAGCAATTAAGTATCAAGATGTTCTAATATTGCTATTATTTATTTATTTTTTTATGAAATTTTATCGGTACTGAAAGGAAAGTTATATTACAATTCAATTAAAGTCTATATATAATGAAACACAATATGCTTGTCATATGCTGCAATTCAAATGATATAACTTGTAAATGGTATTTTGATTCAACAAGGAAATTCAATTTGTAATGAGAAGTAGAATATGGAGAGCTATGCATTTGTGCCTCTAAACTAGGCAAATGTAACTGGATAAGTTGTGTAATTGAGAAATGCTCATATAAGGATTTGAATTAAAGTAAAAGTTATCAATCAGTCAATAACTTTAGAAATGCTCTAGACTAAACACGTTCTTTTGCGAGTGACTTTTAGAAACAAAGTCCAGCCTAGTAGAAGAAGTAAAAATTTGTGGAATGTTAAAAATATATTTTTTATCCTCTTTCAGCATTGGCAGTTGTTACTATTAAGCATCTGAGTTATTTTTTATTGAAATTGGCATAGCAGATATTAGTTTGTCATATTGGGAATTGTTCTTCAGGTATGATACGTACTTTTACAAGGTATTCAAGGTGTACACACAGTTGTGGAAGTTTCAACAAGAAAATCGGGAGAAGCTGGTTGAAGCAGGGCTTAAGAGATGGGAGATCGGAGAAATTGCCTCTCGAATTGCCCAGCTATATTTTGGACAATATATGCGGACAAGCGAGATGAGTTATTTGTCTGAGTCGTATATCTTTTATGAAGCAATACTGACTCGTGAGTATTTTAGAGAGGGATTGTATCAGAATCTCAATTTGGCAAACAAACAATTGAGATTTCTTGCTAGATTTTTGATGGTTTGTTTAGTTTTGAACCGACGTGAAATGGTACATCAGTTGGTAAATCAGCTGAAAATGTTGCTTGATGAATGCAAGAGGACTTTTCTGGTATTTTTCTTGTCAGACTTTCTTGACATATTTGTATTATTAGTTATGATTTTATTTGGTTTTTCTTCTTGTTATAGTGGTTTTCTGTACAATGTTTTCTTTTCATCTATTTGAGAAAAGACTTTGACAAAGATAAAAGTGAAAAAACACATTCACATATTGTTGGGGTGGGGAAAAGATTTCAATAGAAAGGACAGATGGACATGTTGGTGGTGGTAGCATGTTATGGAAGGCTTGTTTGGATTTTCAACAAAATTCGGACTCTCGTCATATTTTAATAAATCTATTTTATGCTTTTTTTGAAGTTTCTCAGGTAGCTTGGAACCAGTTCTTTAAATTGGCTGCAACATTAACACAGGGTCATGTTACAAAGTAAACAGAATCTGCAGCAAGAGTTATTGTGATCCTTTTCATATTTTATAATGGCCTTATTTGGATTAGCTGCTTTATGTGATATTTCAATGGCTTTTATTTAATTTTGTGAATGGAAGCAAGAAATATATTGCATTTGTTGGCTAGAGATGGATCACACAATGACCTCTGGATGATCTTGTTTCCAGGAAACTGACTTTAAGGAATGGAAGCTGGTGGTTCAAGAAATAGTTAGATTTTTGAAAGCTGACACTGCTTTTATGAATATCAGACCTTTAAGGTACAGCCTTGTACTGGATCCCCGTCCAGAAGATCTACCGCATACTTCTGTCTCTATCACAAAGAGAAGTTTAAAATTGCGGGATTCAATACTCAGTAGCTATCATCATAATGAGGTTAGGTATTAAAGTTTTTCTTTTTCCCTCTTCTTGCCATTAAAATTTGAAAATTTAAATGCTCTGATTAGCTTTTAATTCAAGTGTTCTGATGGCTTGTTTCTTGGACAATATTGTACATAATAAGTTGCAGTAGTGATTTTTACTTTTCCTGTGTTGTTCATTTCTTGATCAGGTCAAGTTTTCGGAGCTCACTCTTGACACTTTCAGGATGCTTCAGTGCCTAGAATGGGAACCCAGTGGTTCATTTTACCAGTCAAGTAATATTAAAATTGGCCAGAATGGGGCCCCTGGGCCTAGTCGCATAAACTACTCTCAGGATATTGCTGATCCTTCTTTGCCACCTAACCCTCGGAAAGCTATCTTATATCGTCCATCTGTGACTCATTTTATAGCAGTAAGTAGGATGTGAGATATTAATGTTTGTTTGCTGCTTTATTATTTTGACTTCCAACATTGACTTGGTTGGTCTTTAAATATCCCAGTCATAATTGTAGTTATTCTATATAAATTTCAGGAATTTCCTTATATTAATTCGGTCAGTTGAAATATGTTAATACCATGAATTAATTATGGAATTCAAGGCTATTATGTGGAGAGAGATGTATTCTCTTACTCATGGGTCTTGCTTTCTATGTCATTTAGTACTGTATTGGAAAACTCAGGAGCCCTGCACAACTTTCCTGTTAATGGTAATAAATTGATCTCACCTTATCTAGATGATATACTTTGTGACGAAGAATTGGAGTTTATGGATTAAATGTCTACTCAATATTATGTAAACATTCATGCGTCATGACAACAATTGATCTCTCCTCATATAGATGATATAGTCTTTAATGAGAAAAAATGGGAGCTTACAGATTAAATGTCCAATCAATATGATGTGTATAGTCATGCCAATTATCATTCATTTTATTTTATTTTATTTTATTTTATTTTATTTTTTGGGGGTTTGGGGTTATAGCTGCGAGACTGCAACTGGGAAATGATGTTTGCTTAAAAGCTTTAGAATGGATATGTTTCTCAAGTTCTTTTTCCATATTCTGTTTTTAGTTATCAATCATTGTCTTTTCCTTGGCAGGTTCTGGCCACAATGTGCGAGGAGCTCCCCCTTGATGGTGTCCTCTTGATTTATTTATCTGCTTCAGGTTACATGAATTCTGTTTATGCCCAAGCTCATGTTTGCCAAATTATGTTTGTTATAGGAGTGTGATGTTGTTATGCCTTTTACATCATTCAGATTGCTTCAGAAAGAGTTGAAAACTCTATTTCATCTCCATCAGGTGCTGGAACTTCAACAAATGCTGCTGAGTACACTAACAGGAACTTTCAATCGCATACCACCTCCTCAGATGCAACCTCCACTTCTCCATTGAGCTCACCACATAATTGCCAAAACCCCACCTCGAGGCAAAATAGAGGAGAATGCGTGGATTACCTTGGTGGCTGCTTGCAGTTTGGCACTCGTGCAAATGGAGGTATGCTATTCCCTTCACCTATCCAAGTTTAGCCTGTTCCACTTGTCTGAACTAGATTAAGGGGATTGCAAGCATGGCAGTGCCAAGATATACTCTTACATTCTCTCTTCCTATTATAACTTCTTCATACTGTTTCTGCATCATTGACTATATTATGACTTCACTCCTATAGCCTTATGCTGTCTGCAGTAAAACCTAATACTACTTAAAGGGATGAATTTTTTAAGTCATTTTATATAGTAAAATGCACCAAAATTGAGCTCTTTTTGGTATCAGTAATACATTGTGATATATGCCAATTGCTTCATAAAAACTTCTCTTTTTGGTATCTCTCATATACTTTTGCACCTTTGATTCTGCCAGGACTGTAGAATGTTTACTCTGACATAATATACCACTTTTTCAGGACTAAACTGCATTTATCCTTCTGATATTATTCCCTTCACAAGGAGACCACTTTTTATGGTCATTGACAGTGACGGCAGTGAAGCATTCAAGGCAAGTGTGGGACTTCTTACGTTTTTATGGTTTATCCATTCATAGTTAAGTTTTAATTAGTTTACATAATAATTTAAATGGGGAATCAATTGTTAATCATTGAGGAGGTTTTACAAGTACATGAGGATTTTCTAAGGAGATATAATGTTGGATGTGTAGGCATAATTCAGAACATTGATAGTTTAAATTTTATGGTGATTTTTTAAGGTTCAGAGTGTTGCAATGGATTCTTGTACCTTCTAAAAACTGATGGGCCGGTCAAATAATAGAAGCAAAGAATTTTGCTTCTTTAAGCAATATTTTGGTACTCAGGAATCACTGTAATCAAGTGGTGTTTCTTTCCTTGTTCTTTTTTTTATATTTTATTGACAATTAATACCTCCCAAAAGGAATCCGATGAAGGTGGGATTCTTCCCACATCTTGGTACTAAGAGATTAGCTGGCACCATCAAATTTGATACGATCTGGAAAAGAATTTCTTCTTTTCCTGTCTAAATTATAAAAACTTCTTATAGGAGGCAAGAAGATGGATTAGGTAGGGTGCTTCCATTTTCCATGCCTTTGCTTTGCAGTGTACATGGTTAACATTTTGGAAATATTGTTGGGCACCTGTTGTTGAGAAATTGTTGTATAGGTTAAGCAGTGTAATCACTTTACCTGTTTATTGATCTGTTGACGTCAGGAGCTTTTGTCATTTGAAACTTTATGTACTGTTAATTGTCATCTTGAATGATATCTATGGTGTCCAGCCTACTACCATGTAGCCTTTGTGTGAGTCATCATGGCATTGTAAAATGTTTGCAGGCTATAAATGGCGCTGAGAAAGGGGAGCGAGCTGCAATGCTTCTTTCACCAAGCAGTTCAATTCCCATTGCTGTTACTGATTTCTCTCGCAGCCCAAGTGGTAGACCATTCACCATTTTCCTTACAGCCCCATTACAGGCCTTTTGTTTGTTTCTTGGTATTTCGGGTTCTGAAATTGAGATGGTGTGTAGGAATCAAGCATTCTATATCCTCATTATTATTGGTAATTTCTTTTGTTTGTTTGATGTAATGGTGAAGTATATTTTCTCAGGATACATATACCAAAGCTGAGAAGCTTCTTTCTTCATCATTGACTGAGTGGGGATTAACTTTGGCAACCTCAGAAAATCTTGATCCAGTGTGGGCACAGATTCTAAGAGATCCATTTCTAAGGAGACTTCTTCTGAGGTACTTTGCTATCTCTAGTCATCTTTTCCTTTTTTGCCAGCTTAAGACTTTAGTGCCTGCAAACCATAAATAGTTGTATCGGCATGGTGAAGGTTGACTTACGGAATCAACGGTAAAGTCTTCATGTGTTGAACAGAATCTTTCGACATCATTTTCTCCAAACAAGATCATTTGTACTACAATGCTTATGCAGAAATTAAAATTATTTCAGAAATATATATGATTTATGTCTTTGGTTCTCCATTATCGCAGATTCTTATTTTGTCGAGCAGTTTTGACACTATATAGACCAACCTTTAGGAAGAAGGAATTCCACCCTGAGTGTGTGCCTTCTCTTCCAGAGTGTCTTCTGCCAACCTCAACACTATCTCAAACTACAATTCTGCAAATGGCTCACCTTTTCGGTGCAACCGATAGATTTATTTTCTCTGAAGGAATTGTGCTTCCCGATAATACAGATGATGACATTGAGGTAGTTTCATCCTCATGAAGAAAACATCTCTAAGGGAGAAATGGAAACCATTGAGAAATGTAAAATTTGTGAATTTGCTGTTTGGTTTTTGAGAAAATGTTGTTTAAGCCACCTTTACCTAAGATGATTAACCTTATTTATTTCTTCTCCTTTTTACTCCCAGATTCTTTTTTGGTTGTAAGTTTGTGATCTCTTGTAAAACAACATTGTGGCTTTAGATGGAACCAATCCAAACATGAAGTGCATTTTCATTTGAGACGTATGTTTTTATTTTTGTATTGGTACTTATTTTTAATTCTGAAATACAATTACTGAAGTGTTTGGTTATATTTCAGAAATTTATCTTATTATTTGCTCATTGAGTAATGTTAGCGTTTTTAGATTATGCAGATGAATTAATCACCAGTCCACATCATCTCAACCGTCAAAAGTATTTTTGAACAATAATAAATTTCATCAAAAGTTTGATGTTAACTCATTGTAAGATAAAATACTAGTATTTTATTATTTTTATAACTTTGTTTACAAAATAATATGAAAATTAATTTATTACTCGTTAAAATTGTATTCACATAATTAGGATTAAGATGAAATTATCTTAACATTATGTAGGAGCATGACACCAGGAACCCAAGGGTTGCAAGTAAAATTCATTCATTTCTTAATCTTCGTAAACATTCTTTGTCCAACATTTGCAATCCTTGTCTTAAATAAAGATATTTGTTGTTTATTTGTTTTAAAGGTCATTATGTTATTATTTTAATGGATTTAATAAATAAACAACGTGTCAGCTTGCTGGAAAACACGGGATTATTCTGGAGCTCTCTTGGACAACAACAACGACCACCTTCTCAACTTTTCTGTCAACCAACTCTTGCAAAACAATCGATTCCGACGGTCCACCATCATGGATTACCTCTTTCTATATATATTCAGCTTCTGTTAATATCCCATCTTCGCCAGCAAACACGTAAACAACATCACAGCCGTTGCAACCAAATCAAACATTCATTTCGCTTCAGCTCACTCACTCAGACACTGATTGATATTGATACCAATGGAGACATTGACGAGGGATATGCAGAAGGTGCTGAACGACATACCTGAGGAGATGGAGAAGATGCTGCAACAGCCGGCTCGGCGCTACGTGAAGAATGCCAGAGCCATTTTGAGAACTCCCGCTGATATCTACGAACACCCAACTCACTTTTCCTTTGTTCTCGACATGCCCGGCCTCGAAGTCTCCAATATCAAAGTACGTACATAGTTATATAATCTTATTTATATGTTTGTTTGTGTATAATTTTTATGAAATAAAATCATATATAATTGTTGTTTGATTGGATCGATGTGGGATGATAATTAATTAATTAATTAATTAAACAGGTGAAGGTAGAGAACGGGATTCTGCATGTTTCTGGGAAGAAGAAAAAGAGCCAATTAACGGGTGCAGCTGGGAAGGATCAAGGAGTGAAGGCCATCAGGATTGAGAGGCGTAGAGCTAGATACATGAGAAAATTTACTCTTCCTGATAACTCAAATCCTGAGGATGTTAAAGCTACATACAAGGATGGCGTTTTGGCTGTCACTGTTGCCAAGAAGAAGATACAAGAGACTCAGAAACCTAAAACTATCACCATTCCCATCTCTTGAAAATTTAACACCAAATTGATATTCATATCATATCCCTGCGTGCTGCACATGTTTGTTTTGTAGTAAAATTTGATGTTCTTATAGAAAGATTGAGAAGAAAGTTTGTACAATTGTTGAAAATCTTTTGTCGGTTCCTGTCTGTGGGGTGTAGTTGCTACTGTTTTCTCGAACCAAATTATGTAGAACTAATTATTTTAATAAGAAAATTTCTGAGCCATGTAAGAATAATCTTCTGGTATAACATTACAGCACATTCAGGATTTAAATGGGGCTCGTAACATGATAATATTATTATATTGTTGCGTAAATATATTTGTTTGGAAAATAGAGTTATGATTAAGGATTTTTATATGTAAAAGAGTGTTGAATGTAACTTCATCCACTGACTACGAATGGTCAAATTTAAACAGGAATTTGTTTACATTTTAGTGACAATTTAGTAATAAGAGCGTGGGGTGTAAATAAGCATTTCACAACAGAAATTATGTCAAATTTTATTTATTATGTACTTTTTTTTAATTTATGCATCACAAATCGAATACTTCTCTCCGAAAAAAAAGGTTATCATGTTCAAATCATCGAATTTTCTTTAACGGAATTTATTAGAAAATCTAAGCAGTTATAGTCAGGACATGTGAGAGAAACTATAGCAAATTATGATCTTATTATCGTTTTGCGGAAAATTGGGGACTAATACGTTATTATCCCATATGATGAAGTTAAGTCTGAAATCGCCTCTTCGACGAAGCTGCAAGTTACTCTGCGAGTTTGCAAATTAATCCGTCGAGTTTCAAATTCGGATCCAAAAATGACTGATTACGACAATCTTTCTCGAAATTCTCTGTTTTTAATTTATCTGCTTGTGGCAACGACTCTTCTGTTGTCGTCTACAGTCCTTGCCAAATCTCGTCGCCCGATAACTGTAAGCCGATTCTTCATTTCTTCAATGTTTATGGATAGTTTTGTTGATTTCATTTATTTATTTGTCTATTTATCTTCAATTCTGTGAAAAAAAGGACAGTGAGATAAGGCAGAAGAAGCTCGATTGCTATGCCGATATAGAGAGGTAATCTAATCTATTCGCATTCGGTTATTGATGATTGATTATTTATTTATCTATTTATTTTTATGAGTTATATAATTAGATAATTGTATTAGAATTATTGTTACCATAAAGTGTAGTTTTTGTCTCTGCTGTTTGATTCTTTGAGCAGTATTACACAAAATCAATAATGGATTATGAGTCCTGAACATGGGACAGGACAGAAATTTAATGGCTTTATTATTAAAGTTTCATAATCTCTGTTGTTTTAGCATTGGTATGGTCAGCTTCATGTTATGGATGTGGATTTAGGTTTCATTCAGTACTGGCTTTTACAACTTTGAAAAAGTGTTTAGCAAAACACCAACTTTTAGTAGGGTTATCCTCTTTTCAACTAATATTTGACATCGTGTTAATCCATCTTACAGTAGTTGTGGCTTCAAAGCCTAATTCCTCCCAAATGAAGCTTAAGTATGGTTTTTGCCATTATCTTTTTCATTCTTTTAGAAAATAACTGAGGAGTCTTTGATGTGTGATTAAAAAATAATTTTCATACTGTTGAAGTTTTTGGATATTGATTGGATGCAACCTCAGAATGCAAATGAAGCAGTTTTTATTGTTTGTAGATTTTAACTGGTGTTAGGAAACGTCTTATTATTTGTAACCCTTCGTTTCTGAAACAAAGAATTATATCCAAAGTGGATAACACAAACATTATCTTTCTTTGTGCAGAAGGATTTGATTATGTATTTGAAAGTGTATTGGGTAATGGGTAGCACATTTTAGAAATTTTAATTTGTAATCAGATTTTCAAGTTGTCTATTTTATCAAATATCAAGTTAGAGTTTTCTGCAATTAGATGGCAATAGCAGTCTGTTACTTAAAAAATGCATCTTTTGACAAGGTTTTGTTTCTTTTTTCCTTGTTTGCTTATTGTGCTTTATGATGGAATTAGTGGATTATGGGGTCGGCAATGCAAGTCTTCGATGATAGCAAAAGAGAATTGTGCTTTGCGATGTCTTTCCCCTGCTTGCTATGAGCTTGTTTATGAGAGTGATCCAGTAAGATGGTTCATTTTAATTTGTCCTTTATTTACTAGCCTTATATTATGTGTCTTTTTTTTTTTTTTAAAATATTATAACTCCTTCATATTTTATGTGCTTCAAATGTAGCTTGAAGAAGGAGAAAAAGATTTTGTGAGGAGTCAAGAATTCAAATACTGTATGCATAAGTAAGTTAAACATTTCTCTATTTACTTATGATAGAAAATAGTATTTTAATCTCTATATAAAGTGCTGCATATTATTTTCACACAATTTGATGCATTGGAGACTATAGACACCATTTCTGGAAATTTTCATTGTGTCATATCTAGTTATGATGAACGTGAAGTGAAGCTTGTATGAAGGCTGGTTCCTTTTATTTCTGGCCCTCACTCCTTTCCCTATTTCTATAAGGACTTCTTATGTGGAAACTATGTGAATAATTTGGCTATCAAGATCTTTCAAATTATCGCCTGTTATCGATTTCAAGTCCTTGGGGCTTGATATGCGCATGAAGTATTAAAACTCTGAATTACTGAGGCGTGCAAGTAGAATGAGGAATAGGCATCTAGCAAGAAGTTGTTTAAAAGTGCCCATGATTTTAATTGTGGAAGAAATAATTTTATTTTGGTTGTTTTTATAGGGAAGAAGAGGTAGGAAGAGGGGAGAATGTGGTGGGATGATTGTTCTAAGGCTGTGTTTTTGGTTGGGTTGGAACAAAATTATGTTAGAAAGAAGTGCTAGGTACAACTGAATGAGGGATAAATGCTGATAGAAATGATGGCTGTATGGAAAGACATGCTGTTTAGGATCATTTTATGAGCAGTTGAGTGTCTATTGTGGCTGAAATGAGTATGATTTGATGTATGAAAGTGATAAGAAATAATTGGCAGATGGTATTACAAATATTTGTTTGTAATTATGATTATTTGGGGATGAGATGAGATGAGATGAGATGAGAAAGAACACACAAACGCATGAGTACACAAGGTTCTCACAAGGTAAGTGAATATGCAAGCTCCACATGAACAAGAGAGCCTCTACGCACACGTAAAGATGCAAGTGTGTGAATTTCAGCCCTAAACGCACAAGTGCGTAAGGACAAATGTCAATTGATGAACAGTAATGGCCGCATGAACAGCAACCCGAGAGAGAAAAGGCTGAGATAGAATTTGATTGTTTACTGGTTTGGGGGCGTTTGTGTTCAAGTCAGACTCATTTTCAAGTATGCGAGTCAATTGTAAAATACTACTTTCTTAATGGTGAATGAAACCTAAAAGCTTCCTGAATTCTTTAAGTTGTCCAAAGAGGTGATGCATACTCTAAAGAGTTCTTACTTAGCCTAGGACTTAGAATACTAGAAATACTTAACTCGTAAGTAATTTGACATTTTAGGAACATCATGAAGTTGTTAAGTTGATTAAGTAATCAGTTGTCAAAAAAGTTATTAAATTATTTGAACTCTTCTAAGGAGGTGGAAGAGTTTATATAAAGGAGATGTAGGATAATCATATATGTTTTAATAATCCCATTATTAATTCCTCCATCATCAAATGAATAAAACATTTGTAATATTCATAATATTCTTAATGCTAGCTTCTTCTTTTGTGCATAATTCTCTTAATCCCTGTTTTTTGTCCACTGCCCATTTTCAAATTGAAGTGAAGTAAGGTTTACTTAGCGTCAGTTGTGTGCGAAGTTGCTTGGTAAGACTGTATGGAACAATTTTATTTGTGGCAGTTGGTATTAGAGTTATGGTTTCAAAAGAAGAAGAGAGGTTCACTATGGCACAAAACGAAGAAAACCATGGACGTGAACTTGCTATTGCCGAGGGCAAGAAGACTCAAGTGCAAAGCAAAACCCAAAACTCGAGATGTACTTATAGAACTCTGTATTATTGTTTAGAGGTAAAGAAGGGCCTTGTCAACACGAGAGATCGACTTGACGGTCTAGAGCAGAACATGGAAGACCTTGAGAGCAGGTTGGTTGCTCAAGGTGATGAGATGTGAGAACTCATCAACAATTCCACCCAATCTATTGAGGAGTCACACTGTGTAGGATTTGAAGCATTCGAAGCCAAATTCTTTGAGTTCATAAACAAGATGCAATAAGAAATGCAAGAATTGCGATTAAGTGTGGAGGACGCAAAAGAGGACATTAGTCTTTGCAAGCGATCAGTATTTAGCGGCGCTAATATTCCCAATCTTCTGTCATAGCGAACCACTCTTCTTCTGTTGAAATTGAAGTTCTGATACTAACTGTCATGGATGGAATCGTTTTGTGCGGTTTTAGCGAGCAATATCGAAAACTTGTGACTAAGCAAGTTTTACTTTACTTAAATTCAAAAGTAGGCAGTGGAAAAAAGGAGAGATTATGCACAAAAGAAGAAAGCTAGTATTGAGAATATTAAGAATATTACAATGTTTTATTTATTTGATGATGGAGGAGTTGATCATGGTATTATTAAATTATAGATGATTCTTATAAATGCTCCTACATTCTCTTTATGCAGACTCTTTCACCACCTTAAAAGATTTCAAATACAATTTGACAATTTTTTTGACAACTAATTACTTAATCAACTTGACAACTCTATGATGTTCCTAAAATGTCAAGTTACTTATAAGTTAAGTATTTTTAAAATGTTTAATCTTAAGATAAGTAAGAATTTTTTAGAGGATGCATCACCTCCTTGGACAACCTAAAGAATTTCGGTAGCTTTTAGGTTTCCTTCACCATTAAAGAAATGGTATTTTGCATTGGGTTCACTTGCTTACGAACCTGATCAGGTTAATATGTTTGAAAACGAGTCTGACTTTAACACAAATGTTCCCAAACCAGTGAACAACAATTGTGTGGATTCTGATTCGGCTTTTTTACTCTTGGTTAGCTGTTAATCTGCCAAAAAGTGTCCTCGCGCTTGTTTGTTTGAGGTTGAAACTCGCACGCTTGCATCCGTATGTATATGTAGATGTCCCCTTTGTGCTCGTGCACTTCCATGCCCTCCTATGGAGTTTGCATATTTACTTACCCTTATGAGAACCTTGTGTACTCTTGTGCTTATGCATTTGCATGTTCTCGCATATATGCTTGACACTCGTTCGCTCTTGCATCGTATTCTGCTCATGTTTGGCAATCTGTGACATAAAGCTGTGGAAAAGTTGTTGCTTTAGCATAGTAGGATGCTGTATTGCAGTTTCCACATTACTCTTCATCTTATCATTACAAATGAAATGAACATTGCTGTTATAGAGCTTCCTTGTCTACAATATTGTTATTAAACTAAATTATCACTGCTCCTATTTTGATCTATATCTCTTGGGGTATTTAACATGTGGGACATTTGTTTTGCTTATCTGGCAATGTCGTTGGAGTAAGTGTTAAGATCTGATGTAATAAGTGTGTATGGACTATGTTGTTTAGTGATATACAAAGAATGGTCAAAACGGGTGGTAAAGTTTTATCTTCAGAAAGTTGGTCAAAACAATCTACTCGTTAGCATGAATGAGGGGATAGAGAAAGTCTAGGTGAACTCAGGTGAAGGCAAAGAGCACCATGTTTATCTTATGTTGATATTCAATGAACATTAATGGGATCGCTTATTTCAAGCAATACATCATATTGCCTATCTGTGGTTTTTGTGCTGAGTTCATGTTCTTTGTTTCTGAGCATTCAAAATGGCTAGTCCATCTTTTCTTTTCCTTTTTCTTTTAAAGTAATCATTGTAGCTCTTGCCATGAGTGTGCATGATGTACAATGCTGGTACATAGCAAAGTTTCCCAATTTTTGAACATTTTTTCAAAATAACATGATAGAATTGTATGAATTGAACTCTGAAGGCTTAGTTTAATATAGTAGAGGTATCTTTTTGGAAGACATGAGCATGGCAATTATCTATGAATGAGCTGTTCAGACATCAGAGACCCCAATTAAACTGGTATTTATTCATACAATTCTGCTTACAGGTTATCACTAGGTGAGAGCCTCGAAGGTATCAGGGGTGCCTTCGATTATTGAATGACGTGAGCCAACATCAGTGGGGCAACTATCTGAGAAACTGAAAGCAATATTAATCTCTCTCTTTTCTATCCATCTTGCCGAGTCTTAAATGTAAGCGTGGCGTGCTTTTGCGGGTGTGCTTATATAATCCATGAACATTGTTTCTTGACATGGCAGCTGAAGAAATGATCTGTTGTACCTTCAGCATTCGCAAACTGTATATTTCTCAAACTCAAGCCTTATTATCTTTATTTTGGAACATGAATTTTCTCTTTATCTGAGTATTTGTTCTCAGTAAATATTTAAGTTAGTTTATGATCGTGGACGGTGAAAAAATATATATATACAAAATATGTGATTGGCACGCTATGATCTAACAGAAAGAGGTACATTTTATCCACGAGATGTATGCGTAAATTTGCATTTACATTTTTAAACTTGAAAACAAGCATGGGAACAGAGCTCAAGTTAGTTAGAAGAAGATAGAAAATAGATAATTTTATTATTATGTTTTTTTTGTATGAAATTCCCATGTGATTCAGGTGTTTAAAATTACATGCACGCGTCTCAACATCTGTCCTTTCACGCCGCCGATTTTGTGATTGTAGTGGCATTGACGCTCATGTCCAGATAATGTTTCACTCTAAAGGGAGTTCCGAATTTAACACTTAAGCTCGAGTCTTGCGGTCCTAGGGCCCACTGTGCAAATTAGGTATCCTAAGATGTGACGTGGCGAGGCTTTCCGTAATATTGAGTTATAAAGTCCTAAAAGAAATCACCGAACTTGGAAGGTAACTATAATTATAATCTAATTTCATATTAATGAACTCAAGACAGCATAATTATACAGTTGTCAAACAAATGAACCACACAAGACATAAATTCAAAGTGAGTTGTTATAATAAAACGACAAAAGTAAGTGGGTCTTGTTTGGTGTATAGTACATATTTTGAAAATTAAAACAAAAGGGAAGTAGAGTTTTAGCCCCATTAAATGGGGGCATCATTTTCAACAAAAGAATATTTTGGTTATCGAAAAAATAATAATTACTTGTTAATGTATCACTTTCGTTTTATTTCATAATTTATATATAAAATATATATATATATATGTATGTATGTATATATAGATTAATAAAAATTTTACTATCTGCCTTCTAAAATTAAACAAGGAGGGAAGAGATAAGTGGAAAACTAACATCAAGCTTCCTACTTTTCACGCATTGATCAAAAAAGAACACGTGACTTTAAATGATGTTCATAAGCAGTAGCAGAAGAACACGCCAGCAAGACACACCATTCTATTTTATATATATCCAATAATGAATGCGGCGAAAGTGGAAAAAAAAAAAAAGAGAAAAAAAGAAGAAAAGACTGCTAGATATGGATTGGACTATTAGAAATTTAATTAATATAAAGATTTTTCCAATATAAATTTTTAATTATATTCATGTTAAGAAAATTTTATCCTCTCAATTAAAAATTAATACTCTTTTTTAATTACTTCTTGTTCCTTGGAAAAAATTGCTATGCTAGCAATCAATTGCTTGTCCAATTTTAGGTTAATTTTTAAAATTTAAGATCACATCTCTGCTCACAAATTAATGAACAGAACCCGAACTTTTACAAAAGGTTAGGACTAGCTGGCACATTTGAGTGCAGTTGTGGTGTAATTGTTTGACCTGCAATTCCAGTTATGATTCCACAAGCATTATCATGAACATTAATTAATTACAATCATATAGTTTTAATAAATTATAATTATAATTAGGGGTTAATTAAATATAGATCTTGAAAATTATTTCCACTTCTTAGTGACTAATGGGTCCGATTACTAAAGTAATTAATTTCGCATTAAACTAATTGTCATGATATAAAGAGAAAGCATGTGTGAAAATTACCCCTAGCTATATATTACAGTTGTACATAGAGAAACATTAAAAAATTCAAAGTGAAAGATTAATGATATATATATCTAAAGTGCCAACCTTACCTTCTCTTTTGTTTTTGTATTTCTGCTTAAGTGTAAATTAATACTTTCATTAAAGTTAAGATATATGAATATTATAATGTTTCAATAACGTAAGTTAGATAAGTATGGCATATTAAATAACTGATTAAAGAGGTTATATATAAACATGAATATAATATTACAATACAAAACTTGTATATTAATTAACATTGAGTGTTTTGCTGACTAATATTCAAGAATTTAATTTTTGGAAAATACAATAAGTATATTATTGAGAATAATAAAATAGTACGTAAGTATGAATATATATATATATATATATCCTTAATTAATGTTACAGTGATTGGTTAAAGTAGTAATGTTTAAATACTGAATAAGAAAATTACTAAAGCAATACTAGTTTCCAAAATAGAAATTTCCTAATAAAAACAAAAGAATAATAACAAAAGATCTTCCAAAGTTGATCAATTGTAAAGGAAACTCAAAAGCATAAAACAAACATACTGCCTTTTTCTTCAAAAGTTTCACTTCAATTGTCTTGTTTTTCTACATAAAATTCAATGGAGAAGCTAGATTATTCCTGACCAAGTTAAAGTTGATAAGACAGTGTAAAAGGAAGGCACTCTAGCTCCTTTTCCTTCTTTAAATTGGCTCTGCAAAACTCTCGTTCTCATCAATTTCATCCGTTTTCTCTTGCTAGCTCTTGAAAGTAGTAGTATTATCATATTTCCATGGAGAACCAAAGCGTAGACCCCCAAGTACCTCACCCAGATCAAGTAGTTTTGTTCATGGACCAACTCAGCCCCAATGTCAAGGAATCAAAACTGAAAGTAGAAACCAATAACCAGACTTCGCCGCAAATCGCAGCAAGAACCAAACCCCTACGCGGCATTAGCTTCTCCAAACCCAAATCCCGTTTTTCAGAACCAACCCATCCTCTTCCTCCCAAAGCCATCCCCGAAACGACTGAAGAATTTCAACCCTTGAACTCACAAGACAACTACTCGACTGACGACGACGACGACGAGTGGTTTGATGATGTTGCTGAAGATGCACAAGCTAAATATCGAAAAAGGAAGCAGAGAAAGATGAACAAGAGAGTCTTGATCGAGTGGACATTGTTTCTCATTATTATGACTTGCTTAGTCTGCTCTTTAACCCTAAAACCCATCAAACATAAAGTTCAGTGGGGCTTGGAGCTATGGAAATGGTGTCTCATGATTATGGTCCTCTTCTGTGGTCGTCTTCTCTCTGGTTGGGTTGTAGGGTTTCTCGTTTTCCTCATCGAACGCAATTTCATGCTGCGGGAAAAAGTTTTGTACTTCGTTTATGGATTGCGCAAGAGTTTCCAAAACTGTGCATGGCTAGGGTTTGCTTTACTTTCTTGGATGATCTTGTTTCCGAACGTTCACAAACACAACGCTGTGTTGAAGAAAGTATTTCGTGCTCTCGTAGCTGTACTCATTGGTGCAACCATTTGGCTAATGAAAATCGTGTTAGTCAAAGTTCTTGCATCTTCCTTTCACGTTACTGCGTTCTTCGACCGCATGAAAGAGAGCGTTTTCCATCACTACATTCTCGACGCCTTATCAGGACCGCCGCTAGACGAGACTGAGATGGAAACGCCGCGGTTAGTCGGCCTTCACACCTCGAAGTCCATGCCGGCGAGGCTGAGAAACGGCCCTCCCGCACGGACGGTGTCGAAGAAGTTCGGGTCGAGGAGGATTGACATGGAGAGGCTGAAGAGGCTGAGCTTACACAGCAGGGCAACGGCGTGGAGCGTTAAAAGACTAGTGAAGTACGTTAGGTCATCTGGGTTGTCGACGATTTCAAAGACGGTGGATGATTTTGAGGAGGCGGAGTCGGAGATTAACAGTGAATGGGAAGCCAGGACCAGCGCTCAAAGGATCTTCAAGCATGTTGCAAAGCACGGAGCTAAGTGAGTTGATCATTATCATTTCTTTTGCTGCATGCTACTCTCTTTTTTCGGTAAAATTGCAAACATGAGATCATGCACATATTTCTGGTCCATTCATTTGTTAATGTGTTCACTTAGCCAATTAATATTAACTAGCTATCCGTCTTTGACCGATGTTAATCCATAACCTAATTAACTATATTCAGTCGGAGCCAGTGGTCCTCCCTCAGCCTTTGTTTCGCCGCTTTTCAACGTTCGTCAACATCTTTTAAGGAACTGAATTGAGTTCTTTTTATCTTACCACAGAAACAGTATTAGGCGACACACAGTCACTTACTATATCATTTGTGTGTTTATATGATTATTAATCTCGCTAAGCATATATGTATTTAATTTAGAATTGACCAATTAAACAACATTTATGATAATTAAAAAAATTATTGCAGATGAAATATTTTCGTAAATTGCATCTTATACTCCTTTATAATGAAGCCTGGATTTTAAATCCAAATCATATTGATTGATTTGATTTATAAAACTGATTATAAAAAGATTTAACAAATTTTAATTTTTGATATATACATTTTTTCTAACGTCACAACATATATATGCCATATCATTAATTTAATTATAATTTGCTGGATGTGAGGATTTCTCATATATACCATTTTGCAAATGGGTTTACTTTAATGCTAGCTATATGTACAGTGGTGGGGTTGAAGCTGATATTTTCTGCTGCTATAGTTTCTACAAATAATGATCTCATTAATTTCCAAGCTGACATTATTGTATATGCTTTTGAAAATTATATTGTAGCTCTTTTTGAAACACATATCTCTAGTACCATATAGCTAGGTTTTGTTTACGATTGATTCTTACCCGTAAATTTTTATGTTAAAAGTCAATAACGGACACCTCTCAAAACATACTATGAATTAATGTCACTAAAAAGAATTCAAAGTTGTAATCATTAAAGAAATCCAGCGTAGTTGGCTTAGTGCATGTAGCACTAGCTAGCTTTTCTTTTCTTTTCTTGTACTTTCATTTTATTATTAATTAGTTTGAGAACAAACCATGTACATACATATATATATATATATATATATTCAGGTAGTGGAGTTTGATTGGCTAGCTAGAACTGCCGGCCTACCCCCACCAATTGGTGGTTTCTGCACTAGGTGACTGCATATTACCTCCCGAAATCACTTTCCCTTACAATATTCTTAATTACGTCTATATAATGTCATGTTACCTCATCTTCAGTCGATTCATTCAAGTTGAGTTATTTTTTACACATGAAATCATTTACAAAATTAATACTGTAAATGTTATTTTTTAAAGTTATTATTGCCTTTTGCATATATATATATATATATATATATATAAAGACCTAAAGATTTTATTCTATGATGGATGCTTGCTTTTCACCTTATACTATTGTTTTAAAAGCTGCGAGCTGGATATGAAGTATATATTATTTATCCTGATTTCAAGATTTTATTCTATTGTTCTTCCCATAATCATTTTGCTGTTACTTTTAATGTTATAGATACATAGAAGAGGAAGACCTACTAAGATTCTTAAAGAGAGAGGAAGTTCATACCATATTCCCTCTCTTTGAAGGCGCTCTTGAAACTGGAAGGATCTCTAAGTCTTCTTTCAGAAATTGGGTGGTAGGAATTAATTATCTACACTTAATTTCACTAAATTATTAGATACAATATTCATCGCAGGATTACTAAGTATTATTAATTATCATGTGCTAAATTAATATTATTACCTTGGAATAATTGGGTAGGTGCATGCTTACATCGAACGAAAAGCTTTGGCACATTCCTTGAATGACACAAAGACTGCTGTGCAGCAACTTCACAAGTTGGCTAGTGCTGTCGTGGTTGTGATTATAGCAGTGGTTTCCCTGTTGGTAATGGGATTGGCCACAACCAAAGTAGTGTTCGTTGTCACTTCCCAATTGCTGCTTGTTGGATTCATGTTTCAAAACACTTGCAAAACCATGTTCGAATCCATCATTTTCGTCTTTGTTATGCACCCTTTTG
The DNA here is from genome assembly GCA_022749755.1 of Azadirachta indica. Lineage (NCBI taxonomy): Eukaryota > Viridiplantae > Streptophyta > Magnoliopsida > Sapindales > Meliaceae > Azadirachta > Azadirachta indica. Next base: position 13,007,093 of record CM040453.1, read on the forward strand.
ATGTCGGTGATCGCTGTGTCGTCGATGGGGTTCAGGTAAGTTCAATTTATGTTGATTTTCCTTGATGTTTAGGCTAAATATTGGCACATATGGACATTACATTCTCATTACGCGTGATGAAAAGTTGATGCCCAATTGCCCACGTAAGTTGGGTTTATGCCCATTAATAGCTTAATAGTAGACTAATGGGGCCTATAAACATGCTTTATGGCGGACGAAGCCTAAAAGAAGTTATCTTTTGGGTGCAGATGATCGTGGAAGAAATGAACATTCTAACTACAGTGTTTCTACGTTATGACATGGAAAAGATATACTACCCCAACTCTGTTCTTATCACAAAGCCTATAAGCAATTTCAGGAGAAGTCCGGACATGGGGGATATTGTTGATTTCACCATTGATGTCTCAACTCCTGTTGATGATATCAATGCTCTCAAGAAAGCTATACAAGCGTAAGTATCCTCTCCCCTACATTCTAATGTTATGCCAGTTCAGGTTCTATATCAGCGTCCATATTAACTAATATGAGAAAATTTTACTGGATGGCAGATACGTAGAGAGCAAGCCCAAGTATTGGAACCCAAAACATGCAGTCATATTCAAGGAAATAGAGAATATGGACAAGATGAAGATGGCCGTATGTGTTCAGCACACAATGAACCATCAAAATTATGGGGAGAAGAGCACGAGAAGATCAGAACTTGTGCTTGAATTGAAGAAGATTTTTGAGAACTTGGGCATCCAGTATCATCTCCTGCCTCAAGAAGTTCACCTCACACAAGCTAACATAAGCAATAATAATGCCAGGATTGGGCTGCAATAATCTTGATGTACACAAATGCCGACCAATTGCTGTTAAAAGTGGGCGTCGCTTATATTAGCTAAGCTAGCAAGTGCATTTAATTATCAAGCACTAATTTAAAGTTGTGACACAACCAATGTGAGAATTAGTTTTAATTAATTTGGCTTTAATTTCATACATATAGTTTAATTATCTATGCAAGAAGTTATAAATGAGATATGCTTTTTATCGGCTCATTTCAAATCATAATTTTTGTTGTCTTTTGAATATATTGTTATACTATTGTATTGTATAATGAATAAATAACGCATCACTTAATAAAATAAAAATAATTATAATACTCTATCTGGTATATTCTTACAAAGATATTATAAGTGGAAAACTTAATAAATTATATTTGTTTTCAACAAAATGTAAATACTTTAAAAATTAAATATTATGCTTATTTAGGTAGAGTTACATTTGAGTCTTTAAGCGGCAGATAACTAATGGTAATGGACTCAAAGGAGAAAATAAAGGTTAATTGACATTTGGAGATGTCAATTTTATCTATCTTTTTAGAAAAATTTTAAGTGAATAGTAAATGTTATATTAAATCATGATGAAGGTGAGATAAAATAAAAGGTGAAAGTTGAAAATAATATGATTTTATTGGACTAATCAATTATTTTTGATCTTGTTAGTGGTCCGGGATCTGGATAGATGTGAAATTGGGTAAAAAATTTATAAATTCTTAAAATTTAATTTATTAGACTGATTAATTATTATTGATCAAATTTTAATTAAAAAATTATTAAAAATAATTTTAATAAACAAATATTTTTATCTTTTAAAAAATAATTTTTTAATTTAAAATATAATTTTTAAATATTATACCAAATATATTTTTAAATATTATAAAATTCATATTAGAATTTACATTTTTAGATCGTATTTAAATTCTTAAAAAAGTGTTAGTTTTCGTATCAGAATCAAATGGGTCGTCAGAGATTTGTAAGTTCTTTTTTCTATAGAATTTCAGGTGTGAGTTAGATATCAAAAACGTAAATTTGGATGCTATGTTTCAGTAATCCAATCTTATGCGAGTTAATCGCTCAATTACTCTCTTTGATTCACTTTCAGCATGATTTAGCGGTGGAAGGCGAAGAGCAGAAAGAGCTGAGAAAAATGGCGGAATCTACTTCTTCCCCTTCTTGGAATGCCTCAGAATCAAAATCCCATCTAATCAAACAGGTATTCTTTCTCCCTTTTATTTCCGTGATCTATGTCTACCCTGGCAGAATACTTTATTTTAATGATAATTTCAGGCAAAGACCCACGAGGTTGCAATTGCAGAGCTCAATAGTCTTTCGTCATCTCGGGTTAGCTCTCACTGTGAACTCACTCTTCTTTCCTTTTTATTTTTTCTTTCTAATACGCTTCAGCTTCTTGCATTGATTTTCAATGTTACCCATTTAATTTTCTTTGTATTTCCTTGAATGTTTCATTCTGTGTTGCAGTCTTGACTTGTTAGTTTGTGATCATTTTATGGAGTATTATTTCCACTTATGCAGTGGGCTTTTAATTCTTGCATTAATTTTATTAGAGCTGGGCAATAAAGTAGATGTTCTTGAATGTTCCAATTCAATTAGAGGAGTGGTTCTTATTTATCAACTGCTCTAGGATTCTTATGATGTATGTTTCTAGAATATATTAGAACACTGACTTCAGTATGTTTCAGCAATGTTTGTTTGTTATGTGAACTTGGTGAACTGATGTTGAAGAAATTGATAGTTGATGTTATGTGTTAAGGAGATGGAGAAACTGTGGAACTTCTTTTGCTTCATTGTTTAGTTGTAGAAACTGGTCCGTGTTCTGTTCTCTTTTCTGAATTTAATGGCCAATGTCCAGTATGATGTCAGATTCAGAAATATATGTTAGATGGGGTTTAAATCACATTTTTGAGTTGTGCTAGTGATAAATGATTGGAAAAAAGTGAAACATGATATGAGTTATGACACCAGCTATATGATTTTGAGTGACCACTTTGCTTTTGAAGTAGTGAGCTGAAATACTGAAGGAGTTATGTGCTTTTGCTTTTCTACTACTGTCAAACATTCATAGAATGGGATACTAGATTCAGTTGATGAACTTAATTATTTTATTTCCTTTTTTAGTGGCACTCTCTTGTGATTTTTGTGTGTACTTTGGTGGCATTGACGTGTTTAATGCATTTGCCTTTGTCCAGATATGCATCTTGGAGGATGAATCAATATAAAATTGAATTAATATGTTCAAAAGTTTTAAGAAGTAAACAATTTCTCAAATATCAGTATTTGGTAGAATTAAAAATAATGCACATATCTTGGCAATCCAATGGTTGGATTAAGAGTCTGTCTTTGATCATAAAAACAAGTTAGAAAACTATAAATTGGGAAGTACTTGTCTATATGCTACTGGCCTGGGTTTTGGATTTCATTAACATTTGAAGGGATTATCCCCGTTATACTTTTTTAACAGCTATGGATGCATCCAAAGATGCAGTTAATGCATTGGAGCGTCAACATTTATGTGCTTATCAGTCCCCTGCATTTTATGTTGCCAGAAGCTTGTTAGTTTACAGAATCAAAGACATAACCAGTTTTCTTCTTGCCTGCAGGCTGTCTATCAGAAGAACGGGAACATATATTTTCGTACGATGACTCAGAAAGCAATAGCAGCCGAGCAGAGTAAGTAATCTTTGCTGCCCACTTCACAATCTTCTTCCTTGGTGCCAATATTATTTCCAATTGATTGCTGAATGCTCTGCAGAAGAACTTGACCTGGCTAAGCGGAAGCTAGAAAAGCTGAATGCTTTTTGATTCTACTTGGACCTTGACTTCCACACTGGACCTTTCTGCTAATTTACTGGGATAATTTTGCCTTGATAGTGCAGATGCTTCTTGATTCTGTAATTTCTTAGAATTCTCAGAAGCTGCCCTGTATATGTATGGAGTATTAAACTGCAACGATTAGTAAATTAATAAATTGAATCTAAGTTTAATTATCACTTGTTAACAATATTAGTAAATTAAAATTTTATATTTTATGTAACTGATAAATTTGATCGAAGTTATTATTTATATGTGTATGTTAATAATTTATTTTTAGTTAAAACAATTATTATGAAATCATATCAACGTTTAAAAAATTATTAATACAATTGAAACAATTTTAAATTTTAAATACTTATCCTATGTTATTTATGAGATAAATTTTTTTTTTATCATCTTATAAACAATTTTGGGTGCGGAATAAAAGCCAGATAAAAAAATTTAACAAAACAATCTAATTTCTATAGAAAGGAGTGAACTAGTACATAACTTCTAACGATGTTATACAATCTCCTAAAGAGTAGCAAATTATTTATAACAAATTAAGCAAATTATTTATAACAAATTAAGGTGCAACAACTTATTCGGACAACGGAAGGCAAATAAATTACACCAGGGTATCTTTGTATACATATAGGTTGCTTCTACCGAAAGAAAATAAACATTCTATTTAATTTGTTGTCCTGAATTTTGGAACCACACAGCTGCAAGAGTTACAAGGGAAGCATAAATTGAATTGGGCAACCTTTGCACCACCTTCCCTACACCTGGAACACCCTCGGTTGCCCTCTTTGTTGCCATTGCTACTGTTGGTGCTACAACCAAAGTGATGATCAGTCCCTGACTAACCACAATGAAGGTGTCTGATGTTAACCTCTGAATAAACTTCACAAATTCTTCATGGTCGAGCTCTCCATCCAGGTTCAAATCACATTCCTTCATAAAAGAACCACCAAGAAAGTTTGGAACCATGCATAAAAGTACATAAACTTTCCAAGTTCTAAGCTCTAGAGGTTTTGCCAAGGTTATCAATCATAGACTATCTTACACCATGTAAGAGGATGATAATTAAGCATTATATGTAATGACTGTTAAAAGAAGTTAGTGCATTAATGAATAGGAATATCTCTGAAGGAATTGTGTTCCTAATATTCTTGCTTAGCAATCAGTCTGATCACCCAAGTTGAGAATATGTTAAAAGCAAGCACAAAACAGAGACATGACCATCGATTAACAAACATAGTTCAACTCCGCACATCATTCATTACATTGAATAAATAAAAAGAGTACCTGCAGCATAGCTCTCACTTGCTCTTTGGAGGGTGGATCAAAATGAGGCCCAGGCAAATGCTTGTTAATATCACTACAACATCAAATTTATATTATCATAATCTTTAGCCACACTGCTAAACAAAGAACATAAAAAAATGAAGAAATTAATGAATCATAAACATTGAATGACTACAAAGCTTCTCACTTGTATATAAGTAAGACAGCAATATACAGATCTTCGAATGTCAAATTAGGCCTTCCCGATTGATTTTTGATCCGCTCATACACCCTATCTGTTATCAACCTTATTTGTTTCTGCCTCCATTGCTTACCTGCACCCAGTGTTAAGACATGCAAAACTTCAACACAGAGATCGAAATTGTGCACTTTTAAAGTATTATTTTTGTGGAAAGAGCTTTTACTCAAAAGCACTTTTTCTACAAAAGTGCTTCCCAAGAAAAAGGAAAAGCAAATTACATTTCCGTCACTAACCACACTATGCATTACATCTCCAAAAAGGGAAAATCCAGTAAAAGACATTCATCGACTACAGAAGTAAAATTAAGATCAGAAATAATCATAATCTTCATGGATAATCAATCAAATCATCAAAAATTGTTCATTTGATCTTTCAAGAATAATAATAATAATAATGATAATAGAAAACAGTACCGTGAAATTTGTCCAGAACTTGTCCCATGGAGTTGCGGAGATCCGAGTAGAAACGAAACGACGCCACTCAGATACAGAAACCAATTAATTACTAGTACTCCTTTCCTCAGTTTCTTCTCAGAGGACAAAGAAGATTGCGCTTTAGATACTGATAAGTTAAATCAGATCTCGTGGCTTGAACTTATCGTAGCTCCGAAGGCAGACAAAAAGCAGAGCGGCAGCGCTAAACGAAAGAAGAGGATTTCCTCTACAGTTTTTGTAACATTTAGTTTCTATAATTGGCCGTTAGTTTAAAGCCACCTGGTACTCGTAGCTGACGTGGCAGATTCTTTGGATAATAACTTCTCCAGATGGAAGTAGCTGTAAAAGAAAAAAATGAGATCATTCGTAGCTGAACTAAACCTCGATCTGGATTTTTGTTTCTTTGTTTGACTTTGGAGTGTGTGATTTTTCCTTGGGATTTTTTTATCCCAATCCCGTTTTATTTAATTCAAATTTCAAAAATTAATTTTAGATTACCATATAAATATTATTTCCTAATATTGCGATCTTTCTTGTTTGAATATTTTCATTATGTATTCAGTAAGTCAACATTTACCATTCAGTAAGTTAAATTAACATTATTACAAGTAATCTTGTATGCATAGAGGATGATGATGATTCATTCAACTGAAAGAAAAAAGGGGTATGTAGCTATTCAACATGCAATCCTAAATTTCGGAAGCAGACAACAGCAAGAGTTACGAGAGACGCATAAATGGAATTGGGCAATCTTTGGACGACCATCCCTACACCTGGAACGCCCTCTGTTGCTTTCTTCGTTGCTATTGCCAGAATTGGTGCTACAACCAACGCCATTATCAGCCCCCGACTCACTACGACAATGGTGTCCGATGTTAGCAGCCCAATAAACTTCACAAATTCTTCACGGTCAAGTACTCCATCCAGGTTCAAATCACATTCCTTCATAATTAATCAACAAAACATAATCTTTTCATTGCATTAATTAATTAAACCATGCATGTAATTAGTTTTTCACTAAATTCAAGGAGCACGTATGTACCTCCACCATAGCTCTCACTCGTTCTTCCGAGGGTGGATCAAGATGAGGCCCAGGCAAATACTTATTAATATCACTACGACATATATTATATTATTAGACAGATTATTAACCAATAGATTAATTAAACTAATTAATAAAAGAAATTAATGGATCATTATATATATATTTAATATATAATTTAATAATTATAGTGGCAAATGATGATACAAAATTGACCTTAATTAATTAATTAATTCTCACTTGTACACTCGAAAGACTGCAATATACAACTCTGGGAATGTCAAATCAACTACTCCCGATTCAATTTTGATGCCATCATACACCTTAGCTGCTATCAACCTTATTTGTTTTTGCCTCCATTGCTTACCTGCACATGCTTATCCTGTTAACTATACATATAAAACACAATGTATTAACATAAATAGATTAATGCACAGAATTTGTGTTATCGGTTTCATGCTGTTTGTTTGATTGTGCAATTTTAACCATAGAAAATATATAAATTTAATAATTTATAAATAATATAAAAATATGTATAATTTTAAAAATACTTCATCTTTTTCCTCTATATACACAAGAGTAGAATAATAATAAAAAATAATACCGTTAAATTTGTCTAGAATCTGTCCCATAGAATTGGCTTGATTTTGTGCAGAAGAAATAACGAAATGGTGTCGTTCAGATGAAGATGGTAACAATTGCTAAAACTCCTTTGCGATTTTTTTATGAGAGGACAAAAGAGATAAAAGTGTGTATATAATGAAATCAAATCTTCTTGTTGCTTCATACTTGACTTGCTTTCAAGGCAAACAGAAAGGTAAATATTTGTTTGTTGTTGAACAATGGAAAAGAATAAAGAAGAAAGAAGGTAAAGAAAAGGATGGAAACGAACAAAGAAAGAATAATATACTTTTTATTTTATATTTTGACAAGAAATTGTAGGAGTAAAAAATTCATTATCTATATTTATTAACAAAAGTATTTTTAATTTATTTAATTTACAATTTAGTTATATCTTTTTACAATAATGTTAGAGTAACAAATTTTTATAAAAAACTTTATTTTATACAAAATGATATGACAATAGGAAAATAGTTTGTCTAAGACTTTGTTTATATAGTACCATTGTAATTTTAAATATAAAAGTTTAGTTAATGACTAATTTTATTTTTGAAATTTATTCTTTATTTTTGGTATTAAAGTATTAATATATTTAATAAATAATCAAAATTTTTATTCAGTGTAGAATTAAAACTCCTTAACTTTACACGTATCTTGTATCATATTATAAGTCACTAAATTTATATATTTTAACGATTGAAATTATATCTTATATATGTATTAACTGTAATATATTAATTATACATAAATTATATATATATTAAGTTTAATCTCAGTCATTAAATATAGTTAGATTTAATGTTTTACAAATAATATAAGAAATTGTGTAAAGTTAATGTGCTATTAATTTCTCCCTTTTTATATATAATAAAAAATAAGGAAGATAAATACAAAAAAAAAAGCTTAGTAAAAACATTCACAAACATCATAATAGATATAAATTTGAAGCATAAAATGAATTCAAATTCAAAAAATAAATATTACAACATCATCGTTAGATTGATCAATACCACTTCTTCTAAATAAAAATTTAGAATAATTTGTTAACATGAGTATTCATGTTACCATAATATTTAATATTAAAAGCCAATTTATAAAGATTTATAACTGATTTTTGTTTATATGTGATATAAAAATCATTATTACTTAAATTGAAAATTAGTATCATAATAAGGATAGATTTATAAATTCAATGTCCTTTTATCTGTGGAATCGGAATTCGTCGTGGGTGAGAAAGGAATATCGATTTCTTCGATTAATCTTTGTTTCTCTGTCTATTTATTTTCCATTTTCCCTTTATTTCTGTCTCTCTCTCCCAATTTTTTTTTCTTTTTCTTTTGCTTCATTCAAATTTCTAAGATTTTTTTAGATTGTTATGGAAAATTATTTCTTAATATTGCTATCTTTCTAATTTGAATAATTTTATTAACATTTATGTTACTTAGATGTTAACCTTAATCCAAATTTATTGTATATTATTTTCCTTAAACTGAATCAAAAGAAGATGTTATATTTGATATTGTGTTTGAAGAACCGTAAAGACCATTAACAGAGTATCTCTATTATTCTAACTCTCTATATAAACTATTATATATAAACATATATGGTATAATATATACTACTGATTCATAAAAATATAAAATTAGTAAATTAATAGGAATAAATAATTTGAGTTATATGATAATTAGTACAACATTAATTTGTATATTACAATTTGTAGAAAATTAATTTGTATCTCAATATTTAAATGTAAAGTATATACTTATACATATTTGTAAATGTGAAGTTCATATAAAATAAAACTTGTCGTAATAAGTTCAAGTGATAGATCCTTAAACGCTTTGTTTAAATTGTCCGAATTATGTAAAGAATAAAAATTATATATTTTGAATTTCACGTATCTCCTTGTATTTTAAAAAAAAAAGTTTAAATAAAGTTAAAAAAAAACTATTAAACTTTTAGTGATAGACATTAATTATTGATCGAAAAAATATCGTATTATTTAATCTATTATGAGAATCTTCATCATCGAAATATGTACATATGAAACTCATTTTTATATAATACAAAGCTGAGTAATGACTTAGAAATATCAAATATGAGTGTGAGATGAATTTAATATGAAAAAGGATCATATCGTATTAATTTCTTAACAACTACGTAGAAATGTATTCAAAGGAGGGACAAACAACCACAAACCGACGAATGAAAGAGATGGAGATGGAGATGGAGATGGAGATGGAGATGGAGAAGGACTAGGTGGCACATAGTAGGCCACAAATATTGCAAGTGAAAAAATGCAATTGTTACAAATATCTGAGATGGCCCAAAATGTATGTTAAATATTAAATGTGTAATTAATATTCAACAATTAATCTTAAAGGCATGAAAAATTTATTTCAAAAAGCTAAAAAGGACAACCCATCAATCTTGCCACACATCTTCGGGCCGTATGTAATCTTTGCATTAACTTCCTCATTCTTACCCACATCTTACATGCACTGCTCTACATGATTTTCTTTTATGTATATAAATATACACAGGAAATCAATATATACATACACATCCTGACATCTGGAAAACTTGTACTCAAATAATAAATTTATAAAAATCTACACATTCTTTCTATAAACCGGTAATTGATCATTTATTTTTATAAAAGATTAAAGTATTCTTGTATTTTAATTTTGACAACTTAAAATCATTATTTTTTTTTTACTTTGATGCATGCCATAACCCAAATCATAATAATATTTTGCAGCCTTAGACACCAAAACGTTATTCAAAAATTTTAATTTGTATCTATTTGGCTGATTTAACTCAATGTCAAAGTGTGAATCAAGTCAAAATCATAGCAAAAACCAGCAAAATTGTCAAGGAGAACATACATCCATACATGAAAATTTAACAATACTTGACTTGGATCTCAATTCCCTTATTTTGGTGTTATTCTTGAACTAGACTTTTGTACTCCTTTGAATAAGTGTTGGAGAATCAACTCAAAAATAGTATGGACACATCTTTCTCTAACTAAATAGATACCAACATCAATAGGTAATGACATGAAGATTACCTCCATAGATCGGCATAGGCAACAATAACTATGGAGAGCTCTAAATTATGGTTAACGTGAAAGAGAGGAAAGTTTTTGTCGTTTTACTAAAATACCCATAAATCTAATAGTCAACTAATGGTCAGTGAAAGTTCATCATTAATGGTTTAGGGGAGATATGTGTAAGTTTTTTCAAATTTATTATTTAAGTGTAGATTTTCAACACTTTAGGAGAAACATGCACAAGTTTCTCCAAACTTATCATTTAAGTGCTAGTTTTTTAAAATTTAAGGGAGTTATGTGTTAATTTTTATTCCTATTTATTGACTTCGGAAATGTTTGTTATTGACATGTCATGATTTTAAAATCACAAAACTTGTAACCACTATAAAATAGAAGCACTAACTATCAAATGAATTTACTTAAATCCCTAACTTTTGATCTACTCAAGTCCTTAGTTTAGTGTTGTTAAAATTGAAGACCACTAGTAGGAACTAAATTGTTAAAATGATAAAAATTATGTTAATTTTTTATTTTACAAATGAGAAATTGACATAAACCCTTATGATGTTTAGGAAATGAACATTTATCTCTTAATGTTTGAGAAAAAGTAAATGCCCCTCTCAAGTTTGAACAAATGTACAAATATCTTTTTTTATTTTTGTTTCTTATCTGTTACATAAATATTATTTGTATCCTTAAACTTTTATATATTAATAGTATTAATAGTCTAAACATAATTATTTTTATTATATCAATTTGGTCCCTATTTAATATATTTTTTATAATATACTTTTCTTTAAATATAAAAATTAATCTCTATTTTAATATTTTTTACAATATATTAATGATTAAATAATTTTTTAATTTATTATTTCAATAAAAAATTAAAAATACTATTATTAAAAAATTCTAGTAATGAATTAGATTAAATCCATACATTAAAATAATTTTAATTTTTTTCTTTTACTTTTTTAGTAACAATTTAATATTCAATTATAAAAAAAAATAAAAAAAATTATTGTAATATTTTATTTTTATATGTAATATATGTATTGCAAAAATTATGTTAATTTTTATTATATTTTTTGAAAAAAATTATGAAAATATAAATAAAAAATAAATACATGTTCTATGTATATATATGTGTGTGTGTACTCTCTCTCTTTTTTTTTTTTATATTTTTATTAAAATTAAAGTATATTATTTAACAATAATATAAAATATATTTAATTACTAATTTTATTAATAAATAATATCAAATTCTTCTCTTCTTTTATGTGTTTTATTTATATTTTTATAATAAATATAATAAACTTAATATAATTTTTTAAACGAATATAGTGTCTATAAAAATAAAATAGCAAAAAAATAATTTAAAATTTTTTTGACAATTAAATATTAAATTATTATTAAAAAAGTAAAAGAAAAGGATTAAAAATATTTTAACAAACAAGTCTAATCTACCTCATTGTCAATTTTTTTAATAATAATTTTTTAAAAATTCTTATTAAAATAATAAATTAAAAAATTATTTATTCCTTAGTATCTTCTTAAAAATATTAAAATAAAAACTAAATTATTATAATTAGAAAATATATATTGTAAAAAATATTAGAATAGAGACTAAATTATTATAATTAAAATAATTATTTTTTGATCTATGATTATTTAAAAGTATAAGGATACAAATGAAAAGACAAAAAATCTTATTATCTCTAACAAGAAAATTGAATCCCAATTTTGATATCAATTTTAAATAGTGATTATTTTAGAAAATTGAATATCAATTTTAGTTGTCTTAGAAAATCTCCCAAAAAAGAATGTGAAAACTATAAACAAATGCCTGAGGATTGGGCTACAGTGACACGGAGAAAACCATTTCTTCCAAACGCGCTCTTGGGGTGGTTGAGTACTTTACAGTAAATTTAGGGAACAGACTAAAAATTATCAATATACAAAGAAGGCAAAATAAAAATGACCATAAATTCAAATAATATTAATTAAATATTTATATACATTTTTTTTAAATGTTTTGAAATTCATTACACATATATATCTATTTTGGGAGACTTTTGTTGTCCAATCAAGTATCCTATCTCATTATATCTCAAACATATATATAGATAAAATTTAAAATTAAGAACATCTAATTCTTAAATCTCTTACTTCAGCTTAAATTACTAAGATTATCACTTAATATAAACTTTTATATACTTGAGGAAATATAAATTTGTTATCAGTTATTAATAAATTGCCAATAATATAACAACTAAAATTTGAACTTGTGATGAGGTAAGTTTACATTAAGACAACATCTAGAGTCTATATAATATGAGTTTTATACCTATCTTAAATAAAATTTATTTGTTAATACTTTTATTCTCATTTATGTGAGTTTTGTTGAAATCTCACTATAATGAGCAAGTGTAAAAGAAAATTATATTATTTTTGTTAATTAAGTGATTTTGTATAAAAATAAGATTTTTGTAGCTTGGGTATTTGAATTCATTATTTGCTTAGTAAGCATATATTAATTCTATGAATTTCAGTAAAATGAACTTGTATAAAATAAGATTTTTGCTACTTGAATACTCGAATTTTATTTGTTACTTAGTAACTTAGTATATATATATATATATATATATATATATGCGCGCGCATACACACATCAACCGTGGTGATTACGAGTAAATTTTTTCCCAATTATGAGAGCAATTGTGGCGAGTATGGCTGGAACTTTAGGATTAGACTACAAACCTAAACAGACCCAATTGAGCAAGGTCCTACTAAATATTTGAATGTAAAATGTCAAAAATGTCAAATACCCAAAAAAAAATTGATTAAAACGTTTAAAAAAAAATAGTTTATCAATACTGGTCAATTAGTATTCTTTGACTCCTCCAATATTTTAATTAATTCTGAAGTATCAATTACCTTTTCATTAAATATTAATATTTTTACCTTATATTTAAAGAGTAGAGGTTCAATTCCTCTCAAATATAAAGTGAAGATCATTTTTATCTAAAAAAAATTAATGCATGGACAATTAAAACTTCAATCATTCTTCAAATTTACTAAAAATCTTTTGTTAAATAAATAAATGAAGTGAAGAAGTAATAATAAAACTTAGCTTTAAAGGAATAAAAGCAAACAGCTAATCGTCCACAGTAGTTAGCAGACCATTGCAATTTCCATGATCCTCTGAAAATCATCTTTCTCTTCTGCATGCACTGCTCTCATGGAATCCAACCCAAAACATATCAAAGAAAGCAACAACGATCCCTCCTCCTCCTCCTCCTCTGATACACACAACAAACCGCTATTATTGCCCGGCCTCCCCAATGATCTTGCCGAACGGTGCCTCTCTTCTCTACCTCCTTCTCTTCTTTTTTCCGTTTGCCACTCATGGCGCCGCCTTCTCTACTCTCCTAATTTCCCTCCGTTTCTCTCCCTCTACGTACTCCTATCTCCTTTGCCTGCAAACCGCAATGACAAAGCTACTTTTAACTGCATCGAGTTCTTTTCTCTCGATCCCATTTCATCATCATGGATCCCTCTTCCTCGCCCTCCCCAAAACCCGCCTCTCCGTCTTGTCCACCGCCATCCATCTTTCCTGTCGAGAAAATTGCCGATTCAGTCTTTGACGGTATCGAACAATCTCGTCCTCATCGCAGCCAGCACTCCCCAGCTTGTCCCAGCACTTTCTTGTCCATTAGCATTCAACCCTCAGTCTAATAACTGGTTTTTCGGCCCTCAATTCTCTATCCCACGCCGATGGTGCGCGGCCGGCTCAGTAGGCGGTGCGGTCTATATTGCAAGCGGAGTTGGACAACATTATCGAGAAGATATTGGCAGGTCAATGGAGGAGTGGGATTTGAAGAATGACAATTGGAAGTGGGAGAAAAAGGCTCAACTCAGAGATGGCAGGTTTAGCAGAGAAGCAACAGAAGCAGTCGGTTTTAAAGGCAAGCTCTGCATGGTAAATGTTAAAGGCAGTGGAGCAAAAGAAGGCCCAGTTTATGAAGTTGAATCAAACAAATGGAAGGAAATGCCGGAAGGAATGCTCGCAGGGTGGAATGGACCGGCGGCGACAATGAATGAAGAACATATGTACGCAGTAGATGAAACGAGAGGTACTTTGAACAAGTACGATACTGAAAATGATCGGTGGGAAGAGGTGATTGAGTTGCCTGACCTGAAACTTGCAGAGCAAATTGCGGCGGCCAGAGGAAAAGTTTGCGCTGTATGTGCAAACGGGAAAAGGATTGTGCTCGCGGACGTGGTTTCAGAGCCAGTAAGGGTTTGGTTGGTTGATCCGCCGCGAGGATTTGAAGTAGTTGCGGTGCATGTATTGCCCAGGATGAGTAAGCAAGTAGCAAGTTTGAGATGATCACGACGATCCGTGGGCCCTTTATTTATTGTTATTCCTTTATGAATTTGTAACGTCATATAGTAATTAGTGATCATGTATTATTCTCATTGTTAATTTCCATTATTTGCATTTGTCCAGAAAAATTGAATGGAAAAGCATCCCATAAAAAAATTTATGGCAGAGACTAGGGATCATATTAATTTAAATTATATGCATAGATATTAATTAACCAGTAGTATAGATAATTTGTACATGCAGCAGTATTCTTAATTTTTGCATTAATGATAACTTCTGTTCATTAAAAAGAAAAAGTGACAGGGCCGGGTACGTGTTCCTATCTGTTCCATAAAGTCGGCTTCCTAGTCAGCTAAATATCAAATCCTCAATTAATTAATCAACCTAACCACAAACTGTCTGCTATTTCTTCAATCCGGGTAATAAAAATTGTCATAGAAGTTTAATATTTTTGATGACTTTCAGGTTATGAAATAGTGGTTAGCTACATCGTCCAAACAAATACAAACAAATTACAAACGATAAGTGGGTTTGGTATAATTTTTTAAATGAAATTTCTTTTTAATAAATTTTTTATTCTTAAAATTTGTTTAAAAAAATTTTTTTTATAAAAATTTAGTAATCATATAATTGTTACAGATGATTTTAAAAAATTTTAATTAATTAATTAATTTAATAAATAAATATTTAATGTTATATTTTAAATAAATTAGATAAATTTTTTAAAATAAAATAAAAGTGTTTTACATAATTTTATTTTTTTTTAAAATTAAAAAAAATGTTATTATAAAAAAATTATATATGCAAATTGATAGAAGATAAATTCATAGAAATTAAGCTGTAGCTAGAGCACGGGTGAAAATTGACCCGGTCGATCAATAAAGAAAAATAAAACAAAAAAGCAAGAGAGAACAAATCGAAAAGGAGAACATGAGATCACAAGAAGGGAGGGAAGCAATAGATGCAAAGGAAAAAGAAAGTATCAAATAAAAGCTCGAACTTATCTTCCAGCAGATTCTTAGGACCGAAGAAAAAGTGAAAGTTGCGTTTGGACACATCATATATATATATATATATATATATATAGATATTAATGTTCAAATTTGGTCTGATTTTGCGAAGGGAGAGTTGTTGATACTTTGGCTAACTTGGGGTTGTAGATTCGTGTCTTTCTTTCTTTTTGGGTCCAGCTACCTAATTACGTTAACGTTCTTTACTGTATGTAGCTCATATGGAACGATGGAAAGACTCTCTCTCTCTCTCTCTCTCTCTATATATATATATATATATATATATATAGTTCCGTTATTTTATATATGTCTTTATATTAATTTAAACATAACTAACAATTAAAATGAAATCTTATATATAATTAATATATTATAATTATTATATATGTTAAATTTAATTTTAATTATTAAATGTGTTTAAATTTAACGATTTATAAATAATATAAAAGTATATGTAAAATAATAGAAATGTTAATCCTTTCCCTTATATATACACAAGGAATTAATACATACCTCTTTGAAATTTAAAAAACTTACACTTAAGTGAGAGATTTGAAAAAGATCTACAGATATTTTTTTCTAGAGCATTAGTTTACTACTAATGGATAATTCATATTAAAGTTATAAATAAATGAAGTTAGTTTGAAGAGAAATTTGAAGATGTGGCAGTAAATGACATCTTTATTTAAGAAAACATAAACAATTAGGGATTTGGCAAAAATTTCCATCTTCGTAAATGGGTGTAGTCACGACAGAAGTGACTGTCCTTAGCAACTCTAATGGGGTTATTTTTAAAAATTTAGAACTTGGGCCCTGACTATCATTATCCGGCCTTGCTTCTGTCAGATAGCCGGCTTGAACAAATGGATCCGAAGACTAGAGTCAAACAAAAAATCAATAATAATACTAACGCCTGCAAAGATTATATCAAAATATCAGCACATCGTCATCAAAATCTTCACGTCTTTACATAGAACTATTTGATTATAATTTTAAATAAACCCTTTACCGCATTTTATTTTAAAAAGTACAAAGATGTAAACGTCACTGCTTGCATAAATTTTTTAGTTATTGGAAACTTGAGACTAGAAAACGATAGAAAACAAACAATTAATTTATTAGTGAACGTGAATCCTGAAGACACTAGAATTTTTAAAATAAAATTATATATAATTGGGATTTTGTAAGGCTGAGTACTGAGAGCTGCAAGAAATAAGGTGATTTATCCTGATGGCAGAACAAGTGAAGCTATTGAAGACATGGTCAAGTCCTTTTGGTTTGAGAGTTGTTTGGGCATTGAAGCTGAAGGGTCTTGAATATGATTCAATTGATGAAGATCTCTCAAACAAAAGCCCTTTGCTTCTCCAATCTAATCCTGTCCATAAAAAGGTTCCTGTGCTTCTACACAACGGAAAATCAATCTCAGAATCAATGGTAATTCTGGAATATGTAGATGAGACTTGGAAGCAAAAGTACCCTTTGCTCCCTGAAGATCCTTATGAAAGAGCTAGGGCTCGGTTTTGGGCCAAATTCGGGGACGATAAGGTAATTAATTTAGCATAATTTTGTCAGAAATCTCCTTGAGGGATCGATCAGTAGCTACCTTTCATATTAATTCTTTCCAATATTAATTGCAGGTGTTGAGCTCAATATGGAATGGTTTCATTAAACAAGGGAAAGAACAAAAGGAAGCGATTGGTGAAGCAAGCGAGAATCTGAAATTCTTGGAAGAGGAGCTAAAGGGAAAGAAATTTTTTGGCGGAGAGAAGATTGGATTGTTGGATCTCGCACTGGGTTGGCTTGCTAATTTGCTACCTGTGTTCGAAGAGATAACTGGTGTAAAAATTATAGACAAGCTGAAATTTCCATTGCTATCTGCTTGGATGCAAGAGTTTGCAGAAGCTCCCATAATCAAAGAAACCTGGCCGCCTCACGACAAGCTACTCACCAAATTCCGGGCCACGAGAGAGCCGCACCTTGCAGCTGCTCACCCTAAATGAGTTGATGAATTAGCAGCTTCTCAGGTTTCTCTAAATAATGAAGAAGGTCTTTGATTAAGTTCTGTACTTTGTTATCATCAATGTTCTGTTTCTCATTTTCCGGACCATGGAATAAAATTTGCATTTTTCATTCAAAAGCGACGGTAGGATTTTAAGAGAATCAATTAAATATTTAATTTTCGAAAGTTAGAATAACTGATAATACAAATGAGTAAAATTGAAAAACTGATGAATGAAAATTACTTCAAAATTTAGAAGGAATGAGATAGTAAACCAAATTATA
This sequence comes from Azadirachta indica, assembly GCA_022749755.1. Taxonomy (NCBI): domain Eukaryota; kingdom Viridiplantae; phylum Streptophyta; class Magnoliopsida; order Sapindales; family Meliaceae; genus Azadirachta; species Azadirachta indica. The sequence continues at coordinate 13,025,109 of CM040453.1, forward strand.
GGGGCCAAGGGCAAATTTCCCTTGTAGATAAATAAAATGCCGACTAATATTTCTCAAGCAATAACTGAGGATTCTTGTTTTCATCGACAATTTTAAAATATAACGAGCTTTTTAACTCCTTCTTTATTACGATTAAGATAAATTTTAAACATGTAAAATAATTAATATCCTGAATTTTGTGTTTTTATATTATCTACTAGACAATATAAGCTATGTTACTCATGTATTGATTATTGTTCCTATTTTTTTATTACTTTTTTTTTCTTATATTTCAAAATCAACTTGAAAATTAGAAAATTATTAAAGAATGGCAAATTATTTACTCCGAAATCATGACTTTTTGATGTAGTATGATTTATATGGTATTGAAGAATGACTTCATTTTCGATTATATTAAATCGCATGTATCAAAATTAGGTGATGAGGTGTGATTGCAAAATTTTTTGACGAGATGAATAAAATTCATTGTCTCTTCAGTCTTTATAAATTTTTGTCCCATTTATTGTTTTGAGGTTTAAAATCGTATTTGAAGTTCTTACAGGATATTCTAACATAATTTCTCGAATTTTTATGTTTTTACAGGGAACTCTGATTTTACATGTTGTTATTGTAATTTTTAATTTTTTATTAGTTAACAAAATTCTTAATTTGAATGAGTCTAAAAAATTATATATGTAATTAATGATATATCTATATGTCTTTTAGAAAGCTTTACTAAAAACAAGATCATAAAAGATAAAGTCTTTGTTTTTATTATTTATTCTTATGGTCAATAAAACTTTTCTTGTCACTTTCGCTACATTATTTCTCCTCGTCCATTTTTCTCTCACTTTACTTCTCATTTTCCAGTTGCAAACAATTGTTAAGAAATTTCCGTCCCACATGTTTCTTAGTATTCAACCAGCCAAGCAAAGCGTCAATTTTCCCCTACCCTGGAATGAGAATAAACGTCTTAAACAGTAGCCGACATATTTATCTAAAAGTTTAGGAAAAATATTAATTAATTATAAAAATATTTTCTAAATACAATGGATTTTATGAGATCATTAACTAATAATATATTAGACTACATGTTTTGATTCTCTTTTATTTATACTAATAGCAATCGTAGTTAATTAATTTTAAAATTGTAATAATATTATAAATTAAAAATATAGTCGTAGAGGATATGATTTTTTTGTTTTATTTATTTTCAAGAGAGTTGGCTTTATAAAATCAATAATTTTTATGTCATTGCTTGCATCATCAATTTTTCGAGATTTCTGGGTTATGTTGATTGCACTGAATTTTTCAAAAGGAGTTTAAAATTCGATGTAAAAGTAAATATACACAGCACGTCCTGGTAGAGAGTGCTGAACAGATAATTAAGCTGAAACCCATGGAGGAAGAAGTGAAGCTTTTGAAGACATGGTCAAGTCGCTTTGGTTTGAGGGTTGTTTGGGCATTGAAGCTGAAGGGTGTTGAATATGATTCAATTGATGAAGATCTCTCAAACAAAAGCCCTTTGCTTCTCCAATCTAATCCTGTCCATAAAAAGGTTCCAGTGCTTCTACACAAAGGAAAATCAATCTCAGAATCAATGGTAATTCTGGAATATGTAGATGAGACTTGGAAGCAAAAGTACCCTTTGCTCCCTGAAGATCCTTATGAAAGAGCTAGGGCTCGGTTTTGGGCCAAATTCGGGGACGATAAGGTAATTAACTTAGCATAATTTTGTCAGAAATCTCCTTGAGGGATCGATCAGTGGCTACCCTTAGTATTAATTCTTTCCAATATTAATTGCAGGTGTTGAGCTCAATATGGAAAGGTTTCGGTAAACAAGGGAAAGAACAGGAGGAAGCGATTGGTGAAGCAAGCGAGAATCTGAAATTCTTGGAAGAGGAGCTAAAGGGAAAGAAATTCTTTGGCGGAGAGAAGATTGGATTGTTGGATCTCGCACTGGGTTGGCTTGCTAATTTGCTACCTGTGATCGAAGAGATAACTGGTGTAAAAATTATAGACAAGCTGAAATTTCCATTGCTATCCGCTTGGACGCAAGAGTTTGCAGAAGCTCCCATAATCAAAGAAACCTGGCCGCCTCACGACAAGCTACTCACCAAATACCGGGCCATGAGAGAGTCGTACCTTGCAGCTGCTCTGCCTGAATGAATTGATGAATTAGCAGCTTCTCCGGTTTCTCTAAGTAATGAAGAAGGTCTTTGATTAAGTTCTGTATTTGTGTTATCATCAATGTTCTGTTTCTCATTTTCCGGACCGTGGAATAAAATTTGCAGTTTTCTTTCAACAGTTACGGAAGGATTTTAAGAGAATCAATTAAATATTTAATAAGAAAGTACGGTGAATTTCGAAGGAATGAGATAGTAGACCAAATTATAGGGGCCAAGTGCAATTTTCCCCTGTAGATAAATAAGATGCTGACCAATATTTCTCAAGCGATAACCGAGGTTTCTTGTTTTCATCGACAATTTTAAAATATAATAAGCTTTTCAACTCCATCTTTAATTCGATTAAGGTAAATTCTAAACATTTAAAATATTTAATAACTGAAGTTTGCGTTTTTACATTATTTACTAGACAAATATAAGATATATCACTCATGTATTGATTATTGTTCCTTTTTTTTATTTCACCACTTTTTTTTTTTATATTTCAAAATCAACTTGAAAATTAGAAAATTATTAAAGTAGGGCAAACTATTTACTCCGAAATCATAACTTTTTGATGTAGTATGATCTTATATGGTATCGAAGAATGACTTCACTTTCGATTATACTAAATCGCATGTATATTAGGTGTTGTTACAAATTTTTTATGAGATGAATAAAATTCTTTGTTTTTTCGGTTTTTATAAATTTTCGTCAAATTCATTGTTTTGAAATTTAAATTTATATTTGAAGTTCTTACAAGATATCTTAATATAACTTCTAGAATTTTTATGCTTTTACAGGGAACTCAGATTTTACATGTCATTATTGTAATTTTTAATATTTGATTAGTTAATAAAATTCTTAATTTGAATGAGTTAAAAAAATTATTTATGTAATTAAGGATACATCTATATATCTTTTAGAAAGTTTTATTGTAAAAAGATCATAAAAGATGAAGTCTTTGTTTTTATCATGGGATAATGACATATACCTCTTGACGTTTACTCTAATAAGTAGTACCCCTAACGTTTGATAAAAGACAAATGGTCTCTTGACATTTGAATAAATAGACAGATACTCTTTTAACTTTTATTTCTATTAGTTGAATATTTAATTTATTATTATTTATATCTTTAATTTTTTATAAAAAATAATATAATATATATTTCATTTAATCATAACACTTTAATCTCTATTTTAATATTTTTCACAATATATTTTTTAACTATAACAATTTAATCCCTATTTAATATTTTTTTGTAGTATACTCAAGATTAAATAAATTTTTTAATTTGTTATTTTAATAAAATTTTAAAAAATATAAATTATTAAAAAAATTCAAATAATAATTTAAGTCACACTCATATGTTAAAATATTTTTAACTCTCTTTTTTCACTTTTATAAAATAAAAATAATCAAAATTTTTTTTTATTTTTTAACTAAAATTAAATTATATTAGTTAATAAGAATATAAAATATATCTAATTATTAATTCTATTGACAAATGATACTAATTTTTTTTCTACTTTTTTATTTATATTTTTATGATGTTTCTCAAGAAAATATAATAAATTTAATATAATCTTTTAAATAAAAATATTAATATAAGAATAAAATATTATAATATGTTTTAAAATTTTTTTAAGGATTAAATATCAAATTTATTGTAGAAAAAAAGGTTATAAAAATGATACTATATTTGTTTATTTATTTAAACATTAATGAGACATCTGTCTTTTGTCAAACGTCAAGAAATATTTACTTATTAGAACAAATGTTAAGGGTATATGTCATTATCTTTTTAATTATTTACTCTTATGGTTAATAGAACTTTTCTTGTCACTTTCGCTACATTAATTATTCAATGTAAAAATACATATAAATAGCAAGGCTTGGTAGGGAGAGCTAAACAGATAATTAAGCTGAACCTCAATGGCGGAAGAAGTGAAGCTTTTGAAGACATGGTCAAGTCCCTTTGGTTTGAGGGTTGTCTGGGCATTGAAGCTGAAGGGTGTTGAATATGATTCAATTGATAAAGATCTCCCCAACAAAAGCCCTCTGCTTCTCCAATCTAATCCTGTTCACAAAATGGTTCCAGTGCTTATACACAATGAAAAGTAGTCTCAGAATCACTCGTAAATCTAGAATATGTTGATGAGAGCTGGAAGCAAAACAGTTTGCTCCCTGAAGACCCTTATGAAAGAGCCAGGGCTCGCTTTTGGCAAAATTCAATGACGATAAGGTAACCTAATTTTGTCAGAAATTAAACCTGTCCATTTCCATGTTACTGAGCTGATTAATTAAGCATCTCTCATTCTTTTCAATATTGCAGGTTTTGCCTTCAATGAAGTTTCTTTTCGGTATGCAGGGGAAAGAACAAGAGGAAGCAATTGCTGAAGTTAGTGAGAATCTGAAGTTCTTAGAAGAGGAGCTAAAGGGAAAGAAATTCTTTGGGGGAGAGAAAATTGGACTGTTGGATCTCGCACTGGGTTGTCTTCCTAATTTGGTACCTGTATTGGAAGAGGTAATTGGTGTGAAAATTATAGTTACAAAGTAGAAATTTCCATTGCTGTCTGCTTGGATGCAGGAGTTTACAGAAGTTTCCATAATCAAAGAAAGCTTGCCGCCTCTTGACAAGCTGCTAGCCGAATTCTGTGTAATGCTAGAGCCATATCTTGCAGCTGCACAGCCTGAATGAATCGAATTTGCAGCTTGTCAGGATTCTGAAAATTAGCGGTGGAGCTTGGTTTCTACCTTATTATCATAAATGTTTCTTTGAAGCATGGAATAAAATTTGCAGTTTTGGATCCACAATCTGAACAAATTGCATTTTATGTGGGCTCTTGTATTTTAGGCCCTGAATTGTTGGACAGCATTTTGGACTCCCTTTAAGGCTTTTATTGGGCCTCACTCATAATTCACCCAAACAACTATTATGACTAATTAATTTTAAGTTATATTTTCATATACTGCCCCTAAAGTTTATAGAAATCAATGTTTATAGAAATTTATAGGAACGTTGCCAACTACAATAACTCCATTTATTTGACTGAGTTGACCATTATAAAAAGGGTAATATTGTAAAATTATACTAATTTTAGTCTTCCAATTTTATTTTTAGCTTCTTATTTTCTCACATATCACCATATTTTGTAAATTTATGTTAAATTTAACTTCTCACTTCTTGAATTTAATGTTGATTAGATGGAGATTATCTAATTGGATATCACTCTTTATATTGTTAGTGGGAATATATGTTTTACATGAGAGTTCAATTTCTCTGATTTTGATGTAAATTATATTTTGAAGTATCAATTGATCTGTTAACCAATGATGATATGGATTTTGAGAAGATTAAAAGAGATGGAATTAAAGAGTGATCTGTTAACCAATAAAATAGTGTCATTTTCTATTTGGACTTGCCAAAATCCACTATTTATATCGAATTTTGAAAATATTACACTATTGTATAATCTTTTGAGTAAATCCTTTTTATTAGGGATTGGATACCTAATCCATTAAAGAACCTTATTTAAGGGTTTGTAATTAATAACTAATTTAGGGACTCTTCTTTCTATTTCAGAATTTTTGTTAACATAAAAAGTTGGATAACTCCAAGGAGACTTGGCTTTCTTAATAAGTCCTTTATTGAGTAAGTCATTAATTTCTTTTTTACAATGTTCTAAAAGTTCATGATTCATTTGAATATGATGAGCTTTTGTAAGAATTTGTTTTTCATTAAAATTTTTTTCATATGGAAGTTGGACTATATGCTTTTTTCTTTTCCAAAAAGTATTGGATAGGTCCAAGCATATTTCTTTTTCTAAAAATAATTGAAGTTTTTGAACTCGTGCTTGAATAATAAGATTCTCTAATTGTTTTCCTACTTTGTCATACTGGATTTTTTTCTGCAAGGTTTGGATATGATTCCTTTTGTTGGATATAATGTTAAGTTGTCGGGTAATAGAATTTTCTTGAAGTAAATTGATTTCTTTTTGACTAATAAGAGACAAGAAATGAAAGGTGATTTGTTTGCCTAACACGTGAGTATGAATTCCTTTGTCATCTACAGTGAAAGAATATATTTGGGTCAAAAATGGAGTACCTAAAATAATGTTTTGGCTAAGATTTTGACTAAAATAAAATTATTCCTAAAACAATAATTATTATTACAAATTTTTGCATTTGATAATTTATACCTAATGTTAAGATTTAATTAGTATAATTTTGGTATAATCACATATCACTCCATATAGAAAATAGTTTTCACTTAGAAACCACAGTTTTAGTTAATTCTGGTGCTGATCAAAATTGTATTAGAAAAGGAATAATACCAACACAATTTTATGAAAAATGGAAGAAGAAGAAAATGACACTCAAAAATCTTCAACAAGATCTACTCAATCACCAACAGATAACCCATATGGTGGGCCATTCTCTCAAGACCCATTTGATTTGTAATTATTCAAGTTCAGACAAAGGCACATTTAGTACATGGACGACAGCAAGGACAATTATTCAAGAATATTTAAGGACAATTATGCAACACATATTTATCATAAAAAAATGATTTCATTTTCAATTATACTAAATCACATAATTCAGTGAGTGAGTTAACATTGCAAAATTGACAAGATGAATAAAATTGATCGCCTCTGTAGTCTTTGCAAATTTACACCAAATTTATTGTTTTAAGGTTTAAAATTGTATTTGAAGTACTCCTTGTGGGATCTACTTATGTAACTTTTAAAACTTTTTTTTTTGTAGAAAACTTGAATCAACATGTCATTGTTGTGATTTTTAGTATTTGATCAGTCAATAAAATTCTAAATTTGAATGATTTTAAAAATTTATGTAATTAAGGATATATCTATCTTCTAAAAGGTATTATTATAAAGGACCGTAAAAGAAAAACCTTAGCTTTTATTATTTATTTATGCTCATGGTTAATAAAACTTTCCTTTTGAGGACTTTTCTTTTCTTGTCACTCTCGCTACATTAATTATTTCTCCTCCATTTTTCTCTCAGTACTTTCACTACTTGACTTCTCTTTTTCCATTTGCAATTAATTGTTAAGAAATTTTCGTCCCACATGCTTCTTGTAATTCTGCTTTCCAAACTTTAAATGCTGAAGAAAAAATGCAGCCAAGCAAGCTTCAATTTTCCACTAACTCATGAATGAAAATAGAAGTCTTAAATAGTAGCCAATGCATTTATCTAAAAATTAAGAAAAAATTAATTAGAACTGATGATTTTATGAGATCTTTAACTAATAACAGTACAGTACATTTTTATACTAATAAGAATTGTAGTTAATTTAATTTTCAAATTGTAATAATATTATAAAAATTATATATATAATAGGAGAGGATATGCTTATTTTGTTTTATTTATTTTTCAAGGTAGATAAGATGGCTTTACAAAATCATAAATTTTTACGTCATTGCTTGCATCATAAATTTTGCCAACTTTCTTGGTGATGTTGACGACACTGAATTTTACAAAAAAGGTAATTATCTTTGTAATTGAATAATCCCTTTAAAATTGAATACATATAAATAGCAAGGATTGGTAGGGAGAGCTTAACAGATAACTAAGCTGAACCTCATGGCACAAGAAGTGAAGCTGTTGAAGTCATGGTTAAGTCCCTTTTCTTTGATGGTTGATTGGGCACTGAAGCTGAAGGGCGTTGAATATGATTCTATACAGGAAGATCTCTCCAACAAAAGCCCTTTGCTTCTGCAATCTAACCCTGTCTACAAAAAGATTCCAGTGCTTATAAACAACGGAAAATCAATTTCAGAATCACTTGTAATACTAGAATATGTTGATGAGACCTGGAAGCAAAACCCTTTGCTCCCAGAAGATCCTTATGAAAGAGCCAGGGCTCGCTTTTGGTCAAAATTCAACGAGGATAAGGTAACTTAAGTTGGTCAGAAAACCTGTATACTTCCTTGATACATTTCTCATTTTTTTCCCTTGATATTGCAGGTTTTGTCTTCAATGAGGTCTCTTTTCGGTAAGCAGCGGAAAGAACAGGAGGAAGCGATTGGTGAAGTTAGTGAGAATCTGAAGTTCTTAGAAGAGGAGCTAAAGGGAAAGAAGTTCTTTGGTGGAGAGAAGATTGGATTGTTGGATCTCGCACTGGGTTGGCTTGCTAATTTGGTTCCTGTGTTCGAAGAGATACTTGGGGTGAAAATTATGGATAAAGAGAAATTTCCATTGCTATCCGCTTGGATGCAAGAGTTTGCAGAAGCTCCCATAATCAAAGAAACCTTGCCGCCTCATGACAAGCTGCTAGCCAAATTCCGTGTCATGCTAGAGCCTGCACAGCCTTAATGAATCGGATTTGCAGCTCGTCTCATCAGGTTTCTGCAAATTAGTGATGGTATTTGCTTGGTTTCTACCTTTATTATCGTAAATAATGAATGTTCTGTATCTCGCAAGCAAGGAATGAAATTTGCAGTTTTCGATCCAGAATGTGAACAAATTTCTTTGTATTATTTTATCTGGGCTCTTCTTGAGGTAGGCCCAGAATTATTAGACACAATTTTTGGACTTCCCTTTAGGCTTTTCTTCGGCTTCACTTATAATTTACCCAAACAACTAATACAATTAATTAATTTCAGAATATAAATTTATTATGTAATAAAATTGTATTAAATATACTACTTTTAAGTGTTACTTTAGATTATTTTCAATTCAAAAGATACCAAATTCATAATTAGATTATGATTTATTATTATTGTTTTATTAATTAGAGATAATACTCAAAAAGAGATATATTATTGATAGATAATAAAGCGGGCTAAATGCTATCTAAGATTTCCTTTTTGCTGTGCATGGGAGTGATATTACATTTCCAGTCCAAAATATTGACTAAACTTTCAAAGTTCACACTTGTACAATCTATTTTTATTTTATATTTTTAAATATGATGCCTTAATTAATTGCAAATATTCACGTCCTTGCTTGCATCAATTTCTCTTTTGCTGTACGTGGGAGTGATGTTACATTTCCAGTGTAAAATATTGACTAAACTTTCAAAGTTCACACTTGTACAATCTATTTTTATTTTATATTTTTAAGTAAGGTGCCTTAATTAATTGCAAATATTCACGTCCTTGTTTGCATCAATTTCTCTGAAGGTCTTCCAGAGGAGACTAGAAAACAATAAGACACAACAATTTCTTAGTGAGGCTGAACTCACTAGAACTTTTTACTCTCTTAAAATCTGCATATAAATAGCAAGAAGTCTCCGTAGTGAGAGGCTGTAAAAAATAAGCTGATCCTGATGGCTGGAGAAGTGAAGCTGTTGAAGACATGGTTAAGTCCTTTTTCTGTGAGGGTTGATTGGGCGTTGAAGCTGAAGGGTGTTGAATATGATTCCATAGAGGAAGATCTCTCGAACAAAAGCCCTTTGCTTCTCCAATCTAATCCTGTCTACAAAAAGATTCCAGTGCTTATACACAACGGAAAATCAATTTCAGAATCACTTGTAATTGTTGAATATGTAGATGAGACTTGGAAGCAACACCCTTTGCTCCCTGAAGATCCTTATGATAGAGCCAGGGCTCGCTTTTTGGCCAAATTTGTTGACGATAACGTAATGTATATGCATAATTTTGGCAGAAATCTGCCTGAAGAATTATTACTTAATTAGTAATTACTTTTCACATTGAGCATCTCACATTAATTTTTTTTAAATATCGCAGGTTATGCCCTCAGTATGGGTTCTTTTCAGAAAAAAAGGACAGGAAAAGGAGGAGGCAATTGTTGAAGCGCATGGGAATTTGAAATTCTTAGAAGAAGAGCTAAAGGGAAAGAAATTCTTCGGTGGAGAGAAGATTGGACTGTTGGATCTAGCACTTGGTTGCCTTCCTAATTTCGCCTTCTTATTGGAAGAGATTATTGGTTTGAAAATCGTAGATCCGGAGAAATTTCCATTGTTGTCAGCTTGGACGACAGAATTTACAGAAATTTCGATAGTCAAAGAAAGCTTGCCTCCTCGAGACAAACTGCTTTCCAGATTCCGTGAACTGCTGGAGCTAGATCCTGCAACCGTACCTCCTAAATGAGTTGAATTACCAGCTTGTTACATGTCTACAAATAATTGAGCTTGTTTCTCTTGAATGTTCAAGTATTTCCTGTCTTCATCCTCTTTCTGAAGCATCAGAATTTTTGATTATGATAAGTTGTCTTTTATTGAAAAAAAAAATTACTAAAATTAGTGGTGACATATTCGTCAAATTATGTATACTTAGTTTTATTTAATTTTAAGTTCGAACCCATTAAGTAAAATATATATCAGACTCGGTCTACACATTTCATTGGATGCTTTCTGAACTTGGGAACTCTGGACTAAAGCTCCCCGTCTTGATAAAATTTGGATAGACCTATACCACAAAATTAGACTATCTTGATACATACAATTTTTTTTTGTTTATTTAATGTGGACAGAATTTGAACTATATATATATCAAAGTGGTTGAGCGTCATCCAAAGCTTTATTTTTTATTTTAAAAAGAAATATAAATGAAATTATATTATTCTGCAATTAGTGTTAATGTGGGCAGAATTTGAACCCCACATATTTTATATTTTTTCGAAGAGTTTCAAAGTCAACACCAACAGATAAACATTTCGATGTAATATACTAATTAGATTTTTAATTTATGATGAGTTTACTACTTACTTTCTTAATATTTCAAAATTACAATTTATTCCTTTATGGTTATAACTTTTTTTTTTTTTTTGGGAATACACCGATTAGCTTTTTGATTAATTTGTGATGAGTTTACTAACTTTCTTAAATTTCAAAATTACCGGTTATTCCTTTATCCTTATAATTTTAGTGTTAATTTTTCATTTTTTAAAAGTATTTAATGATTGTGTTCTAAAAGTAAGGGAATCAACACATACTCACCTTCATATTTGAAAATTTTATATTTAAATAATATGTTTAAAGAAACTCACACATACCTTTCCTATATCATTAGTTGATTATCAGAAAACCGTTAAGATCATAAGTATTTTTGGATATTCCATCAGTTTAACCATTTTCTACTTAATATATAATTAATATCCATAACCATTTTTAAAGTATTTAATGATTGTGTTCTAAAAGTAAGGGAATCAACACATACTCATCTTTATATTTGAAAATTTTATATTTAAATAATATGTTTAAAGAAACTCACACATACCTTTCCTATATCGTTAGTTGATTATCAAAAAACTGTTAAGATCATAAGTATTTTTGGATATTCCATCAGTTTAACCATTTTCTACTTAATATATAATTAATATCCATAAAAATTTGTATTATTGTTCATTTATCATTTAAGATTTCAAGTTATGAGAGTGAGATTTCCAAATAAATTTTATTGGAGACAAAAAAAATTATATAAAATATATGTCAATGAAATAAAATATATACTATCATATTAATTTATACAGTAGAATTTGCATATTTATTATTATTATTTATCACCATAATTTTTTTTTTTAATTAACAACAAATTTAAAATCATACTTATTCTAGGTGTATATGCATTCAATTAATAAAAATAATAATTTCATTAAGTGTATGGGTGTATTAGACTTTTTTTCAAGGATTCGAAATATCAATAATGAATTTAAAATTTATTGAATATTATAAAAAATAATACTAATTTATACTATATAAAAAAATATTATTGTATTATAAAATAGGTCGGACATTAAAATTATTGTCAAATAGTAAGTAAAAGTGTTTATGAATATTATTGGACATTTAAGTGTGAAATAGTTTAGACTTCTTTTTTGGTAAAAAGTAAATGATCAATTAACAGTTCAAGAAATTATATGTAGATTTTTGAAATTTGCTATTTAAGTGCAAGTTTTCCGAACTCCAACAGGTATACGTTAATTCTTCCTAAAAAGTTTAATAAATGTCAAACTATTATTTTGTCTTGCTCTTATATTTTCAAGACAATCACAACCAATTTTTTTAAATTGGTTTAAATTTTTCTGAAGTTCTTCAAGAGGAGACTTAAAAAAATACATACAACAATTTCTTAGTGAGGCTGAACACACTATAACTTTTCTCTCTTAAAATTTGCTAGCAAGGCTCAGTAGTTAGACTGTGAGAGAGGCTGTAAAGAGAAGCTGATCCTGATGGCGGAAGAAGTGAAGCTGTTGAAGACATGGTCTAGTCCCTTTGCTTTGAGAGTTGATTGGGTACTGAAGCTGAAGGGTGTTAAATATGATTCCATAGAGGAAGATCTCTCCAACAAAGGCCCTTTGCTTCTCTAGTCTCATCCTATCTACAAAAAGATTCCAGTGCTCAAGACACAACGGAAAATCAATTTCAGAATCACTTGTAATTGTTGAATATGTAGATGAGACTTGGAAGCCACACCCTTTGCTCCCTGAAGATCCTTACGAAGGAGCCAGAGCTCGTTTTTTGGCCAAATTTGCTGACGAGAAGGTATGTATAATTCTGGCAGAAATCTGCTTGAGGGATTATTAATTAATTAGTATTTACTTTTCATATCAAACATCTCCATTCTTTTCGGTATTGCAGGTTTTGCCCTCAGTATGGATTCTTTTCATTAAACGTGGAAAGAACAAGAGCAAGCAATTGTGGAAGCACATGGGAATTTGAAATTCTTAGAAGAAGAGCTAAAGGGAAAGAAATTCTTTAGTGGAGAGAAGAATGGACTGGTGGATCTAGCACTTGGTAGCCTTCCTAATTTTGCCTTCCTATTGGAAGAGATAATTGGTGTGAAAATTGTAGATCAGGAGAAGTTTCCATTGCTGTCAGCTTGGATGACGGAATTCACAGAAGTTCCAATAATTAAAGAAAGCTTGCCGCCTCGAGATAAACTGCTCGCCAAATTCCGTGAAAGGCTACAGCCTTATCTTGCAGCTGCACCTCCTCAATGAGTTGAATTACTAGTTTGTTAGATATCCGTAAATAATTGAGCTTGGTCTTCGATTAAGTTCTGTTACTTTCCTAGTTGTACTATCATCTGTTTTTTTCTCATGAAAAGTATTTCCCGCCTTCATCCACTTTGTGAGCACAAGGACTTGTGGCTATAATCAGTTGTCTTTTTAAAGAAAAGAAAAAAAATTAGTTGTCCCATATTCGTCAAATTATGCAAACTCAAAAGAAATTAGGGCTATTTTAGAAAATTTCCCTTTAATTTTTAAGTTTGAACCCAAAACAAAATATCAGTCAGACACGGTCTGTCCATTCTACTGGACCTTTGTAATAACCTTTGCCCTATTACAAAAAGGTGGTCCATCACTTGGATAGCTTATGGATACTTGCAGAACTTGGCACATTGGACTACAGCTCCCCGTTATGATAAAATTTGGATGCGCCTATACCGTAACATTAGACCATCTTCATACATCCGAAGCTTCATTTGTTTATTTCAATGTGGACAGACTATATATATAACTACACACATGAGAGCAACGTCCAAAGCTTTATTTTTTATATATATGTGTGTGTGTATATATATATATATATATATATATATACAGATTCCCACATTAAAAATACAAATCAGAATTTATGAAGATACAACCTGGCAAAACTTAGCTTCAGTGCCTTACCTAAGCATTACAACCATAGAGAGTCTGATGAACTCGAAAACCTGAATATGATATAACTTTAGGTTGTTCCTAACTTTAAAGAAATGAAAATAGAAAAAATATGGTCAGTTGACAATGGCTGTCCAATATGCATTTATATATCTTTTCTTTCTTACAGCACAACAAATTGCACAATTGACAATGCAACCCAGAGGAATGCTTCACTGTTATTATATGTTATTTGGTGAACCAAGACTAGAAACGAACAGTCAAATAACCAAGGGGAGATTTATTAAAGTATAGCAAATTCTTATACTACAAGGACTAAGAACAACAATGGAACACAAATAACAACAGCAAATTAAGACAGATGTGTAGGATGGCAACATAGCCTATAAATAAAGCCTACAGGCGGTTCCAATCAATCACTAGTTGGTACAGTCAGTTGGCTTGAAAGACACAGTCCCTTTCTTCACATCATAGCCCACCAAGAAATTTGTCTGCACCAAGTTACCATAAATTGAAAGGTCGCTTTCTCCACCTTTAAAAACGAAGCAAACAAGTTCTTCACTAATTCTGACGAAGGTGTTTGAAGTAGTCAACTCAACATCTGCACCGCTGAAATGTACTGTGATTTTTGGAGCCTCAAAATTCGGGCTAAAGTTGTAGCAAAGTTCAAGAAATCCATCAGGATCTGTTACGGGATCGTCTTTGATCGAACTGGACACTGCTGAGACCAATTTCGAAGTAAAATCTGGAGGCAACAATGTCAAAGTAGTTCCAGAATCAATGATAATGTTGCCTTCTGAAGTTGCTGAATCAAAAGCAATTCTATTGTTTCCTACACTGATTGCTTCAAGTGTAAGGGAGTAAAAGGTAACAGGTCCGTTTGATGCCAAAGGTGTAGAAACCACCCCAGATCCTGAAACAGCTCCATTGGTACCGAAATTGATTTTGCTTGTGTTTTGTTCCACGGATGCCTCCAATGGCACCAAGCAATAAGAGAATTTGCCGTCTATTGAAGATTCCAGTTGAGAAATAAGGGAAACATTACCGCCACCAAGGCCGACTATGCCAGTTGTTTGTTCATCGAATGTCCCATCATCGTCATGCCCGCAACCGAAGATGGTATTCGGCAGAGCGACAGGCCGGTTGGTCGTTGAACCAAGAGTAACAGTATCAACCGCGAGATTACCATTTGAAAAGGATCTATCACCGTAAGAAACTGAATATTCACACTTTGAATCGGTGGAACATGAAGTACGATCGAGAGTACCACATGGCCTTGAATTGCAGGCAAGATCTTTGTAAGTAGAGGACTTTGCCGGATCGAAGAGAGGAGCTACTTGCTTGAAACACTGAGGGCAAGGCTTGCACTGTGTCCATATAAGATCGCTACCGGTATCAGCAATGGCTAAAATCTCTGAAGGGGGAGTTCCGATTGATATATTCATAAGAAACTCACCCCTGTTGGCGATTATATCAGCTTGGGGTGTATTTGGAGAGAAAACCTTTGGGTTAAAATGAGTGAGACGATTAACAGACCGACGCAAAGCATTTTGCACTCGCTGGTAGTTAGTCACTTCAGGATTATAAAAGGGAGATTTTGGAGACTCACGACGGATCAGTTCAACACTGAATCCAGTCTTTTGAGCTTCTGTAAGAGACAGAGCAAAAAGACACAGAATAGAAAATGAGATTGCAAATTTTGCCATTGCTGAAACTGAGTTGAAGGAAACCAGTGATTGGCACGTATAAGTGAATGAATTGGGGGTGTTTATATAGGAGGGAATTGAGGGGAGAGATGAATCAGCATGAAGAAAGAGAATAGAAATGAAAGGAATGCCCAAGGTATATAAATTAATTTCATTCTATAATATGATTCAATTAAAAGAATTGACAGATTTTATTTCCTAAGTTGCATGGATTTTCAGAGATTTTTGGCTGTAAAATCTTAATTGAATCATAAATGAAATTAAATTATTTACGAGATGCATGGAAATAACTCTAACGTTGCAAATCCCAAAGGCCGGATACGATTTACCTGATTCATTAGAGATGGGAAGAACTTGGGCGTCATAAATATTTGACCACATATATGCCATACGAGACATATTTTGATACATTTTACCTGTTTTTTATGGTTTTTTTTTACCTTTTTTTAATAATTATTTTAGGATCATATTATATTATACTGCATAAGTTTGTACGGCATAACTAGTGATTTTTACGTTAGAAATTGAGAGAGTTGTTTAGAATTCCATTAAAATGTTAGCAATAAAGTTTTTCTAATTAAAAGAAAAAAGTGAAGAAAAAATGGTCATTTTAAATTTAGAAGTCTGTATTATGCCCTAGTGGAAAGAACTTAAAAACGGGTCTTAATTTTCTTGTGACAAAATATTAGCATTAAGAAAAACAGAAAACAAACACCTATACTTTAGGAATCATTCAAAAAAATGAAGCTTTACTTTAAGAAAATATATTAAAGAGAGTTTTCTTTTTGAAAATAAAAAAATTGAGTAATTGAGATGGAAAAAATTGAATTATTTTGTACTTATTTTTTGAAAAACTTTCAATACAAAATTAAATAAATTTGGAAGCAAAAGCCTTTTCTCTATGAAAATCCTTATGAAAGAGCCATTTCTTACTAAAGGTATGCATAATTTTGTCAGAAATGTCGTTTAGGAATCATTAATTATATTTCATACTAAGGGTTTGTTTGTTTTTCTCATTTAAGTTTAAAAATAATTATTCAAATGTTTAATAGTTATTTATTTTTAATAAATATTCAGACATAAGTTAAAAACAAATGACTCTTACATATCTAAATAATTATATTCAGATTTCAATCAGAAAAACAAACAAGCTCTTAATATAGTTAAGTTAAAAATTTTAACTTAAATATATAAAATAAAAAAATATTTGAATAATTTAATGTTTTTATTTCTCAAAGATATTTCTATTTTACTAATTTATTTACTAATAAAATTAAAACTCTATGAAACAAGTTCTCCAACAAGAAAATAACAACAAAATAAATTTGTATAGTGATGTATTTACAACAATATTATAATATAATTTATCATTTTTATTTAATTTTTATTGATTTTTATATTATTTGAATGATTAATTTATAGCTTTTTTTAACTAAAAGAATTAACCAAATACAAAAAAAAAAAATTATATTTATATTAAATTGGAGAAGAATGTACAAACTAATATATATAATCTGTTAGAAATTTTTTTTTAAAAAAAAATCATATACCAAACAAAGAAATAATTAATATAATTTATTAATTTTTTTATTTATTATTGTGTTAACATAATTAAAATTATTATAAAATATAAATATATTCTTTGAAACAGAATATATATGTCAAAATATCAATTTTTTGAACTTTTTGTTTTTGTAATAACAAAATTTAATGCATATTTTCAGATATTTTAAAATAAAAAATAAACATATAATTCCAATTAATATTTCAATTAAATTCAGATTTCAATATGTTTAAAGTTTAGAAAAAAAAATAGAAAAAAAACCTTAGCTAAGCATCTCTCATTCTTTGTACAATATTGCAGGTTTTGGCGTCAGTATGGAGTCTTTTCATTAAACAAGGGAATCTGAAATTCTTAGAAACAGCCAGAAGGGAAAGAGATTCTTTGATGTAGAGAAGATTGGTAGACCTCGCACGGTGTTGCCTTGCTAATTGGAAGAGATGATTGGTTTTAAACTTGTGGAGGAGATTTGTTGTCAGCTTAGATGATAGACAGTCAATTATAGAAGTTTCGGGAATCAAAGAAACCTTAGTTGCCCGCTTTACTACTCGACAAATTTGCAGACATGCTAGAACGATAACTTATATTGCAACACAAAGTAAAAATAAATCGATATGATGGCGCCACATAAAATAGATAAAGCCTAAAGCAATGCCCAAGAAATCAATGCTTGGTACAGTCAGTTGGTTTGAAAGACAGTCTTTTTCTCAGCATCATAGCCCACCAGGAAGTTTGTCTGCACCAAGTTACCGTAAATTGAAAAGCTGCCTTGAGATCCTTTAAAAACGAAGCAAATAAGTTCTTCACTAATCCTCACGAATGTATTAGAAGTAGTCAACTCAACATCAGCACCAGTGAAATGCACTGTGATTTTTGGAGCCTTAAAGTTTGGACTGAAGTTGTAGCAAACGTCGAGAGTTCTCTCCGGATCTGGTACAGGATTCTCTTTGATCAAACTGGAAACTGCTGAAACCAATTTTGAATTAAAATCTTAAGGCATAAATGTTAATGTAGTTCCAGAATCAATGAAAACGTTGCCTTCTGAAGTTCCAGCATCATCGAAAGGAATTCTCTTGCTCCCTACACTGATTGCTTCAAGTGTAATAAAGTAAAAGGTGCGAGGTATCTTCGTTACCAAAGGAGTAGATACCACCCCAGATCCTGAAACAACTCCGTTAGTACCGAAATTGATCTTAGTTGAGCTTTGGTCCGGTGAATCCACTGGCACCAAGCAGTACGAGAATTTGCCGGCAATTGATGATCCCAGTTGGGAAATAAGGGAGACACTGCCGCCGCCAAGGCCAATTATGCCACTTCTTGTTTGAGCGAAAGTCCCAGCATCGTCATGCCCGCAACCGAATATGGTTTTCGGCAAAACTACAGGCCGTGTCGTTGTTGACCCAAGATTAACAGTGTCACCGGCAAGATTACCATTTGAAGTGGATAAATCACCGTAAGTTAATGATAGTCATATTTGTTATCGATGGAACATGAAACACCAGCGAGAAGAGAACATTGGGTTGAATTGCAGGAAAAATCTCTGTAAGTAGAGGACTTTTTGGGATCGAAAAGAGGAGCATCTTGCTTGAAACACTGAGGGCAAGGCTTGCACTGCGTCCATGTAAGATCGCTACCCTTATCAGCAATGGCTAAAATCTGGAAAGGTGGAGTTCCGATAGATATATTCATAAGAAACTCACCATTGTCGGGGATTATATCAGCTTGGGGTGTATTTGTTGAGAAAACAGTTCGATCAAAATGACTGAGACGAGTAACCGAACGACGCAAAGCATTTCGCAGTCGTTGGTAGTTTGTCTCTTCAGGATTGTAAAAGGGAGATTTTGGTGAGTCACGGCGGATCAGCTCAACGCTAAATCCAGTATTCTGAGCTTCTGTAAGATAGATACTAGAGACACAGAGAATAAACAATGAGATTGCAAATTTCGCCGTTACTGAAACTATGCCAGTTGAATAAATGAGTGATTTTGTTTGCCGAAGTGAAAGATTTAGGGGTGTTTAGGGAGAAATGAATGAATAAGAAAGGCAGGAAAAAAATTAAAAGGAATGTTCAAACTATGTAAAACGTAATTTCCTACTATAATATGATCATTTTCCAAGAATTGACAGATAATAATTCAGATGATATTTCCATTGTTGGATGAACTTCCAGAGATTTTTCTGCTGCAAAAACTTAGTTGAATCATCAATTAATAAAATGAAATTATTTAGAGATGCATTATAATAAATTTGATGTTACAAGTGTCAAAGGCCAGATTCTATTAATGGTAAACGTCCATTTAGTCTAAAAAATATGATATAATATCCTTATTAGTTCTAATAGTGGTTTCAAAAATATTCCTAAAAAAAAAATAATTTTACCCTATATGATAATAATTATTTATAAAATAATTAATAAAACATTAAAATTTGATAAAATACAATATATTATGTATTTTCTTAATTAGATTGATGGATGTTAATGTCAATGTGTTCATGATTGTATCGGTACATCAATAAACTATATATCTAAATATTCTGAGAATTAATTTCAAATTTGTTTAGTCGTATGCACAACTGTGGCCTAATGTTCAGAAATTGTGCAATATTAATATTTAGCATGTCGAAAATATTTTTAAAAAAAAAAGTGTTTAGATTATATATTATAAGTACAATTAATAATAAGTTTAATGGGTATCCTAATGTATTTTATATATCTATATATATAAAGATACGTAATAGAATATATATTATTGAAGCGTGAAATAACATAACAAAATAGGCATATATTAGTCCAGCATATCATTAAAATTGGTGTTCTTGAAAAGTATAAAAATAATTTTTAAAAGAAATTACATTTTTAAAAATAAAATTTAATGTTTGGTTGAGATTTTTCAAGCCTCAAATAGAAAATCACCTTAATTACTGGAGTAAAATGCCTAATAGGTGAAGAAAGTAATTGAGGAGGTGATAGGATCATCTTATTAATTGAAGAAAAAAGAGATACAGCAGAAGTAGACCCTATTTTCATGGATATAGGAGGTAAGTTGCCACACTAGTGAAGACAGTTGGCCAAAGTTGGATGAAGGGCCAAGATGAACTGCTAAGAAAACTCTACATCCCCATAAAAATTGTTGTCAATAATTGGAGAAACATTCTATAAGACCGCTTAGAATCTCAAAAAGTTCTGGAGAAGGAAGGGGACTTATTAAGTGGCGACACTCGTCATCTTCAGAGGAAAGAGATGATTGCAGTGTAGTGTAGCCCTAAGAGAATCTAGCCCGCCTAATTTACCGGATATTATTTTTAAATATGTAAAATTTCACTTTGATCGTCGAGTAACAGGTATGTTCTTCTAATGTCTATAGGACACATTGATAGAATTTCTAATCAGAAAGATGATTATAAGATAAAATGAGAAAAGGAGGTGGTTTGGAGGAAATAGTGGTAGAGATAAGCAACATAATTTTGCAGATAATATTTCCATTGTTGCATGAACATTCAGAGATTTTTCTGCGGTAAAACCTTAATTGAATTATCAATTAATTAAATGAAATTATTTAGAGATGCATTATAATAAATTTGATGTTGCAAATGTCAAAGTCCGATTCTATTAAGGGTCTTTTTAACCTCAAAATTTTAGTCTAATAATCTTGTTAATTCTAATGATTTCAACAATATTTCTAAAAGTCTCGATTTATTAAAAAAATAATAATTATATCCCTATATAATAATAGTTATTTAATAAAAAATGGTTAATAAATCTATAATACTTGATTAAAAATATATTTATTAAAATATATTACTTAAAAAATAATAATATATATTAATAAAATAATTGTATTGCAATTTAAATAAATATTTACATAAATATATTATATTTTATTAAATTTTAGAAATTTACTAATTATTTTTCTTAAAAAAATTTTATTATATAACGTATAATTGTTATTTTCTAATAAAGTAAAAATTTAAAAGTATTTTTAAAACTACTAAAGCTAATAAGGATATTGGACCAAACCTTTGGTACTAAAAGGACCTTTGCCTTTCTATTAATTACCCCATCTTGCATTGCAAAAGCTTTGCCGTAGTAATTTAATTATTGGAGAAGGATATTCATATGCCACATATATTATTATTATTATTAAATCATTTAATAGCAAACTTTTAATTCATTTTACATTTCCCTCTTTCCACTTTATTTTCTTGGCCATTAAATACAATGTTAGAAATGGGTTTGGGTAAAACTCAACTTAAAAATTAGCTCAAAAAAAGAATGTGCCCAATTCATATATGAGAAGGATAACAACCTAGTGCAATAACGATGTAAGACGATTAACATACGTAACTTAACTTTAAACAAAGGAGAATTAATGGATCGTACAAAATTGGCAATGTTTAATTATAAAAAGTATATCAAAGATTTGGACCTTGGGATTCATTGTTGATTTAAGTTTTAGGTGAATAAATATATTAGTAATTAATAAATAAAATATATCTTAATTTTACATATTGGCAAAGAAAAAATATACACCTCAAAATTTTTTTAAAATCTTAATTTTGAGCACCTTAAATGTATTTTCTTATTTAGATTGATGGATGTTAACATCAATGTGTTCACAATTGTATATTGGTACATCAATAAACTATATAGCTAAATATTCGGTGAATTAATTTCAAGCTCGTTTACTCGTATACACAACTATAGCCTAATGTTCAGAAATTGTGCAATATTAATATTTAGCATGTTGAAAATATTTTTAAAAAAAAGGTTTTAGATTATATATTATAAGTGCAATTAATAAAAAGTTTAAGGGGCATATATCTACTATTCAAGTGTAAAATGAGAAAAAAGAATTTTTAATAAAAGATGATAGCAAGGTAAAATGAAAAAAAGAGGATAAAGGACGAGAAACTCCACTTTTTATTCATTCTGAAATAGAGAAAGAAAGGATGAGACTCTTTCTTTAAAGTCCGAACTCTATTTTCCCCTTCAAAATATCTGGTCATCTTTTCTTTAGAAACGAAAGTAAAATTATTAGCCAAAAGCATCGGTTCATATCGACCATGCCAACTAATTCTTTTCATCTTTTTCTCACATTAAAGTCTCCTCATTCTCCTTATTGATATCTAATTTTTAAATACTTCGACTTGTTTTTCTAAATACGTTCCACGATTATCCAGTTTCTACTCTATTAAATTTAATTGTTTATAACATTTGAATTAATAATGATATTTTATAGAAACACGTGTTAAATAGTATTTTATTAATTTATTAAAAATAATTTTACGGAAGAGAGGTGATAGATTATATGCTAGGTAAAAAATATGAGAGTGAATTAATGTTATAGGAAACTAAGGGGCAGATTTTGTTTAACGATAACAAAATGAGCCAAACCTGACCTGAGGGCATATGAAACTATTACTTTCTTGAACTACGTAATTACTAGACTGCTGGTGTGTCTTTTTGAATTATTGATTATTTTTCTCATTATTTTATCCTATAAATATTGGTCTAATAAATAGCTTCTAAGTCTTTCAATTTAATATTTAATGAACAAAAATATAAATTAATTATGTATTGGTAGAAAATAAATTTTTAATCTCTATTAAAAATGATTGACTTATTCTTATAATGGTTAATTTTAATTACTAATTAAAAAAATTTAGCTATTTCAACAGAGTTAGCGACTTAATGTTTACAAATAAAACACTAAAATACTCGAAGGTCTAAATGTTAGTATCCTAATAAATGTTATAATAATTAATTTTAATTAATATTGATGATGATCTCAAGTCAATATTTTTAATATATTTATTAGGTTGGAAATTAATTTCTTGTCATTGGTTAATTGTAGATGTTCTCAAAGCTACATGCTGTCAATGAATTTGTATGTCTCATGTTTTCTCAATGCTTGCTTCGATCTCAATCTGAAATTATATATCAACTTTGATTCGCTTAAGTTACACTATATATTTTTCAAAAAAGAAAGAGAATTATTTTCAATTTAAACAGATGCATGCTTTCAGTTGAAAAGAAAAAATTCTCATTACACTATCAGTTGGATAAGAATAATAATTTTATTAGTTTTGACTAATTATTTTAGTTTTACTCCATATTAATTTATATAACATTTATTAATAAGATAACATATAATAGTATAATAATTTTTAAAAATTATAAAAAAAATTAATTATTTAATTAATAAAATGCACTTGAAGTAAGAAATATTGAATAAACCAACTCATAGTTTGGATGGTAAGGGACACTTGTCCTCTAATTGGAGGATAAATATTCGAATCTCACGCTTCATACCTTTCTTGTGAATAGATTTTTCTCTTATCTCTGTAAGAGTAGAATTTTTCCTCTTATGTGCAGATTTTTGGGAGCACAATAAATTATACTGACTAATAAAATTTTCTAACAAGAACCTTCTACCTACTTGATCCTATCTATGTAAAATAAATTCAATAATGTTTATTTATTAAAAAAAAAAGAGTTAAGCAATTAAAACTTTTATTCTACAAGAACAGATTTAAGCAATTAAATTATACCTTTAAAATAGACCACCATTATCATTACTAATTAAAAAATTAATATTAAATTATGCAAAAGGTATCTAATTTGTCTTATATATATATATATATATAGAAAATTAGTTTATAAACTAGACAAGGTCTCCTTTTTCTAGGTTCATTTTAATAATGGGCTTACTTGGTCAACTAAAGTATGTTTGGTTTCCCACTTTCTTACATGCTTTATAATTAGGAGAATGATTATCGTTTTTAATTTAATACAAGAGAATAATTATTTAGTAGTTTAAAAAAACTCCTATTTTGAGAAAATATATTAAGAGTTTTATTACTGAAAACTTTTAAAAGATTAAAGCAAATTGATTTTTTCTAAAAGAGCTTTAACATAAAAAAATTATTTGTTTAAGTCCAAGAATTTAACATAAAAAATTTTCAAAAAGTTTAAAAGAACGAAAAATACAACAATTAAATTTGATGTATTAATAAAGTCACAAGAAATTTCGAATTACTATTTAGTCAGCATAATGTGAAAAAAATCTAACAAAAGATTCTTATATCCAGATTTGTAATTGATAAAGTAGATAGAAATCCCACACAATTCTATTTGATTACTTTTATTTCAGGCTTATCGTTGGAGTTAATAAGAAAAATTAATATTACGTCACGCTTAATGGGAAAAAAGATTCCAAATTAAAAGTATAATTATCCAATGATTGGCCTGACCTTTCATTCATTGATTCCATTATGAAAGGGTGAGCTGTCTTGTGTATATATATATATATATATATATTCTAAATATTAGAATTGAGAAATGTTATATCAAAATAATATATTTCTAACGAGTTGATATTTATATTAATTATAATACATTAATTACATATCAATTATTTTAAGTATATTAAGAGTCCAATTATACAAAAATTTCACAAGTGGAGTTTTTCGAGATAAAATTTTTCTAAATACAAATTTTGACAAAATGTTATTGATTGTTTGATTGTTAGGAATATCTTCTAATAAAATTTATGTAATTCCTTTAATAAATTTAGAGTTATCTTATAAGAGAAAAAAGTAAAAATATTAAATTAACATAAATAAATTTTAAATAACTTAACTGTTTAAAAGAATTTAAAATTATTTATCTTCAAAACCTCAAAATTTAAGTTTTTCACAATAGAAGTGAAATAATCTTTTAATCTAAAATTTTTCTTTTACAATAATTAAATAGCAAAAAGATTGAAAAGAACTTTTAAAATTTTAAAAGGCTCTTTTTGGGTAGTAGAGAAGTCACATGGAATAGGCATTAATTAAATAATAAAAAATTTTAATTTAAAAAAAAATATATGAAATTACATAAATTATACCCTATAATAATATTTTTATTAGAATAAAATAACTCATGTCTTTTTAACTTAATTAATAATTTCAACATTTTTCTTCATTAATTTGTGTGTGAACTAAGAGGCAGAAAGAATAACGTAATCAAGCATCGGTTGCATCATTATATACAATCAATAACTTAAGTTCCAATAATAACATAAAGTTAATGGGAAAACCTGTCCTGCCAACTTTTGACTTCTATGAGCATGTTTCACACATACGTCTAAAATAGTTTCCAGTATGATTCTCTAAGATTCCACTGCAAAACAATATCCAATAACAAAATTCCCACGCAAGCGCAACATTATTGGAGGAAGTCATCAATATCTAACCGAATTCACATTATAGAACAATTCCTGTGCTCTAATGTTCTTGATCATCATTCTGTTCCTCCCCTGGCCTATATAAGCTCTTGAAGCAATGACACTTTTGCATCATCTTCCAAGTTTAGTCTCTCTCTCAGAGCTTGATTTAGTCAGCTATGGCAGTCTCTGGGATTTCTCATTCCCTTTCTCGTTTTCCTTTTACAATCTCATTCTTCGTTCTTTGTCTCTCATGCATCTCATTTGCTGTAGCTCAAAGTGGAGGCTTTAGTGTTGAACTAATCCGTCGTGACTCTCCAAAGTCTCCACTTTTCAATCCTAATGAGAATCCTTTCGAACGAATTGTGAATGCTTTACGTCGTTCTTTCAATCGAGCCAAGCTCGTTAATCCAAATTTGGTATCTCCAACTTCAGCAGAAGCTGATATAATTCCCGACCAAGGGGAGTTTCTTATGCAAGTTTCACTCGGAACTCCGCGTGTTAAGATTCTATCTATTGCTGATACAGGCAGTGATCTCATTTGGACACAATGCTTACCTTGCGACGCTTGTTACCAGCAGGATGCTCCTCTTTTTGACCCTTCCAAGTCATCCACTTATAAAAATCTCCCATGCTCTTCGAATCAATGTTCATCCTTGCCGAGAACTTCTTGCTCCAGTGTTCTCCTCGGATCTGGAACGTGCAAATATTCGGTTTCTTACGGGGATAATTCCCACTCAAATGGCAATCTTGCCTTGGATACAATTACTTTGGATTCAACAAGTGGTCGACCCGTCCCTTTGCCTAAAACAATTATTGGTTGTGGACACGACAATGATGGTACCTTTAATTCTAAAGCGGCTGGTATAATTGGACTTGGAGGAGGTGATGTCTCCCTTGTTAGCCAAATGGGTCCTTCAATAGCTGGAAAATTCTCATACTGCTTGGCGCCGTTACTCTCATCACAGGCTTCGGCAAGCTCAAGCAAAATCAATTTCGGCACCAATGGAGTGGTTTCGGGTCCTGGGGTGGTTTCAACTCCCTTGATTGCCAAAAACCCTAAAACCTTCTATTTTCTTACGCTTGAAGCAGTCAGTGTAGGAAACCAGAGAATAGCAGCTGCAGACAGCACTTCATCTGGAACCACAGAGGGAAACATTATCATTGATTCTGGCACTACATTGACATATTTACCACAGGGGTTTAACTCAAGATTGGCGAGGGCAGTGTCAAGTTTGATCAATGCAACACCCACCGCAGACCCTGATGGATTACTTGATCTTTGCTACAATATTCGTACTACTTCTGGCCTTAAGTTTCCCGATATCACCGTACATTTTACTGGTGCAGATGTGAAGTTGAGTCCTGTAAACACCTTCGCGCAGATTAGTGAAGACCTTGTGTGCTTACTTTTCAAAGGAGTTAATGGAGGTCCTGCAATCTACGGCAACTTGATGCAGGCCAACTTCCTGGTTGGCTATGACACTCAAAAAGGAACGGTGTCGTTTAAACCAACCGACTGTAGCCAGCAGTAATTTGGGAATAAATGTTTTTGTTTTGATCATAAAAGATAGTCTTGTTATCTTCTGATTGTCAATTTATGGGGGTGCTTTATTATGTATTTGAAGCCTGTCAATAAAATAAATTAAGCTTTATAATTCACCACATTTATTGATTACAATGTTAATGTTATGAGTTCAATTGTTAAAGCTAAACTGATATGATTAGCTTGAGTTCATTTGCACCATAAAATATGTATGTAAATATTTTTCTTTTAATTTTATTACGAAAATATTCACACGAATTAATTTATTATTAACCATAATATTAATTAGCCTTAATAATTAAATAAAGTAATATTACTCTTAAACACCCATCTAATACAGTACTATTTAATTTATATAATTATATATCTATGTAAAACCGTAAATTTCTATTTTTGATATCAAACGTAAATTATGACGAGTTTTTACAAGTACTGGTTTATGAAAAATTTTCTATTTTTAATTAAAACATATATTAGTTTTGTATGCATGTAAGCTATTTTACACTATTATATTTTTCACAACACTTTTTTAAATGAACATATAGACAAATAGTACTTTAATGAAATCAACAAGATGAACCGTAGTAGGGATGTAATATTTGGCTTCTAGTGAGGGCCATTCAGTCCTTTTGTTATCTTCTGATGGGAGGGTCTTGTCTTATTGCCTTTTTTATTGTGGCTATGGCTGCAGCTTTGTGGTTGCTACTTGGTATTTGATTGTGCATCCTTTATTCGCCTACTACTCTGCTCTGCTCCTGCTGATGAATTTTAGGCTTACTGCTTTCTTTCTTTGTTGCTGCTGTGTTACTTATACTGATGCAAGTACAGCTGCTGGGAGGATGCTGTCCTTCTACTGCATTGCTACTGCAGTAATAAATTCTCGTGCTTGGACGCTGAAGCTTTCTTTCTTTCATGCTGATGTGATGATTTCATTGCTGCTATTACAGCTATTGTATTCGCTGTTAGAACGCTTTTTCTTTGCTGCTGTTTTTATCTTTTTCTATTCCTTATCCGTACTACCCTTGTCCTTGTATTTAATTATTTAATATATTATTTTAATTATAAAAACAGGATGTAATACTCGCACATGTTGTTAGGTTTTTTTATGATTATACATTGCCATAGCTTCGGTACGAGACTAATGCAGTTAGTCAAATTTCATTCTATATATACTTGGATATAAATACTTATGAGATTAATATTAAAATTATATATTACTTGAAACGTGAAAATATCTAATAAGAGATTTATGTGCATGCGTGTATGTGTGTCTATAATATATATATATATATATAAAATAAATTAAAACAAAACAAGTGAAAAAAATAACATAAAAAAATATTGTAAGATTATCTAGAAATGTAAGAAATGGATACATAAATAAAGTTGATAAAAAATCCCATATGATTTGCCGACCAATAAAAAATATATGTTGCAAGCTTAGAAGTTAGAGTGATATGGAAAAAGGAATTTAAGAGAATAATTGAACAATCAATTTCGATTAGAGAAAATGTCGTGGAATAACATTTATTAATTGTTTATCATTGAACCTAATATTTCACGATTAATTTTGAAAAGATCTCGTAAGATTTTAAATTTTTGCAATTAAATTTCATCTAATTAATATTAATATTCCTCTGAAACTTAACCTATCAACCATTGATTCCATTCTGATAGGCTTTAACTGTCTATAAAACGATGCTTCAAATTCACCAAAAAATAATTTTTATATTTATATATTATCAATGAATTAGTTTTAGGAACTGTTATTTTTCCACAAATTTTACACCGTCAAATTAATGTATTTTAATGGTTCAAATTAAATTTTATGTATTTATTAGTTATACTAGTACTACAATAAAGGTTATGTAAATATATATAAAATATATGATTTTCCATATTCTGCTCATGGCTCCATTAATAATTACAACATTTTCTTCCTTTTGTGAACTAAGATATTGTAGAGAGAATGACTCCATTGTTGCCATCACTAGTCAATTTGTTGGTTTGAAATTTAAACTTCTATGGTGCATTGGTTAGAACCTTATTTTCCTCATTATTTTTCACTTTAATTCTAATAAATTTTTATCAATAAAAAAGAAAAGTACAGGGAATATATTAACACCATTTAACTTCGGTTTCATCGATCATTAATTATTTATAATTATTAACTTATGATCCAATAATTTTATAAGGTTATGTGAAAACCGTGGCAATGCCAACTTTAACTTCGGTGATCTTGCACGTTTTTGCACATACTTTTAAAATATATTTGTCTATTATTCCCTTCAGATTTCACAACAAAACAATATCTAATAATAAAATGCCACGCAACATTGGAGGAAGTCGTATTCTTTGAATTCACATTATGGAGGAAACCGTGTGTATAACGTTCTTGATCATTTTGTTTCTCTTCTATATAAGCCCTTGAATCGTGGACATTTGCAGCATCTCCAATTAAATTTATCTCTCTGAGCTTAATTTAGTTAGCCATGGGACCCTTTGCGATTTCTCACCCACTTTCTCGTTTTGTTTTTGCAATCTCATTATTGGTTCTTTGTTTCTCTTGCATCTCATTTTCAGCAGCTCAAAAGCGAGGTTTTAGTGTCGAATTAATCCATCGTGACTCTCCAAAGTCTCCATTTTTCAACCCTAATGAAAATCCTGACGAACGAATTCTAAATGCTTTACGTCGTTCTTCCAACCGTGTCAAGCTCATTGATCCAAATTTTGCATCTCCAACGTCCGCCCAAGCTGATTTAATTCCAAGCGGATTCCAGTTTCTTATGAAAATATCCTTCGGAACTCCGCCTTTTGAGATTTTAGGTATTGCTGATACAGGTAGTTATCTTATTTGGACGCAATGCATGCCTTGCTCGCAATGTTACCCGCAAGATGCTCCTCTTTTTAACCCTTTGAATTCATCCACATATGAAAATCTTTCATGCACATCAAAGCAATGTGAATCTTTCCGGAAGAACTTCTTGCGGCAATGGAAAATGCACATATTCAGTTGCTTACCAGGATAAATCCTACTCAGAGGGTAATCTTGCCTTGGATACCGTCGCTTTGAATTCGACCGGCGGCCAACCAGTTGCTCTGCCTAAAACAATTATTGGTTGTGGAAACAGAAATAACTTTACCTTTGGAAGTGAAGGGGCCGGCATCGTTGGCCTTGGAGGGGGAAATGCTTCTCTTGTTAGCCAAATGGGTCCGTCCATAGGTGGAAAATTCTCATACTGCTTGGTGCCATTTCCAACATCATCTCAGGATGCAGCAAGCTCAAGCAAAATCAATTTTGGTACCAATGGAGTGGTTTCGGGTCCCGGGGTGGTTTCTACTCCGTATATTGTAAAAGGCCCCATTGCCCACTACTTTCTTACACTTGTAGCAGTCAGTGTAGGAAACCGGAGAATAGCAGCAGACAGTTCATTTGGAGCTACGGAGGGAAACATTTTCATTGATTCTGGAGCTGCATTGACATATTTGCCGCAAGCGTTTAACTCAAAACTGGTCTCAGCGGTGTCAAGTTTCGTCAATGCAACACCAGTTGCAGAACCTAATGGATTGCTTGATGCTTGCTACAATTATATTCCTAATTTCAAGTTTCCTGAAATCACGGTTCATTTTAGAGGTGCAGATATGAAGTTGGAATCTGGCAACACTTTCATTGGGTTTAGTCGAGATCAACGCAAAATCGTGTGCTTAACTTTCAAGGGAATTGATGGAGCCGGTGCAATCTTCGGTAACTGGATGCAGACGAACTTCTTGGTTGGCTATGACACGGAGAAAAGGACTGAATCGTTTAAGCCAACTGATTGCACCCAGAAGTAATCTGGTAATGTTTTCAGTTTACAGTTACATAACATTCACTTGTTATCTTGTAATAATGTCAAATTAATAACAAGGTTCATACGTTGTAATAATGTCATTTAATTCATAACAGGGTTCATTTCTTTATTTTGCAATTGAAAACCTTCAATTTGCAATAATCATTTAATAAATATTTAATGGATTCAACAAGTGGAAAATTCTCCACTGCTAGATATTTATATATTTTTCTTTACAATAGTTAGAAAAATTATTTATTTAATATTGCAGTAATGTTTAGGAAAATATTTAAAATAATGTCTTTTGTTTATACTTACAAATGATAAGATAAATTATTTATTTAATATCTATTATTTTTTTTTATCTTATATTTATTTTTTATTACTTAAGTCAATTGATAAGATAAAATTTTATGATTACAAATGATTAATTATTATTGTAATATAATTTAACTACCGAAATAGAGTGATTTTCAACAAAAACATGTCAAAAAATATAACATTTTTAATTATTGATTCATTATTTTCACTATAATAGTTAATTAATAAGGTTTTTACATCGATAGCTACATATTTATGATTTTATTTTATCCTTAAAATAACTGTATTTTTTAAGTTTATATGCTATTATAACATTATTTATTACGATTGATTCATTGTTTTAGGCTATCATAATCGATTAAATACAAATTTTTGTAACTAGAATTAACTATTTACATTTAATTTTTTATAAAGAATTGAATAAAAATATTGAAAAATCTTGCACAAATCCAAGGTAATAATTCTCCAAATTCAGGGATTGATTTATATGATAGTAAATCAAAATGATTATCAATCATAATTATTCAAATATTTATTAAATCTTGTTATTAAGACATTTTATATTATTGTCTAAATTTATCATTGATTTTGCTCTATCAATAAAGGATTCGGTAAGCATTTTTAGTATCAATGAAAATACAGTCTCTCGCTTTTATAAAACTTCTTCAGTTTGCACCCTCAAAATTAATATATTTCTAGCTAATAGTTACATGTTGTTGATTGTAACCTTGTTTCAACTAATTAGTCAAAAATAATTTTAGTTATGAGTTTCATTTGTCCACAACTTCTAATGGCATATATTCATAGGAAGTAATTTTATTTGAGTTACATAGTTAGGACATGTTTATTTTTTCATCTGAAATCCGATTGGATGTGAAACAAGAATCACGTCAAATATAAATATTTGAAAGATAATTTTCATTTTGCCCTTTTCTATACTAAAAATCTTTAATCTGCCCCTAAGTTTTTTGTAAGTACTCAGTCTGCCTCCAGATTTTTTTGTTGGTTTCGGGCCACTGGACCCATTTGTCACCTCCAGGGTTAGCTCTCATCGTACGGGTGACCCACTGAGCTAAATCCTCAAGTCTACCAATATTTATATATTGGCGACGTCAGGTACAAGCAGCGAATTCAAAGACACCATGTGGGTTATAAAGAGAGAATGAAGATAAACTTTTAAGGAACATATCATATTTGTCCGTTATCACTTTATTCATTAGGTGAAAGTCCATGGACGAGAAACACAAAAAGCAACATTTAAGGACAGTAAGCAGTGCTAATTGAGAAAAGATGGTCAACATGAAGCAAATTATTCTAGATAAGACAACTGAGATTATGACATCGGTTTGCACCGTATAATTTCTTATTGACTAAAACAAAGTATAAATCATATAACAGCAAGAAACTCGTACATAGTAAGAGAATGCAGCAGCTTTTAATAAAACCGAAAAGCACTTCCAAAATAACCACTTCACTCTTTGGTGCAATCCGTTGGTTTGAAGGAGACTGTCTGTTTCTCAGTGTCATAGCCAATCAAGAAGTTGGCCTGCATCACGTTACCATAAATTGCAGGGCCATTTGAACCTGTAAAAATGAAACACGCAATTTGACCATCATTCAAAATAAAGTTCGATCTACTCAACTTTACATCTGCGCCAGTGAAGTGTATTGTGATTTCGGGAACTTGGGAAACTGATCCAGCATTGTAACAAAGATCAAAATTCTGATTAGGGGCCTGAACGGGTTCTGCATTAATAAAACTGGACACTGCTGACAACAATTCTGAGTTAAACTCTTCTGGCAAAATAGTCAATGTAGTACCGGAATCAATTATAATGTTGCCCTCCGAATTTCCAACAGAAGAACCACCGAAAACGATTCTCTTATCCCCTACACTGATTGCTTCCAGAGTAAGAAAGTAGAAAGTTTTGGGATCTTTCGCAGCCAAGGGTGTAGAAACAACCCCAGGGCCTGAAACTATCCCGTTGCTACCGAAATTGATTTTGCTTGAGATTGAATTCTCAGAAAGAAACGGCACCAAGCAATATGAGAATTTACCAGCAGTTGAAGTTCCTATTTGGTTTATAAGGGAAACACTTCCGCCTCCAAGGCCAACAATGCCTGTTGTTTTACTAGTAAAGGTTCCACCATCGTTGTGTCCACAACCGAAGATTTTTTCGGGGAAAGGCACGGACTGTCCAGTTGTTGAACTCAAAGTAACAGTGTCGCTAGCAAGATTACCATTTGAATAAGATTCATCACCGTAAGAAACCGAATACAGGCATTTTCCGTCTGGAGAGCAAGACGTTTTACTCAGAGATGAACATTGCGTTGAGGAGCAAGGAGTATCCTTATACGTAGAAGACTTTGCCGGATCAAAAAGTGGAGCGTCTTGCTTGTAACATCGCTGGCAAGGACTGCACTGCGTCCATATGAGATCACTTCCTGTATCTGCAGAAGCAAGAATCTCAACAGGTGGAGTACCGATTGATATGTTCATAAGATAGCTACCAGAGTTGGGGATTATATCCGCTTGGGCTGTATCTGAAGGTGCAAGGTTGGGATCAAAGCGATTGAGACGATTAATAGAACGACGAAAAGCATTTCTTAATCTTTGGTTGGGAGCTTCATTAGGGTTGTAGAAGGGAGATTTAGGGGAGTCACGATGGATCAGTTCAATACTAAAACCTTCATGTTTAGCTTCGGTTGACGAGATGACAGACAGACAAAGAAAGGAGAGAGAGATTACAAAAGAAAAAGAGAAGGCAGAGCGATAATTCACAAACTCTTCCATGTTGAAAATTTTAAAGAGATGATGGAGGAATTGGAATGATTACTGATGTTTACATAGGGAAGGAAACAAAGAGATCGATCGAGAAAGTTTATAGAGGAAGAAAAAAAATGATAAAGGAAAACGAATCTTCCAACTCAAAAGACACGCAAAGAAATTGAAACGTAACTTAATTTCTTCAATAACAGCAAGTGACAATTATCTCATCGTTGCAACTTGACAGCTATTAATATGAAAACTTTAGCCCTTTGGTCAATATAAACACATGCATCTTCATAAACATCAACCTCTGTTGGCACATGTAGGCAAAAATGGTCCACATATGTGAAGCATTGACTTGCATATACAAATTACTTTTCCTAGTAAGAGTGTGAAGCTCATCTATGTCCAAGTGATCGTGTTACTAGAAAAGCATTTTGAGAAGAAAGACTTTTCAGCACCATTACGCCCGTCATTAACGGTGTAAATTGAACCAAACAATACTTCAAGAAGAAGAAGAAAGAAAAGTCAGCACTACGTGACCCTACTAAATCATCTGCCTAGTTTAGAGCCGAACCGAAAACTTATGTTCAGTTTAGACAAAATTTGTCTTCAAAAATCAGACCAAAATCTATGTAGAAAATCATACACATTTCATGTGAAAAAGGATGCGAGCACTTACCACCAAATTACTAGTAAAATATTCAAAGATTTAAAGTTAAGAGCTTTAACATCTTTTTCTCAATTCAAGTGTAAGCTTTCATTCATTTTAGTAGCGACGTTTATGTCTTGGGTCCAAATATGAAATACAGGCATGCAGATACTACTCCATGTGAATTACAATTAAGATTGATTAATGTTTTGAAAGAGAAATTACTAATGTCGCCCTCAATTTTTGGCGTTGTACCACTTACCTCCCTTTGATTTCAAAACTATATCTTATTCTCTGTTATAACGTAATGATTGTTTTTCACTTTTTGTGGATAATATTATCTTTTAACTTCGAAATAAATAGCACCACCGCTTCTATTTGCGGTGTCCACATGCTCTCTCTTTTTGTCATTTCCTCCACATACCTACCAATCATTAAATATGAAAAATAAAAATTAGAAAAAATGATGTGGCACAATTTTGAAGGTTAAGTTTAACCATGCAATTGTTTTAGTTTGCTACTAATTTGCACCAGTTAAAAATAAGATATTTTAATATTTTATAAAATAATACAATAAAATATTTTCTCTTCTTTTTTTATTAAAAATTTTCTTTCTTTTGTCAAATCTTTTTCCTTTCTCTCCCTTTTTTTAAAATAATCAATTTATTTTTAAGCAAAAAATTTTCACAAAATAAAATATAAAAAATAAATTTGAAATATTTTTCCTTTCTCTCCCTTTTTTATAGTAATTAATTTCTTTTTAAGGAAAAAAGGAAAATAAATTTTGAAAAAATAAAATCTATAAAATAAATTTTCAAAAAATAAATTTTAAATCTTTTTTCTTTCTCTTCTATTTTTAAAGTAATCAATTACTTTTTTAAAAAAAAAACTTAAAGAATTAAAAACTTTTTAAAAAAATAGATCTTTTTTTTAATCTCCCTTTTTTTAGGGATCAATTTTTTGTAAGTAAAAAAATTTTAAAAATAATTTTTCTAAAAAAAATGAATACATGATTTCTATTTATTTTGTACTATATATATATATATTACAATATAGGATGAATGACTGAATATTTTATTAAATATATGTTGGATTCAAACACAAAATTTTAAAGAACAATGACAATAAAAATTACTTAATTAAATTTAAAATAAAAAATAAAATAAATTATTTTTTTGTGAAAAGTCAATACGAGCATATGATATTTTATAATTTTTTTATATTATATAAAAATTAAAAGATATGAAAAATTATACTAACAATAATTTTTTAAAAAAAAATAATTGCAGTCATAATATAAAATTTATTTTTTCTCAACAATAAAGTGAAATGAATAAATTAAAAGAAAAGTTGTTCAATTTTTTCTCTTCCCTGCTACTTCTTTTTCCTTTTCCGCTTGTGCTTTCTTTCCTCTTTTTTTTTTAAAAAAAATTAATCATCATCTTGAAAATATAAATGAAAAGACAAAATGATAGTTTTTTATATTCATTATTACGTTTAGGACAAAATAGTAAAATAATTCAAACAGTGAAAAGCTTGCACTAAAGGTGTAAAGATAGGAGATAAGTTGTAGTTTCAAAACAATAGAGAGATAATCAGTATAATCGCCTAAAATCAAGAAAGAAATTGTTATTTTCCTGTTTTGCAAATAATTGAACACAAACTGTTTAATAATTTGTTTTTGACATCACATTAAGTTACCAGTTAATTTAGAAACAAATTAAGTTTAGCAAACAGGCAGTGCAAACGTTAGCTATAATGAATTGAATGGACTTGATTTTGTTGTCAAATTTTAATATAATTTACTAACTATTATAAGTCATGATAATTTGAGATCTAAATTATGGTCGAGATGAGACAAATTATTTTAAAACTGCTAGACCTTTAGTCCCATAATCCAGTTGAATTAATGCTTTTAAACCCATCTTGAATAAGCGTAACCCATAAGGGCTTAAAAAGAGAAAATACCCCACTTTTTGAATCATAATAGGCATATCACTCCACCTTCCCGCTTAATTAATAAAGAATAAGGCTCATATACGGAAACCAAGCTTAATGAATAATTTCAAAGTAACCCAAAGTAACTCTTAAAATGAGTAAAAAGTACAACACAAATTAATAATCACACAATTGAAATTTTATCGAATTTAGTAGCGAGCACAGTTTAATTCGATCTGAATTTTTAAAAAATCATATTGAAACCGAAAATTTTAAGTTTTTGAATTTTTAGAGCGGACCAAACCAAATAGAAAAGAAAACCAGACCAAATCAGACCAATTATATAAAAACAAAAATAAAACCAGACTAATCAGTTCTATTTTTTGGTCAGTTCGATTTTCAAGTTAAATTATTATTTTTTAAAACTTTCAAGGTAACAAAACACCGTTGTTTTGTACTAATACAATAAAACTATATCGTTTTTACTAAAAATATTAAAAAATAATAAATTCGATCAATTCGATTTTTTTGAGTCAAAACATAAATTGAACCGAAAATTCTGAATTTTTAAATTTAAGAACAAAAATTTATATAAAGAACAAAATCAAACCTATCAATTCCTATCTAATTTCGGTCTAGTCCAATTCAGGCTAATGTTTCTACTGACCCCTCAAATTTAGTACTCCAAAGAACTTTATAAATACATATACACATAAAAGAAAAAAATTGAGGGTAAACCTTATGTAAAAAGTATTGAATTTGTCTTATTGGGAATTAGACCAGGCTTTCTCTACGGTTTGAGAAATCCACACTTAATAGGTTTAGAGAAATTCACACGTATATATCTCCTTTAGACAATTAGTTAACCATATAATGTTTGCTAACAGACCAAAATGTTCTAACTATTCGCTTTCTAGTATAAAAACAGATTTAGGACAAAACATATTTATAATTTAGCATACTTATATATATATTTATTTATTTATTTATAATATGTGGGAACCATATTGTCTAAGTTTTACTATTTTATATAATGCATTATTTTTTCATTATCTAATTTTATATTTCATTATTGACTTGCACAAAATTAAATGATTAA
Source organism: Azadirachta indica (assembly GCA_022749755.1). NCBI lineage: Eukaryota > Viridiplantae > Streptophyta > Magnoliopsida > Sapindales > Meliaceae > Azadirachta > Azadirachta indica. The sequence goes on from CM040453.1 coordinate 13,062,485, forward strand.
AGGAATTAGCAACAAGCATTTAAAGGATTTTTGTGGTTTTCCTAATTATAGGTTCCATTGACAATGATCCTTTGGTTCTCTTTGGTCTTCTTCCCGAAGCACTGACAAGGCTTTGGCTCCTTGGTCGATACGGAATTGCTGGTTCAACTGTAGGCTCCTTATCAGCGAGATTCGTTTCAGTCATACTTACCGTGAGAACAACAGCGTAGCTGATGGTTTGACAAATCTGGGACTTCAATTCCCTTCTCTCCGTTGCTCCTTATGCTTGGATTTGCTGTTGGGAGCTATTGTTTCTGCTGGTTTTGCTGCTGGGATGTACTGTTTGGTTGTTTGCTGCTGCTGCTGTGCTGCATTTGTTTGCTGCTGCTGGGAGTCTTTTGCCGTTTATGTGCTCCTGCGGCTCTGCTGCTTCTGTTGCTGGGAATTTGCTGTCGTTAGTTTTACGGATGGGCAGTAATGTGTTGCTCTGCTGCTGCCCTGCTTGGTTTAGTTGTTGCTGCTATGTTGTTTTGCTACTGCCTTGCTCTTGTTATGCTGCTGTTTGGATCTTTGCTGTTACTAGATTTGTTTGCTGGTTTTTGGCATGTTGATGCTGCTACTGGATGCTTTTCTAGTTGCTGCCAACTTTGCTGTTGCTGCTTTCCTGCTACACATTATTTCTGCTGCTGTTTTGCTATGGCTGTCAAGTTTTCGGCTACTATTTTCATGCTGAAGCTTGTTGCTAATTCCTGCTGCTCTTTTCCTACTAAACCTGCTGCCAATTGCTATTTTCTTTTCACATCTATTTTTTTTAATACTCTTTTATTTATTAATGATATTTCTCTCTAAAAAATAAATTTTAGAGATAATTTATTTTTAAAAAATTAAATAGTTAAATTAGTAAAATATCTAAAAATACCCTTGATTTTAATATTCTTCTATCATTCAACTAACAGTTAAGGGAAGATTTGTGTGAATTTTTTCAAATATGACTGTAGTTTTTCATAAGGCGATGTGTGTTAATTCCCTTTGTCCTATGTATGTATATAAGAAGTTTTACGAAGTGGATAATGTCTCCACTTTCTAGCTAGCTTCATTTCAATAATGGGCTTACTTGGTCAACTAAGGTATAGTTGGTTTCTCACTTTCCTACTTGCTTTATAATTAAGAGAATGATTATCATTTTAAACTGCAAGAGAATAATTATTTAATATTTTAAAAAAATCTCATTTTGAGGAAATATAGTAAGAGTTTTGTAACTGAAAACTTTTAAAAGATTAAAGTCAATTTGTATTTTTTAAGAACTTTTAATATACGAAATTATTTGTTTAAGAGAAACAAAACCAATAAATCAATTAATTAAAATATTTCGTTATGACAAATAAACACAATTTTGTTCAAAGTCCAAGAATTTAGCCCAATGAAAAAATTCAAAAAGTTAAAAAGAAAAATAAAATAAGTAAATTAGATGTATTAATAGAGTCACAAAAAAATTTGCCAATTTATTATTTACTCATCGTGATGTGATGTGAAAATATTCTAACAAAAGATTCTTATGTCCAGATATATATATATATATATATATATATAAGAAAGTAGATAGAAATCTCGCACGATTCTATTTGATTACTTCTATTTCAGGTTTATCATTGAAGTTAATAAGAAAAATTAATAATATTATATCACGTTTAATGGGGAAAAAGATTCCAAATTAAGAATATAATTATCCAATGATTGGCTTCACATTTCATATATTCATTAATTCCATTATGATAGGGTTGATATGTCTTGTCTTTATAAAGATGCTTCAATTTCACCTAATATTTTAAATTAAGTTTATTTTAATTATTAGGATTAAGAAATCTTTCTTTAAAATAATATATTTTTAACAAGTAATATTTATATTACTTATAATACATAAATTACATGACTTTTCAAGCGTGGTTATTTGAGATAGAGTTTTTTTCCAAATACAATTTTTAACAAAATGTTATTGATTGCTATGAATATTTTCTAATAAAATTTTATGTAATTACTTTAATAAATTTAAAGTTATATCATAAGAGAAAGAAAGTAAAATTATTAAATTAAATAAATAAATTTTAAGTAATTTAACCTTTTAAAAGAATTAAAAAATTACTATTTTCAAAATCTCAAAATTTGGGTTTTTCACATTAATAGAAGTGAAATAATTTTTTAATCTCAAAAATTTTTCTTTTGTAACAATTAAATGACAATTAAATTAAAAAAAATATATGATATTACATATCATACGTTATAATGATATTTTAATTAAAATAAAATAACTCATGTCTTATTTCTTGATTAATAATTTCAACATTTTTCTTCATTAATTTGTGTGTGAACTAAGAGGCAGAGATAATAAGGCACTCAAGCATCGGTTGCATCATTATATGCAATCAATAACTTATGTTCCAATAATAATAAATAACATAAGGTTAATGGGAACAACTGTAATGCCAACTTTTGACTTCTATGAGCACGTTCTTCCACGCATACGTCCAAAATATTTTCGTCTATAATTCTCTACGATTCCTCAGCTAAACAAGATCCAACAAAATTCCCACGCAAGCGCAACATTATTGGAGGAAATCATCAATGTCGATTTGAATTCACGCTATAGAACAACTGCTCGATCCGTCCCTTTGCCAAAAACAATTATTGGTTGTGGACACCACAATGGTGGTACCTTTAATTCTAAAGCGGCTGGTGTAAATGGACTTGGAGGATGTGATGTTTCCTTTGTTAGCATGTAGAATAATTTTAAAATTTAATTAATTTTGAAAGTCTTTTATTCTTATCAATTTATTATTTAATTCTTTTTTTTTTATTTAAGTAGAAGTTATTTTTTTTGTTTGAGTTAACTTGTAATACTGAGTTTTCTTTATTATATATAAAATTTTAAAAAGAATCTTTTATTCAATAAAATATTCTCTTTTAATTTTATCTCTTATGGAATTGTTATCTTCACATTCGTATTTGAAGTCGTTAGATTTAAAACGATATTTATTCTCGTTTGTTAGAACGCTTATTTAATCTACTACGTCAAAGAACCAAACGAAATTCAATATTCAAAAGGTGTTTTTTATCCCACTATTCCCCCTGCGTCAGGGTCCTTCAATAGCTGGAAAATTCTCATACTGCTTGGTGCCGTTACTCTCATCACAGGCTTCCGCAAGCTCAAGCAAAATCAATTTTGGCACCAATGGAGTGGTTCGACTCCCTTGATTGCCGAAACCCTAACACCTTCTGCTTTCTTATGCTTGAAGCAGTCAGTGTAGGAAACCAGAGAATAGCAGCTGCAGACAGCTCTTCATCTGGAACCACAGAGGGAAACATTATCATTGATTCTGGCCCTACATTGACATATTTGGCATATTTAACTCAACATTGCTGAGAGCAGTGTCAAGTTTGATCAGTGCAACACCTACTGCAGATCTTGATGGATTACTTGATCTTTGCTACAACATTCTTAGTACTTCTGGTTTTAAGTTTCCCGATATCACCGTACATTTTACTGGTTCAGATGTGAAGTTGAGTCCTGTAAACACCTTCACGCAGATTAGTGAAGACCTTGTCTGCTTACTTTTTAAAGGAGTTGATGGAGGTCCTGCAATCTACGGTAACTTGATGCAGGCCAACTTCCCGGTTGGCTATGACACTTAAAAAGGAACCGTGTCGTTTAAACCAACCGACTGTAGCCAGCAGTAATTTGGGGATAAACGCTTTTATTTTTATATAAAGGATAGTCTTGTTATCTTCTAATTGTCAATATGTGGGGTTGCTTTATTATGTATTTGAAGCCTGACAATAAAATTAATAAATTAAGCTTTATAATTTGCCACATTTATTAATTGCAATGTTAATGTTATGAGTTAAATTAATTGTTAAGGGTAAACTGATTAGGGTGAGTTACCATAAAATATATTGTAAATATCTTTCTTTTAATTTTTTTACATATGAATACTGATATAAATACTGATAAGATTAATATGAAGTTTGCCAATTTGGATGGACCAGTTCACCAACATGTTTTAATGTCTGTCATTTTTTTCCTTTTTTTTTTTTTTTGTCATAATTGTTCTGAGCATTTTATCCATAAAGTCACAACAATAAATACTAATTACTATTTTTCTTCCAAAGCGAAAATATCTAACAAGAGATTTGCGTGTCTGTATATATATGAATAATAAATTAAAACAAAACATTTGAAAAGAAAGAACATAGAAAAATGTAATATTATAAAGAAATGTGAAAAATGGCTACATAATAAAGTTGATAGAAAACCCCACATGATTTGCCGACTCATAAAAAATTATAGATGGCAAGCTTAGAATTTATGGAAAATGAAATTTAAGAAAATAATTGAACAATCAATTTTGATTAGTGAAAAGTCATGGAATAACTTTTTATCATCGAACCAAATATTTCACGATTAATTCTGAAAAGATCTCGTTAGATTTTAAGTTTTTGCAATTAAATTTCATTTAATTAAGATTAATATTCCACCTGTCACCCATTGATTCAATTCTGATAGGCTTGAACTGTCTATAAAATGATGCTTCAAATTCAACCAAAAATAATTTTTAAAGTTATATAATTCGTTTTAAGAACTGTTATTTTTCCACAAATTTTACACCGTCAAGAAAAGTTATGTATTAATTAAATTTTAAGTATGTATTAATTATAGTAGTATTACAATAAAAGTTATATAAAATATATATAAAAAATATGATATTCCATGTTCAGCTCATTTATAGTACATACATCCAATAAACATGAAATAGACATATTATTCCATTAATAATTTGGACATTTTTTCTGCCTTTGTGAACTAAGATGTACACAGAATGACTCCATTGTTGCCGTCACTTGTTTAATTTGTTTGTTCCAAATTGAAAAAGGTTGAATCTTATTCTTCTCAATATTTTTCACGTCTTTAATTCTAATAAAATTTCATCAATAAAAAAGAAAGTAAACGTCAGTTAACATGGGATGCATCGATCATTAATTATTTATAATTATTAACTTATGATCCAATAATTTTATAAGGTTATATGAAAACCGTGACAATGCCAACTTTAACTTCGGTGAGCATGCACGTTTTTGCACATACTTCTAAATATATATATTTTCGTCTATTCTACTCTTCAGATTTCACAACAAGACAATATCTAATAATAAAATGCCCACGCAACATTGAAGGAAGTCGTAATCTATGAATTCACATTATGGAAGAAACCGTGTGTTATAATGTTCTTAATCATCATTCTGTTTCTCTTCTATATAAGCACTTGAATCGTGGACGGTTGCATCATCTCCTATTAAATTTATCTCTCAAAGCTTAATTTAGTCAGCCATGAAACCCTTTGCGATTTCTCACCCACTTTCTCGTTTTGTTTTTGCAATCTCATTATTGGTTCTTTGTTTCTCTTGCATCTCATTTTCAGCAGCTCAAAAGCGAGGTTTTAGTGTCGAATTAATCCATCGTGACTCTCCAAAGTCTCCATTTTTCAACCCTAATGAAAATCCTGACGAACGAATTCTAAATGCTTTACGTCGTTCTTCCAACCGTGTCAAGCTCATTGATCCAAATTTTGCATCTCCAACGTCAGCCCAAGCTGATTTAATTCCAAGCGGATTCCAGTTTCTTATGAAAATATCCTTCGGAACTCCGCCTTTTGAGATTTTAGGTATTGCTGATACAGGTAGTTATCTTATTTGGACGCAATGCATGCCTTTCTCGCAATGTTAGCCACAAGGTGCTCCTCTTTTTAACCCTTTGAATTCATCCACGTATGAAAATCTGTCTTGCACATCAAAGCAATGTGAATCTTTCCGGGGAAGAACTTCTTACGGCAATGGAAAATGCACATATTCAGTTGCTTACCAGGATAAATCCTACTCAGAGGGTAATCTTGCCTTGGATACCGTCACTTTGAATTCGACCGGCGGCCAACCAGTTGCTCGGCCTAAAACAATTATTGGTTGTGGAAACAGAAATTACTTTACCTTTGGAAGTGAAGGGGCCCGCATCGTTGGCCTTGGAGTGTGAAATGTTTCTCTTGTTAGCCAAATGGGTCCGCCAATCGGTGGAAAATTCTCTTACTGCTTGGTGCCATTTCGAACATCATCTCAGGATGCAGCAAGCTCAAGCAAAATCAATTTTGGTACCAATGGAGCGGTTTCGGGTCCGGGGCGGTTTCCACTCCGTATACCGTAAAAGGCCCAATTGCCCACTACTTTCTTACACTTGAAGCAGTCAGTGGAGGAAACCAGAGAATAGCAGCAGACAGTTCATTTGGAACTACTGAGGGAAACATTTTCATTGATTCTGGAGCTGCATTGACATATTTGCCGCAAGCGTTCAACTCAAAATTGGTCTCAGCGGTGTCAATCATACTCCTACAATCACGGTTCATTTTAGAGGTGCAGATGTGAAGTTGGAACCTGGCAACACTTTCATTGGGTTTAGTCGAGATCAACGCAAAATTATATGCCTACTTTCAAGGGAATTGATGGAGCTGGTGCAATCTTCGGTAACTGGATGCAGACGAACTTCTTGGTTGGCTGACACTGAGAAAAGAACTGTGTCGTTTAAGCCAACTGACTGCACCCATAAGTAATCTGGGAATGTTTTCATGTGATAGTTACAAAACATTCGCTTGTTATCTTGTTATAATGTCAAATTAATAATAAGGTTCGTATGTTGTAATAATGTCAATTAAATTCATAACAGGGTTCATTTCTTTATTTTGTAATTGAAAACCTTCAATTTACATTAAACATTTAATTGATATTTAATGCATTCAATAAGTTGCCTGTTGCTTGGCAGAGAACCATTAATATTGGTTGTGCACTCGAGAGCGATGCACCTTCCAAAGCTGCTTCCCTTGTTAGCCTATGGGTCCTTCAATATAGAGGTGGTCAATTCTCCACTGCTAGATATTTATATATATATTTTTTACAATAGTTAGATAAATTATTCATTTAATATTGCAATAATGTTTAGGAAAACATCTAAAATAATACACGTAGGAGATATCTATTATTTTTTACCTTATATTTATTTTTTATTACTTAAGTCAATTGATATGATAAAATTTTATTATTAAAAATGATTACTTATTTATTGTAATCGAGTGATTTTCAACAAAAACACATCAAAAAATATAACACTCTTATTTATTAATTCATTATTTTTTCTACAATAATTAATTAATAAGGTTTTTACATCGATAACTACATATTTGTGATTTTATTCTATCCTTTAAATAATAATTTTTTTTTTACATTTATATGTTATTATAACATTATTTATTACCATTGATTCATTATTTTTGGCTATTATAATCAATTAAAATACAAATTTTTACAACTAGAATAACTATTTACATTTAATTTTTTATAAAGAATTGAATGAAAATATTGAAAAATCTTGCACAATTCAAGTTAATAATTCTCAAGATTCACGGATTGATTTATATGATAGGAAATTAAAATGATTATCTATCATAATTAATCAAATATTTATTAAATGTTGTAATTAAGACATTTAATATTATTGTCTAAATTTATCACTGACTTTGCTTTATCAATAAAGGATTCGATAAGCATTTTAGTACCAATGAAAACACAGTCTCTCGCTTTTATAGAACTTCTTCAGTTTGCACCCTCAAAATTAACATATTTCTAGCTAATAGACCTTATAATAGTTTCATGTTGTTGATTGTAACTTTGTTTCAACTACATTAATTAGTCAAAAATAATTTTAGTCATGATTTTCATTCGTCGACAACTTACATTTTCTATGACAGTTTTTTAAATATCTAATGGCATATATTCATAGGAAGTAATTTTATTTGAGATACATGTTTAGGGCATGTTTATTTTTTCATCTGAAATCCAATTGCATGTGAAACACGAATCACGTCAAATATAAATATTTGAAAGAATAATTTTTATTTTGTCTTTTCATATATTAAAAATCTTTAATCTGACCTTAAGTTTTTTTTATAAGTACTCAGCCTGCCTCCAAATTTTTTGTTGGTGTCAGGCAACTGGACCCATTTGTCACCTCTAGGGTTAGCTCTCATCGTATGGGTGACCCAATGAGCTAAATCCTTCAGTCTACCAATATTTATATGGGTTTTAACACATACCTCTTCTGAAATTTAGTTTTTTAACACTTAGAGAAAAAATTTTGCTTAATGCACACATACCTCCCCTACAGACTTCCACTTCCATCCATAATTATAGAAAAGACACATTTGCCTTCATTTGTCATTTTTGAAATAAAGACAAAATTTTAATCTTGAGATATTTTTTTAATTAAAATAATATACTATTGAAAAATGAAGAAAATGGAATACAAAAGACACTATATGTTCAGCAAAAATTAAAGTTTAGAAAGGAACTATAATTAAATGACAATTAAAGCTGATCATTTCATATAGAGTACAAAACATTGTGAAAAATAATGGTGAAATTACAATAAAGAATAGAATCACAGTACAAGTGAGGTTTTTCTATCCTTCAGAATAAACACAAAAAATATTAGTTTTAGAGAGTGTATAAATGTATTATCTCATTTTAATAAGAATTATCGATACTTAGATAATTTTATCAGCTCGAAAAAAAAATGCATAATTAAATGATAAATAAAAATTAGATAAGTAATGGAAATGATCCTCTGTCTTTAGTAACTCGAATTTCAAATATTTTATTTTACTATTAAAAAGAATAAGGATTTACTTGATATAACTTTATAATTAAAATTTTTTAAAATAAAATTTTTACAAATAAAATTTTTATAAGTGCAGTAAAAATAAATGGAATAAAATTTTTTATAAGTATGTGTTAAAATTTCCTATTTCTAAACTTTAATTTTTGTTGAGCCTATAGTTCTTTTTATATTTCCTTTTCTTCATTTTTAATAATTATTATTTTAATTAAAAAAATATCTCAAGTTTAAATTTTTGTTTTTATTTCAAAAATAGCAAATGAAGGGTAAATATATCTTTTCTATAATTATAAATAAAAGTGGAAGTCTACAGGGGAGGTATGTGTGTATTAAGCCAAACCTTCTTTTTAAATATTAAAAAGTTAAATCTCATGGGAAGTATGTGTTAAAACCTCATATTTATATATTGGCGGCATCAGGTACAAGCAGCGAATTCAAAGACACCATGTGAATTTTAAAGAGAGACTTAAGATAAACTTTTAAAGAACATATCATTTTTGTCCGTTATCTCTGTATTCATTAGGTAAAAATCCATGTACGAGAAACACAAAAAGCAAAATTTAAGGACAGGAAGCAATGCTAATTGAGAAAAGATGGTCAAGAAAAAGCAAATTATTCTAGATAAGACAACTGAGATTATGATATCGGGTTTGTATCGTATAATTTCAGATTGACTAAAACAAAGGATAAATCATATAACAGCAACGCAGAAACTCATACATAGGAAGAGAATGCAGCAAGTTATAATAAAATCGAAAGGCACTTCCAAAATAAACACCTCACTCTTTGTTGCAGTCTGTTGGTTTGAAGGAGACTGTCTGTTTCTCAGTGTCATAGCCGATCAAGAAGTTGGCCTGCATCATGTTAACGTAAATTGCAGGGCCATTTGAACCTGTAAAAATGAAACATGCAATTTGACCATCATTCAAAATAAAGTTCGATCTACTCAACTTTACATCTGCGCCAGTGAAGTGTATTGTGACTTCGGGAACTTGGGAAACTGATCTAGCATCATAACAAAGATCAAAATTTTGATTAGGGGCCTGATATTGGGTTGGGTTTCCTCTTATTTGCAGATAGCCCAAATTTTCTTTTCAACAGTAATTAAGCCCAATTAACCCAAAGATATTTTAATCTTTTCTCAAGTAGGGTTTAGTATTTTTTTTACTGTAACATATATATATATGTGAGTTAAGAAGAAAGAGGTGAGCACTATTTACCGTCTAGAGAGAGAGAGGCGGCACTGTTCATCGCTTAGAGAGAGAGAAAGTACTGTTTATCGTATAGAGAGGCGGCACTGTTTATCGCATAGAGAGAGAGGCGGTTACTGTTCATCATCTAGAGAGAGGCAGAACAGTAAATTTGGGACAGTTTTGATCAAGTGGCTAATCGGAGATTGATTCGTGGTCTGATTGAGTTGAAATTTTACCAGCAGCTTTCTAATTCAGAGGAGTAAATTCTGAACGGTGGAGATCAGATTTAGAGCTCCTTTTTCTCTAGATTTTGTAGTTGAAAGTTAGGCCACCATTATGGTGATGTTTTTTCTTGAACTCTCTCTAATTTCTTTGTGAAATTTGATTGTTTGCCAAGATTGTGTGATTTAGAGAATATTGTGGATGTGTACCTCTAGTTCTAATTTGAGAGAAATTGTGTATTCCCATTATTTGATTATAGTGGAGATTTTTCGGGTGGACTACGGTCCCGTGGTTTTTACTCCTCACATTGGGGAGGTTTTCCACGTTAAAATTGATTGTATTATCGTTATTTTGTTGATGATGTGGTTGCTGTCCAAGAATTGATTTTGTGCCAAAGATTGTTGCTCTATTTGTTTGTTTCCTATTAGGTTCACGCAAGAAGGGATAAGGTAATTATTGTGCTTCCGCAAATTGGTTTATATTAGTTTATCCCAACACTTGAATGGGTTCTGCATCAATAAAACTGGACACTGCTGACAGCACTTCTAAGTTAAACTCTTCTGGCAAAGTGGTCAATGTAGAACCGGAATCAATTATAATGTTGCCCTCCGAATTTCCAAAAGAACCACCGAAAACGATTCTCTTATCTCCTACACTGATTGCTTCCAGAGTAAGAAAGTAGAAAGTTTTGGGTTCTTTCGCAGCCAAGGGAGTAGAAACAACCCCGGGACCTGAAACTATCCCGTTGCTACCGAAATTGATTTTGCTTGAGATTGAGTTCTCAGAAAAAAATGGCACCAAGCAATATGAGAATTTACCAGCCGTTGAAGTTCCTATTTGGGTTATAAGGGAAACACTTCCGCCTCCAAGGCCAACAATGCCTGTTGTTTTTCTGTTGAAGGTTCCATTAGTTGCGCGTCCACAACCGAAGATAGTTTCACGGAAAGGCACGGACTGTCCAGTTGTTGAACTCAAAGTAACAGTGTCGGAAGCAAGACTACCATTTGAATAAGAGTTATCACCGTAAGAAACCGAATACAGGCATTTTCCGTCTAGAGAGCAAGAAGTTTTCGTCAGAGATGAACATTGCGTCGAGGAGCAAGGAGTATCTTTATACGTAGAAGACTTTTCAGGATCAAAAAGTGGAGCGTCTTGCTTGTAACATTGCAGGCAAGGACTGCACTGTGTCCATATGAGATCACTTCCGGTATCTGCAACAGCAAGAATTTCAACAGGCGGAGAACCGATTGATATGTTCATAAGATATCCACCAGGGTTGGGGATTATATCAGCTTGGGTGGCATCTGAAGAGATAAAGCTGGGATCAAAGCGATTAACACGATTAATAGAACGACGAAAAGCATTTCTCAATCGTTGGTTAGGAGTTTCATTAGGGTTGTAAAATGGAGATTTAGGGGAGTCACGGTGGATCAGTTCAATACTAAAGCCTCCATTTATAGCGTCCGTTGTGGAGATAACAGACAGATAAAGAAAGGAGACAGAGATTGCAAACGCAAAAGAGAAGGCAGAGCGATAATTCCGAAACTCTTCCATGGTCGAAACTGTAAGAGAGACGATGGAGGAATCGGAATGATTAATTATGTTTATACAGGGAAGGAAACAAAGAGATCGGCCAAGAAAATTTATAGAGGAAGAAAGAAAATGATAAAGGAAAACGAATCTTCCAAGACAAAATGCAGGCAAGGAAATTGAAATGTAACTTAATTTCTTCAATAATTAATAGCAATACTGAGAGTGAGAATTATCTCATCGTTGCAACTTGACAGCTATTAATAATATGACAATTGCTGTAGCCCTTTTGTCGACATAAGCACATGAATCTTCATAAACATCAACCTCTGTTAACACGTGGGCAAAAGTGGTCCACATATGTGAAGTATTGACTTGCATATACAAATTACTTTCCCTAGGAAGAGTGTGAAGCTTACATATGTCCAAGTGATCGTGTTATTAGAAAAGCATTTTGAGAAGAAAGGCTTTTCAGCACCATCACGCCCGTCATTAACAGTCTAAATTGAACCAAACAATATATACTTCAAGAAGAAGACGAAGAAAGACTTGTGACCATTTACCATCAAATTACTAATAAAATATTCAAAGATTTAAATTTAAGAGCTTTAACTTCTTTTTCTCAATTCAAGTCTAAGCTTTAATTCATTTTATTAGTTAAGTTGATGTCCTGGTTCCAAATATGAAATACAGGCATGCACTCCATGTGAACTATAATTAAGATTGATTAATGTTTTGAAAGGGAAATTACTAATTTTGCCACTAAGTTTTAGAGTTGTACCACTTACCTCCTTTTTGTTTCAAAACTATTCCCTTATTCCTCGGCCATTATATCGATAACGATTGTTTTTTATTTTTTGTGGATAATATTATCTTTTAACTTCTAAATAAATAGCACCAGCATTTCTGATTGCGATGTCCACATGCTCTCTCTCTTTCTCATTTCCTCCACACACCTACCAATCATTAAATTATGAAAAATAAAAATTAAAAAAAAATTATGTGTCACAATTTTGAAGCCTAAGTTTAAACATGCAATTGTCTTACTTTGGTCATAGTTTACACCAGTTAAAAATAAGATATTGTAGTTGTATTAAAAAATAATACAATAAAATATTTTCTCCTCTTTTTAATTAAAATTTTCTTTCTTTTGTCAAATCTTTTTCTTTTCTCTCCCATTTTAAAGTAATCAATTTATTTTTAAGGAAAGAAATTTTCAAAAAATAAAATCTAAAAAATAAATTTGAAATATTTTTACTTTCTCTCCCATTTTTATAGTAATCAATTTCTTTTTTTAAGAAAATAAATTTTAAATCTTTTTTCTTTATCTCCTTGTTTTAGGGATCAATTTTTTGTAAGTAAAAAAATTTTAAAAATAATTTTTCTAAAAATAAAAGAATACATGATTTCTATTTATTTTGCACTATATATATGTGTGTGTGAGTATATATATCGAATGAATTACTAAATATTTTATTAAATATATCTTGGGTTTAGACATAAAAATTTAAAGAATAACGAGAATAAAATCACTTAATTAAGTTTAAATAAAAAATTATTTTCTTCTTAAAATTCACTACGAGCATATTATAGTTTTTTACTTTAATATAAAAATTAAATGATATGAAAAATTATACTAATAATGAATTTTTTAAAAACTATTATGGTCATAATGTAAAATTTATTTTTTTCAACAATAAAGTAAAAAGAAAAAATTTTAAAAATAAAATTGTTCAATTTTTTCTCTTCCTTGCTGCTTTTTTTTTCCTTTCCCACTGGTGCTTTCATTCTTTTTTCTTAAAAAAAATTAATTAACATCTTGAAAATATAGAAGAAAAAACAAAATGATAGTTTATTACATTCAATATTACTTTTATGACAAAATGGTAAAATACTCCACAAAGTAAAAAAGTTAGCATTAAAGTTATAATATTAAGGGATAAGATGTAGTTTCGAAACAATAGAGAGTTAAATAGTAATAATTGAACACAACTATTTAATAATTTGTTTTTGATATCACGTTAAGTTATCAGTTAATTTAAAAACAAATTAAGTTTAGCAGGCAGGCAATGCAAACGTTAGCTATAATTAATTGAATGGACTTGATTTCGCTGTCAATTTTTAACACAATTTACTAACTATTATAAATTATGATAATTTGAGATATAGATGATGGTCAAGATAAAACAAATTATTTTAAAAATAGTGGGTCTTCAATGCCACCATCCTGCTAAACTGATATTTTGAAGCTCATATTGAATAAGCCTAACCTACATACCGATAAAGGGATCAAAAGGAGGAAATGCTCCCACTTTTTGGATCATAATAAACCTATCACTCCACCTTTCCGTTGAATCAACAAAGCATAAGGCCTGCATGTGGAAACCAAGCCCAATATATAACTTCTAAGTAAACGAAAACAACTCTCAAAGAGTTACCATAAAGTAGAGGGCCATCCGAACCTTCAAAAATGAACCAAGCAACTTCCTCTCCGGTCTTGATGTAATAGTTAGAAATATTCAACTTCAAATCTCCACCGCCGAAATGTAATGTGATAATTAATTAGCAACTTATTTATAATTGATAAAATATTCAAACACTTGAAAGGAGTTAAATGTTATGATCTTAGACATTCTTCAAATTTGTAATGCTGATCTCAATAATTTTTATCATATCTATCAAGTTGGAAATTAAGTTCTTGTCGCTGGTTAATTAGAGATCTCAATAATTATCCAAATTATTTTAATCAATGGTCTATTTCAAAAATTATATTAAATTAATATTTTACAAAAATGGATAAAAAATTTGAAAGAAAAAAAAATTAAGGGATCAAATATTGTTATAACTTTCAAACTTAAATGTTAGTAGAAAATTATAATGATTATAACAAAATAAAAATAAAATAATATGATCATTTTATATGTCTTCTAATAGTTGAGACGAAAAATAATGAATTTAAAATAATAATAGTTATCTCATAAATATATTCCTATTTCTACTAAAATTAAGGATATCGTAACATTTCTTAAAAGGTTAAAGGCATCTCATATAAATTAAAAAGTCAAGAGTAAGTTGAATTTCTCCCAAAAATTAGGGGTAAGCAACAATATCCCATGTAAAAAGTATTTGATTTGTCTTACAAGGATTAACACATATCTCCCCTTGGATTTGGGAACCCACACTTATATGGTAAGCTTAAAGAAATTCATACATGCCTCCTCTAAATTATTAATTTACCATCCAATTTTTGTAGAAAGACCAAAATATCCTAACTATTCCTTTTATAGTATGAAGATAAATTTAAGACAAAACATATCTATTATTTAGCATACTTATATGTATGTAATGTAAGGTCTGTACTAAGTTTTACTATTTCATATAATGCATTATTTATCCATTATCTAATTTTATGTTTTGATTATTGACTTGCACAAAATTAAATGGTTAAGTTGGTGAAGTGTCCAAAAGTATCCTTGATATATTCCTCCCCTATTCAACTAATAATTTAGGAGAGATATGCATGAATTTTTTTAAATCTTTCATTTAAGTGTAAGTTTTTGGAAAGAAAATATGGGTTAATTTTCTTTTGTTTTATATAGATAAGGAGTTTACCAAGAAGGTAAGGTCTCCACTTTTAGTAATGGGCTTACTTGGTCAACTAAAGTATGTTTGGTTTCTTATTTTCGTACTTGCTTCATAACTAAGACAATAATGATCACTTTTCAATATAAGAGAATAATTATTTGATATTAAAAAAAATCTTATTTTAAGGAAATATAGTAAAACTTTTATTATTGAAAACTTTTAAAAAATTAATCTCATTCTTCGTTCTTTGTCTCTCTTGCATCTCATTTGTTATAGCTCAGAGTAGAGGTTTTACTGTTGAACTAATCTATCATGACTCTCTAAAGTCTCCACTTTTCAACTCTAATGAGAATCATTTCAAACAAATCATAAATGCTTTACGTCGTTTTTTCAATCGGGCCAAGCTCATTAATCCAAATTTAGCATCTCTAACTTCATCAGAAGCTGATATAATTCTTGACTAAGGGGAATTTTTTATGAAAGTATCACTCGGAACTCTACCTGCTAAGATTCTAACTATTGCTAATATAGGTAATGATCTAATTTGCACATAATGCCTACCTTGTGATGCTTGTTTTCAGCAGAGTGCTCCTCTTTTTTACCTTCCCATGTTATTCACTTATAAAGATCTCCCATGCTCCTCAAATCAATGTTCATCCCTGTAAAGAACATTGGATAATTCCTACTCAAATGGTAATCTCACCTTGGATACAACTACTTTGGATTCAACAATTGGTCGACCCGTCCCTTTGTCTAAAATAATTATTATTTGTGGACACGACAATAGTGGTACCTTTAATTCTAAAACGACTGGTATAATTGGACTTAAAGGAGGTGATGTTTCCTTTGTTAGCCAAATGGTCCTTTAATAATTAGAAAATTTCTCATATTGCTTAGTGTCGTTACTCTCTATTGAAACTAATGGATCATTTTGCTTTGCCTAAAGCTTCTGCCTAGCCTAAAGACCAAACTTGTATCTAACTAAAACCCAACATTAGAAGAACTCTAGTAATTACTACAAGACAAAGAACAAGTACGGGACAACAGCTATAGCATGTACTACACAGATGGTTTCCACATCACCTGTAAGCAAGAAAATCTACATTTCTATGGTGATGATTTTGTACTATCCATAAACTAACATAGAATGAATTACATAATATTCTCTAGGGTTTGTAAATTTGCTATATGCCTTATATAAAAGGCCATTCTTGTAACCTTTGTTTAGCAAGCTGTAATATATGAAAAGAAAACACAGAAAAGTTACCAAATTGCATCAAAGCTATGGCAAGTAACAATAATATAGCATCAAGCAGCAACATCAATCTAACAAACACTACTCCTTTAAATCAATCAAACACCTACATTTGCTTTTGTTGTACCTATCAAGTTATCAAACACAAATTACTAGTTGTGAAACACTCATGTATTATCGAATATCATAGCCAATAGCTTAAAAGGTTACTGATGGAACCAAACCCATACCAAGGAAAATGTCCATTAATCATGATCAGAATATGGTAAATACAAAAAATCTAGAATATTTTGCTTTTGAGAGGCAAGATCAAGCACTAATGGGCTAGCTTATATCTTCATTGACAGAGAGCGCTCTTGGAACAATTTTGGATTATAGAACATCATATGAAGTCTAGACAAGCTTACAAAAGCAATTTTTTACCCAAACAACTGCTAGGGTCCTATAACTTAGAGTTAAGATTCACAGCACCAAAAAGGAAGTTATAAGTATACATGAATATTACTACAAGATAAAAGTCCTTGTTAAGGATCCTAGAGCTACAAGTAATAGTGTAACTAATGATAAGTTAATCCTTTACCTCATGGAGGATTTAGGCCCATAATATGATTCAATAATAGTGAATATAACTTTCTAACTAGAAAAACCTCACTTTAGGAAGTCTACTCTTTACTTATGAGTCAAAAAAGAAAAATGACAAGAACATGTCAATTAAGAATTTGAATCTGGCACCAAATCCTCCAACGAATTTTGCTCAACCTAAACACAATACCTTTCAGAGAAGGAATTAGCAAGTAGGTAACAATTTATATCAACACTTAGTTTACTGTAAACACAACTAACTAATAAGCAGCAATCCTATTAACGGAGGTGAAAGAGACACTCAGCCGATGAAAACAAAACAACATGCCAAATTTGTCAAAGAATAGGTTATAAAGCTTTAAACTATTCATTCAAATTCAATAAGAAATTTTAGTCGAAAATTTATAAAAGAAATTATCAGAGGAAGGCCTATGTTGCAATTATTGAGATTACCTCTACTCAATCTTGGTATCTTGACAGTAGAGCCATAAACCACATCACAAACAATCTTGGCAATCTCAATATTGCAATAGAATGCAGAGGCAGAAAGGAATTAGCAGTAAGTAATGGCAAAAAACTCCCTATATCTCATGTAGGACATTCATTTTTACCACTTAGTCACACACAAAACACCAAACACCTTCTCTTGAAAAATATTCTGTATGTGCCTAAAATAAGAAAAAATCTTGTTAGTGTTTGAAAATTATCTGTTGACGATAACAATGATATTTTATTTGATAAACATTTGTGCTTGATCAAGGACAAATCCAAAGGAAAACCTTGCTACGAGGAGTGGCTAAAGATGGCCGATATTAGCTACAGATTTGCCCTTCAAGTCACGCCATTTTACCATTTTCAGCTTTTGGGTCACTTTCTCAATCAACAGACTATATTCCTTGTTTCTCTGAGTTTATATTATCTATTAATACAAATATACTTGAGTCACCGAGCAAAGAAATAAGTATTGTTAGTGACTTGAATGTATGGCATAGAAGATTAAGACATCCAAATTTCACTTCTCTCAAAAATAGTATATCTAATTGTACTTACTTGAAATTTAATGAAATGTCAAATATCTCTTTTTGCAAGGCTTGTTAATATAGCAAATCTCATTGACTAAATTTTAAAACTACAAAAACAAGGGCAACAAAACCTCTTGAAATTATTTACACAAACCTTTAAAGACCAGCTCTTATACTTTCTAATCAAGGTTATAGGTATTATATATCATTTATTAATGATTTGACATGGATTACTTAGGCATACCCTCTTGCTAGCAAATGTACAGCACTAAACACCTTTAAAATATTTAAAGCACACATAGAAAACTTGTTAGATAAGAAAATCAAACACATTCAGTATGACATGGAAGATGAATACAGAGCCTTTAAACTATATTTGAAAGAGGAAAGTATAGTTTTAAGATTTTCCTGTCCACACACTTATCACTAAAATGGTAAAGTTGAGAGAAAGTATAAGCATCTTATTGAAATAGGATTAACTTTACTTCCCCTCAAGCAAGTATGCCTTTGAACTTTTGGTGGGAAGCATTTAGTATAGCAACATGTCTTATTAATAAACTCATTACACCTGTCCTTAAAAATAAATCACCATTTGAAGCTTTGTTTCACACCAAACCAAATTATACACTCATCAAAACTTTTAGTTGTGAATGTTATCCTTTCCTTAGACCCAACAACAACTACAAGTTTTGTTTTCATACTTCAAAATGTGTTTTGCTAGTCTGAGCGCTATGCATAAAGGTTATTTATATTTGCATTATACTGGCAGAGTGTATATAGCAAGGCATGTCTCGTTTAATGAAAACGTATTTCCTTTTAAAGATGACAATAACTTTAAAAAGAGTAAAACATTGACTTCACCTAAAACTCAATACCTTTACAACCAATTTTGAATTATCTCTTTCAACAGTAACTTGGAAATGGGCAATCAGAGTACAGTTAATACTGACCAACCCTTAGATACATAAACTCTAACAGAAAACACCTCAAATGCACATAATACCAACTCCTTGAACACTAGCATGTCAGATTCCAGGCCCAACACAGAAATTTCAGATATACCTGCACAAGAAATAAAACCACCAACATCATTGCCTATCCAAAACTTACTACCAACTTATCTCATGATAACTATAGCAAAAGCAAAGATATTCAAGCCCAAGATCTATGCTAGCAACATTATTATTCACAGCTTGTATAAAACACTAGTTAATGTGAAGACAACACTTAAAGATCTTAGATAGAATCAAGCAATAAGAGAAGGATTCAAAATATTAACTAATAATAAAACCTGGAATCTAGTACCATATTCATCAGAAATAAGGATAGTTGGAAACAAATGGCTTTTCAAAGTAAAGCACAATTCAAATGGAACAATTTCAAGGTTCAAAGGTAAGCTGGTAGCCAAGGGTTTCCATCAAACCCTTGGTCTTGACTACAAAGAGAGCTAATACCCTATTGTGAAAGCATTAATAATAAAAATCATATTAAGCCTTACTTTGATCAACAACTAGGAATTGAGGCAAGTTGATGTACATAGTGCATTCTTGAATGGAGAGCTAACAGAAATTGTGTATAAGGCACAACCTAAAAGGTTTGTTGATCTTTCAAAACCAAATCATGTTTTCAACTAAAGAAAGCTCTCTGTGGATTGAAACAAGACACCTAAAGCCTAGTTTGAGAAATTAAAGAATGCTATAAGAAGTTGGAACTTCAATAGTTCAAGGTATGATACTTCTCTTTTTATTAAGAAAATGGGAGAAAAGCTAGTTTTTATGTTGATATATGTAGATGATATCATAGTGATAGGCAACAACACTCTAGAAATAGAAGAAACAATTGTGAAAATGAACAAAGCATTTGCTTTGAAGTACTTAGGCAACTTATATTTCTTCTTGGGAATAAAAGTAATTAGAACTGCTAATAAATTTCTCTTGTCTCAAAGTAAGCACATTCAAGAATTATTGAATAAAGTAAATATGAAAGACTGCAACGATACAAGCACACAATTGACTCAAGGTGAAAAACTCTCCAAAACTAAAGGTGAAGTTTTCAGAAACAATGTCTTATATAGGAGTGTTATTGGAGCATTGTAGTTTGCAACACTTACAAGACCTAGAATATCCTTTGCTTTAAGCAAACTAAGTTACTTCATAACTAATCCTGTAATGCCACACTGGATTACATGTAAAAGAATACTGAGATATCTGAAAAATACTGTTGATTATAGCCTTGAATTGACTACTATAGGTAAGTTTAACCTGGTGAGGTACTGTGATGTAGATTAGGGATGTGATATTGATGATAGAAGATCAATTAGTGGGTATTATATTTACCTTGGAGATAATCTTGTCTCTTGGAGCTCAAAGAAACAGCAAGTAGTAGCTAGATCGAGTGTAGAACAAGTATGGGACAGCAGCTATGGCATGCACTGCACAGATGGTTAACACATCACCTACAAAGAAGAAAATCTACATTTCTATGGTGATGATTCTGTTATACACATAGACTAACATATAATGAATTACATGATATTCTCTAGGGTTTGTAAATTTCCCATGTGCCTTGTATAAAAGGCCACTCTTGTAAACTTTTTGATTAAGCCGTAATATAAGAATAGAAAACATAGAAAAGTTATCAGATTGCAGAAATTCCAACTCTCTCATCACAGGCTGCAGCAAGCTGAAGCAGTCAGTGTAGGAAACGAAAGAATAGAAGCTGAAGACAGCTTTTCATCTGGAACTACAGGGGGAAACATTATCATTGATTCTGGCGCTACATTGACATATTTGCGACAAGAGTTTAACTCAAGACAGGTGAGAGCAGTGTCAAGTTTGATCAGTGCAACACCCACCGCCGACCCTGATGGATTACTTGATCTCTGCTACAATATTCGTAGTACTTCTGGTTTTTAAGTTTCCCGATATCACCTTACATTTCACTGGTGCAGATGTGAAGTTGAGTTCTATAAACACCTTCGCTAGGATTAGTGAAGACCTTGTGTGCTTGCTTTTCAAAGACTTGATGAGGTTCCTGCAATCTACGGTAACTTGATGCAGGCCAACCTTCTGGTTGGCTATGACACTCAAAAAGGAACTTTGTGTCGTTTAAACCAACCGACTGTAGCCAACAGTAATTGGGGAATATGTTTTTATTTTTATCACAAAAGTTGATAGTAATCTTTCAATTGTCAATTCGTGGGGTTGCTTTATTATGTATTTGAAGCCTGACGATAAAATAAATTATGCTTTTTCTGTTTTCCACATTTATTAATTTTGCAATGTTAATGTTATCAGTTCAATTGTTAAAGCTAAACTTACTAGGGTGAGTCACCATAAAAGCTATTTCACACTATATTTTTCACAATATTTTTCTTAAATGAAAATGTAGATAAACAACACGTAAATTAAATAAATAAGATGGACAGTACGTAATCGGAGTGTAATGTTTGCACATGTTTTTAGATTTTTTTATGATGATATACCTTCATAGCATCGGTACGAGACTAATGCAATTAGTCAAATTTCATTCTATATATACTCGGATATAAATACTTATCGGATTACTATTTACTTGCAACGTTAAAGCCCCCACAATTACTTCCGTGTAGGTTAAAAATGTTAAAAATCACTCTTTGAAGGGCAATTACTTTTATGTCTTTAGTGGCTGACTTGTGATCCACGACATAAACTTTATTTTAATAAATTATCTTTTTAATATTTTACTTTTCTCCTCACTCCCTATCCACCAATTTCTTCTATCTCTTCACTCTCTCTCCACTACTTTCTTTCTTTAAAATTAAATCAGTAAGAAGATGAAATTGAGAAGAATTGCATGGACAAAATTTTCGTCTCGCCAAAATTAATTACATGAATTTTCACCAGCTGCACCTTAATTTCTTTCCCAACCCAAAATAAAACCAAAAGAAAAAAACTATAAACATATACACAAAGACAATTTGGGCAAGTAAGGAACCCAAATACATAAACCTAAACTAAAAAATTGGATAAATCCATAATAGATAAATACAAAATCATAAAAAAAAAAATTAGAACAAAGGTCATAAACCCAAAATCAAAAGCCACAAAGCAGGTAATTTTTACCATTTACATCAAATATTCTCCAATATCCACCCACCCAATATTCGAAGAAAATTCATCAAATTTTTTAACTTTTGAATATCAAAATACATTTTTACTGTTAAAAGTTGCTTTTCTTCACTGTGATAGAGCGAATGGCAGCGGTAAAGAGTATTTTTTGAAAACTCTTGAGGAAGTGGGTAATTAGGTCAAAATGCTAGGAAATCAAGGCTATTTTCCCTTTTCTTTCCAAAATCAACAGCTTATAGCATTCGTAAATACTTAAACTATTTCGTGTACTATAGATTGGGTTAGTTCATCATGGGTGACCCACTGAGCTAAAATATCAAGTCTACAATATTTATATATTTGCGACATCACGTACAGGCAGCGAATTCAAAGACACCATGTGGTTTTAAAGAGAAACTGAAGATAAAGTTTGTAAGAGTATATCATATTTGTCCGCTATCACTTCATTCATCAGGTAAATAATCCATGTATCAGAAACACACGAAGCAAAATTTAAGGATAGAAGCACCGTAATTGAGGAAAATGGTCAACATAAAGCAAATTATTCTAGATAAGACAACTGTGATTATGACATCGGTTTGCGCCGCATAATTTCAGATTGACTAAAACAAAGTTTTATCATATAACAGCAGCCCAGAAACTCATGAATAGGAAGAGAATACAGAACCTTATAATAAAAATGAAAAGCACTTGCAAAAATAATCACTTCACTCTTTTGTGCAATCAGTTGGTTTGAAGGAGACTGTCTGTTTCTCAGTATCATAGCCGATCAAGAAGTTGGCCTGCATCACGTTACCGTAAATTGCAGGGCCATTTGATCCTGTAAAAATGAAACACGAAATTTGACCATCACTCAAAATAAGATTCGATCGACTCAACTTTACATCTGCGCCAGTGAGGTGTATTGTGATTTCGGGAACTTGAGAAACCGATCCAGCATCGTAACAAAGATCAAAATTCTGATCAGGGGCCTGAACGGGTTCTGCATTAATAAAACTGGACACTGCTGACAGCAATTCTGAGTTAAAATCTTGTGGCAAAATGGTCAATGTAGTACCAGAATCAATTATAATGTTTCCCTCCGAATTTCCAAAAGAAGAACCACCGAAAACGATTCTCTTATCTCCTACACTGATTGCTTCCAGAGTAAGAAAGTAGAAAGTTTTGGGATCTTTCGCAGCCAAGGGAGCAGAAACAACCCCGGGACCTGAAACTATCCCGTTGCTACCGAAATTGATTTTGCTTGAGATTGAATTCTCAGAAAAAAATGGCACCAAGCAATATGAGAATTTACCTGCCGTTGAACTTCCTATTTGGGTTATAAGGGAAACACTTCCGCCTCCAAGGCCAACAATGCCTGTTGTTTTTCTATTAAACTTTCCACCATTTCCGCGTCCACAACCGAAGATAGTTTCACGGAAAGGTACGGACTGTCCAGTTGTTGAACTCAAAGTAACAGTGTCGGTAGCAAGATTACCGTATGAATAAGATCTGTCACCGTAAGAAACCGAATACAGGCATTTTCCATCTAGCAGAGAGCAAGAAGTCTTCCTCAGAGTGGAACATTGCGTTGAGGAGCAAGGAATATCTTTATACGTAGAAGACATTCCAGGATCAAAAAGTGGAGCGTCTTGCGGGTAACATTGCAGGCAAGGACTGCACTGTGTCCATATGAGATCACTTCCGGTATCTGCAACAGCAAGAATTTCAACAGGCGGAGAACCGATTGATATGTTCATAAGATATCCACCAGGGTTGGGGATTATATCAGCTTGGGTGGCATCTGAAGTGATAAAGCTGGGATCAAAGCGATTAAGACGATTAATAGAGCGACGAAAAGCATTTCTCAATCGTTGGTTAGGAGTTTCATTAGGGTTGTAAAATGGAGATTTAGGGGAGTCACGATGTATCAGTTCAATACTAAAACCTTCATGTTTAGCTTCTGTTGAAGAGATAACAGATAGACAAAGAAAGGAGAGAGAGATTAAAAACGAAAAAGAGAAGGCAGAGCGATAATTCACAAACTCTTCCATGGTCAAAACTGTAAGAGAGGCAATGGAGGAATCGGAATGTTTAACTTTGTTTATACAAGGAAGGGAACAAAGAGATTGGTCGAGAAAATGTATAGAGGAAGAAAGAAAATGATAAAGGAAAACGAATTAATCTGCCAAAATACACGCCAAGAAATTGAGAGTGACAATTATCTCATCGTTGCAACTTGCTTAGAATTTTTGAAATTTCATAGGCCAAAAAAATTTGTGGTGAAACACGAATAAACTATGCGATATGATGCATGCCAATACCAATAGGCTTAAGAGATTGAAGACCGCACAAAATTTGCCTTCGATCTTATCTTCTTATTGCATTACATGCGTTAGAAAATGACATCATAATTGATGAAGTAAGTGTGCATGTGCTTTCCATGTCTTTATGTATCATCTTCGGAGGAAAATCTGGAACACCTCCTATGTAATTATGCCATCATTTCACAGATATTATTAGATTAATACATTTGTTAAGTTTTTCTGAAAAAATTCAAATATTATTAACTTAAGACAGTACATTAATTTATATTATTATATTAAACTGTCTTACAAATTTTTAAAAGGAAATTAATAAATGCCGTACAAAGACTTGTGTGGTTCTATGTCTTCAATGATTGATTACTTGATTCCAAAACTTGACAGCTATTAATATGAAAATTTTAGCTCTTTGTCAATTTATAAGCACAGAATCTTCATGAACATCAACATCTGAGACACATGTAGGCAAAAATGGTCCACATATATAAAATTGATAAGTCGTATACATGTCGTGACTTGCTTATACATCAAACTTTTCCTAGAATAAAAATTTCAAGTGATCGTGTTATTACAAAAAGCATTCGAGAATAAAGACTATTCAGCACCATCTCGCCCGTCAGTAACGGTCTATTGAACCAAACACCACACCCTCCTAAATTATGTGCTAGTTTAGCATAGAAAATTTATGTTCAATTTAGGCAAAACTTATTTTAAAAATTACACCAAAATCTGTGTAGGAAATTGAATACTTTTTGCGTAAAAAGGAATGTGAGCACTTAAGAGTGAAAAATTCAAAAATTTAAATTTAACGTAAAAACTGAAATAATAATATTTAAACTTTATCATTTTTTCTCAATTTAGGTGCAAACTTTAATTCATTTAGTACTTAAGTTGATGTCACATGGGTCCAAAGAATGTAACACAAGCATGCAGTCTATTCTACTCCACTTGAACTATAATTAAGACTAATTAATGTTTTGAAAATAATTGAACACGTAACTATTTGATAATTTTTTTTGCTTATAAGAAAAATAACTTTTAACGACAACAAAAGTGGTCACTAAAAGTGCCAAAATTTGTTGCTAAAAGTTTTAACAACAAAAATGCAATGGTCATATGTTAGAAGGTTGAGGGCTTATATTACAAGAAAAAATAAATTTGTTAAAAATAATTATGGATAAGGAAGAAAGGAGAAACTTACAATCTTATTGATTTCTAATTTTTGGCTTGATAGATAATGGAAGAACTCATCCCTATTTCTAGTATGATACCTCCTTAATCAATGGTTAGAATTATACCAACACACTTCTAATCCAATGGTTACAAATTTTCTTCTACAAGTATACATAATAATATCTAGATATTTTCTTAAAAATTTCTAAAAATTGAGTCACACTATTCCTATGTCCAAATCTTACAAATCCAATTTATTTTGGAGCAAATCAAGTTTAATTTTCAACACCCCCCACCACTCCCCCTGCCTTAAACTTAATTTGGTGACTCATCATAGTTTTCGTAACATACAAAATAAAGCGCATTGTCATAGGCACACTTGGTGAAGCCATTGTTTTAGAAGCACTTGTCTATTCGACTATTCCATGCCCTTGGTGCTTGCTTTAACCCATTAAGAGCTTTCTTCACCTTCAAGACTTTGTCTTCATATCCCTTTACTTTATAGCCCAAAGGTTGCTCAATATAGACTTCTTCTTTGGATACTCCATTAAGAAAAATAGACTTTACATCTATTTGATTAATCTTCTAATTATTTTAAGCTGCCAAGGAAATGATTAGTCTAATAGTTTCTAATCGAGCAACAGGAGCAAATACCTCATCATAGTTAATTACATCTCGTTGACTGTATTTTTTCGTAATAAGTCTTACCTTATATTGTTCAATCTCTCCATTTGTATTATTCTTCACCTTGTACACACATTTGACGATGATGGCTTTATATCCTTTAGGAAGAGTAGTGAGTTCTCATGTGTCATTCTTCTCAATGGCCTTGACTTCTTCGTCCATCGTAGCTCTCTATTTATCTTGTTGCACAATTTCTTAGAAGTTCACAATTTTGCAGTCAGCAAAGAGTCAGAAAAAAGTGAGATTTTCCATCATCTTTTTACCTCGTAGAGATCTTGGAGCCTCTTTGTATGTTCTTCATTTTTTTTGTTTAAAAAGGATGGTGGTAAATTGCTATCATCAACTCTTATTAGCGAACTAGGTGGTGTTGTAGGTTCTAGTTAACATTCTTCTTGTTGTCTTATTATTGTCTCCTTATTCTCTTCAAATTGGAGAAAGGAAATTGAAATCATCTATATTAAGACCAAAATCTCATTTCCCTCTTTATCAAATATCACATCTTGACTAACCACGACCTTTTTGTTGTTCAAG
Organism: Azadirachta indica; assembly: GCA_022749755.1. Classification (NCBI taxonomy): domain Eukaryota; kingdom Viridiplantae; phylum Streptophyta; class Magnoliopsida; order Sapindales; family Meliaceae; genus Azadirachta; species Azadirachta indica. The sequence continues at coordinate 13,089,417 of CM040453.1, forward strand.
TTGTACAACTTGTAGCCTTTTGAATTTGAGTCATAGTCAATAAAGATAAAACTTTCACTTGTATTATCCAGCTTCGTTCTTTTTTTGTCTGATACATGCACATAAGCTATACTTCCAAAAACTCTTAGATGAGAGATGTCGGGCTTTCTTCCACTCTAAAATTTCTGTGGCGTCTTTCCCATATACTGTGAGTAGAAAATCAGTTGGATAAATACACCGCACATGCCATAGTTTCAGCCAAAAATCTTTTTGGTAATTTTTTACTTTAGAGAATACTTCGTGCCATGCTGAGGATGGTTCTATTTTTTCTCTCAGCAACGCCATTTTGTTGAGGGATCTCGAAATAGTTAAAAGACAACGAATTCTATTTGCTTCACAGAACTTTCAAAACTCTTTTAAAGTAAATCCTCCTTCAAAATCGAATCTCATGACCTTAATTTTGCATTCACTTTTATTCTCTACGAGTACTTTAAACAATTTGAATACTCCAAAAATTTTAGATTTTTCTTTCAAAAAGTGTACTCATTTTTTTCTAAAATAATCATCAATGAAGAAAAGAAAATAATTACTCTTATCTAGAGAGTTTGGCTTAATAAAACCACATACATCAGTGTGCATGAGTTTAAGTAGCTTTTTGGCTCTAAAAATAAACTCTATTGAGAAGCTCATTTTACATTGCTTCCTAAATAAAGATCATTCGCACAACTGGTCAAGATGATTGATGTAAGGCTTCACCATTTTCTTCTTGGATAACAGTTTCAAACCTCTAAAATTAAGATGCTCAAGTCAAAATGCCATAACCATGATACATCCTTGTAGCAAACATTTAGACATTTTGTTACATCGTTTTGAATATTTAACAAAAATATTCTATTTTTGGACATTCCCACCTTTGCAAACTTTTATTGTCTCTTATAAAAAGATTATAATATTTCATATGAATATCATAACCTTTTTCTAAGAATTATCTCAGGCTTAAAATATTATTTTTTATATTGGGCATATAATAAACATGTGAAATAAATTAATGTCCTCCATCTTTCAAACAAATAAGAGTGTTACCTTTACCTTTTATGGGTATTTTGGACTCATCCCCAAAAGAGACATTGCCACTCACCGATTCATCAAACTCCATAAATATATCCTTACTTCCACACATGTGATTGATTGCACCAATATCAAGGTACCACGTATTAATGTTGCTACTATTATTGTCCTTAAATGCTAACAATAACGTTTCTTCTTCTTGACTTTTTTTTTTCCACATAGTTAGCCTTCTCATTAACTTTATTATTGCAAGCTCTACAATCGGAAGCATAATAACCAAACTTTTGACAATTATAATATTTAACTTGAAACTTATTATACCTTGAGTTCGGATTACCTCTTCCACGATCTCTTGTTAAGCTTTATCCTCTTTCACTATTGTTATTGTTACAATTCAAAGGTCGTCTCCATCCTTATCCACGTCCACATCTACGTCCACGTCCATGGCCTCGTTCTTGACCAATTCCTCTTCCATGTTGGCCTTTCTCATTATCGAAACTTTCTTTGTTTTCTTTGAAGATAAGCTTTGTTTAGAGAACTTATTCTAAGGCTTCTTACTTACTCTTTTGTCTTTCTTCATATACTTGTAATAAGCTCATGAGTTCTTCAATGGTTATAAACTCTAAATCTTTTATTTCTTTAATTGTTACAATAATATGCTCAAATTTTAAATCTATGGAATGAAGAATTTTTTCTATAATTCGAACATTACTTAAACTTTCTCTATTTCTTTGTAATTGATTAACAGCCGTCAAAACTCTAGAAAAGTATTCAGAAATTGATTCACATTCTTTTATATATAAATATTCAAACTCACCTCGTAGAGTTTAAAAACGCACCTTCTTCACTCTTTCGGCACCTTTATATAAAGTTTGAAGCATCTCCCATACCTCTTTTGTGGTGGTTGCATTTAAAACTTTATCAAACCTAACTTCATCCAATGCTTGATAGATGAGATAGAGAGCTTTCCTGTCTCTCTTTCTAAAACCCTTCAAAAGATCTTTTTGAACTTGAGTAAGGGTGACCTCACCTTTCGTCACATCAAACCCTTTCTCTACAACTTTTTATGTTTCTTAAGCTCCTTTGCAAAGCTTTCATCTTAATACTCCAATTATCGTAGTTGCTCTTGATAAGCATTGAAACTTATAAGAGAGCTATTCTATTACTTGTCATGATCACTCCACCTTTACTCTGATACCACTTTATTGAAAGGTGTAGAGTTTATATTACAAGAAAAAATAAATTTGTTAGAAATAATTATGGATAAGAAAGAAAGGAGAAGATTACAATTTTATTGATTTCTAATTTTTGACTTGACATACAATGAAAGAACTCACTCCTATTTATAGTATGTCACCTCCTTAACCAATTGTTAGAATTATGCCCACACATATTTAATTCAATGGTTACAAATTTCTTTATAAAAGTATATATAATAATGTTTAAATATTAACTATAAATATCTAAATATTTACTATATTTATCTAGATTTTTATTATTAAATATCTAGATACTTTTTGTATAAATATTTAGATATTTTCTTTAAAATGTTTACAAACTGGGTCACACTATTTCTAAAACCAAATATTACAAGTCTAATTTATTTTGAATCAATTCAAGCTTAATTTTCAATATCATCAAGGTGATAGCTAAAAGCTTTGTAACTAAAATCACATTTTCTTGTAGTAATTGATATCAGATTAAATTATCACTTAATGAAAAATAAATTAAGTTTAACAGGCATGCAATGCAAAATAAAGCTAGCTATAATTAATCGTATGGACTTGATTTCGGTTGTCAATTTTCGACATAATTTACTAACTATTATAAGTTATGATACTTCAAGATCTAGATGATGGTCGAGATGAAACAAATTATTTTAGAAATATTAAAGTTACTATTAAGATATAATCTCCATATATTGAACGAATTTTATAGTAGAGAAACACATATATAGGATCAAATATGAAAACTTATTATAAAACCTAATTACTTAGAAGACTAGAAGCACTTCCCAATATCACTCCCTCGAGCAATCAGTTTGTTTAAAGGAGACTGTCTGCTCCTGAGTGTCACAGCCAATCAAGAAGTTGGCCTGCATCAAGTTACCATAAAGTGGAGGGCCTTCCGAACCTTTGAAAACGAAGCAAGCAACTTCCTTTCTAGTCCTGATGTAATAGTTGAAAATATTCAACTTCAAATCTCCACCGCCGAAATGTAATGTGATTTCGGGAACTTCACGAACGAAACTATAATTGGAACAGAGATCATGGATGTGATCAGGGTCTGGAATGGGATCTGCCTCAATCAAACTGGCGATTCCTATGAGCAATAGTGAGTTATACTCTTGTGGCAAGAAGGTCAATGTACTGCCAGAATCAATCATTACGGTACCCACTTACATTTCCGTATGAAGAAATGTCGTTGAAAACGATTCTCTGTTGGCTTACACTTATTCCTTCAAGTTTAAGAAAGTAGAAGGTATTGGAATCTCCTGAAATCAAGGTAGTTGGGACAACTTCAGGACCTGGTGGAACGGTTCCATCTCTACCAAACTTGATTTTGCTTGGATGCTCTGAAAAGAATGGCGTCAAGCAATATGAGAATTTACCACCTATTGAATTTCCCATCTGAGAAATAAGGGAAACAGGTCCGCGTCCGAGGCCAATAACGCCAGTAGTTCTCGGATCAAAGTTTCCGGAATTGTTGTGTCCGCAAAGGTTGTATCAGGAAGTGCCACGGGCTGTCCAGATGTTGAATCCAATGTGACAGTATCAGCAGCAAGGTTTCCCTTTGGGAAGGAATTATCCTCGTCAAAAGACTCGTAAAAGCATTTCAAGTCATCGGAGCAAGAGGTTTCTCGCAGAAACGAGCAATGCCTCGAGAAGAAGGGAGATCTTCGTACGTCGGAGAGTGTTCGGGATCGAAAACCTGAGCCTCTTGCTTGTAAAATTGTAAGCAAGGCTTGCATTGCGTCCATATAAGATCAATTCCTGTATCAGCAACAGCAAGAATTTCAACGGGAGGAGTACCGATTGATATATTCATAAGATAATCACCGTCGCGAATTATACCAGCTTGGGGAGAATTTTGAGAGACAAAAGTTGGATCAAAGCGATGACGACGGTTGATAGAACGATCAAAAGCGTTTGCAAGTTGCTGGTAGGGGGTTTCATTAGGTTGTAAAAGGGAGAATTCGGTGAGTCACGATGGATCAGTTCAATACTATACCCTCCATCTTTAGCCTCCACAATAGACAGCAGAAAAATAAAGGAGAGAGAAACTGTAAATGCCAAAGAGAAGAGAGAAAGACAGCTAACAAAGGCTGCCATTATCAAAGCTGTGAGAGAGATGATGAAAGAATGGGACTGATTATTGTTTATATATATATATATATGGTAACGAAAAATAATATAAAATTTGGAGAGAAAAATAGAAGAAAAAGGAAAATTCTTAATTATAAGGTATCACATGCAAAGAACTTGACATGCAACTTCTTTAGATAATATAACTTTGTTTTTTATCAGCATATGAATACTAAACAAATGGAATGCACATAGAAATTAAGAAGAATTAATTAATATAAGTTTTTGTTATGAGATCATAACTGTTAATTTGATAATATCAAAAACAGTAACAAGCTTCATTAAATTTTGGATATAAATGTATGATGTGACATAATAAGGTTAGCCTAAAATATTGATATAGAGCGTAGATGTTGACTTGATGCAACTTTGTGATAGTGGAATCGCAGACTTATAATGTGAACATCAGACTTATAATCAGATACATTAAGTTTTTCTAGGTAATTAATGTCACAGGACAACCATATAATTCTCACGAGTTTATACTAAGTAAGAAAAAGTGTGGGTGTTAATAGGCTGGCTGGCGAGATATTTGAGGTTTGTTTTTAAAAAATATTTTAATCTAATTCAAGTTTATACAATAATAATTGGTAAAATAGATAAAAATGAACTCTTTTTGTGATCAGAAAAGATCACTAGAAGTGCTTACTTTAGCAGTTAATATAGGTACGTACTTTTAGAAAGCTTTCGGTTACAGCTTTCCCATCTTGAATACGCAGTCGATGAATTACTCTTTATCTTTTTATTCTACACTGCATGTATTGTAACGAAAACAAGCTTTACATTTCCACCCTTCGGAGAAAAAGCTTCAACAAAATATTTACTCTGCGTATCTCTTTTAGATCAGAATGCATTGACCTACAGCCCAAATACCACGTCAAGTCAAGTATATTATATTTATTTTAGAGGATAAACATATATAATATTTTTATTCGATATTTTCAAGATTATAAATGGGTTTAATATATTCTCTGAAAAAGAAACTACTATAGGTTATATATTCCATTTTCACTTTGATTCAGAATTTTAGTTTTAAATTTATTTGTTACACCTGTTTTTCCCTTCTAGAAAATGAAAACATATAAAAATCAAACTCCTCATTCGTGACTAGGTCACAAAGGCAACTAAATTTTATTTAAATAGTCCACAACTCTTGTCATAGTTTATAATATTTGATCTTTTAATTATTTAGTTCATCCTTTTTTATTTTCCTAACAAGCAGCTAATGTATCCTTTTCAATTGACCAAGAAATTTTACTTTTAAATTTGTGCATCGCTTTCTTAATTTTCTGAATAATATTTTTATATTTTCTAGTCACATGCAAGGTAAATACTTAAACAATCCATTCCCTAATAACGAGTCTTTATTGCCAGACAAGTAAACGTTTCAAAATAATAGACATATACATGATTATACAGTAATTAACCCCATTATTTGATAATTACAAGTCAACGAGTAAGTGTCTTCTAACAAAGATGAAAACATAACCAATCACTGCAAGGAGCAATCGATTGGTTGAAACGACACAGTTCGCTGCTCAATGTCATAGCCAACCAAGAAGTTCGTCTGCATCCAAAAACCATAGACTCCAAGAGTTGAATTAACCCCTTGAAAAGCCAAGCATATAATTTCATCACTGATTCTGGTAATGGTGTTCAAAGTACTCAACTTCACATCTGCACCAGTAAAATGTACCGTGATATCAAGGGCTCCAAATTCATTATGAGCAGAAATATTATAGCAAAGATCAAATGTTCCTTTAGGGTCTGCAACTGGAATTGCGTTGATTACACTTGACACTGCTGAGAGTACTTTTGAGTTGAACGCTTTTGGCAAAAGAGTGAACGTAGTGCCAGAATCAATGATAACGTTTCCCTCCCTAGCTCCAAAGGAAAGGTTGTCGACAGGTATTCTGTGCTTTCCAATGCTGATTGCTTCAAGTGTGACGAAGTAGAAGGTTTTAGGGTCTTTTGCAATTAAAGGAGTGGAAGTTAACCCAAAACCGGAAACAACACCGTTAGTACCAAAATTGATTTTGGAGTGAGAATGCTTAATTGATAACGGCACCAAGCAGTATGAGAATTTTCCTGCTATTAAATGACCCAATTGGCTAACGAGGGAGACATTGCCCCCTCCAAGACCTACTATTCCAGAGGATTTAGGACTGAAGATTCCGCCATTGTCGTGTCCACAACCAATGATGGTTTTGGGGAAAGCGACGGGTAGACCACTTGTTGAACCCAAAGTAATGGTATCCAGGGCCAGACTACCGTTTGAGAAGGAATTATCCCCGTAAGTAACTGAATATAAGCAATCTCCAGTGCCCAAAACGGAGCAAAAAGTGCCGTCCATGGATGAACATTGGTTGGATAAGCAAGGAAGATCATAATAAGTGGAGGACAGAGAAGGGTTAAAAAGAGGTGCTTTTTGCTTGAAACAGCGGATGCAAGGTACACATTGTGTCCATATGAGATCACTTCCTGTATCAGCAATAGCTAGCATTTGAACAGGCGGAGTACCGATTGATATTTCCATAAGAAATTCGCTGTCGCTGGTGTCAATATTCGCTTCTGCTGAACCTGGAGTTGAACACTTTGCATCAATGAGCTTGACACGATTGAAAGAACGATGTAAAGCGTCTATAACTCGTGTGTAAGAAGTTTCATTAGGGTTGTGAAAGGGAGACTTGGGAGAGTCACGATGGATTAGTTCAACACTGAAGCCCCCTGTTTGAGCATCTGCAAGTGAGATACAAGAGAAACAAAGAACGAAGCATGAGATTGCAAAAAGAAAAGAAAGAAGAGAGTGATGAATTGCAGAAGCAGCTGCCATTGACGACTGATCAATTTAGCTTTAGGAGAGAAACTAAACTGGAGGATATATAGTACAAAGTATATCCGATTCAAGTGCTTATATAGGCTGCGAAATGGATGAGTACTAAACGGAATCATTCAAATTAAGGTTCACAACTTCCTCGAATGTTGCGTGGATTCATGCTATTTTATTATCGTTTTCTTGTAAATTCTTCAGGAAATCTTAGACAAAATTAATATTTTAGAGGTTGATGCTGAAGCTTGATTAGTGAAGTCAAATTTTGGGAAAAATTGGTTCCTGCCAAGTAAATAAATATACATATATATATTTGGCTGAAATATCACTTTCATTGGTGGTTTGTAATAATATATTATTCGTATAAGTCTCTACTATTAATTTTAAAATGTATAAAACAAAAACTTTGTACAGAGTCAACCTGTACTCCCCAGGTTTCTTCTGCAGGGCAGATAAAATATTATAATAATTTTTTATATTTATTAACTAAAATTATTACTATTATTTTTTATAAATAAAATTAATTCGTATTCTTGGTAATTTTCTTTTGGCAACGACTGCAACTTTCCTTTGAATGCCCGTTTCATTGGTGACTATCATGGATTATCGGTTACCGACGTCTGTTCAACTCACTGCATACATTTTTTTTACAACGTAGAATATGTCTTATAATCTTATCCCGTTTTAAATTTTTAAATTTAGTATTTAATTGTACCCTCTATATTAAATGACGTTTTTTAATACACATTAATTTTAGTTTCTCCAGTCTAAGACTTTAAGATTCTATTGAACGAGTCCAAGGGCCAACATTCTGTTTTATAAAAAATATTTGTTAATTATTATATTGATGTAGAGTTGTTGGTTGTCCAGATGCTTTTCATAAAATTGGGTATGTTTACCTTTTGCCTATATAATCGAATCATAGATATCATTGATGTTGATGCCAAAATTTATCCTACTGCCATCTAGCTTTTAAGCAGGAAAAATCTAGCCAATAGCAATAATTTGTTTAACGAGGATGCGCGTACTCGATAGATTAAATGGTTGACAACAGCAGAGAGCGTGTGCCCCAGTAGGACTTGGTATTCCAACTCGAAATCAACTATTTCCTGTCCAAACAAATATCTGAAAAACGGAAAGGATTAATGGGCGTCAGTGGTATAATCGACCAAAACCCTCCCACGATCACGTCAGTTCGAAGGACTTTAGAGAAATGATTTCAGATAATCACAGGTGTAAGTATATGCAAGTTTTGGAGAAATTAAAGAGAGTAAAGAGAGGTCAAGAGTTCAAAAATCTAATCCTTTTTTTGGATAAACTCCTTGTTTATATAAGCGAGGAAGGAAGAGATTTTCCTCAAAAAAATTTTCATCACGTGATCGTTATACATGTTATAAAACAGATCTCTTTATCACGTAACCATTGTGTCAATTATGATAGGATTTTTTTTGTTATGTAATCATTGTATTCGTTATGATAGAATTCAATAGTGGTAGGCAAAATCAGCTTCGGTTTAATTTTTTTAAAAAACAAAACCGAACCGAACCTAAAGTACATGAGACATAAAATTGAATTAGTTTAATTTAATTTGGTTCGATTTTGTTTGGTTTCACTTCGTGTTGGTCTCCAAAAATTTTTTAAATATTTTCATATAAACTCCTAATCTATATAATAATTATAAAAAAAAAATAATTTTTAAAATATATAATAATTTTTCTTATTTTTATATACATTTATGTAAATAAAAATAAATTTTTTGTTTCTTTATAATTTTTTAAAAAATTAAGAATTTTTATAAAATTTTACAATCAATTTGGTTCGGTTTTGATTAAAAATCGAATCCGAGCCAAACTAACTATATTTGAATCGAATGTAACCGAACTTACCTTTAAAACTAACAATTCAATTTTGGTTCCTTTTGATTCAATTGGGCATTTTTGCCCAACCCTAATTACTGAGGGAAGCAGCGCTTTGTACATTGATTGCTCCACATACATGATTAATCGACCAACTTTACATAGATAATTATCTTCGCATCATCATTTATAAATTTCATATTAGTAGTAAAAATTTATCACTCTACGAAGATTATATATAATATATAAAAAACTTAAATTAAAGCAATGCGTTCAATTGTTAAAAATTTTTTACATTTTCACGTATATTGGACGTATGCACAAAAAATTTATATACATACATGCATATATATATTTAATTTTATAATTGTTTTGTTATATATTCATTTAAAATGACTGTTGTATAGCTTAGTATGATGGATTTTGTTTGAATTTTAGTAAAAATTTTCAAATTATATTAATTTTGGATTTATCCACTTTTATTTCAAATTATTTTTTATTTCATTTGGTCATGGAATTAAGAAATAATGAAAGAAAACAATGGATTGATGGAGATTGAGAAAGAAGAAAAAATTAAAAAAATAATTAAATTGAGAGGAATGTACATTTTTTTTTATTTTATTAGGTTATTATATTAGTAAGGATCATCATTTGTTTAGTTTATTATCTTATTTTATTATTATATTAAAAATCAATTAATTATATATGTAGGAGGACCATTTTATAATTAATGTTCTATAATGTTAAAAACTAAGTTAAAATGCGAAAAAGTAACTATAAGACTACAACAGAAGGATTAGAGGAGGCATCGATCATTCTCCCTAGTCACACAAAGTTTGTAACCATCGTGATAAAAAAGTAAAGGTTTCAAATATATAATAAGGCAATTAACCCCATTATTTGACAATTACAAAGCAAGAAGCAAATTTTTTGTAATAAATAAAGCTGAAAAAACACAATCAAATATCACTGCAAGGAGCAATCAGTTGGTTGAAACGACACTGTCCGCTGCTGAATGTCATACCCAATCAAGAAGTTCGTCTGCATCCAATAACCATAGACTCCAAGATTTCCATTAACCCCTTGAAAAGTGACGAAGCGGAAAAGCAAAAATAAACGAAACTAAAGTTTCAAAAGTTTTTGAATGAAATTTTATTAAAAGAAAGGTGTCCAAACAATACTGTAAACCCTCTATTTATAATAGAGAAAACCTAAATCTATTTAAATAAGGAAAAAGAACTTCTACCAAAAAGAGAAAACTTAAACCTACTTAAATAAGGAAAAAAAACTCCTACCAAAAAGAGAAAACCTAAACCTACTTAAATAAGGAAAAAGAATTCTTAAAAAAAATAAAAGAAGCTAAATATTAAAAATAAAAATTAAAGAAAAACACTAGTCAGGTTGTCCTACATCAAAAAGTTAAGCATATAATTTCATCGCTGATTCTGACAATGGTGTTCAAACTACTCAACTTCACATCTGCACCTGTAAAATGTACGGTGATATCAAGAACTCTAAAATTGTCGTAAGTAGCAATATTGTAGCAAAGATCAAACAAGCCACTAGGGTCTGCAACGGGAATTGCGTTGATTGAACTTGACACTGCTGAGAGTACTTTTGAGTTGAAAGCTTGTGGCAAAAGAGTGTATGTAGTGCCGGAATCAATGAAAACGTTTCCCTCCGTAGAACCGAAGGAAGTATCAACAGGTATTCTCTGGGTTCCTACACTGATTGCTTCGAGTGTGAGGAAGTAGAAGGTTTTTGGGTCATTTGCAATTAAAGAAGTGGAAGCTACTCCAACACCTGAAACAATTCCATTAGTACCGAAATTAATTTTGGAGTGGGAGCCTTCAAGTGAAAATGGCACCAAACAGTATGAGAATTTTCCTGCTATTGAAGGACCCAATTGGCTAACAAGGGAAACGTTGCCCCCTCCAAGACCAACTATACCAGTCGCTTCAGAACTGAAGGTTCCGCCATTGTTGTGTCCACAACCGATGATAGTTTGTGGGAAAGCCACGGGCATACCGGTTGTTGAACCCAAAGTAATGGTATCCAGGGCAAGATTACCGTTTGAGAAGGAATTATCCCCGTAAGTAACTGAATATACGCAATCTCCATTGCCCAGAACGGAGCAAGAAGTGCCATCCATGGATGAACATTGGTTGGATGCGCAGTGAAGATCAGAATAAGTGGAGGACAGAGAAGGGTCAAAAAGAGGAGCTTCTTGCTGGAAACAGAGGGTGCAAGGTACACATTGTGTCCATATGAGATCACTTCCCGTATCAGCAATAGCTAGGATGTGAACAGGCGGAGTACCGATTGATATGTTCATAAGAAATTCACCATCGTTGCCGATTACATCAGCTTGTTCTGAAGTTGGAGATGAAGACTTTGGATCAATGAGCTTGACGCGACTGAAAGAACGACGTAAAGCATTTATAGCTCGTGTGTAAGAAGTTTCATCGGGGTTGAAAAAGGGAGACTTGGGAGAGTCACGATGGATTAGTTCAACACTGAAGCCTCCTTTTTGAGCTTCCATAAATGAGATACTGGAATGACAAAGAACGAAGAATGAGATTGCAACAACAAAACAAAGAAGAGGTTGATGAATTGCAGAGAAAGTTGCCATGGATGACTAAATTATGCTTTGATAGATAATGCAAAAGCATGAATAATTCAAGTGCTTATATAGCTTGGCTGCTATGGGTGACTAAACGGAATGATTGAAAGGTTGACAACTTCCTCGCATTTTGCTGTACATTCTTTAGGAAATTCATAGACGAATATATTTTAGAGGTTGATGCAAAAGCATGATTAGTGATGTCAAATTTTATATATTGATTACTTAAACTAACATTTTATATTATTTTTATTAATTATTAAAGGTTTTTTTTTCAGGTGACAGTATTTTTTTTTGTAGGTCAATAGTAAACGTTTGTTTAAATATTTCAAACATAAAAGAATCGAAACGTAATTGTTATAAACTGGAAACTACTTAGATGTAATTTTCCAATATTCATTAAAAATTAACATCAATTAATTATGATGGTGCAACCCATATTGTATATATTGGTATCGTCTTGTTTACCCCAAAAAAAAAAAAAAAGAAGAAGGAAAAATTTTAAATTAATGAATAAATTATCATTATCAAGTTTAATATACTTTAACATTTAAAAATGGGGTAATGAATTGGAGTGAAAAAAGCATCTTTATAGATTTGTGGACAAACGGAGCCTATTAAGACTCAAAGTGGATGACTCCATTACTAAAGTACAATGTAAGATTTTATTAGACTGATTCACAAAATGTTTATAGAGTAGACTATCTTATAATTGGCCTTTCTAATTATTTATTTCAAATTTTTTTCCTCTTCTTTTTTTAAACAAGTATATATATATATATATATATATATTTCTTTAATTAATTGGCCGGCAATTGGGATTCTTTTGTTTGTTACATAACTTCCATTTCTATGTAACCTTATAATCTTATCCACTTTTAAACTTTTAAATTTCGTTTTTAGTCCAAACCTCTATATTTAATGAATTTTTCGAATGCACATTTCAAGTTTTTATAGTACCTAACTCTCAGACAAAGGACACACATAGCTTATATTTCTGTTGAATGAATCCAAGGGCCAATATTCTGTTTTGTGAAAAATATTTGTTATTATATTGATAAAGTTGTTAATTATTCCATTGAGTTTCACAAATTTAATTGATTATCTTGCACAAAGGGATAGATTAGCAGTCCATAAGTTATACATATATTTTTAAATTTTGTAGACGGTTGAATTTGCACTTTTCTAACCGTTAAAATTAATTATAACATATGTATTAATTATATGTATTAAATTTAATTTTAATCGTGAAATGTGTTTAAATCTAACGGTTTACAAATAATACAAAAATTTGTGTATAAAAATTCATGATCCTTTTCCTGTATTAATTATATAATTAAATTTAATTTTAACGTTAAATATATTTAAATTCAATTATCTAAAAATAATATAAAAATTTGTATAACGAAAAGAATTGATTTTTTTTATATAGAGAGAGTTAGTGTATATTAACTTAAAATTTAAAATACCTATTTTCTAAATTTAAATTATAAATACACTCAATATGACATTAAAAAGAATTATGAGAATTGGGTAGGGTCATGGACCCTCCACGATAGTTTAATTTTCTTATTCACTGTATAGTGGCTAATAACCCCGGAAGTATATGTAATTCCCTATATTATATTGTTGCATGGTAAAAGACTATAGGCTTGTCTCATCTATGGATATTACTTCTTATTTTCTAACTTACTGAGGTTATTCCTGATATTTTCTATGCGTTAAATAAAAACCATTTTAACTCTTAACATTAATTTATTAGATTAATTAATTTTAATAGTTCAAAAAATGCTCATCTTTAAGTGAAAAAATTCAAACAAGTATATTATATTCTTTAGCTATTATGTTTGTTAATATCACCAAGTTATATAAATGTGTTATTGAATGGATATTCATGAGTTGTAACTACCCAATTGGGATTAGAGATCAAAATTGGCAGAATAGATCAAAATATATTGGACATACATGCAAAAAGTAACGTGATTATATAGAGAGGTCAAAATTGGTATATACATATATATATATATATAAAAATTTCCGATGAATCATCTTATTAATACAAGTCAACGTCTCGCTATCATTGTTGAAAAAATATTATGAAGCCTTTAATTAAATAAATAAATTAATGGTGTGATTTTATTGAAAAATGTATTAGAAACAATTGTATTGTATGCCAACTTTTTCAATGCATATACAATGATGCAACCCGTGAATTTATGTAAATAATATTAATTCTCTCTGCCTCCCTGTTTAAAAACAAGAATGTTATAATTAGTAAATGATTAATCGAACATATATCACATGAATTAACACATGTAAATGCAAAAATTAATTATGATACATTTAACTTTTTACAAATTGGGTGATTTTTGAAGCATGCATATATATATATATATATATTCTTATGTAACAGATCAACAAGATAACAAGTGCACTGTAATATTAATTAAAACTGAAAACATTATTAATTGCCAATTAATTTATTATTGCTTAGTGCAATCAGTTGGCTTAAACGACACCGTTCTTTTCTGAGTGTCGTAGCCAACCAAGAAGTTCATCTGCATCAAGTTACCGTACACTGCAGGACCATCATCAACTCCTTTAAAAGTTAAGCACAAATGTTCTTCAGTAAGTCTAATGAAGGTATTCAAAGGATTCAACTTCACATCTGCACCAGTAAAATGGACCGTGATCTCCGGAAACTTGAAATCGAAGGTAGTAAAATTGTAGCAAAGATCAACCAGACCTTCAGGCGCTGCAACGGGTGTTGCATTGATGAAACTTGACGCTGCTGAGACCAGTTTTGAGTTAAAATCTTGCGGCAAATATGTCAATGTAGTGCCTGAATCAATCACAATGTTCCCCTCCGTAGTTCCGAATGAAGAACGTCTATCAACTGCTATCTTTTTGTATCCTACACTGATTGCTTCAAGTGTAAGGCGGTAGAAGGTTTTAGAGTTTCTAGCAATCAAGGGAGTTGAAACCACCCCAGGACCTGAAACGACTCCATTGGTACCGAAATTGATTTTGGTTGAATTTACAGAAGCAGACGATGATAGATGGGCCAAGCAGTATGAGAATTTTGAACCTATAGGACCCATTTGGCTAACAAGGGAAACATTGCCTCCTCCAAGGCCAACTATCCCAGCTGCTTCTGAGCTAAATGTTCCATCGTTGCTGTGTCCACAACCGATAATGGTTTCCGGAAAAGGGACAGGCCGGCCGTTTGTTGAATCCAGCGTAATGGTATCAGTGGCAAGATTACCATCTGAGTAGGATTTATCTCCGTAGGAAACTGAATATTTGCATTTTCCGAAGCCTAGAAAGGAGCAAGAAGTTTCCCTCATGGATCCACATTGCCTTGAGTAGCAAGAAAGATCCTTATAACTGGAGGACTTGGAAGGGTCGAAAAGATCAGAATCTTGCTCGTAACAGAAGAAACAAGGCTTGCATTGAATCCAAATGAGATCGCTTCCTGTGTCCGCAATAGCTAGAATCTCAACAGTCGGAGTTCCGATTGATATTTTCATTAGAAACTCTCCTCCGGAATCGGCGGGGATTATATCAGCTTGAGCTGAACTCAGAGACGCAAAGTTCGGATCAATGAGCTTGACGCGGTTGGAAGAACGGCGTATAGCATTTATAATCCGTTCAAAAGGATTTTCATCAGGATTGAAAAATGGAGACTTTGGAGAGTCACGATGGATTAGTTCAACACTAAAACCTTCTTTCTGAGCTTCTGTAAATGAGATACAAGAGAGACAAAGAATGAATAATGAGATTGCAGAAACAAAACGGAGAAGGGAGTGAGAAATTGCAGAAGCTGCCATGGATGGATGAAGAAGAAATTAATTAAGCCGAGAGATGATGCGAAAGTGTTAACGATTCAAGTGCTTATATAAGAGAGCAACAGACTTAATCAACACAAAGTTTCTTTCTCCAATGTGAATCCAAAGATCGACAACTTTCGATCCATGAGTTGTTGCTTGGATTGTGGTTATTTGATATTGATTTGCTTTGAAATCTTAAGGAAATCATCTATAAATATTTTAGTGGTCAGAAAGGTCAAAGTTGGCACACAGTTAATTTCCTTCTTAAGATTATATTATTATTGGATCATAAGTCAGCATATGTTGATAATTCCATTTTCATGTTATTATTATTAATAAAAGAGAAAAAAGAAGTTGAGTTTTTTTTTTTTTAAAGTATTTTAAGCCTATTTGTTATTTATAATTTATCCGCAATTTACAAAAACTCTACCAATAATACTGAAAAAATACAGACATTGTTGTAATACACCAAACAAAAATCTGCCTTTCATGAAAAGAAAATCTATCTAAAATTTTTTGAAGAGACAAACCCACGTATTATAGAAAATCTCAACAGCTGCGATGTAAGTTTTAAAGTTTTAGGATCCGTTTGGTATAATTTTTCAAATAGAGCTTTTTAAAGTATAACTTTTCAAATAGAGTTTTTTAAAGTAGAGATTTTATCCGTAAAACTTTTATGAATAAAGTTTTTAACAAAAGTTTATTAATCGTTTGGTTGTCATAAATGACTTTTAAGAAAATTTGAATAATTACTTTAATAAACAAATTTTTAATGTTTTATTTTAAAAAAATAAAGTAAGAGTATTTTAGACAATTCTACTTTTTAAAAATGTTAAAGAAACTCTACTGTTAAAAGACTAAATTTTACACTTTTTCCAATAGAAGAAAAATAATTTTTTTAATTTTCAAAAATTCTTTTTCATTGTCAATCAAATGACATTAAAAAATTTTAAAAAATATTTTATCATTAAAAAAGTCTTTTTGGTTAATGAAAAAACCAAATTAAACTGGCATTTAAACTATAAATACTAAGCTTTTAAAGGGTCTTCCTGCTGTAAAAATTAAAAGTAAACGATTAGGGTGAGATTTAGCCATTCAGGTGTGTGGAAATTACATAAATTATAAAAAAAATAAAATTGAAAAACCAAAAACTGCAGCAAATATATATGCTAGATCTACGAATTTGTATAACTATATATTGACTTTCAATTAGTTAGTGAAATTTGCGATTTAAAATAATTGTTAAGTTCTTAACCAGTCATCATTAATTATTTACGATACCAAATGCTTTAATTTGCTATGGTTTTATAATTAAAATTTTTAATTATTTAAATTCACTTTCTTTTCTTTTCATTCCATTAATATTTTTCGGCACATCACATGGTTTCTATTCACTTGAGCCTCTTTTGGTGTGCCAGTGAATGGGGGTATAGAAAATCCTATTAATTTAATGTGGCCAAAAATATATATATAATAGTACTTTTAAATTGAAAATTTATGCTGTAACTTAAAATGTAAATTAACCAAGAAACATATGAAATATATAAATAAAAGTACCTATTTAATTTTGTAAATATAGTTCATCCACAAATAGCCTTTAAATTGGATGTAGGGAGAATAATAAAATCGATTTTATTTTTATTTTTATTTTTATTTTTATTTTTATTTTTTTAGTTTTTTGACGTCTTTTAGGGGTTAAGGTTAAGATGGAATTGCACATTATATGATATGATAATTAGAAAAGAAAAAATTGATCTAATTGATAAAGTTATTCACATTTTGGTGATAGAAAAGTACATCCAACCCTTGACCAGAGTTCACAAGACACGGTGTCTGTATGAAAGCGCTGCATACACTAAGTATGCTCCATAGTCTCCTACCATAATGGAACTCTAGAATCTAAATAGTGCAAAACTGAAGTTTGCCAAGAAATTCAAATTTAAGAATTTCACAACCAAAAAATCAACACGCTTTAGGTATATTACGGCAACATTCAATTTAGTTCACGCCATTGTTCACGCAAGAAATAGAGATCCCTTTTGAACATAAATCAATTAAAAGTCCTTTTAAACATAATATCAAGAAGAGAAAAAAAAAAAATAAGTAAAGGGAGACTTTTACTCGTATTTTAACTTCATCATGAAGTGGCCTTTTCACTTTGTTCACGAGCAATGGAAACCGAAAGAATGGAAAGATCGCGGTTTAAGAAGGTTAATGCAGATTCACATTCAGAGATAATCCTTGTGACAGAAGAGGGCTCACCAGCAACTGTTTCGGATGATCCAATGGAAAGAGCTGCATGTGAGTCTCTAAGATTTCTCAGGTTACCCAAAAACTGCATCAAAGGAATTTTTGTTAAAATTTTAAGGTCATGCTAATCAACAAAATAACAAAACACCAGTTCAGTTCAGATTATAATATAGAACTCATCAAATAGTATCATATGATTACAGCGAATTTGCTGCTTTTTTAATTTATTTTTTATTTTTCTTTTGGATTCTTATTTTCTTAACAAAGAGGTCCAACATGCAGGTTTAGGAAAAAGCAGCTTAATGAAAAAAAAAGTCAAAACCAAATGTACCCCACAAAGTTAAAATATCCTTGAAAAACCATGTAACTGGCTTTGGAAGAAAGGGCGTAATAAGTACTTCTATACACAAGTTCTGCTGAAACTAAATTTTCAGTACTAAAGAAGATTGGTATCCTAAATCTGCTTGTCAGGGGTTTTTACTTCATCTGAACATCAATTGCAGATAGAAAGCAGAAATGCTATCACTCATATCACATATGATAATGCTTACTACAGTAGAGGTATAATGAATTTCTACCATTTATATAACTAGGCTTTTAAAGTGTCAAATGGTTGTACTTTTAGAAAAGAACCTCCTCATATCAGCTAAAATGAGACAGATCATGGAAGAGACAACATAAAAGGTAATCAATGGGATACCTTCAAAAGCATCTTATATGCTTCTAACAAGCGATTGGCAGCTGGTCCAAACCCATGAAGCTGGGGCACCTCCATCATGTGTGTCCAGGGGCGAATTTCCTGTAAAAAACATGGCATCAAAATGCAGCAAGAAATTATTGCTCAATAAACCATAAACAAACTCACAGAATACATAAAAAGGTTTTTCATCATCTTCAATGCCAAAACTCTCCTTGAAGCTGCAGAACATTTCAATTAGATTACAAATCATATCAATCTTTTCCTCGAATTTTCTACTCGGAGTTGATGAAAGGATTACCAAATCTAACAGGTTCTCAACTGAAAATTAAGCTTCTTCCAGGTATTGAAAAAGGCAAAAAAGAAGTTCTAGAAATAAAAGGTGAGGAGACGGAGGTTCTCAAAGTAGATCAAACAAATCCAAATGGGGAAAAACCTTTGTATAAATTGTATTGAATGTTCTTGCTGTTTCTAGAAAAGATTCCAGATGTGCCCGCAGTTGGGATTCAACCTCTTGATAGTCCTCATCTGGGTTGTATGCATGCTAACAAAAAATATCGGAGTCAGAAAATATAAGGGAAAACAGAAACAAAGCAAATTGAAAAATTCATACAATAAGTAAAAATAACAGAATATGCTAGCAACAATAAGAATTCAGAAATGAACAGAAATGAACCAGTTGTGATAAAATGCTGAAATTTTAAGAAAGAATATGCAGAAGAATTTGCTATAAAAGAGACCATTATGTTGTTAATCTACACGGGTTCTGGATACCACACAGAAATCACTCACAATACGAATAAAAACCAAACATTGGTACATAAATCAGGATAATATGAGCTAGATGTAAAGGTCATGAGAGATTTGACTTATGACTCAAAATTTTGGTGTTAGAAAATACTAGGACATCTTATACATAACTTCACAGGACACAGAACATGTTCTATTAAAGCCTAACCCGTCAGGGCTAAATTCTCATGCAGTTGACAAGTGGGAGAAGAAAGTAAACAAAGTTTCAAGTAATGGCAAGGCTGAATTCAAGCAAACAAATCAAATGACCAGAAATTTTCATCATATTAACAAAATATTTTTATGGTTAATTGTCTTTTAATGCATACACAGAAAAAGATGATGTCAGAGACATAAAACATGTAAAGCTGATTAGACTAAAGAGGACTATGAAGACAGATGAACAAGAAACTCAAAAAGCATTGCAAAAGACAAGTCTAGGGAAGAGAGATAAACCTTAGATGCCAAATCAGCGACCTTTTGTTGAAGATTCAAGAGTATCTTTGATTGTTCTGAAAGCTTTGCCTCCAACTGAGAAACATCTGGTCTACAAATAAACTTTGAATCATGGAACAGAATGTTACTAAATCTAGTGATAGAGGAAACTGAGAATTGTCACATAATACAATATTTGCTGTCTTTATTAAAGGCATACGCATAATTTTCTCTTTTAAAAATTTATCATTCCTTTAATGAAGGTCTTAATATTAACTTGAGGAGAGCCTAAAATGGGGGAAGAAGATTTTTGTTGCCCAGATGATTTGGACAAGCCAATGTTATCAACAGGTCAGTCTCACAAAAGAAGGATCCGATGAGATGGTTACAATCCTAACCTGCAGCAGATTTTTCATATAGTGGCTCTCAATATTCAAATCCCCACTTTTCTACTCAGTGAAAATACATTTTCCGGATAAATAAAAAATGATGCCAAAAAATATCATGGCCCATACACAAGTTAAAGTCCAATTTTCTTTTATGCTTTCCTTTTTTCCCCATCAGACCACAACTTCTAGATGGCAAGCAATTCCATACTAACAACAATAATATGGATGTACAAATATAATGAATAAATTTTCAGTTTAGACTAATTTAGCAGAACTAAGATTATCAGTCACTTCATTGAGAATTCAAGAATACCAAAAATAAAGAAGACAAATAAAAGTCATAATTCATAATGCATAATTAGTCTCAAGCAATGAAATCGGGTGGCAAAGGTATGCAACTAATTACTATCAATTTTATATTCCCAGGAATGGAACAGAGTATTAAAAGAAAAGAACTAAAGGCAACAGAATGCCAGATAAAAGCTCCAATGATTATTCATGAAAGCACACATAAACATATAGCGTTTACTTTTTCAATCCATTGATATATTATATGAAGAAATCAATCAGTCAATCAATCATATCTGACGTAGGCTTCATAATTCACTGGAAAAGCTCGACGCTTCAAAACTAAGAAATTAAATCAGAGGAAGGGATGTGAACACAGGAGGTAAAACAAAGTTCTTACAATGGATATATGGATTGAATCTGCACATCTGCAGGGAACAACTTGCATTCTTCGGAGAAAATAAGAGCTTGTTTCTCTGCAATAGAATCTATTAGTTGTATGTCCCTTGCTACCTGCTCATCAATACTGCACAAGAATGCAAACCATATATCAGGTCTGCTATAAAACAGATAGAAAATAGCCTACAATAAGGTTTTTCTGCACAATTGGGGTAACTAACACAGTACCAGAACATGCCTACAATGAAACTAAATATCAATATCAAATAATTAGTCTCAAATCATCTAACCTCCACTCAGAATTATCTGCATAGATGCTTGCCTCCACAAGATCAACAATAAGACGAAGCATTTCAGTTCGATCTTCATAGCTTCCACGCCCCTGAAATGTAAAAGCAGGAATAAACTAAGTTCTGAGAATTCTCTCAAACAATTGTAATGTTTACACAATTGATGCATGTATTCAAACAGTTGATGGGCACTTCTGGGCCTTCCACAGGGCATGTACCCTAGACTACAATAAGCTTCATGCAGAACAACTATGGATCAGTAAGAGAACTATTATAACATGTACATACAGAACTCACTCATGTACATGAACTTGCATGACACATAATTAATCAAAGCTTAAATACAACAGCAATTTACTTTCTAAAGAGTCAAGATGCATAACATTTGATGCACCCAATTGAAGGGTTGATTCATAATATCCTTCCTCAATATTCACTAAGTATGTGAACTATGTGCTATTCACGGACTAAATGATATTCATGTAAGGAAAGACAGACCAATACATATGATTCAAAAACAAAAACAACGACAGAATAACAAGGAACTTGAACCACTTACTTGAATGGCTTCCGTGTCTATAGTAGTTGTAATACCCAAAAATTTCGCAATCTCTGCCAAATCTGTAAATGAACTCAGCTCATTACTTCTGAAATTCTTGCATCAAAACGCAATAGAAAACAAAAGATAAGCAAAAAAATTGAACTGACATTGAATTCGAGCCGTCTCTTCATCGCGATCCATAGCATCACCGTATAAATTCTGTTGGGAGAAGGGCGATTTATCCCCCAATAACCTAAAATTCAAATTCAAAGCACATAAAGAATTCAGATTCTCATCAATCAGGCCAAATGAAGGAAATCAAACAGTACTAGAAGTCAATTTTACTTGAAAAAGAGCCATTCGAGAAGAGAGTAACGCTCCATGCCAGCGAAAAGGAGTGACTGAGCTGGCGCATTGGCTCTAGGGTAATTCAGCATCGCCAGTTTTCGCTGAATCTCTTCCATTTGTTTTGCTGCCATTGACGAAACGATGATCTCAGAATCTCTCTCCTCTGTTGTCAAGAGTTCGGTTCTTTATTTTCCAAATAGAAAATTTTGAAAATTTTCGGAGCCCAGGAACTTTGTTTAGGACGCTTTACCAAAACCTGGGTATTTTGTAATCCGGGTCAGGTGCGGTTTAAACCCGTGAGGCGACGCGAATACATTTTCACTACCAGGATTTCAACTGCATATTCTTGGCCCTAGTGGGCATTTCACACAGAAACTCGTGATCAATAGCTGGTTATGGTTCAAAGAAGACCATATCATACCAAGATGCAAACTTTGACTAAATGCCAAAAACAAAGTCAATCCATTTGCTAAGAAGACTCAAATATTTATGATTTAAACACTCCTTGTGCAAAACCAATGCAAAAAGTACGAAATCGGCATTCTTATCAGCAAGATATTCATTTTCATGGGAGTATAAAGCAACTGAGATTTGATGGTAATATTACATTCATACAAAGCATCTGAGATTTGATGGTAATATTACATTCATACCAAGCATCAGATCAACGGAAAACAAATTCAGGTTTTTCATTTGACAGAATCAGAAATGAAAGATATTTAGATTTACCCGAAAGTTGTATACGAGAAGATGAGAGTTCTTGCAAGATTTCAAATGAGTTCAAAACAGTAAGCACGCACCCATAGTAAGATGACTCTTTACACTCTCGTTCTCACACGTGGCAGATATATATTTAATGTTATCAACCATTTGCTTTTCTATTTTTATGTGTTAACCAAAGTATTCTTGTAAATTGCATCTAACACCAAAAGAATTAACTATATGACATCGTGGACCTAACATTTTCCTGTTATTATTTCCACCTTATTCATTTTCTTATTTATATTCACAAATTTTTGATAATATATTTGTGTATACAAAAATTCTAATACAATATTTGTTTAAATAAAATTTAAATATATGTGCATATGATAGAGAGAAGGTTGGGACAAAACAAGATAGTTCAATTTGGATCCCTGCACCATCCTAATCCTGCGAAAATTTTATCATCCTTATTAGTAGTGATAGTTAGCAAAAAATTCATATATTTAATTTCTTCCAACATTTTAACATTGTTTATACATAGTTATATTTACTAAAATTAAGAGCTGAGTTCAAACTCTATTAAGTACAAAACTCATTTGATTATTTGTGGGATTCTTCCCATCAAGTGTAAAATTTATCTTGCACTTGGTATGTAAAAATTTTTGGGATGTGATACAATTACATACATCTACACTCTCAATAGAACTCTAGTTATAATTATAGTAGATGTATGTGTACTACAAGAATAAATTTTAAGATATATAAAGACTATGATAGTGTTTGTTTCTTTATATTTGAAGTTTGAATATAAATAAAATATGAAATCGATTGAAATTTAAATCTAATTAATATATTTGTTCTTTTATTTTAAACAATATTAAGTTGTTTATTTTTATAAAAATAAAAAATTTGTAATTAGTATGTTAACATATATCTTTTAAAAAATTTTAAACTGATATATTAAAATTATTAATATATAGAAATGTTAAGTAATAAATTAAAAGTATTTTTAATAAATAAAATATTTAATTCATTAGCATATTTGATTATTTAGATTTAAGTTAAAATTTTTAATTTAATTATATTCAGATATTTTTAACGAGATTTCAAACATAAGTTAAAAAATAAATGATTTTTAAATATTTAAATAAAATTATTCAGATTTAAGTACCAAAATGAATAGTCCCTATGTCTTTTTTTAATGAAAAAAGTCTGAAAAATAAAAAAAAATCATTTATGAAAAAGATATCAACATAATTATTTGTTACTTTTCTTCAATAGAATCATTTATTCGTTTCCTTTATATATTGTATGTACAACATGATCTTTGTGAGAAACTTATATATAGTAAATTTGTGATTCACAACATAAAATTTAGCATTATTTTTCAACTATCTACCTTGAGAATAATTATTCTCAATATGATATAATATGTATTATAAAGTAATAGAAGAATAGTCAAATATGTAAAGTAATATAATAAACCATATTTCCATTACCTCCATCAATTTTTAATAGTGAACCTTTGGTACTTTGCTCTTAATTCAAGTGTTTGAATCCCCCTTATAAGCTCATCTTTCTTGTCTTTATTAGATTTTATACGAAAATACATTATTACCTCATTTTATATAACTAAGTACTGAAATGTTATCTTTCAATATATGTTGTATCACATTAAAAAACAGATATGTATTAGAGTCTCCTTATAAGTTCATAATTTTTTTTGTAAATTTTAAATAAAAAGACCTTTTTACCTTTTATAAAGTGACAAAAATATATTTAAATGCTATATTATACATAGTTAAGTAATTTAGTGTTACCTTTTAGTTGTATCACATTTAACAACAATTATTTTTAAAATAGCCAATTGGAAAAAAAAATCTAGAACTTTAAAAAATTCATCAGCAACAACAATAATAAAATAATAATAAGTATTATAATTTCAAAAACTATTCAACATTGCATCCAGGGCATTTTGGCCTATATCATAAATTCAAATGAAACAAATGGTACTAGTATGACTTATCTTTTACTTAAGAGAAATTTATTCCATTTTATTACCTTTTATTTCTCTAATTATTAATATATACTGTTGTCGAATTTTTATTATTAAATATTATTTTTTATTTCAGATTTTAAATATTAAATTTAATAAGATTAACAGTTAAAAGCTTAATAAAAAAATTTTAAGTTAAGAATCTCAACTTTTAATTATTATTCAACCGAATGTGCTCATTTTATTTTGTTTTACTAAGAACGATATATATATATATATATATATAAAAGAAATGATTTCTTATCTCCGATATTATTTCTTTATTTATTATTTGAGGAGAAAATGTCCTTCACCTCTTGGTTTTTTAGCTAATGTCTCATTATTTCCTATATTTTCTGTAATATTTCATCACCCCTTAAAATTTTGATTTTACTTTTTAATATTTTAAATATTTTTGATTTTAATATTTTGTAAATTAATTGAACTGAAGGGTAAAATCGAAAAAAAAATTAGAGGAGATGGAATATTAGAAAAAATATAAAAGAGTAATGGAGTATTAGTTTAAAAAATAGGGGGTAATGGATATTCTCCATTTTTTAAAATTATATTTTGTATTCGTAAATTTTAATGTATAAAAATTTAATGTATTATTTTAAATAAAAATTACTATTAAAATACTAAAATTATATTTTAAGTATTTTTATATTTTTTGTTATAATTATTGAAAAATATTATATATAGGGGGGAATAGGATGGCCTTATTAACCATTTGCAAACTTATTTTTCCTTTTTTAAAAATTTTTGTGGTAAATATATATATATTTTTTGAAGGAAGTGTTAAATATTTATAAAATAAGAAAAAAATAAACTTAAATAAAATTACTTTGTTGAACATGTGCTTAGTTTGATTCCAAGATCCTCGCCTTTGTACTAGGAATTTCTGCGGCAGTGAAGTGTGCGAGTGAATCACTACAAGCAGTGGGTCATTGCCGCGTGTCTCTAACGGGGACCATATCAGCCCAAACCAAATACGTATCTGATATGCTTAGGAACTGTTTGTTAGGCAAATAAAATATAATTTCCCGGACAAACTTATTAGATCAAAACAAAATTTTGAAATTTCAACCAAACCAAACACAGCCTTAAGAGTACCTAAGGTTTTACCTACAAACCGAAAGTGCTCTCTTCCTTCCCCAATCTTCTTTCAAAGCTTCCCGTTTTTTCACTTGCAGAATCTCTCTGTATCTCTGTCCTTTAAGCAAAAAGCAGTAACAAATGCTGACTTTGAATCTCATACCGTCATCCTCTCCTGTCAGTTTCTCCAAATCTAACTCCATTAATGCTTCCTCTTTTACTAATCCAAATCTTCTCACAAGAGCTCAAAACCAGAGAAACTTGAACTACCCCTCTGCTTTTCTCAATAAACCCACTTCTCATTGCTGCAAAGTTTCTAACTTCAGCAGAATCCATGGATACCCATTTGGATTTTGTTCAAGAATCACTTCTCAGATCCAGGACTCGAGTTTTAGAACAAACGATATTTCTGAATACCCTCCTGGGGTTTCTTCAAAGTCGAGATCTTTCATTGCTAAAGCAGCCGCTGAATCAAACCCGGAAGGAGAATCAACTGCAGTTTCAAAGCCCAACAAGACTCTGAAGCTTGTGGTTGTGTTTGGTCTCTGGTACTTTCAGAACATTGTCTTTAATATCTACAACAAGAAGGTATTGAATATCTTCCCATTCCCCTGGCTTTTGGCATCATTTCAGTTATTTGCCGGATCGATTTGGATGTTGATTTTATGGTCTTTGAAGCTGCAACCTTGTCCAAAGATTACAAAACCATTCATTGTTGCACTTCTTGGACCAGCATTGTTTCACACAATAGGTCACATTTCAGCTTGTGTATCCTTCTCTAAAGTTGCCGTGTCTTTCACTCATGTTATCAAATCAGCAGAGCCCGTTTTCTCTGTTGTTTTCTCATCGTTTCTTGGAGACACATATCCGCTGAAGGTCTGGCTCTCAATTCTTCCCATTGTTTTTGGTTGTTCTCTGGCTGCGGTCACTGAAGTTTCTTTCAACTTTGGAGGCTTGTGGGGTGCTATGATTAGTAATGTTGGTTTTGTTTTAAGGAATATATATTCAAAGAGAAGTTTGCAGGATTTCAAGGAAGTGAATGGATTGAATTTATATGGTTGGATCACCATAATCTCATTGATTTATCTGTTTCCTGTTGCTGTTTTTGTCGAAGGGTCTCAATGGGTGCAAGGTTATCACAATGCAATTGCAGCTATTGGCAAACCGGCAACATTTTATATATGGGTGTTGCTATCTGGAATATTTTACCACCTATATAATCAGTCATCTTACCAGGCACTTGATGATATCAGTCCGCTGACATTTTCAGTTGGAAATACAATGAAGAGAGTTGTGGTGATTGTAGCTACCGTTTTGGTGTTTAGGAATCCAGTTAGGCCATTGAATGCGCTTGGATCTGCCATTGCGATTTTGGGAACTTTCTTATACTCACAGGCTACAGCTAAGAAGAAAGTTGCAGGTGAAAAGAAGAATTAAAGTTTTACTTGGGCTCCGCACCATTTTAATGTTGTCTTTCTACCTCTTAATTTGCTGACATTTCTGTCTCTGTTCTTTTCCTTGAGCCTCATTGACAAAATCTTATCAATGTTTTTTTTTTTTCTTGATATATGTTCTCCTTTTCTATCATAATGTGTTACTCTACTTGCTTCTTTTATTCATGATCAATTGGCAGCTTTTGCCATAGGTGCTTGAAATTATACAGAAAAATAGATCTATATAAATTTTCTATTTTTTCTTGTTTGGGATTTATGAATTTGGAAGAGATATCTTTAATATATGGTTTTGTTACTGCAGAACCTGGATTGAATTGATTTTGATGTAACTTCCGTTGTAGTGCTTCAGATCCTGTACCTGTGGTTGTGTGATTTTCTGATGTATAACCAGGTAGGGATGTGGTATGCATTGTGGCTCGGAATTGGTATTTTTTAAGTTTTGTATGGGATTTTACAAAAAAGCTGAAAGATATTATGTGAAATTTCAATAAGAATTCAAGATAAGCAAATGGCGCATGAAGATTGCATGAAATGTACTCAGGCCTATGCTCATTTTGTAGAGCCAAGTGAGCTTATAGATTCAAACTCATGTCTTTTTCAATTTGTTATCTATTTCTGGTAGGAAGTTATGGTTCCCAAATGAGTTTCTTAGAGTATTTGACAAAGTAGTTAGGTATAGATGCTGTTTATGAAAAGGTTCCTTAGTGCACGTTGTGTGCAGAGATTGTTTTAGAATGTGAACTCTATAGTTCCTCTCATTTTTCTATCTCTTGAGTGATTCTTTCAAACTGTTTTTGGGCTTATCTTGAGTGAAAATGCAGTTAGGGATTGGAATGGCTTAACAATTATTTAGGGCATTAATTCTCTTCACCTTAAAGTCAAAGTCTTTAAGCTTGGGGAGCTTTAGAAAACCAAATTAGGAGATTTGAAGTCATTTTGAAGAAATGAAGAAACTGATCTGCTGGGGGGACTTCTTCAAGGGCCATAGAGAATATAAATGAGAGTCTGTTGTTTGGTTCTGAAATCTAGTAGGAGAGTTTAATAATCCTTTAGCACTGTTCTATAAAAACAGGAAGTTGCCATAGATGAGCCAGAGATTGCCTTGTCAATCAAACTTAATGTAGTAGTTGGGTCTGGATTTCCTCTTTGGTGTTTGTGTACTGGAATGGCTGTTCTTTGTAGATACTTCATTTGTCCCTACCTGAGGGTGTTGAGACGAAACAACTTGAAGAATGTCGATGCAAGAACACAGCCCTACACAGTACTAGACTAGAACGCTGATTTTATGTTGCTTTATTTGCAAAAGAGTGGTAGAGAACAACACAATCATCAACAAAGATATCTTATTTATTTCAGTCTTCTATATTACTCATTTACAAAATCAAAGCAGGTGGGGCAAAATAAGAGTAGGTTGCTTCCTGTTTGATGATTCATTATATTTGATGTATTTGCTTACCTTAGACCCTACTGTTGCTGAAGCCAACTGGGTCAACATGTAGCATTTGTTTGCATACTTTTGGGTTCCATATGCTGCTATAGATTGATGATATAAATATTTTGTTATAGACTCTGAATACTTTTGGGCTAATGGTGTGTAATTTAAAGCCATTTATTCAAATAAATTATGTACTGCATCCATTTCAATGCTCTGAGGAGTATCTAGGAATATATATTTTTTATATACTATATCATGTGAAAACACCACAATTTGCTGGCTGTCTTTTTCTTTTTAAAAAAAAATAATAATAATTTTCTATTTTTTTTAATTTTTTACAATTGATACACGGTTTAAATAGTTACAAGATCCAATTGTTTTGAATTGGTATAATTAGTTACGAATTTTTTAATACAACTTCGCTGAAAAAAAAATAAATAAATAAATTCAATGGATTTATGTATCTATTAATATTTATATTTTTAATACATTTGACGGCCTGTTTATTTATTCACGGTGGTCCAACAATTATGGGTATTGATGGAGGCAAATTGACACAGGTTTGAGTGGAGCTTCGTGTACCAATAATAAAATATTGAAGCCTTTGATTTAATTTAATTTAAAGAATTAGGTACTGCTTGTTTTTTTCTTTCCAAAGTGTAAATATAATTAAAATCGAAATCTAATTGATATATGTGTTTTCTTTTAAATATTTGAATATAAATATTAAGTTATTTATTTTTATATGCCTTAAAAAATATAAAATTAGTACATTAATATATATATCTTAAAAAATTTTGAATCGGTATACTAATCTCTATATTCTAAAAATTTAAAAATTAATATATTAAATTATTGATATATAAAAATGTTAAGTAATAAATTAAAAGTATTATTGACAAATAAAATATTTAATTTATTTATATATTTGACTATTTAAATTTAAGTTAAAATTTTTAATTTAATTACATTCAAACATTTTTAACAAGTTTTCAAACATATCAATTAAAAAATAAATAATTTTTAAACATTTGAATAAAATTATTTAGTTTTTAGTTAAAAAAATAAATAGACTCTTAACATAATTTTATTGACTCATTCAACTTAAAATGAGCATCCCAATTTTAAATTCTTAAACTTTTTATATACATACACACACCCATACATACATATATATATATATATATATATGAGACATTTTAAAAGTGATTGAGTTGTCACTTATCAATCACTATTTAATTGAGTGTTTGGTGTCCTTATCCTCTGAGTGAAAAATAAGAGTTCAACTTCTTTCGACTTTAAAATAAAAGTTAATTTTTTTCTAATTTCATTTAAATTGGGTGCAGACTTTTATAAATAGTATTAAATTAAATTTGATTATAACTCTTAATTCTTAATGGATTATATATATAATATTTTTAAGGATAGTATGTAATTAGATCCAATCAAAATTTTGGAATAGAGTGTATATTTAATTTTTATATACTAAATAAGTAGAAGTGATTGAGTTATTTTGATAAGAATTATAAACTTATTTGATAAAAATAGATAAATTATGCCTTTATTTATGAAAATATAAAAACTAGGGACCTGGAAATTATTATCCCAAATAGATGTTGGAGTTTCTGTTTGGGCCTAAGCAGTGCTCTTCGAAGCCCATCGGCCCATTCAGATTGACAGCGCTTTGTTTGTCCATTGTTTAATATGAACCCGCAATCGGCCGGCGGGCTGCTTTCTCTTCAAACGCATGCAAAAGCAAATTCACAGTTTGCCAATTGGAAGGACATCATGGTATTTTTATTTATTTCTTATTTATTTATTTTTTAAAAGCGTTTCTCAACATTCTCTTTTCTGTGTTGCAGAATTTTAGAAGTACATTGCTAGTTAAATTGTTAAATATTAAAAAAAATAATAATAATCGATCATGGACACCATGAGTTTTCAGACAAATCATATTTTTTAACGGTCGGAAAGTAGAAGTTTAAGTGCGTTATTATTATATGACGTGAAGGATTTTTGCTTGGAAATTTTTAACAAAAATTTTTGGAAACAATGTGCGTTTGATCACGGATGCCATGAGTTTTGAAACGAAAGTTTTGAAAATAATGTGGGGTTTTCTTGAGGGTATCAACTGTTTCATCCTTTTTTAAGTTGAGATTCTGCTTGAATGTGGGGATTAATATTGTACCTGGGAAAAGCAGTTTCAAGTAGCTAAATGGGTTATATCTATTTTTAGTGGTTGGCTGAAATAGGTAGAAATGCCTTTTGCTAGCGCTTTTAAGAGAATTAGAGTCCTACGTGCTTGGCTATTTGTTTTAAAGGTGTTT
Organism: Azadirachta indica; assembly: GCA_022749755.1. Classification (NCBI taxonomy): domain Eukaryota; kingdom Viridiplantae; phylum Streptophyta; class Magnoliopsida; order Sapindales; family Meliaceae; genus Azadirachta; species Azadirachta indica. The sequence continues at coordinate 13,120,445 of CM040453.1, forward strand.
ATCAAATTTAATTAGCACTAGAGATGATTTTTAGAGCGCATAATTGGATGCTAATTAAAATAGTACTTGGATTGCTTTATGGGTAACCCAGATAAAGTAATCAAGTCCTGAGTCATTTATTTATTTTTTAAAATTATTGTTCGTTTACAATCCCGTGCAATAACCAAGAAGATTTGATGGATGATGTGAATTGTTGAAATCTGCTACTACAACAATCAGAGAATGACTGTGTAATATCTTTTTGCTACATGGCTTTCTTTACAGTTTGAGTGGGTTGTCAAATTTTTTTTAATTTTCTTCAAGCTTTCGAAATTTAATGGCAAGTTATTATACATCAAGCAGTTCTTCATGTCATTAGTTGCGTGACAAATTGATTCTAGTTTACATAATGATTCAATTTCAACTTTGTAATTTTGCAGACTAGTGCTCTGGGAAGTAGTTCAGGCAAGGGAGTCAAAAATGCCCAATTCAGGGACCAACAGTTCCCAAATGCATCAAAGCATATAGCAATCGAATTACAAGGGGATGAGTTTTGGCCGTTATCTGGGAAGCCATACTTCACTATGATTCTTGCAAAATCACATGTCCAGCCCTTGTATCAATTGGTAATTGAACACTCTTTTAGGTTTTTTCCGACTCCAAAAAGTTCATACAAGTAAAAATCTATTTCTGTTTCTAGGGACAGAGAAAAGGTAACAGATTTTTTATAAGCACATAATATTTTCACTAGTGAATATGCATACTTGTCCTTGTCTAAAGAAAATTTTGATTGCTGTCCAACTTATATCTTTGTAGTTAAAAGCCAGTATGTCTTTTCAATGTGCTAAGGATGTCCCATCTTTTAGAATATAAGATTAGCTGTTTGTTAGAAAGCTTGGCTAATATTTATTTGCTGATATTAGATGCTTCCAGCTAAAATGACTGCTATACTTCCTTCTCTGGAGATCCCAGCTTTTCTCACCTATAAGAGCAAGGAATGGCAGATGCTTTATCATGGAGAAGTGTGCAAAGGTAAAAGGTTTGATACAAACTGGAAAAAATTTGCTACGGATAATAAGCTGAAGGTTGGAGATGGATGTGTATTTGAACTCATTGAGTGTAGCAGTGAGAAAATCAAATTCAGAGTTCAAATTCTCCGGGGGGACATTCCGTCTAAATTTGAAGACAAGACAAACGGTGAGAGTGAGAACATGCCTATTATTATTGAGTGAGATCTCCTACTTCATGGCTGTTTTCTTGTGCGATTATTACTTGCTGGGAAGTACAATGAACTGGGTATATTGAACACCTGTAAACTTGTTAACAATGTTAAAATGTAATTACATTATTTCTGTGTTGTTTGTGGTATCTTATCTAATATGCTTTGTGCATCTGGTGTTTTACAAACTTGAATTTCTTGAAAAGAAATATATCTAAATCATTAAGTGATTTATCCATATAACTCAAACTATAAAGGGACAGAAAAAGTTAAGCATATGTATCTTATTGTATTTAACTTGTTCAATGGGAAATGTGATTTGGATATTCAAAAGATAGTCAAAGCTTTGCGGAATTTGTACAATTATTATTTTATCTATTTTTCCTTTTTTTCTTAAGTATTTCTATATATTAAAGCTACATTAATGTTTTAGAAGTGTTCTCTTTGTACTAACTCTATAGTATGCCTAGTTGACAGGTAAAGGCACGTTAAACCTCTATTCTTTTCTCATCACCACTATGATTCAGTTACTTCAATTAGTGTAGTAAATTGCTGGTACATCTCTCGTGTTGTACTAAATATCAATGCTGTGTTGTTTTGCTTCAATTCAATTTCAAATGTAAGCAGTACTCTGAACAGAAAAATTAATAGTAATCACTCCAGGAAATAATATTTTCTTTCTTTTGCTTATTTCCATAGTCTGATACAATTCCTAGCCTCTTGTTTCTTGTCTAAATTTTTTTCATTTCTGTTGTCAGAGTAGAAAAAGCATCTGTGTCACTTGTATCTCTTTTTGATAGGACTCTGATGCTTGCATCTAATTCCATGAATTGTGCTACTGTTTTCACTCTGTGAAATTGTAATACATCTCATAGTGGATAACAAAACTACATTGCATAAAATATGATTTTGTACATGAACTAAGAACACTGTGGTCGACTTCGGTTCCGTTCTAAATGGTCATAGGCATGCCTGGTCCTTAGGAAAAGAACAGAACTTGAAATTAGGCCTAACAAGGATATGCATGCCCACCATATAAATGTTTGAAGATAGCACTGTCTACCCATGCACACGGATGCTCCACCCAACAAACTTTCCTGGCTTGAATTTTCTGCATGGTCATCATAGACTAGAGCTGCAAGAAGGCCATAAAGAAGTGATCCAAGGGGAATGTTGGTGATGAGGATGTTGTGGTTGATGGCAGCGCTGTTTGATCCAAAGAGCTCTGATGTGATTGACACAGCTGCTGAGAATACAAACCCAGAGCTTAGCCCTATCAGGCCTGTTGAAGCACACAATGCGGTCTCACTGCCTGATGCAGTTAGCAAAATGAAAGCAATTGGTGTTGGCAAAACTGCAATTGCGAACCACCCGGTCCTTGCAAAGTTCATCTTACTGCATTGGTAAGACTTTCAAGCTTAGTTCACTGTTTTTGAATTTAAATTTCTGAAGAAGCAACTTGACTATTAAATCCTTGTAGATTGTGATTTTTAAGTTATGTTGTCAACCAAAAGAGTAGGACTAGTATCCTTTAGAAATTGCATGCAACTTTTGCAGGATATGCCTTTTCTTTTTTGGTAAACTCCTAATGGCATCAGATCAGAAATGCAGTCTTTAATTATGAAGAAATTTTGTTCAGGAATAGCTTCAAATGTGTTTAACATGCTGAATTCTAAGAAGGAACTTCTAAATGTGCCCAAAATAATCATTTATGATTTTGTGTAGGTAGATACTTACTCATGCAGGAATTCTGGAGCAGCTGAGAGCAAACGACCAAAGAATGAGCATGTGGAATAGATTGTAATAATAAAATTAAGCTGGGAATAGTGTCCAAGTGATTGTGCTATCTGCCCTAAATTATTACTATAAACCAGTCCTATCGTCCCTCCACAAAAATATGCCACATAATAAAGCCAGAAATCCAATTTACGCACTAGTAATCTTGCTGGGTGTTCTTCACCCAGCATTGTTAATCTATCTTTCTCCATCAACTTCCTAAAGCATCCTGCTTCATCTATTACATCATACGAAGTCCCATTTGTGGCACTACTTTGTTCCTTTCCAATTAGATCTTTTTGAAGCTCTATTTCATCAACATCAACCATATTGAAGCTTGAGGGATCAAAATGAAACCCAGTTTGGATGGCTTGATAAGCCCAAGTCCTGGCGCAGACAATGCCAGGCAAACATAATGGTAAGAATAAGAGAACCACAGATCCTGTGAAGAGAATTCTTGCCCGTAATGCAGTAGAAGATGCTGAATTTAGGAAGAGAAGGTATAAACCTGTTATAACGGCTAAAATATTGAGGATGAGAAAAATGAAGGAATCACGACGAATAGCACCAGCTGAGAGTTGTTGTGGAGGGGGTTGGCGAAGGATTGGGATGAGTGCTAAACTGGATATGAAAACAGGGAGAAGGGCATTTAAGAAAAGATAGATGGTATCATTTTCGGGATTTATTGATTTGGCAATGAGAGTATAGAGAGCAGCACTTAAACCGCCATAACTGATGGTGAGGGAAATTGCAAGTGCTTGGTTTGTTGGGAAATTCTGGATGCATAAAACATAGCATATTGTGTTGAACCAGCAAATGCTACACCCTGCCAATAAACATAGTAGAAACACCTGCAAAAGAACTTATATTAGCAACACTATTAGCCTATTGCGTGGAAGCAAGGGAACTAAGTAAGAAAGGTACTATGATCAAGAACAACTTAGTTTTGCCCTGTTTCCTCTTAGTTAAGATATTAGTATACATGTTTGCCAGTAATTCCTCCTAAATTGTTAGCATTTAGTGGCATGATAATGATAGATATGGTAGTTTTAGTAATTTCTTCTCATTTTGATTCACAAGTTCAGAGATGATGGATTCCAAGTCTGGTAATTTTAGTGATTTCTTCTCATTTTGAGTCGTAAGTTCAGGGATGAGGGATTCCTGTAGTGAAAGACAAAGCATATTAATATACTGTAAATGAAGGTTGCATAAGCTATATATATATATATATATATATATATATATATATAAACATGACAACTACTACGAGAGCATATTTTACCAATGTAATTGATTCAAAGTAATGGGTATAGACACATGGTAGACTAAAAATGAGACAAATAAGAGTGAAACTCCAATAACATCTTGTCTGTATTCGAGATACTCTCTCATATTATCTAACTTCCAAACTAAAATAAGTCAGGTACGTTTTAGTCCCATTAGCAAATTAAATCTAGAATATCCGAATTTGTAGTTCGTGCTAGAATCATCTCCTTTTACTTTTTACCATTTGAAACTGTGAATTCAACCAAGAGGTTAGGAGTTCATATCTCCTTGGAGTCACCTACTTGGATATTGATATCTCATGAGTTTCCTCATAGCAGTCTCCAGTATAAAACTTGGTAAATGCAGAAAGGTTGATAGATTTTTGTGTATGTGTGTGTAATATAGTTCCTTTTTACTACTGTTTTCCATAGATATGCTTCTCATCCAATGTATGCTAGAACATACAGTGAATTTTACCAGTTGGTTGACCCTAAGATCTTAGAGCTAAACAAATTAATAGAAGTACAGGCTAAGCAATAAACACTTGTACCTTTGCTTTAAGAGTAGTTGATGAGAATGGTGGTTAGCTTGGGATTGGGAAAGTATCATATGAAAGTAATTGCTGCCTTCTATTTCAATCCTCATCACCAAAAAAAAAAAAGGATTGTTCTTAATTATAATCACTCCAAACTTCAGATGGGTTTTTGTTACACCAGCTTTTTCAATTTTTTTAATTAATTAATTCACTAAAAGACATTATTATTTATTGCTTTAATATATTATTTTTAGATAACGCTTAAGCAAGCAAACCTAATCAGATAAAGCTAAAGCAAATTAGAGAGTTGTTAGCATGTCACCTTTCGATCAAAATCAGAAGCCGAATCCATTTTGTAAATATTAATGTCGACAAACAATGACACGAGTCACCGAGGTTTGAAATTCTTCTCCACTTTTAACTACCAGTATTTGGTCCCCTACTTGATTCTCTTACCATTTGTTATAACTAATTTGACAACTACTCTTTGCTTACATCCGTTAATTTAATTAAATGTAGACTTCTGAATACACGAAACAAATCAAAGCATTTTAAGGAAAAGGAGACTTAATTATTCTTTTGAAAATGGGTGGTTGTGCTTAGTCTTTGTGTAAGAAGCAAGTTCACTAATTTATTTTCCTAGAAAGGTCAACATTTTTCTCTGGTTTTCCTAGAAAGTAGGTTGCCAAATGGTTAAAAAGAAATAAATTGTGAAAATAATAGAAGCAAAGGCCTTTTTGACTAAAATTTACTTTAATTACTAGTATTGAATTTGTAATTGAAAGTTCAAGTTTTTAAGTTAAACGATTTCAATAATATGACATCATGATTAGTATCATTCAATCTTTTATTTGATTCTTCTTCTTCAATTCTTATCCATAAACTTGAACTTCGAATAAAGTGATTGAATTAAAACTTGAAGAAAATCATCACCATTGACCCACCTCAAAGTGAGAAAATAGAAGCAAAATGATCACTTACATGTTCATAACTTTCTCTTTAATAATGCATACCAAAATGCAAAATGTAAATCAAAATGAAGGAGTAAAGTTCGTTTATTCTTCCCATCACCCCATTTCAAAAACAGAAACAGAAAAACCAGAAAACAAAGAGAGGAATTAAGATTGAAGAAAGAAGACTAACCAGAAAATAAGGCAAAGCAATGATTTCCTGAATGACAAGCCATTGAACGCCATAGCCAAGGAGTCCCATTAAAGCAGCCATGAACATTACAACCCACACAGGAAAATGCTGCAAAGAAACCCCAGAACACCACCCTAAAGCTTTCCCCATATCAGATGCTACTGACAAATAATTGAGCTGAAGCTGAGATATTCCGAGAACAGATTTCAACGTCGAAGAATACGATGAGAAGTCGAAGTTTGTCCCTGTAAATGCCTGTATCCATGTTGTTGCTATCAGTGTCATCCATTTTCTTGACTGCCCCACCATTTTCCCGGCTGTCTTATATATATATATTTTCCGGGAAAAGAATATAGGGAGAAGAAAACAGAAAACAGTGCTCAGAGAATGAAGAATACAGGAGAGGCCAAGTATATATATACGTGTATGAATTCTTCGTTTATAAGGAAATGGAATAGAGAGGGAAACTTGTTGTTCACATGAAATATATTTGTTGGGTGGTTTCTAACATCGCCACGTGGCATACAAATATTATTTCTATAACTGTTTGTCAACTGACTTTGTTACAACGTCGCTGCATTTGAGATTTATTGTCTAACAAAACTTGTTATTTATTTATTCATTTTATTTGATTTTATTTTATTTCTCGTGTATCATTTTTAAGGACCTTAGAATAATAAATTCATAAATAACAAAAATTAATTAAATTTGTAACTATATATAAGGAATTTGGAGCCTTTGAAATTTGCCGCAATAAAGCAAAATATCTTGCCACTTTACATTGTATAATATATATTACATTCTTCTGGTTTACCTTTTGCTGTGGAGGTGAAAGCTAACTTACAACAACAAATTTAGTTACGGCAACGGCTCGTCAAACACGAAAAACAAATTTCAGTTTCAATTTGCTGGTAGTTATCTGTTATTATTTCTTAACCTAGAACTTTTTACTCACCTCAAATTATCGATAATTTGAAGGAATCGAATTGTAAAATGCGAGTAGTAATTCTGAAGAAATAAAAACGTAAAATGGGAACAGTAATTTTTAAGATATTTAATTTTAAAAAGTAATATTTTAAAATCGAATGGCAAATAAATTAAGTGACACTTGTAATCACTTCAGACACTCTTGAAGTTACTAAATAGGTTTTGAGAAAAACTAGTTAATTATTTGAAAAAATTAACACCAACGATAAACTCTTAAACCCAATTTTTTTAAATGATTACTTTTCAAATCTATTTAAAAAATGATCAACTTAAATTTTTTTGGATCAAAATATTTTTGCTAAATAGGATGGCAAATAAATTAAGTGACACTTGTAATTATTTCGTAAACTCTTGAAGCTGCTAAATAGGTTTTGAGAAAAACTAATTAATTATTTAGAAAAATTAACACCGGCGACAAACTCTTAAATCTAATTTTTTTAAATAATCACTTTTTAAAATTTATTTAAAAAATGATCAATTCAAATTTTTTTTAAACAAAATATTCTTGCTTGAAAGTATTTTTTTAAACATAAACTGTATTTTCAAGTACAAAAATGTTTTGAACATAAAAAAAATTGAAAATTTATTGTTTTTAAAAATTCTTTTATAAAAATATTTTAATTTAAAAAATTTTGAATTAATTATTTTTTAAATATATTTTAAACAGTGATCATTTAAAAAAAATTAAATCCAAAAATTAATCACTGTTAAAATTTTCCCTAATTATTTTTTATGCATCTTTCATGAAGAGGTAAGAAGTTTTTAAAGTCATTTAATCCCACTATAAATACGATCACAGCAATTTCTTACATTTTTCATTTTTCTTGGAACCCACTCACATTGATTTGGTAAAAAAATTTAGTAATTTCTTTTGATATTTATGAAAAAAATTAAAATATTTTCAAAAATTCCCTTCGAAGAGGGGGGACTGGTATGTAGAAGTAGTGGCCCAGTGTGGCCCAAAATCAGGCCCAAGCCCAGGTTTAAGTCCCAGATGGGTCGAGGCCCATTTCAGGCCCGGAAATTTCCAAATTCGGTCGTTAATTTTGCTAGTGCTTGACGAACTTCTGAGGGAGGTTTCCCAGTTGCGGGAGCTTCAGTCTTCCACCAGGTCGAATTGAACCCTAGAAAGTAAGAGAAAATCAGAGAAGGAAGGAAGGAAGAAAGATATACCAATATGGAAATAGAATTGGAGCATCGAGTAAAACCTTTACCTTACAAAGTAAAGGGAATGTCGAGAGAATCACCGTCGCAGAAGGCCGCTCACGTGCTCGACACCGACCTCCGTACTCACTGGTCCACCGGTACCAACACTAAAGAGTGGATCTTACTCGAACTCGACGTAAGTAACTCTCTCTCTCTGTATTCATGTATGCGAAACTGCTATGATGAGTTTATGTGTGTTTGTTTGACGAATAACCAGAGGGAGGCATGAAAATTGAATTTTGCTTCTTGTTTTAAGTATTTAAAGGTTTTGAAAATTTGAGAAATTCGTGTTGACTAACTTATGCAGTTGTCTTAGGCTTGTTCAGTGAATGGCAATGTTGTGCCAGTCTCATTTTAGGATATGGAAAATTCTTTGTAGCAAGGCTCTACTGTGAGAAATGAGGAGAATGAGTTGGAAGGGAAAGGGAGGTTCTGGAGGCAATTTATGGAAGTCCTGGCTTTCTTTCCAAATTCACTGAAACCATTCTAGTTAAAAGATGGTGGGAAGTTAAGGAGAGACAAATTTGTGTAGTTCAACATTATGTGGTTACTTTTTTTCTTTATTACCATGGTCACTAAGCCAAGGGATGGCAGAATATGTTGCAGTTACTCCATATCTTTTCCTTCGTCTTCTTGAATCCACTTCTCAGATAAATTGTTTGCTCGCATATGTAGAAAGGAAAGAGTAGTTTATGTCTTGGCTAGTGTTCCTTTAAGATTTCCATAAACTTAATGTTTAAAATTTAAAATTAGTCACTGTACTTTCACGATTTCTATCTTTTCAAATTTTAAATTAGCAGCAGTTTGCACAATGATTAACTGTGCTTCGTGCATGATTTGATCTGTTGTTTTCTATAGTACTATTCAGGCTGAAGATGACTTTGTGGGAATTGAAATTTTTATATATGCAAAAATGATTTTTTACCTTCTATTTTCTCTTTGCAGGAGCCTTGTTTGCTATCACACATACGCATCTACAATAAGTCTGTTCTTGAATGGGAAATTGCTGTTGGCTTAAAATACAAGGTTAGGTGCTTGAACAAATTATATTTTGTCTGATTCTTGAAGTTCTTTTTACCTTTCTCTAAGTATAAAGTTTAGAGTTTGTATATCATTAGATACTCTTTAGCTTGAAACCTCTCACTTAACAAACAAAGTTTGCTCTATTTGAGCTAATTATGTAATTATGTCACAGATGAAAAACATATTGTAACAATGTTTAAACTCAACTTGATTTGGAAAGGAAGAAAGGTTCATAATTGGATTACATTGTGTAGTAATGGAGTTAGCTGGCTACAAAAGTTCATAATAGGTAGGAATTTCAAAAATAATTGTTTAATAGATGACAGTTGCTGAATCGGGGTTAGTGTTGATGGCTAGTAATTTTGGCAGGGTTATCTATATTGTAAAATTTTATTTGGCCCTAGTTGGGGCTGAGATGAGATTGTTGTCCAAGTTGGTTAAAGGAGACTTGGGCTATAGAAAAAGCTAGAAAAAGCAAGATTAGATACATAAGAACTGCAAAATTGTTGTCCAACTCTGGGGTTTTGTCTAACGATATTAACCACTACAGTGGAAATGGTTGTTTGCAAAAAGATAGCTTTGCAAACATATAAGGCAAAGGGATAACTTCAGTAGCTCAAGAATATGAAGAATCAGGGTGCTTCTTGCTAAAATCATATAAGGCAAAGAGAAGTTTGTAGAGAAACAACTAAGCAAGTATAAAAAAGGAAATGACTATTGCTGCAGGCATGGAAAATAAAATTGAAATTTGCAAGGAAACAACTAAGCAACTGTAAAAAAGGAGAAGACTGTTGTCAAATAATCAATAATTCACAACCAGCCAAGATTGTTTAGCATTAATGGTTCCCCCTATTTTTTTTGTTTTCGGTTGTTCTTGACAATTGGAATGGCCATATTAGGAAGACTAATGTTACAATGTCATCTTTGGTCTCTCCTAAGAAGATAAAATTTTTTCCTTTTGTTAAGAAGTTAGGGTCAACTTCTTTATATGATGTTATAAATGCAGTTCAGAACTCAATCCAAGTGTTATGAACTATATAAATAAAGAAAAGGTGGCAATAGAGCGAATTTCTTTTTTGGTTAAATCTCTTATATATTGTTGCGCGGCCCAAGCTTAAGCTTTCAAGTCAAGTGGTGATTTAACACGGTATTAGAGCAAGTTTGATCTCGTGAACTTGTGTTTGAATATCAGTGAACACCAAAATTTAAAATATAAATTAATGGGGCCCATGCAACAAGCGCATTAAATGAAACTTGGGCTTGCACGTGAGGAAACGTATTAACCACTGAAATAGTATTGCTTGGGCTCTTACCTTCAAACTTAAGCCTTTTGGTTAACTGGTAATTCAGTATTTTTCAAAAGAAATTACATCAAAGGTGGAAGAGGGAATTTAAAATAACGAAGATGATGAAAAGTTGGTGTAACATTGAGGTTGAAGCATTTTTTGTATTTTGAAGATAATGTTAAATGTTATCAATATTCCTAGTGTGTTTAAGAAAAGGACTGAAGCTATTCACCTTTGGCTTAAGGCAGTATTGCAACTTTGTCATCAAGAGTAGTGTTGTTCTCTTCTTTTTTGGCGAAGAAGTGACTTTGTTTTTTGGCTTTTGTTTATGGGGTGTCTTCAAGGGAACTCATAATCATGTTGCAAAATTAATTAAAATTCTACTGTGTATCGACATTTATCATCAAGTACTATTTGGGTTGGTGGACCGCTTGTTCATCTATGGTAAATTTCCTTTTTCATTAATAGAATATTTTTATCTTTTTATCGCAAAGAAAAAAGCAGTTTACATTTGCACATTAATTTATTGTCTTTTAAAAGACACAAATTTTGTTTTAATTCATAGTACATTTATGATACGATACTACTGCAAAGATATGCATTTAATGATTGGAAAGTGTATCTTATGTTTTGGTGATTGCTCCTTTTACCAGCCAGAGACATTTGTAAAAGTTCGCCCGCGTTGTGAAGCACCTCGACGTGATGTGATATATCCTATGAACTACACTCCATGTCGCTATGTGCGGATATCTTGTTTACGTGGAAATCCTATAGCTGTTTTTTTCATTCAGGTAATAGATGAGAATGGCCACGTCCTTTCTGCTCCAGATCTGAGGGTTCCACACTATATTTTCGTTATGCATTGATGTAACAAATATAAAATGTACTCATGTAGCAGGCATCAACTGATGTCATGCATTGTATGCTAGCATAAAGTTTCTAGTGTAAAGCTTTGTTGGTTATTTATGGACATTGATCCCATGAATTGGTACTGCATCATCATGCTTTAATTGTTGGAAACCAAGTAATTTTTCCTGGAAGTCCTGTAGAATTCTGAAATGTTTGAGTAAATATAACTATATGAAAATAGCGTCAGCTAATTGCTTCTCAATTTCCAGTCAAGAAACTAGGTACAATTAGATTCTGCATACTTGTGTATGCACTTTCTTCTTCTTCTTGTTGCTGTTCTTGTGATTTATTTGTTAGTTTATGAAAACACTTTGCAAGAAGTATTAATATTATTTCATGTACATTCTTTTTTTTTTTTTTTTTTTTTTTTAATGTTAATGACTGTTACATCTCAGAATTACTGAAGTCCTATTTTTATTGTGATGATGGCCAACATTCAAGGAGTGGATGTTGGTAATGTTAATATACTTCCTTCCGGCCAAACTGATAGGCCTGTAGTGCTTAAGGTCACTAGATGCCTTTAAAATTGCAGCAATGATGGTTACTTTGATTTTCTCTATTGGCAAGTTCGGTAGTACCCAAATCTCATGGAAAGGATTTGTTATTGTATTGACTATAATATAGTTCAACATGATAAATATTCCTGTTGAGGGTCCATGCACTAATATATACTTGAAGCACTAATTTAATGAGTGCTTAATCTGGGAATTTTGTTATCTGACGCCTCTATAGCTGTCTTACCGTGTTTGGATTGGTGGTAGTTGCTGGATCTCCGTGTCCACGCATAGCATGACACTTTTTATTTGCTTCTCTATGGGACAGATTTGTACTAGTCCTCACTAGTTTCTTATTAGTACCATTTTTGGCATTGAACTTACTTCTTCTTGTACTGGACGACAATGTTTTAGCCTGTAGACATAACCTCCTTGTGATCTTATTAGCAAACCAATAGTGGCTCATCTTCTATTGTAGCTAAGAAGATTGCCATTGTATTATCTTTGGAGACTCCATAGGATGTTGAGTTATTTGGTATTGATACCCAGCTTGTCCGTCTAAACCCCAAGATTTGTATGTTCTAGGTATTCATTTGGGCAGTAGTCCTATTCCACATTGCTGTTGGCATTTAAATGAAGTTTTGTGTTGTAAACTGTAGAGCTGTGCATGCACTACTTCTATTGATGGTGTGCTGGGACTGATGGATATATAGACATACAATCCATGTGTGACCCTGTCTTCTCAGTTAGGTTAGCAGGTTTTTCTTGTTCAACTAAGTTTATTTTACCAGTCATGTTTCATCTGTGCAATTACTCTGCAAAGTATGAACATTCTTGGTTGGGGATTTGCTCCACTAAGTGGAATGGTAAACATTGAATACTGTGTCTAGGTTGCCTATCATCTCATAAGATACTTCCAGTTTACCATGTTCCATAGGTGATATGATAAGGATGACTGCTGGTTTAAGCTCTTTTCTTTGATTATTCAGTTGTTTGTTGGTTACAGCAGCTGAATTACTATACCCTAGAACACCACTTTTATTTTGAGAGTTGAAATTTATAACCTTTAGTCTATAATGCATAATGTATGATACATTTGGTTTAAAAATTTACGATGCTTCTATTTTTTTTTTTTTTTTTTTATATTGTGCACTAAAGTAGCCACAAATTCCTGCTTTTCAGTTGATCGGGGTAACAGTGACTGGTCTTGAATCAGAGTTCCAACCAGTTGTTAATCACTTGTTACCTCATATCATGTCGCACAAGCAAGATGCCCAGGACATGCATCTTCAGGTTGAGCTTATTATTGATGCTGACTTTGATCTATTGTTGTGCTTGCTACTTCTTGATTTATTATATTCTTTGCCATCTAATGCTTTTTAGCTTGTAGTTGCTTCAAGACATGACAAATCGTTTGCATGTGTTTCTTCCTCAACTTGAGGTATATCTATTTTCTAATTTTTGTGAAACTTTTTCTTTTTCATAATTTTGCCTTAATTTTCCTTTTCTTTTCCCCCCCTTTCTCTCTTTTTTTGTATGATCTTTGTGAGCTTTACTGTTTTGTCATGTTATAGGTGGATCTTTCCAGTTTCTCAGATGCAGCCGAATCTAATCTACGTTTTCTAGCTATGCTTTCTGGTCCATTTTACCCAATACTTCATGTTGTGAAGGAAAGGTTGGTTTACCCTGTCAAATATTTTTCTAGCAGGCTCTTTCCCATTATTAGCTTCCATGAATTTTGCATTCCTGACTGTCGGCTGATATGGTTACCATACTTGCCTAGCTTTGAAATCACATAGAGAAATTTGCTGGATGACAAGATAAAATCCTGAGCATACCTGCCATATCTTTCCCTTTTGTCGAACTTGTCTATGACATTCTCCACTTTGTAGCAAACCATTGGAACAGATATATCCTGCATGCCTTGCTCAGTTAGCCATCATCTCTTATGGTTACAAGACATGTCAATGTTCAGACTTATCAGTCATTGTCCAATTGCTGTTGGATGTTAGTGACCCAGCTCCACATTGTGGACTAAATTTCTTCTCATCAGTTATATTGTTGTCTTAGTCCTTCAGTATATTTGTTTATTTTCTCATCAGTTATATTGTTGTCTTAGTCCTTGGGTATATTTGTTTATTTTCTCATTTCTCTTAGTCCTTGAGTATATTTGATTATTTTCTCTAGTCCTTAAGAGTATATTTGTTTATTTTCTGTTAGTCTCTGAGTATATTTTTTTATTTTCTCTTTATGGTTACAAGACATGTCAATGTTCATACTTATCAATCATTTTCCAATTGCTGTTGGACATTAATGACCCGGCTCCACATTGCGGACTCAATTTCCTCTCATCAGTTATATTGTTGTCTCAGTCCTTGAGTATATTTGTTTATTTTCTACTTATAAGTTTCCTAGAGGCTGTTTTATTATCTTTCTTCTTCATACATAGACCTATAGTTGTATTGTACTTATCTAGGTGCCTAATATTGTATTGATACTACAGAGAAACAGCAAGATCTTCCAACAATATATCTGATTCTGAAGCTTCTAAGAGCAGCCAGCCATCATCAGCCTTGACTGTTTCTTCCAACTTTGAGGTAGCTTTGGTTATATTACTTGTCTTACTTCCTTGTCACCCCAAACAATTTAGCCTTTGATTCGGCATCCATATCTGTGTTTGCATTTCCATTGTGTCTACCTCTTCCACTGTGCTTTTTATGTGATGATGCATGGTAATTTGGATGATTTGCTTTTTGTTCTTTTGGGAAACAAATGAAATGCATTCCTTTGTTGGTGCCTCCATTGGAGGGAACATTTGTGTATGAAAGTTATTTATGTCAGTTGTCCTTGAAATTTACTTTTGTTTACAAAGTTTTCAAATTTTCTTATAGAAAAGATGTTAGCATTCTCTTCTTTACTAAAGGAATCATCTTTATCTCTCAACTCGCTACAATAGCTTGCTCTTGTTTTAGCTAAAGGGGAAAAGTGACAAAAAGGCACAATCCTAATGCACATTGCTTGCTGAGTTCTAGATGAGAAAATGTGCATGATTTCAATATTAGTATGTGTTATTGGTCTACCAGTTATACAGTTTTAAGCAATTGAATATTTATTATCTAAGTGGCTTTCTGAATTTACTTGCATATATTGTGTAATTTTGGAAATGTTTGCAACTTGACCTGTTTCTTTGTTAATTTTGCTCTATCATATGCAGCCAAGGAGATCACGTGGGATGTCACCTTTTATCTCTTCCACATCCAGTTCCATAGCCTTTCGTCAAGATGCGATTTTTTTGCTGCTTAGAAAGGCATATAAGGATTCTGACCTAGGAACTATATGCAGAAAGGTGATGCATCTATCTGCTATTTCTGTTCTTTGGAGGCTGATTTTCAACTTTTAGCTTTTACATTTTGGGCTCATGGTTCTGTTGTATCCTGTCACTCCAGGCTTCTAGAGTTTTGCAGAAGCTTGTAGATCCTGTGATAATGCAAGAAGTGTCCATGCCTTCCAGTGAGAGTCCCTCTGATCTGGATGAGACATCAAAATCTGAATTTTCTAACCCTGTTCCTATAGTTGATTATTCAAACTTGTTTGGAGAAGAATTCCGAATACCTGATGATCTCTGGGACTTTAGCATTCTTAATGTCTTGGATATAGGGGCTGTAGAAGAAGGGATTTTACATGTTCTTTACGCTTGTGCATCACAGGTTGATTTCAGTATTTGGAATATAATATTCCTTAAAAAACATTGTATTTCTGTGATGTCTGTTTTTGCTTCTTGATCTGATTTACATTTGAACTTTGAATGTTTTACAGCCTCTTCTTTGTGGCAAATTGGCAGAGAGCTCTTCTGACTTTTGGTCTGCATTACCCCTTGTACAAGCTTTGTTGCCAGGTTTGTTTAGTGCTAGCCCAAATTGTTCAGGGTCATTATGATCCAGACATTTTATGTGATAGGTTTTTGGTTAGATGCTCATTCTTAGAGAGTTGGAAAAACTATATTATAGCAATCTGTGATAGGTTTTTGGTTAGATGCTCATTCTTAGAGAGTTGGAAAAACTATATTATAGCAATCTGGCTGACTTGTTATCCTAGATGTGAATCAAGAGATTGATTTGTCTAAGATACTAATTCCTTTCTGGTGTAGTTGCATCAGAATTTCGTTGTTGAAACCATGTATAAAAGTTATGTGAGAATTGATTTCTCAAGTTTGCTTAATGAATATATCTGACATTTTTTTCTTCTTTCTTTTTCATATTTTATAGCTCTTCGCCCTTCTCTGAGCAGTGCTTCAGATCATGTTGATGATAGTTTTTCTCAATGGAAACAACCTTTTGTGCAGCAAGCCCTATCTCAGGTTGCATTTGATAGTTTAATATGATCTTTTCAGCTTTCTGATCTTCAGATTATTTTTATTTCACATTTTTGTAATATTATTCTGCTAATCAAAGATATCTTTCATTGCAGATCGTCATGACATCATCTTCATCACTGTACCAACCACTTCTTCATGCATGTGCTGGCTATTTGTCATCGTTTTCACCATCACATGTTTGTTCCACTCGCTTGATTTTAGTTGTTGCAGATTCTTTCTTTTCTTTGCATGTCTGATATGCAATCTTTTCTTGTGGTCCATGATAGAGCATTTGTGGCTTGCACACAAACACACACGTTCTCTCTCTCTCTCTCTCTCTCTCTCTCTCTCTCTCTCTCACACACACACACACACACACAAAAGGGAAGTGAGATTATCCTATTACATGCGCTACTTCATGTTCAGTTGTGTAAATTGAAGTAATACATGTAATTCGTTTTATGCAATCTCAAAATAAAAATTCTCTCTTCGGACAAATCTTGTTCTATAGTGATTGATTGCCAAAAACTCACGTGGAAAGCATAAATGAGGGGATTTACTATGCAGCAACTGTCTGGTGTATATAATCCTTTAGAATTTCTTTACAACAAAAAGCCTCTTCAGTGTCTAATTATGACTTTGACTTGTAATTTTCCTTCACATGGATGCCAACAGCTTCATCTGATATTCTTATGCAGGCTAAGGCTGCGTGCATTCTAATTGATCTTTGTTCAGGTGTATTGGCGCCTTGGATGGCTCAGGTGGTAGCAAAGGTTCGTATCGGCAGATCTCTGTTATATAAGCTTTATGGAGTGTGTTTTGGAGGTGGATTAGGTGTGCACTTTATTTGCTGTTAGTTTCATTAATATGTTTCTTTTTCTGATTTCTCAGTTATGGCGCTGATTATGATACAGGTTGATCTAATTGTGGAGCTTGTAGAAGACCTTTTGGGCACTATCCAGGTTTGTTCACATTTTTATCTACATGGTTTCTTTACTGTTGTTCAGTCTTTTATCCTACCTCATATTTTCAATAGCAAATTCTGGGGAAACAGAAGAATATTGAGATATGATAATAGGGCTTGAAGATGAAACTTTGGGTGAATGCACATTACCCCCCTGCTATTTCAGCTAATGCCCTATTATCTCCTTATATTTTCTGTAATATCCCATCAATCCCCTGAGTTTCGATTTTGCCCTTTAATATTTCTAATATTTTCAATTTTATCGTTTGTAAATTAATTGAATTGAAGGGTAAAATTGGAAAAAAAAAAGAATCGGGGGGTGATGGGATATTAAACAAAATATAGGGGAGTAATGGAGCATTAGCTGAAAAAGCAGGGGGGTAATGGGCATTCTCCCATGAAACTTTCTGCTTTCATATATATTCTTCAGCAAGTGTAATATTAAATTTCAGGAGCTGAAAGTAGGTTTTTTTATCCTTGATTTTGTAAGAGAGATGTCCACTGTACTTTTTTATATTTTCTTTTTTCCGTAAGAGAAAGCATTTTGCTTGATCACAGGTTTATAATTGGAAAGCTGGCAGTTACATAGAATCCCAACTTTCCTTTTGTTTAAGACCTTTAAATGGATTTGACTTGTGGTTTTATCTGTTGTGATGAATGAAAGGGACTACAAATGAGTTTCATCTAGAACTACATATGTAGCTTAGTGATTGATAAGTACATTGTTGCTTGCTTGATGCCTTGTCTCTCGTGAAGATTTTCTAAAGAGGACTCCAACAGTGAGCGTAAGAAGTTATACAACAGTTTTGAAATTACTTTGGAATGAGCTGTGGATATGTAATTTGACTTTTGCCAACTGCCTTGAGATTATTCACTTAAAAATTACTTCTTGGACCTTGGTAATTTCTGGGAAGGATGAGTAGGATGCTGAATCTGGACGTTTTCTTTTATCTGAACTTGGTTATGGTGACCCCAATTGGTGCATCTTTTCTTAATTCCTGCCATTTTTCTTAAGTATTGATAAATAGCTAAATGTTTAACCTGTGTGTAAAATTTTGATGGCAGCTTTTCTCATTTCACTGAATATGACATCGAAGTTTTCTGTGGACATGACAGGGTGCTTGCTATTCTCCTAGTCGTGCTCGTGCTGCCCTCAAATATGTTGTGCTTGCTTTATCTGGCCACATGGACGATCTACTTGGAAAGTATAAGGTGCTTTGGATGCTTTGTTGTTTTTGTTTGTAAGCTCAGGTTCTAGTTACTGGATCTTTCTGCGCCTGCAAATTCTCGTGAAGATGCATTTCGAACTCTCTAGTAGCATGATGTTGCAAATTTATCCCTATTTTTGTGATGCTTCTAGAAGAAATTGTCAAAAATTAACTTTCTATGTGGCATAACTTTTCAATTAGAGTTTTTTTGGAGGAGACTTTTTACAAGTAGAGTTTTTAACAAAAATTTATTAATTGTTTAGTTGTCACAAATACTTTTTTACAAAAATTATGTAATTACTTTTAAGGATATATTGAAATTACTTAAATCTTTAAAATACAATAAGTATATTTTAGAAAATTTAATCTTTTAAAAAAGGTTTAAAAAGCTCTATTTTCAAAAATCTAAAATTTGGTTCTCCTGTAAAAGAAAAATGGCCTTTTTTAATTTCTAAAAGCTCTTTATAGTGCCAACTATACAACACCTAGAAAACTTGAAAAGAATTTTTAACAGTAAAAAGCCCTTTTGGCTAAAGAAAAAGTCAAACCCAATGGGTGTTGAGTCAAAATCATAGGGTCAAGAAAAAGTCAAATCTCCTATAATTGGTTGAGAGCTTATTACAACCATATAAGATTGGCTTATGTCTTAACTATTACAAGGCGCTGCTATTAACTTCGTTAATGTGCACATTTTAGGAGGTGAAGCACAAAATTCTCTTTCTTTTGGAGATGCTGGAGCCGTTTCTTGACCCTGCCATATTTGTGTTGAAGAGTACAATAGAAATTGGCAATATATATTTCACTTTTACAGAGAAGCAGAAACATGTGTGTGATATTGCCCTCAATGTTATCCGTACAGCAGTACAAAAGTCAGCCGTACTTCCTGCCCTGGAATCTGAGTGGAGGCTTGGATCAGTTGCTCCTAGGTATCATATAACTGTTTTATACCATTAATAAAATAATTTTTTGTAGCATTTGTGGTCAGGCAATATTCTGAGGACAATTGAATTCCTCAGTTTTTTAAGCTTAGTTAGTAACAAGGCAAATTATATTAATAGTTACCATTTTGCATCTTATTGTGCTATTGTATATCTGTGTTTCTGAAACTAATAAGAATTCACATTTCACTCCTATGTAAAAGTAATAGATCACTTACATGATAGTGAGATTCGCCAACCTTTCTTGACAAATTTAGAAATTCTTTTGGTCACACAGGAGCTGAGTGCATCAATCAATATAAGGTTCCATCAGATTGAGTTCTAATGGTTGTATACAATTCTCCATGCAGTGTACTTCTCTCTATATTGGAACCTCACATGCAGTTACCTCCTGAAATTGATCTCTGCAAGTCATCAATGTCTACAACATTTGAACAAGAATCTTCTTCAAAATCAAATATCCATGGTGTTTCTGATGGAAAGACAGATACACAAGATGGAGCAGTAAAAAATGAAGTTCATGAAGATGCCAGCCTCTTTTTTGCTCCTCCAGAACTGCGGGGTATAGGACTAACAAATTTTTCTCTCAGTTCCCAAGGAAATATGTTGAATGATAAGGATTCGATCTCAGGCCAGAAGCAAGTCTTCAATAAAATTATTACTAACAATTTTCAGAATGGTTTAGTGTTAGATGCTGGTTTTGCTGCTGAATACGTCAACCTGCAAGTAGACTACTTCCAACTGGTAAACTTTAGAGATTGTGAGCTTAGGGCATCCGAATTTCGGCGCTTGGCTTCAGACTTACACTTACAGCATGAGCTTTCCACTGAAGGTCATGATGCTGCTATAGATGCTTTGCTCTTGGCAGCAGAGTGCTATGTCAATCCATTTTTTGTGATTTCCTTCAGAACCAGTACAAATGTTTTAGACCAGATGAAAATTAGTGGAGCTAAAGTTCCAAGAAATTTTGAAATTTCAGAGTTGAGAAGGATTTCTGGAAAGAAAAATGGTGATTTGGAAACAGTAGCTGAGCTTGAAAAGAAAAGAGACAAAATTGTGCTTCAATTGCTTCTTGAGGCTGCCGAATTGGACAAGAAGTATCAAGAAAGGTTTTCAGATGTGGAACATTGTCCAAACTATTCTGAAGAATCTGATGAACAAGTGATAAAGTTGTCTCCCCATGATTCACAATCTGCAGATGCTGTCACTTTGGTTCGTCAAAATCAGGCTTTGTTGTGCAATTTTTTGATTCGGAGGTTACAAAGAGAGCAACATTCTATGCAAGAAATTCTCATGCATTGTCTTGTATTTTTCTTGCACTCTGCCACTAAACTATATTGTGCTCCTGAACTTTTGATTGATATTATATTAGGATCTGCTGGCTACCTTAATGGGATGCTGTCATCCTTTTATTGTCAGTTAAAAGAAGGAAATATGCAGTTGAGTCCAGAAAAGATACATAGGGCACGAAGACGCTGGATACTGCTGCAGAGATTGGTGATTGCTTTAAGTGGAGGTCATGATGTGTCAGATTTTGCAGTCAATATCAAAAAAGGTCTTCGACACAGAAACTTGATTCCCCCTTCTGTCTGGATGCAGAAAATATCCACATTCTCTAGCTGTGCTTCTGCTCTTGTACGGTTTCTTGGTTGGATGGCAATATCTCGTATTGCAGAACAGTTTATAAAGGAGCGTCTTTACCTTGTTTCGGATATTTCTCAGCTGACACATTTGCTATCTATATTTGCTGATGAGCTTGCTTTAGTTGATAATGTTATTGATAGAAAACGTGAAGATATGAAGATTGAACAATCAGGAGTCAAATGTGCTCCAATGGATAAAATGTCTGAATTTTCTGATCAGAAACATGGAGATCAATCTTTTCATGTCATCTATCCTGACCTCTATAGGTTCTTCCCAAATATGAAAAAGCAATTTGAACTGTTTGAGGAAACCATTTTGGAGGCTGTTGGGTTGCAGTTGAGATCACTTCCGTCTAGCGTTGTGCCTGATATATTGTGCTGGTTTTCTGATTTGTGCATATGGCCATTTGTTCAGAAAGACCAAAGCTTTGTTCGGAATAGCTCTGATTATTTGAAGGGTTTCGTTGCTCGGAATGCCAAAGCAGTCATTCTTTATGTACTTCAAGCCATTGTTATTGAGCACATGGAAGCAATGGTGCCTGAGATACCTAGAGTAGTGCAAGTGCTTGTGTCTCTCTGTGTGGCACCATACTGTGACGTACCATTTCTTGAATCTATACTGCATCTATTAAAGCCAATCATCTCATATTCATTGCGCAAGGCTTATGATGAAGAAAAAGTATTGGCTGATGAATCTTGTCTTAATTTTGAATCATTATGCTTTGACGAGCTTTTAATGAATATTAGCTGGAAAAAGGAGAATCAAGATACTTGTGTGGAAAAAGTATACAGCAGAGCTCTAATAGTTTTTATTCTGGCTTCCATCTTTCCTGATTTGTCCTTTCCACGTAAAAAGGAAATGTTGGAGTCTCTAATTTTATGGGCTGATTTTACTGGTTTTGAGCCAACAACTTCTTTCCATGACTACCTCAGTGCATTTCAGAGCCTTATGGAGAGCTGCAAAGGTTTGCTAGTTCAGACTTTAAGTGTGTTTGGTTTTATCCCACTTCAGCTGCCCCAGTTTACTGAGGTGAGCACCGGAACACTCTGTGACAATAGCTCAGGTTTACACTCTGGGTTTCTCAGTGATGCCTTCTACAGCTCTTCTCCAAATGAAGTTTCTGAAAAGCTGGAAAGTAAAAATTTTCATGCTGTTATTGCAAATCAGAAGAATTATTGTTTATCTGCTGATGAAATAGAAGCCTTTAATAAAGACTTGGAGGCTCTTATTGTAAAACTTTTTCCAACTATTGAATTCTGTTGGAATCTTCATCATCAACTTGCAAAGAAGCTTACTGTTATATCAGCACAGTGTTTTATGTATTCCAGATGCTTATCTGCTATAGCTCCAACAATTCAAGACATTGAAGAGGATGACAGTGAAAATCCTTTTCCATTAAAATCAGCAGATCAGTTCGCAGTTCACTGGAATATTGGTCTGAAAGGACTTGCTGAAATAATTATGATATCTCTAGAAAACCATTGCTGGGAAGTTGCATCTGTGATGCTTGATTGTTTACTTCAAGTGCCCCATTGTTTTCAGCTCGATTATATCATTGATACCATTTGTTCTGTAATCAAAATCTTTTCTTGCAGTGCACCAAAAATTGCTTGGCGCCTGCAGATAGATAAATGGTTATCATTGTTATTTGCAAGAGGCATCCAAAGACTTAAAGAGTGTGAGATTCCTCTGGTTGATCTTTTCTGTACAATGCTTGGTCATCCTGAACCCGAGCAACGTTTTATTGGCCTGCAGCACTTGGGTAAATTTGTAGGTCAAGATATAAATGAAGAACCCGGGAAATGTTATGCCGCATTTTGCAATAAGTTGGTCTCACCAAACTTAGATTCTTCTATCCCTGAGCCAATTGTGTCTTCTCTAGTTTCAAGCACATGGGATCGGGTGGTTGTGCTGGCATCTTCTGATGCATCATTACCAATAAGGACTCGGGCTATGGCGCTTCTTGTGGATTATATACCTTTTGCTGATCAGAAGCAGCTGCAATCTTTTCTTGTGGCAGCAGATACTGTTCTTCATGGTTTTGGGAAACTTGCACATCCAGTTTGTGAGGGTCCATTACTACAACTTTCATTAGCACTCATTGCTGGAGCTTGTCTATACTCTCCAGCTGAAGATTTATCATTGATTCCACAAAATGTTTGGAAAGACATTGAGACCTTAGGGTCATCCAAAGCTGGTATGGTGATTTATTGTTCAATAAGCTTGAAATTGAAATGTAAAATTTAACGAGATGTTGAGTGCATGCTCTTCTTTTTTGTCTTTCCAACTTTTGGTTTGATCCTTTGCAGAAAGCAGGCTTGGGGATATAGAGAGAAGGGCTTGCCAAGTCCTGTGTAGATTTAGGGCAGGAGGAGATGAAGCCAAGGAGGTATTTGGTTGTAGATGATGCTCATAACATGTTTAACTATGGCATGACACGTGAAAAGCTCTTAAAAAATTGAACATGGCTAAAATTTGCTACTGAATATGCATTTCTTCTTTGATAGGAGAATTAATCCTTTATTATTTGTTTGTGTTTTACTACTGAACCATTCTTTTGTGTGTAGATCTTGAAAGAAGTGTTTTCTTCAAATTCTTCAAAATTGGTTGACCCAGAATTTGGGACTACCCGTGAGTCTATTCTTCAGGTAAGAAATATTACAAAGGCCATGTAATGGGATTCTGCTGTGGATAGCATATATATTATTATATTCTAATCTGCATAAAAGATATCTGCCCAAAGTGTGCTGGGACTAGTTGGTTCAATATGCAAAATCTCTTGGGGTGGTAAAAGGGTTTAGGATTCAAATCTCACTCTCGTTTGAGAGTAATTGGTTTTCATTATGTAATATTTAATACATACATACATACATACATATCTATATATATATATATATATATATATAGCTCAATGCGGCCATATGGAGATAATGTAGATAACTTTCCTTTGGCAAAGATAATTGCATCTGCACTCTTTTCCAAGAAAAAGAAAAATGGAAAATAAGAAAACAAGAGAAATATCTTCATATATGAAAACAAATTTGTGGAAATAAGAGGAGAGGCATTAGAACATATTCCACTCATCGGATTTTGGTTAATAATTTAAGTACTTTCCATCTGTGCCGGTCAGCCATTTTGAATTTTCTTTTCATTGGTATATATATTTACATGTAACTCTCAAAATGGAGTTTTCTTCTTCTTGTGTTAATGATAATAAATTTTCTTAATATCTCAGTAGCAAATCGTTAACCAAATGATCTGTTGCAGGTCCTTGCTAATCTAACTTCTGTTCAGTCCTACTTTGATCTCTTCTCAAACAAAATGGATCAAGAGGCTATGGTGAGCATGGGCAACCACTAGGATGATGCTTGATGCTTCCATCTTTGTCAATTAATTTTTTCTTGTTTCAATTCTGTAGGAACTAGAAGAAGCAGAAATGGAATTAGACATTATCCAAAAGGAATATGCAACACGGGAATCATTAAAACATTCTGTAGAAGGGCATCAGATTTCTACCCAAGCTGGTAATAGTATGTCTCCAGTATTGTCATTGTCATAGTCATCTCAATGAATGCTCAAAAAAAATCTAAACTTGTATTCCTTTTCTCTCCTATTTGCTTTTATCCTTTTTCCAACTTTCTACTATCCAGGTTTTGTGAAGGATGATAATCGTCTTCAACAAATCAAGGATAGCATTCTTTCTCTGTATGTATATCCTTTCCCTTTTAGTTTCTGGTGTACTTACGTAGAAATCAAAATTTTTCTTATGAGAGTTGCTAGCAATAACAACAATTGGCTCGTCATATTTCCAATCAATGGATATATTGTTTGTGATATTTGTCTAATTTTATGATGTTTGTTCAATTTCCAAATCAGACTTCCATTGCCTTGTATTCATACTTTAGTTTCAAGTAGGGGTAACTTGGCAACTTGGTCACCTGTTGAACCTGTGTAACAATTACAAATAGCATTTTAGTAACATGTACATTGGTCAATGGAGTTGTGTTTCGGGGAGCATTTCCTTGCAGTCCCTGGGATCACAGAACAATCTTAACGTAAGTAACTGTTTATTGATTAGCCCAACAAGGGCATGAACATTGAACCAGGAAATGAAGTCTGATAATTTTTTATGACCCTCTCTTTGCTATGGTTCATATATGGATGATGAATGTAATTGAATGTGTATCAAACCAACCATTTAGAAGTCTCAAAGTTATCCGGACATTATTTTACCTTCATTCTTATTTGTTCACAAAATCTTTCTCCATTCAACTTTAAACTTTCCGTACCTTGAGAATACTTTTGCTTTCATATTTGTGCCAGAGACTGTTTCAGATTGATCAAATAGCAGAAACTGTAACTTGAGTTTGCTCTTTGATTTCTTGACTAGCCCCAAATTCTAGGAGTTACTGATCTTACCAGTATTAAAGCGAAATTACTCTATCATTTCTGTTCTTTTTCCATCTTAAGAAACAAACTTGGTATAGACTAGTAAATGTATAACGGAGGATCCTCTGTTTTTTCCAGAGAGAAGTCAAAGCTTCGAGAAGAAATAGTAGCCTGCAGGCAAAAGAAACTTTTATTGAGGCGTGCTCGTCAAAAGTATCGAGAAGAGACAGCTTTACGAGAAGCTGAGCTTCTCCAAGAACTTGATAGGTTTGTGCCGTGCTATTAGTTTTGATCTTAATGGCATGGATTTGGAATATCAGGAGAACCAATGAAAAGATATCCATTGCTATTATTATTATTGTTATTCTTCTTCTTCTTGTTTTATGTAATCAGGGAAAGGACTGCTGAGATGGAAAAGGAGATTGAGAGACAGCGGTTGCTGGAACTTGAGCGCGCAAAATCGAGGGAGCTGCGCCACAATCTTGATATGGAAAAGGAGAGGCAAACCCAGGCAAGAACTTTTTCAATTCTTTGGTTCCCTCATATGCTGAAAGCATTAATTCCTATTGTACATATTATTTTCTTGGTTTCTTGAATTTCATGTAAAAGTGCAAATTTGCATGTAGAGAGAACTTCAGCGTGAACTAGAACAGGCTGAATCTGGACTGCGATCTTCTAGACGTGACTTCTCTTCTGCTCATAGCGGGTATGGCTGTTTATAGCTCTTCTCAAATTTCTTATTATTTAGGTGCATGTCTTTGGGTCAAGTATTCGTTTACATTAAATAATAATATGATTAATGATCGGCAAGATATGATTGAAGACACTGAAAAACTCTTCAATATTCTGGTCCTAGAGTGCATATTATCCCCAATTTGTTGTGGCTTGCTTTTAAATATGATATCTGAGCTGGGGCATGAATTCTGTTGCACTTTCAGCCTTTTTTGGTTCATGGTAATGACTTAAAATGTGTTTTTGACACTCATCATTTGCAGTCGACCTCGTGAGAGGTATCGTGAAAGGGAAAATGGAAGATCGAGTGCGGAAGGGACTGGAAGGACAGGCAGTGGCAGCTTGCAACCTGAAATTTCTACCAGTAGTTCATCCATGGGAGCCATGCCAACCATTGTTCTCTCTGGGAATCGATCGTTTTCAGGCCAAACACCAACCATTCTACAATCACGTGACCGTTCAGATGATTGTGGTAGCAGTTATGAAGAAAATTTTGAAGGAAGCAAGGACTCAGGAGATACAGGTAGTATTGGGGATCCAGAATCGGTGTCTGCCTTCGAAGGACAGTCTGGTGGGTTTGGCTCAGGTCAAAGGCACGGATCCAGGGGAAGCAAGTCTAGGCAAGTAATGGAGCGGAGAGAAAGGGATGGAAGACGCGAAGGGAAGTGGGAAAGAAAACATTGATGAGAAACAGTAGAATGAGTTTCAGTGTTGTAGGTGCATGATTATGTACAGATGTAATGTCCTGGGAGGAAAGGCAGAGCCGCAATCTTGAATCTGCTTTCGAAAGTAGTTTTCGAAACGCTTGTTTAAGTTAAGGTTTACAGTCTCTGTGTAAGTTGTAAGTTTTATCTGCTCTTTTATGGCAATTGTTTTTGGTTATTCATTGCCCGCTGTTGTAACATCCCCAGTAAATTAATGGATATTGATATTTCATTTGATAGTTCCAAATATTGTTCGATTTTATCCATGAATTTTGCCGAAACAATACAATAAATCAGAACTTCAACAATTTTCATGAATCAGTTCCTTGACTAAGTCCTGAACAAAATTGAATAATAGGAAGATTTGACAGTCAAACGAAGAAGATAAATGTAACGCGACTCTAAAAAAAAAAAAATGAAATGATCAATTGAATTGAATAAAACGATGATGGCATGTGAAGAACAGGAACATGGTAGAATAATTTCTGAATAAATATAGAAAAATGAAGAATAATAACAATAATAAAGAATAATTTCCAAATGTAGAATGACAGGATAATGCAAAATATTTTGTAAATGAAGACAGGCAAGGCAATTAAGAAAGAAATTTACAGAATAATAATTATTAAACGAAGACATAAAATAAAATTATTTCCTTCCCGTCAAAAAAAAAAATAATTCTCCCCATAAATTATTTCCAAATATAGAAAAACCTCGAAATGTAGCACTTACTATTTCTTAGAATTTTCCCTAAACTAGAAATTGATTCAGAAACAATTTTAATCATCTTCCAAAACAACAGTGTCTTCCGGTAAAAACAAAGAGATTGTCGCAATTTAAGACCCCTATGCTCTTTAGAAGTGCAAATCAAACCCAAAATATTTTGAAAAAGAACTAAAAACGAGAATTTTTTTTTTTTCTAAAACATAAATATTTTCAAAAAGAATCAATATATATACTGAACTAGTACTTTTAAAAGTATTCGTTTCCAAAAGTAAAATTTTTGTCTTTAATTTCTTCTCAAATTATGTACCCAACTAGCGCTTTAAGAGAATGTTGTTCTATTAACTCATTTTAAAATTGTTTTTAGAACTATTTATAGTTTAAATTTTGAGAAATAGTATGTATTATTTTCGAAGATTTTTTTTAAAGATGATATTCAAAAATAAAAAATTCCTTTTAAAAGGATTTTTTTGTAAAGAGAATTGGTATATTTTTTTTAATCAAAATTTGAATATAATTTAAATTTAAATCTAACTGATATATTTGGTTTTTTATCTTAAACGTTTAAAAATAATATTAAATTATTTATTTTTATAAAATTGAAAATTGACATATACAATTCATATAAATATTAATTTATATTTGCTTTTAAATATAAATTTTGACTAATATATTGAGATATACACTTTACAAAATTTTTTAAACAGATATATTAAATTATTGACATATATAAACTCAAATATTAAATTAAAAAGATTTTTTTTAAGAGAATTTTTTTTTTAATTAAAATTTGAATATAACTGAAATCTAAATATATTTATTTTCTATTTTAAACGTTTAAATATAAATATTAAATTATTTATTTTTTTTTAAAAATAAAAATTTCAAAACTAATATATTGACATATACACCTTAAAAATTTTAAAAGTCATATATTAAGTTATTAACATATATAAATGTTAAGTAATAAATTAAATGTATTATTGATAAATAAAATATTTAATTGGTTCATATATTTAATTATTCAAATTTCAATTAAAATTTTTAATTAGTTTTAACAAGTTTTTAAACACAAGATGAAAACCAAATACCTCTTAAACACATAAATAATATATACACCATGATTTTTTTATTTTGGAGGTAGGATTGGTTTCCATAAATAATATCTTGCTTCGTTTACAAAGTGTGTATAATAATT
This sequence comes from Azadirachta indica, assembly GCA_022749755.1. Lineage (NCBI taxonomy): Eukaryota > Viridiplantae > Streptophyta > Magnoliopsida > Sapindales > Meliaceae > Azadirachta > Azadirachta indica. Next base: position 13,149,122 of record CM040453.1, read on the forward strand.
GTTAGTTATGAAGAAAGATTTAGGGTTTGTATCAATTTCTAGTTTACAAATTTTACATAAAATTTAAAAGTATTGGATTTGGGAAACACTTAATTATCCTTCAAAATTTAATATTTATTGAATTTTATGAAATACTTCAGATAGTTTCATATAAACTTTCAAAAAAAAATCAAAGATATTTGTTACTACATTTATTTAAGAAAATATTTGAAAAATATAAACTCAATTATATCAATTTTTAAAAATATAAATGTAATTTTCTTCAATTTCTCGCAAAGGAAAACAAAACAAATCATGTTAATGCAAGAGATATTGCGATTGCGAATATATCACGTGACGCACGTGATCTACATTTGTCTCTTTCTCCTCCTCTTTCTTTCTTCCCTTGCAGTTCAGCATCAAACTAGAGGGAGTGAAGTGTATTGTGATATATACAAAACTTCTCCTTTCCCTCATCAACAGAACAGGTATGATCTTACGTTCTGTTTCTCAATTTTCTTTATATTTATAGATACTCACATAGTTGTATGTTCTTAATTTAAGTGCAATCGTTTTGATCCATTATGAACCAGATCTTGTTTCCCAATTCCTTTTTATTTTCCGTATGATAAGAAACCCTACAAGAATATAACAATATAAGTTGAAAATTTTGATGGGTTTTAATTAAGATGATCGATTTTATTTTTTTGGGTTTTTTTTGATAGATTACAATGGCAACAGTTAGAAACTTGAAAATAAAAACGAGTACATGTAAGCGCTTGGTAAAGGAGTTGCATTCGTATGAGAAAGAGGTTGAGAGAGAAGCTGCTAAAACTGCTGATATGAAGGAGAAGGGTGCTGACCCTTATGACCTGAAGCAACAGGTATACTGCACCTCTCAATATTCTTCAAGTTCAGGCTCGCAATGTTCGCCATTTTCTTTTTAACTGATTAAAATCAAATTTGCATTGTTGAATGTCAACTTGTAATGATATATGATTTGTAACATAGAATGCAGATTTGTGACATGGAAGTAATGCAGTTATGCATCACTTATTTCTGTTATGTTTGAATGCATCTTGCAGAGCAAAAGCATTGTTTTCCATGTAAAACTTATTTTCAAATTTTAATTTAGTATTGGGCATTTGTTAATGATTGGAAAGGTAGTTTTGAGTTTGTGAAGTATTTGTTGAATGATTGGTAGCAACTTATTTGGTTGGCATTTGATTTAGTTTTATTCCTTCTTTGGGCTTTTGAAGAATTCAGACAATCAATTTTGGATTTTTGGACATATAAGGTGTTTAATTGTAGTGTTTTATATTTGTTTTACATGAAATCATTAAGCTTTATAGAATGTCAGTTTGAGTTGGTGTGGGTTGCCGAAGAGTGTAATCTTGGTTGTGCATTGAATTGTTGTCTTGGTTATTGGATTTTGCATGTGTGGCTTGTGATGTATGCTGGTCTGTATTATTCATTTTCTTATATGAGTTTTAGAAAATTCTTTTGCTTCTTGATGTGCCTGGGCAGGAAAACGTGCTTGCTGAGTCAAGGATGATGATTCCTGATTGTAGGAAGCGCCTGGAGGCCGCATTAGCTGATCTGAAAGGGACTCTGGTATTGTATCATCAATTTTAGGTTGACTTATTGTCATGGTTATTAACCACAAAAATTTTATCATGGCATGCTAAATTACCACCTTTAGTCACTTGAAATTCAAAACCTCTGCTTAAACCTTGGGATTATCATTTCCATGGCACATTTCATTTTGGTTATGATCTAGATATGGAAATAGGGATGCAAAATTAAGCTCTACTTTTAAGGATTGCTATATACATTACTTGCACTATGCTTTCAGGGCAATAGATTTCTGCAACCTGATATATTTACTGGTTTCATTACAACCACTATTGTGCATTCTTTTAGCATAAAAATTTACATACGTGCAGAAATCCTCTTCTTTAGAGGGGACAAGTATGATCAATATTAATTAATCCTGGTAAAATGTGTATTAGAAGATTAAGCTAGGAGTAACTCCTCAAGCATGGATGTCCGATAGGATAGATATCAGCGTTAGAATGGTTAATGTAGGACACGTTATCTGTGTAAAACCAGCTGTACATCCCAAGGGTTCTCTTACTTTAGCAGGGCCTAATTACTTGTCTTAATAATTCACAACAGAGGAACAGTTTGAGCTCAAATTTACTTTAGCTGGGTCAAAACCTCATTGTAGGGGTTATCCACATCACTCTGATGTAGCAAGGAGTATCAAACTCTGGATTCCTCTTTTGTGTCTCTTGCACCTTGAGTTAAGGACCAAGTAGTCAAGCTCACTTTGGGCTTGCAATTTTCATTGATGGCTAACCAATTTACGACTTCTGATAAGTGCCATAGCAGATAGAATGTACAGTGATATTTTCATTTGGTCATTCCATGTCAATAGTTCCCAAAGGGCGTTGTATTATTTATGCAGCTTTAATTTTCTGCGATGTGGAGGTTTTTCTCTATGTGAATTCACGTCAACAATTTCAAATGAAGATAAAACTACTACAGCAGTGTTTCATGAAATACTATATTAAATAAGCTGTTTCCTTTTTCAGGCTGAATTGGAGGAGGAGAAGCAGGATGGCCAGGAAATTGAGGACGCTCGAAGCACTATAGGGGAGCTTGAAAAGTTGTTTCAAACAACAGAGGCTTAGTGTCACATAACAATTTAACAGTTATAATTTAAACTGCTTGACAGCAATGCTTATGCCTATTGTTTTCTTTTCACTGCCACAATTGCGGGGCATGAAAAAGCTGCATTGATGTTTTCTGAAACTGGGTTGATATGTTGTCTGTTACTAGCTCCTTCTGAAATTTGTGTTAAGTCATTTTCTCACCAGCTAATCAGTGCTGGTTGGCACCACGATGTTACCTGTTATAAAAGGTCTGGTTTCTCTATTAAAGTGGTTTGGCACTATGGCAATTGATGATGCTTGTTTATTTTGTGCAATCCCAAATTATTCTGCAAGCGTTAACTGGTTTCCAATTTTCTTTTTTCCAATGCTACCCTGCTTTCTTTTATTTAAAACACCTTAAATTTGATCATCCAACTCCCAAGTTCTCCCTTTACAGTGTATGTTTCTCCACCTCAACCTCTCAACCCCTGGCTCGAGAAATGCTGGGCCAGCCATGTCATGTCATCATTCTATCCAATAATACAGCGTCTCGTCACTTGCATAATGCATTTTATAATAATGTTAAATTTTAGTGAAAGTATACATACATTATTTTATCATTAAAATTTAAATGCTTCGCACTGGTTTTTATCGACTCGTTAAACCTCAATTTAAATCCTGGACAAAGGCCCCTCGGTGAAGCCCGGTAGATTTGTCTTGTGACAAGTAAGCTTTTGTCATAAATGAGCTGAGTAAATTTTAGAAGAAAAGATTTAATCCAGAAGATCCTGTACAGAATTCCAAATGTTACAGCAATCATAGTGAAAAATAGACATTTTTTTCTTCACGGAATTAAACCACCTCATCTCCAGCTTCATAAAGAATGGTGGGCCCGTCTACGGAGCTTCCTTCGGAAAGGCCTGCATGCTTCAATACTCAGATCAACGGCTGTTGCAAGAGCCATGAAGATGGCAGCATCCTCCACACAAGTCACGTGTCGCATAGCTAGTTGTACTGTTGGCTTGCTGCTCTTCCCTTCCCCTTGAACTCGGCAACTCATGACAAAACCACCTACAACTGGACCTAATCCTGAAAAATCTCCACTGCTTTGTGGGCTTGGTATTGGAGAAGCAGCTGCTCGCATCTGTTTGTCAGTGTCAATGAAAAACTCCCCGCCTTTTTCTGCACTAATTAATATTTCCGACATGAGAACCTCGCCAGCTTCCTGGCCTTCAGACAGGAGGTGAAATCTGCAGCAAATGGAGTCCCTGATGCCCCGCTCACGCCAGGCCTCAAGCTTTCCCCATGGCTGCCAACTCTCGGGCCTACATGCATCAGGACGAACAATCAACCAAGCTCCTGGGTTGGACCTAGCAACCCAATCACAACCTGTTGATGGGACAAATGGAGTTGTTATGAAGGCAGCTGCAACAGCCGACCCAGAGAGATCGTGTATCTTCACCTTCCAACCCTTCCTCTCTCTTCTCTCAGTCTCGAAATCGGCACTGTCAGCAGAACCTGACCAGTAAGTGCTCAATGGGTCCACCTGTGGCACCCTGCCATTCATTATAACTACCAAAAGTTTCATTAACAACGAACTAATTCCTGGAAAAATAACAGATCATTCTATTTAAGTTCCATAACAAACAAAGAATAATAAAAAAGAAAATATTATAAGACCATTTTCAACACAATATTTCTAAAGAGAGGGAACTACTAAATAATCAGTTTGACTCACAACAAGGCAACAGACTGAGAATCTTAGAAGAAAGTAAATATTGAAAAATGAAAGATGACACTATTCACATCACCTGTCCCGACTAAATTTACAACTAAAAATTGGCTGCTTGATGGAGCCTTGGAGCTGAACTATCTGAGGGCTCAACATTGTCACATCTTCAAACTGGAAAACATATCTTGGATCAGGATCCAGTTTCACTCTCAAATGAAGCTCTGCTCCTGGTTTTCCACTCTCCTGCTTGTTTTTTCCGATGCCAATCCACCCATTAAAAAGAATTATTGGCTTCCCTTCACCCCATTCGGGACCCACCTCCAATTTAAATGTCCCAATCTGCTGTCTTTTGACACCAACACCACAGTGGAATCCTTTCCTCCCTGTGAAAACAACCACCTCCAAATATGCATGAGGGCTATAAAAACAGCCAGGTGTCAATAAAGCTTTCAGATCAGATTCCTCGAGGTAAAAACTAGAGGCAATGCTATGAATATCAGGCATAGCTTCAGGTGAAGATAGTAAGGGAACTTGTGTAGTTTGCACTGGGAAACCTCGAAGACGTATTTCACACAAACATGGAGAAGAGAATGCATGAATTCCAGATTTTGTAGAATTCAAAGCTGATCCAGGAATCCTCAGCCCAAGTGAGCTGATGGACAACCTTATGAATGCCTGAGGATCCATTCTTGTCAGAAACCTTTCTCCATTGGATCAAAAGCTCTATGTTTGGACAGCTCAATAACCTTGAAAGTTGGGAAAAAAATAATAATTAGGCCAAGAAAAGCACCAGAACCACAACAGTAAAGCTGACACCAGTTTCTGAAAGGATCACCATATTGATAACTCTCTGGTTATTCTCATCCTATAGGTTCTATTTTTCTAACTATAACCGCCAATATGGTAATCTCTAAATTAAGATGAAACAAAAAGATCAATGCAACTCAAGACTCAATATGGTTCTTCATGGTAAGAGTCTACCATAAAAGACACACCGCCTTATTTTAAGCATTACAATCCAACTTTACTGACAAAAACACAAGGACGGACCAGAAATTTTGTTTAGTAATCAGCAACACACATCCAAGCATGAGCTATAATGAAGAATCCCAGATAGACAAACCTAGAAGGCTATTGAACATATGGTTTAATACAAAGCACAGAAGATCTCTTATGGAATTTTAAACACCCTAAAAATTTAGCTTCTAAAAAGTTCACATCCACGAGATAAAATTATTAGGACTTCAAGTTAATTTTCGCTTATTTTAATAGCATTTCCAACTAAGATTGCAACTTACAAACACCAGCCAGAATAACAGATAGAGACAGTAACTCTAATAAAGCTTCATGCTTCCAACAAACATAGAGAAGGAAAACATTATAAGGCTTTGCTTTATGCACATATGGCAAGGAGATTCACTCTAAGTGAAAGAGCATAATAAACATCAAAGAAAAAAAATGGTACCAGCTGGTAAAATAGAACATCATCCAATCATATTAAAAAGACTTCTGTATTTAAAACTTTTCTTCTCTTCTCCAAAGCATAACAAGAATGGACTCCATTTTTCTCCAGCCTCAGATATATTAATAAAGATAGTGTGCTCTGCCCATGATGCTCATTCCTTAGCAACCTACTTCATTCTTCTCCAAGAGTTCCTAAAACATGATATAATCTTTATAACTAGCAGCAAGGTACAGAAATGTATTTGCAAGTAATGATCAAGATGATATTCCCTAAAATTTGAGGAAACTAGGGACTCTTGTTCCCAAAATAAAGCATTTTAGAGTAAATATGCTTCAAACTCATGCAAGAAAGTTTCAAACCTCACAGATAATTAGGAATTTAGAACATGGGTTTCAACTCTCAAAAGATGCATATCCAATCATTAAAATAACATATGTAAAGACGCATCACTTTGGTTCCCAGCCCAGAGTCCAAGGCAGCTACGTGACATGTTTGTGAGCAGATAATTTAGGTAATTATTTCCTTCATTAAGACAGAAGTACATTTGGATAAGTTATGTTATCATCTAGAAGAATAAATGGACATTCAAAGTGCAATGTACATTCAAATCCCAACTGCTTTTATGGTCACAATAGTCCCTTAAAGAGGCAACGCATTAAACAGACAGGAATCATTCAATAGTTCTTGTTTGTATTCTCTCACAATTTGTAATTCTCCAGTCAATCGAAGCAACAAATATGTAAGACTGAATCGTTGCAAAAACAGAATATACTATCGACTGGCTTATAAGAAAAGTAAGAACCCCATAAGAGATATAAATCCTATCAGCAGGATTCCAGCCATGCCAACTACACTCCTTCCAGCTCTCAAATTGAAGCAACATCTACATAGAGCTTTCATATCTCAATGATCAAATCTAGATCCACATGTCTTCTTCCAAAGGCTTTTCCTACATTTTGCTATCAGTATATTTCCAGGAAGGAAATAATAGGAAACAAGAATGTAATTTAAAACATTTAAGAAAGGAGCTATTCTAATTTCTAAGCACCTTTCTAGATTTTCCACTCAATGTATATGAGACAAATTGAAACCTACAAGATGCTTGAAAATAGTTAAAACATCTCTGATGCATTTTTGAGACAGGTTATACATAGCTAACTTCTCTGCTAAGACTATCCAAAAAGGACTTGATTCTAACAAGCCCCTTTGTTACAGAGTTATTTGCTACGAGGCATCAAGGAAAATATCAGGATTCAGGAACTCAATTTCGATGCGAATAAAAACAAAAGCAAATGAAAATCAAGTTAAATATGGTACAACATGATTCTAATTTGCTCATCGAGCTCTTGTGGAAGTACAATATTTGACCTCAACTAAACCATTATTGAGTGAAACATTCGGCTAACCAATTTCCAACCACCAAAGTAACGAGACATCCGACAGTCACAAACTAAACAATTTCCATTTATTTTCTTCTCCCACACTAATTTCCCATCAACCAAAAAAATATATATATTTTTTAAGCCATCAAGTAACTCAGAGTTAAAAACCAACATAGAATTTCCACAACTTAAGTGATCCCAGCAAGAAAACACAACCAAAGAAGGAAAGTCAAAGTTCATAAAATCAAAAACAAACACAGAAAAACCATTTAAAAACAATAAAGCTTTCAGACAAAGCACAACAAGAGTATGTCCAACGAGAAACAGAAAGTAAGAAAAACCCACCTGAAAAAACTACCTGAACGAAGGCTTCTCAACTTGTTATAGAACAAATCGTCTTAAATTCCGACATATTCCTGTAAAAACAAAAAAACCCATAAAGCAAATAAATCATTTCTGTATATCTCTCTTATCTCTCTGGTTAGTCCAAGAAGAAGCTAAAGGCAGAAGCAGGCTGAGGAGGAAGACGAAGAAGGTGAATAAAGAATGTAAGTAGGAGTTTGAAGAATAAAGAACATATCTGGGATTTCACGTAGACTGTACACGGATCACGAGAAAACCAAATAATAGACGGAGAAAGTTAAGCATTTTCTTCCATCTATAAATTAATTATTTTGCTTTTAATTTTTATATAATACATCGTTGAATATTTATTTATTCGTTTGAAAAAGAAATAAAAAATAAAAATAATTAATTAATAATGAGAAAGGCGAGAGAGAGAGAGAGAAAGGGAACGTGAAGACAGCTGGAAACAACGGTGGTTGGATGATTTAATATTTTCAGATTATTTCGCTTTCAGACGCATATGCCCTCCCTCTCCTTTCCTTCTATTCTCACTCCCCTTTATTTATTTATTTTTAATTATTAATTTAAAAATTATCCAATTTGTAATTAATTATAATTTTTTATTTTTTAAAATAATTAAAATTGTTCTTTGAATATGATGTATGAATATTATAAAGTTAAGTTGCTATAATAGATATAACTTGCTCTAATTGACAATTTATTAAGTTCTTAAAAATTTTAACAAAAATTATTAATTCTAATCTATTATCGTACAATTTCATATTTTATGGGTTGGATTCTTTAACTTAGACCTTCTTACTTAATTTTAAATACATTTTTTATGCGTTCATCTATTGAATTCATTAGTAGAATAGATATGACCGTTGAATTGTTAGCATTAAATATTACTATTTTGCTTTAAATTTCACCCATTAGATTGCATGAATTAAGGGATTGAAAATTTGTGTATAAAAATTGAGGAGTGGATTCATGACTTTCTAAAAGAAATTGAAAATGGTTTTGTTGTTTAGCAAAAAATGGTGGGGATGTAGTAGTGAATTTGAATGAGGAAGAAGTAATTGACAAATAAGGGAAAAAGAATAGTTCTATATATATATATATATATATAATAGAAAAAGAGTGTATTATAATGGAAGTTTAATGGAGGAAGGAAAAAAGAAAAGATTCCTTCAAAAATTGTGATCGAGAAAAGAAAAGGCTAATATATAGCATAGCATGCCATATCTATGGAGAAAAAAATGATTAATACTTACACGTGTTCTAAGTTCCGTAAATTATGATCCTATTTTCTATAAAAAGTGTATACAAAAGATGAATTAATGATCCTTAATTTTATATAATTTTTTATACTATTATAAACTATTGAATTTATATACTTTTAATAGTTTAGATTAAATCTAATACATATAATTAATTAATATACATATTCAATCTAAATTATTAAAAATATTCAGATTTAATAGTTTATAAATAGTATATAAAAAATATGTAAAGTTAAGGGATCATTAACTCATTAACCCTATATATATATATATATATATATAATGGAGCTGATAATTCTTCTGCTATATATGTGTGTATCATTTTCAATAATGAAAATGTTTTTTATTTACGTATGATTGCAATTTAAAAAATTTTATGATAGTTGTAATAGTAGATATAGAGTGTATATATATATTGCTAATATGGAATAATAACATTTGTGTCCTTAAGTTTTTGAATTTTAATAAATTAAAATCTTATGTTTTAACATATATTGAATAGTTTTTCACTAACTTCGGTTGAAATTATTGAAATATTCTTTCTTGTTAATTAAGTTACATCATTGCATACATGGAAATTTAATATTTTAAGGATAATTTAATTATTTAAAATATGAATTTAAAACTTACTTAATAGAAATGAATAAAATATATATTTATAATTAAAAAATTAAAATTTAATGTTCAAATATTATTGTTCTAATTAAATAGTAAAAGTTCAGAAAATTTAGAACGGAATATAGTAAAGTTTTCAAAAAGAATCAAATTGACTCCTACCAACATATAAACAATATACATTTATACCTAATAATTAATGATTTCATTTTACAACATATTATCGATAACAAAATCGTAATTTTTCAAACCAAATTTTAAATAAAAATTATAAATAGAATTTTAATAAAAAAAAAAAGAAAAATGAAGTTTGAAACCTGGTTAGTCTCCGTTCAAGAATGTTGTAATGGTAAAGGAAAAGCAAAAGTAATTAAACAAAAGCAAAGCAAACAAAGCAAAAGAATCTAAACTTTAATTTTAAATGTAAAGGGAAAAAGAGTTTTGTCTTTTAGAGAAAGAAAAGAGCAAGAAGCACCCACTTTGTATTTTATCTTCCTTAACTTATTACTGGATAATAATTTTATTGAAACCAAACACTCCCCCAATGTTAGTCAAGTAAACCTCTCCCTTTTCTCTTTATCGCTATTTCTTTTTTCAATCCTTTTCACATATGTGTCAAACAAATTCACTTTTGGCATCTTACAAGCCCCTTTTCATCCATTTTTTTTTAAAATTAATGTCTTTTATTAAAATACAGACAAACACGGTTCATTGATTTATAAAAAAATTTTCCTTTTAAAAGATAGTATAAAATTTATTAATTTTTTAATCCAAAGTGGTCATATATGTTTTACTCGTATGAGGCGTCTGACAGGGCGCATTTAACTATAAATATTTCTCGAAAAAGTATTGCTAATTAAATCAACTATTTTTTAAAATTACACGTCACATTATAGTTTATTAATATTATATTAAAAATATATTAAAAATTAAGAGTTTTGATCGAGTTAAATTTGGTATCGAACATCTGCATTTAATTTAAGCGATGTTTGTCTTCGTAAGGAGGCATATGTATCTTCACAGAAAAAAAAAATTTGTCCACACTTTAATAGTAGAGACTCCACTTAAAGTGCGTAGTAAAGTCAACATTTAGTAAAATTTAACTACTTTGAGAAATTTTTCTGTCGTATGCAATAGCAAGCGTTGAAGTTGGCACCTCTCAATGAGAGGAGCCAGCTCTCGAGTAGTTTTAAATCAACTTATTTATTTTAACAAAAAATTATGTTAAACATCCAATTTAATAAAATATTATATCTTCTAAAATATTATCATCACTCTAATAATTAATTTGCCTATCATTTTATAAATAAAATTTTTTTAACAATTTTTTAATATTTCTCTTTACCTTTAAATATAATCTTAAAAGTAACTTATTTTATCTCAGTCAAATTATAATATTATATTGACGATATATGTTTATTTAAAATATAGAAGATAGTATTTGAAATCTTCAAGATTAGCTAATTAGGATCAAAATATTACAACTTCAACTAATAATGTATATTAATAATATTAACAAATATTGCTTCATAATTATTAAAATGAATGAAATAGCATTTTCCTTTTCACAATATGCAAAATTCACCGTTTTAGTGCCAAACAATTTGACAATTTTCAGTCAATTTGGTGCTAATGAATTTTTAGACTTCATTCTTTTTAATAAGTAGGTTTTCAAGCATGCATTTTTTTAAAATATTTTTTTTAGCGAAAACTATTAAATTTAACTTTTACATTGTTTATATTGTTACCCACACAATATTGTGGGCATCATCCTATATTTATAATAATAAGTAGATATTCTTTTAATTTGAGGATAAATATTATATTATATGTGTGTAGATGTTCGAAGTACAGTATAATTGTCATATATAAACTTTCAATAGAATTTTGATAAAATATCAATAGATTTGTAATACAATATTTAAAAAAAAAAAAAACTTCTATCTATATATAAAATTACTTAAGAGTACGTTCATATCAATAGAACATTAGATTGAGTAAATTTTATCTATAAATTCGTGTCATATTACATCACGATGATCAAATTTAAATAGAATAAGATTTTCCTTTTCATAATATTTGGGATTGAATTTGGTGAAGCACCAAACAATTTGACAAAGTATTAGCCGGCTTGCAAATGTGGTCAAACCACAGGGAGCTTGACTTTCATCAACACTTGAAAATTAACATAAAACAAAAATATTTTCAATGTTTTGTAATTGTATAGTTGACCACATTATTGATGGAACTGCCTTTTATTTTATTTTATTTTTAGCTCCAATTAAAACATTTTTAAAACCAAAAATAAATTTAAAAAATTAAAAATCATTAGCTGTATATACAACATTTTTTTTATAGTTGGGACTTCAAGGAAGCCTTGATTCAACGGATATGGTAGGTTTGGATGATGTTTGATGTCATTTTTTTTTGTTTATTTATTTATTTTTGTAATGTGAAAATAAACCCACAAAAAATTATATTTTAGACATTATTAATGAAAACAAAATATTTATTTGTTCTAAAATTTGGTGTTGAATATAAGATTTGAAAAGTGTACTAAACTATCTACTTTTTTTAATTGAAAAAATTAGTTTTAAAATATATTATCAAATATATATAGTCTTTTACATATTTAGATTTATAGTTTAAGGTATATTTGACACTATAATTATTTTATATCCATTTTTTAATGATTTTAATTATTCCGTACTTAGTAATAATTATAATACTTAGTATATACTAACTTCAACAGGGAATACTTTAAGTAATTTTATAAAAATTAGCATCTCAATTTCAAATGTATTCTAGATGGTGACATATATAATTGCGAGAAATGGGTAATTTGTATGAATTTCATCCGACAGGAAACCAAACCCTAAAAACAATGAAGAAAATAAAAGAAAATAAGAAGGTCAAAAAAAATGACCCGAAAAAGCTGAAGGGATAAGGACAGGAAGAAAAATAGAAGGCATGTGCAAATGGGCCCAAATATTAAGCCACTCATTTCACAAGAACATGCAACAAAAAGAGAGAGTGATTTGTACATACTACTGCTGCTACTACTACTACTACTACTTATTAGATAATATTGGATTATAGTTGTTGTTGTTGTTGATATTGCTGATACTTGCTTTGCATTTTCTTGATAAAGACTAATTTACTTATATTTTACACTTTCTTTTGGAATTGGGATTTATTAATTTCGAAGAAATTGTTGTTTTTTTTCTTTCCTTTGGTTGTATTGATCTTTTTGTACTAATATTATTATCCACCACAAGATTGTGTGAGATTTTTTTAGTTTTGTTTAGAATAGATGTAATTTATATTTATTATTATTTACAAGAAAAAAGAAAGGGAAAATGAGGAAATATGAAATTTCGTATGAAGTTGGTCAAACTCTTGGTCAAGGACCATCTCATTATTACTGTCCTGTCCTGGCAGCTTTGTCTGGACTTGATTTGCTTGCTTAACCCTTAAGAAATTATAAAAAAACAAAATAAGAAAAAATCTGAGGAAAACTTGTTTAGAGTGGACCAAACCAAAATTTGGTTCAACTTCAAATTCAACGTACTATGGCCAATGATAGTTAATCGGAGTGGTTGAAATTCTTACCCATCAAAATTAGAGAAAAGGAATTCAATTTTTCGTAAATGTAAAATGACGTTATTTTCTTTTATTAGGTGAAGATCATATTTTTAATAGATTAAATGTCAATTTTTACTTTCGACGATATATAATTAGATCAAATTAAAACTCTAAATTTAAATAAATTTTTTATTTAAATTAAATCTCACTAACCATAGATCGCAAATATTTTAAGAAAAACCTGTGAATGGTATTACTATATTCATATATCTCCTTATTACATATAAATACAATCACATACATACATGTATGTGTATACACATAATAAGCCTGCATACACCTTTTAAAAGTAGATAATTAAAATTGATAATAAAAAATTAATAGTTATAGAATAAAATTTACGATAATGTTAAAAATAAAAACTCACGAGAATCATATCTAAGACTTATTAAACTAATGATGTAGTATTGACGTGCATGTCTAAGAAGCTCTCACATTTGGTTTGGAGTAATCGGGTCCAACTGCCCGTTTCAATACGGCAACTTCGATTAGTTGTGATGTTGGGCCTAACCAAGAAGATATTGCTTTCGTTTGAGGTAATTAGATCCAACCCCGAGGATGAATCAAACGAATCTTTTTCTCATACAAATTTGTCAAATCTGAAGCATTCCTAGCAAATAGTTCCTTCCCAAGGGAACCAAATCAATCCCATGTCAAAATACTGATGTAAAGTGCTAAATAGGCAAATACAACAATCTTTTGAATGAGATATCAACTCAGCTTTATACAAAAAAAAATAAAATAAAATAAAAATTCACACCAAGCAGCTTTTGAGTATGTAACATACGAGTTAAATCTCAATTCTTTAGGACAGAAGCGTTGTGAAGAGAAGAAGAACAACACTAGCAAGAAAAGAAATTATTTCCATTTTCGGAATCCTAAGAATTTGCCTTTGTGCTTCCCAAACATGCCATGTTTCCAGCGCTTGCCAAACTTTCCATGCTTGAACTTCCCATGGCCATAGCCATGAAAACCATGCGCAAGATGATGATGGCCGTGTGCCATATGGTGAGCCCCATAAGCAGCAGCAGCAGCAGCTGCGCCTCCAGCTATCAGTGCTCCCATACCAGATCCGTGGCCTGTAATTACCGATAGTCAGCCACAAACATGATGAACAAATTGCATGACATACATCAGTATCTTATCATTTTGAGACTCACAGTTTATAAGGTTGAAATACATAGAATCATAGAAGCACCAGAAAAATAATAGAACAAATGCTACAATCCTTTATAACAGAATGAAAAGATTTTACGGACCAATTTAGTAATGAAGATGATAAACAAATACAAAGAATGTGCAACGATAAGATTAAAGCACATATTTAAAGCTTTCAAGCTGATAACTTCTCAGATATTTCTTATGTACATCACTAACAATATATCATTACATGCCAGATTATTATCAGTGAAAATTTTTAAAGGAGTCAGTGGTTTATCAGGAGACCTTGAAAAATTAGGATCACCTTTGAACTTTAAATAATTGACTATGTTCTGACCAATTTCTACACAACATTAAATTCAAGATTATGCACTCTAAAAGCTAGGGAAGATGGTCTACTTTTTCCCTTCCCCCTTTTATGAACCACTCCCTAAATTTTAAAGTTAAGTGATGACTATGGATGGAAATTACATTGTACTAATACATATCAAAGCTTGTTTAGTGATGTTATCAATCTTACCAGAATGATGATGTGATGATGGACCAGGATAACCAGCTGGGGGGTAAGCACCAGGAGGAGGAGGATACCCACCGGGGTGGGGATAACCACCTGCAGAAGGATAACCAGCAGGTGGGTATCCACCTGGTGGGGGAGGATATGCAGCTGGTGGGTATCCGCCTGGAGGGGGATATCCAGCTGCCAGATAGCCTTGCCCTGGATATCCCTGAGGAGGATATGGTTGTGGGGGATATGATCCATATGGATGATGGTGTCCAGCAGCATATCCGGCTGCATATCCGGCAATATTTGAAAAAAGCCCTTTATCTTGCTTGTCACTGTCTCCCATTTTTCTACACCTTCTAGTTGATGCTACAAAATTTGTAAACAACCGATCTTGAGGGGCAAGCCAACATAAGAATATATTCAATGTATACTGCCAAGAACATATTGTATTAAAAGACATAAAATGGGAAGTGCAAGATGTTTTCTCTACTCCTTAAATGCTTTTCAGTATCTATTTAGTTCCTTAGGACCATGAGAGGCAAACAAACATTTTACAGCAATAATTCCCCTCATTCTCAAATAAACATTACATGAAACTTGGACTAAGATTTGATCCTAAAGTTGACTCAAGGGATCAAAATGTCAAATTTCATATTCTCTACTCCAAAATTTGTAGTACATAACATGAAAGCAACAGAAATAGCTATGAGGCATATTGCAAAAAGCATAGTAAAAGCCAAAGCAATAATGGAAAAAACTACTAAATAACAGATCCTTCTATTACCAGCTATTAGCTTTAACAATATATATATATATAAGCTCCTTCCCAAAATAATATATGCATAAAGAACTGTTCGATGCAAATTGCAGCAAGTATGAAATGATTTATTTTCCATAATTTAAATACTTTTCCAGTGTGTTATTAGGCATATTCCAAAAAGCATAGTAAAAGCCACAGCAATAATGGGAAAAAATACCAAAGAGCAGATCCTTCTATCACGAACTATTAGTTTTAACAATATATATATATATATATATATATCAGCTCCTTCCCAAAATAATATATGCATAAAGAACTGTACTCTGCAAATTGCAACAAGTATGAAACAATTTCTTTTCCATAACTTAAATACTTTTCTATTGTGTTATATGCATGCCCTAAAAGTGTCTTTGATAAACAATGATAAAAAAATAGAGAGTTTCACTCAACAAAATTTAATTCTACCAGAAGAAAAATACACAGCTGAATAACCAAATATCCAAATAAGCTACTACACCAATGAAACTCAAGTAAATAACATGCAATCCTAATTCAGTTTAAGCTTTTCCTGGGTGCCTTAAATCTTTCAATTTTCTAAAAACCGGCAATTGAGTAATTCAGCAACTCTAAAAACGGTTCCGTTTCTTCATGCTCTTTATTGCATACACAGAAAAATTCAACAGAAAAAAATTGAGTAGGAAAATTAGATTAAAAGCAACAATCTCGTAATGCGTTCTGCATTCTGTGATTCACTGAGTTAGTCATGAATCCATACCGAATTACAAGATCATAAAGGGAGTTCAATTTCACTATTAAACAATAAAATAAAGTATTATAATCAAAACATCATGATCATCAATATTATCAACACAAATTTTCCAAAAAAAACACCCCAGATATTAATTCATAACAACAAAAACAAAACAATTATTTTTAGAAAAAACAAAACAGAAGAATGGAGGCTCACCGAATAGAATTAAGAATTGATTAGGGATTGTTTGATTAGTGAAATTTCACTGCTTCAGATCGGACAGTTGGCCGCTGTTGTTGATCGGTCTAAATACACATTAAGAGCTACCTCCTTATCGCTTTTCTCCGTACCTGCACGCGTCCCCCACGCGATGCTTAACTCACACCCTTTCAATTATCTTAAATTTTTTTTTATTACGATATATTCGCTTTTTAAGATATTGTAAATATTTTATTTATTTTTAAATTGATTAAATGAACCAAATTAAAAAATAGGTCAACGAGTTTAGTGACCGATTGGTTTGATTTTTTTATTGACAAAAAATTTTTTAATAATAAAATTTTTTTTAAAATTTTTTAATATTATTTAGTTGATAATGAAAAAAAAAAAATTTTTATAAATTAAAAAAACTGTTTTTCTTCTATTGGAAAAAACCTAAAATTTAAATTTTTGACAATAAAATTTTTTTAACTTTTTTAAAAAATAAAATTGTCTAAAAATCTTTTATTTTATTTTAAAAAATTTACGTAACTTTTTTAAATAAAACATTAAAAATTAATCTATTAAAATAATTACTCAAATTTTTCTCAAAAGTCATTTGTAACAATCAAACGATTAATTAATTTTTATTAAAATTTTTACTTATAAAAATTTTACAAGTAAAAATTTTATTTTAAAAAGTTTAATTTAAAAAATAATATCAAACGGAGCCTTAGAAAAATAATAATCGTCTGTCTAAATAATCACATATTTATATTAATTTAATATAATTTATTGAATTTTGATAACGTGGAGGTCTGTTGTTATTATTTGAAGGACGCTTTTGTTGACACGTGTCCGCGTCCGAGTGATTTTAAAATTTTAATATATGGGGAATATGATTCTTCCTGAAATCTTCCGGCTCCGTAGAAAGTGCATAGAATTTGATGCTTCAACTACAGTTGCCGTGGGTAATTTTCTTTAATTTCTTAATTATTTTTTATTTTTTATTTTTTTATTTATGACTACTATTTTTTTTTAATATTACAAATTTACTAATATTTAAATAAGAATTTTATTGTATTTAATTAGAAATTTATTGAAATTTTACTTGAAAGATAACTGAGATGTACTAACCTACAATTGTAGTATGCCTAACATTGAGGAATTTAATTATATTTAATAAGGAATTTACTCAAATTTTATTAGGAAGATAATATGTAATTATAATACACTTAACATTCAAAAGACTATCTAATAGTTTTATGATCATTATTTATAAAAGATAGTATTTAAAAGAATGAGAAATTCATCTTAAAATATTAAATTTTAATAGTCAAGCATATTATAAATTACTCGAATTAGACAAAAAATTTATAATTTTAACATTATCAATATCAAAAAATTTTTTCGACAATGTAAAAGGATCCTAATTATTAATATATATTTAATTTAACAAAGATAATAAAAAAAATTGTTATGATATTCTAACAAGTAGACTGTTTTATCCATCAAAACAACTAACATTTATAAATTATTTTCTAAAAAGGAGAATGAATCATTCTCGAATCAACAATCGCAATGAATACAGAATATAAAATTATAGTTAATATTTAATAATTCTATTCTCATATCTAAAGCCTCATTATAATATATATGAAACAAATTATGGAAATCAAAAAATGCCAATTCAAAAAGCAACAAACACAAAAATATTCTATTTCCATGAGAATCAGATGAACTCGCATGCATTGATATGGATGATATCAAACAGTGTTTGATTAATTTTATGTTTACCATGACTGTATATAAAAATATTGAATGAATTAATTAACATAAAGCAGGCAGATGAGATGATCATTTCCACATTCCGTATTTTCCCATCCCGAATTTTCCAGGACGATGAAAGCCATGCAAACCAGAAGCAAGATGATAAGCGCCATATCCAGCAGCTCCCGCAGCTGCAACTCCCATTGCACCCCCGGCTAACAGCGTTCCCATACCAGCTCCCTGCCCTGCAATCCATGCATGCACACATTATTAAACGTACAATTCAATTATCAGTCAGTCAGTCAGTCAGTCAGTCAATCATCGATCGTTCCTGTTGAAAAAAAGAGTCATGTCTTGTTTTTTACCCGGAAGCATATAGGGAGCTGGGGAGCCGTATCCTACAGCTGGTGGAGGATAACTGGTGGGAGGGGGATAAGGAGCAGCGGGTGCAGGATACGCTGCGGGGGAGAAACCTCCAGGCGGAGGATAACCAGCCGGTGGGTATGCCAGTTGTGGAGGAGGGTAACTGGCTGGAGGTGGGTATCCGACTCCTGGACAAGAGCCGTAACCGCCGCCTGGTGGAGGGTAGGGCGCTCCTGGTCCTGGATTCTGAACGACAAACAGATTTCTGTCGGTAGTTTCTGCTGGAGGTGGAGGACTTTGTTTGCTGCTGTTGCCCGACATCTTTCTTCAACTTCGAGTTATTGCTAAAAAAATATTCAGAAGCGATGGATTTTCCGGTGAATCAGAAAATATTGGAAAGAAAAAAGAAATTGTATCAGATGGAAATTGTTCCCAAGCTGCGTATGATACGAATGCTTCAAGAATCGAGAAATTCTCGACGGAATCGGGATGAGAGAAACAAAAGAAACAGTTACTAGCGTCAGAAAGCAATTAACATGAAAATTTACATACAAACATCGGAATTAAAGGATGCGTTATTGAAAGACAAAGTAAAAATAGAGACCTTTCATTCTAACTTTGGAAAATGAATGGAATACGTTCAGATTTATTTTCTTTCAGGTTCGTTGACTCTCATGTTTATATATTGCATGCCTTTTTCAAGCTGCTTGTTTTGTTTGCAAGTATTCTTGGACGAAATTTAATTTGGTCCGCAATTCTTAGCCACCACGTAGGTAACATTCGAATGCTCCATCAATTCTATGCTGGGATTGTTTAATTTTGGCTTATCAACAGAACACATTCAATATGTGTCAGAAGGCTTCAAAATCAAGTGTCACGAATTACACTTCATGTTATGTTACAATAACTTGAAGGCAATAGTGATAGGAAAATGGATCAAAATTTTTCTGCTATTCTACGTGTTGTAAACATAATGCATGGAGTAAGACTTTTCTATAGCAACCTCACCACACAAATCAAAGAGGAAATTTGCTACTTGATCATATCTGCTTTTGGTACATCCTTCTGTATATTTTTGCACCTTCAAATTCGGCATGGATTTCCCTTTCAGTCCTTACCCCCATTGGGTTGTTCAATAACCATCCCTCATTGTCACAAAGCACACTTGGATCGTTTGTGTCAATATGCTGTAGCAAATCTGAGTCTGCATCAAACTGATTCCTCATGTCTAGAGCCACTTCAAGCACATCAGACTGTACAAAAACCTGTTCAGTCAATAAAAAACTTCTAAGGTGTCTGTTAAAGCTTGCATCTCAATGAAATTAACTTATTACATGAATTGCCAACACCGCCAATGTGACAAAAAAATTTTAAGTTGTCTGTTAACATTGCTGGTCTACCACGGAACTGATCAACATAACACGGTCCTAATAAATTCTAACAGATCCAGCTCTCCATCCAATGGGGGCAACACTATGAAAGTTCAAATCAATATGGAGGGGAGGACTTTCTTATCATGTAACTGAGACAAAGATTGGAGAAGAAGCATTCCTAGCAAAAGAAATTAGCCTATTTCAGATTATCGAATATCTAAAGCAGATACCTTTCCTCCAGGCATCAACTTATCTTTAATAGAATCTACTAAAGGCTTCTGCACAACCCTTCTCTTGTGATGTCTTTTCTTGAAATGAGGGTCTGGGCACTGCATAGACCAATAATAGATTTTAACACTGAAACATTTCCACTGATTTTTCATGTTGAATATTTCAAAATGCCAGGGTGTCACTCACCAAAATTGAAACTAGCATCAAGGGTCCAGGGTAAGCAGATACCAATTGCTTGAAAGAAACTGAGGCATTCGCAGACAAGAATTGTCTGCAAGAAATTTCCAGATAGTTGCTCATTAAATTGCCAGTGGCGTCAGTTTTTGCCTTTTTCTACCTAAATAAAGCACATTCCATGGACTTACATGTTACTAAGGGCCAATTCCTTCACCCAGAACTCAGCGCGTTTAACCAGCTGCATCAGGTAAATAATATTACAACATCAGATAAATGTATCCTTTCTTTAAAATTCAAGGAGAAGAAGTGGACCAAGTATATATACATTAATTCAATCAGAAGAATTCTCGAGTGAACTAGAAAAAACCCAAGGAGTTCATTCCCATACTTTCTGCCGGATTTCAAGGCCCAAGTAATTTGCTGAATCAGGATTTCTTCTCGCAAGCCATATGAGAAATCTGCCACTACCTGGGACTTCTTAAAATTGTCAAATAAATAGTTGATGTGTAAAGGTGCTTTCCCTTGTAGCACAGGAGACAATGTACACAATAATACAAAAGAATGAAAATAATGATGACCAAAATGCAGCCAGTGAAGCAGATTTAGAAAGCAGGACTAATATTTAAAGGAAGCTGTTAGGACAAACAGAACAGCTGTGCAAAATACCATATGTATCTGATCAATTTACCCCGCATTAAGCAGGGGGTATTTTCTGCTGCAAGGGTAAGCATTTAGGACTGCCATTTGCGAAGTGCATGGGCATGGGAGTTCAGAAAGTAAGTTGAAAGGCAATCCAATGGCTTGAGCTAATCGGATAAGCAAAGTACAGAGAAAGAAACATTAAAAATCATGACTTAGCAAAGCAATAATTTTTGGAGATAGAAAAACTAGGCATAAAAAATTTAGCAAGAGAAGAAATATTTAACCCATATGCATAGGCTAGTGCAACCTATATGCTATTGCTCAACCATTAAATCTTCACCAAATCAAAATTTTGCGTCTGTAAAATCCTGTATTATTGGATGTAAATGTAGACTATTACATATCATTAACCAACTTACAAAAAGCTAAAAGGAAATAACTTCTATTCCAGTTTCCTCAAACTTTTGGCACTCGGTTATCAAGAAAATTCAAAATCGGCATGGCATAAGATTCACAATGTTTTTGCAATGGAGCTCACAATTGATCACCTACTAACAGCAAAGAATTGGTCCGATAAATCCAAAAAAAAAAAAAACAAACATAACAGCAAAGATAAGTATTGACATTGCCAAATATATGAATAAATATGAACGCTGAGGAGTTACCACTTCCAATATCCACCATGAGTGGCAGTGTTGGATCCTTGTAGACTTCATTCCAATCAGGTACCTCCACCGGTGTCTTCCCAGAAATTAAAATTACTCAGTTACCAGCTCTCTAGCAAGCCAGAAAGTAATGGGAAAACAAAAAAAAGTTTCTTTATATCATGAACATAACTTTGATTGAGTGAACTCAATGACTACATACCCTGAATGATGAACTTAGAGGATTGACATGCTGCCTGATTCTCACATGACCCAACTCCTGCATCAAATAAAAATCTACTTAAATTCAAAAAAAGAAAAAAAAAACAAACCCAATAAAGCCTGCATAGTAACAAATTAAAATACCCCAGAAACTTTGTCAGAGAGGTTAAGGTCAGCATATTCCAAGGCAACGAGGTCTGTGCTCCTGATTTCTTTGCCTGCAGTAGAGATGGAAGAAACTACTGCTCTGTCACTGGAAAAGCAACGATAATTGTGATGGAATACAGAGGACTGCTTTGAGATCAAAGCTCTTGCAGTTCTGTGTAAAGCAGCGAAACCAGTGGTTGAGTTGTAGTAGTTTAAGCAGACGTAGGAAGCCATTTCTTCGCAGATTTTCCGACTTAGAGAGAGGCCAAAGAGGGAGAATTAGTTTCCCCCTTTCTTCTAATAACTGATGTCTCTTCTTTTACTATCTACACCCTCTATATTTGTTTGATTAACATATTTTCCCTTAAGATTTTGTTTTGAGTTTAAAATTTTTAAAATTGCAATATTTTAATTTTTTTATTTAACAGTATCTACATTAGCATACATCAAAATATTAAATATTAAACTAAAATTTTTTTCTTGTTTATTTAAAAATGTTAGATATGACATGCTTATATCATTTAATTTTTTCCTAATATATATATATATATATAACTGAGTTTGTATATTAATAATATATTTTTTAAAGTTGATGAATTTTTATATTTTTAAATAAAAATTAAGGAAATAATTTGATATTTATGTTTTTTATTCAAATATCAAATTATATTTTAATAATAAATGTTGATCGTGAAGGTAATATTAAAAAATAATTGAAACTCAAATACTAGATGATTAAATCCTTATTTTTTATTTTATGAAATATGGATTTTATATTTTATCCTTAATTAATTGGCAAACAAAAAAATAATTCATAAAATTAATGACAAATTTCCTACTTATTTCTCAACATCTAACAGAAGGTAGTAAAATTTTCTCAAATTAGAATGATTAAAAAGAATAATATAGTAAACATAAATTTAATTAATTAATTAATTAATTAAAAGAATGTTAGAAGATGCATGGGCGTGTGTTACTGGTGGCAGAGAATGAATTGTGGATTTAAGGTTTCAGAAGTTGAGGTTGAACAGTGGCCAATCACTTGAAAAGAGCCATTACTCTCTGGAAATGGCTCTGGTTCTGCCACCATTCAAGTTCAAGTTCAAGCCCATCTGCTCCTCTTCCTCCTCCACCACCTCCCAATGCCGTCCCGCCGTTATTCTTCCAGTAACTCTCTCTTTCTCTCTGTCTTACAACGGTATCATAACTGCTTGTATAGGTGGTTACTGTAATGATGACTGGTTGTTCTGTTGTAGGGGTTAGGAAACAATTCTGCGGACTACCAGAAGCTGCAGCTGACCTTGAAAGACTACGGGGTTCCTACAGTCGTAGCTGAGGTGTCCAGGATTGATTGGTTCAGAAATGCTGCCGGCTTGGTCGACCCTAACTACTGGCGTGGCACTCTGCGTCCTCGGCCTGTTCTTGATTGGTGAGTTGATCTGTTTTCTCCATTTTTTCTTTCTGCTTCATATAATCTTTTCGAATTCGAATTATTTATGAGCAGGTATTTCAAGAGGATTGATAAGGCCATTAGGGAAGCTAAGGAATTGTCTCAGGGTAATGCGCTTTGATTTTTTTTGCTACTTTGAATCGAAATTCCCCATTTTGGTATTGAAAATAGTTTGTTGATGAAAATTTTCTGTAGTATCAATGACTCATCATGACGTGAACTTTGTTCAGTTGCTTACAAAGGCACAGCCAGTGTCTGTCTCCTTTCTTTCTGCTGTTCCAACCTCTCTGGAGTCATCATTGTTTGCTTTGCATACCGCTGTTTCTAAGGATCTGTAATTGATGTTATTATTGTAGGGGGAAATTTATCTCTGATTGGACACTCAGCAGGAGGATGGCTTGCACGAGTGTACATGGAAGAATTTGGGTTCTCTGATATCTCTTTGTTATTGACTCTTGGTACTCCGCACCTGTATGTTATCACTTTCATTATTAGTTTGTTCTTGCTCATGATTTTTTTATGCCATTACTTATTAGTCTGTTCTTGCTCATGATTTTTTTATGCCATTACTCTCATTCTTCTAGTTAGTATATACATTTATTAGTAACTTCAGTTATTCTACTTGCAAGAACTTTGGTTCAAAGTTAGCTGTGATTATCTTCTTCCATTCTCGAGCTTTTGTTTATATGGATTATCATGAATATAACCCATCAGCATTTTTATATTATTGTTGATAATTTTTCCAGGCCACCTCCAAGGGGTCTGCCTGGGGTTATTGATCAAACAAGAGGTCTCCTATATTATGTTGAAAAACATTGCACAAAAGCTGTTTACACCCCCGAATTAAAATATGTATGTATTGCAGGGAGGTAAATGCAAAATCAGATCCTGTTACTTGTTCTTCTTACTTTTAGAATCATTCTCTTTTAAGGTTTTCTGCATATCTACAATGCACAACTGTACCTTGTATGTGGTTAACGTTGAACCATTGATAATTGTTTTCTTTGTACAAATTGAGTATTCTGACATCACATTTGATATGCACACAACATCAAATCTTCTTACTAAATTAGCTCTACTAGGGACTGTAACTCCTTCATGCAGTGAAATTAAATTGTTATGATTTCTTCCCTTCTTTTCTTTTCCTCATTTGAAATGTGTTGTTCATTAGCAAAACTTATGAAGAAAACTAAATTCAGGAATAATATGCTTCTGCTTGATTGATAATGAATACAGAAACTGAGACCTTTCATGAAGGATTCTTTCAGGGCTGCCTGCTAATGAATAATTTGAGCTTTCACATGTACCAGTGTCTTGAACATCTAACTGAAAAGCACGTTTTGAACTATCAGTTGAAAATGAAATGCTGCAACATGATGTGTTTGATGGGAAGGGATTTAGTCTGAGTTGCTAAGCGGTCAGTACTTTAGAGGTCAAAGCGCAAGTTCCCTTTTAGCTGCACTTATATGGCATGAGGAGATGCATATAAGGCATATATTACCCTGAAACGGAGCCTTTCAGAGTGGCACAATGTATCAATAGTAGTAAAATATACCTGAAGACCAGCATGTATATGCATATCCGTGATATAAAAGGACAGGATGATACTAAACAAGAAAGACAATGCGAGAGTACTGACCAGATTTATTTATGTGATTCTACCAATTTCCTTTTGGTTTAACATAAAGAAGTAAATTTAGTTGTTACTTGGAAATGTATTGCTAATATCTGGAATCTAACTGGGAACTGTAAATTGCAGGTATATTCAGGGAGCTCAACTCTTTGGAAACTCAAGTGTCGACGTTGAATCAGCTCTTGCCATTGAGCCAATTTCTGAGGTTGCTATTGTGAATGAGACCAACTCAACATCAACTCCAACCACATTCCGTGCTCGGATAGTTGGGCAAGGGTACAAGCAGGTAACTTCAATTGCCTCTGCACCTCACTCATATTCTTTTAAAAATTCATGCCCGTTCTGTTAGGTAACTTAAGACCAATGGAATAAACTTATGTCAAGTATTTGACTGCTGCAGGTCTGCGGGCAAGCAGATGTATGGGGCGATGGGGTTGTGCCAGAAGTATCGGCACATTTAGAGGGTGCACTCAATATAAGCTTGTATGGAGTTTATCATTCGCCGGTTGGTTCAGATGATGTGTCGAGACCATGGTATGGTTCTCCTGCCGTCGTAGATAAATGGATACAATACCTTCTCGACTAGTTATTTCTGAGACACTTAAATGTAGAGAAATGCAATTTTTTAATGCATCATCAATTTGTGAAATGCTCAATTCAATTTTCTTTATATATTTTTGTTCGTTGTTTTTCGTTCCTTTATAATAAAAATAAAAAGAAAAAATCAAGAAGTAATAAGCATGTACCAGAATGTCTTCTTACTTGGTTTATGTGAGATTCAAAATGTCATCCTACTTGTTACATTTGACTCATCTTAGCTGAAAGTTAGCAGTTCAATTGGAGAATACTCTTCATAGGCAGTACACTCTTACCATTTTATGGCCCCCATTCTCTCTTAGATTCTGAGACCACTAAACTCCAAAAAACTTACTTCTGATAGGCAAATTCACTTCAAATATATATTGTAGAGAAGTAACTGAGAGTCTGTTTGCAGTCTTTTATGTCACATAATGCTTTCTGCATTGCACATAGATATTGGCTCAACATATACATCTCATTACCTTTCCTTGTTCCAGAGGTTCCCCTAAAGTATATCAACACATCATTCGTTAAAAATTATGAGCCATAGTCTTTGTCCTAGCAAATCTCTCACATCATTTATAAGCAAAGGTGAGAAGCAACAGTTAGGCAACATCACAAACAATAATCCACGAGCACAAAGAAATGAGACTGGTGTCAAACAAACCACAATTAGATATGAACTTCTTCCCCTAGCTAATTTTTACAACATTTCCACCTAAAAGAGTCACAAACCCAACTCTGAGAGTTCTGTGCTCATAAAAAGCATTTATCAAAATAAGAAAACCCACAGTAGTTAAGGACTAAAAGTTACAAGAGCTTGCTCATAGAGTTGGGACAGCAATCTAAAGCCATGCACCTACACTTGATATCAGAACCAGCGGTCAAGCAGTCTTCACAAAATGTGGGGACAACAGTTTCCCAATCTCCAGGAATCCCACAGCATTTTTCCCATCAAAGATGGCTTTCAGCTTCTCATCACATATTATCTCCCTTTTGTTTTGAGGATTCTGCAGTCAAAGGCATCCACATACTATAACAATCCAAATTAAAGCACACCAAAAATTTACTCAATTAAGGAACTTCAAGTACATTTACCTTAACAAATAAAAGACGTGATATCCAAGCGACTAAGCAAAACCGACTATGAATAAAATATAGAAAGCAAACTAACACTCACAAAAAGAATGTTAGTCTCTCTCCATTGATTTTTTGTTAAAGAACGAGGATTCAAAGAAATCTCAACATTTAACTTACTTCAGGAGAGAAACAATACAGCTCTTAAAAGAAAGGTGGTTGGGAAGAAAGAACAAGATTTCATTGAACATGCATGCATCTAGCAATCTTAACTACAATTAATTATAAGTATCATAGATCAATACAGAAGAGAAACAAGCTTTCAGAACCTCAAAATCATATATTCATTCCATAATCCAACACCATTAAGTAAATTGATTAAAACATGTAGTTGAACAGCACTAATGGATGATGGAATGAAAGAGAGAATAATCCCAGTCCGTTAAACACTAATGCAAGGCATTTCAGCCCAATAATTTATCAGTTTTAGCTCAAGAATTAACGTATCTAGTAATCCATAACATTACAGTTGTCTCTAAGCATAACCAAACTATTCTAATACCCTGGACATTTAGAAGTCATCGCTACATTCAAAAATTCAACTTAGTGAAGCATAGACGGTTTATATGGCATGTACATTGGCCCAGGAAAATTTAACACCACATAACACCAAGGGATGGCATGTTATACTTCTTACATGCCAACCAAAACCACCTCTCCTTACAAACAGAGATAAAATTACCAGGCATGCTGCCTTAGCAATAAGAATCTGTCTTAGATAAATACTTATGAATGACAGTATGATATTACAAAAAGTTAGCTTTGTGAACAATTTCCCATATGATCACCACTGACATGAGTTTACATCTTACACTAGAGGAACACTGGAACCAACACAACCATCTGAAATATGTTTCTCAGGCATATAAAAGAGATCTCCCAGAAGCACACAAAACCCAATTATTTAAATCTACTATACTAAAACCAACCAAACCACTAAGTTTTGTAAGTCAAAACAACCATGCAATGGAAAAATAGAATACTCCACAACATTGTCAAATCGTCCATCAAAGGAGCAATTGTCAGTGCCCTTTGCTTTAGCTACTAATAGCAGAGCTTCGGAGTATTTAATACTTTGGTGTCTGGAAAAAACTGATAAAAATATTTAAGGAAAAAAAAAAAGAGAAAACCTACAGTGCTTACATGACCAGCACTTAAGCTACATTTGTAGAAAAACTTTGTCCGTGCTTTTGTATCAAGCGATCCTTCTCCTTCCACCGAATTCCTTCAATATTCAAAATTTAGCCTTCTCTATTTCAAGAGAAAAAAAAAATTACCCCCCACTACAAAAATATGTACAGATATCGCGTACACATAACAATGAAAAGCAGAAACAGAATAACTATTAAATATATTCTTAGGGTTTAAGTTAATAACACAAAATTTAAGCGAGGAAATGGAAACATAAAAATTAGGGTTTAAACCTGGAGGTTGTGGATCTTGATGTAGGACCAGATCTGGCGGACAGCGTCCGCGCGGGAGGCTTCAGAGGCTCCGAGAAAGTTAGCAAGAGCCGGAGACACAGGAGTCACTTTAACAATTCCAGTGGGTTTACCGGTGCCCGGTGATCTTGGTGTTCTAGGCTTCGCCGGCGATTTGGCTCTGGGTTTTTTGGTTGTTGTCGATTTTGTCGTAGAGGCAGCCGCGGCGGAGGCCTTGGCGGGGGCGAGGAGGGCCCGGCAGCCGTTGAAAACCCTAGCAGCAGCTGAAGACATTATGCTCTGTAGGTGTTTGTTAGAATGCTTGACTTAGAGAGTGAGCTGAAGAGTAACAGACGCGAGAAGCCACGAGCGGGTTTCTCTTTTAGGCACAGCGGCGGAGATTTAGGTGCAAACATTTAATTATTGTTAATTATTCTTACTTAATTATATTAAAAAATTAAGTCTTAATTATTACTTAATTAAAATAATTTGAAAATTAAGAAGGTGAAAATGTTTAAATTCATAAAATTTGAATTTATTTGTAACATTTTTTTTAAAGACTAAGTAAGAATTATATTCAATAAAATAATGAATTGATAGTTAGTATCCAAAACCTTAACAGTTTTCAAAAGTTTATATTTGATTAAAGAGAGAAATTTATGTGAGAGTCCAAATAATAAATTTGATTAATTATATGAAAATGGGAATTAATTATTTGCATTTAAAATGAGTGGATTGTATTCCAACATATATTTTTTTTGGTATCACAAATATTTCATTATCCTTTGTTGTTAAAAAACTATTAAACATTGTCTTGTAAATGAAGATATAAAAATTTTAATCGAAAAACATCCTTATTTTGGGAATCCAAGTTATTATTTTTGTATACTTTTAAAACACAAATATTATCATGTTAACAAATAGATCCTTAGTTTTTATTAAATTTTTAATTGGAAAAAAGATACATATCACTTTAAGACTTCGCTCAAAAGAATTTTTTAATTTTTATAGTTTCAAAAATATATTTGCAAACTCCTAGTTATTTATTGAATTCGTTATTTTGAATGAAGATGAGAAAAATATAATACATTAATCTTAAAAATGATACATATGATATGGCATTATTTAAAAGGAATTTTTATTAAAATTTATATATAGAAAAATAATAAAAAAAACACTACTCTAATTGCCAACGGTTGATATTGCTATGGAATCAAGTGCCGTTGGTATTATTAAATTTTTCTAGTTTTTATTTATGTAATGATAAAGTTATTTATTATAACAAAAATATAAAAAAAAAATAAATTGTATAAATATCATATAAAGAAATTGTTTTATTTAAGTCTTTAATTTATATGTGCATTAAAAATTAATTTAAAAAATTATATAAAAATAGAAGCAATTGATTTTTAAGTATAGTTAATACATATGGGGGCAGGATAAACAGTATATTTATTTTACACAAAATCTTACATCAATTATAAATCATTGGATATAGGCACATCCAACGATTAAGATTGTAATCTCAATTATTCGATGTGGCAATATCCAATGGTTTACAATCTCAATTATTGTTTGATCAACAGCCTTTTGTAAATCGTTGGATGTTAACACATCCAACAGTTGAGATTACATCTGACCATGTAATTAATGCATTCATAATTAATGTATATGTCAGATGCAGTTTCAACCATTACATGTGCTAATATCCAACGGTTTACAATTGATATAAAATTTTATGTAAAAAAAAATGGCTGCTGATTTTGTCTATATTTATATATATATATAGAGAGAGAGAGAGAGAGAAAGCATTAAATGTTCTTTTTTTTACACAATTTTTTACATCAAATATAAATCGTTAGATTTAAACATATTTAACAATTAAGATTGCATATGATATATGTATTAATTATTAATATATTAAGTATATATTAATTACATAATAAGATGTAATATCAACCGTTAAACGTGCTTAAATTTAACGGCTTAAATTTGACGTAAAAAATTGTGTAAAAAAAAGGGTCATTAATCGTACCCCATATATATATATATATACACATATATAGATAGAATTAGCAGCTTTATTTTTTACAAATTTTAGATTAAGGGTATGCGGATGGTTTAAATTGAATGAAATAAAAATATAATAAATATTTTATATTCATGTCTTTTAATTATCTACTTTTTCTTTTTCTTACCTAATAATTTATAAGATCTCTTTTTTTTTTTTTCTTTATTGCATCTTCTCTTTCTTCATTATTTCTTTTCATTTTAATTATCAATTATAAATTGAAAAACTTAAAAATTCAAATAACTATTTTAAGTTTTATTTTAATTATCACTTACAAATTAAAAAAACTTAAAATTTAAATAAAAATTATTCTAATTAATTAATTTATCTAAAAAACTTATGAATTTTAAAAAAAAAATTATATATAATATATAAATAAAAAAAATATATTATTTAATTAATGAGTTTTTTTAACTTATAGATGATAATTAAAATTAAAATATGATTGAAAAAATAGAAAATGTAACAAAGAAACACTAAAGTGGGAGAGAAATTAATAAATTAGAGGTAAGAAAGAAAAAAATATAACAAACTCTATTAAATAAGTTTGTAAAATTTTTTTATATTTGCTAGATATAATGTTGAGTCTACACATACTCTTAATTTAAGGCCTAACAATTGGTGTATAAATTTGTGTAAAAAAAGAGATTACTGATTCTATCTATATATATAGAGATATATATATATATGCATATATGTATTTATGTATAACACTTATCTTTAAAAGATATATTAATTATTTTAAGAAAATTGAGGATTTTATTTTACAAAGGACAAATTATGTAGAGATGGCAAATCCCCAGCCCAGGTTGCAAAAATGAACTCCAAATGGGCTTTTGTATTGGGCCAGTCCATGCACAAACAATGTCCTATCGGCCGAGCTCGAATCCTTTTCAAAACATTTGAGTCTGGCGTGACCCATGAAGCTTGCAAGTTCATTAGATTTTTAAAAATTAAATACAAATATTGCGAGTTCAAAAGTTTAAATTCAAGATTTGAAGGAAATTTAACACAAGACTATAGCGGCACCACTTTTACTTGTTAAATAAAATATGTAAATTAAAATATTTAATTAAAATATATATTTTATTTATATTATTATAAAAATTATACTTTAAGCGTAGTTCAAATAGTTTGAAATGCGTTTGACTCTCTCTAATAATAAGATGTAAGAGTTAGATATTTCTCATTTTCGTCTAAAATTAAATGTATAATAATTTAATTTTGTAATAGTTTAATAATACTAAATTTAATATAAATTTCAAAAAAAATATTAAATTTATTGTCTTTAATACATATTTGAAATATTTAACAAAAATTAACTTCTATAATTATTAGTTTTTTAATTTATTATTAAAACATGATCATCGATTGTTAATTTTTCATCAAATTTCGTAATAACAAAAAAATTTATATCTTTTCAATAATAATAAATTAATTTTTTATACGTAAAATTACCGTTTCACATATCATCAAAATAATATAAAGAAAATAATATTTAAAATTTTCATAAAATAATTGATGGAAAAAAGTAATTGCCAATAATTATCAATTTGATTGAGATAATTCATATAAAAATTTACAGTTTATAATAATTTTATTAGAATAAAATATCAAATTTGATTGATACATTTACTTCAATTTTTTATTACCTTATATAAATAGAAAAATAAATAAATATAATAGTAAATTATCATATAATTTTTAATAAAATTGACAAAAAGTTAGAGAAAATATTTTAAATCAATGTTAGAGTTTAATTTTTTTATTATTTTGCAGAAAAATATTTTATTTAGTAAATAGAAAATGAAATATGAAAATAAAAATAAATTAATTCATTAATTATAAATTGATTATTATTTTTATATCAATTACTTATTTTTAGTTTATCAAAACTTGTTGTGGAAAACAAAAACAATACAAATTATAATTTTTTAATATAGTCAATTAAGACATTCATAATTATTTTTAAAATTTCAATTGAATTAATTTTAGAAATTTTTAAATTCATTTTCTTAGTAAAAAATTTTCTAAACTAATAAAATTAATAATTTTTAATAATTAGAACAATAAGTTTTAATAAAATAAAAATAATAAATCGATGTCAAATAAAATAATCAATTTGTAATTAATAAATAAATTTGTTGTAATATAATAAAATAAAATTAAGTGATTACCAAAACAAAAAAAATTTCAAAGAATTTCTTTTTTCAGATTTCATTTTTTATGGGGTCCAAAACCCATTTTATTTTCCCATAATTTGAACACAAATGAGTTAGAAGCGGGGAAACCCTACTCCAACCATCCGACCAAAAATAAAATGATCTACTAACTTTTTTAGTGTCTACAGTAACATCGAAATATGCTTTGAATGTAGAAAATAAAGTGTTGGATGAACACAAATCAAGATTATCACCGGAAGGTTAGATTGCTTGATATGCTTGAAAGATTGGAAAGATGCAAAAGATAGAATTCAAAACCAAAGTGATCAAATGGAAATGAATTTCATGAGTGACGACGAAATTTAGTTTGTAGTTTTAGAATTTTAGAATTTTTATATTTTGTTATTTTAATGTAAAACAATACAATGGATGAAATACAAATGGTAAGAGTGCAAATGAAATGATAGATGGTTTCTAGGTGGGATTTACTGTAAATATAGTGACGTAAGTTTATTCATTTGCAGCCGTAAGTTTTCTTTCTTCCACTTCACAGCTTGTTTTTTTACCTATAATTATAACTGACACATGTTCTGTGTTTGGTAAAAATTTAATTTCTGTTTCATAGAGATGACGAAGTTAAATTTAAGGGAACACTGATGTCTTAAAAATGGGGTTATGGAATTGTGGTTAGCATTTTGGTCTTTTTAATTTCAAGCACAAAAACAAATATCATCGGCTGGTTTACTTTTATGACAAAAACAATGCAAATGGAATGCAAGCATTTGGGTCGGACTTAGACTTTTTGGTCCAGTCGGGTTTGGGCACCATTTTGGGTTGGACTGTCATTGTTTACGAGCCAATTCGACCTAAAATTATGTTTTTATTTATAAAAATATAAAATTTATTTATTTACTTTTTTTTAAATAATAACTAGAAAATTCAAGTTTGACATTAATGTAATTTCTTAACAAGAGAGAAAAAGAAAAAAAAAAAAAAAAACTGAGAGTTGAGGAGGGCTGCTTGTCAGTCTCTCATCCTCGGGCAGCTCTTCTCTTCCTTATCCTCTTAGTTTTATCACAGCAACAACGCCAATCAGTCGTAATCCTTTTCTTCCTCTTCCTCTCTCTCTCTCTCTCACTCTCACTCTCACTCTCTCTCCTTCCCCTCTTCTCTTTTACGCCTTCTTTCTCTCATTCATGGTTTCCCAAACTCCGAACACGTAGGAACTACTAATAAGGAAAGATATTGTCTCCTTTTCCTGATCCATGTGGTGGCTGGTTTAAAAATTGGGACTAAAAAATTGTAAAAGCAGAACAAGTAGAACATGTCGTGTCTGCTGCCCCAGTTCAAGTGCCAACCATACATCTTTTCTATCCATTTCAGAACTCACCACGCTCACCATTACCATCACTATTCGCCCCATCTCTGTAAGTTTTTGAAGCTCAGAATTCAAATGGGTGTTTCTGAATGCATTCATTCAGAGTTGACTCTGATTTTAATACGAATTTGAATTGTTTTTTTATTTGGTTGGGTGCATTGTTAATGCTATTCCAATTGGTTTGTCGTTTTATGTTTATTTCACCAGGACACCATTGACAAGCGTTGTTCTGTTTTTGTGTATTTTGACTTCCATTCAATTACAGATGACTTTATTTGAATCAGAACTGAAATGGGAATGCTTGCTTATCTCAATTAGAATTGGCTGTATTCTGAAAGAAATTTTAATCATGTTTAGAAGCTGTAGAGTTACCCTTGCCGTCGTTAAATGAACGAAGCGGGTTTTTGGTTTTGATTCCATTCGAGTAAATTGTCTAAAGCTTGGAAATTTCATCAGCCCAAAATTCAGTCCCTCTTTTCACATTTTAGTTTTGGCATTATGCCTCATTTCGTAGATGCCCTTTAATGATTGAAAGCTTGTGTGTTATTGGAGCTGATGCTCGCATCTTATTTCATCTTGCGACCATCTAGGTTGAAGATGACCTGGAGGGTGGTCATAGTAGTGCTCATTTGATAGCATAATCCTCCTGAAATTACTCACATCAAGGATCAAAGTTGTGGAAGGAAAAATTGACTGAGATTTATTGTTTATTTTGTTTATGTAGATTTATGATCTTACAGATTTTGTTATCGAATTCTGCAGCAAAAAATAGAGAGCCTTTCTGTTTCCGTGCACATTGTGTTTTATCCACTACAACAGCATCAACAGCAACAACAGTGCTTGATGTGGAGAAGCTCAGATTACCTTCTTTAGAAGCTCATTCAATTGCTGCAAACAGACCATGGACATATATAGGAGCAGTTGGTCCACCCACAGAGGTGAAGCTTGTTCCATCCGTTAGTAAACTTACGTCAATCTTTTGTTTTATGTGGTGGTTATGCTAGAAACCAATCTTTTTTCTCATTTGTTGTGTTTTTGACAGAGAGTTTTGTCATTTATCAGAGATGGTCTGATTATAAATTCTTACGAATAATTTACAATTATAATCTGTACGAGTAAGCATTGACACTGAACTCTTTCTTCTTGTTATTGTTGTTGTGAACAAATAAACAAAAAAAAAAATGCTGTAGCATCCTCTTGCTGAATAGATTATCATCTTATATATTTTTGGGGTCTCTTTTGTCACTGGAATCAAGGATCTTTTCGTTTAAAGTGCATAGACTGTTACAGAAGCATACGTATAGATGATGATACCTTAAGATACTCCTTCTGGGTTGATTTATTTCTTCTGTGGACATCTGGTCCACTCTTGAACTTTCAATCTTTTTGATTAATACATTTTTCTGTTTCCTATAATATAAAAGAAATTTCCTATTTTATCCTGTAATCTAAAGTAAAAAGCATTGTCTTGAAGTGAACAACCACTTGATTCTGAAAAGGCACTGCAGGTATTTGATGCATTCTATAAGTTTTGTTGATATTATGTATATAAGCTTACAATTTCTATCATCTTTGATACCAACGCAGGAGAACTTTGGGGCCAGTTTAGCTACAGAAACACTTACAAGTGATGAGGCGGTAATTGCTGCAGCTGCTGCTGAAGCAGTTGCTCTTGCAAGAGCTGCTGTCAAGGTTGCCAAGGATGCAGTCTTCATGGTTACCAATCACAACTCTACAAAACCAAAGAGCAAACCTGCTACCTCATCTGCAGCTGATACTCACCCCTCCAAGTGGGCTCAACTTACAGAAAAAGAACGAGCTAGTATAATAGGAGATTCTATGACAGTTGAAGCGAGACCAGAAGAAGAATATACAGGTAAACAATCCTCAAAAGAATCTGCTGATTTGGAGCCAACACATGAAGAACTCAAACTTCTGGAGGAAGAGCTTTCCGAAAGTATAGCTGTGAGATCGAATCGCCAAACTGAAAGAAAAGCCAGAAGAACAAGGGCAGCTGAGAAGGCAGCAGCCAATGTTGTGTCAGTGAGGTCAGGTTCTACTAGCAGGAAAAAGCGTGCATCTGTACAAGAGGTAGACTACTCTGATCCATTGCGGTACTTAAGAGGAACTACTAGCACTTCCAGGCTTCTCACTGCTACTGAAGAATTGCAGTTGTCAGCAGGAATACAGGTGTGACATGCATATCAAATATTCTGACATTTCTAAAGGAAACCAATCCTTTGGAATTACTAATTCTGTTCTGCAGCAGTGGTTATTTTCCTTATTTTGATAAATATCCATCAAGATGAAAGCCATAAGATATAACAAATACCTTCCCTGAGGCTTTTGAAAATATAGCTGGCTATCCTGAGATTTCTTCAGTATGCCTAAACATAACCGATTGCTTCAAGGCTTTAGAGTCGATCGCATCTGAGATAGATACTAGCTGAAGTTAGGTAAATAAAGATGAAAAGATCCCATGATGTGTCTGGATCTTTATGGATATGTCAATAGGAATTGGATTACTAAAAGAGTAGGTGTGCAATATACAATCTAGCTTGGTCTGAAATTACCAGTTTGTTATATTTTTACTTGAGAACTTGTAACTAATAGCATTTGAGTCAAAACATATTGTTGAATTTCCAATAAACTAGGTTGCCTAGATAGAAGGCTATTAATGGAAAACTTGTAATTTCTACATGGCTTGTTGTTTGAGTAATCATTTGGCAACTTCAAGTTCAAGTTTGATTAAGATTTGAGGTAAACAAGAAGCTTGCTTGTTGTAGTTGTCTTCCATCTTTACTAAGAGAGGCAAAGAAACAAACAGAATGATTGTTTTGGGATCTTGCAAGTAAATTTTTTATGTATGTCTTTTTTCCTGTAACATTACAGTGAATTTCTGATGTGCCCGCTGTAATTGATTGATTCAGGATTTATTGAAAATGGAAAGGCTCCATGAAGTGCTTTCAGAGCGATGCGGAGGTCCTCCAACCTTTGCCCAATGGGCTGCTGCAGCTGGAGTTGATCAGAAAGAACTAAGGAGGCGCTTGAACTATGGTGTTCTTTGCAAAGACAAAATGATAAAAAGCAACATACGGCTTGTTATTTCAATAGCAAAGAATTATCAGGGAGCTGGTTTGAATCTCCAAGATCTTGTTCAGGTTTATACTTCTCTTCTATGGAGCAAAATAAATTGAGTTTATTTTCCTATATCAACAAGGGTTTTTTAGGTTAATTTTTTTTAAAAGGAATATTACTATATCAACAAGGGTTTTTTTGGTTAATTATTTTTAAAAGAATGGATAAGAATAATTTCTTAGTTTTGAACGCTTGCAACATCTGAATGTTGCTCATTAACTTGCAGGAAGGATGCCGAGGCCTTGTTAGAGGTGCAGAAAAATTTGACGCTTCTAAAGGTTTCAAGTTCTCAACCTATGCTCATTGGTGGATCAAACAGGCAGTTCGAAAGTCGCTTTCAGACCAATCCAGGACAATCCGATTACCAGTAAGTTTTACTATGATGTTCTAGGTTTTTGTTCTTTGACTCAAGTTCTTTTTAATCATCTTTTTATATTCTTATTGACCAGCACATTAGTGATACTAAATGCTTCATGTTTCATTTTCGTAATGGTTTCTGGGTTTCCAGTTTCACATGGTAGAGGCAACTTATAGAGTGAAGGAAGCTAGAAAACAGTTGTATAGCGAGAATGGAAGACATCCTGATAATGAAGAAGTTGCAGAGGCAACAGGGCTCTCAATGAAGAGGCTTCAGGCTGTATTGCTCACACCTAAAGCTCCAAGATCTCTTGACCAGAAGATTGGAATTAACCAGAACCTTAAACCTTCGGTCCGTTCTAGTCTCATTCCGATTCACCCTTGGTGTGGCAATTTCTTTAGTAACCATAACACTCCTCTAATTTTATCTGTTTTGCTGATGGGTTTATGCCATTCTACCAGGAAGTAATTGCAGATCCAGAATCAGAAACAGCAGAAGATCTGCTGATAAAGAGATTTATGAAGGAGGACCTAGAGAAGGTGTTGGACATGCTCAATCCAAGGGAAAAACAGGTTGTACGATGGAGGTTTGGGCTGGATGACGGAAGGATGAAAACATTGCAAGAGATTGGAGAGTTGATGGGTGTAAGCAGAGAGAGAATTCGACAGATTGAGTCATGTGCATTCAGAAAGCTAAAGAACAAGAAGAGAACAAAACATTTGCAGCAGTATATCTGATAGCCCCTTAAGGTCCAAGATTAAGTTTCTAATGAGTTAGCTAAGCTACCTTGAGGATCAAGAAGGCTTGTCTTGCTATTCATCTACAACTCATTCCTTCTTTCTTTCTTTTTTCTTCTCTCTAGCCACGAAGATGTACCAAAGTTGAATACTGGAGAATGGTTGTGAATAGAAACAGAAAAAAATTTTGAATTAACATCCTTTCATTCTTTGATGTACCAGAGATGAACTACTTAGAAGACACTAACCACAGAAGATGATTCAACTTGTCTCTAATGACTTGTTTGATTTGCTTATTGAAATTGAAATTGAAATTGGTGGTTCATTTCCAAATATATTGATTGTCCTGTCAATTTCTTTAATCTCTTCTTAATTCAACTCTTGAATTTTCAACTAGTTTTTGGTGGCTTTTAATCATTTTCTTCTCTTGGCTGGACCAAAAGTAACTGCTTGCAAACACACAAATGAGTTCAATTTTCCAGAAGGAAATGCAATTTGTTTCTGAGAAAAAAAATATTCCGGCTTAAGGATTTATGTAACTCTATCATGAACTTGTGAGAGCCAAATAATGACGTTAAAGTGTCAGACGGGAAGAGTATATTTAATAAAATTTTATGTCTATATATTTAAATTAGTTTTAATTATTGTAGAAAAAAATTAATAGGCTTATAATTTAATTAATTGTTCTTATTAATATTGTCTGTTTGAAATTTTCTTAACAGTGATATTAAAATATGAGAAATGATGGAAAACAATTTTAATAGAATATATAAAATTTATGGTTATATAATATCTTGTATTCATTTCATATTTAATGTAGCTTTTGATAAATTGTCAGTATAATCCACTTTAAGAAATGGACTTGTAAGAATAGGAGAGTGCTATATTCATTAAAATTTATATTGTTTTTGAAAACTAAAAATTCTCTTATGTATTTTTTTAATTTTTATGTATAAATTATAATTTATTTTTTAAAAAATAATAATTTTTTTTTGTTGGGGAGAATATCAAAATTGAAAATATTTTTTAATGTAATAATGCAGAACGAACAAATCCATGAATTTCCCACCGAAAAATCAAAAAGAAGAGCATGATTTGGAGGGAAATTATGGCGGGATTCACAAATCAAGGCTCATGTCCAAACAGAATTATATAAAAATAAAAAATAAAAAAAATAAAACTAGTTTTAAGACGAATATAAATTCTCTGCCTCAATCGGATTCGGGTCAAATTCTGACCCGGCAACGATTATCTTCTCCTTTTTTCTTTTAGTGCCTATTTGTTAATTTAGCTAAGAACCTGAAGAGACTGAAACCACCAAACGAAACCGAGCGAGCGTAGCAGTAGCTGTCAGGGGCTTCACATTTGGCGTGGGTGGGGCTCCGCTTCAACTTGCCACCAACTCAGTGACTCGGTACGTAACTCACCGAATACTCAGACGCAGAAGAACCGGTTAAGCATTCCAAAGTTTGTTCTTTTTGGAAAATAAAAAAGAAAAAGAAATGAAAGTGAAGGGAGGAGGTAAGAGGAAGGTGCTAAACGACGCCGTTGTGGCGAATGACGAGAATGAAAATCAGGAGAATAGCGCGTATCAATCAATTGATGTAACCGACGAGCATCGAGAAAATCGGGAGCAAGAAAAGGAGAAGGAAAACGAGGACGGGGAGAATAATGAAGAGGAGAACGAAGAGGAGGAGGAGGAAGATGAAGACGAAGAGGCACCACAGGACGATATTCACGAAGACCGGCCGAAGCTCGACGAGGGGTTCTTCGAAATCGAAGCCATTCGCCGTAGAAGGATTCGCAAGGTCACTTTTTTCGCTCTTTTTCCTCTTAGTTTTTCTCTGGAGCCAAACAGGGTTCCAGAAAGAAATGTTGGATTAAGAATGAATGGGGGGTTTTCAAATTTCTTTAATTTTTTTATTCGGTCCTAATTAAATTAATTATGTGTTTTCTGTTGCGGACAACAACAGGGTCAGCTTCAGTATCTCATCAAATGGTGAGTTGCCTTATTCTTAAAATTTTTTTGTTGATTCTTGAAATGTAAAATTTTGTTCTTTTGGTGTTGATTCTTCCCTAAGCTGAAAAATGGCAAGATTTTGAATGTAATTTGTTTTTATTGAAGGCGTGGGTGGCCCGAAACGGCTAACACCTGGGAACCTTTGGAGAATCTTCAGTCATGTTCAGATGTTATAGATGCATTTGAGGAGAGGTAGATTCTCTTTTTTGTTATTTGTTCAAGCTCTGTTTGGTTGCTGGGAAAAAGAGAGCTGTGTTTCTCATTTTATTAGTTCTCTGAACCTAACAAGTCCTTGATCATGAGTCTTACATTCGTAACTTTTCCTCAGAAGATAGACAACAGAAATGAATGCCAAACTTTAATATTAGTTGTGTTTCTCCTATTTGAATATGCATACCTTTATCTTTTTGACCCAAAAACAATAAATTTCTATATTTTCTATTGATTTATTTCATGGGGAAAAGAAATCTCTCATTAAAGTACACATCTGACTGAGTTTAATCAAGTACACTGGTCTTCTTGGAAACTAAGAGATGGAAGAGATGAACATAAAAACCTTAAAGGTGAACATTCTTATGTTTCCTCAAGTTTCTTGGCAACCAAATAAAGGTGTAGAGTGTCAACCATTTCTTAGAGTTTTCTTTTTCAAAGTTTCTTGCTTCAATTTTTTTTCTTTGTCTTCTGGTTTTGAAGCCTGCGTTCGGGTAAATCTTCAAGGAAGCGCAAACGCAAGGGTGGGGGTTCTAATAGCCTGTCAAAGAAGAAACAGCCTCGTTTATCTGCATATAATGTAACTGGTGTTGTTGGTCAATCTTTTCCAGCTGATCCTCTCATTAACACGAGCCTTATTGATCTTCCTGCCTCTATGCAATCTATCGGCTTAGGTCATGAAGGAGAGAATAATGGAAATGTCAATAATGTCAAAACAGCCAAGCATACTAAAGAGAATAGGCTTGCAAATGGTTCAAAGCAGATTGATGGAAGGAACGAGGAACTTGAGTATGATCCAAAGCTTAGTGAGCTGAAAGGAATGATATCTACCAATGAGGTCAATGCAGATAAGCTTGCATTTCATTTCCAAGAACCCAGGGTTTCAGATGGCAATGGTCTTACACATGGACTTTCCAAGGTTGATCAAGTGGAACATGTTCATAGTGATCGACGCACTGGAGCTAGGAGAAGGAAGTCTGGTTCTGTGAAGAGGTTTAAGCAAGATTTTGCAGCCTCTAAGCAGGTTGTTACCCAAGACTCAACACCAAGCATTGCTGTTGGTTGTGATGGTACAGATGAACAACTTGGAATAGGAAATTCAAATCACAAGAGTAAGATTGAAGGTTCCAGAAATGCATCAACTATTGTCAAAATCCTTAAGCCAATAGACTTCACAGCTTCTGTATCAGATGAAGTGCAGGATGTGGTGGTGACCTTTATGGCGGTCAGGTTTGTCATCAGACTCCAAATTCCTAGTCTTTTGTGTGTTTAAAATAGCTTTCCTTTTTGGCATATGTTTTTGATATAAAGTTGTTGGGTTAATATTAACCAAAAAATGTTATTAGTCGTCAAGTGTTTTCTGTGAGTGCTTTAGCCAGAAAGCACTGCCAATTGTTGATGCTGAATTCCCTGTCATTTGTTTGTTAAATTTCATAACTTTGCTCAATACTCATTTTGATCCCCTTGTTTCCCTTTTAGTGGCTGAGAAAGAAGGTGTGGAGGTACTTTTGGTAGAAAGGAGTCAGTGATGAGTTTTGAAGAGTATCTAGTTGATCATGAGGAAGTAGGTTATCTTACTTTGGTGGGTTGTTTGGGTGAGAGGAGTTTTCAGACTTTTTAATAGAGTTCTGCTGGTTAGTGATTGCAGGTAATTGGTGCTGGAAGGATAATTTGCGTGAGGCATATATGGGGCAAGAAGTTTTATCTGATTGGCTTCCTATTTCCAGTGTGACAAAATGGCAAGCTTGGCTAGCTATATGCAGTTTTGATTGGTGGCACTAACTGGTCAAATCCATTATTTATTTAAGCCATACAAGATTGGAAGCTAGTTGGTTGCTCTTGTTAATTGTCTTTTGAAAGCTGTTGGTGATTATGAAGAGAACTTACGTTAGTGTGTATATTGTGGTTAAATTTATTCTTGCAATCCTAGGTGTGGTCATGACGTATATGTGGCAAAATGATGGGGTCTGGTAGGCAAAATGAAAGGTTATGTTATGTTGCAAGTAGGAGATGGTTGACGGGTACTTGAAGGTTTGATACTTGAAGGGTGCTAAAATCTTGTATATTATGAAACTTTGTTGAGAGAGAAGACCGACAGAGGTTTCAAAAGAGTAATATTTGGTCTATTTGGTTGATTTTTCTCAAAAATAGAGTGAGCATGTTCATACATCCTCTTGAGAATATGATGTACAGTTTATTTCCTTAGCTTTTTCCTTTTCTCCTTATTTCAGTAATTAAGTTTCTTTGTTGATAAATTCAAATGTTGTGGGCATAATGTTATTGACGAAAAAAACTGTTTTGTTAATTGTAACTGTGGATTGCATACTTGGAGTTTTATCTGGATGAACAAGATTATTCTAATATGGCTGCCTTATTTATAGGTCTGATGGGAAAGAAGTAATGGTGGATAACAAGTATCTCAAGGCTAATAATCCACTTCTGGTAATTGTTTTATTGGGTGTTTTGTCCTTTTCTTACTTGTCTACATTCTAAGGGCATAAAAATCTCATGTTTATTATAACATGCCTATTTTAACTGTTATTACTGTTGTTGACTACATTTTTTTCTCCTTTTTTAATGCCAGTTGATCAACTTCTATGAGCAACATCTCAAGTACAGTACACAGTGATTAGATGGGAGTTATAGTAGGAGATTCAGTCATCTTTGTTGCTTTTGTTGTATACACTGCTGTAATTCTGTAGTGGTAAGACAGACCATTAGATAAGAAACTGTTTTTCTTGGTTAGATGACAGAAAACTGAGTGACATTGTTGTAATATCACCTCGACATCTCATCCTTTTTGTATGATTAGGTATCTAATTTATCTGCCTAACAGTATTATGTATGGTTTTTGGATGTTTAATGTGGTGAAGGTTAGAAAGCCAACTTCATCAATCCTAGAAGTATACATATTTAACAAAATTTCCTTCTGTGATGATATTTATATTCATCTGTTGTCTCCTCTTTTTCCCTTTATCAATTACTTTGCATTCTCTGCTGTGCTGCATTCTCTGGCTTTGCATTGAAATTGTGAAGAGTTCACTTTGCTGCTTAATTATGTATAATTTAAGTTTTTGCAAAATGATTTTCTTAACAATACGAGTTCTTGACCGTTTTCTGCTTTGATTCTCAAGCTTTGTGATTGTTCCAATTTGATTTGTCATCAACCCATTATAGGAATTGTTGTGTTTAGTATTTTTGTTGTAAATTTATTTCTCTCAAATAACTTGATTATGTTTAAAGAATTGTTAAGAGTTTTTCCACTGAGCCATTGAATTATAATGATGTGCATCTTTGTTCTCGAGGATTCTCTGTGGCTGTTTCTGCAAATATTTCATGGATAGATATGGACATGGTCGATATTCCTAATCTTGACCTCATCTCTCATCAATATTATATCATTAGTTGAATTATCTAAGCTTGATGGCATCCAAGGCAATGAATGTCATTTTCATTTATTATTCTAATAAGTTAACTCTTAGTTAAACAAATGGTCGGTATGTTTTCATGCTGCTTAGCAGTTATCTTTCCACAATCATTGAGTTTATTTATTTGTTATCTTATTATAATTAATCTGGGCTGTGGTTGGACCTCAAACCAACCTCTACAACATGAAAAACAATTGTGGATAAAACAAAATCAATTTAGGTGCCATAGGTTAACTAACCATATATTACCAAAGAAATAAGAGCCAGTATGTTTCTGAAAGTCTTCTCCATCTGCAACA
This sequence comes from Azadirachta indica, assembly GCA_022749755.1. Classification (NCBI taxonomy): domain Eukaryota; kingdom Viridiplantae; phylum Streptophyta; class Magnoliopsida; order Sapindales; family Meliaceae; genus Azadirachta; species Azadirachta indica. The sequence continues at coordinate 13,193,190 of CM040453.1, forward strand.
CTTTAGTCTTCTATCAGTTCCTTTATTAACTCTTAAGGTTGATTGTGCTCGTTCATCTGCAAAGTCTAGAGAGATAGAGATGAGAAACCGAGGGCCATCACCACTTGTGCCATCGCTGATGGTGGGAGTATTAGGTTTTGTGATCTTTGGTCCTACTCTGTTATCTATCATGGAATATGTATTACCACTCTTTGAAGCAGGAGAAGGGAGTGGCACCTTTGTGATTGTGCTGCTGCTGCTTGCAATGTTGCTGCTTGTACACTGGCTTTCTACTTTCTTTCCAACTCTTAGATCTTCATCTTCACCTGCAGTTTATCGTCAGACCAGCAGCTCTAGTTTTGATTCTGATGGATTTGGTTTAGGATCAATAATCCTACTTGTGCTCTTCTTTGTTCTATACAATATTATGTGAGCTGCTGGCTCGAGAGCAAGCTTGTGTGCTACTTGTATTAATGATTGTTGTAAAGAAAGATTGTGTATATGATAGATGGAAAATGGATGCATGTGCAAACTGAAATTTGAAATCAGAACCTTTTCTTCTTTTTCTTAAACTTATCATGTACTTCAATCTATTTTTCCCACTCATAAACGCAACTTAAATGTAATTCTCGTATAAGATTTGACGATTTAAAATCCGAGCAAATACAGTAATCAAATAAAGCAAACTACATACATGTCCATAGCTTCTCAAGATTCCTTTTAGCGATGTCCATAAAATCTACATTTGAGATTGCTGTGCTAATTGCTATCCGAGTGTCCATGTAAAGGGAAGCAGAGAGGCAAGGCCATCACCATTGGTGCCCTCTCTTTTGGTGTTTGTTCTCGGATTTGTGATCATTTGTCCCAATATCTCCAATTTCATAATTCTTCCGCTTCTAACATTACTGTTTGTACAATTTCCTATAACATTCTTTCCCACTTCTTCGTCTTCGTCTGCTCCAGTAAATCATGATCAAAGCAGTAGTTTTTCTGGATACAATGCTGAAGGGTTTGGCTGGTGAACATTCCTTCTATTTCTGCTCTACTTAGTTCTGCGTAATCTAGTGTGATCTTAAATCCTCCCACTCACTAATATATGTAGTACTGCTACTGCAAATAGTAGAAACATTAAGAAAAAGCAGAATTTGCAGGTACAGTTTCCAGTTTGGATACAATTGATTCATAGAATGTGCAGAACAAATTTATAGATGAGATTTTATACCATTTTTGAAGATTTGTCTGTATACTTACAGAGAAAAGTATGGACAAGTCTTTCTTATTTGAGCGCAATCAGACATCTTATATTAATTAGTACAAAATACAAGCAGTGAAAGAAACTTCCCTGTGGGCATAACAAAGATTAGCAAGCCTCAAAACAATTACACTCAAACAGACCTAAGATAAAAAACAAGCCCTTCGCTTTTTTTTTTTTTTTTCTCCTTTTTTCTGATGATGGCGTGAAAACCCAATAAAATTTACAGTACAACTCTTAAAGGGATTGTTGTCAAAGCAAGCATGGAAGCAATATGCTATACTCTTGTTGTCGGCAGTGCCATCTGGGTCATGGACCTGTAATTACGGAGCAGATTTAACATTTTAAATACTGTACCATCAGCTAAAGTCCATATATTTACTAACATAAACTCTTTTAATAATTCATTTTAATCGCCGGTTACTATTTTTATGAACAATTTTAAACATACGAATTTTCTATTCCAAGTGACTTATTGAGTACTTACTATATCCTGCCGAAGCAGAAGGTTCCCCTGACTCCATGTTTTCTTTCCTTTTCAATCCTGCATAAAATTCGAAGTTTCAGATTACATACACACATATAAGCGATACATGACATAATGCTGCTTGCATAAGTTAATGCATATATACAATTAACAATGAAAAACGTTAAATGTACTAACCTCCACTGCGAACAAATGGACGACGCCAAGCTATTGCAGAAGATGATTTCTTCTTTGGATTAACAGGAATACTAACTTTGTTTGAATCAATCTCCAGGTCAGGAATGTCCTTTATCTTTGGCCATTCTGGTCCTTCTCCATCCTCCTTTCGGCATTGTTCTGTCAGCGAAGGACAATTTTGGATGACCAAATGTTGAAGATTTTCAGGAATACCATCCTCCGGAAAGGACTGGAGCAGGGGACAGTCCTCTATGTAAAGGTCCTGGAGTGACGTGAGGCTCTTCAGCGTTCCCTTTGTGCCAAGAGACTTCAAACCGGAGCATGAGGCGATAATCAAACATTCAAGTGAAGTTGGAAGACCTTCATTTGGCAATTCTTCAAGCTTCGAACAGCCTCGAATGGACAGCACCGAGAGAGAGAAGTTTTTTAACGTTTCTTCTCCGGATAAGGACACGAGGTCTTTGCAATTACTGATGTACAAAGCCCTCAGCCCCGGAAGATTAGGCCACCTTGGAAAAGAATCTAGGTTCGAGATGTTGGAAATAATCATATAGTTCAGAGAGCTGGTATCTGGTATTGCGCTCAGTAATGTTCCATTGGGGCATGCATCCAGACCTAAAAGCTGAAGACGTTGGCTGAACCTTGAATTTGGGAGAGTGTTTAGTAGTTCACACGCGCTTATCTCCAGTTTCTGCGGAGCAAAGAACTGTGGCACAGTCTGCAACTTGGGACAGTTGATAACTTTCATTTCCAGGAGATTAATAAAAGAAGGTCGGCGCTCGAGTACACGTTGACCGGCTTCATTTGCACTAATAACACCAAGTGTTACTTCATTCCAATTTTCCAGCTCAGTATTGTCAACGAGTATCAGAAATTGTAGAAATGGAGTAACAGGAAGAGCCTTTAGACAGCAGCATTTTTTGACCTTCATAACCCCAAGATTAGGCAAGATTTTGGGCAACTCATTTAGCTTGGGACAGTTACTAATCTGTAGTCTACACAGTGATGGGCATTCCACATCATTTGGCAGTTTCTCCAACTCCAGCATTCCTTTGATGTCGAGTGCACGAAGATGAGGAAGCTGACCAAGAGAAAGGATCCTGGCTTTACTGCAACCTTTTAAGCTCAAAAACTTCAGATTGTGGAGCCGCCCATCTCTCATCCAGTGTGGTAAGCTAATGCCTAAGTAGTTAAAGATTTGAAGCTGTTCCAAATTAGGATGAGGTTGTAGGTCTTCAAGTAGCTTCTCTTCATTTGATACATTTTGTGGATTGACATTTCTATTGCTCCATTCAAATACCACCTTTTGAAGCCATTTTTTGTCATTCATTTTTGCCTCCCCTCCGTTCACAGCATCTTCCAGCTTTGATATGTGTAGTGTCCCCGTAAGGTAAGCCAATTCCTTCAGTTCTTCAATTCGGTATCCACTCTTGCAGCCAACCCGAAATGAATGTAAATTGTGCAAATTGGTTAACTTTCCCATTCTTGATGGCAATGTGGAAGACTTGTACCAGAACATATCATCTAGCTCAAGATTACGAAGGTTAACTAAGTTGCTTAGGTCCTTGGGCAGTTCCATGAGCCAGAGACATCCTAGAAGTTTCAGAGTTTGCAGATTGTAGAGGTTACATATTGAGTTGGGAAGTACCTTAATTTCAGTCTTGGAGAGGTCAAGGTAGCGCAGCAGCTTCAACTCTTCAACAGAATCTGGCAATTCCAAGATCGTACTGGAACTCAAATCCAACAGGCGAAGGTACTTGAGTTTATGGCAAATCACATCCAGGGCACGCCCAAATTCCTTCAGGTACTGGCTGGGGAATACAAGTGTTCGCAGTTTCTCGGAATTTTCAACAACTCTGAAAGCAGGCTGCTCTACATCTTTACAAAGCAATGACGCATGACGTGTTTCTGGAGAGCTACTGCATGATTTCTCATCCTTTACTTGGCAGCAGTGGGTGCCCGAAATCGATCGTGCCAAGTCATGCATAAGATCATGCATGCGATATCTCGCCCTGTCATTGTCGATATTTGAAAGCTGAAAGAAGGACCTAACCAACAATTCATCGAAGCATTCAATTCCAATCTCTTCTTCTCTTTCTTGGCCTCTAGATTGAATCAATGATTCTGCAATCCAATGTTTGACCAGCTCCTCCTTATCAAAAATGTAGGCTTTAGGGAATATGGAACAATATGAGAAACAACGTTTAAGATAAGAAGGAAGATGATCATAACTTAATTTCAGAACAGGCAGAATGTTAGGCCTGTCTGTCCTGGAAGTCCCTTCTTCTAGTTCCCATATATTACTGCTCAAGATTTTTTCCCATTTGTTTACGTCATCATATTTCCGCAGAAAACCAGCCATTGCCTTTACAGCCAAAGGCAAACCTTTGCACTTGCCCACAATTCTCCTGCCGATGTGCTCCAACTTCTGTCGCACCCCGCTTGACAAATTGCCTTGATTAAATGCAATCTTTTGAAATATTGACCAACACTGATCTTCAGGCAAATACTCAAGAAGATATGGAGGTTGCCTCGCCAGGATCTTCGAGACCTGAGTTGTTCTACTTGTAACCAAAACTCTACTCCCCTTATGCCCTTGTTTTAACAGCCTCTGAAGCGGCTCCCACTTCATGTAGTCCTCCGTCCAGACATCATCGAGAACAAGTAAGAAACGTTTTCCAGACACAAACTCCAGAAGGCGAGTCTCCAGTAGGCTTAGTGGTAAATTATTGTCATACTTCATCTTGGAATGAAACTCTATCATTTCCTTAAGAATCCTTCTGAAGTCGAAATCAACAGTAACACAAACCCACATTCTGGATTCGAAATGTTCTTTAATCCTCTCTTCATTGAAGAGGAGTTGGGCGACAGTTGTTTTGCCAATACCTGCCATTCCAACAATAGGAATGACAGAAATATCACCTTCTTCGTCAAATTCATTGGATAACAACAGATTTACAATCCTTTCTTTATCAGCATCCCTTCCGAAAACATCTGCCGTGTCAACAAAATAACCTGTGTGGGGGTGGCTCTGACTCTGAGGTCTTCCACCCCCATTGTTAACATCGATATTCTGGAGATGAAACTTTCGTTTTTCTTCGGCAATAATTTCAAATCTGGACGAAAGCTCCTTGATTTTGTGAGCAGCATCGAGTTGATAAGAAATCTTACTAGCAACTCCGGGAGCCCGAAATTTGCTTAGCTGCTGTCGCTTTTTCTTACGGAGAGCAACTTCAGTATTAAAAGTCTCCAGTGTGTCCTGCGCATCATAAGCGGCATTTCTGAGCTTGCCAAGCCAATCTCTCAATTGAGCGTCGTGGAGTTGCTTCTCCTCTGCATCTTTGAGCACAGCTTCAATACTAGTGATATAGCTAGACAGTTTTTCAACATCTTTCTTCACATCATGTACCAAGCGAGCCTCTTCTTTGATCAAGGAAGTAACAGTCCCAAGAACTTGTTCAACGATAGGTTTCACCACAAGCGAAACTGGATCACCCATTAGTGCTTTAACTTCTGACAGAGAGGATTGTATATGTCTGGATGAATCAGTAAAACAAAAGAACTTAGGCTATGTATAAACAAGATTTGGAGAGATGAGCTGCGAGGAAATGGCTGAAGGAAAGAATAGGAGTGGAAAGTTTCTGCGAAATTTGCTTTACCGAGTAACGTGCTAGACTAGTTGTTGACGAAGACAAAGCAGTGAGTTTGGTGGCAATGGAAGTATGAACAGAAGACGTCACTCAGTCTCAGCACATGTTTGAATAAATCTAAAGAAAGAACCAATCCACTGTGATAACTTAAGAAAGCTAAAGTTCGAAGTTCGGACTGACCCTTTCTTTCTTTTTGTCTTGACAGTCTTGTGCCGACTCTTTCTTTAACAATAGCTGTTGGCGAAGAGATAGTCAAAACGCCGTGAGTCGGATGTCAATGGAAGTAGGAGCAACGCGGTAGTTAGCGCCATGGGCCCTAATATCTTATCTCTTGCATTGTGTTCTGTCTGTCTGCTATTTTCTTTATTAATTATATGTTAATTCGATATTTGTCATAATTATTGGATACAAATTTCATTCGAGTCCATTCATATTAAAATTTTAAACATTTGTACCCGCCAATTTGTTAATTATTTCATAAATTTTATGTTGGGTAAAAAATTACATGCTTTTTTTTTGTAATTGTTGTTATTTTTTTTAATTTAAAATTTTACTCTTATACTAGATTAAAGTTTAAGTAGACCCAATCTAGATTCAAAATTTAAAAAATCATTTTTTTTTAAATTTTTTGAACTTGACCTAAAAGTATGAAGGATAAAATTATCAAATTAACAAAATTGGCCTAAATTTGATTTAATATCAAGCATATAAACAAAATTATAATTTGGATTCAACAAAGTACCAACAAAATGATTTTTTAAACCTAGTTCAAATTCAAATATTATATAAAAGTAAAAAAGTGAAGTTAATAAAAAATTAAGGGTAAAAAATTTATAAGTTCTTGAGGTTTAGGCTATTAAATTATTTAATCTTAATTATTTCAAAAATGTCTATTAAAATCTCAATGTATTGAAAAATAATTATTATATCCCTTCAATAATAATTATTTAACAAAAATAACTATTAAATCTTTAAAATTTGAAAAATATAATATATTTATATAACATATATTAATAAAATAAAGAATAATATTATTTTTTAATACATTAATAAATATATTTACCTATATATAAATATTTTATTTTAAATTATACTATAATTATACTCATTGTATTACAATATATTTTATTTATACTTTTTTTTTTTTATTTTCTAATACACAATTAATGTCGAATTATGAATATGTCGTAAAATAAATAAATTTATAGTTTGGTTCTAATATATTAATTAATATTTAATTAAGAACACATTATATAATATTTATTATTATTTTTATATTTATTTTTAATTAGTAATATTACTTGATAGTTAATAGGATGCCATTCTTGCTAATAACGTGGATTTCTTTCCTATGAATATTGTGAGTCCTATCTCTCTGAAAAAATGTTATAGTAAGAATAGATTTTTGGGTGAGTTATAGAATGTTTTATCTATATTGGTTTAATTCTAATATCAATAAATTGTATATGTAATATTCTGAAAATATTGTTTTATTTACAAAATTTTAATGATATAACTTTATCTAAAATTTCAAACCCCTTATTATTTTTTTGAGAATGTATTTTCCTCAACTTTGTTGGATTATTTTTTCTTCCTTAAGCAAAATTAGTATACATATAACGAGCATGAATTAAAAAAAAAAATGTCAGTACTAAAAATAACAGTAATAATAGTTAATGGTAGAGAGCTATGCAATAAAATATACAAAACAATGTCTACATTCAATAAAACCAAAAAATAAGGGACATAAATGATAATTACCAATCAAAATAAAACTACATAAAGCTACATGTATCGGTGCATCAGCAATCCGCTGTATTCAATAAATTAGTTGCGTGGCCTGAGAATGGCGCCTTTAATAACAAGTCCAGATTTCCAGTGGCCTCCATGTTCATAGAGATCAAAGCAAACTTCTCCATCAATTATATTCTCATCTGTAAAGAAGTTTCCAACGCTGAGTTCTAACCATTCCCCTCTTGGCTTCTCCAGAAGAGTGACTCTTCGTTCTTGGACTTTCCCTCCTGGAAGAGAAAGCTTAAGCCTGACTGGAAGCTCCCATCCGTTTGCACCTTTTGCCAACTTCACCACATAAACTGCTTCATATTCAACTCCTTTCGACAGTTCTGATAGTTTGAATTTGCCCCTCACATCCAGCCAGCATACATGGCTCAGTTTCGCCACTTCAATGTTCTCATTACTGCACGGACCACCTTCAAATCCATGAGTAATGCATGAAAAGTTGAGAAATATATAAAATTAATTTAATAATTAATCTGATTCGTGCATGTACCTTGTTTCTTTGAAAGAATTCCAAGTCCAGTATTCGCGACCACTCCAGGTAATAAAAAGAGATCTGGGATATATCATGAAGCAGGTATAGCCTGACTGCTTATCGATCCATGTCTTCTGCATAATTTTAACAGGAATTAAGAATCAATAACACACTGTTTTAACCAAAGTATAAAAAGAGAAAACTGAGGAAAGAAAAAAAGGAGCTAGGGCCATGAATTAACTAAAGAAAAGAAATGAATTTTTACGTCAAAGATTCAGCCCCCATGAAATGAAAGCATATATATATATATGCATGAGAGAAAGAGGGAGAGATGATCACCTTCCTCTTGTGTTCGAGGAATTCTTCGTTTGTGTTTGCTTCTGCTTTCTTCTTCATTTGATTTTCTAATCTATGATCTGAATAATGAAATACAACCTCCTATCCTTTCTCCTTTAGTTTACATGTATATATACTCTCCTTCATTGATTCCTAGCCATTAATTTTCTTTCATAAGTGATTTGGAAGCTTCCTAGCTATATACATACATACATATATATATATATATATAAAATTAATTTGCTTTTGATATTCAATAATTCAGAAGTTTCCTTTTGCCGTGTCTTTAGAAGTGCTCTTCCTTATTAGGTAAGGCTTCAAACGCTCCCCTCCCATACTATGCACCGCGTGGACCCTCGAGCCCACAGACCAGTCATTCACCATTCATTATGGTTCTTATTAAATAAAATCAGTACAAGTCAAATATTTTATATATAAAAATTATTTTTATATTTTTATACATATTTTTACATTATTTTATAAATTATATTTAAATATTTTTAATAATTAAAATTAAATTTAATATATACATTAATTATACATTAATTATATATATTAAATTTGATTTTAATAATTAAATATATTAAAATTCAACAATCAATAATTGATATAAAAAAATATATATAAAAATAAAAAATTGTTGATTATTCCCGCCTTATCTATATGTGTGTGCATGCACACAATAAAGAATTAACAGTCTCATTATTTTACACATATCTTTATTTTATTTATAAGCCATTAGATATAAATATATCTAACTATTGATATTAAATATAATATCTATATATTAATTATATATTAATTATATGATCAAATTTAATTTTAATCATTGATATGCCTACAGTCAATTGTTTAAAAATAATGTAAAAGTTTGTGTAAAATAATGAAATTATTGATCCTATTGTATATATACAGTAACCTGAGATCGAGTCTTGTGCGAGTAGCCTTATACAAAGGAGAATCCAAAAAAAGTAAGCATGTGAGCTTTGGCTGTCATTTGGACTAACTAACACAATGGCCACTTTTACCACTTTGATGGACAAATTGTTCAACCAATACCTCGATCAATGAAAACGTGGTGCTTTTTTCAAGTTACATCTAAAGTCGGGATACTGCCAAGTTTGTATTGCAGAAGGAGACGAACCAAAGACAACATGCATAACGAGGTAGTTTCCTATGAGTTTCTAGTTATACCATTCACACTAATGGTTACTAACGTTGCTTTTTAACTCAATGCATAGGCTATAACATTGGTCTTCCCCCATTTGTACATCAAGTCATAATCAAATTTTGCCAAAAGATCTTATCAATGAGCTTGCTTAAATGTTTGCAAGAACCACCCCCTTAAGACTTGTTGCAATCTCCCCTATCTTTATCGTGGCCACCATTCTTGTCCTTGACCTTGATCAAAGAGATTCACGATGAGTGAAATCGGATACTTATTCTTGATAGTCATTGACTGCAGGTTTAGAGACATTCAAGCCTATATCGATCGAGAACTCGTCATAATTAAGGAGAATGATAGAGGTATTGATGGAACAACTTGTTCATCAAAGTGCTAAAAGTGGTCGTGCATTTGTTAGTCTAAATGGCATAACTAGAAACTCATAGGAGTTGTACCTTCTAGAAATGTTCTACAAAATATCCTTACAAGGTCAAAAATATTGTGCTATTATTTGCTATTCTAGAACTTAGTTCAATTAGGTCACCAACCTACTTAAGAAAACCATTCGTGGTATTGGATTGAGGAGTGCTAACATGTCTTCGAGGACTTGAAGAAGCCGATCATGGAGGAGACAATTCTTGCGTTGCCCAACCAAACTAAACTTTGTGAAGTATATACCGATACTTCAAATTGCGCCATTAGGGGTGTACTCATGCAAGAAGGACACCCGATAGCCTTCGAGAGTTGAAACTCAATAAAGCAGAGAAGCACTACACCATACAAAAGAAGGAGATGTCAGGCCTTGTGTGAACAATGCGTATGAATAACAACCCGTTATGCAGGCAACACTTGTGTGAGAGAGAATTCGAAACAAGTAGGTGTGTAAGTTTTGGCCAAATGACTTGTTGGAAGACCCGATTGAGTGGATATGGGAGCTTTTGAGCTAATTGGGCTATACATTAGGTTTATGTACACCATACCAATTAAGGAAGAATATAATAATCTATGGCCCAAATGCTTCTATACCCATTCAATCTAGTCTTTCAATGAGTCCAAGGCAAAGGTGGAGAAGACTATGACAAGTCTCAAGGGGATGGTTCTCGTAAACCACCTTCTATGAGTGTGGCAACATTACTTACTAGGAAGTCATTTCGTGATCATGACAGATATTATAGAGCAATAAGCATCTGGTGGGTTACTTGAGTCATTGCCAACTTTAAGTCACAAAGAACCCATCGTCGTGTCCCCCTCTCGATCTTATAGCTCCTTTGCACGAGCCACTATATATATATATATATATATATAACACTTAAGAAGTAATAATTTTTATTAAATTTGATAAATTACCAAATATTTTAATTGATATATATATATTAAAAATTAAAATAGAAAACACAATAGTTTTATATATTCAGCAATAAGATTTAATAATTTTATTTTTTTATAATAATTTTATCTTTTTATGTTCATGTTAATTTGTGTCAATACAATGATCTTACTACAGTATGATTGTTGTTATACACAAATTTTAGTTTTTTGTCATTTTATTTTTTTATTATATTTTACTTTTTGTAGAAATTAGAAAACTACACGATACATTTATTTTAACTTGTCTCTCTTTAATAATAACATATATCTTTCACTTTAATTTTCAGGAATGAATTTGCATAGATAGTAATGTAATAGTACTTAATTAGATGTAAATTAAATAAATTTAACAATTTAAACTTTTGTATTAAATTTATGCTGAACTAAATTGGAATTTTAAGTTAGAGTCATTTATCTAATGAAAATAAACTCTGATCTTATTATTCAATATATTTTACATAAACTCATTATCGTCGTCTCTCTTTTTAGAAATTTATGCTAAAGTTGGTTTCATTTTGGACCTTAGATACATAAATTAATTATGCAAAACAAAAACATAGTGAAAGGAATCTATTTCTATTATTTTTTTAATGTAATTTTTAACTGAATTAATTAGTAATTCCCAAATAAGATTAGTATCTCCATATATAATATCCAATATAGAAAACAATAATTTTAGATATTCCCAAAGTTTTATTTATTTTCTCATTAATTTTATATTAAATATTGTTGGTTTTGATTGACCTTCAAGCTAACATCTACTACTTAAATTAAACTTATTAAGGAGGTTGGTTTATTATATACGTTATTATTAATAGAATAATACATACGTAGGACCATTCTCTAGTAGAGATAGTAATGGAGGGAAGTGGGGGTGGGAAGCCCTTTCCCATTACCATTCCATTTTTATTTAGATCTAAGTTTTCAATAAAAATATATAATATCTAATTTTAATTTATAGCGGAGATGAATTGAAGAGTGTTAAATTGTTTTTTATTTTATTAATAATATAGAAATTAATCATTTTTATTCTCTATTATAGTATTCTAAATTTAATTTAAAGAGAATCTTTATAAAGTTTTAAATTAATAGAAGATTTTGATATCTCTATCTCTTATTATTTATTAGTATTTATTATATTTTAGTATTCAATACTTATAATAAATTATTTACGGGTCCCAAAACAAAACTTTGTACTCAATTTTTTTTATCTAATACTTTTAAAATATTTAATAGAAAATATTTTAAATACTATTTTAATTAAGAATATTCATAACCAACCAAGAAGTTTTATCAAAACGTAAAATTTAATTCGACAGTGGTATAATAGTCAGAATAAACGACTCCTAAAACAAGTCTAGAAAGACAATAAAATGTAATATGTTAATTGTTTTTCATATTTTTATCCTTCCTTTGTCTATCCCGTACTCTTTGGAAAAGGGAATTTAGTAATAAGCTAATGTCTTTTATGAACAAAATCCACCTCCACCAGCTATTGATTAATCGACTACATAATAAAAAAAATCACCATATCAGAATTTATGACAAGGGAATTAATTTATCACCTCATCATAATCTGTCTGTTTATCAATTTATTTAACTTTTAGTACATAAAATTCATGCTTTTTGGTTCATTTGTTGTATGGAAATACGATCAAATAGAGTCTTTTTCAGTAACATATATAGCTTTAATTAAATCAATGGTTCCCAGTTAGTTTCTCCATCATCCTTAATCTAGAGATCTCGTTTCTCCAGACAGTAATTGTTTTCATTTGCTTGTTTATATTAAATAGTTGGTCTTGATTGACTTTCAATATCTCCAGATGAAATTTAGGTAGAGACACTTGTCACTATATGTACCCAAAGAAGAGAACCAGATTTTTCTTCTCAAGGCCATCTCCAACACCAAATATATATCTCTTTCTTTTTATCCGGAGATTAGTTAGTTGGTTCAGATTGATTTCGTAAGGTGGCACAAGAGATTTGTGTTTTGAATTTCACTTAAGGAGGAACAATGGCTTCGAGCAGAGGGGCAGCGCCATCACCATTTGTACCTTCTCTTCTGGTGGTAGTACTTGGATTGGTGATCTTTGGCCCTAACATGTCCCTTGTGATAATTCTGCTTCTGGCATTACTGATTGTACAATTGCTGTCTACATTCTCTTCCATATCGGTGATTCATGATCAAAGCAGTAGCCTCGCCCATGATGCTGAGGGGTTTGGCTTCGGAACATTACTTCTAATTCTCATCTACTTCGTTCTGTATAATCTAGTGTGAGCACAATCCTTCCACGCACTCACCAATATGTACAAATAGCATCTCAAGAATACAGAAGATCATGGATACAGTTTTCAGTTTAGATACCAATGGATTTCCAGAATAAGCAGAAGAAAATTATAGAGAATATTTACACCATTACAAGACTCGTACGCTGGGATAGAAAGTATGTGCTAGTCCTTGTTATTTTGAGGAATTATTCTCGTAAGAAAAGAAAATTGGGTGTACGTTGTACATAATACATAATCAAAATCTGATAATTATCCGAATGTAGTTCTATGCACTCTGGATTAATCAACTATGGGCTTTCCGTACCAAAAGCAATCCTAGATACACATTCTAAGAAAGGATACATAGGTATCTAAGCAAAGCATCCAATGACTCGTCAGAAAATGTTAACTGAGATTCTAAATTGCCACTTGAAAAAGTACAAAAAGGTTAACAAAGAATATTCTCTTGACAATACAAAGCTGCACAAAAACAAAACAATCAGCATACACTGTCCTAGTTCTTTGGTATGTTCTTCCCGACAATCTTAGCCGGTGCTATACGCAGAAGATTTCCTGGCTTACCAGGCACGGCACCCTTTATCATCACAACACGGAGTTCATTGTCAATTTTTACGACCTTGAGCTTCCTAACCTTCCTTCTTGTTCCTCCCATCCTGCCAGGCATCTTCTTCCCCTTGTATACACGACCTGGTGTTGTTCCGGCACCGATAGATCCCAATTGTCTGTGACTCTTGGAACCATGGGTCATTGCACCCCTTCTGAAATTGTGACGCTTAATTCCACCTGTGGTATATTAGGAAAAGAGAATGAACAGATCGGGCCAAATCAACAAAAGAGCACTGTGCAAGAGAAAAGAAGATACGAGATTATAATAAATTGTGTGGGGCGATCAGGAACTGAGACATGCAAATCTTCTTCTAAATTATTAATTTAGGTGGCGTGAAACCTCAATCTCAGTCTAGTCATCTGCAAACCTCATTGCCCATGAAATTTTGGCACAAATATAACAATTTCTAGATTCTAACACATATTTGCAAGTCATCTGCCAAAAATCAAGAGAACCTGCATGTTTCATACACATTCATTTTGGAAAAGTTATCCAATTTTCGTAAGAAAAATCTCCTAGAGTTGCTTATGTTTATGCAGAACTATAAAACTGTCCCTATCATAACTAATCTACAGCATGAAAGTAGAATAAGAATTCTTTAAATAAATTCTTTTCCCCAGTTCAAAGATCCCGGAACATCTCTCAGATCAATAAGTAGTTGATGGATCACATAGATGATAGCCAAATTTCATCTCATTCAAATCAATTATACTGCACATAGCATTTGAGCCGTATTTAGTTCTTAACTCCGCTGTCGTGAATTTTTCAGAAGTACAAAATGTCTAAGGGAGATAAAGCTGCCAGGCTTATAACCATGACCTCGAGCCAACAGAGCCAAGCAAATCACACCAGTTGATACATAACACACTTCCCTCTCCTATTAACACGAAACATACAGCATCTGTATGTGAATAATTTCACACATTAACATGAGCCTCTGAACGGATTGTCCAATTGCTTCTAACATCTCAAACAAAACTAAGAAAATATACATTTTGCAATAGGAAAAAGTTCACCTTTTCAATCCTCTAAAGTCTTTTACTGCACAAATCATCAAACATATTTCCTAGACTAAGCACTACAACATTTCAAAATACTTTACACACCCAACTAACATTTAGCTTCACATTCTAACATAAACCACAACAAACCAAACGAAGCCACGGAAGCTAAAAGAATCAGAGACAGAGAGTAAAAAATTACCTTGAAAACCCTTGCCAATAGTAGTCCCAGAGACATCAACAAGATCCCCTTCCTTAAAAATCTCATCAAAAACCAACTTTTGCCCAATCTCAAACCCCTCAATAGACTGCAGCCTAAACTCCTGCAAATGCCTCATGGGTATTATTCCAGACTTTTCCAAGTGACCCAACTCGGGTTTCGTCAATTTCTTGTCCCTGACTCTCCTGTAACCCACCTGAACGGAGTCGTACCCGTCAGTCGCTTCTGTCTTAATCTGAGTCACAATGTTCCCCTCTCGAAAACCAACTACAGTAACCGGAACTACAGTTCCATCGCTTTCAAAGTATGACATCATTCCAAGCTTTGTCCCCATGACGCCAATTCCTGCGTCGAAGCTCATAGAAACTATGTGGGTCTGCGTTCTCTTCTTGGTCAAGACAAGCGGCTTCTTCGTCGAGAACAGAATTGAGGTTTTGTTGTGGGAAAGAAAGCTGCATTTTAGAGATGGGATTTGTGAAGAAGAAAAAGCTGGGCAGTGCCCAATTGGTGAAAGAGAAGAGATTGGCATTTGATATAACTTGCTTCAAGAAGAATGAATGAGCTTCAGAGTCTCAGAAATGGAGTCTCTGTTCTCTCTTATCCTCGTTTAAGCTATCCACTGAGATGGTTGTGTGAATGTATATTATATAGATAATACAACACTGTAAAAATGAGAGAACAAAAGTCCTTTTGATTTTAGTTAATTTCCTCTGTGAAAATAAAATTTTAAATATTTCTAAAAGGATTTTTTGTTTTTAGAATAATTATATATAATTTTTAGGTTTTTCTTTGGAACATAATACCTAGAATAGTTATTTGTTAGAGATTAATTTATATTATTTAATCTTAGTTTCTTATTCTTTTATTTATTTTAAATGTGAATAGTTTTAAATAAAATTTTAAATGTTTTCAGGTTTGTATATAATATTAAATTTCATTATTCTTTTCGTCTAAAATGAAATCACCCCATTTCATCTGCAACCTTAAATTAAAGAAATTCACACCTAACCCCCAAAATCGGTAGTTTATAAATGTATAATAATTTGCAATATATATTAAACTCAATAACTGAACCCAAATATCAAATAACAACATCAACATTTTAAATATATATTAACAACTCACAGTCATCTTGTAATTTAATAACACGAATTAGACTGGAAATATAATAGAATTCAATGTCAACTTCCATTTAGAAGGTGAGGGATATATCCCGAACGGTCTTTGAAAATATATAAGCATCAGTAGGTATCATGCCTGCTCAACCCAACCACAATCCTAGCTATACATCCCAAAAGATATTCATAAATTACATACATTCTGAGTTTTAATATGCAATACATCAATACCTGTATAACTATGGCTATCACCTGCTATGTATACTTCTCCAAAAGATCAAATTTTTGCACAGCCAGAAGAAGCATGGAGCTGCTATTTTTGTCGTGATCGTGTGGCTCATTTAGACCCTTCAGCACCATGTGATGAAGGCTGAACATTGTCTGGAGTAGATGTATTACGGAAAATTCTTCCCAGATTAAGTCCTTCATGGGAACTTGAATGGGTACTAGATCCCTCTGTAGCAGCCTTTAACTCTTTCTTTTTCTTCACCTTTTCCCGCCAGCCAACAATGCCTACTTGCACATGCTCTTCGAATATTGCCTTCTTGAAGGAACTTCCCATCTATATTTCATTAGCAAAAAGTAGGTTAAGTTTTACATTTTAAATGAAGAAGGTGAAGTTTGTATGCAACAGCAACTAAACCCACCTGAGTGACAATGGCATAAAGTGGCAGGGTACTGTAACTGCAGAGAATTTGAATGAATACCCTATAAGGGAGGGAAAGAAGAAATGATTAAATGGAGAACATCAAAACCTTGAATTACAGATTAACATTGAATCATAATTAGATGAGACGGAAAAATAATGGGTTCTGGAAACTACCCAATGATGAGCCTTGGTACGATATATCTAATGTGTCCCATTATGCAGGAGTCAAAGCCATATTGGACCTACAGACACACAAAGGTGTACAGTTATGTGACCCCAACCATTGATATGAAATCAATTCAGAAAATAAATTAACAGTTTGAAATTTTAGCTTACCCATATCCAGAAGAAAAATGCAATCTCAAAAGAATTCTGGAATAGGATAAAATGGATCAAGAAGAGGACAATGTGGGGCCGGTGAAACCAAAAGTGATCATCCGATGGTTGAACTACTAATTCCCCCTCAATAGCTATGTGTTTCTCAGCAACTTCATGAGCCATTTCAGAAATGACATGCTCCAGCTTGGTTCCCACAGCAAGTAGAAGCTGAAAAAAGAAGGGTAAAAAATTGGAATAAACACACCCTATACAAACATTCTTAAAAAACAACTGGTTAAAATTGTGGGAAAAATGAAGGCACAAAAATCCATATGTGCAAAACAATTATTACAAAACAGTCACGGATACAAGTACCATATAACAAGTATGGAGTTCTAACGAAAGAGAAGACAGGAAGCAGGGGGATAAGTAATACAGCTCATTGGCCATTGGGTATCTCTGTTTCTCGAGATTTGTCAAGTAGGCAACAAATGTAACAGAAAGCAGTCAAAACAAGTTAACTCATGAATAAGGTTGTAAAGTTGCAAGAATCACAAGAGCATAAAACTGGATGGTGAAATCAACTATTAAGTATGCAAAATTAGCAACTTAGATGCCAAATCATGCACATGGACAGAAGTTCAAAACTAGAGGGAAATCAAATAAAAGATTTAAGACTACCCACAATGAAGGGAATGAATGCTATCCAGAAGTACGTATGCCAACCTGCACAAGAAAATGGCAAAACATCATTATATCAACAGCCTCATGCTACTATATACCATTTACAAGAGGCGAAAAAAAAAGGGAAAAGTATCTTTAAAAAGATCTTGGCATGATGTTACCATAATTTTAGGCATGGCTAAAAATTACATATGGGATTCAAACACGGTGGAACTTCCATTAGTGCATTTATTCAATGCTGCAGAAAGAATATAATATCAAAAAAAAAAAAAAAAAGTTACAACTGTATGTATCAAGCAAAGATGTGTTTCTGCAGTATCCTATAACTGTCATATTTCAATGAACTTGAAAGGAAAATATTATCAAACAGCCAGACAGAGTAACTAGTTTGGAAAGAAACATGTTGGCACCATGAGAACATGATGACAATCTTCATACAGAAGAGTGCCAAAGCAAAACAGAAATCAGGCTCAACGTCAATGTATTTACAAAAATGTGGACATAGCACTCACAAAAGACAAGAAGAATTGGAAAATAGATAAGTCAAGGTAGTTGAAAGCAAGTCATATCTCAGAATCTGATCACTGATCTGAAAATTAGTTAACACCGCCATACCACGACAATTAAGAGGGTAAGATGCTACTAGATTAGCTTGAAGAATGGACCAAACCCAATATATGTCATCATTGACTAATCCAAATTTGAAATGTTACCACAAAACAGAACATAAAAAAAAATAGTAACTATATTTGGCATCCCTATTCTAACTGGTACCAGTTTCCTTACCATCAATATTCAGCAACAAGAATATGACCACAAATACCCAAAGATACCAGCTGCAATGGTGAATTAACAAGAATCAGTAAGCAAATCAAGATTAATGTTCAATGCAATATATCCAGTAGATATTCACTGTGAAAAATAGTTTAAAAAACACTTGCCTTATACCAACAACTCGCTTGAAATCATCTTCAAGGGCGCGTATCATGTATTTGTGGAAATTAAATTTCGGATTTCCCCTGCAATGGGTCTAAAGTAGAAATAATGAATATACAGCCAAATGCCCAAAGGCCATACTGAATATATACAAGACAACAGAATCCTCACATCAGATCCCTTACCATGATAAAACCTAGTCGCAGTGTCACGTAATCTGCTTTGGTAATAGATGCATAGAATTGCTTGAAAAAAGATTGCTGTAACAACACAAGAAGAAAATGACAAACAACAAAGTCCCATTTAGTTGCACTAGGAAAAAAGTTACTAATCGTTCTGCTTTAAAATATATTAAATAGGGCAAAATCTTTGAATGTAGTGTTGTTTTCACAACTATGTAAAAGCATAACAACCCGAGGGTAAGTACTGTCCTAGTTGACCATCGGTTCCTTCTATCAGAGAATCCCAATATAACTTTTAGTAAAAGCATCTACATGAGCACATGCATGCATGTTTATTTTTATTTTTAGAGAAAATGGGTTAGAGAGGATAAATAGTTTGTTCACAAAATTCAAGCAAAGGCAAAGCCATGTGGCCTTCCTAATATTATGCAAATACACGATGTAGCTCCCTAAAGGAAGAACAAATAAGTGATATATGCACGTATCTTACTAAATTCTATGAAAAATAAATGAGATATTATGATTACTAGATCTTACAAAATAATTTAGAACACTAATTCGAAGATTGGCCCACTCCTTACTCCATCTAGAGAGGGTTCCGGTCAAACTTGTTATTTCATCTCAGATGCACAACCATTTTTGTTAGGAGTAATAATGCTGAAGAGAAGGGAAAATCCATGTGGAGAAGAAAAAAGAGGTACAAACTGTTTCTAGTTCTCACATGCAGAAACAAACAATGTATCTCAAACAAGATTTTTATTGAGAATCAACCAAAGATTATTTCCAGATTCTGGTCCAAGCTGGCTTAGCTAGCATATCTTTTTTTTTTGGGAAAGTGTTAGACCAGATTATTTATTCTTTATTTCTTTGATTTACCATTGTATTCTTGTCTTTTATAGTCAGATTGCATTTTGTATAAGTACCCTATAAAACCTCTACCGTAAAAATGAAATTTTGTGATTGATGAGAAAACTATTTTTCCTCTAAAAGTTTTTTCAATTTTATTTTTCTGCAAGTTCTAACGTCACAGTAAAGTGATTCTGCTAGACTAAAAAACTCACCACCCATCCCAGCAGAGCTGAATCTTTACCAAAACCCAGAAAATGCTCTCTGATAAAAGCATGTTGGTGAACATGAGTGACCTTTTTCTTCAAAACTGCAGTCATACGGTTTATAATTAAAACAAGCAACAAAGATGAACTAACAGATTGTTTTTCCTTGACTTAAATAAAAATGTAATCTGCTGCGTCAGTTGTCTTCAGTTCTACATAGAATGAGGACACTTGTATGGAAGAAGACAAGTCGACTTGCAAAATAATGTATGCTAAATGATATTATTGCTGACATTTGTGAAGAAAAAGCAAAATATATCTGGGGAAAAAAAAAACCTTTTTTCATTAATACTTTTATGGAAAAACCTTTTTTCATTACCTGACATGAACAATTATATTCAAAAATATGTTGAAAATACATAAATAGCAAATATTTCACCTAGTTCACTAAGTAATAAAATAGTTACAAAGACAAACATCAAATATGAAACTGGTGATAGCTCCTACCTTGCTCAGTATCAAAATTTTCTTTCGCAATTGAATCCTCCCAGTTTTTCCATTGACGTATCTATATCACGAAAAGAAAGATATTGAAGGACAGAAACTCACTACACGGATAAAAATAATAAAATTAGGGAACAGATAATAAAAGTCTATTTAATGCTCACCCTTGCTCCTCCAAAAACAATAGTTAGAACACAAAAAGTCACGTGGACAATGGCTAGGACAAAAATGAAGATATGAAGATGATGCAACGCTTCAGTTGACAACAACGGTACCTTATGCTGAAAAGAATCAAACAAAAACAAATCAAAGCACTTAATTATAAGTCATATGCAGCTAGAAATAAGTTAATATGATTTAAGAAAAACTACAATATATGTACTGCATGAGATACTCCGTAAGAGCACCGTGGTGGGGATTGGTATTGATAGTAAAAATTTAACTACAGAGAGATTTAGCTAGGTTATGGAAGCATTGAAATGATACAATTAATATAAACTGCCAAACAGGACAGATTGATATCCATTCAAAATTTTTCTGGGATCAATTATGAATCACAAGAGAATGTGAAAATATCTCCTTGTGATATTCTCATACCTATTGTTTGGTGAGAATTTTCTTAAGTTGGCCATCATTGTAACATGTATTGGTTAATCTCAAGTCGCCAGACACTAAACATCAGAACCACAACACTCGCTACCCTAAAAGTCCTTCAACCACAGAATACTAAGCTCATGAACTTGGTTGATGAATATCAAAGAGTATTTAAAGGACTAATGTTGAACTCACATGTTCTCATCCGAATATTTGAAAACTGATTAATTGAATTTAAGAGCACAAATAGCCCTTCACACTCAACAACTATCCACATAACTTTTCAATTAATAAATCTTACAGTTTATTAGCATTTTTTCTATTGGACAGCATGCAAGCAATCAAAACGGAAAAATAAATGGTGGAAGTTCAATAATCCACAAAAGACACATAAAAGTAATGAACATATGTACATGCTTACAGATAAAGAATACCACCATAGAGTTGAATCAAAACATGCAAATACAGTGAGACAACCTAGTTAACCATTCTCAATGTATGGCAACAATTCTGTAAAGTTAAATACATTAAACTGGCAAAGGAGCCAACCATGAAGTTTTGGAACCAAAGGACTATAACCTGTAGCACAAAGTCCCAGGAGGTTGACACAATTAATTTTCCTATAAGTTTGTCACTCTCATAGAAACTAAATCAGTCCAGATTATACAATTGTGAGCTAAAAAACACTAACACAGACTGAAATGTTTCAACCCAGACAAACTTGTTAATAAAATAAATAGCTCATTATGTTTCTATCATTAAAACTATCAATACTAATCTCACATAAATGTAATGTTTTTGCCAAAAGCACGTGATAAGATGGTAACTAAAACTCTAAGAAACAATAAAAATTCAATAAAGCCAATACAGAATTATGTTTACCTTCTTAGCACAATAACCAACAGAAGATTCAGATTCTTCAGCCAGAAGACGCCTAGCTGTGCCAGAAATGGAAGAAGAAAAGAACGTCTGAAAATGTGATGTTGTGCTACCATGAGATTCTTGTCCTTCTGCTGTTGTTTTATTGCGTTTACAAGGAAACATATTATCAACAATATCCGCAGGAACACACATTTTGGAGATTGCATTCTGAAACACCGTCAGCAGCAGCGATATAAAACCCAAGAGCATCAACTCTGCACCACAATTCCCAATTCACCACTTTTTTTTTTTTTTTTCAAACTATAAAGTCTGCTACTAATATCCACACATAAAACATTTTCATATAAACAGACAAGTACTGTAACATTTGTCCCACTCCCAATTAGACATTTAAATTTATTAGGTAAGATTTCCTTCTGGAGGAAAATGGGAGACATTGAGGAAGAAAACAAGAACATTTAACTTACACATCTTCTGATCCACATACGTGCACACCTTGCTACATATACAACATAGATCAAAATTCATAAAGCCTGAATTTTTGTGAGAGCCTTACTCATCAAAACAAAAATTTAAACAAAAACCACAAAAAAAAATTATACATATATATATATATATATTTTGCAGAAAAAATCCATGATGATATACAAGGAGATAAGCTCCTTCCCTTTTTATTCATTTTTTGAGAAAAGGATGATTATTAAACCAAAAATTCCAGATTCGGAGAACCCAATTAAAACAAGTTACAAATATATAAACAGCATTCTTCAACAATCAAGCTAAAGAACTGTAGAACCAGATATTAAACATAATATCAGACAAAAGTAAAGAAAAGAAAAAGACAGAGAAAAGTGAAAGACCTTCTTTAACTTTCTGAAGGGCTTCAAAAAGTGGTTTCTGTTTTTTGGTTTTGAGATAAACTCCAAGATAGTGAAGGAGTCTTTCCACACCCAAAGAAATGGCAACAATCACCGTACACACAGCAGCCACAACCCATGTCGGAGTAAACTCCAACGTTTCACCTTCTCCACCACCACTCATTTTTCTTCTTATTCTTACACTACAAACTCTCTGTGTTTTGTCCCTGCTTATCTTATCTCCTGTTTTCTTGACCGGCTGTCTTCAGTGATAGTTCTGGTTTCTATACTAGAAACACTTCTTACAGTTAGATTTATTTTATTTATTATTTATAGTTGCTGTCGTTTTAGTTGAGATAATCTAAATAAATTAACTCCTTTGTCACTGATAATTAAGGGTTGCGTAAAGTCCGACTCGTGTGTTGCAGGGTAGAAAAATGAAAATCGGTAGTGACACTATTCCATCATCGCTTTTCTTTTCCTGTTCCCTTTTAAAGTCACTTTTCCTTGAAAAAAAAAAAATTTACGTTGCATATATTTTTAAAAAATGTATATCATTAGTTATATATTTATTTTTCAAAATCTACGCATAGATGTTAATAATATTAACCTTAATTAATATAAAAATAAATTTAAAAAAATCACTCACATTAAAATTAGAAAAATCAATTTATATATATTTTTTTTTTTAAAAATATTATAAAAAATAAATTAAATAATCTTATGTAAAAAAATTAAAATTTTTAAAAAAGTAATATTTTATTAAGATAATAAATAGCATGCACACTTTTCAAGAGTCAATGTTATAGAAATGTGTTGTAAGATTATAATAATATAAAATAATTGTTTTAAAACTTGGTAAATAATTCATGCATATTATATTCACAATAGATTAGTCCACATTTTAAAGACAATATCAAAAGTTAATATATATAATTTAATTTTGTGGGGATTTATTTTTAATAATAAAAATAGTTGCTTAATCGTATAGTCTTAAGATTTACATTACAAAATATATATAAAAATATATATATATAATAATGAATATTAATGCGATTTGATCATGGTGTGTGGGTTGAATTTGTACAGAAAATATTATTATTATTATTATTGTTATTATTTATTTGTTTATTTAAGTTTTAGATGTTGATAGCAAATGAGTGGGTGGGACAAATATCAATTTGAGAAATCTTTGTCTCGTAGTTCAAATATTAGTTGTCAATATTTTAGGCCGTGATGGGTGCTGCAGCTTGAAGAAATGAACATGCGCTGTCTGGGCCCTAGTAACCGCTGTTGTTTTTTTTTTTCATTTATTTTTACTTTACTTTTGGAAAATTTTGGGTACAAATTAAGTGTACGGAAATTAAGCAAATGGTTGGGGATAATTGCTAATTTAAAAATTTTGAGCCCTAATAATGTCTACCTATGGGCCATCAGCACCTATTTTTTTTTTTTTTCAACGAATCAAAGGGTAAGTGAGCATCTATGGTTAGTTAGAACGTCGAACTCTCCTAATTCTTCGTCATTAAGAAACAATTTATTAACTCTTTTGATTGGATTATGCAATTTTTTTTTTTAATGAATCAAAGGTCGGTGGGCAAGTCCATAGTTAAAACTCTGTTGATTCCTCATAATTAAGAAACAATTTATTAACCATTTGGATTGGATTATGTAAACTCCTTGATTTAAGAACATTACTTTATAAAGAACAAAAATTAAAAATTCTAAAATCTCAAAATATTATATTTAGGTAATCATCCAATCTTTGTAAACTAGCACTTCAAAAAAAATTATTGCAATTGTTATCTCATATATCTATCTGTTTTAACTGCTGATGCGAATGGACTCCACTACCAAAGTTGTATGATTCCAAATATAAAGTTAGAAACAACGGTGATTCCCAGGTGTGAAATATACTCTTATCTTTCAAGTCAACTAAAAGGAATAACTATTAAAAAGAACAAGGAGTCATCATAAAGGACAGAGAAAATAATACCCGCTCCAGTCCGCTCTGTTCTGTTAATTCATTTTCCATCGCTACTTTTTGAGTTAGTGGGGTTACGAGTAAAACGTTCTCTCTCTCGTCGTTTTCAGAATGTGAATCAATTCCCCAACTCCTCAAGTCAGAATACTCACAATTCACAAACAAGTTTTTATTCTTTATTATTTCAAACATGCCTGATCATCTTTCCTTAATTAATTAAATAATTAATTATAATAACCAGCCATTTGGGATTTACCCACTCATTGGAACTAATTCTCCCATTTCTCCTATTTCTCCTTTTACCTTAAAATTACAATTAAATTTTCGAGAAAATATCAGAATAAAATATCCTTTTTCATCGTTGTCTCCCATCATCATAACTACTATTGCAATTATTGATAGATATGATTATGTTAAACAGTTCCATGGGAGACAAACCCATGTTAAAGACTTTCTCCAATTTTAAAATAAAAAAAAAATGTGATAACATATTATATTATTATTATTGAATAGATAGAAACATGAATAACATAAAATCCTCGTACATATTCCAACTAAAACTCTCTTCTTCCAGATGTGAACGTTGAAATTAAAAGAGACTAACAGCAAATATAAGATATGCATGATGATAGCTTTTGTGTGAACCAAACAGCAAAATTATCTTCTATAAAAAAATAAAGATAAAAAGAAGCTAATAGTAGTATTGTATATACAGCATCCGAGCTTTACAATTCTCTTTTCCGCCCTCCCTCCCCCTACATTTTCATTCTCAAGTCATGTGACGTCAGACTCTAATAGTCATAACCAAAAAACCATCATTCTTCCCCCATTCTCTCCACAATGATCATAGATCATATAATTTAATGGAGGAAAAGCAAAAATGGGGTAAGAATAATTGCCAAAAATGAAGGCAAAGAAAAAAATATGTGATTTATAATAATAATAATACTAATAATAATGATGATAAGGGAAAAGGAAAACCTACAGCTAATGATAATATAGCATCAAAATTTGGGAACTAAACCTGATATATATACAGAGTATGTACACGTGATGTGATTCAGTGACTGGGGTCAGCCGTTGAGCTTTGCTAAAAACTGGCTCAGATTGTACTCTTCGGTGTACTGTGATTGGTCCCAAAGCTCTTCCAGTCCACCGAGTACGGCCTTTAATCCCTTCCCTGTACCCATTAGCTTTGGATCTCCATCCATGTCTGAGTGCTTTGAGGCCGCAGCACCCTGCATGTCAATTTTGATGATATTTGTAATAAACTCTCAACCATTAACAAACCCTACACTTAAAATCTTAATTGGACATTTTATAGAACTGCAAAAATTTCTAGTGACCCCAAAACAACCTCAAAACCAGTAGATGAAAAAAGAAAATGTAAGAAAATGCTGTCACCAAATACCTTCTTGGGCATTTC
The DNA here is from genome assembly GCA_022749755.1 of Azadirachta indica. NCBI lineage: Eukaryota > Viridiplantae > Streptophyta > Magnoliopsida > Sapindales > Meliaceae > Azadirachta > Azadirachta indica. The sequence goes on from CM040453.1 coordinate 13,219,179, forward strand.
TGCCGACGCAAATAAATCTAGCAATTGGTCAGTATTCATTGTTTTCAGACTGGCATTCTCTGCATTAATTACAGCATTGGCAACAGAAACTTTGAACCGTTGGAGGCTCATAATTTTCTCTTCCAGAGTTCCACGCATAATGAGACGATGGACATGTACAACCTTTTTCTGCCCCAATCTGTGTGCTCTGTCCATTGCCTGCAAGTGTACATAACAGTAGCAGAATGCTTTATGTTAGGCACATTTTGTTTTCCATCATGTATTGCATCAAAGCTACGCGCCAACAGGAGAAAAAATGAAGACAATGCAAACGAGGAAAAGAGAGATGGACCATTTACAACCTTGATAGCATATAGCCACGACGATAACGTCACAACATCCAATTAATTTAGCATCCAGTAAAGCAAATGTCAAAACCCAAGGAAACAAAACTAATTGAGTGTACTTGCATGAAAATAGATAATTTTATTATGCTATTATGTTTATCATTTCAGATTAATGTTAACATAACTATTCTGAATGGCCCATTAGTAAAAAATTTAGAGCCACCTTAAAACCATTGGTGAAAATCTAAAATGTTGACTTGTCAAGGAATTGTAAAATCAATTTATATCAACATTGGAATTGTTAATTGAAGTTACTTGACTGACTGGCTTTCGATGTGATTTTTAAATTACTATCTACTAAAGGGTCAAATGATCACTCCATTTCAACAGAGCATCAAAATGCACATCATTTATGGCATCTGTTTCATCATTTGTGATAGAGAATATTCAGAATTAATCATCAAATTTGCATGGAGATCATCTGTAACAAGTTCTGAAAACTGCAATTGTAGGCAATGTGTAATTGACGGGTTCAGCATTCTACTGAGATCAGCTAAGCTTAGACAAGATATAGCGGAATGCAAATGAAACAACATAACAGCAAAGAAAATGTGAATTACCTGATGGTCTCGCATAGGATTCCAGTCATGCTCCATGAAAATGAGGGTGTCAGCAGATGTCAAGTTCAAACCCAGGCCACCAACTGTAAGGAAAACCATTATTTCAGTATCCTTTGTGACTATCCTACCATGAAAACAAGAAAAAACCTACCATGTGTTGTCAGAAGCAATGCATCAATAGTAGGGTCCGAATTAAAAGCCTTCACTATGTCAAAACGTTTTTCAGGTTCAACTGATCCATCCAGCCGTAGGTATGTTACACTGTTACAAAGCCACATGTAACAATTAGCCACAGCAAAATATTACCCTTTCCATAATCTACTCATTGCATGGCTCATTACATGGAAGGAACACCCAGTATTAACATAATCCATGTAAGGAAAGTACAAGCATTCACAACACTGCAAAAGGCCAATTCATTTTCTCAAGGCTTAAAATCGTTAATTATCTGAACCATATAACACATAGCTCCATAATCTTAAATTCATTTTAAGAACCTGTACTAATTTAAAAAATATTTTCTCCAATTGCCAATTTGAGTAGTGTTTAGTCATCACTGGCTCTGATTCTTGTTTAAATGTTTCTATCACAATGTAAATTTTTTCTGCCTAATCCAAATTCAAATCACAACAATATCCTTGTCCCAATCTTGTATTAAGAATGGGGGTTGGAATGGTGGCCGGCAGGAGAGGGAGATTATACCAGTAACATATGCAAACATGGGAAGTTAAAGACAGCATGAGACAACTACATTGAGACATCAGTAAAAATCAGTCACACATTGAGTTAATAGCAGCACAAGAATAGTACAGCCTTTTAAAATTTACAATCCAGTCCATGACAAAATATAATTAATAGACAATTAACTAATGAAAAAAAAACTGAAGGTAAAGTGGGATGGAAAAAGACAAAAAATGGAAACACATTTGGGAGCTCAGATGATAATGCTATCTAACCTTCTGATAAAGAACTTGAGTACAAGAATTAGACATATCCATATAAGCAACGAATGGTTTGACAATAAGTTGAAAATTGGATCGGAGACTCACTTTTTCATATGGGTCTGAAACAAATCTCTTTCAATAACATCTAGCAAGGCCTACATGAAACACGATTATACTGAGCATGGTATACATATTAAACACATGATAAAATAAGTTGAATACAGAGTAAGCATTACTTTATGCTGCGCAAATATCAAAACTCTGTGCTGCCCAACATTAATGGCACTTTCAGAACTAGAAGCATCCACGCCTATTCCACACTCCTCCATTATCTCCTGAAGAGCGACTAATTTGGGAGAGTGATGAAGTTTATGTAGTTCAGAAATGATGTCAGAACTTCCAGGAAAGAGTTCTGCTAAATCGCATGAAAGTGACTCCGGAATTTTGTCACCAACGACAAGCAAAGGATGACTACAAAGTTTTAGCAAGTATTGCAATGCCTGGAACATGAAAAATAGGACACACATCAGCAACTGCAGATCTGATTTCATTTAAAGGGTTAAAATAACCTATAATGTTACCTGGAAAACATGTGTAGAAGCTTTTGCTGAGGTACCATTCCCTTCTCCTTTATCTCCTGACTCATCAACTTTAACCACACTTGAAATTTCTTGTTTTGCATGTGAACCAGAAAACTTTTCATAAAGTTTTAATTGGACAAGGCTTAGATCACAGTATCTGTCCTGAATTATCTTTTCCGGGAGGTCAGAAAGAACTTCATCTTTTGTTCGACGCAGTAGGAAAGGCATGACCTGTAAAAGATAAAGTCTCAGACAGAAGTGTAGATAGATTGCTTACAGCAGGAGAAAACAAAGTAATAAAATTAAATAAAAGATTAAAAGATGACGTTACCTGCTTGTGCAATGCTTCCATAGCTAGTATCCCTGCTTCAGCATCCTTGGCAGAACATTTAGAATCTCTAGCTGCCACCAAAGGCTTCCCATAAGTGGCTTGGAACTGCCAAAATAACAACAAATCAGCAGTAAAACTAAAGTACAAAGTGATCAACACTTTAGCGGAGAAGGAAATCTGCAACACATGTCATCAACTACAAGCATCACGAATGAATACCCTAGTCCAGTGAGAAAAAACTATCAGCATACATCTTAACAATATTACAAATAGCATGCAAATTTTTTCACCCAATCACTTTAGAGTGTTATGTTCTATGTCAGATGATTTTGAATTCTATGATTTCTTTCCCCTCCCCTCATTCACATATCCAACTAACACATCTTGAGACAATGGTATACATATTAAGCACTATTCAGCATAAACTTGACATTGACATGAAAATGACATCAAGCAAACTATGATTTTAACTTAAAATCACAGTATAGAACACATACTTGTCTCTCTGTTCCAAGAAATCCTGGCATTAGGAAGTCAAAGAGGGACCACAAATCTGTGATGTTGTTCTGCAAGAAAGTGTAAACCACTTGTTAGAGATGCAAAAATTACTTAGATTCCAGTAAGTTCTTAAATTTATATCTACCTGAATAGGTGTTCCACTAAGTATTAGGCGGCGCTCTGCTTTCAGCTGCTTTACTGCAACTGTAATTTTAGATTTAGAATTCTTTATGATATGCCCTTCATCTAAAATACAGTAATTCCAAAGAATCTGCCCAAGATAATCAGTATCTTTGCGGACCACATCATATGATGTAATGATGACATTATGCTTGTCAAATTGTTCTCTTAGAGAAATGCGATCTTGAGCAGAACCAACGTATTGGATAGTACTCATTAAAGAAGTATCAATGAACTTTTCTATTTCAAATGCCCAGTGTCCAACAAGCGTTGATGGGCAAATAATTAAAGATGGATGAATATTCTCTCTATTGTTTGAAGCACGATGCTCTGCTATGTCAGATGCTACAATTGCAGATGCTTGGAGTGTCTTCCCAAGTCCCATATCATCACATAAGATTCCATGAAGCTTGAAACGTTTTAAAAAGGCCAACCAGTTAATACCTTCTTGTTGATACCTGATAGCCCCAAATAAAACTGTTAATTCATTGGAAAGCAAATGGAAGAGTTTATGAAAAAAATGAGAAATGCTGTGCAAATGAGTATTGTAACACAACTCAGCATCTACTGATGATCTGGTCGCCAAAAGCATTAAATTTTCCTCGATATCTCCTTATATTTAAAGTTGACAACCAATACAAATCTTTAAGGCATAGGATAGCTTTGCATGTGATTTTTGACTTCGATATATAAGGAAATTAAGTGTGACATGCAACAGGGGTCAAGAGAAAATTGCTTCATTCTGAACACCTGAATAATCATGAAGAATTGGTCGCAGTCAAGTATGGCTAATAGTACGACAGGAGACTAGAAAATTTTCCCACATATAGGAGGGGAGGAAGAGAGGGTTAAAAAGTTCTATGCATCCAAGCCGTTGATGAAAAACACAAGCAATAGCAGCCTTTATACTCTGAAACTTAATATGCAGAATGGCAAAAACTACTTCCGTGAAAGAATAACTCCTGAACAAAAATATGCAGAATGGCAAAAACTACTTCCGTGAAAGAATAACTCCTGAACAAACACCCAAACTAAAAATTGATTGTACCTAGTGGCCACTGACTTACATCTTCAAATAATAAAATCTCACTTAAATTGGATTTTGTACGTAAACCAACAAGATAAAACTAAAGTACTGGAACTTAGAATTACAAAGAAATTAGCAATGAAAAATCCTTTCCCAAGGCCACACACATCTCGGCACAGTGTACAGAGCCACCTACATTAAAAGATGTAAGACACATAAAAGAAAAATCAAAACCATATTTAATATCCATGCACTTTCCAGTAAACTGCAGCACCCTAAAATTATTGAACCTCTCAATTGTATCCATAGCTCTACATGCTATGAATACATGAGAGGTCTGCAAGTTGAATTGCAACTACTATGAGCAAGCGAGAGGGAGAGAGAACCAGAGGTAAACCTCCGCATGAAAAGTGGCTGAATCCAAACAGAAAACTAAGGGAATACTGGTGATTCAAATAGTCCAAACACCAAAAAATAGCACAAAGTTACACAACTTTTGAGAAAAATGATATTCGGGTAATTTCAGAATTTCTCTGTTAACATCAGGTATGTGCAGACATAATATTTTTTAGCAGTTTCAGAGCCACAACAGAAATTGGCAAACATCCACATTCAGGGGGGAAAAAATACGACACAAACAAAACCAGTATATCTAACTTTGAGCTGACTGTTTGTCTGCGTTTCCCAGGAAGTACTTTGATGATCAAAATACAAGATATTTTCCCTTACATAAACCTAGAACAGTCTACAAGCACTCAGAACAAAATGATCTAAAATTTCCCAAGTTGCGTTTTAAAACCCATACAGAGACCAATAAACCACAAGGAATATTAACATGATTATAGAAACTGTCTGCACCAAGAAAAAACAAGATAGAAAGAACTAAACATTGCGATCTATAAATATGGACGTATCTAATTACCTCCTCAATGGTACTTTTAACTCAGTCCAGAGCTTGTAATCATCAATATGGGAATTGTCAAGTAATTGCTCCAAAAACTGTGCATCTTCTGCATTTCTGGACAAACCCTCAGTCAGTCCAGTGAGTGGGGGAAGACCACGTGCTAATGGAAGCAGCGGTACAAGAGATGCAAAACTACGGGTCACACTTTGTCTGACAGAATGATCACAATCACTCATACACCTCAGAAGAGGAACAACTAACAAAGAAGCATATGGTACAAGCTCCACACCCAATCCCTGAACAAGAAAACTTATAAGCATGCCAGCACCTTGTCTGGCATGAACAGAGGTCATATCGCCTAACATTGGAATGGCATTTTCAATTACAGCTGCCATAACATTTACGGTCATTGATTTGGCCATTGAAGTGAGACACCTAGAAGCAGCCAATCTGACAGCAACATGGGGATGGCGAACACATTTGAAAATGCATGGAAGAAGTGTAAGCAGTTTTGGTTTTAATGTTTCATCCAGCATCGGTGCAAGGGAGCGTACTAGCTGCACATTGAAAACAAACAATTTAGCAAAATAACATGAAGATACAATTCAAAGCAACGACTAAATACAAAAAGGCAGCTGAATAGCAGGCAGTTACATTTCTAATTACATCTACACAGAACCAAGATTGAACAAAAAATAACAATTAAAACAGTTCAGAAAGACAAATCCTTTTGCACCATTTATATTATCTGAAGTGATCATCCAAAACTTTGGGAAATAAAGGAATAAAGCAACATGAAATGGGTTGAAATCAAGAAGCGAATGAGAGAAAGAGGAAAAGAAGAAGAATATAATTGCTTCTAATCTTCGCCTTTTTCAAGTGAAAGCAATTGTTTCCATGATTTTATGACAAAATTATGCGATGAAGCCTACTTTGCATCCAAATAACATGGCAAGAAAACACAACATGTACAGATAACAAGAAATGAATAGTAATAACCTGGATATTATTTATTAGGATTTGTGGATCCTTAACAGAATCAATAGCTAGTGTAATTTTCTTTTCATCTGAAGAATTGCCAGGAATGAGAACTTCAGTAAGGGAATCCCAGAGTTTTGGAAGCTTATCAAACAATGATGCACCAAACTTCTCACACAAATGCCTTAACGCAAGTTCAGACCCTCTTCTGCTAATAAAGCCTTCTACTCTTGACCGGTCTTCACCACCAGAAAGCGTGTGAACTCTTGACCTCTGCTTTCCTATACTGCTCCCAAAGGAGAGAAAATCTTGATCGTCAATTACCTCTATTGAACTAATGATTGCAGCCTGAGGTGTCTCACATGGATCCATACACGTCAAACTACAAATATTCTTTATTAACTTATCATTTGGGCCAGGCTTACGAGCAATACAATGAGAAATAAGCTCCGCAAGGGCCTCTGCAGCTTTCTGCTGCAATATCTCTTCCTGGATGAAGGATGCAAAATAAATTAGAATAAAAGTACTTGTATGTTGTCAAAAAGGTGTATCCACCAGGACAAATATTACCTGTTCTCTTTTAATTGAAGCCATCAAAGGTAATATAATTGGATTAAGTCGGGCAGGTAGCTCTGACATCCAGACAACTGCAGCAGCAACCAAGGCGGAGACAGTAACATGCAAATTACTCTGCAAAATATTCCAGAAATATAATCAATTGTGTCATGAACAAAATTTCAGTAACCATTAGTGCATTTCAATTAACATCAAAGTTAGTTGATCATAGCAAAGAAGGTGAGTCCAGGAAGTTTATAGTGATGTGCAGCCAAGGTCAAGGGAGGGAGTTAGAATGAATTTCTATCTGTCACATTGCATCAGTGACAGTTGGGATTGCATATTATACGGATTTCAGGACATACCTTGTTAAAAAGAACTATAACAAAACAAACGAGGAAACATAGCTCCATCACTCAATTTAAATGCCCTACAGAGATTATTAAAGCACATATCCAACTGACTATCAAACGAGCAACCAAAAAAGAATACAATGCAACAAGGACAGATTTATGGAAGTCAACCTACAATGTAGTATAATTCTGCTAGAAATTCAGCGTTTTAACTGTAGAATGTACAAATTAAACTTTGAGGCTTCATGTCTTAATGCAGCATATCCTGAAAGTGAAATCACAACTTGAATATACCTGATCAACCAAAAGTAAGATTATATCTTGAGCATACCTGAACACATTTTAAATAGCCTGAAGTTGTTAATAGTCGTTGTTTTAATGACTCTATATCCTCAAGCATATGCCGACCAGAAGAGTCATTGCCATCACTATCACTGCATAATGGCTGCAGTTTTGATGCAAAACTGATTGCATTATCTGCACTCAAACTTTCCACATCAATTTTCGTTGTAGACAACATATTCGTAAACATGCCACATGTCTCAACAGCATGTAACAATTGAGTGGATTCATTCCGCATTTTTGCATATGTTCTTGAAAGTTCAGCGTAAGGAAGATGTGAATCTTTTGTGGGGAATGTTGGGTCAGAGCATGCTAACAAGTCCAACAACCACTGTTTGAGATGATCCGGAATAGGCAAAATTGCAGGAGATCCAGAAAGTTCCCTGTTTTTGATCTCCTTGAACCAAGAAATGAGAACCATGGATGCCACCTGATGAGAATACACAAATTAATCCATAGACAGACGTACAGCTACAAAGAACGAAAAAAGGGGAGTAAAGGCACAATCCTGAGTTAAGTATAAAAGCAACCTGCCGCTGGACCCCAGAGAAAGAGGTAAGAGCATTCCATAGTGGATCAACTATAAACTGTATAGAACCCTCGTGCAACTTAGAAGCAAACATTCCCAATGCAGATGCTGTAACAACTCGAGTATTAGTCACTGACATTTCCAAGTCAGAACCAACTGTTATCTTAACTGCATTGGTAGAAGCATCTCCATTCCTTTCCTGTGGAAGAGTTCCTTTAATAGTATCTGCGCCAATATTACCAGATGATTCATTTTCAAGCATCACAGCTCTCATTTTAGCCGCTGCTTTAAAATGACTTTTTCGAGGAGGAGCCACAGGCCAGAACATTTTTGTAGCATCTAATTGTGAACCAAAAGGTGTAGTAGCAAGTTCTATCCATGATGACATAAATTTACCAGCAGCAGCTTCCAAGTCCTCAACCGGGCACTAGCAATTGATTAATAAACAAGGCTCAGGATGATACATACAGGTAAGATATATAAATAAATAAATAAACATCATGAAAGTTTCATTTAAAGAATCCAGGAAAAGGGAGTTCAGGAAAGGCAAAATTAATTGACTTGGAGTAATCACATTCAACCCAACTTGCTCATGACGTACAATTGTCCTTTGCAATGATCTTTTTTTTCTCTTTATCATTATTGACTAATAAAAGGATTTAGATAAACAAATTATGATCAAAAGGGAAAGCAAAATATTGCAAAATCTCTTAGATGCATGCACTGAAATCGAATTGAACACCTGAACAAGCAGTCTCCAAACTCTATCAGAACAGTCCAGAATTTCATCATTTGATTCCAGCAGCAGATTCTGGAACACCATCCTAAGAGTATCGCCCAAAATAAAAGAGGGCCAAAAAGAACCACCTGAGGACTCCGAAATCTTCCTTTTGTAACCAGCTTCCAGAAGCCGCTCCTGCAAATGAAATTCTCCAGTCAAAACACCATCAACTTCAATTAACAAAAACCAACAAGTAGTATAATGTCATAAAAAAGCAAAAATGTGAGCAAAGAATTTGAAAATCACATTTGCATGAATTAACTGATAAAACCGCAGGTTCCACACTTCTCAGTGACCTCTAATACAGAATAGGCATTTATTAGATTCTTTTTCTTTTCTCTTGGCCAAGAAATAATTGATGAATAAGTACACAAAACAAGGCCAAGAAGTCCCAAAGGGCAAAAAACACGCAAAACTATAGAAAGAAAATCTCAAATGGGCAGAAATAACCCTAAAATCTACACAGTTGTCAGACTGAAAATGCATTGAGCTTATGCCTGCTTACCAATTAAGCAAAATGAAGAACAGAAAGACATCTCAAAACTCTACTGTAATAGAAGACAAAAGGGCAGTCCAGAATTTCCAAAGTTGAGAAGGTATTCACTAAATTTAACTAACACACAATAGTAAATATAAGAAATCAATATTTGCATATGGATAAAAAAATAAAAATTGGAGAAAAGTTTTACCAAAGTACGAATAGCTGAATGGCGGACTGATGTGATGCTATGTCTCATAAATGGCCATAATCGGGGGGCTAGCATTGACAACATGTAAGGATTTGCCTGAAAATCTCTTCCTTCTCCGACTTCATCAACATGAACTACTTCGTTAAGATCAAATTCCTGTTTCTCTTTAGATGTAGCCCCAAGCATCTTAGGAATCATATCTTCCTGTGAGTAGATTTCTGCTAACAGATTCATCACACTGCAAGAAGGTAAGAGGCTCTTAAAAAAATCTCCTTCACACTTTGTTGATTTACACTACCAGGAAATTAAATATGTAGCCCATTTGTAAGACCTAGGGCCAATTTGAGATCATTATAGATTATAAAATAATATGCTTCTACTATGCTAAAGAAATAATCATATGTAAAGAGAATTCTTAAGTACTTGGTAAATTTCATTTTCAAAAGTGTTGTGAGTTTCAAAAGTAGTTTGTGTTTGAAAAATTTTATTGTTACAGTACTATAGTAATGCAAATGAACAAAATGTACATAATGATAAATGAAAATTAATTTTTAGATAAGCATTTTATATATATAATTTTTTTTTTTGTTTAATTTGCTAGCTTAAAATAACTTATAGCAAAAAATATAAATTTATTTAATTATGTTTTCAGAACATAAAAAATAAATAAAAGTAGAAAAGCAATAAAAGGAAAAAGAAATCCTTATTTAAGCTTCAATAATTTTATTTCCTAATTAGAGTTCAATAGTTATTTAAGGTTAATTTTGAGTTTTTGGTAATTTAAAATCGAATATATTTGAATCTATATTTAAAGATAAAACTCTTTTCAAAATCAAATTTTGAAAACCAATTCCTTCTCGGCTTCCTAAAACTTGTTGTAGGATGGGCTGATTTTGCCAAAAGTGATTTTAAAATTACCTAGCACTTAAAAATGACTTTTACCTAATCAAAATCACTTTTGTTTCTTCCAACAACATTCCCAAAGGGCTATTAATGTTCAATCACTAGTATTAATTAAAGCCATCATCAATGACACAACATTGTAGTCAATGTACATATCCACACTCAAGATCAAGAAGCTCTTCTTGATAATGTTCATATGTAAACGGAAAGCCAAGGGGACATTGGAACAAAACCACCATTCTAGAAGAGACAATAAGAAATACCAATTCAAAGAATACCGTACAGCAAAAATAAACAGACAATCAACACACATATAATGCGTCATCATTTTAACCTAGTTTGTCCCTTCTACATGCCCATACCATTAAAACAGAGGAAAAGGGGAGAAAAAGGAACAAAAGAATCAAAAGATTTCAGCATGTATGTATACCTACTAGTGGATGGGCTTAGATCATCCAAATCGAGCAATATATCCCAAAGTAGCATAACAATGGAATGCAATGTTTGACCATCTAAAGCAACAATAGCAGCTGCAGCAGGTATTAAAGCATCTGCAGCCACAGCTCGAACATCATCATCAGGGTCCTCCAACCCAGCTTTACATGCAGGAAGAACATAACCAAGTAGTTCATGCATCATTTCCTAGTGTCAACAAAAGAGCCATGATTGCATGATTAGAAAAGTGGAAACCACATATATACACCTGCAACTTGAATGCATCAACAACTTTATATTGAATAAATGCGTGGCTTACAACAAAAGGCAAATGCTTTATATCTAAAAGATGCCAATGTTAAGACAAAAACGAAAATGAAACCCAATAGTAAGTTACATTTCAAGTCAGTATATATCATAGACCAAAACAATGATTTTCTTAAAAAACAAAAGACCCATCAGAATAAGTAACAAAGTTTTATATTAAATAAATGCATGGCTTACAAGAAAAGAGCAAATGCTTTAAATCTAAAAGACACCAATGGTTAAGACATAAAAAGTTGAATTTCAAGTCAGTATACATCATAGACCAAAACAATGATTTTCTACAAAAAAAAGATTCACCAGTTTAAGTAACAAAGTTTTACCTGCCGCACAGCAACCAAGTACTTGATGCCCAAAAGGCTTCCATGACGAATTTCCCATTCTGGTCTACGCTGAACAAAAATAAACAACGGAGCACATAGTCACCAAATAGCAATTAGACTATGGTACCCAGTCTCTCAAATGGGATGGACTAATGTACTTAAAGGACATTTACCTGCATTTGCAATAAAATATACAATGTCTCATAAACTAAGGAGGGATGCATATACTTGAAAGTAGCACCCAAGGCTTGAGCACATGTCTCACGTACGGGAGCAACAACCTGATCAGAAACATAGTCTCCAAAGCTGCAAGACAAAAAACATATGATAAATCAGGATCAGAAAGTAGGCAGATTTCCATATCAATTAACAAGAAAATGGACTTGAAAGAGATCTTCAGATCTGGTTACAATCAAAAGGAAAATACAGTCATACCGGTCTAGAGATAATATACATAAGAAACGAATCGCACAATCTTGAAGAAATTCACAGTTTTTCTGCCAGGAATGCCTAGCTAGTTTCAACCAGTTCATCATCTCACTGTTTTCAGGAAGATTTTTCAGTGTATTAGAAGTTAGAAAGTCCTTCTTATCCTCATAGTAACTCTTTTGCTCTGATATGTCAATAGCTTCTCTAGATGGATAAAATGCACCATCAAGATTGGATTCTAGCTCCACCTTAACAGAACTAAGATCAAGTTGCCCATTGACCTGCTGTGCAGGTAAACTACATCCACTATCTTCAACTTTTATGCCGATGCTACAGCTATCACAGTTTGCAGGAGAGACCATTCTATCCATCAGCAGAGGTGGCATATCTTCAAACTTTATCTTTTTCAGATTGGGCTCTGATTCATCTGCTGGAACTTGCATATTCAAATCAAATTCTCTCTCTCTCTTTGTTGTACTTGAGTCCTTGTCTTTAAATTCAACATGCAGTGCACCATCTGAACTCAAGTCAGGCATAAACACTCCAGCAGAAGCACCATGATTGGTTAAAATTTCTCTCAAAGCCATAACACTCCCATGGCGAACCTCCCAAACTGACAACAAATACTCAGGACTATTATCTGGATGAAAAAGCCAGAAAAGGAGGAAAAAAACAACAACAAAAGAAAAGGTTCTGTATGTAACCCAATGTATAAAGAACTCACCAGGATCAAACATATCAACTATAAGTTGCTCAACAAAACTACGGAAAGGCCATAGGCCATCTCCTTCTTGCTCTAAGCCGTCTTCATCAGCAATAGCATCTACCTGCACAGAAAAGCATTATAAATTGCTGTAGCTAATACTTAAACAGTAAGAAAGAAATGGGAAAAAAGTAAGCAAAGCATCTCTTTGGTTACCAAAACAACAAAAAGGGAAATAGTTGATCCCAACAGTTGTCTTTTAATTTAACTTCCTTGCTGAAAGAAATGGGCCAATGGTAGTTATTTGTCAAACCAAGAAATACACTATATCAAGATGTTCAACAGATCACCCAAGCATCTATACTGAGTCTATAATCCATAAAGTCCAAAACCCGCCCCATTAGTTATTTTGCACTACTGAATATAGTGCATGTTCTATATTCTGGCTGATATTGTATAAAGACGGTCATATTTATTTAACCATCTAGAAGTAATGTTGAGTATTTGGCGGAGCTCAATGTACAAGTAATTTAATATCATCTAGGCAGAGGAAATCTGAGATTGGTTTGCCTCATATAAGGTAAAAGAGAATAAAACAACAACACATTATAAGAACTTTTACATATGCATTTTAACCTCGCTTTTAAGAAGAATCCAGATGTATTAGGTAAATGTTTGTCTCTTCATAAATTATTGACAGTTAAGTCAGAAAGCTTACTTAATACAAGAATTCGCTGTCCTTGAATTTCGTTTTCAAATTGTTTCCAAAATCAAAATATTGCCCAGGGAAGAAAGAGTTGAAGTGAACAAGGGAAACTAAAAACAGAAGCTTATTCTGCCAATATGCAATGTGATTCAAATGACATTATTACTATAGTCTTCAAAGAGCTTGCCATAGAACTTCTATTAGTCAAATATAAGATTTACGAAAGACTTGAAAATCTGTACACAAGAACAAGAACAAACTGCCCAACAGACCCAAAAGGAAAACAAAAACATCACAAAATGTATCACCCCCTCAATGATACCAAGGAGGTCAGCACACAGTTGAGCCTCCCTATACTTCTTTCCGAAGAATTTCAGATTCTAACTCCAGTTATTCAGAGAAGTGTTTGCCAGTCTGGCTAGAGGACAATTTATGCCCCGGCGACAGCCTAGATGGCTGAGGGGAAATATCACACAAAGCAATTACCCTATGCAGATGAGAATCTTGAGCTGCCACTTAAGGCATAAATGCTCGCATTAAGACCAAACTCTGATCAACCCTCACAAAGCCTGATTAGGTGAGACCAGCACTGACCAGTGAGCTTTTAAGACCAAAAATTTATCAAATTGAAAAAGTCACTTGCTCCAAACATAGAAGGATGGATAAAAAGCCCCCACATATGCAAATATATTAAGCTCTAATTTTATCATAATTCTAGGCCCAAAAAAATCTTTTGCTAGTGCCAAGATTTTGTCATTAGGAAGATTGATCTATTCTCATAAAAGAGTAAGAAGATCCAAATCCTACAACTAAAAATAAATTGAGCCAAATAGCAAAGGAATTATCTAGAGGGATAGAAGCATATGCAAGTTCGCATGCTGAAATAGTATACTATCATTTGTATAGAGAAGCTGGGTTTATTTTGTATAGTTAGCTAATAGGTATCTCAAAGGGCTGAGTGGACCTTGGGTTCACTTTTGTATCTCTTTCCCCTTTTCTTGAATAAAATTATTTTGTTTCCCATCAAAAACTAAAGATATGTAGTTGGATAATTATTTTGCATAAATAAACAAAAAACACATGTATGCACACATGTGACACGAAAGCCTATGAAAGGAAAGCAACCCAAGAGTACTTGCATGAAAATTTCATGCATATGGATTCACATGTTTCCCAAACATATGGATTAACTAGGCTTATGCATACACATGCCTGCACATGCACACATAAGACGTCAATACACATAAATCTAGGTGTTAAAACAAACAAACAAATGGAAAGATGCACTCTATCAATCAAAAAGCAATGGAAGAAGAAAAAAATATATACCTTAACAGAACCAAACGGATCACCACGTGAGCCCTTTGGAGTTGTCACATTGTGAGCATAGGAGACCTCCATATCTGCATCCTCCGACCAACCTTTTGATTGATCTTTTGAATTTATTTTTGCTTTTCTCTTTAACATATTCAATTCTCTTGCACTTGGCCTCTTGGAAATGACACTTGGAACCATACTTGAAACTAGCCGCTGGATATTATGTGCAGACGTGGACGTGTAAAATCTGCGGTCTAACCCGTTTCCGTGGGCATTTAATTTGTGAACGATAAGATCTTCATCTTTGATCATATCATTAACATCCATGAACTGCTCACAAACATCCAGACCTGTGAAAAGAAATCATGACATTGTATATTGTCCATGCAAATGCTATTCATATTCCAATAGCATCACTACATACATGCAAAAGGCCAACTATGCATTAAAAGAAAAAAATTCCACCATTCAAGAAAAATGCAATGGGAAAGAAGAGATGGAACCTGAATATTACAGAGAGAAACTAAAATGCTAAAAGATGTATGACATATATTCTTCATTTGTCTTATCAAAGACAAATAATCTTCATTCTTCATTTTGAACAAGTATGGCTCTCTAAACCACCTAACTCCTTAGTTTCTATAAAAGATATGCTCCACAATGAAATTCATTTTTGCCCTAAACTGGCATTCAATAATTTCTTCAAAATCCTGATCTATATAGCCTACAATATACTAAATCTAAACTCAACACTACGTTCCACCTGCCAGCCTATTTCATTTAACTGGCCAATAGTGCACCAAACTTCTTGTAACAATGATCAAACAAAAACGATCACACTCAATACCAACATACCCCATCATCTTAAGCCAAAAGAGAACGTATACGCAAATAAAAGTCCACAGAATTTCTTGTATGGAAAAGCAGCACATCTACAAACCATCCACTTCATAATACCAATCCACTCATCATTTACTATAAGGTTCCACAAAGTTTGGATGGCTAGCTTAAACAACTAACACTTATCTGCTAAGAACACGTTTTAACATCTCAGGTTTTACCCCCTTCAAATGCCAATTAATAAACTCAACATTAGATATGCACTATGTACGTAAGATAAACCAATTGAAGTATAAAAATTTACTAACCCAAACGACGTTTAAGATTTTGCTTCTGCCGAGCCAACCGCTCCCTAGGATTCTTGGAATTATCAATTGCAACATCATACTCCTGCATTAAAACTGATATAAGAATTTGAATTTATACGAGCCTAGTGTAATTTTCCAACAGGAATACAAAAATAATCTGGTTGCTTGAAAAATACATAGAAGATGTAGTATCACCTGTCCCCCAGATGCTAATAAAGCACCAAACTCCAAAACCTTGTTCATGTCAAAGCTGTTAAAACTCAGAAAGGGAAAGAGAGGAACTGAAGTCAGTCTATTAAAAAAACAAAAACAAAAACAAAAACAAAAATCTATTGCTTTGGATACGCGTATGCTTGTGGAAAATAGAGAAGTTTTATAAATGAAAAACATAGACAACCTTCTAAATGAAACACTTGCTACAATTTTAGAATGAAAATTAGGCCATGCCACCACATCCTCCACAGTACCAGATATCCCAGCCTCAGACATCTTTGTCTCCACACACACAAATAACTCAGTCAAAGATGTGTGCTTAACATTTTGAGCAATAGCCCCAATAGCATGAGCAGCAGCTACCCTTGTATCCCAATTTTTACTACGAAGAAACTGTGAAACCTGATTTCAAAACACATAGTTCATTAAAAATAAATAAGAATTAAAAACCAAAGTCAAAGCATATTACATCAATATAGAGGTTATGCATCAATGATTGCTTAGAAAACAAACCAGAGAAAAAACATAACTAAAAATACAGCTTACAGCACAATCACAGATTTGACAAACAAAGAATTATTATAATGACAACTAGCAGTCTGCTAATAACTGTTTGTGATGGAACCAAAATCTAAAGCTATAAATCTAGAAATAAAACCTACAGTCTTTTTTTATGGGAAAAAGAAAACCTACAGCCAAAACCAGTAGCTTATAGCCCAATCACAGGTTTGACAAACAGCAAATCGTCCTAACAGCAAGTGACAATCAGCAGTTAAAAGTGGTTGTTTAGAAGACTAAACCAGTAATAGTGTGCAGAAGACTCATTTAGCTAAACTACAGATAAGAAAAGGTGTGCTCTGAAAAAATACTGGATTGCATGAATCCATAGATGAAGATTTTTATCTCAAGTTAAAAGATGCCTAACAAAAATTTATTAACATTTGAATAAGTAGTATTATAAAAATTTTCATAATATATATTAAACTATATAAAGAAATATGTTAAGCAAGTGACACATTACTACTCGTTTAACACTCAAGTTAGGTTAGAGTTTTAATTTTTGATATAATCATTAAATTAGTCAAATTCGGGTTAACCTAAAATATGTTATGTCTTTGTTTGAAACAACATGAATACACCATGCCAACCAGAATTGCTACCGTTAATGACACCTTAGGTCTCTGAAGAACAAATGGGCAAACACCTCTTCCCCCATGCTACAAAATGCTCTCATGCGCACCATGTGCCAATCAATTGTTCACTATGAATCCTGAACCCAAAATGCTCATTAACACAAGTGATGTGAGAAATGTCTTAAACTAAGTTTTTGGCACAAAACATTGTTGTCGGATTCATACTCATCAATAAGATTTTGGCACACCATCTCACATGTCAATGTTTTTTAAACAAGTAATGTTAAACATTCCAAAACTTATCCAAAAAGTGTATCCCAAATGAAGTAGTATTCATCAATTGAATAATGAAATTTACAATTTTCAAGATCATTTATTACACATCCCAGTCATACGCATGAGAAATGCCACATCAATTGAGATACATTTTCAGATAAGTTTTGGAATATCTAGTATTACTATTTTGAACATGACATAAAGCAAAGAAACCCAACCTACTGCAATTTGACACATCTTTTGTTTTTAGGTCACTCCAGTCTCCTCTTGAGTCAAATCTTATTCCATCAAGTATGCCATATAAGGCACCCTTTTCGTCTTAAGAAACTACATTTTCTTCACATTTTCTAATAGTGAACAAGCTGCCCACAAAATCCACTATCAATTGCCCAAGTTTTTAGTTTTGAGATTATGAAGCCTTGTAGATCCTATACTTTGCTTTGGAAAATTGATTGGTATTTAACTACATAGTTGTGATTTTTTTTCTTTTTTGTGATCTTTTGAGGTGCTTTATTGCTGGACTTCTTGTAACACATCTATGTACATCTCTTCTTTTCATATAAGGTCCAATAGTTTCCTATAACAAAAAGAATGACCAACAAACATTTTCAACAAAAAAACCTTCCAGATAGACATTTTAGTTGAAACAGAGTTTTTTCGTAGAAGGCAAACTGCAAAGGCAACCCTAGTTTGAATATCAAAGTTGCAAGAGAGCTCTTAAGCCAGTACCTAAGACTATAATCAAGTAAACAAAGACCAGATAACAAGTATACCTCCATGCAAGCAGTTATAAACAAAGAAATGCACAACTCCTAGCTTTTTCTCTCAACATACAAATGGCTCAGAAAGTGAGGAGATTCAATCCGTCACTGCTTATTATTTGTTTTCCTTAATTATTATAGCGGCAAAAATGCCATTATATGTTGACAAATAGTCAATACTCTAATAATATAACTGCTGCTCACTTATGAAGTTGGAAATGACAAAAAGATATAGCACCATTGTTCCAAAATTGAGCAAAACAATTATTTAAGACAAAACCAAATGGATTTGACCAAAATAATCACATGGCTAAGAAATATAAGTTTAAACAAAATGATAAACACAAAAAATGCAGGGACCAAAATCACTAACCTTTCTCAACAGCGAATTCAGGTCTTGAGGATGTGACTTGGCAATATCACCAATCTGCCGCGCAGCTGTAAACCTGGTTGCTTGTGTTGAGCCAGCTTTTAAAAATTAGGTTAACGGAAAACCGTATTGCATGCGCCCATTGCGCAATACACAAACATAAATACAAGTTCAAAACAGTTGCAACTACACAATTATAATTCAGATCCAGTAATTATAAAAAACAATAAAACAAAAAGGATACTGTCCAATAAAGTGAGTAAACGATTGAGTCGAGACGATTGCTGAGCCATGACATTAACAGAAATGATACCGAAAAAGACCTCGTTATCACTAATTCTCCATCTTCGTCTATCATTCAATTAATCACTTCGCCTTAGTAACTATCACTACTCTGCAACATCATCATACAGACGAATTAGCCAGACAAATCGAAATGTTTTCATTGTTTCCGAAAACAAAAAGAGATGTTTTCGGATAATGTTAAAAAAAAAAATTGAAAAGAATTTAGTTAGGGTTACCTCGTTAAAGTGCAAAACGGTGGTGACGTTTTGCGTTTAGGATGACGACGACGATGCTTTGCCTTCTGGGTGTCGATGAAGAACGAAACCCTTCTCACTTTACGTGGTAATTTATAAATTTTATAATGTTTATTTAGATTTAGTGTACTGAATTTGCGTCATGGCACGTCTTAGTATTATTATTTACATTGTACCTCGTATAAAATGAAAATTTTCCATTTTTACCTTGTTTTTTTTCATCTTAGTCCCTCTTGTATCTATACACTCACTATCACCCCCCCGTTTTCTATTTTGTAAAAATGCGAATGAATCCAGTTAGTTTCAGAAAATAGACAAAGCACCCCTACTGCAAAGGTTTATGACTATTTCTAAAAAAATACTTTTTGACTCATTCTATAAATATTATTTTTTTAATATTTTAACCAAAATTTAGTAAAGTCGACGAATATTTAATATTTTTCTCAAAATAATTATGTACTTTAGAACTTTTTTTCCATAAAAATTTTCTCATAAAAATTCAATAATAAAAAGTTTTATTAAGAAAATAATTTAATTACAGGAAAAATAATGAAAGATTTTTACATCTCAAGTGATAATATATTTATCGACTGGATGATAAAATATTGTCTTAAAAATTACAAAAAATTACTATTTATTATCAATATAATTTATACTCAAGTTTTTATTCTTTAATTAAAAAATAAAATAAACTTAAAGATATTTAAAAATAAAATAAAAAATTGTTGAATTAGTCTAAAAAAAAAGTCCTTCACATTAATAAATTCATCACGTAGATCACTTGACCGGCTTTTACCTTATTGGATAAATAAATTATTAAAGTAAACACTTTGTCCTGGCATAGTACGAGAAACTGCTTTATCTATAGACTTTAAAAATGACAAATCCTCTCTCAAAAAAAAATACAACAAATCAAAATCATGTATTAACTTACATCAGGATAATATGATGGAGTAATAACAATTAGGTACCATCAATATGTCTTAATGATAGATTGATAGAAATTTATAAAATATTATTTTGAATCCCTACCACTAAGTACCAATTGTTTGGTTGATAATTTTGGAGATTTTTTAAAAATTGACCATAATTTATACCTAAAAATTAGTTTTGACTATTATTCAAAAATTTATTTAAAAATACTCAGCTTCAAAGATTTTAGACAAAAATATTCTAATGACTAATTTTAACAAAAACACATTACAGTAACTTTGGAGTGTTAGAGTAATTTTAACAAAAACAATACTTTTTATATTATAATGTAATATTTTGAGTTCAAGCACAATGAACTCAACAATTACTTTTGAGTTAACTGTAAAACACTTGAAATCCAAAAATAACTTTCGAGTTTATTGTATTACAATACTCAAAAGCAATGTAGTAGTTGAAAGTTACTGTAACACTCAAAACTATTGTAGTGTGTTTTTGTTAAGTTGATCATAAGAGTGTTCTTGTGCAAAATTTTGGAGGTTGATCATTTTTAAATAAGTTTATGAATAATAGTCAAAACTAAATTTTAAATATAAATAACGATCATTTTATCAAAATTTTCATAATTTTAAAGGAAAATTAAAGTTGACGAAATTTTAGAAGAAGACAAAAAAAACAATGATAATACAAAATTATTTATGAGAAAAATACAAAAAAAATATAACAATATTATTTTTCTAGAATCCATAAATCAACTTAAATAGTTTAAATAACTAAACTTAACAACACAAATCATAATTTTAAAATAATTAATATGTTAGTTTATTTTATTTTAATCTTACAAGTTCCTAAGAAAAAGCATGATCACTTTATAATTATTTTCAAAATAATATACTTTTAATAATAGTCATGTTATTTTTCAAATATATATATTGCTATTTTTTTTTATTATTTAGCACATAAATTTTGTTTGTAAAATATCGAGTTTTTTGCATTATATCCAAGTGCTTGATCTATTTTAACTATTTTTTTTACCTCTTACTATAATAATAATGCTATTTAATTTATAAAAATCATTTTATTTTATTTAGTTTATTTGTTTTAACTTTCTATGGACAAAAAAAAGTTTTCCATATAACTAGTGACCGGTTAATTATTCAAAAATATTATTTCTGTTAATATTTTTTATATTATATTATGTATAATTTTATCGTTGTAAAACACTGAATTTTTCTAATACAATTATAAATTTTTTTAATTTCTTACGAGGACAATGTTGTTATAATATTTTTTAAAATTTTTTATAGGGGTAAGAGACTTTTATAGGTTAGTTACATTCAAACTTTTAAATCTAAACGACTAACTATAGAAACTAAAATATGTATTTTTGTAAAATTTTAGATTATATGATCACAAAAAAGTATTAGGTAAGATCAATATTACGTTATCCATATAATCATTCAATAAATTATTGTCAAATACATAGTTTGTGAACAAGAAAAAGTCAATAAATTAGTGAAAAGAATACTTAGTTTGAAGTATTTATCAATCACTTTTAACCCCGACAAATTTCATGGGTTGGGTTGAAGTTTTGGGCCTATGGGCTCGATATCACAGTAGCTTTTCCGTCGTATGATTTGGTCTGCAAGTGCCAATCCCGGATGACATTTCAGTTCTCCTCTCCTATTTATCATTCTGTTACTTAATTGGGATCATATTGAACTTCTGTTAACTTAAATTTTGATTTAATTATTATTAAGCTTCTGAAACAAACAACTCCACAGACACAGGGATATCATTAAGATATCTCTTTTTATTTATTTATTTAATTATATTTGGTTACATGTACTCCAGCTCTATTTATTACATTTCATTTAGATTGATATTTTTTCTATTATTTAATTATTCTCGTTTAAAGCCAGAGCCGTCCATATCCCTACAGGTGCCTCTGCAGCCGGCGCGACTGCGACAGCGAGCATGGCCAACACAGCCATCTCAGGTTTTAAAGATGGCGCCACAGGCTACTCCACAGCCGGAGGCGGAGCTGCCACAATGTGCCCCACCACCGCCAGCAGCAGCACCAGCATTCTCAGGTTTAAAGCTAACGTCACAGGTTCCTCCGCAGCCGGCACAACTGCCACAATGTGCATAGCCCCCGCCAACACCGCCACCATTATTCTGAAGTTTAAAGCTGACGT
Source organism: Azadirachta indica (assembly GCA_022749755.1). Taxonomy (NCBI): domain Eukaryota; kingdom Viridiplantae; phylum Streptophyta; class Magnoliopsida; order Sapindales; family Meliaceae; genus Azadirachta; species Azadirachta indica. Next base: position 13,241,525 of record CM040453.1, read on the forward strand.
CACACGTCCCTCCGCACCCGGCACAGCTACCACAATGTGCATGGCCACCGCCATTCTTTGTCTTATTATCTCCAACAGAGAGTACTGGCGATGGTACCGGAACTGAAACAGGAGTAGTGAAAGAGAGAGCAATACGGAGATTGACAGGCTTCAAACCTGCAGAATCCGGAGCCAACATTAACTCAAACCATTTCTCAACATAGAGCTGAGAGTTTTTTGACAGAAGATCGTTCTGCAGAGAGATTGAGGTAGTTCCCAGAGATTTTGCAGATCCGGAAGACGGCATAACAATCAGTTCAAAGAAGAGCTCTCCTGCAGGTTGACATTGGAAAACACAAACATCCTTCTTCTTTGTCTCAGAAAAAATGCCTATTTGCTTGTCTCTGATGTTGAAGAAGGCATCTTCCTGTTTCTTGCAACAAGTCACATACAGGATTCCATCAACATCTTTTCCATCTCCAGGTAAGTCTTTGACCGCAACGATTTCCATCATAACCTGATCAGTAATCCAGTTTGTTATAATTAATTAACTAGATTAAAAAATTAAAAAAAAAAAAATCTACTGCCTACTTACCTCCATAAGCTGAACCATATCTTTCTCATTGCATGGCTTAGTTGTGGGGGGAGCTGTAGATGGAACACGCCCCCTGTACATAGCCCCTGCTCTCCAGTATCTGGAACCAAACATGTCTTCCCAGTTCTGGGTGGTTTCAGAAAACCCAACATCCAACTTCTTACCTTTAGTTCTATCAGTTTCAGAATCATCATGGCCCAACAAACAGCCAAAGAGTTGCTGCATATCCTTGTTATAGGCAACCGGTAGCAGTTGGTGAGAGTGCCACATTAGGTCAATGTCATAAGTTGGAACCCAAAATCGACGCCGTTTAATAGTATTGGACACCTTTTCCATGTTCCTTTTGTTTAGATGCAGAAACCCCTTGTACCTGGCCAGAGCTGCTTGCAGAAAGCGATCGTCCTTCACATGGGGTCTAGATACCTGATAAAAGAATGATTTCTGCCTTTTCACAGCTGAAAGTAAATCATACTTAAATTCATCAACAACTGCTGCAGGATCATTTAGATACTGTTGATCAGTAGTACTGTTTATCATGCTGAGTACTTCATATGGTTCAGTAGGATACATTCTCTTCCATATTTCTTCACTTTGCTTCTTGTACTTGATACTCTCAACAGAAACTGAGGACACGACATTCTTACTGCAATCAAGAACTTTTCCATAGAATTTATCGCAGTCCTCCTTGTAGCATATCTGAAAAATATTAATAATAATAATAATAACAGTTACAGTATTAATTAGTTAATAAGATTTGTGTACATACATATATAGCCTGCTCTTTGATTGAGCGATCGAGTTCAAATTACTTACGGGATTCAGCCTATGACAATGCCAAATCCATTCAACATCTAAAGGCACAACAAATATTAATGGACCTTGTATATTTGCTAGCAATGGAAGAAAATTCTTCCTGTACCTGATGATGAACAAACACGAGAAAATTAGTTAATCCTTACTGATCAGTATATATATTCAATGAATATATCATCAATGACTATGAATTGCAGACAAATTAGTGCTGATACCTTGTAATGGCCCTTTCTACCATTTCACCCTCGTACAGATTTCCAATTTGTTCTATTTTTTCAAGAAAAAGTAATTGATTCCTTGCAGCTGCGATCAAATCAACACTGATGTCTATTTTCTGAGCCATTTCCCATTCCCTTTTCATTTGTGACTCCAACTCCAACTCCATATTCGTCTTCATAACTGTAACCAGAATTATTAATGTATATAATTGGTGACGATTTTCCTTTTCACATTCATTAGTGTATATATATAGTTATACAAAGCCTAACTGAACCCACCCAATTGCATGCTCATGCAGGAGGGATGGTGGGGGTTTGTTTAGTTGCCTTGCCCATTTCAATCGTTCTAATGATTTTTGGGATTGTTTGTCTAAAAGGAATCAGATTAACAGGAGCTCTCACTTCAGTGATCTTCATATCTATTGTTTGATGATTTTGAGTAAGTAAATAAACCTATTTGTTTTCACAAAGTATGCCTGTGAATATGACGCATCATTGAAAAAGTAAATCCTTGTGAATACCATGCATTTTACGTCTAGATTACTGTTTCTAAACAAAAACAAACTTAATTTGGAGTTCAATATATACATATATTTGGTTAACTTATCCTAAAAATTATACGAAATAGTTATGAACGCTTTTTAATTCGTCAGTTATTCGATTTTAAAATATCATTAAAGATAATTTAAAATGATTTAAACTCTGTCCACTTCTTATTTTTTTAAAAGAATATATATATATATATATTTTTTTACGAAGCTTCAATGTTTTATTTTGAAGATTATATCAAAATAATTATTTGTTAAAATAAATTTTTTATTTGAAACTATGGAAGTGATTTGAAAGTAGTCGAATACGACGTCGGATATGGAAGTACAAAGAGTAATCAAATAGGCCCGTATACATGAATCTTCTGTGGTCCTGGTATTAGCCCCGAGGCCCCAACAGACCAAACGGCAATTAATAATAGGGTGCACTCTATCCTTCTTAGTTTGGGCCCTTTGATTCACAGAAGAAGATTTTCTCTTCCTTTGATTGTAGGAGAGAAGTGAGGACATGTTTGGTATACAAGTTTGGACCGTGCTATTTTTTTTTTATTTAAAATAAAATATTTTTTATTCAATATTTAATGTAGAGATTAAATTTTATAAAATTAAAAATAATAAAATTCAGACTTTTCAAATTTGATCAATCCCTTCCTTTAGGTCAAATTTATATTATTCTACTTTTATTTATTTCTTTAAAAAATTATTTTTTAAAAATAAAATTTTAAATTATTAAATTATTAATTACAAATAACAATTTATAATTAAATAATAAAAAATATTTTTTTTTATAATTAATATATTATAGTACAATCATACACCAAATATATTACTGTAATAAACTTTTAAATTTTATGTAGTGCAATCAATTACAATTCAATCCAATTCACTCTATTATAATCTAATATAGACCATTGCGGTATGCCAAACCTACAATCCAATGTATTCTGCCAAACATACTCTTAATATATTTAATTATAACATATGGTATTATATTTGACACGTCGCAATGGTCTATATTAAAATTCAATAGATTGTATTTAACCAAGCTGTATTGTACTATATTGAATAAACTCTAATACAATATTATGTTTTTTGTGTGATTATAATAGAAAATATTAATTATATAATAATATTTTAACTAAAAATTAAATAATTCAAAAGTATATGGGTTGATAACAAAAAAATTATTATTCTTAAAAGGTTTTTTTAAGAAAATAAAAAAATAATGTAGTCAAGCTTGACTTATGGGGTACAAGTTAAACACTAGACTAAAAAATTTTTGTCATGTATAGTGAAATAATACGGTACAGTCTATTGTGCCAACCCTACCCAATAAATTCCTAACTCTTCATTGTAACTGTTAATAAATTTAATTTATAAATAATATTTAAAAACTTTAAAAAACTTTAACAAGCACTTGAAAATTTAAAAAAATCTTAGAAATTATAATACAATAATTGAGATTAAATATATATATATATATTTTCAGTCATGTTAATGAGATTTTTAATGGTATTAAAAAGATTAAATATAAATAAAAAATAAAATCAATAGATATTAAATTAAATAAAAAATAATTTTCAAAAATTCATGCTTACAAATATTTTAATTAACGTGATTTAAAAGCATATTAAAATTATAATCATTTCAAATTAAATCTGAGTCTTACATGCATCAATATCAAAATACTACTTGAATCATTTTAGTAGAAACTACATGTACTATTAATACTATACTATGTTTTATGTGTGATTATACTAGAGAATAAAATTTATTTTTTTTTATTAATTAATTATATAATATTATTTTTAATTAAGAATTGAATAATTCAAAAGTATATTTTTTGATAAAAAAAATTATTATTCTTAAAAGATTTTTTAAAAAAAAAATGAAAAAAAAATAATCCAGTCAAGCTTGACTCGTGGGGAACAAGTTAAACACAGGACTAAATTTTTTTTTTCATGTATAGTAAAATAATACAGTACAATCTATTGTGCCAAACCTACCCTAATAAATTCTTAACCCTTCATTGTAAGTATTAATTTTTTGTTAACAAATTTAATTTATAAATAATATTTAAAAACTTTGAAAACCTTTAACATTCACAGTTGGGCCCATCAAATTGGGCCAACAACAACATAAATTTTTTTTTTTCTGATCCGACAAGTCGTTTTGCCTAACGAAATCGCAACACGTCACACCCACCATACATGCAGCTGCTAACGAAACTGTAAATAAGTCCGTACGCTCAATGATACGTGTCATCATTTCGTTGCCCGTCCACAGCTGCTGCTGTTTCTCCATATCTCTCAGTTTCTAAAAATAAATAAAACAAAACCGCCACGTATTCGAAGGATCGCGTTGAATTCAACATCCATTTTCATATAATTCTTCGGTATCTCGTCATTATTTTTTTTTTCCCAATTTTTTTACAACATTTTGTTTTAAAATTTTTTATTTCCGAGTTTTGCCTTGTATTTTGTTTTCAACAGAAATGATTCCTGCTTGTTAAAGGAAGAGGTAAATTACTATTTGCTAATTTTTTAATTTTTTTTTTAAATTTAAAAACTATTTATTCTTGCAGCTACAACGGTGCTTTTGTTTCATTGTTGATGTAGAATTCTGATTATTTGTAAATTTTTTTATTTGCGATTTATGTTATCGTTTAGAAACCAATTACGGAAGGAAAATATAATATTTTCTTGAATTATACGTAAATTATATTTGATCTAATGGAAGATAATCTGGCTGGTTTTTCATTTTTGTTTGTATTTTATTTTTAATATTGCGTTTTCACGTGATTAATATTCTAATGGTCGAAACATTTTAGCTGATACTGTGATACATGACAAGTCTGTTTCCTTTTTCTCTGATATCAGGTTACAGAGTGAAACGATGTCGTTCAAAAAGTCACGAGCAGGTGGAACAGATAAATCCCTGTCATCTGAAGAGCAGCAAGCTAAGGTCTGCATAAAATGTTAATTAATGTGTTCTTAATAAGTTTTCAAGATACAAATTAAAACTAATTTAGTCTGTAAAACACAAAATGATAAAACAGTTTTCTTGTTTTCTATCAGATTTTATCCAAATTATATTTAAAACTTTTTGTTTATAAGTTTTGAAAATTGTTTATGGATCATGAATGAACTGCACTAAAGTGCTTTGCTTCTTGCCCAACTAGTCTAGAGTTGAGAGGGAATTTCCTTAATGTAGTTTGAAACTCTTAGGTGGTCAACTGATTGAATTGGATTTGATTCAGATAAATGAGGTTAGAAAGATGATTGGTCCTGTTGCCAATAAGCTCCCAGTTCTTTGTTCTGATGCATCAATATCAAGGTACCTTAGAGCAAGGAACTGGAATACAAAGAAGGCAAGCAAGATGTTGGTGGAAACCATCAAGTGGAGGCTGGATTACAAGCCAGAGAAGATCTTATGGGTATGCATACGTGCTTTTTGATTTTTTTTTTTTTTTGTAATCTTTTGGCATATTAGTCTAGTTTCCCAAATATTTAAAAATACTAGCAAAGAGATACTTAGTTGTAATTGCAATGAAATTCAATCTAATTTAGCTATTGGGTTTCAACATCCATTGCCTGTTTACAACATTGATGCCTGATCAGTTTGTATTTCACATCTTACTCCAACTGTGCTCTTTTATACACAGATGGTTTATCATTGGCTAATATATCAGGGAGAAAACAATAAAATTAAAGCAACTCATCAGAAGTGATGCTCTGTTTCACAAAAATGGGCTGAAGTTTGTTTGTAATTTTTTATCTTTGAGTCTTATCCATAATGTAGTGAATGATTCTGCTTATTTTTTTTAACACTCATAACACCTTTGTTATGGGTTTAGGAAGATGTCGCACGAGAAGCTGAAACAGGAAAAGTTTACAAAGCTAATTACTGCGACAAGTTTGGAAGACCTCTTCTTATTATGAGGCCAGGTTTCCAGGTAGATGCATCAATATTATTGTGCAGTTCCCTTTTTTTGTCTTTATTCTATGCTAGCAAGTTTGATTATTATGATAACTTTGATGATAGTTTTTAACTATACAACTGTGTCAGAATACAAGCTCAACAGAGGGACAGATCAAATATTTGGTGTATTGCATGGAAAATGCCCTAATGAGTTTGAGCCCAGAGAGGGAGCAAGTAGTATGGCTCGTTGATTTTCAACGGTGGACAATGTCAAGTATATCAGTGAAGGTGACTCGGGAAACAGCTAATCTCTTACAAAATCATTATCCTGAGAGATTGGGCTTGGCAATACTCTATAATCCTCCCAAAATATTTGAATCTTTTTGGACGGTACATCACTATTCCAATCCTTGTACAATCTTTACATGTGTTGTTAATTTGCAGTTATGCTATAAATCTTAATACAGTAAGCAATTGATGGTATAATTGAATTTTAATGGTAGTAATCACTTCAAATATCCTCAACACCATTTCCTTTAAGCATCCGTTAGAGATGACAATTCACTGTAGAGACTATGATGCAGACAATTACCGAGGACTAAAGTTGCTTTTGGAATGAATGCAATTTCCTTGTTTCAGTGCCCTTTGTTGTTGCATCTGTCCTCTCAAGAATTTTGGCTGCTGATTTGAAGGCCCTCTTCTTTCAATCTCTATCCAGAAATGAGATATCAGTTCTGAGTGTGCTTGTTTTATCTAGTTCTTTTGCTTTATTCATTTTCCTGTCAGGTTTTTCTGCTGATAATGTTACTACTTCAACCTAAAATTTGGTTGGAGACATTGTTTAGAACATCAAGTTAATGCTGTATGTAGAGCTTGATTCTATCCCTTATTTTTCTTTCGAAGATATTTTCCTGTCCTCTATTTCCTTTTCTGTAATAATGAATTTGAGAATGAGCAGAGGAGTACTACAAAAAGGCGGATAGCTTTTGAATAATAAAACTGGTTAAGAAGGAGAATTTTATTTATACTGCTTTGTCAATGTCCTCCATTAAGCCACTTCCTGTGACCTTCCTTGATCTATTTTACCAGCTTTGCGATGTGAATAAAGATTAGTGAAACTTTCTTTCTTGCAGATGGTGAAACCATTCCTTGAGCCCAAGACATACAAGAAAGTGAGATTTGCCTACTCTAATGACCCTCAGAGCCAGAGAATAATGGAAGCTCTCTTTGACATGAATAAGCTGGATTCCGCTTTTGGGGGGAAAAACACCGTGGGGTTTGACTACCAAGCATATGCACAATGTATGAAGGACGATGATAAGAAAAGGTCTGAATTGATGAATACTGGATGTTCATCACCAATTAGCCAACCGATAATTACACCTCAATCCTCACAGTCCGAGGCCTTGGCATCAGACCAATGTTCCAACTCCGACGAAGGCGAATTATCATCTCTTGATACAACAACGTCTAACTTGGAGAATGCTGATAATGAAAGAATAGCAGGACCAACACTTACCTGTGAGGATGTACCAAAGAATGAAGCTGCGGCAACAAAAGGACCAAATTGACTGTGTCAGCATTGGTAAGAAATTATGAGCATGGTTTCTGGTTTGTATGATTCTTCTTACAAACCTTGAAACATGCTTTATTTAAAACCTGATACATTCAGATTCTTGAGAGTTTGACCAAAATATTTTCTGTTAATAATAACAAGAATCTTCAGCTAGCTAATAACATAGGTGAAGTTATATCTATGTACAGATGTCAGCCGGAGAATGATTATGATTTTCCACGGTTGATATTAGAGATGTTAAGACATTAGGCTAAGAAAAGAGAAAGAAGGCAAATCTGGTGCCAGATTATTCTCTTGGAATTTTTTTTTTTTTTTATATAAGCATTTGATATTTATTTACTTTTAAAGTCTTTATTTGGAGTTTAGATATTGTAGAAAAACATGATGTTAAATAACAAATAAGAAGCAATAAGAGATATGGTACCTAGCGCTGAAATGACCCATCTTCATCTAGTGGATGTAATTGGGCCTAGTTTATGGATCATAAAGTATTTAATAGTTTTAAAAAATTATTACATAATAGATGTGACATGTAAATAGTAGTAATATTGTTGATTAATATTAAACGTTACTGATCTTACAAGAATAAGGCTGTATGTTCTTTTAAGTAATGTTATAGTCAAAATGGTAAGGTAATAGGACCCAATTTGGTTGCATGTTCTTGTAAGTAATGTTACAGTCAAAATAGTAATGTAATAGGACCCAATTTTTATGTTGCATGTTCTTTAAGTAATGTTACAGTCAAAATAGTAATGTAACAGGACCCAATTTTTAGAGTTTGTATTAAATATGTTGTGTTAAATCTCATCTTTATATAAAGTAGATTTTGAATAAGAAGATGCTAAAAATATTGAAAAATTTGTGTTCTCCATGATATCAAGGAAAGTATTATCTTATTTCTAGTACTAATAGTTAAGAGGACTTTAAGTTTTTTCTATGTGTCTACCGAATAAACACCGTCGAACACCGCCACCTTATAAAAATATTGAAACAAAATAATTTTTAGATAAGATGTATAACGGTTTATATATATATACATATATATATATATATACATTGAAAATAATAAATTGTAAAAGTGATTCTAACAATAAATTTTTTATTGTAATAATATTGTTTGACTGTTTCTCATTTAAAAATTAAATTGAAATATAGTTAAAGTTGAAATAGAGGCATGGCATTATTTATTTATTTAATAAAAATTTTGTTATTATTAGAGATGACAAGTGTGTGGTGTCGTGTTATTCTAATTACGAAACTTAGATTATTTATATTTTGTGTTTTATTTAAGAATAAAATTCTTTTTAATATCAAATATTTGGTTAAATACGCTTATGTGATAGTATAAAAAATATGGACAATTATATTCATATACAATAGTAATTATGTAAAGAAATTCTTGTTAAATTTTTAAAATTTTACTTAAAATTATATAAATATTTTAATTAATTAATAGTATATGATTACTTTCATATTAATATGACCTATTTATTACTTATATTTTTATGACATATATTTATTTTAAAAATTAATTTACCGACAAATGCAGTCATCTTATCGATCCATTTTAAGAATAAAACTTTTTTAACACATCTTCGATTTTAAATTGCTTTTCAAAATCGAAATCAAGGGGTACAACAAGAACAGCATAAAATTAAAATATAAAATAAAATAAAATAAAAATAATAATAAAAGAGAGAGAGAGAGGGAGAGAGAGAGAGAGAGAGAACGTGAGAGGCTGACTGGCAGACAAACAGCGCGGGGTTTCAATAAACCGCCAACTTGTGAAGAAAGAAAGCAAGAGAAGAATATTAATAAGAAGAAGAATGACGTTTGCTTTATCCGTGGAGTAATGATTCACATTGAAGCCATTACCTTAATATTTAAATAATTACAACCACTTACGTATTAAAAAAAAAAAATCACACATAATAATTCATTTATTTTAGTTCACTCCACGCATATAGTTTTAATGCTCGTTAATTTAACTTTTTTATTTTTTTAATAATAAAATTCTTTTAAAAATTTTAAATTTTATTTAATTTGTATTAAATTTTTTTTAAAAATTAAAAATATTTTTCTTCCATTTAAAAAAACCTAAAATTTAGATTTCTAACTCTAAAACTTTTCGATTTTTTTTAAAACATAAAATTGTTTGAAAAATTTTACTTTATTATTTTTGATAAACAAACGATTAATAATTTTTTATTAAAAAAATTTATTAAAATTCTACCAATAAAATATCTATTTCAAAAAAAAATTACTGAAAATATTGTATTAAATAAACCCTTAATCTCAATATTTTATTACATAATTATAAAGGTAAAAAATATTTTATTCGTTACCCTTTGTTTTATAAAAATTTTAATAGTTTTAAAAATATTAAAAAAATACTCTAATTCATTAACTAATAATGTCTATTCACATAAAACTTTACATAATTATTATTATATCAATTATGATTTTTAATTTATTTCATTACGTCATATTACTTTTTTTAAATGTATGCAATATTATGATAATATATATTTTTTAATCTTGATTTTTTGCATCATTTCAATACAACTAATAAGTCGAGTAAATTAAAATCAGCATAAAATCATGATAATATCACAAATCTTGAATCTAAAGCTAATCATTACTATATTATCATCAATCTTACTCAAGAGTAATTTCAAACCTCGAGATATATTTTAAAATTTAATATCTATTCTATATTTTATTGTTTGATTCTCTGTTCACTTTAAAATGGATCATGATTAATTACTAATCCAATTATTAATTGCACTAATGATATTAAATTTAATGCCTATTAAATATTAAGAGATTCATCTGATATAAATAGATAAATTATATCTTTATTTAAGAAAATACAAAAAATTAGGGATCTAAATGATAAAAGCCAGATCTATTTCTACGAATTTGGAGAAATTCTTCACGGCTGATGAAGCTGAAGCCTGAAGAGTATAACAATAATAAAATCAAGAAAAATTCTTTGTCAGAAAAATAAACAAATAAGAAATCATTTTTTTAATTAAAAAAAAAAAAGAACGATAAAAACTTTTTTGCTTTTCTCTTCTTTTGGTACCGTCCCATTTTCTCACTCTCAAAAAGAAATCAAAACAGGAAGGGAATAAACAGCAACACAACTCGCCATAGCTGGTATCTGTCGCTGGACCAAAAAAAAAGTTGACAACAAAGAAAATATAGAGTTAGCATAACACAGGATTCCATCACCCTTCTTTTTCTTTTGTGCTTGATCTCATCGTAATTTTCCTTCATTTTCTTTTGCATTTCTCTCCCCCAAATAAAATTCCACTATTGTAAATCAGACAAACTGCCATTTGAAAATTTTCTGCATTCGTTGCTGGGTTTAAGGTAAAGGGTTGATCCTCATTTGTTTGCTTTGTGTTTCATTTGATTGGATGTTACTTTCTCTGAGTTTTCTGTCGTTTTTCTCTCTGTAAAGTATTATCTTTGAGACCAACCGATCACAGTCTGATATTTTTTGGTTTCAGTTGTTGGGTTGATCATCGTCTGATTGCTTGTAATTTCATTCGGTTGAATTCCTGAGGTGGGTTTATGTTGAAATATTAAATCTTTGTTATTTTTTTTTTATCTATTGTATTGGATATGTTTTTATTTTGAATTTTGGTGTGAGTGGATTTGTTTCTGATTCATTGTTTTTATTTTATTGAAACAGATTGTTTTGTGAAGAATATCTCGGGAAGGAAATGGGTGTTGATGCAATGAAAATTGGAGTTCAGATAAAGAAAGTTATGGTCTTTTTGATAAGAAGATGTTATAGATCAGCTTGTAACCATCCGTTCCTTGTGGGTTCTATGTGTTGCTTGATATTTCTATACAGATCATCTCCTTTTTTGTTTTCCCTGTTGGTTTCTGCATCTCCTGTTTTGGTTTGTACTGCTGTTTTGCTTGGTATTCTTTTGAGTTTAGGACAAACAAACATACCTGAAATTGAAAAGGAAGAGAAAGTTACCACTCATGAGGTTTCTTCTATGAAAACTGCGGTTGTTGAAGATGCTACTGTTGTTGAGAGAGATGAGAATGAAAGTTTTGCAACAGTAGAGAAATACACAGGCGGGAAAAGAGATATAGTGGAGAATGCTCTTGCTGAGCCAATTTTGGTGGAGAACAAAGGAAGTGAGGTTGAGGAAGACGTTGGTTCAATTGACCTCACGCTGCCAGTTGGAGTAAATTCGAGGGAAATTCAGCTCGAGAAGAGAGTGATTGAGGAAGTAGGGAGAGAATTTAATGATTTGGAGTTGGAGAACAAGACAGAAGTTCATGAAGGGAAGCCTAGAATTGAAGAAAATTTGAATGATGGGGAGGTTGTGGATAATCTGTATTCTAGGAATGGAACTGAGAATCTTGGGCTGGAAGATAATAAATCTCCTGGAGAGTTGATTGACGCTGTCCAGGGAGATCAGTTGGGTTTTGCTTTAGGTTCATCTTGGAGACTGGGAGGGGAAGATTATGGTGATGATGATGAGTCTTTAGATTCTGGGTCTGATGGGGCAGAGAGTTCTTCGCCAGATGCTTCAATGGCTGACATTCTTCCAATGCTTGATGAGCTCCACCCACTTCTAGAATTGGAAGCTCCTCAACCTGCACATACTTCTCATGATGGATCAGATGCTGGTTCCCAGAGGCTACAGAAGAGTGATGATGAAAGTGTTGATTCAGAGGAAGATACTGAGAACCAACGAGAAGAAGAAGGCGAGGATGATAATGATGATGATGAAGAGGAAGGAGAAGGTGAGGATGATAATGATGATGATGAAGAGGATGAAGGAGAAGTAAAGGGAGAAAAAGAGGACGAAAGTAAATCTGCAATTAAATGGACAGAGATTGACCAGAAGAATCTCATGGACTTGGGTACTTCAGAGATTGAAAGGAACCAACGTTTGGAGAATCTGATTGCAAGGAGAAGAGCTCGTAAAAACTTGAGATTGATGGCGGAGAACAATCTAATAGACTTAGAAGGTGCTGATCTTCCTTTTAATATTCCAACAATTGCGATAACAAGGCGAAATCCATTTGAACTTCCTGATGATACCTATGAGAATATGGCCATTCCCGGGTCTGCACCTTCCATTTTGTTGCCAAGACAAAACCCTTTTGATCTTCCCTATGACTCAAATGAAGAAAAACCTGATCTCAAGGGAGACAGTTTCCAACAAGAGTTTTCAGTGTTTCAACATAAGGAACCAGTATACCGCCGGAATGAAACCTTCAGCATAGGACCATCTGGTTTTGGGGGTTCCAAGCAAGAGAGGCAAGACTTTAGATTGAGACCTTACTTTGTGGCAGAACGGTTTTCTTCTGAAGAAGGAACAGGCTATCCCACATTTGAGAGGCAATTAAGTGAACTTAGTGAATCAAAGGTGAGTTCTGTTCCTGATACTGAATCGGTGAATTCAGCTGTTGATGAGGAGAACAAGCAGTCTCATGAACAAGTACCAGATCAATTTTCTTCTGAAGGAACAAGCTATACCACATTTCAGCGGCAAATAAGTGAAATAAGCGAGTCAAAAGTGAGTTCTGTTCCTGATACTGAATCAGTAAGTTCAGCCATTGATGAAGAGGACAAGAAGCTAAATGAACAAGATGTTTCTCCAAAGACGGAAGTAATCTGCAACATGGATCATGGGGCTGACCATGTTGAATGTGGAAGCCAATCTTCAGAAGAAGTTGATTCCGTGGATATTGAACAGGCTGAGTATAAAAATGTTAGCCGTGATGTGGTTGAAATTACTTTAGGGAGCGCAGAGAATCACTGTGAAAAGGAATTGAGCTTTTCTGGGACAGAAGGGATGTCTACTCCTGAGGAATTCAATGCAAATGAAATTCATCAGAAAACAGAACCATGTGAAGAGAACAGCAATAGGTCAAGCTTGTCATCCCTGTCAGGAGTAGATGAAAAAATACCTGATACAAGAAAAGAAGAAGGATCAACAACTCTGGAGCCAGGTGCAAACCTTATGGAAGAATCTGGTGCTTCAACACAAACGTTGTCTGAGGAGTCTGAGTTACACTTTACGGGTGGGGTGACAGAACATAGGGAGCCTGTTTATGATTCAAGCCCCCCAGGATTGGAGAAATTCCAGTCATTTGCCTCCATTTCATCAGACACACAACTAGAGATATCCGAAATGGCTTCACAACCGGTATTCCTTGAGTCTGCAGATAAAGAATCTGAACTGCACAGTGAGGACAGAAATAAAGATTCCTCTGGTTTTGAAGATCTTCATGTTGCACCCTCACAGTTCCATGTAGTTGGGGAGAATGAATCAATATTAAGGGAAGAAACATTCACAGAGGCTAGTGAGCTTGATGTTAAAATTGTTCAGTCTTCAGGTGTTGATTCAAATCTTGATGATCAAAAGGGATCGACTGTGAGTTTGTACTCTTCAGACATTGGACTGTTGGAGGAGTATACTGTGTACCGAGGAGAGCACTTCCTCCCTGATGAGTTAGATTCTGTGGTTGCTACTCATCAGACCACTTCGGCAGATTCAAGTTCATCTGCACCAGAGCAACAAGTGCCTTCCATAGTGGTTGAGGACATTTTGGTGCACCCAAGTGCATCTTCTCCAGAGACTGAACCTGTGGAGGAACGAGCGAAAGAGAAGGTGGATCCCATTGAGCCAGAAAAGGATGACGTTCACTTTTCAAGTTCATCAGAAAAGAAATCTGTAGAGGAAGCCATGACAAACAAGGATAGACATGTTCAGCGTGATGCAGATCAAGTCCAAGCATCAAGTTTTGATGAAGATGTCCCTGTTGATGGCGACCAAGATGCTGGCAAGGAACAGAAGCGTCCATTCATGACTGAGCAAGTTACAATGGTCCGTCTGAGTTTATCTTTAGAGGCTGATCGTGCACAGCAGCATTCATTAGATACAGAAGAAATACGTCAGCTTGAAGAGGTTCAAGTCCAGTCACCTTCTCTGGAAAAAATTGATTCTGGTCTCCACCAAAATGCAGATGCAAAGGCCGTCTTGCCTAATTTCACTTATTTAGATGCACCTTCCGAGGAAAAATCTGCATTTGAATTGCAGAAGCAATCATCATGGTCAGATCAATCACCATCTTATGATGATCATGATGCACGCCAGGTGAGTGATGTTGCTATTTTGCTTTACTTATTCAAGTATTTTTGTCCTTCAAATAAAAATGAATAATTCTTCGTTGCTATTTGCACACATTGCCTTAATGCTGCATTATCTTCGTTAAGATGTCTATTTTATTCAGTTTTTTCTGTAGTTGTCATACTGGTCTTCAAGTCGTTTAAACATGCCCTTTGGTTTTAGATAAAAAGATAAAAGTCCTTCCTGTGTGCTATGTTATGGCTTTTACTTTTGTGCAACAAAAAGATGATTCTGTTGGAAGAAACATCAATGCGTGAAAAGCCACAGGTGCATTTTTGGGGAATTATTGAACGTGTTAGTCGTTTGTTGAACACACTGGGATTGCAATACTCCCATATCTATGCTGAATATCAGAGATTGTGTGATTGTTTACCCAATATTAGGATATTTTGTTATAGGCCTAATTGTATTAACACCCCTCTACCTCAGGTTTGCTCAAATAATAGGTTGAGAGAGTTTGCTTTAATAGCACTTTCACCCCTCTACCTAAAGACCATTTAAGTGCCTGTTCTCAAAGGTATTTTATTAAGTTGATGCAAGAGCTGAAAATGACTGGTGAAGCTCTCTCTCCCCAATTATGTTTGCAGTGAGCCTTCTTGTTTGTGTCAATCCAACCATTGTTTTATTTTATTCAAGTTGTATGTCAAATTATAAAAAAAATATTGAGAAGTGTTATTAAGAGCAAACTCTCTCTACCTAAATGTGTTTGCTCTCTATGCAATTGTTGCATTTGCAATACATGGTTGTTTCTTATGGAGTCTTTGGATTTGCATGGCACCTTGATATCTCCTTTAAGTGGTCCTCTTTATTTGTATTAGTAAAGCAAACCATTTTTTTCGGTTTGGTAGATTGATTTGTCCATGTGAGAGCAAGATAATTGGATTCAATAGCTCTGCTAGGGCTAATAATGGCTGCTCTAATTATGCAGGAAGCACCTATCATCCTGACAGAGTCTATGAAGGATGTAAACATTGCCAATGATGCAGATGTGTCCGAAGTCGATAAGCATGAGGAAAATGTTTTGAAAAATTCCTCATCCCTTGCTTCCCATTCCACTTCAACCCCATTCCAGAGTCCAGAATCAGGATCTCCTAGTGGAGAGGAAGTAAAGATAGTCAACAATGGGAATGTACTTGAAATGCACGATCATGAGCAGAAGATTTTGAAAAACTCCTATCCCTTGACTCCCGACTCCAGTTCAACAACCCCATTTGAGAGTCCTGAAGGTAAATCTCCTGTTGGAGAGGATGTGAAAGATGAAATACCTGACAAGGTTGTACATGGGGACCCTGGACAAGTTGAAAAACACTTTGATTATTCAGTAGAAGCATATGATCGTCATGTTGACGAGGAAAACATCTGTGGAGAAGTAGATGAGATAAAAGAAATTGACGAAGGATTGCTGTCAGAATTGGATAGAGTTGGGGACTTCAGTGTGAAAGAAGTTGGTGAGTCACTTCATATTCAACCAACACCAGAGGAGACTAATATCTCAAGTACTGAGCTGTTGCCCAATGATTCAATTCCATTAGAAACAAACCCAGACCTACCGGTTCTTGAAGCGAAATCAATCCAAGATATTGTCTTTGCATTTAAGCAACTTAATGAAGGAGTAGATGTGGAGGAAGTGATTTTACCTAGTATGCTCGAGAGTCAGGGAGTTGTGGAGGAATCCAACAATCCAGTGGACAATAATTCAGACTTACCAGTTGTTGAAGCAAGATCTGTGGAAGATATTCATGCTGTTTTGAAGCAAGTGTCCCAAAGTAATCTGGCTGAACTTCCAAAACCACTGGAATCAAACGATTGTTCTGCAGAAGTAGAAAAAAAGGAAGAGGTTTCCACAGAGCAAATTGAATCATCAAGCAATGTACAATCTTCTGTTCAGCTTAACAGTGTGACTGTCGCTGATGAATTAAAACATGTACCCCAAGAAACATCTGAAACCTCTAGTTTGGAGACATCTGATGACCAGAAGGAAAATACCGCTGCTGGCCAGGAAAACAGTGTGTCTGCCGCCGATGAATTAAAACATGTATTCGAAGAAACAGCGGAAACTTATAGTTTGGAGACATCTGATGACAAGAAGGAAAATACTGCTGCTGTCCGGGAAAACAGTGTGATCACCGCCAATGAATTAAAACATATATCCAAAGAAACATTTGAAACTTCCAGTTTGAAGACATCTGATGACAAGAAGGAAAGTGCTGCAAGTCAGGATCAACTTCCTGCTCCCATTGAATATGAAGCTCCAGCGATTCTGACTGAAAATGGGAATCCAAAAGGACCATGATTAAGAAAGAGTTTGTTGGTCTTGCTTTTCCTCTATTTTCACCACAATGGTGCTGTTGGTTTGGAGTTGGTTATTTGTCAAATCTTGGGTTAATAGTAGCTGCTGCATTTGGTTCACTTTTTGATTGATTGATTTCTTCAAGAATGAGTTTTGGTTTGATTTCTTGAAGTATGTAAGTTTTTCTTGTTTTCATTCACCTTTTTGAGAGTGAGCAGGTTGAATTTTTTTTTGAGAAAAATGTTGTTTTTACTCATTTCATATTGTAAATTTTTGGATGTAGAAGTGATGTATTGATCATTTTGGAGTATATGTGATGCAATTTTTTCCCCTTGTATCCTTCTGAACTTTGGTTTGTTCCCAATTGAGATGGTCTTTATACAACTCCCTTTGGTGCCTCATATTCCTCCCTCTATATTACCAGGATCATATATATATATATATATATATATATATATATATAAAGGTCAACTGGCTTAAAATATAAGCAACTAAAAGATAATTGGCCTGAGAATGGGAAGGATGTTCGATATTTATTTTAGTTTCTTGTCGCCCATTTTTAATAATAAGAAAACAGTGGGAAGCAAATGCAGGGCCACACTGTCATTTAATAAATTAATAGCAATGTTTTTCAAGCATACCTGTCTATGCCAGAATTCACCGTTTGTAAAGAAAGAGACCAATAACCTGCAGCAGCTTAAGCAGGAACGGAATTTCTCTGTATCCCACGAAAATTTTTCTAAAATATTAGATAAAAACATTAACACCAAAATCCTTTACCATCGAAAATGGTCATATGGTTGGGTCACTTCCAATAAATTTCCAAGGACGCCCAATATTATTGAAAAACTTTCAAAGATAATAGACATTAAGAAAAATAATTATCAATCAATGTTAGGTGAGGAAACAGAGCCAATTGGTCCCTTTCATACATGCCTTTTTAGTTATCTTTTAGAGGTTTTATTTAGGGCGGTTGCCGACTTGACTCTTTCAATTTGTATGTGATAGACATGGGCAATGTCATTATAAATTGATTGAACAACATACCAACCACTGAAAGTTCATGAACTAAAAGAATCTTAATGATTTCTTTTTTTTTTAAATTAACTTTTCGAAAGAAAATAAATTTTTTATATGCCCCATTATTTAATTTAAATTAACTCTTAAGAAATTTACTTGTGTTTATAAGTGAAAACTAATATAGTAACATGGTGATTTTAAAAATTATTTTGTGACAAATAACAATAATAGAATTAGCATTGTTCTGTATTTTTTTCCCCCCTCAAAGACACAGATGACATAGAAAATGAGAAACAATGAAAATGATAATGAATGCTAAAGCACCTTTTGTTGCTTTCAAAAATAACTGAAAACAAGAAATAGATAGCTTTCACTTTATACAACAAGAGTTAAAAAGAGAAATACCAGCGAGAGTAGAATATTGATGAGATCCTAAACCGGCAAAATGTTGCATTCTGAATACCCTGTTAACATAGTATCGAACTATTTTTTGTTTTGGACATTAATCATAGACTTGCACCTTAAGTTTTTTAAAAGTTAAAACATGAGTACAACAATTACAGCCATATCCGTGATATTAAACTTCCACAATGCTGTTCAAAGGAAAATTGGTCATTAACAGAAAATTGATCATATACAGTGTTGAAGACTCAAAACTACATTCACTCTAAAGATACAGGTGTGACTCATTCTCACAAGCTGGGCATCATATCCACAAGATTTTTTCTTTTATTTTTTTGGAAAAATAAGAGAGTAAGACGGAGGAAAAGACAATAAACCCTACTGCTTTTGCTTTTTCTGTGCCGGCCCTGAAGAAATTGCGGCCTGAAAAAAAAATTGTCCATAAAACAGTTTCAGATTTATTTTTCTAGAAGAAACAGCTATAAGAAGATGAGGGTGAACAAATATCCTGAAACAATAGTTTAACCTGATTTCGATGGGGATGGGGACAAGGAATAAGACCAGAAAAGCCACTGCAAAAATAAATTTTACTGACATTTCTCTTAACCAGTGAAGGCTTCTCATGTCGATCTTTTAGGTTCCACTAAAGCATTCAGAAGCAACATATCAGTTAAGGAAACTTCTCAACAGATCAGGTGTTGTGACCAAAAAAGTTATATTTTAAGATTTGATAAGGAATTAACATGAAATATTTAACCATCTCCATCAGTGAAGAATCTAAATTTTTGAAACATCACTGATTTGGAAAGTTCCATTACTGCAGCCAGAAAACAACCTACAGGACAAGAATAACGCTATTGCCATTACCTTGTTAATTTGTTTCAAGTTCTTGTTGTCCTTAAAACAAATGTTTAAGAAGAATTTATTTTCTCGAATCTAAAGATTTATTAAATTAATTTATTATCAGTTTACTCTTACTACCAACAAAAAAAAAAAAAAAAGTGTTTAAGCAACAAATCAATGGCCACTAAGATTTATTTTCCAACTTTCCTTCATGATTGTAGCATTACAAAAACAAGCATACTTACCATGCTTGAGAGTTGTTCGCTGATGTAGGTCAATGATCTCAACATAGCTTCAAGTGTATCTTTAGTAAGCTGAAATTTCACCTCAGTTTCTCCTGAAGAAGACTTAGTGTAATCTTGCAACTGCAAGCAAGGACATATAATGAAAATTTCATTTTACCATAAATTGATGAATTGCTGAAAGAATAAAATCACCATGATACACTGTTTTAACTAAACAGAGAGGTTGTACTCTCAGCATTTCAGGTTGAGACTACATATTAAGTGTCAGAGCAAAACTTACGATTTTCAACAACAAATCATGGGTAGTGTCCATTTGCATCGCTTCTCCAGGGGTTAAAAGAGCTTCTTTGATGTTCATAGCATTTTTTAATTTTTGTGTCTCATTTGTTAACGAAGAAGAGTTTATGGAAGATCAAAAAACCTATTTTAACTCACTAACAGAAGCTAAAATTTGGACCTTTGGAACAGTTAAATTTTTCTAAATACCCTTATTTCATTTTAAAAGTTTTACTTCATCTCTCATAACATTGATTTCAAAAACTTAGCTGTTAAGATAGTTACAATTTTTGCTAAAAGATGTGCAAACTTAACAACTAATGGTTTTTTCATTAAAAGCTCTACAAGTACAAAGTTTATTTTAAGAAGCTTTACTTAATAACTTATATCAAATGGGTCCTAATTCTGCTTCAACAAATTTGAGAATTGCTTTTCTCAAAATATAAAAGACAGCAATCATAAAACTGTTGCATAGAACTTTCCTGCAGTGTTTAGTCATGCGTCTATCAATCCAAAGTCTTCCCACAATTTGGTGAAATGCATGTACCAAAACCCTAAAGTAAGTGATACTTGGATGATACTAATCAAAAGAATAACATGAGATAAAACTTCAGTGGAGCAATAGCTTCTTGGGCTGGACATGTAATTTATCATCGCCACTGTACTTGACCATCTAGAACACTTAAATAGAGATATAACTCTGCAGGCTCAACATGTGACATTTAAGGGCAATGATATGCGATTTACAAGGCTAGAAATCAATTCAAAGTAACAAAATCAAGTTACTGAATACTTCTCTTTCCGAAAAAAATCAAGCTAGTTTAATGAAGTGTAACAACATGACTGTTTCTTTGATGAATACTGTTTAAGGACTTTCCAGTCTTTCTATTCCCTGCATAGACTTTCGCTTTTTAAGTACCTCTCATTGCTTCTGTATTCTACTGGGTTATTTCATGATATGGACTATTTTAAAAACATTTAAACTCTTCAATAACAGCAAGCACTTACAAAAGTCACTATGCCTTTCCAATTATTCAAAGAAGTTTTGAAATTAAATATTATCTACAGAAGTGTGAATCTAATTTGATATTGCAAGTTATGTTACTCCCAGATAACCAATTCACTGCAAACAATAAATAAATAATCATTTATTTATTTAAGAAAACATCCTGGCTCTTCGTAATTTTACTCAGCCCATTTATAATTTTAAAGGAGACCATTTCTTGATAGCATACCTTAAGACTTATTACAGCCACTCTATTAGCTGGCACCGAGTTGCATTTCTCCATGGTCCATGTCATGGACTTGAGGCAAGGTAGACTTCCCTAAACATCAATGAAAGGTAGTTATACATGAAAATCCCAAGGCATTTTATATTCCAATATATGACATGTTTAGTAAGACTCTCATACCGCATTGCCAGGTCGAACAAAATCACACTGGAGTGGCATGGGTGCCACAGTTGTATCAGCAATGACTGGTGTACAAACCCCTAGCTCATTTTGATTAAAACTGCTGATGGGATCATCTTGACGAGGCCACAGTGGAGTCGAAATCACAGATGGGAAAGATGCAAAAGAAGGTGGCACACTTGTTTTGACATGATAGGAGACACTGGTCCTTGACAATGGATGCTGCATAAGATGATTTTCAACAACACAGTTAACAAATGACAGAAGAAGCAAAACAATAAGTTGGCATATATAAATAAGACTATTGATATTGAATTTCATGGACAACAGACAAACAGTGAGAAATAACGCAAGAATGCAATGCATAATCGGTAATTAAGTAATAGGCGGTCAAAATTTAAGCATCAGTAGCTGATGAAAGGGGAAAAAAAAAAGTGATTCACAATTATCCTAAAATATAGTAATTCACCATTTTTTTGACATTCAATAAGACAGGTAAAAGCTTTAGATTAGATATCTAACTTTCAGTGTATCTCTATTTCTACCTAGTATTTTGGCCAAACTCTAACTCCACTTATTAATTTTAGCTAGACGAAGTACAGAGCCATCATCTATGATTCTGTGACACAAGACAACATTCAACTAAGCCACAACCTCTGTTAGAATTTAGAAACTAATAACTACGAAAATTATCTTTTAACTAAATACAGTATACATCTATAGCATAACATATCATCACATACTGACACATCTGTTGTCTATGGGCAATATCTTTTAAATAAATTCAGTATGCATCTATCGCATAACTATCATCAGATACAGACATGTATCTTGTTTATGGACAACATATTTTTAACTAAGTTGAGTATACATCCATGCATAGCGTATCATCACATATGAACACAAACATTGTTTACGCACATTTTCTAATTTATACTCGTGAGATATATATACAGATTTTAAATATTTTATTTTTTAACGTAAAGATTAATTTTCTAATTCATGATAAATATAGAAAGTTTTAGATCAGATCAAGTTTTGAAAGAAGGCACCTGTTCTCTGGAAAATTCCTCTTTCCATTGATTCTGATATTTCTGAAGCAACAATATAAGACTGCTTTGAAGATCTAGTGAAAGATCAGGTGGAAACAACTTTAAAAGATCATCACTTGCGAAGTTCTCCCGTACACATGTTCTGATAAGCGAACGAAGGCATGCCAAAACCTATGGTCAGATTTTGATGTATCATTTGCATGCTGAAAATGATTTAGAAACATCATGCACTTTAAATATCAACAATGACACAAATTTAAAGTCGCTAATAATGCTACCGTAAAATGCAATTTCTCCAACAGCATTTGAAACGGTTTTACCATCTAGCAAATGCTTCTCTGTTTCCTGAAAAGCAATTTTGGTTTTACCATCTAGGAAGCAGTTGCCTTTCTAAACCAAAATTGCTTTTCAGGAAACACTTTTCAGGTGCTTTACTTAAAAGCTCTCATCAAATGTTTCCTTGAAAAAACTCCCCAAGAACTATTGTAGATTGTGTTTGTTAGAAAAACACCTGAAAGTGCTTTTTAGAAACTTCATAAAGCATTTTAGGAGCTTCTCTAAGTGATATTTCCATAAAAAGATCTGGATATTTAACGCTTGGGGAGAAAAAAAAATTAAACAGCTTCAGTTTCTTATTGAATCCAAACCACTCCCAATCACACCCTTAACTGACACAAAGTAAAAGCAAAGACACCAGAAAAGTAACATAATGTTCGAATAATTATTTACATAAAACAAAAAATTTCGAAAGTTTTCCTTCTCCGTCCAGAATTCTACAAAAACCTAAACGAAATTATAACCAGTCTTAGAACGATACAGCAAATTAAAATGAACATGTGACTAAAGAAGAGAGTGAGATAATTACAGGATCGATTTGGGCGGGAGAAGAAAGGTTGAGGAGAGACTGAACGCGAGATTTCTCTGTTGACCGAAGACCGGTTTTTCTGGTTTTCCACAGCGTGTTCAGTATGTCGTCAAGTGCTTCTTCTGAATTAATGGCAGATAGCTTGTGCAGTTGCAGGTACAGTGTGTCTCCCTCCATTCTCTGTTCTTTGTCCTTCCACTGCTTCCGTCGCGCTGCTCCTGCTAATACCCAGCGCCGTAACGTTACTGGACTCGCTTAAACTTTTGGGCTTTGTAGTTCTTGGGCCGAAAAAATGAATTCGGTCCAACACAAACCGTTCCTTCAAATTTATTTGCTGTTCCGGATTGCTAATCGGAAGAATTTTAAGGCTTTTTTTTTTTTTACACAACGTAGACTTTTCTCTTAATTTTTCAATCAATATTTCATTACTCTTTTATAATTTTTTTAATATTTTATTATTTTTTTAATTTTATTTTTCGATTCAATTAATTTATATTTTAATTTATAAAATAATAAAAAAAAAAAATATTTAAATTATTAAAAAATAAAATTAAAATTTAAAAAATAATAAAATATTAAAAAATATAGGAAATAACATATTATTAACTTAAAAATCAGAGAATGAGACATTCTCCCTTATTTTTACCATACAATTAGAATTTTAAATTATTTTTAGGTTAATTTATTAACTATTTTTATTTTTGTATATAATATTCATAAAGTCTGGATCATTAGCTTTTAGGAATTATTGATTTAATCAGTTGTAACTTGTAACATTGCTAAAAGTTCTGAAAGTTGTGGTGCATATATATGAAACTATTTGAAGGTGATGATGAGTTATTTTTAAAAGTTGACAAGCCAAGTCAAGGCTTATCAATGATAATAATATAACCCAAATTTATCTGTACAGCATGTAGCACTGTTAAATTATTGCACAAGAATTTAAATTTGAATTATTGAAAAGACATGTAAAGTTTGAAATTTATCCAATAAATAATATAACACAAATCACTTACTCCTAATCCAAAGACAAAATATCTTCCTTTTCTTTTAAGAAACTTACGCCATTTCACTGTAAACTTTTCAGTAATTCAATTAGTAATATGATTACAAATATTGTTATTTCGGGTTAATTAATAATGAAATTGAAAAATTAAATATATAATTATTTAAAATTACTCTTAGGTGTTTTGATGAAAAAAAAAAGAAAAAACATTTTTGGTTGATGGGCCAAACTAAAAGGTACAATTAATACGTCACAGAAATCTAAACACATGCGTACTTATTCATAAAAGATAATGGGCCCCCACTGCGCTCCAGATCTACGGCCACCCTCTTCCCACGTAGCAATCATTTTTTTATATTTTAAAAAAAAAAGAAAAAGAAAAATAAAAAAAAGGAAGAAATCCCCAACTCTTTCGACAACAGGTTACCATATCTCTCTCCTGCAAATACAATTACAAAGAGACCCAATTGGTTTTAGGGTTTTTCTCTTAATTCTCAGGGGTTCGTTTTTGTCTATGCTCACAGAAATCTACGGTACGATTTCCTCCTCTCGTAGTTTTAGTCTTTTAAACCTTCGATTAATTTTTACTTCAGTTTTTTTCACTTAATAATTCTGCAGTTTCGTTTTTTTTTTCCGAATTTTCTAGTCTAATTTTGCTGAGAGGCTACTTTAGTTTGGTATTCGAGGAAGTGTGGTGAAAACTCGAAGAAAATTAGGAAATAAGTAATGAAAATTTGATAGTAAGTAATTAGAATTGTTTTGCTTTTAATTTTTCCCCCCTCACCAGTTTTTCCTCCTTTTGGAAACAAAATGGGCTGAAATTCTTCCTTTCTGCTGGTTTCTCAAAATCTAGTTGTTTAATAGTTTTGGCATATATATATTTTTTATTTTAGAGTTTATTATGAAGTGTCTATACAGGAGATGAATCAGTCTCCGTGTTCTATTTAATTTTTGATATTTTTGGTGGGGTTGAAGTTGACTTGTTTACTCATAGCATAGACGGAACGGGCTTCAGTGACGGAGTGTTAAGACACTTTTTTCTCTTCTCTTTGGCATCAGCGGCGATTGAATTTCAAAAATACTTATTCTCCTCTGTAAATCTGGTTGAGTTTATATTGTATCTTTTGAGTATTTTTGTTATTGGAGGGTAGGGTTGTCTTGTCTACACTTTTGTTTTTATAGTCACTAGTGTTCAGCTGGAAAGTATTTGTCTTCCGATCATACATATATCTACACTTATAGATATCTGGGATGATCCTGGTTTTTGGGAACAACTTGATCACCTTTCGTCGATTCCTGATACAATCACTGGATTTTTTTTTTTCTTTTGCTGCATAGAAATAAAGGAAGCAAAGAATTTGTGGTTATTTGTATTGAAGATTGAGATGGTTTCTGACTCAAGTATCATGTCTCCTTATTGTTTTTATGCAAATTTTGGTGATAAGAATTGGGTAGTTAACTATCTTTTGAGGCTGGAAATTATTGTTGAGAAATCTGTCATGCAAGCATATGACCTGTTCTTGATTGGCTTGGGCCTGATGTTGAGCACGTGATTTCGCCCTTATTTTTTGTACTTGTTACTAGTTAGAGTTAAATGATATGAGTAGGTGCATCTAACAGACACAAAAAAGTCTAGTGATGATGTGTGCATCTCTATCCCTTCTATTGCTCTTTCCCAAAATTTGTGGAAAAAGGTTTCTTGTGCTCTTGCTTTCTCAAAGTATATATCCAGCTCATCATTTATGGATTCTTATATGCATATGGCAGTTGAAAGCATCTGTATGTTTTCTTTCTCTTCTACGAACTCCACCTTCTTAGTTGTCTTTGTTACATGGCATGAAATTTTTAGTTTATGCATGGGGAAAATGGCGTTTCTCTCAGACATCCTCATCAGTCTCTCTTTAATTTCCCAGTATACCGACTGTAAAACGCAAATTGCACCTGAAAGCTCTTGTATGGTTACTCTCTCTTGGATGGACTCCACCTTCTTTAGTCCTTGTCACTTCACAGTCTGAACTGAAATGATTTTATTTTGTGCATAAAATACCATTTCTCACACCTTTTCATCATTCACTCTTCGATTTGCCAATCTTCTGATTATAAGTTGCTTAACATTTTCTCCTTGAATTTTCTTATTTTCAAGGCCTGATCTGGTTAAACCTTTTCCTACTGATCTATGCATTAGGATTTTGAAGGGTTGAGGATAATTTGGAAATTCTGTGCTCAATCATTCAGCTCAGGACGAATTTTCATGTTTGGTTTATAGAATGTGTGTAAAATTTGAAATATGTGTTTGTAGACCATTATCTTCTCTTTGTAAAGTTACTGATGATCTTTAATATGTATTATTGATTCTCCTTCAGTCCTATTCTTTATCTTACTCCTTTTTTGTTTAATGAAATTTCATCCTTACAGGCTATTCAGTAGGAAAACAGGGTAACAAGGATCTAACTATGTTTTTTTCTGGTAAGTTGGGAAAATTCTCAATGCTCCCATTTTAATTTGACATGTCCTTTTGATTCTAGAAAGTCATCATTGTAATTGTAGAATCTACGTCAGTACCATTGCTGTTCTGATTTGTAAAAATTCGCTTGATGTGGATACTACAATAATTTAGATGTTCTCTTTCAAACTTTACATAATCTTGATATTTTTCACCACTTGAATTTTGCCACTCTTTAATTTATTTGGTCTTTTTTGATATCCAGATAATGTTGCATATAATCCTTGGTCTAATGCATCCTTATCAGATTGAATATATCTGTGGATGTATATTTATGGATATCTTTAGTGCCAAACCTTGGTTGTGGTTTATGATAAGAATTCTGAGGAGTTTGTCTGTGCTCTGTTTTTTCTTTTTTTTTTTTTTAAACTTGAGTAATTGATTGACAGAAAATATATTACAGTAAGGGAAAAACTTGTTTGTGCTCAAATATTCTTCAACTCACATGCTTTATTTCTTTGTTCCCTTTGATTGAATAGGAGCCATGTGTACTTACAAAAAGGGGGAAAAGAAAAAAAGAGCTCATGAGTGAGGGCAAAAGTGATTTCTTTTGGCTGAATAACTGACTTTTAAGTTTTTGTTTTGTATTTAATGTGTTAAAACATTTTCGAACTTCATTTATTTTCTTATCACCTTTAGCTCTGAACAAGGACTAGCTTTTAATGTGTTAAGACAGTTTCGAAATTCATTTATTTCTTATTACTTTTAGCTCTGACCGAGCACTAGCTTGATTTTTCCTTTCTTTATGTGGACATTACTACTTTTCATAACCAGGGTGCTGGGCAAATGCTTTCACGCTTTATGTGTAGGATCTGAAAACACTTTTCAGTGTTAAATACTGAGGAAAATCAGATTTTTGTGTGAGCTCTGATATAAAGGCATATTTGTTCTGCTGGACATAGCACTTGGATAAGTCTAGATTCATGTCAATTTATCAGATAAAATGGTTTAATAATATTGATAAACTCTGCTCTCAAATCTTTTGATGAAGTTTAGAAGATGATGAGTGTGCCGGGATATGTCTTTATTGGCACTTATCCTTGGTACTTGATGAAGGATGGTTTTATCTGATTTTATTCTGCTTGTTTTGTTTTTTATAAAGACCTTTTATGTACAACTGAAATTATCAAATGTTTGTTTTTAATTTATTTTTTCACTTACCAGAATTGCTGCAGAATACATAGAAACTTTTTAAATAGCAGGATGAGCAACGAAGCTTTTGATGGACAGATTTTGGCCGAGAAGTTGTCAAAACTTAACAATTCACAACAAAGCATTGAATGTATCCTTTTTCTTAACAGATGTCGCATTGTTGCTATTAAGCTGTTAATTCCTTCCAGTATTCTTAGATCTGATCATGTCATGATAGAAGTTGGCTCATTTTTTGGGCATCATATTGATTCAATTCTCTAGTTGTGTGACCTTGATCATGCTGTAATTGTCATCTCTTGATCTTTTCTTTTGTTAATGGTTCTTACTATATCTTGAATTCTGTACTTCACAAATCCAGGCAGTAGTCTACACTCTTTTTGCTGGCTATGAAGCTAAGCATAAGAGCTAAGATCATAATTGATTCTAAGCTTCTTTAGTACCGTACTCTCTGAAGCTGATCTTTTGAGCCTCCACATTATTTAATAATATTTATCTTCATTGTTATTAACTAGTTAAACTAAACCATAATATATTACGGTGGGACCAAATAATTTACAGGTAGATTAGCTTTTAACCCCTATTTATCTGCTGTAATCTTTTTGCTCCTTAAAATACGTGGCCAAGTAGTGCTGCTCATCCACATATTGCAAGTATATTTATGTCTGTTTATTTGCTTAATTGAATAGGAGAAGGAGAAATGTGTTTTAAAATAAAAGAATAGAGAAACACGAAAGTGGACCAGATCTGCACAATCAGCTGAAGAACAAAATGCTATACAAAAGCAATCTAAGATTCCCTATAACTGTACACCCTATTGCCAAAGACCGCCTATCACCCCTTTACAATGATAGCATTAAAATGTACAAACTATTTTTCACCACTTCGCAATTTTATTTATATTTTTTTCTTTGCAATTGAATTTTGCTTCTCTTACTTATTGGTTTGATTCTTATGGTATGAATTTCCTCAGCACATATTCAGCATTGTCCCGATGGTGTATTAATCACCGTAAGAAGGCAAAACAGATTGTCGAAACATGGGATAAATTGTTTAATTCTTCCCAGAAAGAGAAGCGTGTTTCTTTCCTGTATTTAGCCAATGACATTTTGCAAAATAGTAGACGAAAGGGCAGTGAGTTTGTGAATGAGTTCTGGAAAGTTCTTCCTGCTGCTCTGAAACATGTTTATGATAATGGTGATGAATATGGAAAAAAAGCAGTGACCAGACTGGTAGGTTTTTCCATATGAAGTTATCCTTTATTGTTTGTGTTGCATCCAATGTTTCTTGAGAATTGTTTTTGATGCAAGGATCTGAGGTGTTTTTGTGTACACTGCATGGATGGTTGCAGAAGCTTATTAAATGTTTTTGGTGAAGATTTAGACTTATATCTGTTTTTTTTTTTAATTTTTAATTTTTTATTTCTCATGTGTGCACCTGGTCCTCTTCTGTGATTGTTATAAATTATTTCTGTTTCTTTGGGGGAAGAAAAAAACTAATGTTTGCCTCACCACTGTTCTTTACCTACCAACAGGCTTCTTTGCTCATTGTCTTTTTTAAAGGAATTATTGTTTCAGATTCCTATTTACCATATTATTGCTAAGATAGATTTGGCTAATTCCAACTTGGAGTAGTAGCATTTTGTTGAATTGCTGTATATGGTCTCCCAACATGGAAATGATTGATCCATTAGGGGTAGGAAACTGACGAAGAACCTTGTTAATTATTATAGGAAATGTTTTATTTAGGAATATTACTTGTTTTGGTGGTTTATTACGTTAGATTTAGCTTTGTTATTTGAGTAGGATTTTTTTTACTTGAAGTAGATTATGTTCTTTTCAATTGTATTAATTGGCCTTGATGAATTTTCCTTGAGCATATGAATGATTTGAATTGTCTGTCTTCTCTTTCTCTATATTCTCTGTACCTCGGATTACAAGAAAGTAAGAATTAAAGAAAAATTGCATCTCCGCCCCAGATGTCATACAACCACTTCAAAGTGCCCAATTTGTGGTATGACTGCCTTAAGTGAATGCAGCCAATCACAGCTGTATGTAGTCTTGTAGGAAAATATTCTTTTATTGCATCTGCAGTAAAATGATGATGTGGCTTTAGGCCAGAATCTGAATGGTGCTAGTGTATATATAGCATGATGGATGGAGTATTTTTTGTAGACCTCCTTGTGTGTTATGCTTCCAGTTCAGAATGTACATTTTTAGACCTCTTGTGCATAGTTAAGCTTGTAGTTTAGAATGTCATTAATGTTGTCGATGTAGGCTTAAAACACCATGGGTTGAGATTCTTTAATATACTCATTTTAGATCTATTTAGGTTAAATTACAGTTTTCAAATGCATTACAAACTTTCCCATTCACTACGATTCTTTAACCAAAAGAATTGATTAGATATTGATAGCATAAAGTATAAAAAATGTTTAGTAACCATTTTTTGGTTGTTGGTTGGTTCTGTGCATTGATTTCATTATATACGTCTATTTTCTTAGGTTTAACAAACTTCCTTTTACCTGTTTGACAGGTTGACATATGGGAAGAAAGAAAAGTTTTCGGCTCTCGAGGGCAAAATCTTAAAGATGAATTGCTTGGTAAGAATTCTCATCCTGTTCCAGCGAGCAATGGAAAGAGCTCAAATCCCATCAAGATAGTGAAGAGGGATGCTAACTCTGTGAGACTTGTAAGCTTTTATCTGCAACGTAACAGTTTCATATTCTGAATGGTTTACTTTCAATTGCCTTCTACATTTATTTTATTTTCTTTACAATTATGTCATTTTGTAAATGCCTTCATTGCTTCTTTATCTTAACTTTAGAAATTGGCTGTTGGAGCTCTGCCAGAAAAGATACTCACTGCCTTTCAATCAGTACTCGATGAACATCTTAACGAAGAAGCTGCTTTAAACAAGTGTAATGTTGCTGTACAACATGTGGGTAAAATTGGTGAAGATGTTGAAAATAATTCAGTTCAAGGTAGTTTTCCATGGGTTTAGATGCTTTCTTCTTGCAATAATATTAATTTGTGGTTTTTTGTAAAATTTAGTGGTTTAATTCTGATGATATTGTTGAGACTTGAATGGAAAGATATTGTGAAAGTGTGCCATTCTGTTTTATGTGTACACTTTTGCAAGTCAGTTGTTTAATGTGATGACTATCTTTACTTATGTAAAAGGGGAAAGGTTTAACTATCTTGCTTCAGAAATGGTGCTGGGTGCTGACAATTTCCAAGCAGCATTCTGTATTCATTTACTGTCTCTACAGGAGAAACTAAAGCTGGTTGGATACTTTAAAAATTTAGCTCTAAGTAGTTAAGATAAATGAATACAGAATGGCAGTGATTAATAATAGAAGCAACAAATATGCTATGCGATCCAAAATGACTACAATAGGTGCTTCACGGAAAGCTTCTTCATTCTTAATTAAAAAAGAAAAAACTGAAAGCTTCCTTATTCATGTGGAGCTGATGTTAAAAATCTGGATTTCGAAATGGGTTAATTCTTCTGCAATCCAACTCAAAGCTTTTGATAAAATTTTGTTAAAGTTATGTAATCATTCGTGGCTTTCCTGAAATTTTTTTGGTTGGTAGAAAGAAAGGGAAGAGCGGTAAAAACTAGTTGAGGGGGACAAACATTGTTAAGAGAGCTAAGTTGACAAAATTTTGTTAAAGTTATGAAATCATTTGTGGCTATCCTGAAATTCGTTTGGTTGGTAGAAAGAAAGGGAAGAGAGGTAAAAACTGGTTGAGGAGGACAAACATTGTTAAGAGTCTAAATGCTATTATTGGGCCTTTTCTAGTAGTTAAAGTTTTTAGAATTGATGGTTTCTTAACATGTTGACTGAAAGATCTCATATTTGAATTCCTGAACCCTGATAATTACATCTAAAAATAAACAAGTCTGCCCATGTTTGGATCTATGACATGTCTAGTCAGTTAATTATTTAGTCATGACATGGTGGGAATTGTTGGAGTTAAATGTTATTTTTGGGCTTATTTTCTCTCACTGTTTATCTTTGGGAACTGACGGTATTCACTAAATATCATCCTTATTTCTTGCTTTTGTATGTTTTGGATGCTTTACCCTCGTAATATTCTTTCTTCAACCAATAGAGTGAAGCAGACGTATTTGAGTATCATGACTCGCCATTTTGTTGCTCTTAGTATCACTAATTTCTATGTTTCTGTATTGCCTTTCGGGGAAAATAAAATGGTTTTCAGTTTTTCATACCTTGGCTTCTATATCATTTCCATCAGGAAATCAGCATGGTTCTACATTGGTGGATCAGCTGGAAGAGCAGGAAAATGTCCTGCAGCAATGTGTTGGACAACTGGAAAGTGCTGAAACAACTAGGATTGCCTTGGTTTCCCAGCTTAAAGAAGCACTTCTGGATCAAGTAAGTTCTGCTTCAATTTTCTTTTCTCAAGCCTATAATTACAATGCTAAATTTCACTAGTTTTGCTACCTACTGATTTAATATTTTTTTTTAGGAATCGAAGCTGGAGCTTATCCGTGCACAGTTGCAAGTAAGAGTTACTATCTTCTGTATTTGTTCCTTAGAAGTGATTGCTCATGATGTTCAGTAGCTAACAAGGTATTAGATTCTGAAGTACCTATTTGTTAGCAAATCATGATTAAGACATGGGATGGTGGTTATACTGTTTTATGGGTGTATATTACATTAGGTAGAGCAATTTGATGCAGTAGGTTTATTGCAGAAAATAAGCTATTATGTTTTGTAATTTTAGAAATTCTTTTTTGGATGTAGCCAGCTGATTGTATGTATTGAGGACTACAGAAACTTTGTGCTTATCATGTCTGTGATATAGGAGAAGCACACATGAAGAGCTTTAACTAGAGTAGTCACTTGTCAGCATTTTTTTGAAGTATTTATAGAGTTGTGATATAGGAGTACCACATATTCCTTCGAAGCTTTAACTAGAGTAGCCAATTGTCAGCATTTTGTTGAAGTCGTTATAGAGTTGTGGCCATGAGTAGACAAAATAGGGTCTGACCAAAGGATAGATGGTTGACTGCATTTTTATAACACCGGCATCACTAGTTAATAGGTTTTATTTAGGTTGTATCGATAATTATGTATACGCATAAAATCCTAATCATTGATAATGAACTTAATGAGCATCATCCATAATATAACTTCCAATTTTTTACAAATTATAATCCTACAAAACTTTTGTTAAGCGATGTAAAATGAGTTAGTATTATTAAGGTTGAATTTGATCTTTCCTGATATAAAGTGGAGAAGAGGAGCACTCCTTATATAATTCTTCAATGCGTCTTTGATTATTGCAATATGGAATGGTTGCAAGGTGCTAACATGTATGTAACGACTAGAACTCTGTTACAGTGGTAACTAAATGAACTTGTTTTTGCAGAACACTTAAGTGCTCCCAAATACCTATAGATAAATGTGAGTGAAACTTCAAAAAGAAAAAAAACAATTGGAAATTTCAAATACAAGTGTTTATTAGAATCATCAAAAAAAAAAAAAAGGGAATGCGTTTTTTTTCATTTGATTTGTTTTGGGTGTTTGTTTTAGAGAATTTTTAATGCAAAATTTATTGAGAGATAAGAGTGCTAGGGGATTGTCTAGCTCTTAGCATTTTTATTTGGCATGATCTTGAAGTCAAAAACCATAATGCTTAAAGTTAGGCTGGCAGCAGTTGAATTGGATTTTCTTTCGGAGATGGCTTTTGGATTTACTCATGCTTCCTGGTTATTTAAGTCTTTTTTACTGATAAAACTTATGCATATAGGAACCTCTTCTAGTAAAAGTTCATTGACCAGAATGATATGCATATGTGGTTAATATGAGGTCGTGTTTAGGTTTTAATTGTAAATTAATGAGATGACAATTTCTTGTATGTGGCATTCTGCTAGCCGTGTTCGAAATGTTGTGTGAAATTTTATGGTTGATAATTTCATTCAGTAATAAATATGACATTTAGCTCTTTAATGGAAGGTTCAAGTTGAAGCTACCCTTTTGTGTCCTTCTGCACAAGCAGTCTTAACATCCGGTTAGGCCAGGGCAACTCGTGAAGCATTGGTAGTTAGGCATTCACATGAGTTAGGTTGTTTGTTTTTTTGTAAGTTAACTGTAATTGTAAGATATTTGTAGTTGAGCGGAAAAAGTGAAATTTCTTGATTTTTATCTGCATGGGAGAATGCCTTAATGGTTCCTTAATTTTCCCTTTTAACTGCATCCTTATTAAATTCATTTATTTTCAACCATTTAAAAATAATCCCATAATTTTATATTAATTATATTAATAGTTAGAATAGATTTTACAACTTTACCCATTTACAACAATGTAATAACATAACCTTTTGTTCTTCATGCATATTTCTTTTATTCAAATAGAGATTTTAAGCCATCTTACCAGATCACACAAATACACACATACAAGTATATCTTATATCATATCAAAAACAAAAAATTATGTGTTAAAATAAAGTACATATTTTTTCAATGCTTTTTTCATAAATTATTAAGTCAGCAGAGTCAAATTACTTTATTATAATGCTCAGACAATTTTATTTTCATCTTGTAAAGTATTTGACTTTCATAATATATTCTTAACATATAAATTCAAGTATAGAATTAATAGGGCTTATATGTCAAATATTAAATTTCAATTGTTTTAACTTTTGTAAAATAAAATAACTTAATGCTTATAGTTAGATGTTAGAAAAAGGAAAACAAACTTATCATTCAAACTATTTAGATCTCAGACAGAAAAAACAAACACCATCTTTATCTACCAAGTTTGTGCAAACAAGGGTCATTTTGGAAGCAATTTGGACCTCTCTATAATATGTTTTTGAGCCTTCTAAATAAAAGACAAATGGTCATAAACTTATTCTAATTGTTGTGAGATTGGCGATTGTAGTATTTTTTTTTCTGACATATTTTTCATCTACTATATATATATATATATATATGTATAGTAAGAAAAAAAGTGAATTCATTAAGGGAAACAAACTTTTCAAAAGAAGGGGACTTGTAGTCAGTACAAAAAAGACAACTTGCCTGTAGATCCAAAAAGAGCAGCAAATTATAAGTAAAGAGTATTGTTTGACTCAAATATAGACAAGCGTGATCTTGAGAAACTCTAGCTATAAAGAGTCCTCTTTATTGCACCACTGCTATTTCCCTAGTTGTGAGGAATAAAAAAGAAAGATATATCTCTATATTCGGTGGTACTAGAAGTCCGTGGAGAAGCCTGAAACTTCACCATCCCAAAGATCCTGCTCCTCTTCCCCCACAAAATCTTCAATAATTCTTCATTTCTCTCTAATCACAACATTTTAAAAAAAGTGCACATTTCTATAATATTGTTGCCTTCTTCCTACCTTTACCTTTCCATAAGTAAAGAGCAGGAAGAGCTAAAGGTACTCAAAAAATGGACATAGCATTGTGCAATTTAGACCACAAGAGCCTGGCAATTGGGCAATGAAGGATCACGTGGTCACTGCACTGTGAGTTGTTTTTATACAATACTTACATTTGGAGATAACAACACCTTCAGTATTCTTTTTTGAGTCATTAATGTCTCATTTTCCAAGAGCAATAGATGACACTGACAACTTCACTTTACATAGGACTTTAGCTTTCCAAAGCACATTCGAGGTTTCAGAATAGGACTGTTACAGTCATCGTGAGGGTGCAATAAAAAGACACAGAAGAAAAGATGCTAGGCTTTTCAAGAGTCCACACTCATATCTTCCCTCATATCACGGAGAGAATTCAAAATCCCAACCCAAATGAGAAGAGGAGACGATCACCTGCTATGAATAGAAAGGCCATGCCCCTTGGTCAAAATTAAATAGCCTAGGAAAGAGATTGCAACAAGCAGCTTTGGCAATCCACTTGTCTTTACAAAACCTGATTTTCTGCCATTTTGAACTTCCATACTAAATTCTTTAGGAACTCACTTCTGCCTGTTGAAATGAATGTCGAAGGGGAGAGACAGGATCCTCTGAGCACTTCATCAGAATCCTTGCCACTCCCTTGGATCCTATACTTACTTTGTTAGTGCCAAAGAGATTTGTCTTCTAAAGGGAATTTCCAAAGCCGTGTACCAAGTAAAGCTCGATATCTTCTGAGGTTTCCACCCCAATTCCTCCTTCGTAGTATATATAGATTAGAAGGCTGTTCAACTAGTATATTGAGTTGGTTTTGCGGTCTGTGGAGATCAGATAGTATCAGGAAGTTGAGTGATGAAAATTTTGTTGTTTTAGCTCTAAGATTCACTGCTGCACGCTTTTCGTGCATGAATGCCAAGCAGACTATCTTCTCACACTTTTTTTTTCTATGCTGTATTGGCCTTTCACATTTTAGCTTTCCTGTTGTTCGAGTTGGATATCTCCTTCAGATTATTTGTCTAATTGAGTATTCTCCAATCTCCTGCAAAATGGTAATTATAAACCTAGAGAGATTTTCTTTTACTGAAAGTTTACTAGTTTATGTGCTTGGTCTTGTCTGGGTTGAAGCTTATCAACTGTTTCTCATGTGGATTGCTGCTGATGTTGGGATTTAGCATGTGTCCTCTGATGAAGAGGCAATCTGGTGCTTGTTAGGTTAGATATGTGCTCCTGGTTGCAAGCGTAGGTTCTCTATCCATTATGAAGAAATTTTCGAGCTGGGGTATAAACCTAGAGAGAGGTTTTTCTTTTACTGATTGTTTACTGGTGTATGTGCTTGGTTTTAGGCTGGGTTGTAGCTTATCAACTATTTCTCGTGTGGTTTGCTGCTGATGTTAGGGTTTCAGCTTGTGTCCTCTGGTGAAAGATGCAATACAGTGCCTGTTTGTCTGATGTGCTCCTGGTTGCAAGCCCAGGTCTCTTGTCCCATTTAGAAATTTTCAAGTTGGGAGTATTACATTGGGGTATTGCAAGCCCAGGTCTCTTATTCCATTTCAAAAAGAAAGACATAAGTTAACAAAACACAGCCACAAACCCCCAATGCTCAAGCTTCTACAAAATAAATAAGCAAAAAGCAAACTGTTTAACAAGTTTCGCTTGTATACCTCGAAAGGAAAATTCAGGCTTTTGAGTGCATACACATAAGGTGGATGCCATGGCTCAATATAAATATGTATACATGCTATTTTGTATTATCTATTGGAGACTGGTGTTCGATGGCATGTTTTGGTTTATTAGCGTATATGAAGTTTGTTGTATATAAATTGTTTACTGTTTTTCCTAAAAAGTTGCTTGAGAGATGGAGAAAAGTATGAAAATGGACGGCACTTGCCCAAACTTATGAACTTCATATTTGCATTTTGGCTGACTATGCTCATGGACTGCCTTTAGTCTCAGGGATTTGCAAGTGTCTA
This sequence comes from Azadirachta indica, assembly GCA_022749755.1. NCBI lineage: Eukaryota > Viridiplantae > Streptophyta > Magnoliopsida > Sapindales > Meliaceae > Azadirachta > Azadirachta indica. The sequence goes on from CM040453.1 coordinate 13,278,778, forward strand.
ATATTATTTATATTTCAGATCCTGAAATTCATATCCCTATTACTATTACAGATTTTAATTTTTTTTTTTTTGGTCTTTTGGAGTTATTATCTTAGTCTTTTTAAATACAGTGATGTGATTCTATTTTTGCTTGTGTTCACTTTGGAAGAGTATCTATTTATATTTGCTTTATTATTAATTTGAAATGGACATGTGAGTCAGTGGATTCTGTGCTCGGATGAACAGTAATTGTGGTGCATATTGCAGGTTGCCCGAGGTCAGATCAAGCAAGCAAGTGATATGAGGAGAAGGTTGACATCACCTCTGATCCCTGGTCTTCCAACTACCAGCATTACCCCAGGAATGGAGGCCACAAGAGCAATGGAACCTATTATTCCCTCAGTTCAGCCAGCAAGCACTCTACCTCAACCTTCTCTTAACCAACCTGTTATTTCATTTGCCCCGCTGAAAACTACTGAGGAAGAGAATAAGAAAGCTGCAGCTGCTGCCATCGCAGCTAAACTTGCTGCTTCTACATCCTCTGCACAAATGTTCTCCTCTGTTCTTTCATCTCTTGTCGCAGAAGAAGCTGCCAAGAGTGGTAGCTTAAACTCTGCTGGATTCAGTGCAGGAATGTCCATATTCCCTCCTGAAAAACGGCCAAAACTTGAGAAAACAATGGCCGTTTCTGATGTGAGCAGTTCTGATGTGGGCAATACATCCTATTTTAGCCCCGTACAACAGCAACCTGTAACCAATATGTCAGTTGCACCATCTACAAGTATGCAACCCATGTCCCAAGTGAACCAGATCCAATCTTCATTTGCTCCAGCTCCACCACCACCTCCGCCGCTGCCTGTGTCACCAGCAAATCCGCCAGCAAGTCAGTATGTCCAGTCTACAGGTATGATGGTTGGCGTTCTGCCGTATGGGTTCGGAGCAAATGCACTCCCACCCCCACCTCCTTTGCCTCCGCATATTGCAATGGGTTTAGCAAGACCTGCTTCTCAGCCTCAGCCGCAGCCTCAGCAACCACAGCAACAGCAGCAGCAGCAACAGCAGCAACAGCAGCAACAATCTGCGTCGGGAGGATATTACCGGCCACCAGGCATTGGTTTCTATGGGCAGAGCCGGCCTTCAACTTCACCAGTACCTCGGCAGTAAGCACCCCCGGAAAGTGACGAGCTGTACCTTATTGGATTTTGCAGTCAAAGCCACCAATACTGTCGCAAACTCCTAATTGAGTTTGTTTTGATATCATGATGGCCACAAGGTCTTGCATGAACTGTGCTATTATGTAAATTAATATAAATTTAGTTAGATTTATGTAGACTTCGTCTGAAGTGTTATCATAGACACACACAACACCTTAGGATTCTTCATCTTCCCAACCCAACCCAACCTAACCCAGTTTCTCTACCATGCTCTTATGGTCTGATGAAGTTGTTACAAGTTACAATGTATCATGCGCACTATCCTGTCACTTAGCTCCGTAAACTAAACCGTTAACTTAAACTAGTTCTCTTATATTGTTTGCCTTCAAATTATGTATGCATTTATGTCGCAGCCTTGGGATTCGCCTTTTATCTGGAATTCAAGGAAGCTGCTTGTCTACAGGCCCCTGATGACTGCAGCCTGTAACAGCATTAATATTTCATCATGTTTTCCTGGATGCAGTACAGAAACGATATTGTTCTTACAAGCAGACGCTAACTGCATTGCCGTTTAGAAACCTCATCGTAGTTAATTGGAGGGCTCGTTGGGATTCAGTTTTAACAAACTTTTTTCTCTCCCTTTTTATTTTATTTTTAGCAGTAGCATAGTATGTGATTAGTGATCTTGTTTTCAAGTGCAAGAGCATGTAATTGGAAATAAGATTGTCTCAAACGTATTTGATCGTTAAGAATAGCCTTATTCATACATATAACATATCTGGATGCCCATAAAACGGCAAATTATAATAAATTTATTTATACAAACAGTTGTCGAGTCTAATTGTGCAATGGTGACACGTGGAAACTTAAGCCACGGTTTCTTCAACTGCTAGAATTTGTAGTCATTTTTTTAATTTCTTCCTCACAATTTTTAAAATTTTTTCATTGTAATTATTTTTTTTTTTTTACTTTTGTTACATTTTAAAGTTTTAAAGTGTAATAAAAAATCAATTGTAATTGAAGAATACGAAAGTTGTACAGTACAATTAAATACACCGTAGTCCTTCTGGAATTGCAAAATTTGTTGAAAAATATAATTTTCCAAATACAATTAAAAACAATTTCCTTGCTATTGTTGAATAAAGCCACCTAAAATAAGCCGTCAAGTCGTCTCCTTGACATTAATTAAATAGAAGAAGCGTCGGACGGCCAATCAGAATCCCCGATTTTGTATTTTGCATATTAATAATTCCTTGTATTTCCCCATCTAAATAAATTCCCAACTTTGCTTACTGACTAAGTTTACTAGTATTTGCATTACTTTTTTTTTTTAATTATTATTTAATTAATTTAATTGTATTTTGGTTTTCTAAACTCTCATTGCGACCATCTATTAATTGCAACCTTCGTTTCGTTCTGTTCCTGCAACTAGTTTTATTCTTAGGATACCCTCCTATGCGTTAAATCAAAATTTATCTATCCTTCTTGTTATTTGGTTTCCCTCTTGCGGGCAATTCTTGGAATCTGCTATTTGGGAGTTCTGGAGTTGCCCACTCGCCAATCCTGTTGTTCTGACTATTTCTGGGTACCTCGTTTTCATCTGTTTTCCTGGTATATTTTTTGTTTTCTCTTCTTCGTTTATGCCTTTTCATGGCTTTTGCAGATTTTGGATGGTGATTGTTAGTAGATTTTAGTTCATGTTATTGGGGAATTTTCGTGAATTTGGAGTTTGAATTGGCATTGATTTTTTGGTTTTGGGAATTAGGGTTTAACTATGACATCCAGAACTTTGAGGCGGAGGCTGTATCATGGAGATGTCGATGGGAGAGGCCGTGAGCATTTGGAGACATCTGGGTTTGATAGCTTGAGTGAACCTTTGTTGGGAAACTATCAAGATGATGCTAGGCTCTCTGAGGTTTGAATATGTTAGCATTATAGCTTATTGACAAGACGAGGGAAAAGGGAAGGGTTCCTAAATTGATGATTTTGATATGTTGTTGGCGTAGGTACCTAGAGCAGATATTTGGGACGATGAGCGGAGGAAGGAACACTTGCATTGGTCGTTCATATTCTCTCAGTTGATTGCTCAATGGGCGCAATGGTTGGGTGAGCTGTAATATTCTTTTGTTGATGATTTTCCTAGGAATGCTACAAATTTACAGTTTTCTTGCCCTTTTCATCATTTACCTATGTATGTGATGATTGAGTTAGCTGATATAGATATATTGTTATTTTGAACTGCTAGTTAATGCAGAACTATGAAGCTTGTGCTAAGCTTATAGGCTTTATTTGTGCCATCTTTGGTTCTTCATGGTCAGATGAGAAATTTATATTGGAAATTTCACAATTTGAATTTAGAAGCTTGCGTAAGTTACAACAGAATTGAGAGTAGTTGGATTATTTATAGTAGCAAAACTCAGAGAAACAAAAATTGTAAGCGTGATTTATCGTTTGTGAAATGATAGATGGAATTTTATGTTAGATAAGACACAGATGGATATTCATCCAAACAAATGTGAAGCTAGATGACCATTGTTGCCTGTTTATATCTGTTTAGGTTCAATAATTAATTTCCTTCTGTGGGAATTCACGAATGTAGCTCATTAGATTGAAAACATTGTTATAGGTGGGAAAATTATCGGTGTTTTCTTAACTGAAATTTTTGTTTTGGGCTTTTGTAGCTAATATTTAGCTAATATTATATTTGGATCTGGTTCACTTATTGGACGGATTTTACCTCTAACCTCTGGTACTCAAAATTGATTAAGTCAGTAGCTTTTTCCACCTTCTGGGAATTCATACATATGTGGCTTATTAGATTGACAACATTGTTATAGGTGTTTTATTAACTGAGTATTTGTTTGGGCTTTTGTAGCTAATATTGTTTATGGATCTGGTTCACTTATTGGACGGTTTTTGCCTCTAACTTCTGGTACTCAAAATGGATTAAGTCAGAAGCTTTTTCCACCTTCTCTTAGTCCTCTACAGGTATGTTTTATATTTACTTTATTTGGCCAGCAAGGCCTATATATTTGATTTCTATTCAGGAACAATACTAACATGAAATACACGGTCAGAGATATGAGTATTACTAATTTCTCCAATCTTAAGGAAAAACTATGCATATGAAATTTAATGCTCTAAATTTGTCTCAATTTAGGAAGAAAGGCTTAGACATCTAAAACAACGGCTGGAAGTCCCCTTTGATGGATCTCGGGTAGAGCATCAAGTAGGTTTCATTCAATTTTCTCCAGTTTTTTATTACTTTTTTAATATTTTGCCTCAATGTCATCATTTTATGTTCTTTTGGGTTTCTAAAATAACTGTAATTTGATTTAGTAGTTAAATTCAAAGTATATTTTTATTATAAAGATAAATAAAACAGCAAAATTACCATGGGAAACTTTTAGCCACTCAACCAGGAATCTGAAATCATTCAGTTTATTGAATTGGATTTTATGGTGCATTATAAAAATTTTGCTGTGAGTAGTTCTGAAAAGACTTGTGAACATAAACACGGATTTTGAGTAGGCCTTCAAACAATTTGTGTCTCATTATCTTGTATAGTGTTTATTTATGAAAATGCAACATTAAGTTGTGGAGAATCCTTGTTGATATGCTGCTGCATTTCATTTTTTATCAACGTGTTATTAGTGCTTGTAATAATGGAGATTGGCATGGGTGTTGGTAGTTTTATTAGGGTTATAGTTTTTTCAGAATCAGGAAAAAGTGAAATTTGGGTTTAGAAATTAGGATTACCTTTTTAATCGTAATTACTAAAGGAAAGGGAACTCTAGGGTGGAAAAGAAATGAGAAGTATAAGCCTTCCACCAGCAGAGTTCTGGTGATCATTCCTGCAGGAAAGGGATCATTACATAATCTAGGGTTCTGAAACTCCAAACTGCCGTGGAATTCTGATAGTACTTCACTTTTCTCTTGTTAAAACATTCCAGTGCCTATATAATTTTAAAGCTTAGTTCCACCAGTCTATCACCCTTGATAGCCTAATCTAGATCATGCACTGTATACTTACAAAGTAGTAAAGTAGGAGACAAAACCATGCTGATGAGATATAACAGATAGGTTCACAGACAGTAGCATCCTGCATAATAAGAAAACAGAAACTGCAGTGTGTGTGGATGCACTTTGGATCATAAATAAATATTTACTTATCATTAATTTTACTCTGGTCTTAGTATATATATAGTACTGTGCTATCATTGAACCTTGCACACCCATACCATGATTTATAATGCTTTGTGTGCTTCTAGTGCTAGCAGGAGATGCAGGACGTGTAGCGGCATGTAAAATTTGATTTTTCATTTTATTTCATTGTAAAAGTTTGATGAAAATTTTGAATATTTGGGCTGCAGGATGCACTTAAACAGTTATGGAGGTTGGCTTATCCTGGTAGGGAGCTACCACCTCTGAAATCGGAGCTCTGGAAAGAAATGGGCTGGCAAGGTACAGACCCTTCAACAGATTTTCGGTATGTAAAAGAATTTGCTTGGAATTAGTTATTAATTATTTATATTTCGTATTCAATTCTAAGCTGCAAACCATATTAATGCAATTTTAAAATTATTTGAAGGGGTGGAGGATTTATATCATTGGAGAATCTTATATTTTTTGCCCAGAAGTATCCGGTTTGTCCTGCTTAAACTGACATGGATCTCTTTTATTTAAAGCAGCTGAGATTTTAAATTAATCAGGACAGAGGAATAAGGTTTTGTTGTCATTGTCCTACTAAGATAATTAAATTTGATATTTAGTGATTTGGTCTTATTCAACAGGACTCATTTCAGAGATTGTTGAACAAACAAGACGGAACCAGAGCTGAGTGGGAGTATCCTTTTGCTGTCGCTGGCATCAACATTTCTTTTATGTTGATCCAGATGTTGGATCTTCAATCAGGTAACAGAAATATTTTAAAATGAAGAGACATTTATGCACTCCTCAATCCTGAAAGGCTGGAAAATCACAAAATAAATTCTCAATGATGAAGGGCTTTCGTTCAAGCATATTTCTCTAAGAAATACACTTCCTCATCCCACATACAACCAGCCTTTTGTTTATGACATGTATTTTTACATGCAGGAAAGCCATCTTCTTCAGCTGGAGTCCGCTTTTTAGAACTTATCAAGGATGATGAAATGGCATTTGACAATCTTTACTGTGTAGCCTTTCAAATGATGGATGCTCAATGGCTTGCAAAGCGAGCTTCATATATGGAATTTAACGTAAATTTTTCCTTCCACTGACTCGTACATGAACTTTGTATCAGAAAAATATATACCCTGATTGCTGCTCATATCCTATTTGTTTCTTGTTTTCTGTTAATATGTTTCCAGGATGTTTTGAAGTCTACAAGAACACAATTAGAGCGAGAGCTTGCACTGGAAGATATCTCAAGTGTAAAAGATTTACCAGCATACACTCTGTTGCATAGATGATCATGTCAGACTCTTGAATTGTGATATACATTTTACATCAATGTGTGTTTTTTTTTTTTAAATTTCCCTCTTGTTTTATGGTGGGTGGGGGGTTCCAGTTACAGGATTGTTTATAAAATGTTGTTTCCATATCTGTAACATTACAAAATCACAGTTCTCATTATCATGTAAAGACTGCATAATTTCTTCAAAACAGCTCTTTTTACTACTAGAGTTCTTTATGTTTTCGGGGGATGATATCGTTTTCGTTCCCAAGCTTTGGTAAAATAATAAATTAAGATAGAGTTCACTCATCTTTTACAATTTAGTCCCTTCCACTTCCAATTTCTCTTACAGTATACCTAACTCCATCCTTCCAAAGAAAAAAAAAAAAAGAAATATTTGATTTTTTTTTTTATCGGATTTGAAGGCCTTACAACTGGAAGGTCCTGCCTCAATGCACTTAAAATCTAATAATGATTTTTCTAAATTAATTCTTTTATTTTTGTGGGATTTTTTAATGGGAGAAGGTTTCTCTTTTATAGAAGAGGAAGTCGATGGTCCAATGTGAAATCAAGAAATATTGAATTGGAGACTTAGTTAATAAAAAAAAAATTATAAATTATAAATTTGTTTATAAAATATAAAAGCAGAGGGAACTGGTTGTTATTATTCTATAACAACCACGTACGTCTCTGAACCGAAAATACCTGTCGTTCATTTCTAGCACTTCCGCCAAATGTGTCATCAATTAATTCAAACATTTTCATGTCGGTGCTGCCGCTTTCTTTCAGTCACGCGTTTCATTCATTTCTAATATTTTGGTTTTTAGTTTTTAATTTGTTTTAAGTGTTTTTTAACTTTCGGGTGATAATTTCAGAGTCTTCATCTCTAGTCATGTTGCTACAATGTTCTTCTCTCAAAACAAACACAAACAAATTAATATTGACGTTGGTGATCGATCCCTGTTTTACAAAACTCACCAATTAAAAAATGACACGTACGTACGTATCACCAACAATTTAATAGATCCTCATTGCCCATATAAATGAATGACACGTGATTAATGTGTTTGGAAGAGTTAATAACTACACTCCACTACTAACCAGCACGTACGTACCAACATGTTTCATCTTTAAAATTGTTCGATTCACCAATTAAGAAGTTACACATTTTCAATTCGATCAAGCCTCAATGAAGCAAGTCGTTAGATTCTTGATGATCAGAAGAAGGCTTCAAGAGCCACTTATTGAGCCGTTCTGATGCTTTATTCACCTATATTAATATTAATAATAATAATAATAATAATAATAATAAGATCAAACAATTAATATTATTGCATGCATGCAGTATAATATTATTAACATAATAACGTCATTTGATTTAATTACCTCTTCGTCCCAATCGGTTTTCCAAGTAACATAGCCCAGCACAAGTGATTGCATTACAACTCCAAGCACCATTCCTATCCATATACCCTGTAAATTAATATTCAAAACAAGGTCGAATTCATTTACAACAAATTAATTCCAGCTCTATCAATTCAACAAATTAAAAAAAGGACAGCTTTAATTTAATTTTTACCTTAACTTTGAGGTCAGCCACATATCCGAGAAGTAAACCAGCAGGCACTCCGATGAGGTAATAGCAACCGATGTTGATATATGCCACCACTTTCTGCCGCCCAGCACCTACTGCCGCCCCTGCTTTCAATTAAGAAGTTCATAATTAACTGAAGGCGTATTAATTAATTCATCTGTAATGCTGTAAATTAATTACATGCCTGAAAGTACTGCCTGGACACCGTTGAGTAAAACGGAGAAAGCTAATAAGACATTGAGGCTTGTAACAGATTCTGCTACTTCGTCGTCACTTGTAAACAAGTAAGCAATTTTACGGCTCAACACTAAACAGATTATAAAGAAGAAGATTCCGATGATAGTTGTGGTAGTTATGGCAACTTTGACAGAAAATTTTGCTGCTTTAGAATCTCCTCTTCCCAACTCATTTGAAACCCTCACACTGTAAATAACAAAGAAATAAGAGATGATATCTTTTATGTGTTGATTTGAAGGGAGTGAATTTTGGAGAGTTGAAGACGTACCCCGAGGCAGCAAGAAAGCCGAAGCACAACATAAATTCCCAAGCTATGATATTGAGGCTACAATGAATATTAATAATGGAAAAAATTCAATAAGTTAGCTAGCTAGTGTATATTTTGTCATCAAATTAAAACTTTGAAGGGAAGAGATATATATTCTCGTAGAGATTTAAACTTACCAAATGGAGAATGCAGCAATCTCAAGCGTGGCATTTTTCATATATCCAGCCAGGAGGACTAGAAGAGCGTTGTACCAAAACTCTAAGCTATTAAGGGTAATAAGCCACCAAAAAACATAATAAATTAAAGAGATTGTTAGAGTGCTAAGAGAATGATTAACCAATCAGTGATATAGCTGAGAACTTTTTTCAAGAGAAAGCTTGAGAGAACGAAAGAGAGAGCTCATAGCATTTTAAGGCTAGCTAGGGTGGAGAGTATTTAAATTAAAATGCTATTCCCACAGTTCAGAAGTAGCTAGATTACAAGAGGCATTTTAGTGATGATTATAGTAATGAGCTTACCAAAGCATCACGCCTGAGGATATTGAGAGCTTCAGAATAGGAATTAAATCGATAAAAGCAGCAGAACTAAATCCTTTCCATGTATTAGGACACCAACCGCCAAGTAGATACACAAATTCTCCTATTACTATCAACCAACTTGACATGATCATCGTACTCATGGCACCAGGAATACCCAAGTTCAGTTTGCTCACAAAAATCCATGAGAAGAGCACATGAAAAACAAAGGCAACAGCGGAAAGCCACCCAAGAATCATGTTTTTGAGCTGTGCTTGTAAGTACTTTTGGATCGTTAAGCTAAAGACGAAGAAGTAGAGAATGCCGGTGAACCATAGGGAGATGTATCCAGCTTCATTTGCTATGTCTGTTTGTTCTCCGACCAGTTTGAAGATGTCTCCGGCGAAGATGAATACAGGAAGCAATATAGTCCCAGTAGCAAGATTGATGATCAATGATCTTTGCAAGTAGATACCCATCATATGGTATTGCCCTGCTCCAAATGCTTGCCCACATAGTGTCTCAGTTGCACTTGACATGCCCAACTGCAAAATGAAAATTGGAATAGATTAAGGGGAGTTATTTTGATTGAATGATTACATGAACTGATTATTGATATTTTCTACGGATGTCATTCTCAAATCTCTACTTCTAACTCATCTATCTTGTTCTTTCTGTTGTTATTACTTGCACTAAGCTATTTTGTAAGTCCATAATAAACGATTTTCTATTTCTAATAATTTTCTGATATTGTAAGTACTTAATTCATAACTGAACTAATCAATGCTACATTAGAGGTGCATGTTTTAGATCTCAGGTGACTTTCATTTCAAGTGTCGAAACTTGAATTTTGTCATTTCTGAGATGAATAATACTAGGAATATAACAAGTTTATACAAATTATGAGATACAAATTAAAGTGGCATGATAGCATTGTTTGCAACATAGTTCATGCTTTTAATTTTTATTAATTCCGTTGATTTTTGATTTTCATTAACTATACTATCATAACATATTAAAACATATTAATATACATTCCATAGTTAATATAAAGAGATTCTATCTCTATATTATTATTTATGAGATACAATTTGATGTAAAATACTATTCTTTTGATGTGGTTACGACTTTTTATAAGGTAAATAATATTTTATTTTAAAATTTTAAAAAAAATATATCCGTATAAACTTTATCAATCTTTTTCTATATGTACATTTTATAAATTTTTTATTATTTGAGAAATTTAGGTTATTTAGGATAATCTCTTATAGAAGACTAACATATACGTCGACAATTTTTTGGGGTTTGAACTGAATTTTCTAAGTCTAGCCTACAATCAAAAAAATTTTGTTTAAACTCTATTAGTCCGGGCCCAAACTCGGGTTATATGCTAGTCGAGCCGGTCTTGATCCAGCTAAAAACGGGCCGGTTTTAAATTCAGATATTAAGGCTCGAATTTAAGGGTTAAAAAAATTTCGGATTCAAGTGAAGTTTCATGAACCCAACCCTAACGCATCTAAATTTACGAATGCTTGAGCTAACATTTTGGATTTTGGAACTTTATCCAAGTCAATTTGGATTATACCGAATCTTAGAAATAAAAGTTCAAACCCCATCCGAAATATATTTAGAATCGAATTTAATCTAGTCCTATAATACAAATTTTATTTGGGCCAGGCTACTAACAGTGCTAATTTGTTGTTTAAACTTTATTCAATAAAATTATTTTTTTCTGAAAATTACTTTTATTTAAATGTATTAATTTGTCCAATCTACTTCATTTAAACCTCTTCTTGCCGGCATTCGCTCCTCAGGAGATTTCCCCTTTGACCAAGAGAGAGAATTGAGGTCAACTACTAATCATGCAAGTCGCATTATTAACTATATACAGTGGCCTAAAGATAAGGCTTATGACTATTAGAAAAAAAGGTATAAATTTACGTGAGTTTAATTACCTCAAATCTTCTACACTCTTCTTGCTCACATACAAAACCTTTCAGAGAATTTTCCTCCACTTCTTATAAAATTACGGTATAACCATTCAGTTTTCAAGCATTTTCATTCTCAAAGTACCATTTTTTATTTTTATTTTCTCCGATTGTATTAGAAAGAAATTTCCTTATATTTTCTTGTACTTGTGTTGCAGCTTAAAAAAATGGACTGAGTCAACATGTCAGTTAGTTTAGTGGGAGACTGATATGGGCCATATTATTGTTAGCCACTCAACACAATCACATATGCAATCTGGAATAAAGGGAAGCATACGATTTAAAGAAAAGAATAATGAGGAGAGCTATAAGGTAGGAAGAAACTGATGCCCTTATGAAAGATATATGTCCTTATAAAGCTAACTAAAGCTAGGAAGATCGAAGCTGTTACCCTTGTCATTGAGTTGAAGTAATAATTTCATGTTTTAAAAGGAGTTAAATTACAAATCATTTGTTAAATGTTATTTAATTTTCTTATAGGTCCAAGAAACAAACAGTAATAAATAACAGTCTGTAACCAAAATTTTTAAAGAAGTAAAAATGATAAAATAAATCATAAATGGCAGACAAACATAAAAAATACGAATTTGACACATTGTCTTTGTAGATAAAGATAAGAGATAATGATGCGAAAATCGAGCAAAGAGGAAAGGTAGTGAATTATGTGTACGGTTAAGATGAGCATTTAAAATTAAAAAACTATAAAATTAAAAAATTAAAAAATTAAAAGAATAATAATAAATTTGAGTGGATTTGTGGGGTTGCATGCACTACTGCTCTTACGGACCCAATTCCCATGAAACTCTCCATTTGTGCCACATCAATAAAAGTGCAATTACTTTAAACCATCAAGAAAATTAAAAGGTAGATGTATAAAAGTGTATATGAAAGACAAGATAGAATTATAAATTCTTACCAAAATCCCATTTGAAAATCGAACAGCAATGATTTGTATGAGTGCATAAGCTGCAAGCTCAACCTTTCCAAGATGTCCAATAAATCCCTGTGTGATCACAAACATCCCATATTGACTGACCCTAGTTAACATTGCTGGAAATGCAACTCTCCATAGTTTTTTCGATTCTGTCCAAATCCTTCCTTTCAAATCATGACTTATATCTTTTGCTCCTGAGCCTAGAAGCCTCTCGTCCATCTGACTGAACTGAATGCTTCTAATCCTATGCATGAAAGCATAAACAATAGCCTTAATTTGTTAAGACAAAAAATTGATATTTTGTGGTTTTTGTGCTTTTATGTATGTGTATATGTGCAAGCATGCGCGAGTGTTTAGCACGCGATATTTCTAAATCAAGGGTACTGTATTGTTAAGGTGCAGTCAGTTTTTGTTACATTTGACTATGTATATAAATTAATCATGAACAAGGACAACTCCACAGATTTTATTTATGTGTTTGTGGAAGTGGTTGAAAAGAGAAAGCAACTGAGTCGTTTTATTTTTTATTTTTTAATATAAAGTATTTAAGACGGTACTGTTGATCGAGAATGAGAGGTACGGACTGTTAGGTGGGGGGAGAAAACAAAGGAAATGATAATTATTAGAAGAAACAAGAGAGAGGAAGAATTTTAAGATATCATTTACATGTCTTCAAGGCTAGCGGGTTGTAGATTTTCAACTACCAAATATGAGAATCAATAATCTGGTAACCTTACTGTTTTTTAATTAAGCGATTTAACCAACGAGATATCAAAACTAAGTTTTTGCGTTCAAAAGCTCTGAATATATAACAAAGAGAATGACATATGCTTATTTATATATATGGCCAGGCCTCCAGGAAACCAAAAGATTCAAGTTTAATATATAGGAATTAATACTGAGAGAGAGAAAGAAGAAACTTACTTGGCCCTGGAGTTACTGTTTGAACCGGGATGGCTTCTAGGGTTTGTGCTGTTAATCTCAGAGCTTCAGGCTTAAGAAATTCTAGCTGTACTCCAGGAATACAGAGACAGAGATGTATAAGAGAGTGAAGAGTCTCAGAGCTTCAGGCTTAAGAAATTTACTCCAGGGATAGAGAGACAGAGATATATAAGCGAGTGACGAGTCAGGAAGGAAGAGATTATAGCTCTGTAATGGACATTACACGACACGGAGACGGAAATGACACTCGATGATAAATATTGTCGGAAGTGGGGTTGGTATAATTGCTTATTATTTCTGAACCAAAAAATAAATTAAGTTCTCGAGTAATGTTAACAGCAAGAGACAAGCAGTCTATAAGAATAATTTATTTATCGCCAAACCCATTTCGGATTTCATTTACCTCTTCACATGCCATTCAATTGTTCCTAAATCTGTCGTTCTCTATATTTAATACAAGAAAGTTGTGTGGGACTGTTATTGCATGTTAACCTCTCATAATTATATGCTCTTGTTCAATTTTATAAACTCATTGTTAAATTTTATATTATCATCATAATTAAATATATTGTGTGTAATCATCATTGTATTATATAGTCGAATAATCGCATGATAATTAATGTGATATAAATACCATATTTTAAGACATTCTTATTTTCAGTCAATAACCGAAAACATTTAAGAGTAACAAAAGATACCCGTGATCCTATTTTATTTTATTGTTCAATATATATGGGAAAATTGTTTAGTCAATGTCGACTTTCTTTTGTGATTAATATTGTTCTGCAGATACATGAATTCTTATATATAAAATTTGTCTGCATTGTACACATCAAGAATTATTTGATTCATCCTTTCTTGTTTAATTTAAAAGGCGAGATTTAATTTTCATTCTAATTTTCTAAATGTGTTTCGTTGGATATTTTTGGAAAATTTTTCTTCTAGTCATTATTTAAATCAAATTTTCAGTCATATTGATTTTTGTTTTTTAATTTTTAAGTGCAAACTAGATGTTCCTTGTACATCACACCATCAAAATATAGTTTTGAGTTTGAACTCGAAATTGACATGTTTCGAGTGCAAATTCCAACTTACACTTATTTTAAGCTTGTATTTAAAACAAACAATAGTTTCGAATATGAAGCGTTTGTACTTGAAAATAAAACTTGTTTCAAGCTTGCACTCAAAACGAATATTAGTTTTAAGTCGTTGGGTGCAAAGAGTTGTACTCAAAATTAACACTGGTTTTCAGTTTGTGTTTAAAACTAACATTAATTTCTAATTCGAAGAGTTTTGCAATTGAAACTAACACGTTTAAAATAAACACATACTTTCGAGTATAACTTAACTCGGAACTATATATTAGGTGTGCTCGAAAGTTAGATTTTGAATACATGGTAAATTAGGATTTTGGGTTCATTTACGTTTAAAAGTATTATAAAAAAAAATACGGAATCTTTTTTAATGTGACTGGAGGGATATTTTTATTCAATTTTTATGTATTTGACTGAAGATGAAAATATTTTTCTTATACGATTATTCTTAAAAGAAGGATGGAAAACAAGAATAAAGAGAAAAATTTTCCAATATTCTTGTTAGGAAAGAATGGGAAGGTTAGATACCTTCCTTAACACTAGCACGTCTTTTTACTTTATAGAAATATTGACAATAATATATATATATATATTATATTCATAAATTTGTAAACAAGGCAAAAATATGTATAAAATAAAATGTATATAATGAAAAAATAAAAGGTCATATGATGATGAAGAAATCTGAAAAAGGCACAAAACTTTGGGCACGTATGACAATCATAGTTCAAAGAGCCTTATCTTTCATCATCTAAAATATCTTTAAAAGTAACTCTTTTTTCCTTTTTTTTGTTATATTAGGCAATTCGTAGTGATAAAAATAATTGATTGATTGATGATCCACTGCTCAGCCTGTGACACCATTTCCTTGTTCTTTTCTATAAAGAATTTACCTTTGGTCTTCCAACATTTATATATGGCGATATTAATTGCTTTTGTTTTATCTAAAAGTAAATTTGACAGTCGAGTCATTGAGGTTAAAAGCAATATTGATCAAATTTTCATTTTTTAGTTGTAAAATAATTGGGTAAGAAAGGTTCAAACTCTAGATTTGATAATTATATATGAATAATATTAAATAAAAAAGTTAAAACTGTTTGAGCTAATTTGATTAAAATTTTGGTTTAAATTCAATGAATTAAAAATTAGGTGTACATTATATGGATCAATGTTCACCGTGGAGAGTGTACAATGATATAGACTAGATTATCATATCATCGACAATAAATCGAATAAAGAAAATCAAGCGCTCACACACACACACACACACACACACTCTCTCTCTCTATGTGATGTTGATTTGCAAGTGGATGTTTAATTATCTAAAGGGAATTAGGAAAGGCTTTCCCTAATTAATCCTTAATTATGTATATGTGTATATAAATATGAGATTAACTGGCAATATTAATTCATGTTCATGTACTTTCATGAATTAACCACAAGAGGCCGGCGTATATTCTGTTCCAAATATATAAGACGCATACTGCAATGCAATGATGAATATCACTCATGCAAGTTGTTTGTTTTGGGGGAGTATTTATTTATTTATTATATATTATTTTCTCATCATATATATACATACATACATACATACATATATGTATTTATATGTAAAGTCTACGTGATATATGGAACAAAATATCAAAGATACATGGACAAACTTACTCATTCATGGGGCTATTAACTTACATTCATGAAACAAATTCAAATGGATTCAAAGATCATATTTATGAATGCAAATAAAGATATATATATATATATATATATGTGCATGCATTAAATTAGATATGTAGAATTCTTTTTTAGATAGTATGAGATTGTTTGGGTGATTCATTCTAAGTGCATGCGTGCATATTGCGCATGTACGTACGAGTAAATTAATTAATTACCAAAAGACTTAGCTAGCTTGATTTTTGGCACATATATATAGGATAATTCATATATAGTTTTTTCTTCTTTTAAAATAAACTCCAAGCCAATAAGCTTAGAGCACATATATTCAAAAATAACAGAAGAATACATAGTCAATGAAAGCCCACGGAGGCGAAAGCAAGCTAAGGAAAAGGAAAAGCAATAACAGGCCACTGCCAAAGACCATGACAAAACACTCCAAAGGCCAGTCAAGTAAAGCGATAGTTAGGAAATCCACGAACATCCTTAGACAGCAAACCCGCAACATAAGGAAGAGAACTCCACCGTTAAAATGAAGGAAAATTAAGGCCTAGATTAGGAAGTCGATTAATAACATTATTATTCTCCTTGCAGGTATGATTGCGGCGAAAATTCATGGAGCGAATACGATAAAGACAATTAGAGCTGAGCAAAAATGTTCAATTAAATCAAATTGCTCGATTCGATTCGATTCGATTTGACTCTAAAAAGGAGTTCGGTTACATTCAGTTTTGATGTAGTCGATTCTGTTTTGTTTTGATTTTTAGTCGAAATCAACTGTAAAATTTTATTGAAACTCTTAATTTTTAAAAAATTATAAATCAATAAAAAATTTATTTTTATTTATACAAATTTACATAAAATAGGGAAATTATTTTATATTTTAGAAATTAGTTCTTTTTTATAATTATTATATAAATTAAGGGCTTATATAAAAATTTTCATAAATTTTTAAAACGAGGCACGAATCTTAATTAGAATCGAACTGCAATCAAATAATCGAACTTACAACTGAATCAAATCAAACTGAATTCATTCACTTCTTTTTAATTTGATTTTATATCTTATATACTTCAAATTGGGTTTGATTTTTAAAAATATTGAACCGAACCCGATTTTGTCCACCCTTAAAGATAATTATATTATCTATTATGAAATATTTATGGAATAAGTAAGGAAGGGTGATACAAATGTTGAATAACGAATATTGAATCCGATTCCAACTCCAAATTATTCCAATCCGTTTCAGAAGCTAGTTCAACTACTAAAACGATAGCCAACAATTCTGCAAAGAAAGCTGTGTGAAGGCCGATGTAGAGACTGAAACCCCTAAGAAATTTTCCAAGTGATCACGGGAAACATCGCCACAGGTAGCTTCACCTGGATTACCCTTGGCTAACCCATCCCACTTCGCTTTGATCCAAAAAGAAGCAGGCGGAGTTCAAGTCAAAATGAGTACATAGTTAGTTAGATGTATCGTCTTTAATTGTCTTTTCATTTTCAGTAATTAACATTCAACGAAACAGAGAAGAGAACTCAATCTTAGGAAATGCTATTTCTACGCTGATACTCCTTCTCTTCTTGATTAATGAAAAAAAAATAATGAAGAAATCACAGAAAATTGAGAAAGAAAAAGAATCTTCTATTGATCATCATATATCGGCGTTGATAATGAAGGGCATTTTCAATATATAAAAAAAATAAATAAACAGACTTTTGTATAAAATAATTAATAAAAAATTAATAATTCAAGCATCAGATCTTTCTGGAATATGATTGTGATCAGATTCTTTTGGACTTCTCAACAGCCACTTATTAAGTCGTTCTGATGCTTTATTCACCTACAAGAAATCGATCATGAAATGATATTAATTATTTTCCAAAAAAAATTCTTTAATCAAAATATAAATCATATATTAATTAAAATTTTAGTATATTATCACTAAATTAAGAACAAATTAATGTCAAATAAAGAGGTTGTTTGAGATGAGATGTGGGTCTTTTGTTTACCTTTTTAATTACCTGCTCATTCCAATCTGTTTTCGAAGTAATGTAGCCAAGCAAAAGTGATTGCATCAAAATCCCAAGAATCATCCCCATCCAGATACCCTGTGGTCAATATATATGTGAATAAATTAAATTAGCAGCAAAACAATTAAATCTTTGCCACTTACAAGTCACAATTAATGTTGTAACACATAGTTAATTTTGGATTTCAGGGAGAGTACCTGCTACCCGTACGTATATATGGAATTAAAGATGAAAAAGTTCTACAGTTGTCTGCATTTTTCAATATTTATGTATATATATATATATATATATATTTTATCTTCATTTGCAGAGATAAAAGAGGTATATATATCTATGTATAGATTAATACCTTGATTTTGAGGTGAGCTACATATCCAAGAAGAACTCCTACAGGCACCCCAATCACATAGAAGCAGCATATGTTGATATATGCTACTGTACTTTGTCGACCGGCACCTACAGCAGGCCCTGCAATTGACAAATTTCATGATCATTAGACACCCAAACACACACCCAAATAAATAATAATAATAATAATAATAATAATGAACAAAAATGCGTGTGGAATTTGAACATAGACGAGCTTGTCCAAGGATATATAGTGTAAGGAGGGCTCAGGTGAATCCATAATTAAATAAAACGATAATTACCTGAGAGTACTGTTTGCACACCATTTATCAGTATTGAGAAAGCTAGTAGGACAGAGAGGCTTGTAACAGATTTTGCTACTTCTTCATCACTTGTAAACAAGTATGCTATTTTCTGACGGAAAACTAAGCACATTATCCAGAAGAGAACTCCAATAATAACTGCTGTACTTGAGGCAACTTTGATGGAAAATTTTGCTGCTTTAGCATTTCCTATCCCCAGTTCATTGGCAACGCGAACGCTGGAAGTGATAATAAATCTTCAGTATTTGATTTTTAAGAAACTCCATATAGGCAATTCCCAGGATTTACATAGTGGAGATTTTGGTAATCAAATCATACGTACCTAGTTGCAGCCAGGAGGCCAACGCATAACATAAATTCCCAGGCTATGATGTTGAGGCTACAAAACTCTCAATTCGATTTAGTACATATTTTAATTAATAAGCATTGAAATCCAAGTTAAAAGTAAAGAAAAAAAGACAAGTATTTTAGCTTAATTTACCATATGGAGAAGGCAGATATCTCAACTGCAGCATCTTTCATATATCCTGCTAGTAGCACTAGAACAGCATTGTACCATAACTCTAAACTGTTGATGAGAATATGTAGTAAGCTTTTAGAAGTAAAAATACTTTTTAATTTTATTGTTAGATGAATCTTGAATATGGAATGTAAAATTTTGTCACTTGTCAGGAAAAACGGTGAATCCTTACCTTTAGTAAAACTTGTAGAAAAGTACACCAAGGTTTTTTTTTTGAAGTAAAATGCACTTACCATAGCATTACACCTGAAGATATGGAGAGTTTTACCGCAGGCAATAGATCAACAAAAGCAGCTAGAGCCAATCCTCTCCATGTATTTGGGCACCAACCTCCAATGATATACACAAACTCTCCAATTACTACTAACCAACTTGATAATATCATTGTTCCCATTGCACCAGCAATTCCCAACTTCATTTTGTTCACAAAAATCCACGACAAAAGAATATGAATCGCAAATGAACCGGCAGCCAACCATCCGATGATCATGTTTTTAAGCTGCGCCTGTAAGTACCTTTGTATGGTCAAGTGAAAGACCAAAGAATACAGAACCGGAACGAACCATAGACTTATATGTCCTGCGGTATTTGCTATGTCTTCATCTTGGCCGAGCAATTTGAAGATGGAACTTGAGAAGGTAAACAAAGGAAGCATTACTGTAGTCGCAGTAAGACTGATGATCCATGATCTTTGTAAGTAAATTCCCATCATGTGGTATTGCTTTGCTCCAAATGCTTGCCCACATAAAGTATCAGTCGCGCTTGACATACCTATCTATAAATTAAAGAAAATCAATTAATTCCGCTCCAATGATATCGATGTTGTTTCTCTTTAAATTAATGCTACAGATCGATCAAGTAGAAAATATTTTCTTACCAATATCCCTTGAGCAAATCGTACAGTGAAGATTTGTACCAGCGAGTCAGCTGCAAGTTCAAGTTGGTTAATATGCCCAATAAATGCTTGTGTGACCACAAACATTCCAAATTGAGATACTCTAGAAACCATAGCAGGAAAAGCAATCCTCCATAGCTTTTTTGATTCAGCCCAAACTCTTCCCTTGAAATCGTCAACATCTTTTGATTCTGATCCAAGAAGGCTCTCTTCCATCTGATAACGTCTTATTAGTACTGTCTAAAGTACTCAAACTATCAAATATTGTATGGGAGAATTATGAAAAATCAACAAAAATGGTAGTTACAATCTGAACCTAACTCCTAGAAATCAACAAAGAATATTAACCTCATCTTTTAGAAATCTCTACAACATAGTAGTTACAAAAGAAATTTGTATAGGAATTAGCTAGCGTGTAATCTTTTAGTTAATTTCTTAATTACCTTTTTTTTTTTTTAACGATAATAGATGCGTGATGTTATTCAATTACCCAATAAAGTTGTGAAAATACCAAATAAAGTTATAAAAATTAATCAATCAACTTTTAAGTTTCTGAATTATAATGACTGAAATAATTTACTATATGAACTGGTAACATCAATGAAATTTCGTAATTATAATATTAGCTATTAAAACTTTCATGTTGACTATATAAAGTCAGATATACTAATTAATTATATAACATAGATAGGATCCAGGATTTGAATTAATGGAATGTAAGCAAAACAGATAACAGATGATTTTGTAGGTATGGTTGGTGATTTAGACCTAAAATTTTTCAATATCATATATCTATATTTCTTGATGGAGGAATCCAATTGTTGTAACTGTTGTCTAAATGACTAAAATATGTATGGGATGTATATTAAATATTTATCATAGAATAATTAGTTTTGTGTGAGAATCAATTCGTACACTTGCCTTTACATTATTTATATTAAGATAATTGTAAAATTTTATTAAAAAAGAAATTAAATTGATTTTCAAAATTTGATTGTGAGTCGAGCCTTTTTCCTACTTTTCAAAAAACAGTGTCAAAAAGAAAGATTTTATTGAAAGTGAGTCTAGTCTGTTTCCTACTTTTCGAAAATAATACAAAAAGAAAAGATTTTATTGAAAGTGAGTCAAGTCTGCTGTCTATTTTTTGAAGTAATACAAAAAAGAAAGATTTTATTGAAAGTGAGTCAAGCATTTTTCCTACTCTTCAAAAGTAATATGAAAAATAAAGATTTTAATTTTTAAATATATTTTAACTCATCAAAATCACTTTTAATCATTCCAACAACAATGTCGAACTCCATATTCCAACATAAACATAAAGTGAATGTATTACTATCTATTCCCCCAATACTGATGAAGAGGTCTAAATTAAACTTGAGTTGGAGTGGATTAACGTACGTTAAGGTGTTAATTCTTCTGGGAAAGGGCAGCTATTGGATAAATTTATAGGTTTTCATATGAAGCTGCTGAAATTATTCTTCAGGTCCAAACAAACTTAATCGGATCGACAAAAAGAGTTTCTAATTTCGGGTCGTTAAACAGAAGAAGTACTGAAAGAGACATGAGAGAAGAAACTTACTCTGAGTAATTGTATTCTTGATTAAGGATCGATCACTTCTGTCTTCTGGGATCTGTTGCTTTAGAAATAGTACACTGCTACGTTCACTCACAGCGATACAGGAGAAAGATATAAAACGAAAGGCACGTACTGAACAAGGAAACGACGGAAAAATTTAGCTAGCTACAAAGAGAGAAGAGAGAGAGGGGAAAGATCAATATATAATTACATGAACATATATAGCAAGATCCAAGTTAACTGGAATTATGTGTAAAATTAATAAGCAGGGAAGCATTGGAAAATTTGGAATATGGGTTCATATATATGTAACTTTTAAGACAAGTTTTTAACTTGACATAAATTTATATATTAAACTACCAGGACATGCTAGCTCGTCTGAATAAATAGTCGTGATCACACATGTTTAACGAGATTCCCTAATTAAATAATTCTTCTTTCATTTTTTCCAGGAGATTCGGTATCATGTACCAATAATACTTGCAAAGATTTCTCTAGGTTTGAATACAAGACCAAATGGGTGGTCGTGTTAGAGCCTGTAATAAATTACAATTTAACTTAATTTTAAATTTGAATGATACATGCACCTCAGTTATGCATATATATATATATATATATCATCGTGATCAGCATGTAGACATATATTTTAATTTGGAGATATGTTGGAGGAATATAATTTAATTCAATTTCATCCCAATTTTCCTGATTTCTTGTTAGATCTTTTTTTTTTTTGTGAGACTTTGGCCCAGTCACTTTTCAATTAGCCTAAACAATACCCTCAAGAAAAATTTAAAGAATAATAAAGTAGGTTTAAGTATTCTTTTAGAAAGATCAAACCTAAAAGGAAAATTTTCTTAATTATTTTATCCGATCTATTAAAGGATAAATGCTTACCCTACAAGTTTAACAAAACATAATGATATTATAAACTTTAAATTTGAAATATTTAATATAAAAATTACAACATAATATAAAAATGGATACATATAATCTAAAATTCGAAAAAAAATGTATACATATCAGAAATTCGTAGTCATTCCCAACAGAATGTAATACATTTGATTCTTGCCTGGTTGGGAGAACCTTGATCAATTGATGTTCATGATGATGATTTCTTGATTTCAGGCATTAGGAGGGCTTCCATTAGATTCTTCAGATGGTTTCAAAAGCCATTTGTTGAGACGTTGGGACGCGTTGTTCACCTACGTAAGTGCAATAAATTAATAAAGTTTACAGATGTATATGGATCATAATTAAATAATATCAGTCAGATATGTCAATATATAGTATTATGGAAAGAAATCATCACCTTCTTATATTCAAAAAGGTTCTAATACTTGTGACTAAATTTTAATAATCATTAACTACAAATTAATTATGTTGATTATATACATGATAAATGTACTATATATATGTGTGTGTGTGTGTGTGTGTTGTATAATATTGTTGAATGATTGTACTACTCTCCATATGAATTACCTGTTCATCCCAATCTGTCCTCCACACAATGTAGGAAAGAATAATTGTTTGCTTTACTATCCAAACAGCAATCCAGTCCATATACCCTATAAAATCAAATGAAAAACTCTGCAATCAATATGATTAATTAACATAGAATAATATAACAAGAAATGTTCTATATTATATTAAACAATATACATGTTGACTATTTGCATGGTATTTTATTTGATGATAATTATTTCTTACCTTAATTCCAAGATTGTCCCCCTAACCAAGAAAAACTCTCTGCTGGAACTCAAATTACGTAATAGCTTCCTAAGTTCACATATGCAACTATACTTTGCATACCAGCACCTACAGCTAAACCTGATAATTAACAATAACTTCATTCAGAAATGAAGCAACACTTAGTCTGTGATCTCAAATCAGGGATGAAATTAAAGAAACGCTTGCCTGTGAATACTGGCTGAATACTAGTAAGCAAAAGGGAGAAAGCAAGAAAAACAGATAGACTTGACACTTCTTCTGCAACTTCCTAACTAGTTGTAAACAAGTACGAAATCTGAAGCCCGAAGATTAAATATATAACCCTGAAGACAACTCCAATACTTGTTGAAGTTGTGAGGATAATTTTAATTGAAAATCTTGTGGCTTTTGCGTTTCCTTTCTGCAGTTCATTTGACACCCTTACGCTGTACAAATTAATTATGTTAGCTAATTTTGGCTTCGAGAAAAGATTGACTTTAAAACACATACATTATAGATTAATATTGCATACCGTAAAGCACTTAAGAAGACAGGGCAGCACATGAACTGAAATGCACCCACGTTTAGGCTGCAATAACAGATTAGTTTTAGAGTAATATTCTCAGCTTAAATATGAAAGTCAAATTAAAGCAAAATAATTACCAAACAGAGAAAGCAGATATGGCGAAGCTTGCATTTTTCATATAGCCAGCTATTAAGACTAGAATCGAATAGTACCACATCCAAGCTTCAAAGTAAAATGTATGTTTATTAGTAAACAATCATACCTTGCAGTAGTACGTATAATTACATGAAAGAAACTTCATAATTTACCACAGCATAACACCGGAGGATATCGATAGCTTGATTACTGAGAATAAATCAGCAAAGGCAGCTTTGTTGAATCCTTTCCATGTATTGGGACACCAACCACCGAAAATATACACAAATATGCTAATGATCATCAGCCAACCAGAAATGTTCAATGCCCCCATTGCACCAGCAGTTCCTAACTCAAGTTTGGTAACAAAAATCCGGACAAAAGCACATGAAGAGCAAAAGAAAAAGTAGATAGCCATGCAATAATCATGTTTTTAAGCTGTGCTTGCAAGTACATTTGAATACTAAAACTAAAGACGGAGTAATACATATAGGAAATAAACCATAAGCAAATTTTCCCGGCTGCTCCAGCTATATCTGTCTCTTGGCCAAGCAGATTTAATATTTGTGTGAGGAAAACGAAGACAGGCAGCATTATCGCAGTAATTACAACATCAACTATCCGTGATCGTTGCAAGTAAATACTCATCATGTGATACTGCCCAGCTCCAAATGCTTGTCCACATAATGTTTCTGTTGCACTTGACATTCCCTGCTTCAAACAAATACCAATACATAAAAGAAACAAAAAGAAAGATATCTCTTCGCTCTAATTGCAGCAATTATTAATAATTACTAAAAGAATTAAATTTTGTCCAACGCTAAAGTATCTATACTTGTATGAGAAAACATGCTTACCAGCATTTCGTCAATAAAACGTACAAAAATGTTTTGTACGAGTGAAAATGCAGCGAGATCTACGTCGGCAACATGTCCGATAAAACTTTGTGTCACCAATATAAGTCCAAATGAAGTCAATTTGGAAATTATGAAAGGAAATGCGATCCTCCAAGTTAACTTTGATTCATCCCAAATCCTTCTTCTCAGATTATTACTGTCGTGTTCTTCCAATTCCAGAGCCTCCCTTTCAATCCGTTGTCCATGTATGATTCTAAAACATGGAGTAGTATCCTACTTAATACTCAACAACAAAAGCTAGGAAGCACGTATATATCAATAATAAAGAAAATATATATAAATGAATTCCAAACAAATAACCCCAAAATTTCTAAGAAATGGAATTAGAGAGGGTGAAGAATTGACATGTGTGCTGCTTAATGCTAATAAATTAAACTAGAGTTTGGATCTAATTTGATTTGATCAGGTCGTTGAAGTATTTGATTAGCGGCATGCATATATATACGCTAAGTTTAAAAGAAGTGAAAGAGAGAGATGAGAGAAGAAACTTACTTGGATTAGTAATACGTATGTTTTTCAATAAGGATCTTTTTGATCACTCTTATCCTCTGGGATTGTGTTGCTGTATCAGCTACTTAATTGCAAATACAGAGATGTAGGAGACAGATAAATAGATAATGGATGGCATCCTAATCAAGGAAACATGGGAAGATTTAGCAACAAAGAAAGACGAAAGAGATCTAGAGAGAGAGAGAGAGAGAGAGAGAGAGAGAGAATATC
Organism: Azadirachta indica; assembly: GCA_022749755.1. NCBI lineage: Eukaryota > Viridiplantae > Streptophyta > Magnoliopsida > Sapindales > Meliaceae > Azadirachta > Azadirachta indica. Next base: position 13,304,289 of record CM040453.1, read on the forward strand.
CAAGCTAATTGAATAATTATGTCTGAAAATAAGCAGGGAAGAAATGCAGAAACTTCCTACGAATTCAAACTTCATATAATATATACTTAAAACTGTCAGAACATGCAAGCTCGTCTTAATTAATAACATCATCGCAGATGTTTAACGAGATTTCCTCAATCATGTTTGTTGTTGTTGTTGTTGTTGTTGTTATTATTATTATTATTATTTTTGATTAGATGTCTGCAAGAACTTTACTCTCATAAATTTATTATAACACTTGACAATTCCATTTTCATATTAGAAAAAAAATCTTTCCTCACATGATGTAGCTAGAAGAGTGATCGATCCTACCCCATCCCATCCCACCCCACCCCACCCCACCCCACGTTACATATTAAATACAAATTGAAAAGAATTTCCTCTAAAATTGTGTGAGAGGAAATTATAAGTTTCTTAGTTTCTTATTTTTGTAATTAAAAAATCAAACTAACCACCTTATCTGTTTTTAAAATTGATAATTTTAAAATAATGTGACATCTTAAGTTAAAGAGCAGAAAATTATCACGTTGCAAGTTTGAGCAAAATCCTTGTCATACTTCATCTAATACTTACTAGTCATGTTCATTTTATTAACCGGTTGACGATACAATTTTTAGTTATAAAACTAAATAAAATTATTATTTTTATTATTGTTGTCGTTATAATTACAAAATGAAAATTTAAACACTTGTTGTTATAAAGAGTCAAAATCCAGGTTTCATACAAATAATTGTTTTATCATGATTTTCGTTAGAAGAAAATTATGCTTCATTAATTAAGACAGATATTATTTAATTGTGGTTTATTATAATACATTTATGTACTATTACATTCACTTTATTTTTTTAAATTTTATATTAAATATGTGTTAAAAATAGTAAGTCAACGCCTTTAAAATTTCAGTGTCTTTTAGAAGACAACTCAAGTATCCACGTGATTCTTGAGAAATGAAAATAAAAAAAAGAAGAAAAATTCTATTTTCATTTTTGAGAAGTGATCCATTCTATGTTTTGACTTGTCAGATCTCAAAAATAATACATTTTTTTATTAATAATATTACTTTATTCAATCGTATACTGCACTAAATATTCTCGTGCTTTTTCAACTAATAAATTTGATAAACACATACGCACTCACACATGCACATATACACCATAAATAAAATTCTAATATCCTTATACTTCTATTTGAAAATTACTTAAAGTTGGTGAGTGTAATAAATGTACGTACCGTGTATATGGCATGATAATACTACATGATTGTATTACCTTTAATATAGTTGAGACTTGTCTTTTATATGTAAATTCATGGCTTTTAGAAATTAAAATTTATATTAAGAGACAGCCATGCCCAAATATAAGAATGTAATACATTTGCCTTCGGCCTTGGATTGGATTGGAAGAACGTTGACATTGGATTGCATTGGTCGATGTTCATGATCGATGATGATTTCTTTCAAGCTTGAGGAGAGCTTCCATTTGCTTCTTCGGATGGTTTCACTAACCATTTGTTGAGACGTTGGGATACCTTGTTCACCTACGTACGTATATACAGCAAATTCATATATATACTTTAACTAATAAAGTTTATGTTACCATATATAAGTAATATATGAGAGGCACAAAATCAATTATATATATACTAGTCTTTTAATTTGTTCTAATTTCGTGTATGCATCGATAATATATATGTCATAATAAATAATGAAGCATTGGGATAACAAATTAACAAATTAAATTTTCAATTCTTTATAACTTCAATTTAATTAATCTGTCATAATATTGCAATTAAAGTGTACATGTATTCATATTATTTGATTACCTGTTCATCCCAATCTGTCCTCCACACAATGTAGGAAAGAATAATTGTTTGCAGTAGTACTCCACACAGCAATCCAAACCACAAACCCTACAAAGTCAAATGAAAATGTATCCAATTAATATACGTATATATAGAACGATACAAAAGCAGCATTTTTGTTTAATTAACTTTGACAGTAAGTTTATTATTACAGTATTTTCAGTAAACAGAAAATATAAGCTTGATTTTGATGTTAAAACAAGTATATATATATATATATATATTTTAACCTTGATTCCAAGATCGGTCACGTATCGAAGCAACTCCTACTGGAATTCCAGTCACGTAATAGCTTCCCAAGTTCACAAATGCAACTATAATTTGCATACCAGCACCTACAGCTACACCTGATAATTAACAATTACTTCAGTCAGAAATCAAGCAGTACGTACTTGCCTGTGCTCTCAATTCTCAAATGAACGAGCCAGGGATGAAATTAAAGAAAGAAATAAAAACTAGCTTGCCTGTGAGTCCTGGTTGAACACTATTAAGCAAAACAGAGAGAGAAAGTAGAGCAGATAAACTCGACACTTCCTCTGCAACTTTCTCACTATTTGTAAACAAGTACGAAATCTGACGCGCGAAGATTAAGCATATAACCGAGAAGATAACTCCAATGCTTGCTGAAGTTGAGAGGATAATTTTGATCGAAAATGTTGCGGCTTTTGGATTTCCTCTCCCCAGTTCATTCGACACTCACACACTGTACAAATGGTACTAGGATGTGTAAATTAAGAGATAGGGGAAACATTGAGAAAGAGAGATGGGAAAAGAAAGAAATATAATTAATGTCACCATGATGCTGCTAGGAACCCAAGGCACAACATAAGTTGTAACGTACTGAAGTTTAGGCTGCATGCAATTAGAAAATTAGCTAGTTTTAGAGCAATATATATGAAAATAATTAATATGAAAAATTTTAGTAATAAATTAAAAGCTAGAATTACCAAATAGAGAAAGCAGATATGGCAATGCTTGCATTTTTCATGTAGCCTGCTAATAAGACCAGAATGGAATTGTACCACAGCTCCAAGCTATATACATCAAAAGTAAAATATAATTAAATTAATCAGAAGAATGCAATATCTTCGTTTATAACTTATTAAAAGATGCTTTTAAAGTTTACCAAAGCATCAAACCAGAGGATATCGACAACTTGATCACTGGGAATATATCAACAAAAGCATCTTTGGTGAATCCTTTCCATGTATTGGGACACCAACCACCAAAAATGTACACAAATAGTCCAATGATCTGAAGCCAACTAGAGATGTTCAACGCCCCCATTGCACCAGTAAGTCCTAACCCAAGTTTGGTAACAAAAATCCAGGACAAAAGCACGTGAAGCACAAAAGAAACAGTAGATAGCCACCCAACAATCATATTTTTAAGCTGTGCTTGTAAATACATTTGAATAGTCAAGCTGAAGACGAAATAATACAGTAAGGGAATGAACCATAAGCAAATTTTTCCGTCAACTTCTGCTATATCTTTCTCCTGTCCAAGCAGATTTCAAATTTGTTTCGCGAAAATGAAGACGGGGAGCATTACCGCAGCAGTTAGAACATTAACTATACATGACCTTTGCAAGTAAATGCCCATCATGTGAAACTGCCCTGCTCCCAATGCTTGTCCACATAATGTTTCTGTTGCACTTGACATTCCCAGCTTCAAAGAAACAAATGCATTTATATTTTAATGGTAATTACACTTTATAATAATCCAATATTAACTATATATATATGAGAGCTTACTAGTATCCCACTGACAAAACGTTCGAAGATGGTTTGTACGAGTGCAAATGCAGCGAGATCTACTTCAGATACATGTCCGACAAAACTCTGTGTGACCACAATAATTCCAAATGAAGTCACTTTGGAAATTATGGAAGGAAATGCTATCCTCCATGTTACCTTTGATTCAACCCAAATCCTTCTTCTCAGATTACTACTATCTTGTTCTTCCAACCCCAAAATCCTCCCTTCCGATACTATGTCCATGATTCTAGAACATGAAAAATATAATAATCTGGTTAAACTTGGGCTTCGAAGATACTCGATAGCTATATATATATATATATATATATATATTTCAAGTTAATAAATATTTCCAGTCTTATACCAAAATTGTTAAAAATAAATTAAACAAATTAATAGCGGCAATATACTATACCTTCTACACTTAAACTTCGAACTGACTTTATTTCTACATACCTAACTACTATTGCTTGAAACTTCATCAGTATAACTTTTATTTTAATTTGAATGCTAATACAAGGGGAATTTAATTTCAAAATTTTTTTCTTAAAAATTAAGATAATCAATGTGTCACCAAGAAGATGCAATTGGGACTAGGAATGAATACACAATTTAATTAGATTGTGATCGATCATTATTAATTCATTTGTATTACTTTATTTTAATTTATACTACGTTGAACTCGAGCCATGCAGTGTAAGTTTTCACTGTGTTCATCATTAATATTTCTTTCTAAATTTCTCAGTGTTATCCAATTACATTATAGTAAGATAAAAATAAAATAAAATGAAATAACAAAAATTACAGCTTTGATTTTAAAATATGATCAAGACACCAGAATTCTAAACGAAATAGTTTTAGTATATTTCCCTAATTATATATCATTTTATTTGGGAAAATACCAATTTCATCCCTAATGTATTTTGATATTACTACTTACATCTATACTGTTTCAAAATTACACATTAGTCCCTATCATTATAACATTATCCCTAAAAATTTAATTTTTGAGTACAAATGACCTTATTATCCCGATAATGATAATGATGATGTCACCTAATTTTATAAAAATAAAATTTAATGAATATCAATTCTAAAAAACTCAAACAAATATTAAGAATAAAATTGTTTAATAAAAAGTAATTTCAAATTAAAAAATTACTAAGAGTAAAAAATTAAATTAATAATGTAATAAATTTATTTATTTTTATTTTTTAATGAAATCAAATATAAATATAGATAATGAAATAAAAATAAAAATAATAAAATGTTATAAAAATAAAAATAATAAAATCTAAATAAGTTTATTTCTTTTGAGGTTTTAAAATTTTTACAAATAAAACCTAAATTTCTTGTAAAAACCATTTATGAATAATACATTTTATAAAACCTTATTTATGAATTTTTTTTGGTACATTTTTATAATTTTTAAAAAATATTATTCAATAATTATTTGTTAAAATAAAAAATTAAAATTAAAAATTAAAGCAATTATAGTCTTAATAAAAAGAATTTTATTTTTTATATTTTTTTGTATTATTTTAAACCTAATACAAATTTAATTTAGTTAAGAGTAAATGTGCCAAATGAAAAAATATAATAACATTTAACAGTCATGTTATAACAGCAAGGACTAAATGTGTAATTTTAAAACGGTAAAAATGTAAGTGATAATATCAAAATACATTAGGGTTGAAATTAATATTTTCCCTTTATTTTTTTTTGCCTTGATAAAATTTTTGTTTCTTGGACTGACAAGAGAACTAAGTTTTTATTTGTATTTTTCTACTCAACTAATTTAGCTGTGTTTTCTAGCATTTCAAAGTAATAATCATGAGTACGTACAATACATGTTTCGGTCAGGAAATGAGTAAATAACATTCAATATATTAAAAAAAAAAATGAAGAACTTCATCTCTTTGCAGTACTCCTATGACTCATCGATTACCATGAATAAACTTACTCTCTTTGCCTTCTGCTGCCTTGATCTATGTGTTTTCACTGGAAGGCGCTGTAGAAGTGCTTCAGGCTCAGATTCTTCACCTCGGATCCGGCGAAAGAGAAAAAGAAGAAGAAAGTTGATATATTCTCTAATGAAAATCTGTGTTTGCTTATACGTGTAATTATATCATTAATGAGTGCTTATGAGTGAGCTTGAAGCTTTGAATTCTTGAGGTCGGTTGGGTTACGTGTGTAGGTGCATATAACAGGGACAGAGTTAGCTAGGCGGTAGAAATTAAATTAAATTAAATTAAATTAAATTAAATTCAAAACATTAATTAATTATTTTAATAACTATAAATAGCAAATCTGTAGTTTTATTAAGTAATTTCCCGAGAAAATCGATGAAAAACAATCCACCAGAACTGGGAAATTAATGCACACGAACTTGAAATACGTATGGACACTGATCTCATGCACACAACTGTTGCATATATCAAGTTCATTTATCAGGATACGTGTAGAAAAATCAACCGAGAAGGAAATTTAAGAAGAAAACTTTATTTATATATAGCATTAATAACAAAGAGGTTAATTTGTGACCATATATTTAATTACAATAAATGGGAAATTGAGAGCATGGAAAAAATTTAGGTATTTGATCTTTGTTCGATGTGACAGCCATTAGTTTCCTCCGGAGATTTCAAAAGCCACCTACTAAGTCGTTCTGATGCTTTTTATTCACCTACAGCAAAAATGCACGGGTTAACATATATGTATATATTTCCAATCAAATTTATCACTAATTTGAGTAAGTGTCAATCTTTCCTTTAAGAATAAATTATAGCTAGCAGATTGTAAGAAAATGTTTTTTAATTATTAATTCCTAATTAAAATTATACGTTTCTGTCACTCATTAACAAATTTATAAATTTTATGATAATTTTTTATACAAACAATGTAAAAATTATTTCACAATCAGGCAGCTAATTAATAAGAAAATGATGTGATGATCACTGACATCATGGTAAATCGATTAACTGTTGCTTTAATTAATTAGTATGAAATTTATACACAAATTTTCATATATGAATAAATTAATTTGTAAAAGAAACAAAAACGTACAAAACCAAATTAATTCCCATTCCATTTTTTTAGTAATCGATCAGGTTTTAAAACTTTTTGATGACTTGGTTTTGTTCTCCAGTCAATTTTTTTTTCTAGTAATATAAATATATATTATTTAATTAATCACCTGATCATTCCAATCAGTTTTCGATGCGACGTAACAAAGCACAAGTGATTGCGTCACAACACCAAGAATCATCCCAATCCATATACCCAGTCAATATACACATATATATGAGTGAAGAACGTACCTTACAAAAAAGTTTAATTGGAAATTAATTACATAAATCTTGATTTGATTACTGATTAATTATTAGATCATTATAAGCATAGGATATTGGGAAAAATTCTTTTATATAGAGAGAGAGACCTTGACTTTGAGATGAGCTACATATCCAAGAAGAACTCCTACAGGTATCCCAATCAGACAACAGCAGCATATATTAATATATGCTAATATCTTATTGCTGACCGGTTCCTACAGCCACCCCTGCAATTAATATATATATATAACCAAGTAAATTAATAATTGAACAAGAAGATAAGCTACAATAAAAAATTTAAAACTGTTATTACATATATATAATTGAAAAAAGTGCCACATATATATATATATATATATGTATGTATACCTGAGAGTACTGCCTGAAAACTGTTTGCTAATATGGAGAAAGCGAGCAGGAGAGAGAGGCTTGTAACAGATTCTGCAACATCTTCGTTACTTGTGAAGAAGTAAGCAATTTTCTAACGGAATAGTAAGCACATTATCCAGAAGAAAACTCCGATACTAACTGAAGTACTTAAAGCAACTTTGATTGAAAATTTTGCAGCCTCAGCATTTCCTCTCCCCAGTTCATTTGAAACCCGAACGCTGCAAGTATTTATACTGAATCATCGGTACTGTACAGTACTGGTTGAGTTTGAACAAACTCAATACTTATATATATATATATGTGGGCAAATCAACAGTCTTTTTTTTAACATAAAATCTTATATCAATTGTAAATTATTGGATATAAACATATTTAACAATTGAGATTGTATTTGATATATACATTAATTATAGATGCATTAATTATAAATATTTAGTGATGATAAAGATTAATATCATCATTTACAGGAGAATTGAAGTAACATACAAATTAGAAATAAATTTGGAAGAAGAGGTCTGAGATAAGTTAGGATTAATTCAACATAATAATATTACGCAAGACAATCTACGTACATATTCAAAATGAAGTACATAAGAGTGAGAACAGAGACTTACTTGACTTAAATTAATCTGTACTGTTAATTCTTGGTTATAAGAAATAATACTTGATGAACGGGGAGACAAGTTAACAGAAAGGTAAATGGATGTTAGTTGGCAGGTTCACGAACATAGAAGATGTAGAAATAAATTAAGATTAGAAAAGGGAGAGAAAGATAATATTAAATTAACAAATTAAATTCATACTTAATTGGGTTTATGCGTGCAGAATAATACGAAGAAATCGTTCAGCAAAAACCCTCGTCAAACTTCACCTAGCTAGGCAAGTAAATCAACTTATAAGTTCTTAATTTAATTCGGAGGAGATGTTATTCAATTAATAAATTATTTTCTTAAATGTTTATCTAAGAATTATAATATATATCACTTATACAAGATTTTGTCCTTAAATAAGTACAAACAATAATTATTTTTAATAGAGTAACAAATAAAATTAGAGTTGGATACACGTTCCTTCTTTTAATAAACTAGAGATTTTTAAAGATTTTAAATGAAATTTAATAGGATGCATGATCGAAGAAACTACACCTCCAATAATAAAAGAATTAACAATGTATTGAGAGAGAAAGAGTGGAATTTAATGTAAGAAAAGGGTGAAGAGCACCAACCGATAGAGCTTAGGTTAGATTTTCTATGGTGTGCATTACAATAAGTAATCGTCTCTTTTCCTTTACAGGTAATAAGTGTCACCGTTTAATTGATACCCTCCTTTCAATAAAATGCTTTGAAAGTTTGAATGACCTTTTTTAAAATATTTATTCAATTACTAACATCTTTTTTATTGGTGACTGTGAAATTTTCTAAGTTACTCTATACAAAATAACGATAAAATGAATATTTTTTTTTTAAATAAAAATAAAAGAATAATAATGTTTTAATCCCTAAACTTGGTTAAATAACATATTGGGGAAAACTTTGGTTGACTTTAACATTTTAGTCCATACTCTAACATTAATCCATTAAATAGTGATAAATTATAAATTTACTGGTATAGATTGGATTTACATGGATATGTTTTAATATTTATTTTTATTATAAAATATAAAAATAAAAATTTTAATCTATTACTTTTATCTTTTATTTTTTCTATTATTTTTTTATTTTTTTATTAGTTTCTCTGTCATAACCATCACTAATACTTCTTTCTCTTTTTTCAAACATAAATTTTCTCCAAATGATATCTAAAAAGGATGGAAAGAGAAATTAATATATTTTTTTAAACAATAAATGATAAGAAATGTGTACTTCCTTTGAATTTTTTTATCAAGTATAATGAAATTTTAATTTTTAATGTTGAGGAGAAAAAGTGAATTATATTCTAAAAAATTTTAACGAACAAAGACAAATATAATAATAAGGATTAAAATGTTATAATTAATCAAAAGATGAAATTAAATTGAATATGTGCATTAATTATGATATAATGTTAATCGCTAAAAGTATTTAGATCCAATAATGTACAAAGAACTTGTAGAAGTTTGATCCATTCAAGTAAAAAATCGAAGACAGTTGTTACCAAAAAAAGAGGAATCAAGTCAGATATGGGAATTATTTTTCATCTCGTTTGAAAACAGGTGAGGAACGGATAAGTAAACAAAATTTTAAAATTATTTTGTTAAATTATATATACATCTATCTTATTTAGTAAATGATTATAAAAATTTTATATTTTTTTTATTTTAGTCCATTAAATCCCTCAGAAAAATTTATAATTTCTTAATTTATTTAAGTAGGTTCTTTGTATTATATATATATTGAAACAAATTATTATATTTTGGTCTGATTTTATGTTTTATAATATGTGATTTTGTTAATAGTTTGGATATAATGTATGAAATTCATTTGTTTCTTCAATGTATGTGAAATTAAAAGACTATAATATTTTAAAATTACTATTTTATTGATGATCGACAATTTTCGCTTTCATCTTGGCTGTTAACTATTTGTTTTATACTGAACCAAAGGATCATAAGAGCATGTTTGGGGGGAGGGTGTGGTCATCCTTGCACGGGTTACAACTTGGCTAAAAGAAAATTATTTTTATCAAAATAAATTAAACAAGTCACCTTCATTAGAACCAAAAATCTCTACTACAGTAACTTTGACCACCCTTACCGATAGTTGACCGTCGTCTAATAGTCATTGTCAAGGTCATCGAAGTCCTATTTGCACACTCCACGCATTAATACAATCCCCATCATTTTTTGAATAACAAATTGTCATATATATGTAAAATTATATATTTAAATTATTGTAGATCCGAAGTTGAATGTTTAAGTATCGAACATTCGACTTTAGGTCTATGGTAATCTATTGCTCAAACGGTGATAAAAATTATAGTAATTTACAATAAAAATTAACACCAAACATAAGATTGTTTAAAATTTTGTTTAATCCAATTCATTATAATCTAAATCAATTCAATTCATTCTAATTCAATAGAGTCTAGTATATGTTACCAGACCGCACTAACATAAATATATTATTGGTAAACCACAAAATACAATATGATTTATATTATTTTTTAATTTTTCTGAATTTAATTTAAATTTAATAATTATAGTTATCCACGTATAATTTAAGTTATTGACCTATTTTTAAGTAATAATAATTAAATATATTTCTTGAAAGTTTTTAAAAATAATTTTTAAAGAAAATAATTATATTTATGGATCAAATTTATTTTATTAGAATTTAAAAACTATAATGTTAAAATAAAATTATTATTACTTCAAACAATTACAAAAAAAAATAGTAATAAAATTATATTTAAATAATTGTTAAGGATAAAATTATTATTACATTATACAAATATTTTATATCAATAATAACAATTCAAAAATAATATTTTTAATCATATAAATTAAATATGTATTATTCGTTAAGTGTATTTTATTTATATGTTTTGATGAATAAATGAAGGGGGCGCAATCAGGACTAATATTTGGTAAAAAAAATTGAAAAATTGAAACTCAAAAAATCAAATCGGACCGAATTGGAACTAATCGATTCAATATGATTTTAAATAATATTTGGTTCTGATTTAGTTGTAATTTTTAAAAAATCAGAATTTTCGATTCGGTTTAGCATTGGCGCAAAAATTTCAAGCTGAATCAAAACTTTTTATTTTTATTTTAGCATTGTTTTTTGAGAAGATTATAAACAAAATAAAAGTAAAAAATCAACTTGAAAAAGCAAACCTAATTGGATTGAAACTAACAAGTTCGGTCTGGTTCATATGTATTTGATCTGATTCTCATCTATATTTGGTTCGGTTCTTGTTTCAAAAATAAATTCAAAAATTTTTAATGAATTCATACTAAAATGAATTGCGCGCATCCTTAAATAGAGTGATAAGTTAGTTGTTTATATTTTTCTAAGTCTTGAATTTTGAGTTTAGATATTTATAATTATTTTTTAAAGTAAAGTTAAAAAAAGTCAAAACTGAGTTGAAAGACAATCCCTAACCAAATTGAGGATAGGAATCTTTGACCAAATGGAGATGGGGTCGAGATTGGGGTCCCAGCCTGTTACCATCCCTACCATTAATTTAATTAATGAAATTTCACCTAATAAATAATCTTAAGAACTTGTAAGTGTTTTACCCTTTTTTTTAAATATAATTATTTTATTATTTGTATAATATATTGCATTAAATATCAAAAGTGTTAGTATTGGTGTCTAAGGCCTCAAATGGCTAGAGTTATCAGTTAAAAATATAATTTAAAGTTAGTACAAATATTTTATGAAAATATGTTTCAATCATTAAATTTCTATACATGACTGGTAAGAAATAGCCAACTGAATAGGCGACCCGCAACTTCTTGTCAATCCTAATCCTTGAAGCCCATTTAATTAATAATTTTGAAAAATTTTCGAATGAATATGTTATTTAACAATAATTATTTTCTTAAATGTTATTTAACTTATTTTAGTCAAAAAAAAAAATTTAAGTTGCCTACTTCATAATCTAGTGTGTTACTTCAAAAAGCAACTTATCAAACAGTCTATCATTTTTATTTAACACGATTCTTAGAATTATTATTACAACCTATTAGTTTAACAAAAAGACAATTATATTATTTATGTTTATAGATTAATTCTATTGTGTCATCATTATTTTGGTCATTGTACATCGTACTAACATTTTAATACTAAAATTTACGAAATACACATACTCTATATTAAAAACTCACAAAGCTTCTAGTAATACAATTTATCAAATTTTTATATGTTTCCTTAATAGTTAATTATTTTTGGAGTACAACAGCTGTAAAACTAGCTACCCTAGATCATCAAAAATAAAAGTCAACTACTCATCTATTTATATTTAATAATTACTAATTCATTTATTTAATAATTAAAAATAGAAAATTACAATGATCTAATTCTAATTTTTCAAATATTACCATATAAATTGAGTGTTATTGTCATTATTGCACCAAAATAACCTAGCAAATTAAAAATACTTAATTTTTTAACTTGTAGTTAATATCACATCTCAAATGACTACGAAATATTTCATATATTAAATTTTATCTGCTAGAAATTATTTTGGATATAATTCAACTCAAAAACTAATTTACAGGATGAAAGTGTTCAATGAATATATAAAAGAAATAACAACCCAGTGCGATAACGATGTGAGAAGGTTAACATTATCGACTTTTACAGAATAAAAATTACCTGTCTAAATTTTAGTGCTGCGACAATAATTAATTAATCCTCACATCATAAATGATATGATACAAATTGAGAAATGTAATAATATGCATAGCCTAAACATCTGAATCCAAAGCATATATTCCATTTTAAAGCACTGGAATGTGATTTATTAAAAAAATTCCCGCCAAATCTACGATTTCTTACACATTAACTAATTTGGTGTAGTATTTGAAGGGCGTTGATCAATTGATGTTCTACGATGATGATTTCTTTCAAGCATGAGGAGGGCTTCCATTTGATTCTTCAGATGGTTTCACTAACCATTCACTGAGACGTTGGGAAGCCTTGTTCACCTACGTAAATACAACAAATTATATTAATTAAATAATAAAGTTTACAAATAAATAGATAACTAGTATTATATATAAAGAACAATTAAAAAGAAAAATAATTATAGGTATATTAATATTAAGTTAAAATCATTGGGGTGATAATATAACTCTCCATGTAGTTGCATTTATGTATTTACCTGTTCATCCCAATCTGTCCTCCATACAATGTAGGAAAGAATAATTGTTTGCAATAGCACTCCACACAGCAGTCCAATCCATAAACCCTAGAAAATCAATTAATAATACATAAACAATATGAAGACAGCTAGCATTTATGTTAAATCGCAATAACAGTATTAATTTCATGTTTAATATTTGATTTCGGATTTTTTTTACCTTAATTCCAAGATCGGCTACGTATCCAAGTAAAACTCCTGCTGGAACTCCAATCACGTAGTAGCTTCCCAAGTTCACATATGCGGCTATACCTTGCATACCAGCACCTACGACTACACCTGGTAATTAACAATAACTCCGTCATTCAGAAATCGAGCAGTACGTACTTGTTTCCTATGATCTCAATTCTCAAATGAGCTAGGGATGAAGTTAATTAAGAATGAAACACTTGCCTATGAGTACTGGCTGAACACTGTTAAGCAAAAGGGAGAAAGCAAGTAGAACAGATAAACTCGACACTTCCTCTGCAACTTCCTCACTATCTGTAAACAAGTACGAAATCTGACTCCCGAAGATTAAACATGTAACCCAGAAGATAATTCCAATACTTATTGAAGTTGCGAGGATAACTTTGATTGAAAATCTTGCGGCTTTTGCGTTTCCTCTTCCCAGTTCATTCGACACTCGCACACTGTACAAATGGTAGCAGAAGGTGTTAATTTCGTTGGGGGAAACGTTGAGATAGAGAGATGGGGAATGAGATGACTTCTGTTCAAAGAAATGTATGATTAATGTCACCATGATGCTGCTAGGAACCCCAGGAACAACATAAGTTGAATCGTACTGACGTTCAGGCTGCAGTAAGAAAATTAGCTAGTTTTAGAGCAACATGTATATCTGAAAATAATTACTATGAAAAATTTTAATGATAAATTAAAAGATTACCAAATAGAGAAAGCAGATATGGCAATGGTAGCATTTTTCATGTAGCCAGCTAATAACACTAGGATGGAGTTGTACCAAAGCTCCAAGCTATATACCAAAAGTAAAATATAATTAATTTAATCAGAAGACTGCAATATCTTCGTATATAACTTATTAAAAGATGCTTTCAAAATTTACCAAAGCATAACACCAGAGGATATGGACAGCTTGATTACTGGGAATATATCAACAAAAGCAGCTTTGGTGAATCCTTTCCATGTATCGGGACACCAACCACCGAAAATATACACAAATAGGCCGACGATCATCAGCCAACCGGAGAGGTTCAACGCCCCCATTGCACCAGCAATTCCCAACCCAAGTTTGGTAACAAAAATCCAGGACAAAAGCACATGAAGCACAAAAGAAACAGCAGACAGCCACCCAACAATCATGTTTTTTAGCTGTGCTTGTAAATACATTTGAATCGTCATGCCGAAGACGAAATAATACACAAATGGAATGAACCATAAGCAAATTTTTGCGCCAACTTCTGCTATATCTTTCTCCTCTCCAAGCAGATTTAAAATTGGTTTACCGAAAATGAAAACAGGGAGCATTATGGCAGCAGTTACACTATCAACTATCCATGATCTTTGCAAGTAAATGCCCATCATGTGATACTGCCCTGCTCCAAATGCTTGTCCACATAATGTTTCAGTTGCACTTGACATTCCCAGCTTCAAGGAAACAAATGCATATGTGACATATATATATTAATCATAAACTTTATGATATTAATCCAACGATATTAATCATAAATGGGAATGGGAATTTACCAGGATACCATTCACAAAACGTAAAAAAATGCTCTGTACGAGTGCAAATGCAGCGAGATGTAGTTCAGAAACATGTCCGAGAAAACTCTGCGTCACCACAATAATACCAAATGAAGTCACTCTGGAAATTATGGAAGGAAAAGCTATCCTCCATGTTATCTTCGTTTCATCCCAAATCCTTCTTCTCAGATTACCACCCTCATGTTCTTCCAACTCCAAAAGCCTCTGCTCCAATCCACTTTCCATGATTCTAAAACTTCGAAAAATCTAATGATTGATTCGGTTAAACTTGGGCTTCCAAGCCCTTGTTAAATATGTACGTCAACAAAAGAAAATAATAATAATATACTTTTATACCTGTCAATGTCAACAAATGAATTAATTCCAAGAACGAATGCTATTTAATTAGATAAAGATATCAGTTAGTTTAACTTATACTAGGCTGAGTTCGAGCCACGTACTGTAAGATGTGACGGTGCTCGCCCTCGAGCTATCTCTCTCGAGCTACCTTTCTACATTACGCAACTTACCCTAGCCTTTCCGCTCGTTTATATATTTATTTATTTTGTCTGAAATTAGTAACAGGCCGGGTTGACCAAAAATCGACCAGCTACAGTACATTGTTCTTTATAATAAAACGAAAGGGAAAGGCTCACATTCCACATCTCGACTGTTAGTTAAGAAAGCACGATAATGAAATATATTTTCCTACTTAAAAAGTAAAGATTTTTTATAATTAGTAGTTAAATAATGTTCATTACCAAAACACAAAAGCCTGCTTAAACTTTTTATTAGAAAAATGTCTGCTAATTAATCGAAGCAAAGAGAGGACTATGCAGCTTTCTGAGCTACAGTATTAGAATTCTGCCCCTACTTGAGATCCGATTTTACTTATTTTTACTCTTTTAAGATTCTCTCATAATCGTTTCTTATATACTTTTCTCTCTGAAGTTTTTCTTCTTCCATCTAATCAGTTTGTGTTTGTTTTCTTATTTTACTTATTAATTTTAACTAATTAAGCTGTATTTTTTAGCTTTTTTCAAGGGAGTAATCCTGAGTACGCACAACAAATGTTTCATTCCGGAAATAAGTAGATCAATATATTAAAAAAGATGAAAAACTTGTCTCTGTGCAGTACTGACAGGATTCACCATAAATGATAGACAACATAGATAAGAAGAAGAAGAAGAAGACAATGATTAAGTAAACTAACTTTACCTTATCGCTGCGCTTATTGGACTCTCCACAGAAGTTTTTACTCCAAGGACCCGTAGAATTGGTTCAGCCTCAGATTCTTCACCTTGGATCACGTGAAAGAGGACGAAGAAAAAAACTTGTCTAATCTGCCAAGTAATTATATGTTTATCACTAATGGGAGCTCATGAATGAGTTTGAAACAATATGAGTGGAGGTTGGTGTACTTAGGTAGGTAAACATAACATTGAAGAGATACCTAGCCTTTCTAATCAACATTTTTTTATTACAATATTATATTTATATAGTATATCTACTATATAAGAGATACTTCAAACATTTATATACAATATATACCACATATAATAGATAGATATCTACTCTTTTTTTTTAAAAAAAAATCTACAATTGTAGGAATACGGCAAGACTTTTTTCTCCCCAAAAAAAGAACGTGTTTATGTTCAGATTAATTTGAAATCAACATCTTATTTTAATAAATAAGATAATTTTCAATCTTATACATTTATTTATTAACAATTATCACAAATAATCTCAATTTTTAAAAATATATATCCCTAAATATATTAAAATGACATTTTTTTAACTGTTGTTAATATTGTGTATGTAAAGATAGAAATGACCATGTATAGTAAAAAATAAAATTAACAATATATATAATTAGTAATTTATGTTTTGTTGAAAAAAAAAATAAATTACTTATATATTAAAATTAATTTAAAATTTTCTCTTAAAATTAAATAAATAAACTTGAATTAAGTTATATATAAAAATAAAATCATATATAAATTAATTATTAATTAATTACTATTACTATTACTATTATATTATGGATTGTATATATTTAAATTTTTTACTATATTTTACATATATAAAATATCAAATCATTAATTAGTATCTTTATAAATTTCAATTTATTTACGATTTTTAATTAGGTAATTAATTAATTAATTTATATATGGGGTTATTTTGATGTATAAATTAATTCAAGTCTATTTTATTTATTTTTAAGAGAAAATTTTAACTTAATTTTAATATATAATTAGTTTATATTTTTAATAAAATATACATTACTAACTACATATATAGGATTAATTTTGTATTTTTATTATAAAGGGTCATTTTCGTCTTTGCACACACAGTGTTAATAATAAGAGTAAAAGCGTTATTTTATTGATTTTAGGGACATTGTTGATAGATTTTAAAAAATTAAAGTTATTTGTGAAAATAATAAATAAATAATAGTAGAAGTTAAAAATTACCGACCTGATAAATATAAATGTCGATCATAATCCGCAAATCTGTGCTTAACTTTATTCATTAACTTCCCCAGAGCATCGGCCAAAGAAAATCCACCCGTTTCCAAGAGTGTAAAAATAATCCTTGAGATAGGAGAATGCTCAGGAACTTGTTACTACCCCTTTTACTAGAAATAAGTAAAGTTCATTTTGTATACCACTACCCCAACAAATTAAAATAATAATATTTCTTGTTTAAAGCAGGATTATGCGATATGAAATAAGAGTATTCGGAGTTGACTTGTTATCTCATCTTTATTAGCTAAATTAATAATTAGTGTATAGTTCAACTACCAGTTTACCCCCAGTTTAGTCATCGTTTCTTGGAAGAGAATTTTAGCTGAGCAGTACTTGTCACATGTATTATTTATTCGACATCACATGTTACCTCAATTGAAGTTGTTAACAAAGATCCTACGTCATCAGAATCAACTGTAAATAAGATTTAAATCACTATCCCTGTTTCCTCAAAATGAATGCACTGTTTAAAAGAAATCTCATAGCATAAAATTACTAAGAATCGAGATTCAAGATATGTGTCCATTGTCAAAATTTTACTAAGAATTGAGAGTGACGGTTAATTTGATATCAACTATCACGATCTCAGTCTCTTCACCAGCTGGGAATGTACAACGGTTAGCAACTTCGGTCATTAAATAAACCTTCAATTCTAACAATCATTAGCTCGAAAGTTAAACAAGAAGAAAAGAGAGAGTACAAAAAGATTAAGTGAAGAGAACTTATATAATTTAATAATATTTACAAACTTATTATTTTGCTTGATTTTCTAACACCTCCAACTTCAAATTCTGAAGGTTAGAAAGATCGATACGTCAAACTTTCACGGTTCATATTCGTACTGAAAATCAGAATCAAATAAGTTTTTACTCATTTGTTCCACACGAAATCCATGAAAATGTATGCATAAATTAAAGTGAGTATTTTTATCATTAAACTATTGGTGAGTGCTCATTATTTAAGATTTATTATTTTATTATTGTTATTTATTGAATTTTTTTAAAGATTTCACCGTGGTTAAATTCACGCTCACTTTGTAAATTCACGCTCTCTTTAAAATTAAAGTGAGATAAAATTAATTCCTTTAATAATAATAATATGACTTTTTTTAATCTACACTGTAATTTTTAGTATTTTTGTTAATAATCTAAATTAATAAGTGACGTAGTGATAACAAGTTAACTTTCACAACGTCGTAAATAGTTTGCATAACACATTGTCTACAAGGCCAAGTTTGGATAATGAATTAAGGTTGAAAGACTTTTTGCTTGTTCCCTCTGCCCATATATATACATGCATCAATTGATTAGACAAAAGTAAGCGAAACTTTAAGTTGATCTTCACATTTTAATGCAGTTGCTTTTAATGACATATGGGTTGTGTTTATGCCATTGGGCATGGCTTGCTTTCTGATTCTCTTTAAATGATTCAATCTTTTAAGGTAGACTTGGTTACTAATGTTAAATTTTCATGTATGGGGAAAGGAAGGTAGGACCTCCATTTGCACCAGAAAGGAGTCCTCAACATGCCACCCAGCCAACACGTGCCTTTCAAAGGGAGGGCATGTGATTAAAGTGTAGGACTATCCCTCCCTATTAATTGTGGGGTTTGCACTTTCCATCCCATGTGAATTTCTCTTGAATTTAAGAGTCGCTGTCGCACTACATATACTTAGATATCTAGGTGTATAGTTGTTCAATTAATTTTAAATTAATTAATTACTAAAACAATTATAATAATGAGAGAGAAAACAAAATGTGTCCCAATTTTATTTGTCTAAATCTCTCTTTTCTAAAAATTATAATTAGTAAATTTTATATATATATATAAAAGTAATATTGATTCATAGCGAACATTTAGCTTATAAGTTTTAAATAACTATAATTCTAAATTTTATATATTTTCATACATTATCACATATTTTATATGGAAAAAAAATTTAATTAAAATTATTAAGAAAAAAAAAAACACAAAATAATACTATGCTTTTAATTTTAATAATTTAATCTCTACTTTTCACAACATAATAATAGGAATGGCAAAAATACTTTTAAAGATAGATACCTAATACTGGACAGAGAAAGAGATAAAAAATTATTTCCGTTATATGTATATGCAAATATCTAAGGGATTAGATAATAAGGCTTTTAATTTGTGATGGGATCCATAAATACCTAATTGTTGCCAGGAGGCCAACGCATAGTGTCAATTGCCAAGATATGCTGTTGAGGCTACAATACAAATTATTCGATTTAGTTGCTTCAGTACATTAATTTTAGCATGAAAATATCATATAATATATCGAAACAAAAACGCATCCGGAATCGAATAAACTTTACCATATGGAAAAGGCAGATATTTCAACGGTGGCGTTCTTCAATTATCCAGCTAGAAGGACTAGAATAGCATTGTACCATAACTCTAAGCTGTTGATCGATAAGAAATTAATAACAACCAAAAATTAACGCAAAATTAATTAAGCTCTTACAACTAATTAAGTTTAAACTAAAGTTAAATTCTACAGTTAGTTAAGACGGAAATATATATGCACCCAGCATAGCATTACACCTGACGATACATTGAGAACTTTATAACAAGAAACAAATCAGCAAAAGCAGCTAAATTGAATCCTCTCCATGTATTTGGGCACCAGCCACCAAAGACACACACAAACTCTCCTATTAATGTTAACCAACCTGATATCACCATCGCAGCCATTGCACCAGCAACTCCCAAATTCATTTTACTAACAAAAATCCATCATACAAGCACGTGAAGTGCATATGAACTAGCAATAGCCATCCGATTATCCTGTCAAAAAATTAATTGAAAATTAATTAATCATTAATTAAGGGGAAAGACGATTGATCACCCTTTTACTATTTTTTATATTATTTATAAACAATTGCATATAAACTCTTTCAACAGATGAAATTAAATTTAATATGTATATTAAATATAAGTTATATTTAATATTAATTACAATAAAGTATTTAAATCTAATAATTTATAAATTATATGAAATTAAGAGACCGTTAATTTGTGTCCATTAATTAAGGATGGAAAAAGTACCTGCAAGAGTCTGACCCATTCAAGTCAAAAATGGAAGACATTTGTTATTAAAAAAAAAAAAAAGAAAAAGAGGGGTGGGGGGAGGAGATTTGGTCAAGTACGGGAATCATTCTTCATCCCGTTTGAAATGAGGTGAGGGACGGGGATGTAAACAAAATTTTAAAATTATTTTGTTAAATTATATTCATCCATCTTATTTAGTAAATAATTATAAAAATTTTATATTTTTTTTATTTTAGTCTATTAAGTCCTTCAAAAAAATTTACAATTTCTTAATTTATTCAAGCAGGTTCTTTGTATTATATATATATATATATATAAATTGAAACAAATTATTATATTTTGGTTTTATTTTATATTTTATAATATGTGATTTTGCTAATAGTTTGGATATAGATTTACCTAATTGTTGTTTTATATAATTTATGAAATTTATTTGTTTCTTCAATGTATGTGAAATTAAAATACTATAATATTTTAAAATTACTATTTTATTGATGATCGACAATTTTTGCTTTCATCTTGGCGGTTGAGTATTTGTTTTATACTGAACCAAAGGATCATAAGAGCATGTTTTGGGGGAGGGTGTGGTCATCCTTGCACGGGTTACAACTTGGCAAAAAAAAAAAAAAATTTTATCAAAATAAATGAAACGAGTCATCTCCGTTAGAACCAAAAATCTCTGCTACAGTGACTTTGACCACCCTCACGGTCTTCGACCGACGTGTAATACAATCCTCATCATTGTTTGAATAACATATTATCATAAATGTGAAATTAAATATTTAAATTATTGTAAATATGAAATTGAATATTTAAGTGTCGAACATTTAACTTTAAATCTATGATAATGGATTGCTAAACGGCAACAGAGATTATAGTAGTGCTTAGTGTGGTAAATAAGGATTTTAGTGATACTTATAATGACATCAAAAGTTGACGGAGTCCAATGGTTGGTGGCGGTTTGGTGATGATTAAATAATTATAAATTTTAAATTATAAAAAAATAATATTAAATAATTAAATAATAAAAATTAAATTATTAAAAAAATATTTTTAAATAATTAAATAATAAAAAATAATATTTTATATATTCAATATTTTATAGTAAGAATTAACACAAAACATAAGATTATTTTAAATTTTATCTATTCCAAATTCATTATAATCCAAATCAATTCAATCCATTTTAATTCAATACAGTTCAGTATATGTTACCAAACTGCACTACCATAAATGTATTATTGGTAAACCACAAAATACAATATAATTTATACTATTTTTTATTTTTTAATTTAATTTAAATTTAATAATTATAGTTATCCACGCATAATTTAAGTTATTGACCTATTGTTAAATAATAATAATAATTAAATATATTTCTTGAAAGTTTTTAAAATTAATTCTTAAAGAAAATAATTATATTTATGGATCAAATTTATTTTATTAGAATTTAAAAATTATAATGTTAAAATAAAATTATTGTTACTTCAAACAATATAAAAAAAATAGTAATAAAATTATATTTAAATAATTGTTAAAGATAAAATTATTGTTAGATTATACAAATATTTTATATCAATAATAACAATTCAAAAATAATATTTTTAATCATATAAATTAAATATGTATTATTTGTTAAGTATATTTTATTTATATGTTTTGAAGAATAAATGAAGGTGGTGCAGTGAGGACTAATATTGGGCAAAAAAAGTTGAAACTCGAAAAATCAAATTGGACTGAATTGGAACCGATTGATTGGATAAGGTTTTGTATAATATTTGGTTCCAATTTAGTTCTAATTTTTGAAAAATTAGAATTTTCGATTCAGTTTGGCATTGGTGCAAATATTTTAAACTGAATGAAAACTTATTTTTTATTTTAGCATTATTTTTCGAGAAGATTATAAACAAAATAAAGAGTAAAAAATTAACTTGAAAAATAAACCTAGCCAGATCGAAACTAACAAGATCGGTTTGGTTCATATATATGTGATCCGATTCTCATTTATATTCGGTTTGATTCTTATTCCAAAAATAAATCAAAAAATTTTTAGTAAAGTCAGACTAACCTGAACTTTGCACATCCCTAAGTAGAGTAATAAGTTAGTTATTTATATTTTTCTAAATTTTGAATTCGAGTTTAAACTAGTATAATTCTTTTTTTAAGTATAAAGTTAAAAAAAGTCAAAATTGAGTCAAAAGACCGCAAGATCCCCAACCCAAATCAAAGATTAGGATCTACGCCCAAATCGGAGACGGGGCTGAGATTGGGGTCCCAGCCTATTACCATCTCTACCTTTAATTTAATTAATGAAATTTCATCTAATAAATAATCTTAAGAACTTGTAAGTGTTTAACTCCTTTTTTAAAATTATAATTATTTTATTATTTGTATAATATATTGATTTAAATATCAAAAGTGTTAGTATTGGTGTCTAAGGCCTTAAATGGCTAGAGTTATCAGTTGAAAATATAATTTAAAGATAGTACAAAAATTTTATGAAAATATGTTTCAATCATTAAATTTCTATACATGAATAATATTTATGTTGTTTTTGGTAAGAAATAGCCAACTCAATAGGCAACCCACAACTGTGTTGTCACTCTTAATCCTTGAGGCCCATTTAATTAATAATTTTTAAATTTTTTCAAATTAATATGTTATTAAATAATAATTATTTTCTTAAATGTTATTTAACTTATTTTAGTGAAAAAAAATTTTAAGTTGCCTACTTAGTAATCTAGTGTGTTACTTTAAAAAGCAACTCATCAAACAATCTATCATTTTTATTTAACACGATTCTTAGACTTATTATTACAACCTATTAGTTTAACAAAAAGGCAATTATATTATTTATATTTATAGATTAATTCTATTGTGTCATCATTATTTCTGGTCATTGTACATCATCCTAACATTTTAATACTAAAATTTACGAAATACACACACTTTATTTTAAAAACTCACAAGACTTCCAACAATATAGTTTACCAAATTTTTATATGTTTTCTTCATAGTTAATTATTTTTAGAGTACAACAACTGTAAAAGTAGCTATAACAATTACAAGCTAGCTAAAATAAAAGTCAATTTTTGCCGCGCCTGAAAAAGATAGAATTTAAGATATTTGATAGTTAAATATTTATCAACTATTCGTCTATTTATATTTGTTAATACCCAAAAAATAAAATTATCAAAAATACTATAAAAATTATGAATTTTCTATTAAATTGGTCAAGAATCCTCTCTTTTTCTTTTACATTGAACATATATATATATATCCACGTAACTTTCCTCATTTTAGAGGTACTAAGAATTTGATAATCTTGATATATATCTTACAAAATCTTGACCTACCTTAAATCGAACTTCCCAAATTTGATTTTCCTTGTTCCGTAAGGATTACTTCTCAGAGCTAACCCCGAAGGCACATTTCTTGGAATTCAATTTCATACTGTACTTTCAGAGTAAGGAGAACGTTTCTCCTAAGTGCTGAACATGATCTTAGACACGGCGTGACTTGGCAATCATGTCATCAACATATACCTCTATTGTTTTTCCGATCAAAGGCTTGAAAACCTTATTCACCAGCCTCTAGAACATCGCCCTTGCGTTCTTCAAACCAAAATGCATTACCTTATAGCAGTATAACCCCTGTTCGGTTAGGAATGCCATTTTTTCTTGATTGGTCTCGCGCATCAGAATTTGATTATACCTTGAGAATGCGTCCATGAAGTTTAATAGCTAGGCCGTTGAATCCACCAACTAATTTATCCGTGAGAGTGGAAAGCTATCTTCGGACACGCCTTATTCAGGTCGATAAAATCCATGCACATCCTCCATTTCTCATTGGCCTTCTTAACCATTACCACATTAGCTATCCAATGAGGATAATATACTTCTTTGATGAACCCCGCTGTGATTAGCTTGTCTACTTCTGTCTTGATCGTTTCCCTTCTTTCTTGATTAAAAACCCTTCTCTTCTACTTCACAAGCTTAAATGTAGGATTAACCAACAAGCGATGGGAAATGACCCTAGGGTCAATCTCTAGCATATGCTCGTGGCTTCAGGCGAACACATCTACATGCTCCCTCAAAAAGGTGACCAGCATCTCTTTTTCTTTACTCGGCAACCAGAAACCGATTCTTATCACTCTCTTGGGCCTCAAAGGGTCGATAGGCACTAATTCTAGTTTTTTCGCTGGCTTGGGCGTTGGTCGCATTTTCCTTCATCCTATGCTCCGCTTGAGTTTGCCCATCTCTTTCCGCTACTCGACATCCTTATCGCTTTATTTGCTAATGCCCTTCGCCATTATACAATAAGATCGCTTCGATAGGGCCACAAAGCACACTCGGACAACTTTCTGATCCCTTTATATTATGCCAATTCCCTCGCCTGCACGGAATTCAATTTTTAGGTAATGTATGCTTTCCACCACTCTTATCTTCCTCAAGAAGGGCTTACCTAATATCATAGTGTACGATATTTTTAGATCCACCACTTGAAATTCTACCATAATAATCTTCTAGTACGATCTATTCACTATTGTTAACAATAGCTAGATTAAGGGCAATGGAAGAATGTACGAATCATCAATCCGTAAAGGACGGTTTCTGTCGATCTCATCCTCAGATCCTCAATCTTTAAGGAATTCAAAGTCTCCTTAAATATTATGCCAGCAAAACTCCTCGTGTCACTAAAATCCTGTTAATCTTTACCGCACCGACCTCCAAGGTTATCACCAAGGCATCATTGTGGAGGTAGCTGATTCCTATCTGGTCTTCATCAATGAACATAATTGGGACTTACGCCAACTGGGGTTTCTTTTCTATTCGAATATCCATCACATAATAATCTACCAGTTTGTTGTAGTGAATATCTTGAATAGTTCTTCCTCACATTGTTGGAGTAACACATTAACATTAGTCCCCTTGAGATTACCATACTCCTATAGATTGGATCTTCTACCCCTATTTTACTATGTCTCGAGCCTTCTTTCGCCTTACACGTCCTCGCCCTTTACTTATTTACGTAGCTACTTTTCATAAGGATTTCAATCTGCTCCCTTAAATTCAAGCACTGATCAGTCGTATGCCCATGATTTTGATGGAACGAGTACTTTCTTTCTTTATCGCGGACATTCGATGCTGACCTCAAAGGACGAGATCTGGGTAGCAAACCCAAATCTTTAATTTCATTATAAATGACCGATAAAGGGGCATTTAGCTCCGTAAACCTCCTCTGGTCCAAAACAGATGCTACCCTCTTAACCCCTTCTATCAGCAAGAGAGGAAACTCTCTTCTTTACTCTATTCTCCCCCTGTATCTTGCAGAATAGAACCCTTGATCTCGCCTCTGCTCAAATTTACCATCGGGGTATGACTGCCAGAAGTTTTCCCTCTTCATAAAGGGCCTGGGATTGGGCCGTTACGATTCCCTTTGATTTCCCCTATCCTTACGCCTTAGCCTCTGCTCTTGACTCCCCACCTCTTCCAATCTTTCTTCCCTTTTTTTTTCAGTAGCATCCGATCCTCGATTTCAATTTCTTCAAAAATCTCCTTCCAAGCTTACTCGTACGTAGTTACGATTAGCTTATGCCCAACAAACCATCCTTTATTCATCTTTAACCCCCTCTTAAGTTCTTCTAACACCAAGCGATGCGAGAAAACCTCAGTTTCCATGACTTTTTCGTGAAACCAATGCCATGCTTGTCCCTACAAAGTCAAGGCCAAAAGGCATCACATCTGCGACTCTGTCAAGCCTTGTATCATCATCATTTCCCTGAATAGATTTAAGTGCAGCATTGGATCTGTCTTTCCTGTGTACGGCGAGATTTGGGACATCTTGAATTTTTTAAGAAGGGCTAAGTTTCATAATTCTTTAGAAAAGAGGGATTTTAGGGAGAGTTCTCCTCCTTCAGATGCGGTTTCGTTCCACCGCTTGTCTTTCTCTTGTTGAGCCCGTAGTTGTTCGGTAAGGTTTTTGATCCTCTCCTCCATTTCCTTTCTATTCACCACTTGATCAACCATGAGGGCTGTCTGCTTGACTATTCTCTTGGTGGTTGTCCTTCCCCCTTGTTTTTGGTGCTTTTGGTTTAGATAAGCTTGTATATCCGTCGAGCTCATATTGTGCTCAAATCTCCTTTTTTCCTAATTCCGTTTGGATTAACTAGAAGCCAATTTCTGGTCTGATTCTTTCGTATCGCGAAAACAGATTCCCTCTATTTGGGATTTGAGCGGTAGCCTTTCCGTATGGGCCCTTTTATTCTTCTAGGCATTTGGTACATACTGTTTACTGCTCATCTTCCTGATGGGTGATCCCTTAAGACAATTCTTTGGTGAAGAAATACTTTTCTCATTCCCCAGAAACCTGACCTTCGTCGGATAGCGCATGCTTACGCTATCCCCCTAGATCATTCTCTTCAAACTTTCGATTTCCCTCTCCATTATCCCCATCTTATCCTCCAGATCCTTTACTTGTCTATACTTTTTCAAATACCTCCGCTTGCTTTCCCGCAACTGTTGGGCAAGTAGAGCTGTATCCATTTCCATCTCGCACCCTGCTATTATTCCTTGAGACGACTATAATAAGGCTAGAGAAATGTTGGAATCCGACGAATCTTCTCCATGAGACTTTTCTGACAGTGGCCTCCTGATAGCTACTTGTTCCTTAATCGTCGCCATAATTTTTCGTTCTCTTCCCACAAACGACATTAATTGTTGATACCCAAAAAATAGAAATTTTTGAAAATACTGTGAAAATTATGAATTTCTTATTAAAATTGGTCAAGAATCCTCCCTTTTTCTTTTACATTGGACACACACACACACAACTTTCTTTATTTTAAAGGTACTAAGAATCTGATAATCTTGATATATATCTTACAAAATCTGATAATCTTGATATGTATCTTACAAAATCTTAACTTGCCTTAAATCGAACTTTCCAAATTTGATTTTTCTTATTCCGTAAGAATCACTTCTGGTCAAATTTCCTTGTGATGCATCTGAGAAAAGATCTTTTTGAACCGACCTGATCGCAATTAAAAAGACTGACCAAACATGAAACTTACCTTCCTTTTAAGTTGAGCTAATCTTCTTTATGACTCTGATACACTAAACTTATCTTAATAATCCTCATGCATTGGACTATGGGCCTTTGACAAGCCTATCTTCCCAATCAATATTTAATAATTACTAATTCATTTATTTAATAATTATAAATAGAAAGTTACAATGACGTAATTCTAATTTTTTAAATATTACCTCATAAGTTGGGTGTTATTGTCATTATTGCACCAAAATAACCTAACAAATTGAAAATACTTAATTTTTTAACTCGTAGTTAATATCACATTTCAAATGATGATGAAAAAATTGATTTATCACTATGAAATATTTCATATATTAAATTTTATCAACTTTTACAGAATAAATATTACCTCTCTATTATTTTAGTGTTGCGACAATATTAATTAATCCTCACATCATAAATGATATGATACAAATTGAGAAATGTAATAATATGCATAACCTAAACATCTGAATCCAAAGCATATATTCCATTTTAAAGCACTGGAATGTGATTTATTAAAAAAATTCCCGCCAAATCTACGATTTCTTACACATTAACTAATTTGGTGCAGGATTTAAAGGGCGTTGATCAATCGATGTTCTACGACGATGATTTCTTTCAAGCATGAGGAGGGCTTCCATTTAATTCTTCAGATGGTTTCACTAACCATTCACTGAGACGTTGGGCAGCCTTGTTCACCTACGTAAATACAACAAATTATATTAATTAAATAATAAAGTTTATAAATAAATAGATAACTAGAATTATATATAAACAATAATTAAAAAGAAAAATAATTATACTTTTGACATGCATATAGGTAAATTAATATATATTAAGTTAAAATCATTCGGTTGATAATACAACTCTCCGTGTAGTTGCATATATGTATTTACCTGTTCATCCCAATCTGTCCTCCATACAATGTAGGAAAGAATAATTGTTTGCAATAGCACTCCACACAGCAGTCCAATCCATAAACCCTAGAAAATCAATTAATAATACATAAACAATATGAAAACAGCTAGCATTTATGTTAAATTGCAATAACAGTATTAATTTCATGTTTAATATTTGATTTCGGATTTTTTTTACCTTAATTCCAAGATCGCCTACGTATCCAAGCAAAACGCCCGCTGGAACTCCAATCACGTAGTAGCTTCCCAAGTTCACATATGCAGCTATACCTTGCATACCAGCACCTATGGCTATACCTGGTAATTAACAATAACTCCATCGTTCAGAAATCAAGCAGTACGTACTTGTTTCCTATGATCCCAATTCTCAAATGAGCTAGGGATGAAGTTAATTAAGAATGAAACACTTGCCTATGAGTACTGGCTGAACACTATTAAGCAAAAGGGAGAAAGCAAGTAGAACAGATAAACTTGACACTTCCTCTGCAACTTCCTCACTATCTGTAAACAAGTACGAAATCTGACGCCCGAAGATTAAACATATAACCCAGAAGATAATTCCAATACTTGTTGAAGTTGCGAGGATAACTTTGATTGAAAATCTTGCGGCTTTTGCGTTTCCTCTCCCCAGTTCATTCGACACTCGCACACTGTACAAATGGTAGCAGAAGGTGTTAATTTCGTTGGGGGAAACGTTGAGATAGAGAGATGGGGAATGAGATGACTTCTGTTCAAAGAAATATATGATTAATGTCACCATGATGCTGCTAGGAAACCCAGGAACAACGTAAGTTGAATCGTACTGACGTTCAGGCTGCAATAAGAAAATTAGCTAGTTTTAGAGCAATATGTATATATGAAAATAATTAATATGAAAAATTTTAATAACAAATTAAAAGCATTACCAAATAGAAAAAGCAGATATGGCAATGGTTGCATTTTTCATGTAGCCAGCTAATAAGACTAGGATGGAGTTGTACCAAAGCTCCAAGCTATATACCAAAAGTAAAATATAATTACTTTAATCAGAAGAATGCGATATCTTCGTATATAACTTATTAAAAGATGCTTTTAAAATTTACCAAAGCATCACACCGGAGGATATCGACAGCTTGATTACTGGGAATATATCAACAAAAGCAGCTTTGGTGAATCCTTTCCATGTGTCGGGACACCAACCACCGAAAATATACACAAATAGGCCGACGATCGTCAGCCAACTGGAGAGGTTCAATGCCCCCATTGCACCAGCAATTCCCAGCCCAAGTTTGGTAACGAAAATCCAGGACAAAAGCACATGAAGCACAAAACAAACAGTAGATAACCACCCAATAAACATGTTTTTCAGCTGTGCTTGTAAATACATTTGAATGGTCAAGCTGAAGACAAAATAATAAAGAAAGGGAATGAACCATAAGCAAATTTTTCCTCCCACTTCTACTATATCTTTCTCCTCTCCAAGCAGATTTAAAATTGGTTTACCGAAAATGAAAACAGGGAGCATTATGGTAGCAGTTACACTATCAACTATCCATGATCTTTGCAAGTAAATGCCCATCATGTGATACTGCCCTGCTCCAAATGCTTGTCCACATAATGTTTCAGTTGCACTTGACATTCCCAGCTTCAAGGAAACAAATGCATATGTGACATATATATATTAATCATAATCTTTATGATATTAATCATAAGTGGGTATGGGAATTACCAGGATACCATTCACAAAACGTAAAAAAATGCTCTGTACGAGTGCAAATGCAGCGAGATGTAGTTCAGAAACATGTCCAAGAAAACTCTGCGTCACCACAATAATACCAAATGAAGTCACTCTGGAAATTGTGGAAGGAAATGCTATCCTCCATGTTATCTTCGTTTCATCCCAAATCCTTCTTCTCAGATTACCACCCTCATGTTCTTCCAACTCCAAAAGCCTCTCTTCCAATCCACTTTCCATGATTCTAAAACTTCGAAAAATCTAATAATTAATTCGGTTAAACTTGGGCTTCAAGTCAACAAAAGAAAATAATAATGACAATAATATATTTTTGTACCCGTCAAATAACGATCGATGGCCGCTCATCTATTAGTTTAACTTATACTAGGCTGAGTTCGAGCCACGTACTGTAAGATGTTACAGTGCTCGCCCTCGAGCTACCTTTCCACAGTACGCAACTTACCCTAGCCTTTCTGCTCGTTTATATGTTTATTTGTTTATTTATTTTGTCTGAAATTAGTAACAGGCCGGGTTGACTACAAATGGACCAGCTACAATACATCATACTTTTATAATAAAACAAAAGGGAAAGGCTCACATTCTATATTTTGACTGTAGCTACAATACATCATACTTTAATAATAAAACAAAAGGGAAAGGCTCACATTCTATATGTTGACTGTTAGTTAAGAAAGCACGATAATGAAATATATTTTCCTACTTAAAAGTAAAGATTTTTTATAATCAGTAGTTAAATAATGTTCATTACCAAAACACAAAAGCCTGCTTAAACTTTTTATTAGAAAAATGTCTGCTAATTAGTCGAAGCAAAAGAGAGGACTATGCAGCTTTCTGAGCTACTTGAGATCCGATTTTACTTATTTTCAGTCTTTTAAGATTCTCTCATAATTGTTTCTTATATACTTTTCTCTCTGATGTTTTTCTTCTTCGATCTTTGTTTTCTTATTTTACTTATTAATCTCAACTAATTAAGCTGTTTTTTAGCTTTTTCAAGGGAGTAATCCTGTGTACGTACGACAAATGTTTCATTCAGGAAATGCGTAAAAGACGATCAATGTACTAAAAAAGATGAAAAACTTGTCTCCGTGCAATACTTACAGGATTCACCATAAATGATAGAAAACATAGATAAGAAGAAGAAGAAGAAGAAGAAGAAGAAGAAGAAGACAGTGAATAAGTAAAAAAACTTTTAATTTTACCTTATCGCTGCTGCTTTTGGACTCTCCACAGAAGGTTTTACTCCAAGGAACTGTAGAATTGCTTCAGCCTCAGATTCTTCACCTTGGGTCTAGTGAAAGAGGAGGAAAACGAAAATTTGTCTATTATATGTTTATCATTAATGGGAGCTCACGAATGAGTCTGAAACGCATGAGTGGAGGTTGGTCTACTTAGGTAGGTAAACATAACATTGAAGAGATGGCTACCCGGTTGAAAATTAGCTTTAAAATCAACATTTTTTTATTATAATATTATATTTATATGGCATATCTATGACAAGACTCTGAACACGTTTTCTCCCCATAAAAAGAATTTGTTGACGTCCAAGATAGTTTGGATGGCTTCAAATTAACATTTTACTTTAATAAATAGGATAATTTTTAATCTTATACCCATGTTTATTGACAATTATAACGAGTAACATTAATGCTTTAAAATATATTAACACTGCTCCCAAAATAATAAAATGACACATTTACTCTTACTGTTATTCATACTGTGTATATAAAAAAAATGACTATGTATAATAAAAAATAAAATTAATTCCATATTTATAATTAGTAATTTATATTTTATTGAGAAAAAATAAATTATTATATATTAAAATTAATTTAAAATTTTCCCTTAAAAATAAATAAAATAACTTGAATTAAATTATATATAAAAATAAACCATATATAAATTAATTATTAATTAATTAATTACTATTACCATTATATTATGCGCTGTTTATATTTAAAATTTTTACTATATTTTTTTTTATATATAAAAAATATCAAATCATTAATTAGTATTTTTATAAATATCAATCTATTTATTATTTTTAATTAGGTAGTTAATTAATTAATTGATTTATATTTGGGTTATTTTGATATATAAATTAACTCAAGTCTACTTTGTTTCTTTAAGAGAAAATTTCAACTTAATTTTAATATATAATTAGTTTATTTTTTCCAATAAAATATACATGATTAACTATACATATAAAATTAATTTTGTGTTTTTATTATAGGGTTATTTTCGTTTTTGCAAACAAAATGTTAATAATAATAAAGGTAAATATGTCATTTTGTTGATTTTATGAACAGTGTTGATACATTTCAAAAAATTAAAATTATTTATGATTATTTTCAATAAATAAGAGTATAAGGTTGAAAATTACCGTAATAAATATAAATATCGATCATAATCCGCAAATCTATGCATAATTTTATTAATTAATTTCCTGAGATCGGTGAAAGAAAATCCACCAGTTTCCATGCGTGTAGAAATAATCCTTGAGATTGGAGAATGAACGGGAACTTGTTACTACTATCCAGTATAAATTAAAATAATTATATTTCTTGTTTATTAGCTAAATTAATAATTATTGTACAATGCAGCTACCAGTTTACCCCCCAGTTTAGTCATCGTTTCTTGGGAGAGAATTTTAGCTGAGCAGTACTTGTCATAAATATTATTTATTCGACATCACGTGTTACCTCAATTGAAGTTGTTAACAAAGATCCTACGTCATCAGAATCAACTGTAAATAAGATTTAAATCACTATCCCTGTTCCCTCAAAATGGATGCACTGTTTAAAAGAAATCTTATAGCATAAAATTACTAAGAATCGAGATTCAAGATATGTGTCGATTGTCAAAATTTTACTAAGAATCGACAGTAACGGTTAATTTGATATTAACTGAGAATGAAAGTAACAGCAAGTACTTACCAGGATGCCATTTGCAAACCTCGAGAACGGTAAACACAAGTGAGTAGGCAGCAAGTTCAATAGAACCAATGTGCCCAATAAATGCTTGACTCACTAAGTTTATCCCAAACGTAGAAAATCTTGTGAAAATTGCAGGAAGTCCTTCCACAATCTGATAGGGATAAATTAATACAAACTAATTTACAAAAACATAATAATTATCTTATCTCTCTTTACGTGAACTTAATAGAAAACAAACAAATAGAGCAATAATTTTTGAGTACAAAATCAATTCTTGAACAGCAACCACATCATTAACAAAATAATCATAACACAATCAATTTTAACGTGGAAAATCTCCCTAGTGTGAGGAGTAAAAACCATAGGACCGTAGTCCACCCAAAAAACTCCACTATAATTAAATAATGGGAATACACAATTTCTCTCTATTTAGAACTAGAGGTACACATCCACAATATTCTCAAAATCACACTTTTACAAAGAAATTAGAGAGAATTCAAGAAAAACATCACCATAATAGTGGTTTAACTTCCAACCACAAAATCTAGAGAATGGGAGCTCCAAATCTGATCTCCACCGTTCAGAATTTAATCCTCTGAGTTAGGAAGCTGCTGGTAAAATTTTAGCTCAATCGGAACATGAATCGACTTCCGATTAACCACTTGATCAAAACTATCCCGAATTTACTGTTCTGCCTCTCTCTCGATAAACAGTACCCGCCTCTCTTTAGACGATAAACAGTGCCACCTCTCTCTTTTTAAGACACATATATATATTGCAGCAAATTCAACACTAAATTCTATTTGAGAAAAGACTAAAATGTTCTTGAATTAATTTGATTTAGTTACTATTGAAGAAAAAATTTAGGTCATCTCCAAATAGGAGAAACCCAACCCAATACATTCTATATCGTTTTTGTCTCAGCCCACACTTTGTCCTTGAATTTCACTTGTTCAACAACATTAGTCTCTTCCGTGTCTCTCATCAGGTTCTCTTTGATCTCTCCCTCCATTTTCAGAGTCAGAATACACCATCTTTAGCTGTCAATATGTATACAAGTTAAAAAGGAAAATAATAGTAGTTATGCCCCATTGACGGAAGAGCACAATTATCAATTTCTAAATCCTGACATATAGTAAAGTTTACGGACAGTGCAAAATAAATATATTATCAGTATTGATGCTCATGAATGAGTTTGAAGCTCTGAATGGTAAGGCTGGTGTTGGTGGGTAAATGCCTGTAGCAGTGATAGAGATAGGTAGGTAGCAGAAAATTAATTTCAAAACTTTTTTTAATTTTAATAAATATAAATATCAATCATATAATATATACATTCCACAAATCTGTGCTTAACATTACTAATTAAGTTCTTGTAGAAATCGATGAAGGAAAATCCACCAATTCAAAAGAAATCCTGACGCTGAAGATTTTGGAGAATCGACAGGGACTTGTCACTTCCCTTGGGAAGTTAAATTATATAAAAATAATAGTAATAATAATATTTGTCGTTGACGGTTGTCTCTATCTTTTATGAGCTAAATCCATATTCCTCATGAGTTCAACTGTCAGTCAACCGCCTAGTTTGATCATCCTTTAATCCAGTGGAAATTTAGCAGAGAAGTAGTTTTCACAATCTTTATTTCTTTGACTTACCTCATCTGGAAAGATCCAACCTCATAATCTCTCTTAATTAAGTGTAATAATTAAGCTCTAAATCAGGATCCTTCTTTATCCAAATTGGAAGAAGTCTTTTAATATATTATCCATGAGTAAGGAATTGAGATATATTATTTTATTATATTGACATTCTCACTCACCCAATCACGTGACGCCAAATTCATCCATCTTGATTTTGTCTTATCTCTATTTTTTATTAAAAGGTTTTTATTTACAAATAAAATATTTAAGGGAAATAATCGAACATAATTACTTTTTATATTTGCAGTTTAATTTTAACCACAAACAAAATTTTATTCAAAACTAACTAGTCTTATATTACTTAAATTAAAATAATTTTATAATTAAAATTAACAAAATATAAAGATTACTTTCGAATTATTATAATATTTTCGATCATGTTGTATGATATTACTAATGAGTAATAAATAACTTTTAAATATATTATATAACAATAAATTTGAAAGTGGATATATTATAATGAACGTAAAAGTTACTTTTTCTTAACTATAAAATAAATGCACAATATTTGTTTATTGTTAATTAAATACTTGAGTTTTGTGAGGTAAATACGTTTGAATGCTCAAAGGTAAGGAAAGTGAAAGTAAAAAAATATGATTTTGATAATTTCATTCACGAGAACATTTTTGTCTAAAAATTTTAAAACTAGTAAGCTTTAAATAAATTTTTATTACGTAGTTAAAAATAAATTGTTAATATAAAAAATTGTCATTTTCAAAAAATTTTTGAAATTTTAAAATGTATTCTTTTGCATAAAAGATATCTTCTTATTATATAAATTTACATTTAAAGAATGTTATCTATCATTAATAAAATTAATCTAATTTTAGAAGTAAAACAAAAATTGGTTTACCCTCCTCGTATGATACCATAATTATAAGAATTGTACAAATCCGTGTAATCAATCAAACCTTTACAAGAATGACTGTTTTGCCTTCCTGTTAAGTCTCTTCGTATTTATTTATTTGTTTATTTATTAATCATTGAAGTATTTTTTCAAAAGACAAATTATTATTGAAGCAGAAAAGTAGTTTGTCTTTTCATGAGTGATATAAGCAGCACTTAATTTTGTTTCATTTTCCATCTTTTCATTTATTAATTATTTGTATTCATGCAAGAGGGAGTGGCTCCACCAAATTACTAATTGTATAATTATTGCACTAATTTGTTGGACATTTACTGTTAAACAGATCAGATTCTACATTTTGCGTAAGATTTTAATTTTAAAATCAGAATGTCCAGTTTAAGTTCTGGTCTCCCACAGTTAAAATGATTTAAACAATAATTATTACAACAATTTACTGTAGATTTAATATAAATATATAATAAATAAATAATCTTCTTCACCTATGACAAAACTCTCCACAATTATAAACTTTTCATTAAAATATAGGTAGATACCCTTTTCTGAAAATAGATATAATATAAATTTAACGCAAATATATAAGTTATTTCATAACTGTCGAGAATTTTTCTAATCTCAATATATATTTTATGTAAATATCAGTAGATTGTAACGTTGTAATATAAAACGAAAGAAAAAAATTTCTAATTCTCAAACTAAACTTTCTTAAATAAGTCAAGCTAACAAGTTCACATAATCATGATGTGCAGTAAAGATTAGTGGTAGGATTGATGATGTTTATGGAACAACATAGAATCAAATTGGTAGGAACAGGGGCATTGCATTTGCATAGAGTAAATAGCTTGAAGAGTGTTTTCTGCTATTCAATACATGAATACGGACAACAATATTGGAAGCCCTTGATTAGCAAGAGCTTGCACCAAAAATACTGGAAAATTGAAGCAGCAAAATGTTATGCTCCCTGTCCCTTTGGCGATGATTCTGCTGGTTCTGCAATGAACCACTTATTTATGCGGTTTTGAGCTAAAGCTACCTGCAGAAAGGCATTTCATTTGCATGTTATATTACATCAAATTCAAGAAGAATTTAGTACCAAGTATTTTAGAACATCGACTAAAGAAAGCCAAACGTAGTACCTGTTTGTCCCAGTCAGTTCTCCAGGTGATGATGATAAGGACTATAGTCTGAACAAGTGTTCCAATCAACATTCCAGTCCAGATGCCCTGCAAAACAAATTACAGCAAGGAAAGAAAAGCAGCTTCTTATGATACAGTTTGTATTTCCAGCCTAAGAATTTAGAAGATAAGAAAGATATATGCACACATGCAAAGCAAGTCTTTTCCAATAAAAACTTTTATGTACTAGAAATGAATGAAGGGAGAAACCAAGCTGTCAGGTATCTGCTTTATATAATAATACCGAAATCTCTTCACTTTATAACTACTTTTTGGGCTGAAGAGTAACAAAGCTGATGATTTGAGCCATTCCAATTTACCAAACTTCAATGTATTGATTTAGAGATCAGACTAACAATAACACTGCTTCAAGTCTAAATACAAATGAAAATCGGCAGAATTAAGAAAATAACTCACTTTGACTTCCATGTGGGTGAAATAACCAAGCATAACTCCAGTAGGGATACCAATCAGATAGTAGCATGCTATGTTAACATAAGCTACAATACTCTGCCATCCGGCCCCAACAGCAACTCCTGTTCAAGCATAATTTTCGGTCACATCTTCACCTTAGATATTTTCTTCATTTTATTTTTCAAAAAAAAAAAAAGGAGAAAGAGAGAAGAAAATAGCCCAATGTCCCTTGGACCTTCCAGTACTCTTAAGTTCTCGGCCGTTGTTATTGGAGCAGAACAATTAGCTACTACTTCCGAATCATGAAAGTAAACTCAGAAGAAAGGGAAGCATTACCAGAGAGTACTGGTTGAATACTATTCATAAGTATAGAGAAAGCAAGCAGTGGTGATAGATCTGCAACTGCTGCAGCCACCTCTTCACTTTCAGTGAAAATGTATGCTAGACGTCCTCTTAGGATTATGAAAAACAGAAACAATACGAATCCAATGACAAACGATGTAAGAACTGTCACCACGATTGAGAATTTTGCAGCACTTGAGCTTCCTCTTCCTAGCTCATTTGACACCCTGACACTGGAAATAAAACAAGGAAAAAAATTTATTCAATACACATCATATTTTCGACCAGAAGAGAGAGGGTCATTTCCAATATTAAAGGAAAAAGAAAATTAGAGTACAAGAATATTACATTCCTTTTTTCCTTAAAAAGGAGTATTGTCCCAAGCAGTTATTCATTGTCCATGGAATAATGTTTGTAAGAAATTAATAAAAACAAGTCATAGTTGCTGTAAAGATACAGTTGTATAATTATATTGGAATTGAATCATAATTTCATGCAAGAACATGCCTGGAATTGTTGGTTACAAGCAAAAGCAGAAAAAATGATTTTATCTGCAAAGGCTAACACAGTCTGTATTTGTACTTTATGGAGTTACAATCAGACTGTGAGTCAGTAAGACTTTCCCCTTCTTCAGATTTCAGAGCAGGCTTTAAGTTTCTTTTGGAATCATTTGTTATAACTATGGACTAATTAATAAGTACTCAGAAAAGACAGAGAAAAAGATATGAAGTTGATACCTTGCTGCAGCCAAGAAACCAAGTGATATCATCATTTCCAACCCGTTGACATTAAGGCTGTCAATAAGAATATGTTTGAGCCAAGTACATGAATTAGATGATAAAAACTTGGAAACAGAGAGGAAGTAAAAAAAAAAAAAGAAATGAGGAAGGGGTGAGAAGCCAATGATCTAATACCAGATAGCAAGAGCATCAATGGAAATCTCAGCATTCTTCATGTTTCCTGTTAAAAGAATCAAGACTGTGTTGTACCAGAGCTCGAGACTGTCAAGAACAAGATAATGCTAACTCAAAAATCAACCATTTATTTGAGCCAGAAGAAGAGAAATGGTACATTTGCATGATTAAAGACCAATAAATAAGTATGCTGAAATAGAGATTCCCAATCTTTGAAGCTCTTTCCCACATTTATATCAACTACTAGTCTAATACTCCAGTTTCGGTAATTAAAATTTACAACATGGCCAAATTGTCACAGCCAAAAGGTTGATGCAAAGCCATAAATGGGCAAGAAAGTTACCAAACCATGGCACCAGACGACAAAGAAAGCTTTACTACGGGCCAGAGGTCCTTGAAAGCAGCGACTGAGAAACCCTTCCATGTTTCACTGCATCCTCCGCATGTAACAAACGCAAGTTGACCCAGATTTGGAATCCAGTATGCCAAAATTGTTGATGTTATTGCTCCTGGGATTCCAAACTTGTATTTCACAGTCAAAAGCCATGAAAGAAAAATATGAATGGACAATGAAATTGCAGCCAAGTAAGAGATAATCATGTTCTTGCTCTGTGCTTGCAAGAACATTTGGCAGGTAAAGGATACAATGAACGAGAACGTCACAGGGATTAGAAAAAGAGAAATATATCCCGACACTTCTGCAATATCTTTTGCCTGGCCCAAAGCCATCAAAATTGGAGTAGTAAAGAAAAACAGAGGAAGAAGAAGGACTGCACAAATGAATAGGACTATCCAGGATCGCTGAAGATATATTCCCAGCATGTGATACTGTCCAGCACCATAAGCTTGCCCACATAACGTCTCCAATGCACTAGCCATGCCCAACTGCACATTCAAAATTGAAAACATCACCACTAGAGAAAAATGAATCAACCAAATCTGTATTTCCTAGACTGAAACCTCCACTAGACAGTTGACTCCATGCATTTAATTGCATTTTCATCTAGAAGCCAGAAAGTGACTGGAAGTCATATAAAATCATGAAAACTCTGTATTGCAAGGGAAAAGAAACTATCTTAGGTTCAGCAAACTGACATCTTTTGGAAATTTTGCGGCTGCAATATGTTATTCAAATTATACATGATCAAGGGTTATCAAAGCATGCAAAGATCGCTGAGACAAATCAAAATGGCACTGGGAAATTGACTGGTGTTAGGTCAGATGTCCTCACTATATTGTTTGGCATTACACTTCAAATTAATAAAGAAGGTTTACTGGTTTGGCGGCCAGCAAATTCTGGTAAACACACTGTGCTTCCAATGAGAGCCTATGAGGCAGTGACACTCAAATGGTGTGATTTGCAAAAAAATATTCATTTTTCCTTTTCTTTTCCAGCTGTGAGGCTTAACAGTTCACAATAGTGTTGCTACCAGACAGAGAAGTCAGAATGGTTAAACCAAAGCAATTTTTTAGGCAATTAATGAATTGGTTAATCACAAACCTGAACAGAGATGACCAATCATACATCCCTTACCCCTTTTTTTTTTTGCGTAAAATACCTCAAAGACAACGAAGGACTAAACAATTGCGATACTTAATACCAAAACAAATATTGACTCTATAAATGCCAACCCAAGAATGAAATTAACTGCACAGACTTACCAGAATGCCATTTGCAAACCGCAAGAGAACAGTAAACACAAGTGAGTAGGCAGCTAGTTCAATGGAACCAATGTGCCCAATAAATGCCTGACTAACTAAGTTTATCCCGAATGTAGAAAATCTTGTGAAAATAGCGGGACCTGCAACAATCCACATCTTTTTGCTCTCAGCCCACACCTTGTCCTTGAGTTGTACTTGTTCAGCGACATTAGTCTCTTTTGCATCTCTCAATAGTTTCTCATTGATCTCTCCCTCCATTTTCACATACACAATAAATCCTCTCTTGAGCTGTCAATATTTATATTAGTTGAAAGAAAATACTAGTAGTTATGCGTCATTGACAAAAGAGCAGAATTATGATGTGCAGAGAAGAATTCCAAGACGGCACAGCACTTGCCAAATTTCACAATTCCATATATAATAAACTTTTTCATTATGCATTGCCTATGTTGCCCTACTATCTATAATATGTTGTCTATTCAAATTGAAAAATGGATTGACCAACCACAAGC
This sequence comes from Azadirachta indica, assembly GCA_022749755.1. Lineage (NCBI taxonomy): Eukaryota > Viridiplantae > Streptophyta > Magnoliopsida > Sapindales > Meliaceae > Azadirachta > Azadirachta indica. Next base: position 13,345,047 of record CM040453.1, read on the forward strand.
ATCCATTGCCTAGTTGCAGTAACATTTACACATGACATACTTCTTCCCTTTGTCTATTTTAGTTATTTTCTGGAGAGTGCTCCTTATATGACTAGCATTCAAAGCATTCAAACATCAAACATGAACAACCAAATTACAATAGAAAGTAATATTGCATTAAACAGGAATGTCAGCATGCATTTTTCACTTGCTTTTCAAGGCTTTCATCTAAACGGAAGCAACTATATCATGTACTTGCTATTGTACCAATTCAATTATAAATATGAGGTGCATAGGGTATAGGAGCAACAACCATCACTATTGCAATAATGTTCATAAAGAAAAAGTTACATTTATTGTCAATAGTAACAGCACAGTTTATAGAACCATTTAAAATTATGATTATACGAATCTTTAGTCTTCATCAGCCGCTATTGATTGTATAAAGTAATAATTTTTATCTTAAAAAATATAAAGTAAACATAGTAAAAGGAAAGATGAATAATGCTGGTTATCAGGACCATATGGAGTTCAGTATGCAGATCAGACTGTGGTCCCTTAAGCTTAAATGAATGGTCCTAATTCGATCACTGTCAACAAAATGTGTAGGCCAGACCTAACAAGCCTTGAAGCCAACGAAGCCTCTAGAAAATGGTATAGAAGTCCAGGGATTCTCTAAAGAAATCAGTTATCAATACAATCATTCTCAACTACAAGAAGCCCACAACAAACAAACCAGAATTAAAATTTAAACAACAAATTACTGAAAACTTGCAATAATAAAATTGCATATCAAACTTTTTTCCCCTTAAGTAGTTATAATTATTACTTACTAGGGAGATATATCCTAAGTTTGGCAACAAAATAGCATGCAGGAGCAGTGGAAAGGAGAATTGAAGTGATTTCATAAAGAAAATCCGCCAACTAATTAAACCAACTGGCATGAGAAAAACAAGTAAAAGAGAATTTTGGTAAGCACATCACTCTACTTACCAATGATATCAAATCCTTAATCCAAAACTTACCCAGGTTCCCTTACACCAGAATGGACATGAAAATGGGGTTGATAACTGATAAAGAACACACTAGAGAGAAAAAGGACCCGAACTCCTAAGATTGAATCATATGAACTGAAAAATACAGATGACCATAACCATACAATATAAAACAGCCAAAGCTTACCCTTCGAGATCACCTGATATTTCAAAAAGTGAAAAATCTTTCAAGTGACAACTCCAGCAAAAACTCTCTCAGGTGAAAATGGTAATAACAGAAGAGAGACTAGCTCCCCATTTGAGCGAAGTAAGCAATCATTGCAAACTCCTATTTCACTAACACGATCACAAAAACACACAGAAAATAAAAGGATATCTCAGTAAAAGAAGAAGACTCACAGAAGAGAGCAAGGAAGAGACAGACAGAGAGGAGGAAGACAACAAAACCAAACCAAACCAAACAAACGGATATGTCACAAAAAGCAAGTCTTGAGTATTATAATAAGAATTGAAAGAGAAACTAACCTCAGCTTTAAACCAATGACGTTAGTCCATTCATGAGAAATGAGAAGAGGATGACAAACACTCAACCGACAAAACATAGACATTATAGCATTATTAAATTTGTCATACGCAGATTAATTCAAAGATCGGTTCTGCTAATGGGGGTTGCTGAAAGCAATGGCGTATAATAAACCCACGTAGTATTTGTTAACCTTGCTGCCCCGATCAATAACTACCAGAAAATCTATACAATATTACGCAATCATTTCTTTATGCTCTTTTCACGGCACAAGTTAGTATACACGTTTAGTCGTTTGCATACCTGCTATAAAATTTATTGTTTCTTCTGTTCTTTTTGGTTTCGAAAACGTACCTGCTACTTTATTTTACATTATATCTCAAATCATTTACGGTATGTTTTACATTCTTTACTTATTTTTTTTAATGAATTGTCCTCTAATCTTATGTAAAATTAACAATTTAATTTGTTTTCCTTAAGCAATTTGCCCGTACATTTTAAGATATGCTAGAAAATAATTTCTTATTATTGGTGAAGGGAAACGTGATCATCTTTGCGACCACGTCTTCTTTGTCTTGACTTGAATTTAGTCTGACGCAGAAACTAAAAAATTTCGACTCGTTTTAGCCCAAAAAAATTGACTTTTTTTAATTTTTAAAAATTCTTCTTCGTCTCAACTAAACCATATTAAAAAATTTTTAAAGAAGTTTTAATTTAAAATTTTCTTTAACTAACAAAAAATCAAACAAAATAAACACGAATATTTTTCTGTGTAAACTATTGAAATATACTGTCGTAACATTTATGTTTTTACTTAATCTTAGAAGTAGAGTTAACAAAATATTTGATAAACCAACTTTTTGCATAACTTCTCTTAATCATATTTATCGTCTGTAACCATTACTTTTCTTACTCTTAAAACTTTCATGTTATAGATATTTCGCTCCCAACTACGTCCTAAATTTAAGAAAATTATAGTAGATTTATTTTCCAAAAAAATACATAACACTATTTTAGTACAATAAATAAATATATCAAAAAATTCTCCAATAGGATACAACAGTAGTCAATACATCGTACTTCGGAAATTGCAAGCAGAAAAAGCTTAAAATCTTACGTATTTCTAAACTTTAAATTGTATGTAACTGTGATTCAGATGAAACAAACAAATAGTGCAAGAAGAAAAAGCTAAAACATAATATACACCACGCTTACAGCAGGTGTGCAAGAATTAAAAACAGTAAAACTAAAAACGGAGAGGAAGAAGAAGAAGACTCACTGTCGCAGGAAGGAAGAAACAGGAAGGGGCTGAAGAGACGAAGCGAGTGAGGGTTCAGCAGAGAGTACAGGGGAAGGTTTTAATGGCATCCAAAATTAATGGCTGTATCGCAAGCATAGAGGAGAGCAGAACTGGACAGTGCAGCCCATTAATGAGCTTTGTCGTTGGCTAATGAAGAATTCAAATGCGTCGTTAAGTTCTGGATGTTGATACTAATGGTACTAACTCACACCACGTAGTATTCGTTCCCTCGTGAAAGGTGAAATCACAGTGTAATTAATAGGGCTAAGTTTCCAATGATGGTCTTATTATGGGGTTTTGGAACCGATTGTTGTGTGACAGAGACAGGCATATATACGGTGGCTTCAATGACTTTATGCAGTGGTTCCAACGCAGCCAGATGCGTTTTTGGAAAATATTGTCTTCGTTTTTCACGTTACCACTCTGTGCCCTGTATATTTTTACAGTACTGTTAAAATTCGGTAAAGAGAGAGAGCTTTCTCATTGGTGTTATCCGTAGACACGTTATCGTCTTTACTGCCTCTTCTTTATTTTCGTTTTATTATTTATTAAAATAATAAAGACATTATAAGAAGAAGAATTCTGAAGTAGAATTATATTCTACTTGAACGTACTTTTGAGGCCAAAATTAAAAATTTGGAAGTCATTTTCTGCTCTTTATTTTGATGTCATTAATCAAAAAAACTTTTAAACGAGACAACTTCTAGTAAATATTATTTAAGAATATATTTAATAAGTAATAATTTTATTTTACTTATTGGTAAGTTAAAAATTATGATATATTTACAGTATAAAAAAACAAATATGTTCAACTTCAATCACGTCGCCCTCTGCAATCCACTTGCAGCTTGCAGTTGAAAAAATTTAGGGAAAGGATGTAGTAGTAGATTAATCATGGCATTTATGGACTTGAATTTTTTTTAAAAAAATAATAAGTATAATAATGTTGATAATAAACATTAAAAAAAAATAATGTTGATAATAATAATATTGGTGTACATAGCAAAGCTGACTTTATTATTTGAAAGACAATTAATTCATTTTCAATCTACTAAAAATATGAGTTAAAATAAATTTTATTCTGTTGCATCTCATAAATCTTCTCCCATAATTGGTGAATTTTTTTTTTTATCTTTATCTGTCTCAAAAACAATTGTAGTCATCTAAAATAAAAAAATCTCATAATTTAATTAAATCATTATCTTTTAATTAATTTATTTTTAATCTATTAAAAGTGAAAGTTTAAATAAATTTATTGTAGTACATTGCAAAATTCTTCTCACACAAATACCAAACAAAAATCCTTTACCACCGAGGTGGGATACACTAACATTGTTAATACATATGAAATCATTGATTTTTCATAAATTATTTTTAAACTAATCCTTAAATCTTGCTAAAGCTGTTCTTATTTTAGAATATATAATGGTTGGCCACTTATCTTTTATTCTTTTAATTTTTCAATATAAGATATGATTACATTAGACCTTTATACTTTTAATTTTCGAATATAAGAAATTATTACATTGTAACTTTATTCTTTTAGTTTTTCAATATAAGAAATGATTACATTATACTTTTATACTTTTAATTTTTCAATATAAGAAATGATTACTTTATCCTTTTAGAGAATAAAGTGCTTGAGAGATAAAGAGACAAAAAATAAAAAATAAAAAAGTGTTCTTCCACGGCTTGGGGTGATGTGATGAAGTGTTTGCATGACAAGAACAAATATATTTGCAGCAATAAAAAGGACAATATTTTCACTTTGTGTCGATAGATTTTCTTCTAATTTACCTAAGAGTAAAAAAATTTCATCACTTATATAACTAAATTTTTAGATTGAAAACAAAATAAAATCTATTTAAATTTTCGTCCTAATAAATATAGACGTATACTATCAATAATAAATTATATACATGTATAATATGTACTTGGTGTGCAGTGTCAAAATTTGGAAAAGGTATAACAGTAAGAATTGTATAAAATAACAAATAAAATTAAAAAAATTGACAGATACCCTTAATATTTGATATAATAAACAGATATTTTCTCATGTTTCAAAAAAATATATATTTTCTTACGTTTGGTTAAATAAACAGATATTTTTAGAATTATTATGCAATAATAAAAAAAATAACTATTTTATCTTTATATATTTAAAAAATATATTAATTAACTATTTTAACCCAGTTATTAATACATAAAAACTAATATACCCTTATAATTTATTTTTGATAATTATATATTCAAATATTTTTTATAATTAGTGTCTAAATTATTATTAATATTTAAATAATTTTATTACCATTATATTAATTTATAACATAATCAACTAAAATAAATTTAAAATAATATTTGAATGATATGAATTATATTATTTACATTTTGAGGATATTTTTGATAAATAAAAATGTCATATTAAATATTTAGAATTTATATATTTAAAAATAGTAGAAATAATATATTCATGAAATTCAAATATTAGTTTGGATTTATTTTAATTGTTTGTATAATTTATAATTTTGAGAATAATTATATAATTTATACATAATTATATTAATTTATAAATAAAATAATTTAAATAATTTATGCAATTTATAACCAAATATTTTTAATTTATAAAACAATCAATTAAAATAAAACCCAAATAATATTTGAATTATATTATTTATAATTTTGAGAATATTTATATAATTTATGATAACTCTATTAACTTATAAATAAAATAATTTAAATAATTTCTATAATTAACAATAAAATTTTTTAAAAAGTATTGAATATTATTAATAGTAAAATTATTTAAAATATTAATAATAATTTAGAGATTAATTATCAAAAATATTTAAATACATAATTATTAAAATAAATCATAAGAATATATTAGTTATTATATATTAATAAGTGGATTATAATAATAATTTATATATAGTTTTTTTTAAATATATAAAGATAAAATAATTATTTTTTATAATTACATAGTAAATCAGGAATATTTGTCGATTTAACCAAATTTGAGGAATATTTATTTTTTTAAAAAAGAATATTTTTTATTATCCCAAACATCAATTTCCCATAAAATTAAAAATAATTATAAAAGAATTTATATAAGGATGTTCATAACTTTCTTTAAAAGGAACATTGCGATTAACAAACAAATTTTATGTTTTTTTTTTATACCCTTCCTGTCCTCCAGTTGGCTGAGTTAAAAAGCCAACTCGGGTTTGTCTTCCTAAAAGCAATTTAGGGAACAATTCGTGACCCATCTGACGTGAGAGTAATTTAACGTTTGAAATCACAAAATCCAAAAGATGCTTGATGTTCGATTCACCAGATTCACAAGTTTGTCAAATCAGTCTTTAAGTCTCAACCTTTCCAAATTTTTGTTCCTTTCATGAACTTTTCTCTCACTTGCCTTTACAGAGCAAGATAGTGCGGCAGATACGATAACAAATTTAGAACGCTTTAGTTCACGGTATAACCCTCCAAATTCTAATGATTCTAGTTGTTGTATTAACTATAGATTCTATTGAGTCCTGGGTTTAAGGACTTCTGTTATTGGCATACTTTTCTCAGTTCTCTGCTTCCTCTTCTTTTAGCCTGTATGGAGTCTTTTATACTCCTTATGCTTTTATTTTCGCAAGTTTCCCTACAGAGAAAACTGCTGATGTTGCAAAGATATGGTCGGTATTGAAATATACTAATACTCAGAATCTTTTAGAAAGAAATTACTAGAACTAGATGTCAAATAGTAGTGAAAAAGTTAATTGGCACCGCTAAAAGTTGTCCATCAAACACTTTTAATTTCTAAACTTTCAGCATTAAAACCCCATCTTTATCAGACTCTGTTGTTGCATAAATATACTCAAACTAGAAGAGATTTGCTCCTGTTAAATGCGAGAAAGCTCAAACCTCCTCCCTCCTCCCTCCTCCCTCCTCCTGCTAAAGAGTGGTGCATCTCAAACTCTCAATCTTAACTCCAAAACATGCTAGTACCATTGTCTATATACCAATAAAAGGCTTGTAACTTGTTGACCTTATAACAACTGTTAAAAAGCATTTGAACACAAACAGTGTCTTCTTGAAGAAAACTTTCTCAAAAAGCTGGACAAAACATGGTACTCTTTGTTAAAGAAAAATAATCTTCCCAACAAAATGTCATTCCCTCCTGGCATTGTGAATTCCTCTGTTGAAACAAGCAAATATTAGTAAAGATCTTACCTGCAATTATCACACCCCATGAAATAAATCCTACAAGCAAAACTGTAACATTTCCATAACTGCTGCTTTTCCAAAACTGAATTTAGGCTTGTGTTTTTGTTCTTCAAGAAGACTCTGCTTCAACTTCTGCTATGCTGTTTGCAGTGGTTTCGTCTGCCTCAGCTCCTCCTCCTGATGGTTCTACTTCTTTTGGCTTTGCAGGCCCTGGACCAGCTGATACTTTCACCATAGATGGACGCAGAAGTCTGTCACCAAGTTTGAACCCCTTGCGAAATTCTTCAATAATCACCCCTTCTTCAAATACATCTGAGTCCTCGCGCATAATGGCTTCATGCAGCTGTTACATGAAATTTTGTCAGAAGATTGTCTTAATTTTTTTCTCATTGACAATTTCAAGTTAGGGATAGTTTTAAATATCCCAATTTTGCACATGCATCTGCAGGCAATATGCAAAGAAAAGGAAGCTATCAATTGGTTTGTTGATGTTCTATCTCAGGTTTTCAATTACAGACCAAGTTTAGTCAATCTACATTGTTACTTGACAAAACTCACCAAGTTGGCTCAAATCCAATCAAGACTTGGTTTGAGTTAAAAGCGTATCCAGGTCTTCAGAAAACCTGAACATACTTGATTAACTTTTTGATAAATTTCATCAAGTACTCGACTGAATTTTGAGCCAACCTGGAGCTTTACCTGCATTAAGCCAGTGATAAAATATGAAAATCATTACAATGATTGGCTAAAACCTATACCTTCTACTTTGCATTACTGTGATTGATCAACAGGATATGTAATGATTATTAGGATGAAGCATATGATCCAAGGAATATTTACTAAACAATGTAAGAATCTCACTGTGTTATCTGCTTCTACACCTGCAACTACTACAACTGAATAGAAAGCGGGAAGAGTTTCAAAAACATATAATGCTTAATAATATGTCGTTTATTTCTTCTCTTGAGAGGTAAGTGAAGCCAGTTGCAAAACAGATTATATGTTTATTTTACTTTCCTTTTTCTTTTGGCATTCAAGAATACCAAGCCTACTTAAAATCAAGAAAGCAAAGATCACTTACCAACGGATCAAAGGGATTCCCAACTGTCTCCACAGGGACAACACCAAGTGAGTCTAGAATTTCTAATAACTGCTTATATATGCTCTGATAGCTGTTGTTTATTTTCTCCTCTCCCTCCGTCTGCACCTTAATTTGAGTTTTAGCTCTCTCGAAATTATCCAAAACTTGCAACAATCTCTCCACAACTTCTCCTTGAGCATTTGTCACTAGTGAAAGGCGTTCTCTCTCTGTTCTCTTTCGAAAATTGTCAAAGTCGGCAGTAATCCTTAGAACACGATCCCTATCTATTGACAATTCCTCAGATAACTTAGCCACTTTACTCTCGAGATCAATTTTCTCATCTTCAATGGATTTTAGGAAAGCTTCTATCTCAGCAACTTTGGAATCATCATTATTAGCCAAAGCTTCTTTGTACAATTGGAGTGCTTCCATAACGACAGAAGTAGGTGTTTCCACTGCATCGGAGCTGTCATCATCACTGCCACCATCTTCAGCACCAACAGCACCATCTGAAGAATCCTGTCACACAAATTTATAGCATCATGAAGCTTGAAATATACAATCTTATTATAAGACCTCTAGAATTTTTTGTTTCCAATCAAAGGATAATCAAAAGAAAACCACATATGTGGATAGCATGAGTAAAGAAATGGATAAAATCGTAAAATTATCAGCAGTTGCAGGCATGTCAACTGTAGCAAAAGAATTAGCCAATTTAGGGATTAAGAAACAGAAAAATTGATGGAATATGGTGCAGGGGCATCTGCAAATGCTTCCAAGCAATGGTCTTTATGCCACTATTTTTGTGATTGTGGGTGTCTACCAGCATCAACAAGATGCACAATCAATCTCACCCGCAAACTATGCAGACATTATATAGTCCTCCATTGTTGAAGAATGCACTTTCTCTTCTTCTTTCTCTTGTTTTTTTTTTTTTTTGATAGGAACCGAGGCCCTTGCAGAGTGTGAACATGTATCCAATGCATTACAACGATTAACTGCTCTTGCTAATTAAGGAAATAATAAGATGTAACATGTATTATCTATATTTGTTTTGCATTAAAATCACCTGTGAACTTTATGTCATAATGCCTCAACCATTGCTATATAAAAACAGCAGTTAGCAAAACATAACTTCAAATTACTTCACTCTTTCTCCAACGTGACTCAATTTACTTCACAACAAATATTAACCTCTTACTTCTGTTCAAATCCGTACAAATGCAGGATGATTCTAACCAATTCCCCTCTTCCAATTTAAGTTGTTGTGCTTTTACATAACTTTTAAAGGACAACTGCTAAAGTTTGGTAGGCACAAACTTTTACTTGGAAACTAATCTTTACTACTCTCTCCCCTTTTTATGTATGACATTCCGCGATTACATCTCAAAAAGACTAAGTGCTTCTTCCCAAACATACCCCAAGTTCACAGCTTCTCAAAATTTCATTTTCTAGGTTCACAAATTCTCCCAATACACAACTGGCATTTACAAAAAATTTTCCGTCAACTATGAACGTTCTTAAATCCTACACTCGCACCCAAAGGGGGTCTAAGACTAGTGGGTTATCTTCACATAAAACCAACTAATATTCCAATAACAGAGCAGGAGCTTCAATTTTTCAAGCATATTAAATTAATAATTAAAACAGCTACTACAAATAACAAAAGACATATATCACAATTCAATTAGTCAGAGTAACGAAAAAAGAGAAAACTTTTAGCAAAAACAAGCAAATTAAATAAAATACCTCGACTTTGGGTTCTTGAATCTCCTCTTCGGTTTCAGTAGTTTCAGTTTCTCCAGTTGAAGCTAAAGGCACGGACTTCACGAACCTGAGGGAATGAACACTTGGGAACCGGGGAGAATTGGTCCGACAATAAAGTCTGCTGCTACTTATACGTCGTTGTCTGAAGGAAAAACAAAAGGGTTTCGAAGATTCTAAGCATATGGGGGCTTTACGCGTCGTGGGAAGAGAAGGTGCCTGAAACGGCGGCGTTCTGATGACAGTTGCCATAGAGGAGCTGGAACCGAGAGAGATAAGGGTGGGAAAGGGGAAAAGGAGGGGGTGAGATTAAGGGGAGTAACAGCTAGCTAATGGAATTGAAGAGTGGTTGTTGTTGTTTGATTTGAACCGTTGGATGGAGTATAGTATTCAGATCGGACGGTGGATATCTGAGTCAGGAAGAAAGTTCCGGAAAATATTAGAAACTGGTTAACGGGTCGGGTTTTGCACCGTACTGAACCCGAGTGTTCCTACCCATTTACCTTTATTTCTTTTTATTTTTTAAATATTTGGGCTTGGCCCAATTTAATTTGAATCGAGCTTAGATTTTTGGACCTACAAAGTAACGGAGGAGGCCAAGTCCATTCTTCTCATAACTCAAGTTGATTTTTTAAATAATTTTTTTTAATATTACCGTGTCAATCTACTAATATTTATAATTAAACATCTAATAAGACTTGCGGTATGATAGTTGTAGAACAGTTCAGATTTACAATCATTTTCTGATATTTACAATCAAATATCTACTATTAATTTGGGATATATAAATTTTAAAATAATTTATATATCTATTAATATTTTATTTATAATCAAATATTATATGGGCGTTATCAACTCTCGAAATATGGGTATTTATCCGGGTGTTACTAGAAATCTCAATACTTGTATCGGGAGAGTCTAACTAGAGACAAGACTTAAGCACGAGGGAACATACTCTTAGCGATAGATGGTGATTTTTTAAAATAATTGTTTAATATATATTATTCATTTTTTTAATAATTTAGATTAATTTAAATTAGATCTTATTGATTTAAAAAGTAAATTAGTATCACTTTGTTTACAATTTAATGTTAAATTGAGATTTAAGTAAGATGATAATATTTAAATAAAATTTTCACACTTTATTTCTTAAATAAGAATTTATAAATAAATAATTTGATCATACGTGACCGTAAAGTTTGTTAGGTGATGCTAATACTAGTACTCATTATACGTCACCGTAGAGCTTCATCAACTATAGAATTTTGTTAAATGCTATTAAAAGATTATTTTAATAGAACAAGTTACTCACATGATTATTATATAAAATATTGTTTAAAAGCCATATATTATAATTCAAAGTCAAAATCAATTTAATAACATCAAAATTACACATAGAAGAATAATATTATCGGATCATAAATAAAAAATTAAAACAATAATCACTCTCATTTGTGTTAAATATAATGCTTTATTTTTTTAAAGAAATATTTCTTGTTATTATTAAAATTTTTAAAAATAAAAAAAAAAAAATAATATAATGTATTTTCCCACAGTCAATAATGAGAGGAAGAATTGTGAAAATAATATTTGCCGGTAACAATAATTCATTTTTAAGAATGATTGATAATAATTTGTCAATTTGTAAATTGTTGTAAACTTGAAAAAAACTAAAAACAAAAACCTTGGAATTTAACTTTTTATTTACAGTGAAGATATAATTGTTTTATATATATATATATATATATATAATTTTGTGGTATTTTCATACATAACTTCGACAATAACTTTAGAATTGATAGCAAAGATTATTAAAAAAAAAAAAAACTCATTTTTCAATTTGTAATAACTGTCGGGCTCACGAGAAAACTCATAATTTTCTAATAAACTGAAAAAAATTATCATTTAGATCCTCAAGGTTTTATTTTTTTAAAAAAATAATATAATTCGTTGTTGATAGATCAGCAATGCCTTAATTTCGCACAATTTTTTATATTATTTACAAATTATTAAATTTAAATATTTTTAATGATTGAAATTATATCTTATATATATATTATATTTAATTTCAGTCATTATAAGTGTTTAAATTATATGATTTATAAATGATATAAGAAATTATATTTAAATTTAATGATTTATAATACTCAAAGAAAGGATACAAAGTTAAGGAACTGTTAAAATCATCTCTGATTTATTTAATATTATTATAAAAATTCTTAAACTCTCAATCCATCTTTACTAAAATGCATCAAATATTCAACACATTCTAAATATTCTTGATTTTCAAATATCTATAGATAATTAAAATTTAATATCACAAGGACAAGGGTACTTCTTCATATTAATTGGGATAATTGATGGAATAAATTGTTTCGATATAAATAGATGAATTATAATTTTTTTTAAAAAAATAGAAAATAAGGTGCATTGTTGATAATCTAAAAAAATTGTAATTTTAAGTTTTGTAAATAAGAGATATTATCACAGTATTTTCTTGAAGTTTAATTTTATATTACTTAGATAAAAAAAAATTGAGAATATATTACTTACCTCCTTGAACTATTAGATGACTAACCTTTAAGCATGTAATTATTAAAATACTCCTAACACACTACTTTTACATGACTAGTCTAAAAATTAGAGAAAATATGATACAATCAATTTTTTTTAATCTCTAAATTAGAGATTAAGAAGAAACATTGTGACTACTCTGTGGTATTCTACTTAATTGATAACAAAATTAAGAAAAATGATGAGAAAGGTATCCATTAGAGATTAAATTAAGGATTAATTTGACACTGCTAAAGAATAAGTACTAATATAATTAATGTTTATATTCTTTAACACTTTTTTTATAACAATTTTTAAAAAAATATTTAAGCATTTGATTAACAATATTTAAAAGTACTTATTGGTGCTAAATTAGGTATTTAGAGATATAACTAAAAAAATACTTTTATATTAGCAAATTATTAAAATAGACATATATTAAAATAAGTAATATATTAATATAATGATATTTTTAATAAAAACAAATATTATATATATATATAACATTTTCATTTTATAACATATCTAAACAATTTGTTATAAAAATAATTATAACTTCATTAATCTAAAAAAAATAAAAAATAATATTTTTTGTTATAAAAATAACTACAATTTTAATAATATTAATTATCTACTGAACATTAAAATATAAATAAAATTATAAATATCATGAACATAAATAATATATCAATTTCAATAATTTATTCATCTAAAAAGAAAAATATAACAAACAATATATTTTCAAATATCTAATATAATCCATCATATATATTCATATATATAATTATCTAAATTAAAATATATTTAGCCCCAAAAAATTAAATATTTGAAAAATGTAATTTTCAAATTTTTTTAGGGATATTTTAAAAAATAAATTTTTTATTAATTTTAAAAGTGTTATCTTTTTAAACAGTTGAATACCAATTTGAGAAAGCTCCAAATTTTGCTAAGTAAATAATATTTCAACTATTTAAATTTTTTAAATAAGTACTTTTTATCAAAATTTGCTTACAAGTGTTAATTATTGCTTATTAGTATGGCCAAACTCACCCTAATTAAACAAAATTAGGGTTGTGAGGTATTTTTTAAAGAGAATTATAGGATTAAATTAAGAGGTTTTTTTTCTCTACTTAAAATAAAAATTTGATAAAGTGATAACAATTTTTTAGATAAAAATAAGTATTAAATATATAATATTTTATACTTTTACCTTTATATCTAATTGTCAACTAATAATTTTTGGTAATGGAAAGAGGAGATAAATAATATACTATCAATTTTTTTATTTAAGTGATATAATCTAACACTTTAAGGTAAAAATACGATAATATCCCCTGGAAATAATGTCTAAGTCGAACTTACACACCAATTTTTCTACTTCCACGATAACGTAAATCTATTTATTGGTTGAAACGACCTTTAACTCACTGGAATCAGCAAAAACAAATTAAAAAAGAAAAGAAACGTTACACTAAGGAAAAATATATTTAAACAATAATATAATAATAATATGATGACAAAATAAATTGACTTTTAAATTCAAAAACGAAAGGCACACAGCGTGTTTGTCCCTAATCGAGCTCATTATTCCAGTTGCCTGTCTCTCCATTCCTCGACGAAAATTCAAAAAACCCTAAGAAACCCTTTTCATTTTTGATCGTAGTTGCATCGAACAACCTTAGTTAAGCTCAAAAATTCAAAATTTTTTAACTGGGTTGTCGTTTTTCTTGCCTTCTTGGGTCGGATTTTACGAGGAAAGGATCGAAATTGAGTTGGGTTTCGAGGTGTAGGCTTCTTTTGTATTTTGTAATCGTTTGGATTTTTGTTGAGAAATGGGGAGTAGAAAGGAGGAGGAGAGAAATGAGAAGATTATAAGGGGGTTGATGAAGCTGCCACCGAATCGACGTTGTATTAACTGCAACAGCTTGGTACTTTTTAAGCTCCCTTTCTCTTGGTTTTTTTTTTTTGTTTTTTAAAAATTGTGTGTGGTAGCTGAAAGGTTTCGTTTAAGGGTATGTTTGGCTGCTGAAAGAGTGCAATTTAGGTGTTGAAATGGGACTAAGACTTGTGATTCTGTGATGTGAAGGAAAGAGATCTCGTTTAATCAGTGTTATTGATTCATTTTTTCTGGGAAAGTTGTATTTGATGAAAATTGGGTCATTTTCTTTCTGAGCTTTTTGATGATGAGCTGTCTGATTTCAATTTTGCAGGGTCCTCAATATGTTTGCACCAACTTTTGGACTTTTGTTTGTATGACTTGCAGTGGAATACAGTGAGTTGTTTTATTTTATTTGATCGTTTCCTTAATGTCTCTGTTATTTTTTTATATAATATTTTAAATATTTACTGGTTTCCTTGTTTAGGTAGTGTATTTAAATCATAATTTCCATGTTCTGGGAGAGTAGGTATATAGGGACTTTAAATTAAAATGAAAAATTGGATCTATCATTCTCAAGTTATGATGAAGATGAAATTGTTGACCAATTAATTGCTGAAATTACTTCAGTAGTGGACTTGGTTCTTTCTTTTTTAAAAATTTTTTTTTATTTACTACAGCCTTCCTAGAAGTGATAGTTGCAGTTGGATTGGAGGAGTGACATTGACTAATATCTATTGGCGCTATTTATAATTATTGGCTGGCTTACATATTCTTTTTCTATACAAATCAATTCTCATTGTTATATAATTTTATTTTTTTATTTTAGTTCCAATATGTTGATGGGTTGGTTTGCTTGTGAAAGAAATTGCACCAAACTGAAATTGATACTTCTGAATCTTTGTTTTCTTAGTTGTCTTTGTCCATTTCTTTTAGTTTTTATTTATTATTTGTTTGTGTCATACAGTCGTGAGTTCACTCATCGTGTGAAGTCTGTATCTATGGCTAAGTTTACCTCCCAAGAAGTTGAAGCACTGCAAAATGGTGGTAATCAGGTACAAGCAATGCCAAATATTCTTGCTTTGTTGCAAAAATGGTATGCTTATTCTTTTGCTGATAATATATCAACTCTTTCCAGCGTGCTAGAGAAATATATTTGAAGGATTGGGACTTCCAAAGGCAAAGATTGCCTGATAATAGGTGAGAAATAATTATTTGTTGCTTAATGAGACATTGGATGGGTCAACTTTGAATTTTTTTTAACCACATTTTCTTTTTGCAGCAATGCTGATAAGGTCCGAGAGTTCATAAAGAATGTATATGTTGATAGAAGATATGCCGGAGGAAAGACCTCGGAAAAACCTCCAAAAGATACACAGGCAATATAATCTTAGACCCACGTCTACTTTGACTAAATATTTACTCTAATGATAAATATTACTGAAGTTTAGGGAGTATTTGATTAGTTTCCAAATCTATTTTTGGTGATTATGAATTGAAGAAAATGAAAAAACAGGTAGAAAACTTGTGTGAAATTTGTTCTTGAAAAGCCTTTGCTTAAAAGTGTTCCTGATGCTTCAAACTGACCTGTTTTCCTTTTCATTCTTCTTTTTGGGAAAAACAATTGAAATGTATTGTTTCTTGAGCTATTTGGTCGATTCACAGACACACTTTCTGAAATAGAATCAAACAGGCTCTAATCATGTGTGGGTTAGTCCTTGTGTTCCATCTCAAAATACCGCGCTTCTACCTAGCATAAAATTGTAACACGTGGTATTCATAAATAAATCTGACAGGGCCTAGGAAGTCATGAAGATATGACAAGACGTGCCAGTTCTTATCATTCTTATTCTCAGAGTCCACCTTATGACTACCAATATGAAGACCGGCGCTATGGAAAACATGGTGCTGTGCTGACCAGGAAACCTGGTTCGGATCGAGGCCACTACATTGGGAAGGTCTCCAGTTTTGTCTACAGTCCTGGTCGCATGAGTGAACAAATGTATGAGGACAGGTTCGCCAATGAGGGCTCAGGTTCTAGGATTTCAGACTATTCTGTGTCTAGTGCAGGTGATCCCTTCAGATCTGGTACCCAATCTCCTAACTTGGAGAAGGATGTTGGATTCAACAGCCCACCTATTCAACCTTCAAGGGATGTTGGATCCTCAGTGGCAAACTTCAAGAGGGATGTAGATGGGATACCGCGTCCACAGGTCTTATATCTTACAACTGATTCTATTAGTGCCAACATGCAGGTTTCTGAAATTTTATTCAAATTTAAATTTGTTTATATTTAGAAGTATTAATATCAGAGGAGCAATTTGAGCTCATACTAATTCTTCAATTCTGTGTTTCCTTGTAAATTCTTTAATTTAGTCTGTTTTATAAAAAATATTTTTATTGTGTGTGTTTTCCGGTGAATGCATGAATTGACTTATCTTTCATACAATTCAAACATTTAGCTGCTAATGTCACGGAATCTTCTAAGTGAGCTTGTTAAATCTTTGTTAGTAAATATCTCAAGAAATCCATGGAGACAAAATTTGATTGCTATAGGAGAATCCAATTCTATGGCCTTGGAGTGTGCTATAACAGTCCTTTTGTTTAATTAGTGTACACTTACAAACGAGTGTACCCTAAAAAATATGTTTGTTACAGCATGAGTGTTCACTAACTAATATATTTGCCTCACTAGCAAATATACTTTGTCATTTGAGCTATAAAGATGGGAAAAACTTGTTTGAGTTACTAAATGTGAATATGAATCATCAATTCAGCATTTAATACACTTATGCCGTTGTATCTTTTCTAATACTGGTGGACTTATTCATAGCAAAGCCGTATATAATTTGGTTAGCTTCTCTTGTGAATTATAGAATTTAAATGACTTTCTGAATGTCATCAAATATATATGATTTAGGGAACCTTTCCGACATGATGTGATGTCAAGCAGCTGAAATTATTTAAATTGCATTGGTGGCACATGCTCTGTTTAGGCTTTTGCATATCTGTCATCTTTCATGAAGTGAAATATTGCTTGGACTTTTTGTCTTTTGTCCCCTATTTACTTAAAGGAATTCTCTTTTTAAATTTTAATGTCAGATTTTGTTGCAAGTCTTATTACTATCATTATTATTTTTCTTTAAAAAAGAAATTGTTGCTAGTGATATTGGTTGGTCATTTTTTCATTTGCTTGAGGTTTGTTGATTGACAAGATATATTTTCTATGCAGTCTTATCTATCTGCAAATGTTCCATGCTTTTCCTTTTTCTTCTTTCTTCTATTTCTAAACAGCTGATTATTGATTACTCTATTTAGAGAACCACATCTTTGGGAAGCATGGGATCATTTGACAGCAACTCTGTGTCTCTCAAGTCGTATAATTCAGGTGGCTTAGCAGATGTTGTCTCAGAACCTGAACAAGCTGCTGGGGCTCACCAGGATAAAATGTCTACTTTCCCACAATCTCAAAATCCTTTGAATTATGGTGGCTTGGACCTTTTTCAGGAGCCAGTTGCTCCAGGACCAGTCTCCTCTGCTGCGCCACCAGTTGATTTGTTTCAGCCACCAGCTACGTCATCAGCTCCTGTAAATATGGCTAACATGTCCCAAGCATCTTCTGCTTCATCTATCAATTCATATCAACCTGTCCAAACTTCTTCACCTTCATCTATGAACTTCTTTGAGATTATGGAGCAACCATTCACAGCAACCTTGGATAGAAACCCGCAGGAGTTGTCTAGCCCTAAAAATGAAGGATGGGCAACATTTGATACTCCTTCACCTGCAACAGCCATTCCGAGAACTGAAAGTCTTGCTCCTACTATCTCCATTCCTGGAATTGAAAATCTTTCCCCTGCTCCAGTGCCCAGTAATGGAGGTTCTTCAGTAAAATTTGACCCATTTCCAGCCTCCCTTACAGGCATGCAGTGGCCTGCATTTCAAAATTCTGGTGCTCATGGACCTCCTCCATCATCTGATCTATGGTTCGATAATTTGCACAACCTTGAAGGCCCTGCTATTGCAACAAGCACACAGGTGGGCTCTCTCAGCTTCGAAATTGACTTTTTAAATTTTTTTAAAAAAGACAGAAAATAGTAATACTTAGTAGACAGCTAATTTAAGTTCTGTTACTATACACGGGATATGATGTGATTTTCTTTTGGAAATTTATATGATGACATGCAACCAGAGTATCAGTGATGGTGCCCAAAATGGTTGTAATCAAGTTTAATCCATTGTTTTTGGACAGTCATGGAGTGCTTTTGACAATTCTACTACCGCCCATCTTCCCTCGGAGGGATTCAAGCAAAATAGTGAACCTAAATTACCTGCACATAAGCCTTCATCAACTGCTGATCAGTATTTGAGCTCAATAATTTCTCAGGTTGCAGCATCAACCAAATTACTTTGTCAGGGAATCACTTCTCCTTAAGTTATTCTGAGGGCGTTTTTTTTATCCCTTTCAGGACTCTAGTAATGATGGGAATCTGGGAGCTGCCTCCCATCATGGACCTCCTGGTCTGAATGTACCATCACATGTTGACATGGGGCCATCATATACCTCATCAGTGCTTCCTCTAGTGGTTTGTAGTTAAATTTTCAATGTTATTTTAGCTTTTATTCTTACTGATTTTGTTCTGTGTGTCTGAACTTCCATTCCATTTTTTGGTTTCAGGGAGATGTGCAGGCACCAACCACTGAAAATAAATCATCAAATCCATTTGATTTTCCTTGTGATTCTGATTTTGAGCATGGCAATATGGTATGCCTTAGGTTTTCAATGAAGGTTATATCATCTACGTCCTTGAGATTTGAAACCCTCCTTTTTAAAGGGAAAAAAAAAAAGGAATAAAGCTGTGGCTTGCCATTTTTTATCAAATAGGTTCTTGCTGTTAAGTTTTTCTAATCATTATTAACAGCTGAGGGAAATTCATGGCCATTTGCAGTTTGTCTAGTTTTAGTGGATTTAAAATTTTGGATTTGTTGTATCTGATTTCATGTTGTTGAATATCATAAATGCAGTTCTTGGATATGAGCTCCTTGCAAGCTGCACTTCCTGAAGCAGAGTTGTCGTCCACCTTCCTTGGTGGTGCAACTCAATCTTGGTTTCCTCAAAATACAATGACTCCTTTTATCCCAGCAGCAGCCCAAGGCAAGTGTTTTAGATTCTTGCCACTGAAATCTTTACTGGTTATTAATGACTCTCCATTGTTGTTATTGAACATATAAAATATGTTCAATGGGGCCATTTTGTTTTCATCGTCCCATACAACATGATTTCTCTTTTTTTTTTTTTTTCTGGTCTATTCCTGTAGGTGGCATAGCATACATGTCAGGGCAATCACCAACAGCACAATTACCGTAAGTCACTTTGCTGCTCTTGTTATTCTTTTGTGCCATTTTGCATTCTTGGATTGAAATTTTACATCTCTCTAGCTCAAAGTTATTGCTTAATATTTGTTCTTTCTCCAAATGTTTTAAAATTGATCTATCCTTTTCTTTGCAGAAACGTTTCTACACAGGAACCTGTTGCTTCTGTAGGAGGAAATCCTTTTGCATAGGATTCATCTAGCAGAAGTACTGTTTGCATCCTTTTCCGTTGATAGTGGAAGTTTTCTAGGGACTAATTTTTAGCTTGTCTTTTCTTTCTGTGCCTCCAGAATGAAAAATTTTATTTATGCTTTTTTTTTTTGTATTCTTTGTGAAAATAAAGTATGATGTTAATATCTTTCCACTAAATTGTGGAGGCTGTGAAAGTATCATGGATGTACTCAGGCCTCCTGTTTGTATTCGAATTATGTCATTAAGAGCTAGCTAGCTAGCTGTATGCTAGTGAATGTAGCTTTGCTTTGCCATTATCAGACTTGATTTTGAGCTTGTTCTGTTAATTTAATGTCAGCCTCTGATTTTCCCTTTGAATCTCATCTTATTTTCTTGTGGTTTTCTATCTTATATGAATACTCTCCCTTCTTTTCTCTTCCAGAGTTTCAAACAATATGTGCTGCTCATATCCATTGAGTAAATGAGTAAGTGTACAAAGCTTCAAGAGCCTACAGAAGAAAAAATGTTACTGTGGATGGTTGCTTTAAGTGTTAATGTACGTTAGCAAAAAGAAAAAGAAATGGCAATGCATGAGAAAGAAATTTAGAACATATCTGATAAGGCCAATTTTCAACTCCATTTCCCACGTAGAAGACTGATTTTAGCCCTACATTAATAGCAAGTACAACTTAACCCAGAGCATCGTACTCGGCTGGAGCCATCTTATTCGAGACCCACGAGTACAACCATACGAATTATGGGTTGAAGGAGAAAAAGTTAGGTAAAACAATTTCAATAAAAATATGATATTTATTTTCAAATTAATTAAATAGGACATTATTTTCTCAATATTCGATACTTTTATGATAGCACTAAGTTGTTCTTAAAGTGTAGGCAATATTAATAACCCAACTGGATCCTTTAAAAGAACTTAACCCTGGTAATTTGAAAAAGGAATGCTCTTTCTTTCATTCGCTAGTAAAAATTATTGACGAAGAATCGTTGAAGTTAAACATTATTGCTTACACATTCAGGAAGAATCACTACACACTTTGACAATCCATGACTGACTGACTGACTGAGCGACTGTCCAATGACTAACGGCCAAATCCAAAACTATTAAAAGGAAAAACAAAACTTGTGTTCCATGGAAGATGATGGATCAGGTCCTGGAATCCAAGGCAAGGACAGTGCTGAGATTCATTGGGTTCATGTATTTGTTAGAACCACTCATGAGCTGTTCAACTATTATTTTGTTTGCTTTCTCTGAAGGATGGAATGCGTCCCAGAATACATAGAGGTCACGGTTTGGGCATACAGTGGATACTACTGTGCATAGTCCTAGCCCGTTGTATGGCCCTTGCCCGCAGCATGCTATCTTTGATGTTGTAAATCCATAAGCTTTAGGGTCAGTGATGAAATCCATGTGCATTTGCTGAGTGTTTGCACCGAGAAAGATGGTTTCACCGACTTCCCTGTTCAATCCTTGAACCATTTGAACGAGTTGCGGGTTGTACAATGCTGCTGCTCTTTGCAGTTCGTCTGAGCATCCGCCAGCTGTGCTCCTCATCGCCAGTTCCGCAGGTACACACCCCAGCGGCCCTGTACCTGTCACTAGAACCCTACGTGCTCCCAGTTTGTACAGCCTCTGCAACAACAATGGATAAGCAAACGGTAAGCAATTTATAATATTCATATGCATATTGCGTTGACAGGGAAATTAATATACGTACCATTAACAGTTTTCTGTATTCTGAGATTAGATACTCGACGTAATTTGGCAAAGAGAATTGGCGAGATCTTGCAGAGAAGGGAACCAAGTAATAGTTATTCACAAAATCATTGCCACCAACAGTGATGAGTACAAGTGCTTGTCTTACAAGGCGGCGAGCTTGCTCAGCTCCGATGAGAGCACTTACTCGATGCTGGTATTCGTCGAAGTAGTCCAGTTGCCTATACATTCTGATGACGTTCACCTGCATATATAATTTAGGTTACTCCTCAATAGCGATTAAACTTTTAGGTTCGCATGCATGCAGATGTATTAATTGAACATACAAACTGAATTCCAGTGTCATTGAGAATTCCTATTCCTGCTGAAGCAAAGTTGGCACCATTAAGAAGCTTTTGTCCAGTGAGCTCGGGGCTCAAGTATGGCAGTGGCGGTTCTGATTGGCCAATTCGATCGCCTGACATTGCATGCAAAGAGAATAAGCAGACAAGTAGCTGTTAATGACACTAGTGCATGTACGTATATCAGAAACATACTGATAATGTCAGGGATGTTGAGGCCATTAGAGAAACGTCCGGTGGGACGACGAGTAGGATAATCAATTCCATACGGAGGAGAATCGGCACGAGCAGTGGTTGCTAGGTAATTGTTGTTGCCACTGTCAACAAGAGAATCACCAAACACAAAGAAAGCTCTAGCCTCAGCTTGAGGAAAAACGACAATAGTCATCAGTGACAATACAAGACTTAAAATGACCCAAAATTTGAAATTTGATGGAGCAGTAGCCATTAATGAGATGTTTTGATAATGTCAAAAAGCTATGCTCTATTTTGAAAAGGAGATTTGCTTGATGAGGATTGAAGAATGAATGAATGAATGACTTTATATAGCTTGTGCATTCTGCATAGACATTGAAGAAAGTGGCCCATGAGAAACCAAAGCAAAGCTAGAAGGTAGTTGTGCAAGAGCAAGCACTAGTAAATGCCTTCAAATACTGGTGTGGCTCTACATTGGTTTGAATGCAAATTTCTACTTCTTGAAGCTGTAATCAAGGAAGTAAATTAAAGGTTTCATAATGTGCAGTAATTGTGTGGCAAGTTTGTTTCTATACTTTGCCCATTTTAAATGTGGACATGGTAGCTTTATTCTAGGTTTCTAGCTGCCGGAAAAACCATTACTCCAGAATCAAGATGTTGGTGGTGTTGCATAGATTTTAATTTCACAAATCGACGCAAGGTTATATATACGTTTAACATTAAAGTGCTACGAGTTTTAGTTTTTATCATTATTATGAAATAAAATTATCAGATATTGATTAGTATTTATCAAATGTGTTCCATATCTAACGAGGTGACCATCATAATTTTTTCGGTCGAAACTTATGATCAAAAAAGGTGGGCAAAAGTGGGGTTTGATTGATATCTAGATTAATGTAGCAATCTCATAAAGAGAGCATCTCAATGCCATAACTCATGTTGTTGACTGATCGTATTACTTTATCTAGTAATATGATTGCTGCAAATTCAGATTTGAGAATCTTTGTGCTAAAATTACATGATTTGTATGTTGATTTAACAGGTTTAAAAGCCATATGATCAGCAACATAATACTGTGATGCGACACAATTCAGCTGTTAGCATAGTGCATTAAACAATTTAGCACCGAGGAGCCGAATTCACTCCCCTATTTCGGTTTTATAACTCATGTTACAATGCAAATGCTGCAATATATAATTGCCATAAATGTAAAAGAGTGAGGATCAATTTTTGAAGAAGAAGAATTCGGTTAGGTGAAATCCAGTTGTCCATTTATTACATCTGTATATTACAGTCACTGTTCTATAGTTGCTCTCTTTCAACGACCGTTGAAAGATTTTGAATTCTAAGAATCAACATGCATGTTTACATTATCATGATCCACTTTCCCTAATATAATCATCAAATCACATCGCAGAAATTGGCCGAACTCCATAGTTGCTTGCAATGAACTTGTACAAGCCAGTAGCAAAGCACATGTTACATATCAATGCAATTTAATTTGGTTCACCTACTGAGCTTAGAAAGCATGCTCAAAGTATTGATTTGTATCAGACCACCCATTGGATTCACACTGGTAATTTTCCAAGATGCTGTCCAATGGGGAGCTTCTTAGATGCTCCATACATGGTACTATACAAAATGGCCGTTTGATTCGCCCATAAAACTATCATTTAAATCCTCTTCCTTTTTTTTCTTGCACCCCAAATAATACCCAATAAATATAACATACTGCTCATAAAACAAATTTAATGCTGGAAAAGCTACTCATGTGGTGTCAGAGTTTCACACCATACCTGACAAACCATCTGAGCGTAATTGCTCACCACAGGATACAAACAGCCTCAAGAATCCGGATGATCAGACATCAAGAAGGTGCCAACCCTCAAAGAATCAAGGCATTGGAATTGTCATATACTCAACATAAAAAATAACGATGTTCCATCCTCACTGTACCAGTGAATGGCACAGTTACAAAACTAATCTATGCATTGCAAAATTGTGAGGTGCAGAAAGTGTGGTATCTAAATGACTCCAAAATTTGGTCTTTACTAAATAAGTGTTGGCATTTGAGGCACATTAAAACAATCCTCGAATGGATTTATAATTGTAGTAATGTGTTTGAGAGGAATGATTTTGAAGTCTGGAAGTGGATGAGTGGTAGTTCTGATTCTTCTCAAGCAAGATGGCACTGGCTGAGGGATCATATCTTTGGTGGTGATGGGTGTTGATGAAACAAAATTTGGCGTTAGGAAAGAGAGAGCCACTGTTTGGTTTTGAGTATTGCTCTTTCAGGTAATAGGAGAGGGTCAGAAAAATTATAGAAGCTTCCATATGTATCGAATGAAAGTGAGTTGGGTTCTTTCTAGAATGCAGACCATGAATATGTATCCTAAATTTCTACTTACAACATTCAAATTAAAAACCCAATGTAGATGCTGCTGTAAACATACTTCTATCAATCCTCAATTTTATACAGAAGGGGCAAAAGGCTACATTCTGAAGAATTACCAGATTTTCTTCAAGATGCTCAATCAGGAACTTACATGAGCTGTAAGAAAAGATTAATCTCCCAGGAGCAATTTCCACTATGTATATAAAATTTTGAGTCTACAAAAGCCCCAGTATTTCTTTAGACAGTATACTCTCTTTCAAAAAATGAAGGATCAAAACATCACCAGGTTTGTTGCTGTTCCAACTACAAAAGGTTCCATTAACAGCCGAGTCAAGAAATAAAAAAGGACACCTAATGTAATAGAAATAGGGAGGGCAGGCAGAGCTCGACGGCACACAGACAACAAAATAAGAGTGCACCCAAGTCCACAAATAATCGCAAGGTAACAAGCATATACTGTCATCAAATCATACATTGCAGCCCTACCCACAAGAACACTGTAGAAAACAAAGTCTCCTAGACCAAGTCTAACACCTCTATCTGCTATCATAATGTTCCCAGAACCATCACCAGCCTGCTCTCTATCATTCCCCAAACTCATCATATCAACAAGAGGCGACATCTCCTCCTCTACAACAATCTCATTCTCCCTATTAACAATAACTGTTGAATAGTTAGATGATGAACCAGTACTTGATGAAAATCCTTCACTTGAATGACCCACCAATGGCAACCTTTCAACATGATCATTGCTCCTTTCGTGCTCCATACTAAAATTACCAACATTTACTGCAGTATACTCAGGATTCCCATGATTTTCTCTTCCATCCACATTTTCTCTAGACAGAGCCTGTAGCTCCACTGAACCAGAATCAGAAACCCCAGCAACCAATAGCCTTGAACCTGATCTTCGACTTCTCTCATTATTTGAAACGGTTGGCCGAGCTTCATATACCAATGCAGGAAGTTCCTCATCCCGGCTTGAGGCTAACTCCACCAGCAACTTAAGCGGCCCACCTGGTGCCAAAACTGCAACCAAATCATATATTGCCAATGCCACCAGCAAAGTCCACGTAGTCCACTCGGGCAACTTTGTAAACCAAGCCGCCACAATGATCCCCAGGCATACCATATACCCTTGCCTCAACACAATTGGTATACCACCAGAAAACACAGACAACACACCCACAATAGTGAAGTTAAAAAGCAGTATAAAGCATGTAATTGAATCAACAGGTACTGAGAACTGCTGAATGATTGACAAAATGATTGAACCACCCATTGTACCTAGCATGAACACAATAATACACCCACATCAGCAAAATCCAATAATAAAACAAACCAGTAGTTAAGGCAATGGGGCATTGGATTGGAAAGCTGAATCAAAAGTGAAAACACAGTTAATAAACTTAAAGCATAATAGAACATTCAATTGAGTTTATAGGCATTAAAATGATTAATTATTGAATCATTTTAGTTTCTAGATAGCAGAAAAGAACAGCTAATCCACGGTAGCACAATATCTAAAGAGAAGTAAACAAATATCAGCAAGTCCAATCAATAAGAACAACAGAATTAAACCCCGTTGCAGCCGAGAACCGAAAAAGCCCTTAGTTTGGCAATACAAACGATCATACATGACAATAATTACACTTGAAAAGCAACACAGAAAATAATTCAGTCAATGAGAATCAACAATCAAGGAAACTGTTGAAAACAATGAACTACCACCATATGAACAATTGGACAATCAAGAAATGCTGAATTACAACAATACATGGCGCTAGAAACACCAAAACCGCATGCAATTCTTCAAGAGGTCAGTCAATAAACATTAAAAAATCATAAACTATAACAACTAAAGTAAATGAGCAATCAAGAAATGCGTAATGACGAAGCTACCTAACACGAAAAACGCCGAAAATCGCATATAATTCTTCAAGAAGTTGGTGAAGTTATAGTAATAAAGAACAACGAGGAGGAAAGTAACGATAGCGATGAGGACAACAAAGACCAAGGCATTAAGGAGCGCGCCTTCGAACTTCTGGGTGGCGGAATCTTCGGGGCGTTCGAGGTAGACGAGATTGGCGGCGGTGCGGATGGGATCGGAGGGAGCGGAGAAGGGTTCGGAGGCTGAAAGAGAATAGACTAAGAGGACGACGAGGAACATGCACACAGATACTGGGGTCATCACCCCAATGATCTCGGTACCGACGGATTCCAAGATGCTTGACTCCATTGCTGCAACAAAACGACTTTCGTCAATGCATTTTGGGAACTCCGGTAAGAAAAATGGAAAATTCGCCCGATTCAGCTCCAATGCTTTTCCTCTTTTTTTTTTTTTTTAATTTACTTTACCCTTTCATTAGGGGCATGTGTAAAATAAGAGTAATAACATCTAGATCCATAAATGTTTATATTATACAAATAAGGACAAATTTTTCCGCTTATATCACATAAGCATTTAAGGATTTATTTGATATAAATGAATATATTATGTCCCTTTTTGTGAAAAAGCAAATATTTAGCTTAGGTTGTTATTATCATATTTTTTACCGAGTCTACATCGCTATAAAAAAATATATAAAAGGAATAAGTGCAGTTTAATTTAGCTTCTTTATTCGCGAAAAGGATTTTATTTTAATAATAATTTTTTAAAAAATTATTTTAGTGGTGTTTAATTGATATTGTAAAAAAATTTTTAAGAGTTTTTGATAGTAAAATATCTCTAATTTTTTTAAAATATAAAATTATTTAAAATATTTCTACTTTATTTTAAAAATTTTACGTTATTTTTTTAAAATAAAATATTAAAAAATTATTTATTAAACTAATTATTCAACTTTTTTTAAAAATTATTTGTGATAATTAAATAATTAATAAATTTTTATAAAAAACTCTACTTATAAAATTTTAAGAGTAAAGATCTATTACAAAAATTTTTATTTGAAAAATTATATCAAATGTGAAGAAAGTATAATAAATTTCACCTTGATTTTAACATTTTTTTGAAGAAATGGTTGAAAATTATGCCTATACCAAAAAAATTATGAACAACAATGCTTATATTAATATCTTAAAGTAGTTTATCTCATTTTAATATTTTTAATTTATAAATATGTAATATAAATAGAATTATCTTTTTTTAAAAAAACTATATAAATAAAAATGCTTTCAAGCTTTATAAAAGTGTGCTCAAAACAAAAATATGATTTTATTCGACTTTAATTATTAGTTTTTTGAATAGAAACAAGAATTTTTAACTTTGCCCTATAATTTATTAATATATATTAGATACGTCGTCATTTTATTGAAAGTTATCATTTTATCCCAAATAATGATAGTTGACTGTTAATTTTAAAAGTCTAAAACTTAATTCCATTATGAACATAATTTCCTAAAATTATTCACATATTTACACATAATAAATTTCATAATCATGTTTAGAAAGAACAAAAACTCATTATATACAAATTTGCTTACCTGGATTAAGCACAAAATATTAAATACTTCCACATTAAACCAAGATAACACCTATGCTCTAAGAATAAATAGCAACTAAAAAAATGTTTTCTCCAAGATAATCAAACAACAAACACTAATAATAGAAAGAAATATGCATAAGCTAAAGTTGGGAGGAGGAAACATGATAATGGAAAAGTAGTTGCTAGCTAAAATTAAATTTTCTATCCTTACTGAAATCAAAACTTAAAAAAATAAAAATTAAATCAATAAATCTTAATTTTTAATACTTAAACTTTATTATTCTTAAACTTAAACCTTTGAACTAATTATCTAAAATGCTATCCTTAAAAATTAAACTCAAAATCTAAAATGTGAAGTTTAAACCTTAGAAATTCATGATCCTTTAACATCTTTAAATAGGTGGTATTATAGTTTGTTTGTTTTAATTAATTAATTTATATAATTGTCTATATAAAATTTAACAAATCAATAATAACTTAATCTTTAATCCTATTTAGATCTTTAAATTCAATATCTAAAATCTTATTCTTAAAAATCAAACTCAGAATCTAAAATGTGAGTTCAAATCTTAGAAATCCCTATTCCTTTAATATTTATAGATAGGTGATATTACAGATTTTTTTTATTTGTATTTTTGCCTAATGAATATATTTATATAATTATCTTCCATGCTTACATTTTTTAGATGTAATCATTGTCTCTTTGTCAAATTTATTAGTTAATATTTTCAATTAAGATATTATTGTTAATTTAATTTAGGTGTTTTTTAGTAGTATGCTTATTTTTTTTTTAAATCTTACGTTATTCTATCCTAGTTTTATTACATGTACTTTTTGTATAACATAATAAACTATAATAAAATTTACATTTTTTTATTTGTACATGAAAATTTTTTATTTATATATATTTAAGATGAATTATTTTATTTATTTTTTCGAGATTTTTTTATGTCTTTAACACTTAAAATTTATAAGAATTGATTTTCAAACTTTTTTTTAATTTGAAAGAAAACTTAATATCTATATTCAAATTTTAGGCAAAAAAAAATTAAATTCAAACATAGTTTTATTCGTAGTTCAAATTAATTTAGATTTTGGTTAAAGAAAATGTTACCTAAGGTTTATATCAAATTAATATCTCATGACTTTTCATTCATAATAAATATATTATATGACAAAATCATGCAATTTCTTATGTAAAGTTAAATATAAGATTACTAGTTAGTAAACATTTTCCACTACTAAATTTTTAAAATTAAGCTTAAATACAATAATTATGAGTTGAGAAACAATATTGTATATTAAAAATTGGTTATAGTAATGTATTACCTTATTGAGAAATTTAATTTAATAGTTATAATTAATATATAGTGTGTGTATATATATATATATATATATATATAAGATGTAACGTAAAGTTTATAAATTATATAAAAATAGTTTAAAATAAATTTAGGAAAATAATTGAAAATTTCTATTTTTTCTCAAAAATTTAAAATACCCACCTTTCATAATTTTAATAAAAAAATTTCAATTTTATTTGTTTTGAACAAAAATATCCTAATATTCACTTTGAACTCAACACTTTTTAAATTTTAGTTTCAAACATAACCTTTAATCAAAACCATAATTTAACGCTTGAATGCATGGAATCATTCTTATTTAAAATTATAATTGTTTCAAGCAGCTACAATTACACAAATTTGAGTTGCATCAAATAGTAATATCGAGTAAAGATTCTGCATGAAATTATAATTTGAAGTACTCAAATGTTTGGAACCGTACTTGTTGGAAACAAATATAATTTCAAGTCGAAATATTTTCACACATTTGAATGTCAAATTATAGTTTTGATTAAATACTACGTTTAAAACTATAATTTAAAATGAGAGGGTTTAATTTAAAGTGTGCATAAAGATATTTTTGTCCGAATCAAGAAAAATTGGACATTTTTAAATGACTTTTATCAAGGGGGCATTTTTTAATGTTTGGGGAACAATTGACATTTTCGGTTATTTCCCATGAATTTAAGCGGCTATATTTTTAACTTATAGAAGTGCTTTTGTAAATAAGGCCGACCGGACATGTCGTAAGCACAGTCGGTTCAGTTGAGGGTATATATTCCCGGCGACGGTGTAGCAAACTTTCCGTCATAAAATCAGTAAGAATAAATAGATAACAAGGACGATGTTAGCCAACGCTTTACCAGACGAGCTATGGAGGAAAATTCTGGAAACCGGAATTCAGAAGTCGAGCTTCACCTACAAGGATCTCTGCTGCCTCTCGATCGCCTGTAGATGCCTCTACCGATTGTCCGGCGAAGACTCCCTCTGGCGTCATTTATTTTGTTCTGATTTCCATTATGAGAATAATTCCTCGGATTTTTCGTCACCGTCATCCTCATTCAAATCTAAGTACAAAATTAGGTTTGAGAAGGATAGGCAGAGGAAATTAGCGGCGCATAGAAGAAAGTTGTTATGGAAAGAGAGTCAAATAACCGAGAATTTGAGGAAGATTCGAGAAATTGAGAGTAATTTGAGAGACGAGACCAAGAAAATGAAGGAGACTACAGCTGAATTATCGAATTTACACAGGGTCAGGTAATTCCTTCTAAGATTATTTTGATTTTCTCTTTTTTGTTTAATATATATTTTAACTGGAATTTTATCAATTTAATTATTTCTAGGTTCAGAATTTTTGTGATAATAATGGAAAGAGTAATCTCTGTTGTAGGAACCTTCCCCAATACTTAGCTAGGGCTTGTGTATTGTTTGTTTATCAGCTGTAAGGAAAAAAAAACTTTATTATTTCTGTTATAAAAGAAGATATAGAGTAAAAGAACTTTTGGTTAAGAAGTTTTCCTGATATTCATTTGGCTTTCTACCGAAAGCAATTCTTTAGTAATTATGTTATGGAGAAGAAAGAAATGGCAATAATTGAAAGGAAGAATGAAGTGGCTCTTTACTGTATACAGTGTGAATTTGTGTTATCTTATTGTGCTTAATGTTCTTGTTGAAAGATTCTCCAATCGTGCTTAATCTAGTTCTTTCATTATATTGATTCATGAGAGCGAATCCTGATGCTGTGAAAATGTAATAGCTGCTTTAATGTATCTATTGGAGTGAATCTTCTTCCAAGTGCTATTTTATTCTGCAAATGTAGATTAATGATTATGGTAACTGCTTGTCATTGCTATGTGGTAATAGAATATCAGAAGCAGGAAATTTCTGGTTTAGAAACTGTAAAAATTGAGAACTATTTTTGGATATTTAGTACTTCAATTTATTGTATTTTTCAGCTTATGGTGATAAGATATTGTGATTGGTACTCTCAGGCAAGCTATAGTAGCATTGAATGTGTGGCAGCCAGAGATTGTTAGGGGTAGACAGAAACAAATAGTTGAGCAATGTGTTGTTCCTGCCGAATCTAGATTGCATGCCCTTGAGATGGAGCTGAAGCTTTGCAAGCAACAGATTGCTGGGTTTGAAAAGGCCTATGTAAGTGTCTACTTTGTTTGATATGCAATGTCACAATTTGTTGAGTTTTGAAGAGGATTGTAAAAGATATTTGTATCTCTTTGTTATTTTTAATGGCAGAGAGAGCAGAAGCAAAGACTTGAAAAGGCAAAAGAAGAATTGAATTCAATGAAATATCATCCTTTACAAGAGTATAAGTTGACAAGAAGTGAAGACAATGAACGCTACACGAAGAGGAAGAAATTGAAAACATCCATGAATTGTAAGACAGTAAATTCTAGTTCTTTGTTCATTGAATAAAATATCCACTACTTGTTTTCGAAAATTGACCAACAATATGGATGACTCAAGGCATAGAGCTGTTGTAGGCTGTTGCTCAGTGATGCTATAATTCAAAAATACTCAAAGATTAAGAGAGATAGAATCTTGTTAACCTATCATTGGATTCTAGTGCAATTCTGTGGTGTCTTATTTTGGCTTAGATCTACTTTTTTCAGTGTTAGTAACTAGTAAGATTTGAAATTCTAACCCTGTTTATTCTTAAGGCTAGTTTGCAGTCCCTAACCCCCTGTACATTCTTGCACTTAGTCTTCTGAGCTTATGAACTCTTGTTAAATAAACTTAATGGTTGTCAAAATAGTAATATGGCATAACTTTAATATATATATATATATATATATAATTTTGAGAGAAAAAAAGAAAAAGAAAAAGAAAGGAAAAGGTGTTAGTGAAGTGCATGACTAATGTTAGTAATCTTCTTTAACATAACCTAGTGATGGGTGAATGAATTTATGTTTTATATTCTTTTATGTTTCTAACCTTGGATTCTAAGGTGCTAACAATGATCCCAGAGCTGCAATGGACCTCATTTGCTGATTTTGGTATCCGGCAGATGATTGTCACAATCATGGTTCTTTGTAAGTACTTGTGCTTCTGTATGCAGTGATAGTTTGATGTTGAGAATCGACGTTAAGAATGTGTAAACTTTTGATCAGTTATATTACAAGCTTAAAGAATTGACTATAGGAATTCGAGTACACCAGAATTTTCCTTAAATGCATTAACCAATGAATAGTTTATGGTATTTCCTGTATCTCTTGGTGAAATATTAGTAGAAAATGGCACCAAGTAATTTTTAGGACTTGATGATTTTTACTTGCATTATCAGTTTTGATGGATTTATGTGATGGGTCTGAGTATAGAAACACAGTATATGAAAAAATGGAGTTGAAGTTGTTGAACTACACAGTACCAGTTCAGCAGTGTCAGTTACTAACATTCATGTCACCCACTGGATTATTACTCTCTCTGTACACTTCTCTCTTTATGTGTGAATCAATTAACAGTTGAACACTCACAAAATGGTATATATATGATTTTGCGAGCGCTAATTGGTTCAACTATTAACATCTTTTGAGCTAATAAAAGAAATTTGGGGTTTGAATCTCACTAGCACTGTGGTTGATTTATATCCACAAATACTATAAACGTGTTACACTCATTTATAACAAATGCAATTTGGATAGTGGCAGTCTATAATCAAGTGAGCACAAAGAACATTAGTCAAGGGGAGTTGATCAATGACTCGAAATGTGGAACATATTGGATACTTTGGGAGTGTGTGAACGATTTTATATAATTCATATTTGGATTCTGTTTGAAATTGTTTGTACAAGAAATATATTTGGGCAAAAGTCAATCTGGAAGCCAAAAAAAAGTTTGGTAGCATATGTTACAAGGAAGCATCACGAGATAAACTTGAAATCTTACCAAACAACGTGTTTAATATCTAATTCAGTGGTGTAAACGGTTTTGACGAATGGGCTTAACAGGAATATGTATGTCGCCCAAGAAATCACCACCGACGCTTAGCCCTTTATAGTATCATATTTGGAGAACCAGTGCAAATACGTAACGTAATTGTTCGAAAGAAAATTATTTTTAGCGAAAGAATTAGACGTGACGCAACAATTAAAACGGTTAACAACGATCTTAGTGATCAATTTAAAATCCAGCATATAACATGACACATGACATAATATCGAGACAGACAGCTTGAAACTTGTAGATGTGGGAGCAATTTTCTGGGAAAATTTTAATGCGTTCCTTCATGTGAATATGGAAGTTGAAGAAAATTATTTCTTTTCCCTTCCTTCTCCCATTTCCTTTTCACTTAACATTTCATCTCTAATTTTGAAAAAAAAATCCAAATATGTTACACATGTCGACCAGCTTTAATTTAATATTTTTATTTTTCTTTTCAGAGCAACATTAAATCAAGGGGGAAGTTGCTGCACCAATGCAATCTTTATCTAGAATTGCAGAGCTTTCCAATCATATAAATTCCAAATAAATAAATAAATAAATAAATATATGCAGAAAAATCTGGTAGTACTCACAAGCAATATTATGAAACCAATTATTACTCCCATATAGAAATCACAATAAATTGCTTTATTAGGGAAGAAGACAATATATTGGGATATTGGAAGTCTGAAGGCTGAGGTATAATTTGTTGTTGGGTTGGTGAAGTCTGAATTAATCTCTTCACCATACAAATTCTAAATAATCTTTGGATTGCAATATCTTCACATCTTTTCCCTCTGGTTGTACATTAATATATCCTAGCCCAGCTACTGGCTAACTTGTCTAATTTTCGTCTTCACCTACGTAATTAAATTTTAGTGATTTTTTGATGATTTGTTAGAGCAATGGGGATAATCTTGGGTGTCAATTATGCCACGTAGCTCATATTCACTTTTGACACGTCATCTACTGAAAAATGTGTTTCTTATGTGAAAATTTTGTGTAATTCATTTTTTCTGATATCAGTTAACTTACTTCAGATATTTAAGTCTTGTTATTTTATTTATTTATATGTTTAGAAGGCATCGATAGCTTTAATTTCTTGATGTGCTTAATTAATTTGTTTGTTCTAATTTTCTTTTGGCACTAGTTTTATGCAAATTTCTTATTTAGGGACAAAGACTCACTTTATTTTCTTATTAGTCGTATTTTATTTTTAATAATAATAATAATAATAATAATAATAATAATAATTATGAGTTTAAATTGAGTTTTCACCACTTGAATTACGTCTAAAAAACATAAATTTACTATTTAATTGGTGAGACTCATCTATTTTATCATTAATGTTATTATATTTTTATATTCTTATTCATTTATTTTTGTTCTTAAGTTGGATTATGAATGAATTCTTAAAATAAATGAAATTATGTATAAAATCATTATTTGAAGTATTTAAAACAAGACAAAGAAAGAGTGAATAAAGCATAATAACATCTTATTCTCCACCTTGTGGACAAGTAGAAAATTTTAAGTTACCAAATATAAACTATGAAATCTACTCCATTTACATAAATTATTGTTGTAAAGCATATACATAATGATTTTACATTGGAAATTCATAATTTTCCGAATTGAATTAGATTGGACATTAGATTTTATTGCATTGAAAATTTTATAAACCTATAAATTAATAGTCGATGGATTGAATATTAATGCAATCCGTATTCATCCCTCAACTGTACTCAAACCTATCCTTTATTAGTTGTTGATCAAGCAATATTTGGTAATTTTTTTCCTTCACCATCCAAGTATAAAGAAAATGGTATTGAATTGACTTACTTGATAATCTTTAAATCTTTAAATAAAGAGAGTAAAATAAGTTAAATTAAGGATAATAATTCGATATAATATGAACTGTCTTATAAAATTAAAAATATTGTATACGATTCATGACATATGAAAAATTTATATGATACTTAGTTCATCAACAACTATTTTTATTATTTTTTTAAAAAGAGAAAATTCACCCACAAAATAAAAAATTATTACTCTCTATTATTATTTAAACATTGAGATGAAATAAGAATATCAAACGTATTCGTACTATTTTATCATTCTTAATAATTTTAAAATTATTAGTAATTAAAATTTTATTGAATTAGTGTCACAGATTATCAAAACAAACAAGACACGACTTATTTTACACCTCTTACCCTAAACTCATATCCACAAGAGAGGGGGTTCATGAGAAAGGTGAATAAAGGGCAAGAGTGTGAATATTGGTACCTTTGGGGATGGGTTACTGTGACATACATGTGAGCTATAAAAAAAAAAAAAATAGCTAAAGAAATTAAAGAAGATAATTCAACTTGCTTTCTGACATGGGGTTTATAGATTGACTTAACATTTAAATCTAAAGTTAATAATTAATGACTAAGCTACTATTATATAGGTAGATGTTGCTAGATAGATCAAATCTGATTTGACTTAATATTTTTCTAAATTAATAAATAAAATAAAATAAAATGTAAAGAGCTTGGAGTCCATGATGTCTCTTAAAGTCAGCAATGTATATAAATAGTCTCACAGAGTTATGGGCACTCTTTGAAAGCCTAGAAAACAAAAGATAGAAGGAAGGTAGTAGTAGTAGTAGCAGTAGTGGTAGTAGAAGAAGAAGAAGAAGAAGAAGTAGCAGCAGCCATGGGAAGACCTCCTTGCTGTGATAAAGTTGGAATCAAGAAAGGTCCATGGACCCCAGAAGAAGACATCATCCTTGTTTCTTACATCCAAGAACATGGTCCTGGAAATTGGAGATCAGTCCCCACTAACACTGGTAAAATTAATTAATTAATATTATTATTATAACTAAACTTCTTCGATGATCATGTATACTTACTCTTCTTGATCAATCTGTTTTTGATTTGAATATTGTTAATTTGTGTATACACATGTACGTTACAGGTTTGTTAAGGTGCAGCAAAAGTTGCAGGCTTAGATGGACTAATTACCTCAGACCTGGAATCAAGAGAGGAAATTTCACTCCTCATGAAGAAGGGATGATCATTCATTTGCAAGCTTTATTGGGTAACAAGTAATCTTCAAACATCTTATCAATTTTTAATTTCTACCTGCTTTTGTTAGCTATTGAATTAATTAATTTCCTTGATCAAATTATTGTATATATATGTTTGTGGTAATGATTATTTTGATGGTAGATGGGCAGCCATAGCTTCCTATCTTCCGCAAAGAACAGATAATGATATAAAGAATTACTGGAACACACATCTGAAGAAGAAGCTCAAGAAGTTTCAATCAGCTTTCGATCCCCATAACCCACAGGACTCAACTACCAGTCAGTTTGCTTCAAAGACCAGCTTCAGTAATAGTGAAAGAAGAAGCTTAGATTTCACCAACCAAACCACCTCCAATCTCAGGCTCAATCCCGGCACCTCATACGCTTCCAGCACGGAGAACATTTCCCGTCTGCTAGAAGGCTGGATGAGATCTTCTCCCAAGAATAGTAACAGCAACAACAACAACACTCCTGGTAATCTCAAAGCAAGATATGAAGAAGAAAAATCAACAGGCGCGCAGAATATTGACAACAACGATAGTGTTGAGAATTCGGTTGCTACTGCTACAACTTCGGTTCAGTTTTACAGGCCAAAAGAGGAGCAAGAAAGTGGAGGTGATTTGATTTCTAATGAAGAATTTATATCGATTTTGTCGTTTGAGAATTTGAACAATGTGGCTTGGGATAAGTCCAGTACTGGAGATTCTACTGCAAATAAGGGCAGTCAAAACTCTGCAACTAATGAAGACAATAAGGTTAATGTTAATTATAACAACAACAATAATAGTAATAATAATATTACAGCAGCAATAATGGGGTCTGAGAAGAAGCACAGATCTGACAACAATCCTCCATTATCGTTTCTTGAGAAGTGGCTCTTGGATGAATCAACTGGTCAAGTAGAGGAGATTAATCAGATCATGGAATTGTCTGATTCAATCTTCTGATATTGTGTTTCTTTTTTTTTTTTTTAATAATTTTTTTTTCTTTTTAGTTATTTTTCTTTGTTTTAGTTTGAGCTTTAAATTGATAGCCAAAAAAATAAAATAGAAAAGAAGAAATATGTTTGAGTTGTTGTAGTTTGGGATTCTGAAAAGTTGGGATCTCTTAATTTGTAAAATGTATCAACCTAATTAAGTAATTAATAATATTTGGAAAGATAATTAAGCATTACTCTTTCATGAATTTAATTAATTCTTTGCGTGGATTTTAAATTAATTGGAAACCATTCACTCATCATACATACATCCTTCTAATCAATCCATTTCTGTGGCTTAATTTAATTAATTCAGCACAAGAGTTGATATATAATTTGGAGTCTAACCCACTTTAGAAAACAAAATGAAGATAATAAAAACATTAATTTTTAACTATTATAATTAATTTTAATACGTACGACTGATATATATATATATATATATATCAAAATAAATATCATGGCATAGCCAACAGAAAATCCGAGTTGAAATCTACAAAAACAGCAAACTAATTTATTTCACAATATCTACCAACTAGAAACTTATACATAGACTGAGGAGTCATTAATTAAGATCTTGAAAATAATAAATAATTGATAATAATAGGGAGTGTATGTATGATCTCTGTAATTAAGAGTAAGACTATATAGGACTATGGAAGCTATTACGTCAACCCATATATATATATATATATATATAGCTTTAATTTAATTAATTTTGTAGTGGGTAGGATATAACATATATGTGGAAATGAAATAGGCATAAGCTAGGGTTAAAATCAATGATATGTATGTATATATATAATAAGAAATTAAGGTGAACACTCAACCATTAATTTTTCTTGTTTATAAAGTTAATTAATTAGTGGAAGCAATTAAGAATAAATTTCAAAAATAGGAAAATGAGAAGGCATAATAAATTAATAATAGCCATATGTATATATGAATGTATATATATAATTAAAATTAGAAAAATGGGGATAGTGTCACGAAAGTCTTGCATTCAAATGTGGCAAAAATGGTTGGCTTAAGTCTTTCCTTTTGAGAAAATATTTATTGTGAGAGAAACATGTGATTTTCTTGACCTTTCGGTGTGTGACAAGTTGGCAATATAATTCATTCATCCATTTTAATTAATCTTTCTAATATTAATATTAATATTAATTAATCATGCTTGGCTTCCATGCAAAATCTTTCTCTAAGATACGCCAATTTTTTTAATCATTATTATTTTTTTTTATTGTAAGTAGATAGATAGATATAGCTTCAGCTATAGTACTGCATTATAATTTTACAGGATACGAGCATTAACAATTTTAAAAAAATAAAAAAAATGAAAATTCAGAGCATATGAATTGCAGTAACTTCTATTAATTGCAGTGTGTAGCTTTTGATTTGATAAGCCAGATAGAGAATCAAGGTATGAGCTTGCACTATTTATGGAATCACCAAATACAATTAATTGAAAAGTGAAAAAGTACTTTTTTTTTTTTTCTTTTTGTTTTTATAACAAGGTTAGCAAATAACCTAATAACTTGTATATATTTTTTAGACAATTCCAAAATCTAACCTTCAAATAACATGTTGAATAGATTGGTCAAATTCAATATTGTAATTAGGGTTTAACATTGATATAATAAAATTCAGAATTCTATGCTTAATGAAATGGAAATACTCTCAAAAATAATTTCTACCTGTCGCGTGTAAATCCAGAGAAATTTATGTATGGTGGATTCTGAATAAATTCATGCATAATTATACTCTTAATATACAAATACTCTCAAAATTACTTAAAGTAGCACAATTTGAACTTTGGCAAAGCCCTGAATAAGAGGTGAGTTTACCATCAAATTATTATGATTTTCTCTTTGTTAAATTATATACTAAATAATTTTATGAATCATGTTATCAATAATACACTAGTGGGGGATTTCTAACATAATTTATGAATTATTCTCAACTTAAATTGATTGTTAGATTATATTTTAATTTGAATAAACTAATGGTCCAAATACAACAATTATATCGTCATAGTAATTGCCTTATAATAAGAAAATATTAACTTACAAATGAGGCGAAAACATACTCAAAACTAGGTAAACCCTCAACCCTAGTTTGAGAATCGTAAGCTTGGTGATACATCAAAAAGCAAAAAAGTGAAAAAGAAAAGGAAAAGAACTAGGGTAGCCAACAAAATTAAATGATAAAGCTGGGTGTGGTGGTAGTGAACTCATTTATTTGCGGTGAATTTAGCTTTGCCTTTTTCTCTGTTAAAAGCACCCCCACTATCAGTATTATTACTACTACTACTTTCTTATTATTGCTTTTTAGCAAACCCCCATTATACATTTTCTCTGTTACATCCTGCTCATAATATTTACTAAAAACAAAATTTATTTATATTCATATTTATTTTTCCAGCTAGAAGCAAATTAAATTAAATTTCTTTTGATTAATAATAATGGGAGTACGAATGAATGAATGAATGAATGAATGAATGAATGAATTTAGAATTGAAGAACAAAAGAACAACACTCACCACTACGCGGTTTCATAGATATAGCATACCCACCTTCTTGTGTAGCATCAATGGACATTAATTATATTCATAATTAATATTATTAATTCTCTTCAGTTTTTTAATCAGAATTTAATTAATTTTATTATATGCATGGGTGGTGTGCTATAGAAATGTATATATATATATATTTTGTTGGAAGGTCAATTAGAGGTCAACAAGACATGATAGATTTGATGAGAACATTAACAGTTGTTAGGTTAATTTTATTTCGATCTTTGATGTGCTTTAATGATCCATTAACGTGTTAGGTTTGATCTTTTAATTATCACACAGCACATTCAAACAAATTAAAAGCATAATATATATATATATATATACATGTCTGCAATACATATATACATCAAATAAGAACAAAGATTAAATACTCACAAATCAAAAACCCTAATAATAATATGAAATAATGAAAGTGGAAAAGAAGTGATTGATATGAAGATCACATCGATCGGTCGATCACTTTCTACATACCTATCCATTCTTACCTAACAATACATTGCTGGCATGTGACATAAGTGCCACCTCCTATGCCTTATGATCCTCATGAATTCCACCCCTCTCCCTCCCTCTTTTTCCAATATTACAATATTAATACATAATTTTATTAATCTATTTATCCTAAAACACACACATACATGCGCGCACACATATATATATATATATATATATTATAATTTTATATATAAACCTTAAAAATTAATTTTTTTAATATACTATAATCAGAAATTACTAATATTTTTAGGTATAGCTCAAGTAATTTATAATATAAGTTTTTATCTTGAGTTCAAGTAATAGGAGTAAAGACTTAGTGTTTCATGAGTGTGAAACACTCCTAACCAATTTTTTTTTTTTTTTAAAACAAAAAAACCTAAAAGTTAAAAAGATTGATGAATATCACAATAATATGAGTTAACACTAGTTATAATAAATATTATTGGTATATTGTATGTATATGTGTTATGTGAATTAGTATTTAGCAGTGACGAGGAGGGGGGATCCCACAGCTATGAATGCAAACTTAAATTCTGTCCTATCACTCAACATCAATGCATTTCATTATTATATTTTATATAGTGTAATGTACTGGGTCTGGGTCTGGGATCATCTCTCTTTCTGTTTCTAATCTTCAGAATTCAATATCAACATCCCTGCTATTATTATTTAGAAAATGGAATCTACTTCTTTCTACAGCTCCATTGCATTTAGTGTTTCTCCTTTATTGCCTTCAAATTAGGCTAATATATTTATTGGCCACCATCGTCTAATTTCTTCCTGTCTCTCATCCCTTCTTCTTCTTCTTTATTATTATTATTATTATTATTATTATTATTATTATTATTATTCAACATAAAAAATTTAATTTATATCTTAATTAATATGACAAAAATATTATATATATATATAATTATATAACATATAAATAATTATCTATTCTAATACATAATACCTTATAAAAGTATTGTATTATTTGTCAAGTCAATTGAATACATCAATTTTATAAATACAAAAATTATGATGATAGTGGAGAGAAAATTAATGAATTAGAAAGGGTGGTGAGTCTTCAGTAGAACTTAATTTCTGATAAATATGAAATAAATGCTGTAATAAATGTTACTAATTTCTTCTTTCAATACTGAATTATATATTCTTCCGCTTAGCTTGACTCATAGGCAACGCCTACACTATTTACATTTATTATCTTTTTATCAGTTTTTATGAAATATTATATTTTCTGATGTAATTAATGTTTATTAAATATTATAAATCTTTAATTAGCTCAATGATTTTGTTATGAATCACATGAAATTTTAGAAATTCAAAGCTATTTACTTTTTGAAACTAAGCTAAATTAGTTAATCATTATTATCCCATGTTTTACTATATATATAAAACATGTAAAGTCTACAGGTGTATAGAGTACATTAGCTAAATAAAAACTAATTAACACATTTGAAACTAATGAAAAGAATTAATTTTTAACCATTAATATATGTTTGCTTTTTTCTATTTATTATTTAATGTTTTATAAATTAAAAAAAGTTTAAAATAATTTTATACTATTAAAAGTGTCATGAGTTTTAAAATAAAATTATGTGTCACGATCAAATGAATAATTTTAAATAATTTTTAAAAAAACGAAGAAGTGTTTCTCTATTTTAAATCGAATAAATAAAATTATAAAAATTGACAATATTTCCAATTTGACAAAAGGAAAAAACTAATTTATTTGATTGGTCGTTAAATCAATTGAATAGTCTTTATCACATGGCGACTTAAATGTATCACAAACCTGTCTTTTTCTCCTACATGACTATTTATATTTATTTATTTTTGCTTGAACTAACTTTACAAAATAAATTACTAAAGGTGAAACTACAGTAACCTATTAAAAAAATTATTTTATTTATTAAATTTTATTGTGGAAGGCCATTTAGTAATTTTATTTCCCAATTTTTACTAACAAAGGGAGGGTATACCAATTGGAGGGAAGTCAATTTCCCAACTCTAAAGGGAAATACAAAAGTTCATCTTATGTATGGCCCCAGAGTCACATCAAAGGCCATGTGGGTGGCCCATCAAGAGTCCTAGAAGAGCCCACTAAAGTCCATCATCACCAGCAATTTATTATTCCATCTTTATCAGAGCCAAACATCTTTTTCAAAAACTCTGATCCAAGTATGCTTTATGATCGTAATTTAGTCCGATCTTCTATATCAGAACAGATTAATATTTTCAAAGATTTTAATCTCTTGTATTAATTAAATATCTTAAATTTTATAACTTTGTTTTATAGTTTTATTTTGAGAAGAAAGTGTAAACCATGATGTCACAACCCTTGCTCAAACAATTGACTAGCATCATAATTTGCTTAGGTTTTGTATTGACATAACACTTTCATTGTTCCAATTATTGTCACAACCATTAAAAAAATTAAATAAATTTAATGTAAAACCCCCATTGTTAATTTTACAAGAAGTAATGAAAACCACCTCACAAGAAATAGAATCAATTGCAAGAAAGCAAGCACAAAACAAAGAGGTATACACAATTTTCTTTACAAGGAAACAAATTTTTGTTAACATTCACAAGGCTTGATGGGTTAATAGAGATTGCACCTTAAAGGTTTCTATGTTCATGTTATGATCATAAGAAAAAAAAAAACCTACTAGTAGTAAAAAATTTATACTATGATAAGACTAATACATAACTTATAGAAAAATAGGATAACGTGGTAATCAAGCAAACATTAAGCACTATTTCCGCTTTTATTCATGTCCTTGCCAAAAGATGTCATTAAATATGATGTTTAATATCCTTAAACAGTTATCACACTCTTGAGTTTGGTTACATTACGATGATTGTATTGTCATAGTCACCATTATAAATGTGAAATTGCAAAATCTAACATAAAGCTAAACAGATTACGAAATGTAACATAAAATTTGAAAAAAAATTCAATCCTTGTTAGAAAGAAAACAAACAACCACCTACCTGTTGTACTGGATAGAAAAATGTAAAAGCCCTAGATTGAATGAATCCAACATCTCACTCATAACAGACAATCAAGCTACAACAAAATGTAAGTGTTTGACAAGGACATCAATAAATCTCATCACATGAAGGAAATAAAGGCACATGTACTTTGATCACCTCTAACGGTGGCAAAACTGCAGGATCGTGTATTGTCTCTCTCTCTCTTTGTTTTGACAGAGATTAGTATACGAATGGTATGACCCAAAAATGACGTTATGCACCAAATCTCGGTCCTTGAAAAAAAAATTTAAAAGAAAGAATGAAATCCTTGATACTTACAAAGTGAAAAAGCTCATGCAGAGCTTTGTTAGTTGGTGCAATTAGTTTCAGATAATGTGCCTTTATATGAAAATGGCACCTGAAAAGAAAATGAATTGAGTAAATGATCCAGGAGAACTGAATAAATTTATTAAAAAAACCGTATAAGTTGTTTACCTGATGTTATATAACGGTTATTTCCTCTTTTCGAATGAATGCAATGCAATTCGACCAAAGGCATCTTCATGTGAAGTCACACTATCTATGTTGCATATTTTGGACCTCTTCATATATGGAATGGAAAAGAACAGTGGGTATATATCTCTCACCAAAGCTTGGAAATATAACCTTGACGTTTATATCCATAAAAAGGCAAGTTAGG
Organism: Azadirachta indica; assembly: GCA_022749755.1. NCBI lineage: Eukaryota > Viridiplantae > Streptophyta > Magnoliopsida > Sapindales > Meliaceae > Azadirachta > Azadirachta indica. The sequence goes on from CM040453.1 coordinate 13,389,108, forward strand.
AAGCAGAATTAGGGTGACAGTGATATCCAGATGAGAGGGTCAAGATACTGACTTATGGTATTAAAAAATTAAAACATTCTTGGGCAAATTTCCTAAACAATTTCAAATATACAGGAACAGTGTGTGTTATCTTGATTCTTGAAGATCTTGTATATGCATGTGCGTGTGCGTGAGCGTGTGCGTGCGTGTAAAGAAGAGGAATAAGAGTGTTGATTGCAATCAACACAGAACATGGCAATCTATAAACGATTTGGAAATAGTCCACCTTCTGTTCTTTAAGAGTGTTGATATGTTTAGCTTCACAGGGTAAAGAATAACCATAGGCATGTAAACTCATTAGTGATTACTAGACTAGACAAAATTATTAGATAGTAAAGGACCTCAAGGTTGATCTGTTTAAGTTTTATCAAGGCTTCTAGGCACAAAACTGGTTTGTTAGAGTATAGGTAATGGCCAATGTAAAATGGATACAAGAAATTTATATTTTCTTCAAGGAGGTGTATGAACTTGATGTTTGCAAAAATATAATGTAGGTGGATAATATTCCCTGGAATAATAGAAATATGTTTGTGCAACACACATCCAACTATGGTGCATCAACAACCAAATGAAGACTTTTCGTATAGACCCTGTAAATATCTTCTTCATGTTGCTGAACAGTAATACTAATATTATAACCAAAAATTAAAATTCCTCACCGCAATAAGTTTTCCAGCATTTTCGGGCCTTCTTGCCAAGCTGATTGTTGCTGCAGCAGCGGCTCCCGATGAAATGCCAACCTAAAAACAATGCAGAATCATAAATTAACAAAACTACCTCTTAAAATGAGGGGCCTTTTGGCTCATCAAATGACATAACTCTACTAGAAGAAGGTCAAAAAAGGAGATGAAAATAAAATGTTAGAAAAAGTATTAGTTTAAGGTTTGCACACAAATAAGTAGCTTTTTAAATCTGGAAAAGGTAAAACAAATGGAAAATATTTATTCAGATTAAAGAGTTAACAAAACTGGTCCAAAAATTTCCTTGACAGGAAGGTAGAAAGATATTTTTCTTGAAGCTTTGAGATAAATTCTAGCTATTTCATTACAAACTGAAGAAAATAATGAATAGCTAAAGTAAAAGGAAAATGCTGTCGAATGCTTTAATCTCCGTGTGGAAAAAGATACTTGCACATTACCAGCAAACCTTCCTCCAACGCTAATCTCCTTGCTATGTCAATAGCTTCATCATTGGTAACCTACACATTTAGCTCAATAAATCTACTATTAAAAATCTGTTGGAATGACATATTGTATGCAGAGAAACATATTAGGAAAACTGGGAAGCAAATTTTGTCCAAATGCATTATTCTCTGACCATAAAAAATAACCAATTCATGAGTTTATAGAAGGGTTATGCATTCTTAATCCAGGACCTGAAAATGAAAAAGAAATACAAATGGATATTGCAAAACCAATCAATGGTTGCAAAAAAGAAAAAGCAGATTGTCTAGTAGAATAAACAAGAGACAAAAATAGCATATAATAGATCTTAGAAATTCAACAGAGAGACCATAGATGACCCCAGCTTAAAATTAATAAACTGTGGATGACTCATTCCTTGGTGTAACGGACTCAGATTATATGGATTACCTAGATGAAATGATAAACTATACAGTATGACTAATGACCAAAAAGTACACTCTTACAGGATTAAAAGCTTCCAAATATATGGCAAAACAATAATTCAATGCATTCCACATGAAGGTCAATCAGACCAATTAAAGAAAAATGATTTCAAAGGTTTGGCAGCATACTGATAAAACAACACAAAAGAGATTTAAAAGGGGAAAATATCAGAAGCTATGATCTAAAAGTTCAGAATATTTGATGCACTCTCAACAATCTCAAGTATGAAAATAGCTTTGCAAGGAATAATGGAAAATTGGACCTAGGTGATTAACAAAACAAACGATTCCAAAATCACATTTGGAAAAAAAGAATTAGAAAAGGGAATAGAAGACGAGGAATATCTATGTACCTTGATAACCTCATCAAGTAATTTGACATCCAAGATGCCTGGCAAGTAACCTGCATGCAAGTATTACAAGCTGTAAGCAGGAGTGATAGGAAGCATAAACTTCCGTAGAGACACTGCTAGAAAATTAATGTGCTCAAAATTAAAATCAGCAGTAAAATGCTTCCACCTGGATTTTCTCCGGATATTACACTCCTTTCTGCAGGTTCAACACCAACTACCTAAATAGATAACAGAAGCCAAATTAGGAAACTACATGCTGTCATCCAGAAAGGTTAAGAATATCGAAAGGATGCCACAATTAAAGGCACACGTTGCCGCTTACCATGCCCATATAATGCCTATCCCACACATATTTTTGCAAACATGAAGCTAAAACCATTGAAATCTTAACTTAGAACTACTATCAACTATGTCTCTTCTATTGACACAAAAGTGTTAGTTTGTAAAAGCAAACTTCCAGTCTAAAGAGTAACATTGAAATCTTATGGACTGTAAGCATACTTCCTATCATTCCACCTTATTGGATAATTGAGATACCATGTTTCCTTCCGTTCTACATACCATAGAAATCTAGAGTCTAGGTAACTTACCTTGAAATATATAAAACACAAACTAAAAATAACTTCGCATCATATTCAAATGACAGTTCTTTGTCAGAGTAAGATACTTGCCTTGATTTCTTTGTTCATCATTTTCAAGAAGCGGCCAGTGCCTGTAATGGTACCACCGGTTCCAATTCCAGCAACAAGTATGTCAATGCAACCCAGAGTATCCTCCCATATTTCTGGTCCAGTAGAGTCAAAGTGAATCTGCAATTCATAGGAATCAATCTTCATGAATATATTCCTAAGAATACAACCAATAGCAAGTCCTAAAACTAGGTAGTGTCACACAAAATATAAACAACCTTCGTATTAGCCATATTATCAAACTGTTGAAACATGTAGGCATTTGGTGTGTTCAGAACAATTTCTTCAGCTTTATCAACTGCTCCTTTCAAACCCTTCTCTGGGTCAGTCAGAACAATTTCTGCCCCAAATGCACGTAAAAGGATTCTTCTTTCAAGATTTATTGATGCAGGCATGGTGACTATAAGTTTGTATCCCTTGGCTGCCGCAACAAAAGCAATACCAAGTCCTGTGTTTCCAGTAGTTGGTTCAACTAATATAGTCTGCAGAAAGCAAAATGATTAGCATGACATGTTGTACATAATCAAACTAAAAATGTTGGATTGAAAACATCACAACATAAACTCCAAAAGGAAAAGAATTATTAAGAGAAATAAAGATCTATAACATGCATTTTCAAAAGTGATAAGTCAGTGGTTTACCTTACCAGGAGTGATCACTCCACTCTCTTCACCCTCAGATATCATACTGTAACCAATTCTGAGTTTTTAACCATTAACAAATGGTAAAAATCAGTCATTTGCAACATGTCAGCTACATGCGTGCTTATCAGTTGAAAACTTGCAACCTAACAAGATAGTATGAGAAAAGTCTCTACATACTTGTAAGGTGAAAGCCTCAATTCTATTCATCAAGCACAAATTATATAATTTAACATTTACTGTCACAAGCAAATGCTCACATACTGCATTACAAACAAATTGGAAGACTGATAATGTGTTAAGGTTGACATGTAATGCTTTCCTATGAGAGGCAGAATGCAGAATGCTACCTGTCTTTAACACTACGGCAAGGTTCCATAGATTCAAGTTTAGCAGCAACATTTGCTACACAACCCTCCGTAACTTTGTTGAGATATACCATCGGTGTTCTCCCAATTAACTACATATCAATTTGTCACAACTGCTCAAAATCAGTAAAGAGTTTGAAACACAAGGATTATCATTGAAAACACACACAAGAACTGCATCAAATATGAAAGGGTTTCCACCCAAACATTATGGGTCTAAATAAAAATCAATGTTCAATGGTGTGCTTTCTAAAAAGCGAGCTTACTTTTTCCTTTTTATTTTTTTTTATTTTTCAAACCCTGTTATTCAAATGCAAATACGAAAAATATTCTTTTGTCTGATTTTGGGCTTGAAAACAATACCAAACAAATCCAATAGAGTTCATAATGATAAGAAATTACAAATGTGGCTAACAGGTCCAATTGAATATTCTTTCAGGCATTAACACCGGAATGTTTTCCTTTTTTTTTTCACATATTGAAAAATAAAAACGGTAAATGGGTGAAATTACTGCTAAAAATGCGTAAAAGCAGAACCTGGGTTACATCCTCGGCGATGTTGACAGCGTGGACGTCTTCTCCCACTGCTTCAATTTCTCTTGTTCTTGTGTTGTAGACCGAAGAAGGAGAAGAAGAAGTTTTGGCCGAGGATAAAACTCTTCTGCTTGTAGCACGTGCGCCATTCATGAATGATAAGCTTGAGGTACTCGAATTAGCAAAACGGTGCCGTTTGTGAGATGTTATACTCGATTTCGAGGGATGAGGAGGAACACGATAAAGCTGAACCGAAGATAAAGCCATTTTGGCCATGAAGGTTTTTCTGAGGTTTTAGATAAATGGGCAATTTAAAACTATAAAAGAGAGGAATGAGGTGTTCTTTGTAATTACAAATAATTTTTGTGCCCAAACGTGTAATTACAATAAATTTGAAGGGCACTTTTGTTATAATACTGATTGAAATTTTCTTGATTTTAATATTAAATAAACGCATCAAGTAACAAATAAAAATATGGTAACTCCCAAAGTTTTCTTTTTCTTTTTTTTTTTTAATGCTACATTAATCTTTTTTTTAAAAAAATTGATACCAGCATTGGTATGAATAATATAATTCAAAAAAGAAGCCAGAGAAAAGAAAAAGACAGACTATGAAAGAATCAACCAATGTGATCACTATATTTCTATCCATGGTTGCTAAACAAATTGACCTCCATTGTTTTCTCCCCCTCTTTGTACAAGGAACATCACAGTTTCAAGTGTCAAAACTCTCAAGTGAAAACGCTGTGCATTTCAATTATGATATAGCAAAATCCTGCTATTGTGTCTCACATCAAAAGGGTTGGAACCTAGCATGCCTGAAAAAGAGCTTATAACTTGCTCTTTACCAAAAATTACGCGGTGATGGTATAGATTTCAACCCTTTCTCTTTTCTCGTAACAGTTTGAGAGAATCGCCTAGACTTGTGTATATTCCTTCTAACGGCAGGAACCTTTCGAGCCACTGCCTGCCAGATCATTTGAACAGCATCGTCTTCCTTGGAAGGGAAGTGAAACTCGAAGAATTTTTCAACCTCCTTCAACCTATCTCGCATTCTAGTCCATTCATCCTTGTTGATACTTCGGATTAGGTTTATGAGAAATTTTTCCTTCACAGCATCTGATGTGCGAACAAATATGCAGAACTCAGAATAGTCAAGAATATCTTCATAAGGGAGCTCAATTTCATCGCTGATGATGACAGGTACACAATGGCTAGCAATGGCATCAAAGAGGCGATTTGATGAGGGTGTGTCACCAGCAATGTTGAGGCAGAACTTGGAAGAGTGCATTCCCTGGCTAGCTCTGTTAATTCCATTCTTTTGAACACTTCCAAATGAGAAATGCACATCCTTTTCATCTTTTAAGAGATAAAATAACTCTTGTCGTGCATAGCCACCCTGAGGACCCCAAAAACAAAATCATTCATAAGAAGATATAAGCAACTGCCAGTGAAGCAGTTGATATAAAGGAAACAAGGAAACCTCAAGGAAAATATTAGAGAAAACTGACTCCGAGAACAATAAATGACACTCAGATTTCTATAAATTTCCAACATAAACAGGTGCAGGGGACAAGCAGCTCTAAGTGAGAAGATAGAATATGTGGACAATGTTTAATAAGATCAAAATAGATCACATTTTGAATAAATTGATTGAGGAAATATTTATTCAAAAAATTGATATCACAGTGACATGTATACTTTCTCAAGAAACACCAGCATGAATATAAATAAACATACAAACAATAAACACCAGCATGAAAGAATTCAAGAACAAGTCATAGAAACAGCTGCAGAGCCAAGATTTCCTCTTTACAACTAAACAATTATTCATCACGACGGAAGATTTCTTCTTAACAACTGAGATTGGCTGAGGTATTTGTCCCAAGACTTATTACAAATCAGAAGATATTTATCATATTATCTTCAGAAGCCTACACAGACACTGGTATTTGGCTTAGCCATGAAATAGTTTCCTTGGCAGGAACCACAATACATTAGTTAAACTTCAAGAAAAGGTCCAAGGAGTATTTATAACAGATAAAGAGGACAAAAGATTATCTTGCAGTAACATGTGTGAAACAAAGCAAACCCTATGAAAGTGAAACTATGAATATAAAAGGGTTAACATGGAGACCCAATTTACTATAACAGATTCTACGATCACAATGAAACATATAGCCTAGTCAGTTGATCTAGTGATTGTCGAGTCAAATTCATATAGAAAATAGCTGAAAGAGCAGCAGAAGGCATTTTATTCTGAATGCATGGGTTTTATATATCAATTTTCAATAGATTCAATGACATTTCTTTTTATATTTAAAACCGAAGCATCTCTAAGAAGGCATTGAGCTTTGCTTTTGACAAATATGATAATCAGCATGAACAGGTGTACAGTAAGACAGGAGGCAATAAATTTGCAACCAAGTCATATAAAGACCACACACCAACACAGTTTAGCATTTTCGAAGCATGTGTAAAGAAAAAGGTTGAGGAAAACTAAACACTTGTTTCCATTGCAAACAAGCAATAGCAACAACAGCAAAAATCTATAAAAGAGGAAGAGCACTCACATCTTTTCGATATATGGCTCCTTGGAAGTACAGCAAAATTGGACGGCTCTCAAAATCAGATGTATCATTGATGTAGGATTTGATCACATGTTTGTACGGTGCAATCACATCTTTATCAATATTTGCTATGTGGGGAGGGTACCTCCCAAAATCTGAAAGTACGAACATTGCAGGCCACAGCTTCGTCCTAGCATCTAACATGCTATTGGGATGGTGAGCCATGATTAAATGGTCTTTTCCGCCTGATCGTTTCCACTCTTCTCGACTTGTCACAAATTTGATGAGCTTCTCTTGCAACACTTTGTTCTTGCTCTTCTTTTCTTGTGGATTCCTTTTGGCATACCTGTTATAGCACAATGATGAAAAGAATGGTACAAATACAATATCGGCTTCAGTTGAGTTGTGAACTCTTATTGCACTACCAGCACTTGGGTTGTCAGGAAGCTCAGAAGTAAGGAGATCCAAGGTAAGCCAATATTCTACACTGTGTTGCAAATTCAAACCACCAGGATAGTGGGGGATTTTTGTTCTAATATCAGGCCACACACTACCCCCTTCCGCTTTCCAACCTAAAAGCTCAAAATGGAACTCAGGAGGTAAATCATACATGTAAACCTTGAGTGTTCCTTTTTTCTGTTGGGGTAATTCTTCTTGTACACTATTCTTAACTATTGGCTGTTTTTCTATAGAGAGTTCAACCTGATTTTGCCTCTTGGGTTTGGAACTAACATTGTCAATTACAGCAAGGGGATTGGAATTGGACAACAGACTATGGTCAATGAAACGAGGGCTGCCAGTGGAACCCAATACAAAGAGCCAAGATAAAGAGAATAGAATTAATGTGATTATTAGCAAACAAAACAAAGACTTTCGAGAAACAATCCCAAGGGAAGAGACATTCCTCTCAGCCATTGCAACACTAATCCAAGAAACTCAACAATGATTTGTAACAACTATAAAACTGTATAGAAGCCAAATACAAAGTGATCCATTAGCTACCTTAAAACTCTTCAATGCCAATCTTTTAAAGTCAAATTCCCCATAAAAACTGAAATCTTGTGCAAACATAATCGATACCCAGAACGCCAAGGGAAGTCTGGGATGATACTAAACAAGAAAAGAACCCCGTTACTTCACTAACAGATATCAAATGATTGCTTACCCAATGTATCTATCTCAGCATTGTCAAAAACAAGAAACAGCTAGTAAAAAGAAACTAAACCCAGATGAAATCTAATCCAACCTCACCAACCCACCAAGAAAAAGCCCCTAGAAAACGAGAAAACCAATCAAGAATGGAAAATCATCACTTAGTCAAGATTGAGAAATGGGAAAAACAAAGTTGTTGCTGTAATGCTCCTTTGGATTCGTACCGTAAAGGAAAAACAAGCACACACCAAAACTGTCGTTCGGGTTCGTTGTTGATGTAACTCTCGACCTTTCAGGTTTTTTTTCTTTATTCTGCGTTTTTTTTCTTTTGAAGTAGCGTTCGGTTTGTGTTTCTTGTGGGAAAAGACTTTTTGAAGTAGCGTGGGAATCGGGTCTCACTGTAGAAGCGGGCTTCACTAGCACCCTGTGCACTGACTTCTTCTTCTTGCTCCCATTTTTTTTGTTTTTCTCATTTCATGCTTTTAAAATACTTTTTCAAGACATTTTCATATTGAGTGAGCTGATTAATATTTTTTAATAACTTTCAAGTAATATCACACCTGATTTAGTGGGGCAACTGAATCGCTTGATTCTATAGAACAGCGATGGGTTGGTTAGGACAGAAATTTTTGCAATTTTAATGGTCAACTTGTGAATAGTTTACTGCTACAATTAATTGAATTAGGTTAACTTATTTAATACCTTAAAATTATTCATTGCTTTATGTAAATAATCTCAATAACAAGTTAAAAACTGGCAATTTAAATTAGATCTAGGGAAGGTGAAGCTGGAGCTGAATTCAACTGCTCCATTATTTTACAGCATTTCCCATGTCGCTAATCACCATAGACACAGAAAATTTCAGACCCTTGCTTTAAATAATCGTGCGAGATCGCGGGAAATGTTTAGTATCAAGTCCACGTGGAGACTGTTTTACCATTTCTGTATCTCTTTTCTTATTTTATTTATTTTTGTTGCGTATCTCAACAGCAAATTAACAAGTTCCTGAATTCTGCATCTTGGGTGGGGCCTGCGTAAACAACCAGTTTAAATTTTGAACCAATACCTATAAATTAAATGTACGTTGGAAAATGGTTTGGGCTCTAGAGATCTGCTTCTTCATTAAGGGGTTGGTTTAGGCTCACCGACTTCCTGAAACTAGAGTAAATATGTCTTTCTAATATCTTTTCGGACTTTCTGTCCTCATCTTTTCTGTCCTTAATTTTAATTTTAAAGGATGTGCTGACATATGGTATAATTAACAATAAAAGGCTTAAATTATATTTTAATAACTTTTACTTATTAACTATTAGAATTTATGGTATTGAAAGAATAAAAAAATAACTTTCACTTATTAACTATTATAATTTACCATATTTAAAAAAAATAAATAAATAAACCCAAACTCTTCTTTTCCCTCAATTTCTTCTTTTTGCCTCACCTTCTCATCTTCTTTCACCCTAATCAACTGCGGTCAAAATACAGCCTAATTCTTTCTCTTTCCTCACGTCTTGCTCTTACATTATCTTTATATTTTATCAACGTCGTCCATTTTATTATTGTTTCATTTTCTTCCTCTCTTCTACTATTTTGTTTTTTTTTTTTTTGTTTGACTTCTTTGTATTTTAAATTTTAATAGACGAAAAGGAATGCTGGAATTTGATTTTTTTTTAATTAATAAATACCCTACGATTCTAATAGAATCAAGAAATTATAAAATGAAATTTAGTAACTTAGGGTTAAAAGCAATTGAATGTAAGCTCAGAAACTTACTAGCAGAGACAGAATTATAATGGAGAAGGCCTAAGATGCAATCATCGATTAATTTAGGTTTGTTATTCTGTCAGTTTTTGATCGTGTATAACAGAACTTTTTAATTCATACACTTACAGGACGACTCTCAAATACAATTGAAATTTTAATTTAAATTCAAGGAAGAAATAAAAATACGTATGTTTTTTTGTTTTGAAAGATAAAAAAAATATGTTTAGATTTAGATTTTTTTTTTTATTTTGTATGTTTTTTTGGTTATGTTAACAGATAACCCAAATCAAAATTATAATAGTTAATAAGAAAAAGAAGAATTTGAATTTATTTTCATTTTTTTAAATATAATAAATTATATTAATTAATAAGTGAAAGTTATTTTTTTATTTTTTTAAAACAGTAAATTATAATAATTAATAAGTAAAAATTATTAAAATACAATGTGAGCCTTTTATTGTTAATTATAAACATGTCAACAAATTCTTTAAAAACTAAGGATGGGAGAGACCAGAATAGCGGATATAAGTCCTATTTTCTCACATTCAATTGTTTCCATATTTTTTTTCAAATATTAATTAAAAATTCACCAACTTCATTAACTTTACTTTCAGTTATATAGAAAGCATGAGTATCGAGCAGAGTTCATAGCAGTAGAATCTGCAATTTAGAAAAAGCTAATGAAAAATCTCTTATATAGGTTAAGGCAAGACGATTACAAATAGCGTGCTCAAAGAAAATCAGTTCCTTTTGTTCACCGGAGAAACAAAACAAAGAAAAGGAAAAATAAAGGTTCATTTTTCTTTCCTTCAGACCTAGTAGGAGTGATGAATACTGTTCCAAATAATTGGTTTGACACCTTATGAAGGAGATTAGCTTAGAACTGGAACTGCATCTCTGATGTATAGCCAAGAGCATCAAGGTGACCAGCCATGGCCTTGTTCATTGGTGGTGGACCACATCTCAGAATCTGCATATGCCACAACAAAAGTCAGTGAATCAGTTTTCCGCACTAAACACGATCTTATTACTTTCTTCGGCATCAAACCAGAAAGCAAACAGTTTGGAAGTTCACCTGAATGTCAGAAGCCGGTGCAGGGCAATGGGCTTGAATCATTTCCTTTGAGACGAAGCCAACGCCACCATTCCATTGTTCAGGTGGCTGAGGAAGTAAATATTGATAAGAAAAGACAGTTTTCAAATAAAATGGCCATCAATTATTAAAGTTGAATTGTGTCAAAATTTTGGAGAGTTACAGATATTATAATTTTCAACTATTTAGCTGATGCTCCACTGAATAAGTTTAGTGGAACCAGATAAATTTGACCATTTGAAAGTTAGCTATATCCTAGTCTATCTATCACATCATTTGGTTAGTGTTGCAACCAAACATGGAAATGTGTTCAAGGGGGTATGTTACTTAAGAAAGGAAACTTACCTGATTCAATACGTAGTAGACTTTGAAGCGATCAGGGTACTTGGAAGCAAGTCCATCCAATTCTTCCTGCAAACACATCAAATGACTGATTATAACTCTCATCAACTAAAAATTCATATTTTAACATATTAATTCTTTTGCCCTTCTCAACCCTAGTCAAACATCAATTGTCTCAAACTGGTTCATCCTTGGGCATTTAAACACAGGATAAAGATAATAATCACATTGACATTATGCATAAAAAAATATGATGCAAAAAGAAAAGCAACTGATGAAAGTCAACCTTGAAATCTCAATCAACTAATTGCCTGCAATTCTTGAGGAGCATTGCTAAAGCAACTAAAGAATTTGGATCCAATGAACTGACATGAGATCCCAGGCCCAGGCTTTTGGTAATAAACTTGTATGATGGTTTAGGTAGATCTTAATACTATGGAACTCGATGAAGGAAATAATATGAAGCTTTTTCAAATGGGAATCAAAGAAAATAAAATCCAGCTGAAATCCATTTAAAGAAATCCTCGTAGAAAATTAAAAGTACAAACACTGCACTTGGATACCAATGAGTGGCAGAAGTGACTGCTATGTGAGGTGGGGCTTAGAGGAAAAAGGCAAACAATAAAGTAATCCTTGGGACTATAACTGTCATGACTTGTATACACATCAACAAAGAGAGAGTAGTGCTTATTTGACCAAAATTTACGAGGGTACCCATTTCTCATTATTTCTTTATCCTTTCTTCAATTAATTGAGTAACAATTACTCTCCAAATCCTGTAATTGCTGCTTGACCAATTTTTAAGTGTACTGAGGGTCATATATTATGCAGCATGCATACCACTAGAAAAAGTACCTGTCCTGAGTTTTTGTGAGCTTGAGCATTTTGATAGAGCGAGGATTATAGCAACAAATAATAGAGAAATGAGGAGTGAAAATTACCTTTACAAGAATGTCCTCATATGTAACATTGGCATAAATAAGATGCACTTTTGTCCTGTCATTGGGGTTCTCTAATATGGCTCTAGCAACCTAAACCAGAAACACAAAAGAAACAATAAAATATGTGATCACCAATACCTTCTGATGGATAATACTCCACACACAAAAAACCAAGATCTCTAACAATGATAATTCTCTGCAACCTACTTGGAACATTGGAGTGATGCCAGAACCTCCTGCAAGCATCCCGAATGCTCTAACTTGGCCAGGTTGATACCTGAATCGACCCTGGTAGAAATAATATTCCAAGAACAGCAATCCAAATTAGAGATCTTTTCACAGAATTGATGAATTGTACATGAATGACGATCATCCACAAGTTACAAAACAAAAATATTCCACAAGAGCCATAAAAAAGGTTATAGCCAGAAACATATCTCGAATTTATTCCACAAGGTGCAAATTTTACTACGTCTTTGGTTTAAGAATTTAATATGTGGGAAACAATTTCCTGTGATAGCATAAATTTTGTGATGGTGTTGTACCTCACACTGAAAGATGGACAATAGGCCTGATATTTTAACTTCAAATGTTTCTTGTTAATGATGTAGAGAAACAAATGTTCCTTTGTAATAATAACATTTTGACTTTGCCATCTAAGCAGCATTACATCAACCAGTTTATCCACAATAATCATTCAACTCCTCAAGAGAAAAAAAAAAAAAGCTTCGATATTTTCCATTTACCATGGTAAATGACTTCCATGAGATATTTATCCAAATATCCTAGACTCTCTAATCATATTGTATAACAAGGAGAAATAAGCATACTTCAACAAGGATTATTTAGTTCTTATTTGCCATGTACATACAACATAAAATCGCTGGTAGATAAGACAAACTTCGACGTTTGCCAGGGATTTAATTTAGTAATAACAAGCTTGGAGCTCCTAAATCAATATTACAATTCGTCATCTGACTGATGGATCCGTCATAAACCATTTTAAAACTCTATTTTCTATTACAATCACTGCCTCAAATAAGAGAGCAGAATAAATACTCAAGCAGCCAAAAGCATTTTTGTAGACATATATGCAAAAAGGAAATGTACCTTGGGTCCCTTCACCGCAAGATAATCACCAACCCGCATCTCACGGAAATGGTGTGACATCCGTCCTTGTGGATACATCTACGTATGGCAAAATCCAGAAAGAATGCCAATTGAGAGGGGGTAAAAATGAAAAATTAAAAAAAGAAAGATCATATACCTAAATAAACCCAATAAAGTCAAGATACTAAGGGAAAAGTTTTGATTTGTACCTTAATAACTAATTCAAAATGACCAACATCAGAATCCAAAGTGGTTGGGGTATATGGTTTAATAACATCTTCACCTTGACTATCCTTGCCTCTGTTCCAGAAAGTAACCATCAAAGATGGAAAAAATACTATAAAAGCTTCTGAGAAAGGTAAAAAGAGAACATCGTTCATCCTAACCATTAGAATCAAATCACAACCAATATGGCAATCCAATTAACTACAACATCTTGATTAGGAAAAGAAGTAACATGATATGTAGATCAAGGGGAACAATTAAAGTGAGACTTTAGCTGATTTAAGAAAGCAGGCAACAGAAATCATTCAACAAACCTGCAACTTATGTGTTGTCCAATTGGAAGACCCAAAACTGATGTAGGTGTTGGAAGCTCAAAAGTGAACTTTGCCACATTGTGGCTCAATTGTACCTTCTTGACAAGCTTAAATTCCTTGAAATTCTCAGGATCCAAGCAGCCTATAAACAAATACTATTGCTTTAGCTAAGTAACAAGACAGATGAATAATCTGCTCAAACATAGAGAAAAGAGCTTCACATATAAGCAGGTTCCAATTTGAAAGGAACTATACCTACTTGACCCAATTTCAGTTTGCCAAATACAGTATTTGAAGTAGAATAAAGCTAACTAATGAACAGAAGAAGGGGAAAAAAAAAAAAAAGATGGAGCTGCCAGCGAATACATAAAATTAATTTCGAGAGACAATTAAGGCCAAGACACCAAACTTTTGGCATAGGATGGAGGGAAAATCAACTTAGTACAGACCAGCCAACCAAGACAAGCATTAATACATAACATTTGGCTTAAATTAATTGGAACTGAGCCGCTGAGCTTGGGTTTGTTCCTACATGTTAATGCGTTTCAACAGGTTTAAGCTTATTAATTTAATAGTCATTTCAGTGCCAAAGTCCAATAACCTTCTTATTTGATTCTTATCGACAAATTAATCCTTTCTTTTCCTTTTATTTTACTATACCACACCTTGACCTCACATACCCCATGTACAAATAGAAATTAAAGAAATTCCCCTCCAAGATTGTTGTGAGGGAATTGGTCACTTGACTCCTTACTTTCATGGCAAAAGTCCAAACCAACCGGCTATCCACTTGAAGACTGTTTACAAGCTGACTTTATAAACCTTTTTCTTTAATCCATGTTGTAGGATTCAGGTACTATTGAGTTGAGCTTCGGTCAAGATTTTCAAATATGGTCGACAAATATTTAGAAACAATTATGAGATATGTAATTAGAAATGCACAAAACATTTCTATCAAGGAAATTCATACAAAATTATTTTAGCTGTATTTTCAGGATCAAAACGATACTCTTTGCATTATGCAAGAACTGAATATCAAGAAAACATCATGATATAGCTGAAAAACATAACTTTAATGATAAAGGGCATCCAAGGAAGATCAAAAATAATTCTACAGATAAAAGAAACAAGATCAGAAACCATATGCATTTCATACTTGTGATCCAATTGACTGAAATCCGATCAAGGATGCTAATACAGTAAACATTCTTCACTCTAAAAATTTACAGCTTCTGCATCAAGCATAACCAGGTCACAAGATGCAAAGCAACAATTTATCCTTATCTTCAAAACTAGAGTTAAAAAGTAATGCAGCTGATCATCAAAACAAATCCCAGACATCAATCTATGTAGCATTTTGTCACGCAAACATCTACAGTCTTCACTTATTTCCACTTCCAACAGGCACTCAAATACATATCACAGAAGAATACAGAGTCTATTCCTAATGTAAACATAGTTGAAAAAACACCAAACACAGACACGAAATTGACAGATATTAATAAGTATCTGCATTTTCACATTTCTCATAACTAGTAATAGATGCACACAACCTCAATAACAAATACCCACCTACCACCAAATGCAAACAAATAAAATTTAGTCGCATACGGAAGATTTAGAAGCTCCAGGTATAATATACAATAAACAAGATACAGCAAATTCAGTGAAAGGTCAAACCTTTAGGCTTCTTGGAGGAAAACAAATAAGCTGCACCAACAGCAATTGCCAAAAGAGCCACAGCTCCACCTACAAGAAGCTGAACGTCTACGTTCTGCAGGAAGTCCATGTCCATCATACACTAGAGCTCACCACCAGCAGAAGAATAAAAGACTCAGATTTATAAAAAGAAGACGCTTTTAACTCCAATATAAAAACAAAAAAACGAATAAACAATTGGGTAGGACAGAAAAATGGCGTTAGGTTTATTCCATCCCTTATCTTGTTGTGCTCTATTCTAGGTCGTCTGGTGAGAAGCTATAATGGCGAGCAGAAGGGAAAAGAACACCAGAAATTGGGAGTGGCTGGTAGGTGCAGACAGTAGAAAACTGATTTTCTGTTTTTTATTTCTGAGATTTGAGCTGCTTCACCTACCCAGTCCTTGAAGTGAGGCATTATGTCACAAATATAAATAGTATTTAAAAATAATTTTAAATATATAAATAGATTTATTTTTTCTTATTATTTGATATATTTTTTGAATGGTCAAAAATGTACCATATGTATAAATAAATATTTCATAATTTTTTTTGTTTCTACTTTTTAATTTTGGCAGTCATTTAAGTACGGGAAATTTTTAATCAAAGTTAATCCAATCTTGTTTTGATATATGACTCTATTCATTTTTAAAACATTGAAATATAGTCTAGTTATTTTTTCTTAAAAAAATTGCAATCCAATTATGTATGAATTGGATTAACTAAACGGGAATATATATTTGAATAATGGGTTAAATTCATATAATTATCTATAAATAAAAAATATTTATTATAAAAAATAATGGGAAATTAATCAGCCGTTCTTTCAATTGTAGCATATAAAAAGAAAAAATTGTTAGTCAAATATATTAAATTATATTACATTTTAAATATTCCGATACATTCATTCCATCAAAATCAACCAAAATTTGAATTATTTATTTAATCAAATTAAAAATTAGATTTTTAATTTTAAAAATATCTAAATTTCTCAATAAACTTTTCATTGATTGGGCGTTGCTGACATCGAAGATAACGAGAGCCTTCATTTTATGAGGAAAAGACGAAACTATCACACTGAAATGGTAGGCAAAGTGAGGGTACTTTGGTAAAAACGGTTAACCAACTACCTCAGCGGCACAACCCAACGCAGCCAGCGGTTTTAAGTCCGCACGTGGTTTCGACTTTCAACTTACACTGACTCGTGTGGGCACGCAGTATTGCACCTCACAGACTTCTTAGTTGGTGGGCGGGTAGTTCTAGGAGATGAACCATTGCAAGTTTTAGGTTATTATGGCCACTAATATTTTGCCACGTCACAAATGGGGGTAATTATCAAATTTATCTCTCTACTTGATGTAAATTGATTACAAATCAAAATATTTGAAA